>CM016625.1:77221395-79621395 GCA_005393395.2 Gossypium australe | reverse complement strand
CTTATCTACTACTACAGTCTGTCCTAAAGGACTAAGTACGGTCATCTTCCTAGGTACAGTCTCAGAATTCACATGCAGAGTTCCAGACACTTCACTAGCGATGTAAGAATGAGTTGACCCTATATCTATCAAAGCAATAAAGGGTAATCCAGATATAAAGAACGTACCCCTGATAACATCAGGTGCATCACTATCTTCCCTCCGACGAACCGCATATACCAGACCTGGCTGTCTAGCCTTAGAGTTACCACCACCTCTGCCCGAAGTTCCGCGACCTCTACCAGAACCATTTCCTCTGCCATTTGGACCACGGCCCCTTGACGGCTGCTGTCCACCTCTACCAGCCTGATTAAAACCCTGACCTGCTAGACGGTTCCTATCCGTATCCATCGGACAATCCTTAATCATATGGTCCTTAGACCCGCACTTAAAACATCCCCCTGCCTTTTTCCAACATTCACCCGAGTGCATCTTTCCGCACTGAGCACAAGTACGATACTGTCCTCCCGTAGCAACCTGCTGACCTCGCGGCCCATCAACTCTAGGTCTCTTTTGAAAATTCTCGGATGACCCTGAAGACCCATAGCTCCTCTTACTCTTATTGACCTCGATCCCGATTCTATCTCTCGGTCCGCTTAACTTCTTCAGCTATTCGTGCCCTATCCACTAAGACTGCAAAGTCCCTCTCTCGATGCGGAGCAATCAACACTCGCAGCTCATCTCTTAAACCATCCTCAAATCTGACACACCGCTCATAATCAGTAGCTACAATCCCTCTAGCATACCCACTTAACCGCAGAAACTCCGCTTCATACTCAGCTACCGACTTATTTCCTTGCACTAAATTCATAAACGCCTTTCTCTGTGAGTCAATGTAGCTAGCTCCAACGTACTTCCCTTCAAACTTAACCTTAAAATACCCCCAATCCACTCGATCCGCAGGGATACTCTCTTTGACAGTGAGCCACCACTGGTAGGCCTCATCTCGAACCAGCGAAACAGCACCTTTCAACTTTTCCTCAATAGTGCAGTCCAAATCGTCCATGATCCTCTCGACTGCCTCTAACCAGTACTCCGCTACATTCGGAGCTACTCCAGAAACTCCCCTAAAAACCTCGGCTCCGTTTGATCTAAGTCTCTCAGCTACTGACTTTCGAGCTCCATTACCCATACTAGCTCCCGCTACTCGCTCTAGAACTCGCAACATAGCCTGCGATACTGCGTCATCTCCTCCAGTTTGCTCTTGAAATTCCGCCCCAACAGCCGGTGGCGGTGCCTTATTTTCGGAACCCTGACCAGACCTAGCTGGTTTCGACACAGCCATTCTACCTCTACCGCGTCCATGACGACCACGTCCCCTAGAACTCATGTCTACTTCGCGTCTTACCTGTTTTTACGAAAATTTTATGCATTAGAGTCTTTTCACTTTTTGTTTAAAGAAAATTTTATGCAACAGAGTTTTAATCAGTGGTTTTTCCGTAGAAGTACATATATACCTAGGGTCCATGTCTCTAAAGTATAGTTTCCTCAGGCTTATCAACTAAAGTATCATACATTAACATACTCACATCTATTTATCACAAAAGAACTTACCTGGCGGACCTGGGCCGAGAACTAGGGTGCCATGCTTCCATAAAAATCAGTTTAACTAAAACTTTTCACAAAAACTCATTTGGGCTTAATTTTGAAAATGTTGTGGACTTCACAACCCAAGGCCGAGTGTTTAAAATTGGGCTCTGATACCAAGTTGAAACACCCCAAACCCGGCCCACAAGCCCCGACCGGATCTGGTATGCTTCTTGAGAAAAACTCGTTTTGTCGTTTTGGAAATCCTGTGATTTATGGTAAGAGAATAGATTTGAAGTACGATATTGTTGAAAAACCGTTTTGTGATTTACATTTGTATCTTATAAAAACATTATCTTTATGATTTTATAAATCAAAAGAAGAACCGGATTTAGAATTTATGATTAAGTTGAAAACCATAGGTAATTAGGTGTCAAAACAATTTAAGGTGTTCGTCAAAAATATTTAATTATTTAGTTAAAGTTGAGCGTAGCATAATAAATATTTAAAAACGTAAAAGTAACATAGCTAATGGCGGCCTTATTACAAAAACATAAACCAAAATAAATCCCGAAATAATAAAAAAAACGTAATAAGTTTAATTAAAAGGAAAATCGAAATACTGAGTTGAGCCATGGCCACCACGTAGTCCTCGCTGACCCGGTCCAAATCACTGTGTATCACCTGAAAATGATATCCCACAAAAGGTGAGTCAACAGACTCAATGTGTAACAATACACTAAAAGCCCAATTGATCTTAGCCATAAAGCCCATTTAAAATCACATTTACCCATAAGCCCATAATATAGCAAATCAGATATTCATATGTACATGTAAAATGAAATGCAATCCCGAGCCCAACCTAGATATCCATCCGCTACACACCACCCGTACCAGCCAATCACACCGTAGGGATTACTAAATCGACCCTCCATCCGCTACACACCATCGAAGGCAGTTGCTGCAGTCAACATGCACATCGCCCTTATAAATTGTGGCATGGCCACCAGATAATTGTGACAGAGTCATCGGATTCATAAAATGTGACCGAAGTCACCGGATTCATAATATATGACCGAAGTCACCAGATTCATAATATGTGACCGAAGTCACCAGATTCATAATATGTGACCGAAGTCACCAGATTCATAATATGTGACCGAAGTCACCGGATAATGTGGTAAAAACCACCGAAACACTTCCCCTTTATCAATATCACCCATATGCCCATGCAATAAACATATTACTTCGATATCATGCCATATACCCCCAAAATCATAACGGAATCATACACATTTCATAATCATGCTTATAGCATTATTAACGAAGTATTAGGGGTTTAACGTACCTGAATATCATATACCACTGAATGGTACCCGTAATCATTATCAAGCATATTTCTTAATAACACATGCAAATATTAATACTATCGATTTATTGGAAGTTTAGTGTAAGGCTACACACCTGATACTAGTGATTACGATACTACCGATACCAACGCTATCGCTAGCAAGAATAACAATGAAATACTTATCCCTATCGAACTGCCCCTAAAAGATCATAGTCAAAAATCGGTCAACCTTAATAATCAAATATAGCCTTTGGCCCAATATTAAAACCTCCTTACCTTGATTGTCTAGATCCCGAAAATGTCTCTTGTCCTTCGAGATGTCAAAATCCCTACATGGTTTATGTTAGATTCGATTCTAACATAATGAACCAAAATACATGGCCTTCGGCCTAAGATTACACTTGCTTACCTTGGATATTTAAATCCCAAATGATCTCCCCCTAAACGTCGGCTATAAAAGAATCCCAAAAAAACCCCCCTTCAAGGCCCTATCGATTTCACCCTTGCTTGGAAACACAGAGATATTCGACTACTTGGAGAGTGATGGACTTTGAAGGAAAAATAGATGAAGAAATCGGCTAAATGGTGATGTGCTTCGGCTTTGATGAATCGTGAAAAGAAGAAGTGAAGGGAAAGAGAGTTACGGCTATGGTGTTTTGGTTTTAGGGATTTGCGAAAAGAAAGAAAAGAGAGAATGATGGCTATAAGGTTAACCAAAAGAGAAAGAAAGTTGATCACCAATGAATTTCGGCCTAGACAAGGTAAATGAGAAGAGAAAAGGAGAAAAGAAAGGGATGAAAAATAATGGCCTTAGTGCTATGGTGATTTCAACACTAGAGAGGAAGAAAAGAAAAGAAAAATGGTCTTTAAGGTTTTTGGTGTTTTTGGCAATAGGGAAAAGAAACTTGAGAGAATAGGCAAATTAAACCAAAATGGTCAAAATGGAATGGCCAATAGAAAAGAGAAAAAAAATAAAAGATGCTTACCTAATGCTAAAAAGGCATTCGGCTAGGAGAGGACAGGTGAAGAGAAATAAAATATTTACTTTAGAGAAAACACAAAATAACCCAATTGTCAAAATGACCAAATAGCTACCAACCTACCCAAAACCTTCAACAAAAATTCGGTCACCCCCCTAGGCCCCAAAATCGTCCAAATACATGGACTCCAAAGTCAAAATTTTCCACACAAAACTTTCCATAGCAATCACCTTACAACATGCCTTGTGTTCCCTCATCATTCCTTAATCAATATGATTCCTTTCCCTAAGTTCAAGCTTACCTAAACTATTAACCATCTTGCCATAAAAAATTTAAAGTCCAACTTACCAAATATAAAGCTTGGCCGACACTTGATGTAAAGATGCATAAAAATAAAGTCTCCAAAATGCACTCCATGCTATTCGAACCACTCCCCTCAAGCAACCATTCATGCGCCATTTCCACCATGCCACTAACTCCTCATGTGCTAATTTTAGACACTTAAATTAACTTAAGTGTCAGGGCCACCTGATCCACTTCACTAAATTCTCCATACTAAAAATTATTCTAAATCCAAATAATTCCAAGCCTTCACAAGACTATATTAGGCACACAATAAAATCATATCCTAGCTAACACAATCAACAAGATGATACTCAAATTTTAGGATGTTACAGAGGTACCACCGCCGCCAGCTGTGGCCGCGGAATATCAGGATCAGACGGGTGGTAATGACGCAGTATCACAGGCTGTGCTGCGGGTGCTAGAAAGGGTTGCGAGTGCAGGAGTTGGAATTGGAGCTCGAAAATCTGAGACCGAGCGGCTCAAAGCTAATGGTGCGGAGGCATTTAGAGGTGCCGGCGTGGCACCTAGTACGGCAGAATATTGGTTGGAGGCGACGGAACGCATCATGGATGACCTGGATTTTTTTCAGCTGAGGAAAAGCTGAAAGGCATAGTATCTCTGCTGCGAGATGAGTCATATCAGTGGTGGCTCACAGTTAGGGATGGAGCAATGGCGGATGACCTCCCTTGGGAATTCTTTAGGATAGACTATCAGAGGAAATACATGGGGGCTGGTTATGTTGATGCGCAGCGCAGGGCGTTCTTGAACTTGGTCCAGGGTAATAAGACTGTAGTGGAATGAGTCGGTATGCTCGGGGTATTATGGGCACAGAGCATGAGCGCTGTGTCAGATTTGAGGATGGGCTAAGAGACGAGCTGCGGATGATAATTGCCCCACAGCAGGAACAAGAGTTTGCTGTTTTAGTGGAGAAGGCCAAAGTTGTTGAGGAAGTGAAACAGTCGGTGAGACGGAATCAGGATAAGGGTTGGAATAAAAGGATTTCTGGATCATCTGGGTCTGCCGGGAATCAGCAAAAACGGGGTAGATTTGGTGGGCCGAATCAAGCTGCTAGGCCTGCTGCTGCAAATACTCAGTGGCCGCCACGGTGTGCTCGGTGTGGAAAGTCTCACACGGGGGAGTGTTGGACTGGAAACGGGGGATGTTTTGAGTGTGGATCGATGGGGCACCGAGTGAGGGATTGTCCACAGAGGTCAACTAGGTTGCAGTCTGGGGATCAGAATCGTACACAGATCAGGAGGGATGGGCAGCAACCGCAGAGGGGGCCGTGGTGCAGCCAGGGGAGGTAATGGCTCTGGTAGGGGCCGTGGAGCACCGGGAAGAGGTGCAGCTGGTACAGAGGTGAGACAGCCTGGATTGGTCTATGCGGTGAGGCGTCGTGAGGAGGGCGACGCACCGGACGTCATAACTAGTACGTTTTTAATCTTTGGACTACCTTATAATGCTTTAATTGATGTTGGTTCGACGCACTCGTATGTTGCTAGTAGTATAGTGGAGACCATGAACTTAGACTCTGAGATTACTTCTAGGAAGATGTCAGTGATAAGCCCTCTAGGTCACTCTGTAGAAGTAAGTAAACTGTATAGGGATGTACCCCTAGAACTTCAAGGGCTCGTCTTTTTGGCTGATTTGATGGAACTGCTGTTTGGGGAGTTCGATCTGATTCTTGGGATGGATTGGCTAGTAAGTATCAAGCTAGTTTAGAGTGCGCAGCTAAGCGCATGGTGTTGAAGACTGTGGAAGGCGAAGTGGTGGTGATGATAGGTAATAGGAGAGATTACCTATCCAATGTGGTTTTTGCGCTGAAGGCAGAGAAAATGGTTAGGAAAGGTTATGAGACATTTATGGAGGCATTACTTGTATGGTAAAAAGTCGATAGTCTACACGGATCACAAAAGTCTGAAGTACCTCTTGACTTAAAAAGATTTGAACTTGAGACAGCGGAGGTGGATCGAGTTGTTGAAGGACTACGACTGCTCGATTGAGTACCATCCTGGTAAGGCTAACGTAGTGGCTGACACGTTGAGCCGCAAGGTGGTAACAGATCCGAGAGCAATGTTTGCTCATCTCAGTCTGTATGACGACGGGAGTCTTTTGGTAGAATTACAAGTAAAGCCGTCTTGGATTGATCAGGTTAAAGGGAGACAGCTGACAGATGAGGTTTTGAGTGCTCAGAGGTTGCAAGTGCGGAATGGTGAATTGGAAGGTTACAGCTTGGGCAATGATGGGGTGCTGTGTTTCAAGGGGAAGTATGTATGCTGAAGGATGTGGAGTTGGGACAGAGGATTCTTCAGGAAGCTCATAGCAGTCCATACGCTATGCATCCTGGAGGTAGTAAGATGTATCGTGATTTGAGGGAACAGTCTGGTGGCCGGGTCTTAAACGGGAGGTAACTGAGTTCGTGGGCAAATGTTTGACATGCCAGCAAGTCAAGGCTGAGCATTAGTTACCGTCAGGACTGTTGCAGCCGGTAAAGATCCCACAGTGGAAGTGGGAAAAGATTACGATGGATTTCGTCAGTGGGCTTCCCTTTACGTCTAGCAAGAAGGACTCAGTTTGGGTAATAGTGGATCGTCTGATTAAGTCGGCTCATTTCATACCAGTTCGAGTTTATTATTCGCTCCGGAAATTAGCCAAGTTGTATGTGGCAGAGATAGTAAGGTTGCATGGAGTGCCTGTGTCAATTATTTCGGATAAGGATCCCAGGTTCACATCGAGGTTCTGGAAAGCTTGGCATCAGGATTTGGGTACAAGGTTGGATTTTAGCACGGCTTTTCATCCGCAGTCTGATGGACAGTCTGAAAGGGTAATTCAGATTCTGGAGGACATGTCGAGGGGCTACGTTCTGGATTTCAGTGGTAGTTGGGAGGAGTACCTACCTTTGGCGGAGTTCGCTTATAACAATAGTTATCAAGCGAGTATTCAGATGGCACCATATGAGGCACTATATGGACGGAAATGTTGTACTCCGACGTGTTGGACAGAACTGGGTGAACGGCAGATGTTGGGTCCGGAATTGGTTGCAGAAACAGAAGATAAGGTTAAGATGATTCGGGCTCGTCTGAAGGAAGCGTCGGACAGGCAGAAGTCTTATGCGGATCTCAAGCGTAGGGATATAGAGTATGCAGTAGGTGACAAGGTCTTTCTGAAGATGTCGCCGTGGAAGGAAGTGTTGAGATTTGGGTGGAAGGGCAAGCCAAGCCCTAGGGTTATCGGGCCGTATACGGTGTTGAAGCGAGTGGGACCGGTAGCTCACCAGCTCGAGTTGCCAACAGAGTTAAGTCAGATTCACGGCGTGTTTCATGCCTCCATGCTTAGGCACTACCGTCCAGATCCGTTGCATGTTGTGTCAGTGGAGGAAATCGAGGTGAGCCCAGATTTGTCCAGGGAAGAGGAACCAGTGCAAATTCTAGATCGGGACGTTAAGGTGTTGCGTAAGAATACGGTTCCATTGGTAAAGGTATTATGGCGGAACCGTGGTGCGGAAGAGGCTATGTGGTAACCAGAGGGTGTGATGCGGCAGCAATACCCTCAGCTCTTTTGACCAGGTAATTTTGAGGCCGAAATTATTTTTAAGGGGGGTAGAACTGTAACATCCTTAAATCGGGGCCTTTGCGTTTTACCTATTTGCATGTTTATGTTATGGATGTTATGCTAGTTTGGACTGATTTTGGGTCTAGGCTTGAGCTTGGGATAGGCTAAGGCCATAGCAAAATTTTCGTTTTGGGCTTCTACGAAGGGGAGCTGAGTGAGTGAGGTATTAAGGGAAATTATTGGAGCGTTTTGACACAAGTATCTCAGTGGTAAAGTGGCAAGGGAGGCCCTACTCAGGTACAAGGGAGATGACGCCACAGGGAGCAAGGAGGACCTTGGTTCGAGCTGCAGAAATCCCTTCCTGCTATTTATTTTTGACGCCACAGGCAAGGAGTGGAGTGCTCAGGATGGACTCTCTTGGATGGATGAGGATTGAGTCAACTTGTTTGAAATGGATGAAGAGGAGAGATTATAGGAATTTGACTCATTCAAATTCCATTGAATGAGTGGATGAGAGGAATTCAAGGAGGGGTAAGGGGGACGGCATGTGTTCTAGGGGAGTAGGTTTTGTTTAGCCGAATTTTTGGATATAGTGTGAGCTTGGGGAAGCAATCGGTTTTGGTGCTTGAGAAGGGGGGTTGCCGAATGTTCTTAGTAGCCTTGGGAGGGTGCATTTTCGGCTAGTTGGGAGAGTCTCTTCTTCTTTTTGTTTTGATAGCCGAACCTTCCCACTTCAAAGCCATTCTTTTCTTCCATTGATTTTAGCAAGAACCGAAACCTCATTTGCATCCCTCTCATTCTCTTTTCTCTTTTCGGCATCCTTGGTTCTTGGCCGAATCCATCTTTGTCACTTCTTCTTTTCTTATTTTTGCTCAAAGCCGAAAACACCATACCTATCTCCCTTTTCATTTTGGTTTCATCTTTTTCTTGAAACCCTCAAAAGCCGAACCACCTCAAGACCGAATCAAGTCTTCTTCTCTTCTCTTATTCGAAACTATCACCCTCCCTCTCTCTTGCGATTTCTCCTTTTGTCTTCTTTTAGACTCATAAGCCGAAACCTTGCGAGTTCTTCTTCTTCTCTTCTTGCTTGATATTTTGGCCGAATATTAGCCTAGTGAAGATCTTTCTCTGCTATTTCTCCTCAGGTTTGTTGGGTTAATTTCGTTTTGAATGAGGTAAGTGTTATGGCCGAATCTCCCTTATCTTCTTTATTCTTTCTTCATCGACTTATGTGAAGTAAAAGTCGACTTTCGGCATTGGGCTAACATGGTTCTCATACATCCAGTAAATCGACATCTTTTGGGTACTCATAAAGTGTTCTTCTGGGTTTTGTGACAACAGATTGTAGAGAGGCTGTTGACGAATATAGTGGATCTTCGGGATTTGGTCGCCAATTTAGGTAAGGGTTCTAACGTTTTAGGATCTGTTTCATATTCTTTTAAAAGCCGAAGGGCTATTTGCTTAATAGTATTGTGCTTGGCCGAAAGTAGGGGAGTGTAGTGATGCCATCTTGTGTGAACTTTCGGGGTTCATTGGTTGTGAGTTACGCTTAGAGCCTCGGGGTTTCCTCAACTTAGGTAAGGGATCTATTCATTTGGGTTTAATTTCTATTCAATGTTAATCTCTGTGTTAATCCGATTTAGTGACCGAAGGTGTTATGGACCCTGTTGTCAGCCGAACGTTAGGGGGGGTTGGATCTGAGAACCCAGCCCCTAAGTTCAAGAAGAGGACAGTGTCGACTGTTCGCGATTGGCCACCTGGGTGTGGGCCGGCATCAGAGCAAAGCAGTAGACCGATAGCGGTAGTGTCGATTAACGACAGTACCGACATAGAGAGCATAGTCTTGCGTGTAATCAGGTGTGTAACGCTTACACACTTTATTAGTATACTATGCCTATTATGTTACTGTTATAGCCAATGAAATCGGTGATTATGTCTTGTGGGAATGAGCTTGGATTCCGGGTAAGTCCCCTATTATGTGATCTTTGGATATACATCATCATGTTCTGTTAAATGCTGTATTATATGTTGTTTGCATGATTATGATATTATGACATGTATGTTATGAGCATGATGATGGGATTGATGAGAGGAGGGGGATGATTTATTTGGACTGTCACCAGTGGTTTTGACCACAAGATGGGTTGGCCCCATCACTTGATTTGTGACTACGGTCACCAGTGGTTTTGACCATACTATTATTATTTGTGACTAAGTCCCAGTGGTTTTGACCACCAGTGGTTTTGACCACACTTATGATATTTGTGACTACGGTAACCAGTGGTTTTGACCATATATGGATATTGTGACTCGTCCCAGTGGTTTGGTACCACAGTGGGTTGGCCCCACATGATTATTACGGGATTGTCATCAGTGGTTTTGACCACACGATGGGTTGGCCCCATCACATGATTTGTGACTACGGTCACCAGTGGTTTTGACCACACCATATATATTGTGACTACGGTCACCAGTGGTTTTGACCACTAGTGGTTTTGACCACACGGGGTAGATAAAGGAGATCGGATGGTTAGGTTATGGGGTTGCATGATTTGCATGTTTTGCTGATGATCTGTGTAAGTGCTTGAACTGTCGGGTTGGGGATTTATACACTGAGTCACGGTGACACACCCCTTCCCTTATATTTTGCAGATGAGGCATAGATCGCGGATATGGAGCCGGGGAGGACTCGAGGTGGCCATGCATCTACATTTTGGGTTTCAACTTTAAACTACACTTTCGGTTTTATTCAATTTTCTTTAAATTTGGTTTTGGGTTTTTGTAAGAAGGCCGCTAAGTATTATTTTGGGTTTTATAATTTGCTTCTATTTTGATTATATTATACATATGTGGGATATATCGATTTGTTTAAATAACTGGTAAAAGCAACGTTTTAAAAATTATATCTCTTTCGGGTTTTCAACGTTACCATCGGGTAACAAAGTTCACAAAATAATAAAGGTAACTTGGATGTTTTTTTTACAACTCTAATTTTCAAACAACTTCAAAGGCAAATGGTTTTAAACTTGATTGTACTCATCGCACTCAGTTTTTAATAGGTATCAAATGATTTCTAAAATTGGTAATAACAAATGGACTTTCAAACATGAGTTTTCCCAAGTATTAAGACAACTATAAAACAATCTCAACATCACTTATTACTTAGTTTTCAAAACCCTAAAGTGATAAAAGAATTTTCCTTACAAATTTATTCGATAAACTGGTGCTTTCAAAATGTTTTCACTCCGTAACATACCGGATTCGGTCGTGGTGTGTTGACCGGGTTTGGGGTGTTACACTTAGTTTCGGTTATGCAAGGTTTATGCAAATATATGTATCATTGTTCTTATTCGGTTAAAGTGTTCGGCTAATAGGAGTTGTGGAAATGATTATAATGATTACTCAAGATTAAAGTTATTTTGGGAGTTACTAAAGGATACATGTGAGTGTTATGCTTATTTTGAACATGGTATATATTCTTAAGGTATTTGGCATATTTCAGTTTGTTGAAAATTGAGGATATATGTATGTTTGGTTTTTGGTAATTGATAACTTGTTTTAGTAAAGTGATTATAAGCATGTGCATATTCAATGACCAAATGAATAGTAAGTTTTGCTATTTGATGAAAAATGCTTATATGTGAATTTTGCTAAATAGATTTGATATGTTTTAATGGGTAATTGGGTATCACATGTAGTAACATTCAAATGCTGAATGGAGTTGGTTAATTAGTATATGCACATGTTATGTGGTAATTAGCGTATGCAATACTATTGTTTATGAACTTTGTAACTGGTTATATGCTTGAAAAGAATTATGATATGATTAGTATAATACTTAATCTAGTTATATATGATAGCGTTTGATTGGTTTATATATATGGGCAAGTGTTTTCATATGATTAATCAAAATTTGTGTCTCACCCGGTAATACCTTGTAACCCATACTGGCGATGGATATGGGTTAAAGGTGTTACAATGCTCCACACGGTCTCACACACGGGCGTGTGACTGGCCGTGTGGTATAAGTCAGTATACCCTCTTAAATGGCACACGGCCTAGCACACGGGTGTGTGACTTGGTCGTGTTGCATAAGTCAGTATACCCTACAGGTTTGGCACGGCCTATTATACGGTGTAACAGACCGAATTTGACCCTAATCAGAATGGTGGTTTCGGGACCACGAATCCAAGCCCGAGAAATATTTAAATATTATATTTTGTGTTTATTATATGTGAATTAATGTGTGTGAAAGTTTCGTAGAAAAATTTAATTGTTTATGTGTTTAATTTAGAAAATGACTTAATCGCGAAAAAGGTAAAAGTCGCAAACTATAGTGAAAATGCACTAAATTGATTGTGGCTTTTTAATTTGGAGTATTAAAAGGGAAATTAACCCATTTTATGAGTTAGTGGGTGGCAAAGGTCAAGTATGACCTTATGTTATAAGTTGTTAATATTATTAGTTAAAGGATAAATAAGTAAATTAGTAAATACCATAATATATATTAATTAAAAATATGAATTAAAGGTTGTCTTCATCCTTTGGCTACCAAAATAAGAAAAGAAAAGCTTGGTTTAAAAGCTTAAGCATTCGGTCATGGTGTTGGCTTGAATTAAAGGTTAGTTTTTATCGATTTTCGATAATTTTTACGTTTTTGAGATCGTTGCTTCGAACAGTAGCTGACCCATGTTAGAATTTTTAAATTTGAGCATGTTTAATATTCGGCCACGGCTAAATGTTGATGTTTTATGATGTTTGATGGAAAAATATTAAAGTTATGTTAGAAATCTACAAGTTTTGAAATGGAAATTTTAGTAAATTTGAGTGTTTTGGGCTAAATTGCAAAAATGAATTTTTGAGGGGGCTAAAATGCAAAATAAATGAAAGAAATGGATTAGTATGATCCCTGTGAACATTCGGCCCTAAGGTGTTATAGTGAAATTTTGTATATTTTGTGTTTTGTGCATATAGGACTAAATTGTAAAAATGTGAAACCCAAGGGGTAAAATGGTAATTTGCCCATTTATGTGTTTTGGGACTAAATTGAGATGAAATGTACTTGAATGAGCTGAATTTTAATGTGTTTAGATCAAGAACAAAGAAAAACGGATTTGGATCGGGGAAAGACGAATGTTATCGAATAGCCGGTCTACGCGATCCGTCAACAGTCGAGGTAAGTTCTTAAGCAAATGTATGTTAAAGAATTTATTATGAGTATAGAGTATGATAAATTTGGAAATTTAAAGTAGTAAAATATGTGTTGGTCGAATATGGGGTATAATATTGTATTGAATTTATTTTTGTTAAATGTGATGTGAATGAGTATGTTCGGTTGAATATGTGAAAGTAATATGTTGTATACGAGATGGTTGTGATCTTAGTACTAAGTAAATTGTGTTGAAATGTTGAAATGTTGAAATTTCGGGCTTCAAGCCTAGCAGGCCTAGTGCCGGTGATTTAATTCGGGCTTCGAGCCTAGCAGGCCTTGTGCCGGTGATCTATTTCAGGCTTGATGCCTAGCAGGCCTTGTGCCGGTGAATGTATCGAGCTTAATGCCTAGCAGGCTAAATGCTGGTGATGTATTATGAGTAGAGAATTCATGAATCATTTACGAGGTGGAATGTAATTATTTCAATAAACAAAATGCTCGGGTAAGTAAAAATATTTATAGATGCAAGGAACGAGGTAAGTTATTATCTTTCCTTCTGAATTAAATAAGTTGTGAAATGGTCAAGGTTGTCAGTAATGAATTATATGATATGAGCATTTGATCTATTCATTTATGAGTATGATATGTATATTGAAATATAAGCTTGGTAATATCTTGGGATTCGATCATTTGTGCAAATGTCAAAGGTGAAAATCATCGAAGATGCTTACATGTTTGTATGTCTAATTGCATGTGATTGGGATATATTTTACACTTATGAGTTAAGGAATATGCGAATGTTAAAGGCTTTTAAGTGCTTTGGAGAGTTGTATGCCTTCTATAAGAAAATAATGGATGCTAAGTTAAAGAGATGGCAATTCGGCTATAATGGAACTATGGGTTAAATTATTGTAATTAATGTCATAGACAAATTGATATATATATTTATTATGTTCGAATGTTTAATTACTGAATTGTAAATGCTTAAGACTTACTAAGCTAGTGAGCTTATTTGTGTGATATGTTTTCCTTTGTTTTATAGATTTGGTTAAGGCTACGAGCTCAAGGGATCGTCAAGAAAGTCATCCACACTATCAACCTAAGTTGGTACTCTTTGTTTTTGGTTTTTGGATAAAGGCATGTATAGAATAGACTATAGCTATGTTTGAGTCGAAAACTTTTGTTTATGTATATATATTTTAGCTATGCGAAAATGGGTTACTTTCAATGTCATGGGTTTCAATGCTTAATGTCTTTAATTATATTATGTGCGGTAATATTAATTGGTTTACTAGAAGGTAACCTCAAAGGTCTAAAATTGAGTTTTGAAGGTTAGCATTTTTGGTATTGACATATACGAGTTGGTCATTGGATTATAACATAGTTATGCATTGGTGAATACTTGTTATGCTTAGACATGTATTTGAGTAATGTGTGTAATGATTAGAAAAACTTTAAACCGTAAATAAATATTTGTTTGGAGTGTGGCATAAATGGAAATGAGTAGTTATAATATCGCTTGAATGGTTCATATGAGGTAGATAAATGCATATGTCAAATGTTGAATGAGTTGCTAGTTGGAAAGGTTTGTGAATGTATATTAATAGATAGATTAAATGATCACTATGGTACGAATATGAGCAT
This sequence comes from Gossypium australe, assembly GCA_005393395.2. Classification (NCBI taxonomy): domain Eukaryota; kingdom Viridiplantae; phylum Streptophyta; class Magnoliopsida; order Malvales; family Malvaceae; genus Gossypium; species Gossypium australe. Next base: position 79,606,805 of record CM016625.1, on the reverse strand, counting down.
GCATCTTATTTAGATGGTACATTGTTTGATGGAGTGTTTTGTATCCAATTGAATTCGTAAATAAGAATGATGAGCACGGTACATTATTTAGGCTTAATCCATGGAGAAAATGATTGACACATGATTAAATTATGGTATGTAAGATATTTCATTTGATTGAGTATATTATGCATTTGGCTATGATGCGTTTAATCTATGCTTGACCATTTGATGAAGTCAATTACACTAATTTGATAAAGGACCTAAAGTAGTGTGATGTGTAGTAATTGATTTGATATGCTCATATATCTAGCCATATTGGAAATAAATTTTCATAGGTCGTAATGTTATATTGTATGGTAATGATCACATTACTTGGGCTTGAATTAAATTGAAAAATTTTATGAGAATGTCAAATTGTATTTTGTCAGGTAATACCTCGTAACCTTAGTCCGGCGACGGATACGGGTTACGGGTGTTACATACGGCCTGGCACATGGGCATGTATGGCCACTTCGAAGGGCACACGAGTAAGACACATGGACGTGTTGTTGGCTGTGTAATCCAAGTCAATATGTATGCCCTATTTTCACACGGCCTGAGACACGGGCATGTCTGGAGCCTTGTAAGGCACACGGCCTGTTCACACGGGCATGTGACCCCTGTATCTTTGAAATTTTTTAAGTTTCCAAAATTTTTATAAGTTATTTGTTTTGTCCCAAACCGCTCCTAAAGCATTTTTAAGGTCTCGTAGGCCCTATTAAGGGACAATGTGTTTGTGAGTAAATGGTATTCGAGTATGAATGCATAAATATATGAATTACGTATGTTAAATGATGAGTATTGATCGGTAATACCTCGTAACCCTACTCCCACGATGGATACAGGTTAGGGGTGTTACATGCATGGTTGGAGATAGATATAACAAGATTTATGTATTAGTTAATGACTTTTGGCTTCATATTTGTGCCTTAAAATGTACCACTTGTACTTGTGTAGGAATATGCAAAAATGGGGGTGGCGAATTGGCCTTGTAAATGGCCTACTTTAGTTCACACGGGCGTGTGTCTCAGCCATGTGTGACACATGGTCATGTTACACGGCCGTGTGTCCCCTGGTGTTGAAATTGAATTGAAGTCAGTATGCTCCACATGGTCTTACAAATGGGCATGTGACTGGCTTTGTGGTACAAGTCAGTATACCCCCTAAATGGCACACGGCCTAGCACACAGGCATGTGACTTGGCCTGTTGCATAACTCAGTATACCCTACAGGTTTAGCACGGGCTAGCACATGGCCTAACACACGGGCGTGTGTGGACACTTCGAAGGGCACACGGGTGTGTGGTTGGCCATGTGACCTATGTTAGTATGTATACCCTGTTTCCACACGGCCTGAGACACGGGCGTGTCTGGAGCCGTGTGAGGCGCACGGCCTATTCACACGGGAGTGTAGCCCTTGAATGGTTGAAATTTTTGTAAGTTTCCAAAAATTTCCTGAGTTATCAGTTTAGTCCTGAACCACTTCTAAAGCATGTTTAAGGCCCCGTAGGCCCTTATAAAGGACAATTTGTTTATGATTAAATGATATTTGAATATGAATGCATAAATGTATGAGTTATGTATGTTAAATGATATGTATTGATCGGTAAAACCTCATAACCCTACTTCGGTTACAGATACGGGTTAGGTGTGTTACATTTATTGGTATCTGAGCTACGATTTAGTCGATTCTAGGACTAACATAGCATGTGTGAGAGTCTAGCTATACATGCCATATATACTCTGTGATAGTGTGACGATTCCTGACAGCTGAAATTGTGTTTTTGTATAGTAATGGATTTCGAACGAGCGATAGCTGATGATGTAGAGAGTAATGCACCCGTTCCCGTTAAAGGGATAGCGCTTTCTAAATCTAGACCCGTGTCAAGTAGTCACGGAGGTGAGGCTAAAGAAGCCTTTTTCCAGATGATGAATGAGTGTTTAACTCAATACATTTGGACAAATGCGGTTGCTCAACAACCTACACCCCTCTTATTCCCCAAACTGTACCTGTAGCTCCTCAAGGAGTCGAGCTTTTAAGATTGAATAAGCCTCCAGTTGATCAGATCCGTAAACATGGGGCTGAAGAGTTCAGGGCTAATGTTGATGATGACCCTGAGAGAGCTGAGTTCTAGCTTGAAAATACTATCCTAGTGTTTGATGAACTTTCGTGTATGCAGGCTGAATGCTTAAAGTGCGCTATTTCTCTTCTGAGAGACTGTGCATATCATTGGTGGAATACTTTAGTGTCGGTAGTGTCGAGAGAGCGGGTGACCTGGAAATTTTTTAGACCGAGTTCTGGAAGAAATACATCAGTCAACGATTCCTCGACCAAAAGCATAAAGAATTTCTAGAATTAAAATAGGATCATATGACTGTAACCGAGTACGAGAGAGAATTTGTACGGTTAAGTAAAAATGCCTGAGAGTATGTTTCGACTGAAGAGATAATGTGCAAGCGGTTTGTTGATGGGCTGAACGGAGACATTAAACTTCTGGTCGAAATATTAGGTTTAAAAGAATTCGTTGTGTTAGTCGAAAGTGCTTGCAAAGCTGAAGAACTGAGTAAAGAAAAGAGAAAGGCTAATTCGAAAGCTAGAGATTCGAGAAAGATATTGATGAATAAACTGTAACAGCTCGATTTTGGGGCTAGTCAGAACAGTGGTTTCGGAACCACTAATCCGATGTCGGAGAAATTATTCTTAATATTATTTTATGTGTGATAGCATGATTATATGAGTGCATGAAAATTTTGGTGAATTGATTTTAGTGATTTCATACTCAATTGCGAAAAAGGACTAAATTGCATAAAGTGCAAAAGTTCTAATTTATAAGCTAGAGGTGTTAGATTGCTATAGAACCTTAAATTGGAGGTCCTTAAAGTTCAATTAAGCCTTTCTAAAGGGGATAGTCGGCCATAGGGGACAAGAGACTAAGTTTGGTCAATGTTTGGTGATATTAGGTAATGAAATGAATAAAATAAAATAAAAGTAAGAAATCTATCATCTTTTTTTTCCTATCATTTTCTTCCACCGATTTTCACTCAAGCATAAGGGTTTGGAAGCTTGAAATTTTTAGCAATTTGTCCTCCTTGCAAGTAAGTGATTTTGGTGGTCTTTCTTGATAACTTTTGTACTTTTGGGACCATTGTAGCATAAGCTAGGAAATGAGGGGACTATTTTGCAAAATGGTTGAAAGTCTAGGGTTTTGCCATGAACACATTTATGTTGTTTGCTGAATTTTTATGGAAGAAAATGAATCTTAGTTGTTAAATAAACAAATTTTTTGAAAGGATTTCTCATGAAAACATCTAATAGGACATTTTTGTAAAGGTTGTAAAATAGATGGTAAATGTGTGAAATAATTGAAATCTTGAGTTTCTATAAGAGGGATTATGAATCGACTAGGCTTGGGTGTGAGAAAAATGAATATATTTCATTTTACGAGCCTAAGGGCAAAATCGTAATTTTGCCGAAGTCTAAGGGCAAAACGGTAATTTTTGCTAAAGGAGACATTTTATAGTGTCTTGATTTATGTAGTGATTAAATGAGTAAATTTTATCATTATAGACTAAGAAGAACGTGAAATCAACCTTAACCGAGGAAAAGGAAAGGTTACAGACTAAATTGCAAATTGACATATTTTGTATCGAGGTACGTTTATGTGTAAATGATACATCCTTTTTACTTATGTTTTTACATATTAATGCAATGTGTGAAATGTGAATGGATATTATTGATATCTATTAAAATGATAGAAAGTGAGGAAAATTTCGGATGGACCTTTGGAATAAGAAAAAGGATACGGATAAATATATGTGGTCATGTTATTATTGGTGGGCTATGTGTGATACCATTGTATTCATTTTTATTGGTGTGCTATGTGCGATACCATCGCATTTATTTTTATTGGTGGGATGTGTGCGATACCACCATGAACATGTGATTATAGGTGGGTTGTGTGCAATACCACCGCATTATTTATAAATGGTGGGCTATGTGCGAAATCACCGTGTGTCAGGTATTATTCCAAAGTGTCCATTGAGAAACTTTGTCTAAGTGAAATTTCATGTGGCTTTGTGGTGATAAGTGTAGGGTATAAGTGCATGTAAATGTGAGCAATGTCTTATAATATGTGTTTGGTATGTGGTAAGATTTGAAATGAGTAAGTATAATTATGAGGATATGAACTGTTCTTGATTAGTAATTAATGTTCTTGATTGATAAGTATGTGGTATGATGTTCATTGTTTACATATAGAATTACTAAGCTTAAAGCTTACTCTCTTCTCTTTTACCTTGTTTTATAGTGACGAAGAGCCAGCTCGGGATATGGAGATCGTCGGAGGATCACCTATACTATCTACGCATTTGGTATAGTTAAATCATTCTTTTAAGTATGGCATGTATAGAGACTCAGTCTTTGTTAAGTGTCATTTTATTTTGGCCAAATGTGTTGGCTTGTCTTGAGATGAATTCTTTTGTTTAAGGCCATAGTTGATGGCTCTTTCTTATTAATCTATGAGATGATGATGTTATTTATGAATGTGCAAGTTGCATGGTTGATTCATTGGTTTACTAATGCATGAATGAGTTGGTTGCTTAATGTGGCTTATGATGGTGCAAGTAGGGGTGGCAGAAAGGGCTTGGTAAATATCCTTGTTCTTATCCACACGGGTAGACACACGGGCGTGTGTCTAGGTCGTGTGTGACACACGGTCCATCCCATGGGTGTGTGGTTTGGCCATGTCTCCCCCTACATTCTAAGTTGGCAAAACAGAATGCCTAGTAGTAACCACATGAGTTGAGACACTGCCGTGTGTCTCATCTGTGTGGGTGACACAGCCCTAGGACATGGGAATGTGCTCAGGCCGTGTGAAGTCTGCACCTGAATTTAGGAATTTAATTCGCCACACGGTCTAAGGACACAGGCGTGTGCCTTGGCCGTGTGACCTTATGCAAATGATGACGTCATAAACAGAATGTCAAGGTTTTCATACACGGGTTAAGACACGGGTGTGTCATGGCCGTGTGAGGGACACGGGCCATGGACACTGGCGTGTGTCAGGCCGTGTGAAAACCCCTGTAGGTTCAAATTGAGAAATAAATTTGCACGGTCAAGGGACATGGGCATGTGTGATAACACGGCCTGCCCACACGTGCGTGTTCCCTTCCACACGGGCTTGTGGCCTTGTTTTGAGCAAAAATTTTCTAAGTTTTTGTGAGTTCTTGGTTCAATTCTAAACTACACTTTATGTATGTTTTGGGCCTCGTAGGCTCATTTAAGGAGTGATATGAATGTCTACAGAAAGTTTTAAATTTGGGTGGAAAGTTACGTAACGGTTTGTATGGTTGCTTACTTGTAAGTCTGGTAATGCCTCGTACCCTGTTCCGGCGTTGAATACAAGTAAGGGGTGTTACATAAACCTTACCACTCTTCATCGAAGAAATCCCAAGATTCGTATAGTTGATCAAATGCACCCAAGGAGTACTCTAATAGAGATCGTAGGAAGCAATTTACAGGTTCAAAAACTCTAGCTATGTCAGTGGTAAGTGTGGGTAATGTTAGACTGAACAAACCTGAATGTGGATGATGTGGAAAACGACATTTTGAAGAGTGTAGACTGAATGATAAAACCTGTTTTAGATATGGTTCGTATGAACACTTTATTCGAGATTGTCCTGAGTTAGATGAGAAAGATAAATCTTAGAGCGCAAGACAAAACAACATGACTATGAGAGGAAGATCATTCTGTAATATTAGAAATGTGAGTGGTGGTAGAGGTGCGACACGAGATACTACTGTGAGATCCGAGGCCAGATCACCTGCTAAAGCCTACGCTATTCGCGCTCGCGAAGAAGCTTCATCTCTAGAAGTTATCACTGGTACTTTCACTCTCTATGATACTAATGTGATTGCATTGATAGATCCAGGATCAACTCATTCTTATATATGTATGAATTTAGTATCTAGTAAGACTTTGCCTGTAGAGTCTACTAAATTTGTGATTAGAATATCGAACCCCTTAGGCAAATGTGTTTTGGTTGACAAAGTCTGCAAGAATTGTCTGTTAATGATCAAGATTTATGTTTTCTGGCTAATTTGATGTTGGTTCCATTTGATGAATTTGATGTTATTTTGGATATGAATTGGCTTATGATGCATGATGCTTAGTGAATTGTAGATGAAAGAAAATTGAACTGAAATGTCAGAATAATGAGACTATTAGAATTGAATCAGATGATCTGAATAGTTTGCCAGTTGTGATCTCGTCTACGTTAGCTCAGAGATTTTCGAAAAGGGGGTGTGAAGCTTATCTTGCTTATGTACTTGATACAAAAGTGACAGAAAGAAAAATTGAATCAGTACCAGTTGTGTGCGAGATGTATTTCCCGAAGAGTTTCCAGGTTTATCACCTATCAGAGAGGTTGAGTTTGGTATTGAATTACTACCAGGGACAACATTGATATCAATAGCTTCGTACAGAATGGCTCCGACAGAGTTAAAAGAATTGAAAGCTTAGTTGCAAGAGTTGACAGATAGAGGTTTTTCTAGACCGAGTTTCTCTCCCTGGGGTGCACCGGTGTTATTTGTAAAAAAGAAAGATGGCACAATGAGAATGTGTATAGACTATTGACAGCTCAACAAAGTGACGATCAAGAATAAAAACCCTCTGCCATGAATAGATGATTTGTTTGATCAGTTAAAAGGGGCATGTAACACCCCAAACCCGACCAAAACGTTACAACCAGATCTGGTATGTTACAAGGTGAAGTAAAAACGAAGTTTTGATTGTTTAAAGAAAACCGAAGATTTGAAAACTTTTTTTCGTTTAAGGCGATGTCTAGAAAACAGTGGTTTGATAGTTTAAGAAAATTTCAATTCATGTTAAACAAATATTCATTATGTTCAGTGATACTTGGAAGAAAACATCTGCTTTGAGTTACTCGTATTTTGAAAATCCCATTTTTTTAATTTCGTGTTCAAATTTGCATAGCGTCAAGTTTTAAATAATCGATAAACAGATAAAATTAAAACCCAAACGTCAATTCAGGAAGGCCTTATTACATCAAAAATCCCCAAATAAAAATAAAAGTTAAGTAGTAAAAAGTTTGCGAACAGAAAAGTCTCTATGGCCTCCACGAGTCTGCCTCGGCTCCCAGATCCACAGTCTACTAATTTCCTGAAAAAGTTAGGAAAGGGGTGAGTCACAGAGACTCAGTGTGTAAAACCATCAAAACACACAACATGGCCCACGGCCTACCACCTCATATTTAGCCCACACATGATATCATACACTACATGAATGCATCAAGCCCAGCCCAACCTAGCATTTTCCATCCTTTACACGCCATCCCGTACCAACCATCACACCGTGGGGATTTCTATAATCAACCCTCCATCCGCTACACGCCGTCTCGACAGTCAAGCTGTCGGTTATAATAACGATCACTATGTGACCTTAAAATCCATTGTGGCTTAGCCACCGATCACCATGTGACCTCATAAATAATTTGTGGCAGAGCCACCGATCACTATGTGACCTTATAACCAAATGTGGCAGAGCCACCGATCACTACGTGACCTTATCACTTCCCCTTTATCATCATTCCCATATCCCATGCACAACATATATGTCATAACAGATGTAACATGCTAATAACAAGGCAAAGGACTATCACATACATCAAACCTCATATTAAGTCATTACAAACACGTACCTGGCACTCCCTACCTAGCCTTCTCCGGCTTTTTAGCCCATACAATCAATAATAAAATAGTTAAAATAAGTGTGCTAGGGTCTACACACCTGGTAACACGCAAGATAATACTCTCTATGTTGACACTATCGATAGCAAAAACGACTGCTATCTGCCTACGACTCTGTTCTGAAGCCGGTCCACAACCTGGTGGCCAATCTCATACTGCTGACACGGCATGTCTCTTAAACTTAGGGGCTGGGTTCACTGGTCCAACCCCTTCCTTAGAATTGCTGGCATTTGAGTCCATGGAATAAATCTTGGTCAGAAGACCGAGTTAAAACATAGAATAAGATATGAGTAGGATTATACATTTAACTGAATAGATCTCCCTACCTAGATCGACAAAAGCCGAAAGTTTTAGGCTTGGTTCACAAATCTAGTGAACCTCGAAAGTCTCCCAAAAGAATGCGAACACCACCCCCACCTATATTCGGCCAAAGCATCCAAAACATTAAGCCAATTAGCCATTCGGCTTTGGCTACCAAAAACCAAAAGGGAGATAGAGAAATAGGAGAAATCGCCTCTTACCTTGACACAGAAGATTCGAATGACACCTAAGAGAAATCGGCACAAGCACAGCAGTAGCGAAGGTTCGGCAATGACTATGGTAAAAGAGAACAAGATGAAAGAACCGAAAATAAGAATGAGAGAACTTCAAATGGAGACTTAGAAGTTTCAGCTTTTAGAGAAAGCAAGAGAGGAATGTAGGAGAATGGCTAGGGAGATTCGGCCAATAGAAGAAATTAGAGAAGAGAATAATGAATAAGAGATATTCGACTTTTGCAGAAAAATGGAGAAGAGAATGAAAGTTTTGGGGTTTCGGCTTCTAGATTAAACAAATGAAAAGAAGAAGAAAAAGAAAGGAATCAGAAGAGATGATTGAAGGGTTCGGCTTTTGGTATTGCAGATGAGAAGAAAGAAAATGAAAAACAGAGAGGATGGTAGAGGTTTCAGCTACACAAAGAAAAGGGTTACAAAATTGTCAAAAAGGAGAACACCCAAATACCGTAAGGAAAAGAGCTCTCAAACTAAATTATCTAATACCTCAAAAATTCAGCACCTCCTAAAACCAAAACCGAAAATGCACCCTTTCAAAGCCGAAATGCCTATGACCATCACTAAAATTCGGCACACCCCAACACAAGCCAAAACCGAATCCCCCTATACCAAGTGTTTGAAATTCGGCCAACACCAAGATCACATGCCCATCCCTTTATTTTCTCCTCAATTTCCTCCTGATCACCCGTTTGGATTATTTTGAATGCTTCAAACTCCTTTATTTTCTCTCAGCCGCACATTCAAATATTTTGACTCAATCCACTCTCCCATCCTGAAGTGTCCCAGTCGACTTCTGCTTCTGCTCCCCTTGACGGCAAAAAGACTCCCAAAATATGCTTCATGCAGCTTGAACCTGCTACCTCTGAGGCGTCACTATCTGCACCTTAAGTGGCACCTCCTTGCCACTTTTACCACCTTAGTTCTTGTGCCATCCAAATACAAACAATATCCCTTAAGTCCTATCCTAGCTAGCTCTCCCCTGAAAGTGCCCAAAACTAAAATTTTGGCCAAGGTTCCGGCTTATTCCTGGGCCTTCTCAGAGACCCCAAACACACATACAACACACAGAGCATACCAACACATAAAAACAAGATAAATGCAGAGCTCCTAAAATCCCGGATGTTACAGGGCAACAATGTTTTCGAAAATTGATTTGAGATCAGGTTATTACTAGTTGCGAGTTAAAGACTTAGATGTGCCAAAGATTGCATTTAGAAAAAGGTACGAACACTACAAATTTCTTGTTATGCCTTTTGGACTAACAAATGCCCCTGCTATTTTTATGGATTTGATGAACTGGATTTTTAGGCCGTACTTCGGTCGATTCGTAATTGTGTTTATTGATGTCATTTTGATTTACTCTCGTGATGAATCTGAGCATGCTGAGCATTTGAGAATCATGTTACAAACTTTGAGGGACAAATAGTTGTTTACAAAGTTCAGCAAATGTGGGTTTTGGCTATGAGAGGTTGGTTTTCTGGGACATATAGTTTCAGCCAAGGTTATCCGAGTTGACTCGAGCAAAATTTTTATGATCATAGATTGGAAGCCTCCGAGAAATGTATCCGAAGTCTGTAGTTTTCTGGGACTAGCTGGCTATTATAGATTATTTGTGAAAGGCTTCTCGATGATTGCAACTCTGAAGACACTATTGATTCAAAAAGATGTTAAATTTGAGTGGTCAGAAAAGTGTCAGCATAGCTTCGAGCAGTTGAAAGCATTATTGACAGAGGCACCAATGTTAGTTCAGCCCGAGTCGGGTAAAGAATTTGAAGTTTTCAGTGATGCATCATTAAATGGCTTGGGTTGTGTTTTGATGCAGAAAGGCAAAGTTGTAGCTTATGCCTCGAGACTGTTGAAGCCGCACGAAAATAATTATCCGACGTATGATCTAGAGTTAGCCACGGTAGTGTTCGCATTGAAAATTTTACGCCATTATTTGTTTGGTGAGAAATGCCATATTTATACCGACCACAAAAGCTTGAAATATTTGATGACTTAGAAAGATTCGAATTTTCGACAGCGAAGATGGCTTGTAACACCCCTTACCCGTGTTCAACGTCAGAATAGGTACGAGGAGTTACCAGACAATAACACTTGCAACTGAAAAAATTCAAGGCATAAATTTTCGTTTAAAATTTAAAACTTTTATCTTGTATCATCAAGTCCCTAAAACGGGCCTACGAGGCCCAAAACTTGCTTTGGGAGCGATTCAGGACTAAACTGAGAACTTTTAAAACTATTGGAACATTTAAAAAATTTCCTTGTTTTGGAGAGTCACATGCCATTGTGGGCATGCCGTGTCCTCTACATGGCTGAGACACACGGCCGTGTCTCTGCCTGTGTGGCCAAGGAGTTGGCTATTTTCCAAGCCAATTTCTATCCTATCATGCCCAAACTTGAGTATAACTTGAATGACACATTTCATGACATATTAAAGCTACCAAAACATCAACCACACACACGTAACAAGTCATAGCATACAATTTACTCAACCATGGAATGGATCATTATGAGTTTATAGCATAACCAATTTATTGGCCACATTAAATGGCCTTATAGAACAATGAACTCCAAATATCATGGGTCATTATTCTAGGAAAACTCATAGTAACATATACACATGACCAAGTTCCGTATACATGCCATAACCTTAAGCATAAAATCATCGATACCTAAATTGTAAGCTTGATAGTGTGATAGGTTCTTCGGCGACTTCCAACCCGAGCTAACTTGAGTACATTATAAACACAGAAAACAACATATTAAGCTATAAAGCTTAGTAAGTAAATATGTAAATAATAAAAAATTGATTACCGTGCTTTTAACAATCCTCATTATAAGCTCTCAAGATAATACCATCATTATTGCATAAAATTTCACAATTCATTTATGTTCATCTTGAGCTATTTACTCGAGTTATAGTCACTAAATTATTTTTATCCGGAGTTAAAGAACACGAAATTAAGATCCGATAATTTTTCCTAAAACTAGACTCACATATCTTCATACCATAAAATTTCCAGAATTTTTGGTTCAAACAATCAGTATAGTTTATTCTTTAAAGTCTCCCCTGTTTCACTGTCTGACAGTTTCGACCCCTCTTCACTAAAAATTAATTATCTCATTGTAAAGAACTCAAATGACATTCTTGTTTCTTTATCTTGAAAATAGACTCATTAAGAAATTCAAGCATATAAATTTTATCCCATGAATATTTTTGTACAATGTTTAATGAATTTTCCAAGTCAGGACCGAGGTTTCTAAAATCATTCTGACCCTATCTCACTAAAATCCAAATATCTGACCATATGAAATTGTTTTGCTTATTCTGTTACTTTTATGTAAAAATAAACTCAATAAGATTTAATTTCATATCTTAATAAATCTCTAATTCAATTTACACCATTTTTTGGTGATTTTTCAAAGACACACAACTGCTGCTGTCCAAACTGTTTTATTGCTAATTTTACTCTTCCATGTTTCCTTTATATTAATTTTCATTTACAGGCATATAATACCAAAGTATATCCATGGTTAGCCATTCCAATAACTAGTCATTATCAAATATTTACAAACCATTCATTGACCAATTTAACCTATACATCAATAACAAAGACTTGAACATATCATTACTCACTTTAATTTGGCCTAAAAGCCTCACACATGATCATCAATCACATTTGCCACATATTCATACATCATAAGCATGGAGTTATAATCATAAGGTCATTCTCATAGGTATAACTTAATCGTTTACATTCTTACCAAAATTCGATCACATACTGAGCACATTGCTCATGAGTGTATACATACATATACTTGCACTTGATCGTCACATATTCACATTCATTTACACTTTAGTCATTTTCCCTTTGAACACATCGGAATATTAACGGATACTCGAAACGCTTGCACCTACGTGCCACATATATGTAGCCGAAGCTAATTCTTATCACATTTCACATATATGCTCATTCTCAAGCTATTCACATATACTTTCTCGGGTCTTCTCACAGATACTATCGGTCATATGTAACTACTCAGTGCTGCTCACACAAGCTGTCAGGTATCCGCAACACATGCCGGATTACCCAGCCAGTGGTAGAACTTATAAGACCAACACCCAAATCACTTAACATTCACGGGTCTACTCACACAAGCTGTCAGTCAGACGTAGCTACACAGTGCTGCTCACACAAGTTGTCAGATATCCGCAACATATGCAGGACAAGTTGTCAGGTTTGTCCATGGTCTTTTCCGTCAAATTATCATTTAGCATTGAACAAAATAGTTCAACCCTGCGTTTACTTGTTCAAGCATTAGTTTCCAATATTCAACAAATAATACGAGAAATTTCATAAATTATTCGTCAATATAACAAATAAACATTAATGTTTACCATACGAACTTACCTCGACTTAAAATTGCGAAAGGGACCGAGTCGTCCAATATTCGTCTTTCCCCCGTTCTAAGTCCGAAACTCATTTTTCTTTATCTAAAATATCACATTTTACTTATTAAGTTATTATACTATTCAATTCAGTCCAAAAATCATATTATGGCAAAATTATATTTTTCCCCTAAACTTTGTTATATTTACACTTTTGCCCCAAGGCTCGTAAAATGATTTTTATTCAATTTCCTTGTATTTTAAGCCTAGCTGAACCATTTTCACAATACAATAGCTACAGTTTCCACTAGTTCACACTTTTATGATAAATTTCATAACTTTTATAAATTAGTCCTTTTAGGCATTTTTACCGAAAATCACTTAGTAAAAGTCGTTTGTAACACCCCAAACCCGGTCAACACACCACGACCAAATCTGGTATGTTACAGGAGAAATCGAATTTGTTTTCAAAGATAGGTTTCCGTTTTGAGAGTTTGATAAATTATTTTAATAAGTTTTGTGCTTGCAGAAATCTTGGAGATGATTGTTTAAAAACTGATATTTTGTTTGAAACCTCAGAAATTTCGAAAACTTAATCAATTAAGAAGTTAAAACAAGTTTATCTCATTTAGAAGTTCAAGTTGGTTCTTATTGTTACTAAAACATTTTGACTTAGTAGAAAATCGAGTTTAAGTTAGAAAAACATTTGAATTCCCTTTATCTCAAATCATAGTGCGATACCCGATGGTATAGTTTAAAACATATCGCTTTGTAGTTTTGAAATCGTTGTCCTTCCAAGTTTTAGCAAATTTTAACCCAATTAATTTTTTAAGGCATATCAAAAATCTACTTTAAGCATAAACATAGCAAAACATAATTTTAAAGGCCGTTTACAATCCAAAGTAAGACCAAATAGTAATAAATAAACTAAGGTACCAATTTTATAAAAGTCTGAGCAGGTCCTTATTTAAGCATGGCATGAGCACCTCGAGTCCATCCCGGCTCCATGTCCGCGTCTAAGTGTCACCTGAAATGTCAAAGGAGAGAGTGAGTCGCAAGACTCAGTGCATAAATCCCCCTCCTGATAATACAACATGCTAACACACATCATAGCAAAGCAATACAATTAATGCACCCGTTCCTAACCATCCATAACACCTTTTCTACCCCGTGTGGTACCAAACCATTGGTGGTGCCAAACCACTGGTGACCCAAAGTCACGATATCCATCAATGTGGTGCCAAACCACTGGTGACCCAAAGTCACAAATAACCAACTGTGGGGCCAACCCAAGTGTGATACCAAATCACTAGCGACAATCCCGTATCTCTCAAGTGGGGCCAACCCACGGTGGTGTCAACCACAGGGACGAGTCGCAATGAGGTGCCAAACCTCTGGTGTCCCAAAGACACAGGTGTGATACCAAATCACTGGTTACCGCAGTCACGAATCGAATGATGGGGCCAACCCATCGTGTGATACCAAATCACTGGCGTCAATCCCGTATAATCAACTGTGGGGCCAACCCACTGTGGTACTAAGCCACTGGGACGAGACGCTGAGGTGCCAAACCTCTGGTGACCCAAAGTCACAAAAATCATCTGTGGTACCAAACCACTAGAGGTGCCAAACCTCTGGTGTCCCAAAGACACAGTGTCCTAAAGACACGGATATCATATTCCCCCTCCTCTCACATCACCCAATAACATATCATACTAATGCAAATGGTATAAATCATGCAATCATGCCAACATGCTCAACATGGCATCTCGTAGTGTTTACATCATATATCATGCTATCACATATATCACTACCAATCTCGTAATGAAACAGACTTACCCGTATCCTTGCACATACCCCGTCGGGTACCAAATCCATCAACCATATAGTCTCACTTTACACAAACAGGTTATTAACATATTACTAAGAAATCAGTGTGTTAGTTTACACACCTGGTAAATCGCAAGTTTAGCTCCCAAAGAACTCGACTAAATCCCTCGATCACCTCGACAACCTTGTTCCTTAAAATCGGCCAACCAAGGGATTAGTACTATACCATTCGGCCACAACTCATTAAACCAACAGGGTTTAACTTTGGTCCCTTACCTTAAACTTGATTTGGTTTCCTACCAAATCCGGAACCAACAATGGTTCTACTGACAATCGGCCACCCCACACGGTTAATAGAGTAGGAAGACTCCTCTTGATTACTTCCAATATCCAAAGACCCCACACCAACCAAGATTCGGCCAACAAAACACTAGGAGAAGGGAGAGATTCGATCACCACTTTGAACAAGAAGAAGAACAAGATTCGGCTCTAGGGGTTTAACACTCCTACTTTCGGCTTTGAATGAAAAAGAACGAAGAAGTAGAGGTGGGAAGAAATGGAGGTTACGGCACACAAAAGAAATGGGAAGAAACCAATTGAAGAAAAATCGGTTAGAGTTTAGAGAAGAAGAAAGAAATAAAAGATAAATGGGAATGCACCTTCGGTTTGAGAAAGAAAAGAAATGGTGAAGAAAATGCTTTGAGGAGAGACTTTCGGCTAACAAGGTTTCAAAAGAAAAAGAAATGAAAATAGAATGCTAGGTTCGGCTTAGCTCAAAAGAAGAAAAGGAGAAGGAATGGGAACAACATTCGGCCGAATGAAACAAAAGAGGTGAAAGCTTGAGGTTCAAGAGCATTCGGCTACAAGCACTCTAGGAGACAAAAATGCAAACTTTCGGCAGCTTTTGGAGGTTTGGTATTTCGATTTCAAAAGTAGAGAAAATGAGAGAAAGCTCTCTTGAAAATTCAATGACAACCAAAAAGAATTGTCTACCAAACTTGACCGAAACAATGCACCAAAATTCCAAATGAATTTCGGCACTACCCACTCCCCCACACCAAGCCGTCCACTCCCCCCCAAACTCTCCTAAAATTCGGCCACAATTCCCACATACACTGACAACCACTCATTCAAAATACTTTGAACAAGTCCACATCCACAAATCACTCTCCTCCCACCACCTCAGCACTTGACTTGGTCTTGGGCAGAGTTTGAACTGCCTACAACTCCTCCCCTCCATGCCGTCAAAATGGAACAAAAAGTGGGCATCCTGCAGCTTGAACTCAGGACCTCACCCCTTGTCCAAGGCGTCACACTTACAAGCCCTTAGTGGCGCCTACTCTGCCACTCCACCAACTTATTTCTTGTGCTAAAAACCACCAATTAAAACCTTTAAACCCCAGCTTCTTCAGCCCCTCTCACCTAAGTCCAAAAACTAAAATTTTCCTACCTACCCAGGCTTACTTCTAGCTTACAACTAAGCCCCGAAACCACCCAAACAACAACACAGTACAGCAGACACATGCACACAAAGCCACAACAAAATAACCCCTATCCCGGGATATTACAGTTCTACCCCCCTTAAAAAATAATTTTGACCTCGAAATTACCTGATCAGAAGAGTTGCGGGTATTGCTGTCTCATCACATCCTCGGGTTCCCACGTAGCTTCTTCTACGCCATGATTCCGCCAAAGAACCTTTACCAAAGGCACAGACTTTCTACGCAGAACCTTCACATCCCGATCCAGAATCTGCACAGGTTCTTCTTCCATGGTCAAATCTGGGTTTACCTCGATCTCTTCCACTACTACCACGTGTGATGGATCTGAACGATAACGCCGAAGCATATACGGCCCAATAAACCTCGGACTTAGCTTGCCTTTCCTTCCGAACCTCAACACCTTCTTCCATGGCGAGACCTTCAGAAAAACTTGATCCCCCACAGCAAACTCTATATCTCTCCGCTTAAGATCGGCATAAGACTTCTGCCGGTCCGAAGCTTCCTTCAATCGAGCCTGAATCAACTTAACCTTGTCTTCAGTCTCAGCAACCAACTCGGGTCCCAACAACTGACGTTCACCCAACTCCGTCCAACACGTAGGTGAGCGACACTTCCTACCATACAACGCCTCATACGGTGCCATCTTGATGCTCGCTTAGTAACTGTTGTTGTAGGCAAACTCGGCTAATGGCAGAAAATCCTCCCAACTACCCCTGAAGTCCAGAACACAACCTCTCAGCATATCCTCTAAGACTTGAATAACCCTTTCTGATTGCCCGTCAGACTGTGGGTGAAAAGTCGTGCTGAAATCTAACCGCGTACCCAGAGCCTGATGCAACGCTTTCCAGAACCTTGACGTAAATCTGGGATCCCTATTCGAGATGATCGATACTGGCACACCGCGCAACCTCACTATCTCGGACACATACAGCTGCGCTAACTTCTGAAGTGAGTAGTCAACCCTCACCGGAATAAAGTGAGCTGATTTAGTCAGTCGATCCACAATTACCCAAACTGAATCCTTCTTGCTTGGCGTAAGCGGTAATCCACTGACGAAATCTATGGTTATCCTTTCCCACTTCCACTGAGGAATCTTCACAGGCTGAAGCAACCCTGACGGCAACTGGTGCTCAGCCTTGACCTGCTGACAAGTCAGACACTTCCTTACAAACTCTGTCACTTCCCTTTTCAGACCAGGCCACCAAAACTGCTCTCTAAGATCCCTATACATCTTACTACCTCCAGGATGCATAGCATATGGACTGCTATGTGCGTCCTGAAGAATCTTTTGCCTCAGCTCAACATCCTTGGGCATGCAATCTTTACCTTGGAAACACAGCACCTCATCACTAGACAAACTGTAAGCTTCCAACCCACCATTCTACACCTGCAACCTCTGCGCACTCAGAACCTCATCCTCTAACTGTTTCTGTCTGATCTGCTCAACCCAAGTAGGCTTAACCTGCAATTCCGCCAGAATACTCCCGTCGTCATACAGACTCAAATGGGCAAACATCGCTCTTAAGTCCGAAACAACCTTACGGCTCAACGCGTCTGCCACCACGTTAGCCTTGCCCGGATGATACTCAATCGAACAGTCGTAATCTTTTAGCAACTCAACCCATCTGCGCTGCCTCAAATTCAAATCCCTCTGAGTCAAAAGGTACTTCAGACTCTTATGATCTGTGTAGACTATCGATCTCTCTCCGTACAAGTAGTGCCTCCAAATCTTCAAGGCGAAGACTACAGCTGCTAGCTCCAAATCGTGCGTCGGATAGTTGACCTCATGTGGCCTCAGCTGCCGAGATGCGTAAGCCACAACCTTACCTTCTTGCATCAGCACACAACCCAATCCCGTATGTGATGCATCGAAATATACCGTGAATTCCTTACCAGCCTCAGGTTGAATTAAAACCGGAGCTTCTGTCAGAATTTTCTTAAGCTTGTCGAAGCTCTCCTGTTGTTTCTCAGTCCAAACAAACGGAACCTCTTTCCTTAACAACTTGGTCATCGGCGCTGCAATCAACGAGAAACCTTCTACAAACCTCCGGTAGTATCTTGCCAAACCTAGAAAACTCCGAATCTCAGCCACTGACTTAGGCGGCTTCCAATCCAAAACTGCCTCAATCTTCCGAGGATCCAGTCTAATCCCCTCAGCCGACAATACATGACCCAAGAAAGTCACTTCTCTAAGCCAAAACTCGCACTTACTAAACTTAGCATAGAGCTGCTTCTCCCTCAAAATCTGCAGCACCACTCGCAAATGCGCATCATGCTCTTCTTCTGTCCTCGAGTACACCAAGATATCGTCTATGAAAACCACGACGAACTGATCCAAATACTGCTGAAACACCCTATTCATCATATTCATGAATGCTGCCGGTGCGTTAGTCAACCCGAACGGCATTACCAGAAATTCGTAGTGCCCATACCGAGTCCGAAATGCTGCCTTGTGAATATCAGCCTCCTTTACCTTTAACTGATGATACCCAGACCTCAAGTCGATCTTCGAGAATACCGCTGCACCCTTCAGCTGATCAAACAAGTCATCTATCCGTGGCAACGGATACTTGTTTCTAATCGTCAGCTTATTCAACTGGCGGTAATCTATGCACAACCGCATCGTACCATCTTTCTTCTTAACAAAGAGTACCGGCGCTCCTCAAGGTGAAACACTTGGCCGGATAAAACCTCGGTCCAACAACTCCTGGATCTGAGCCTTAAGCTCCACTAACTCTTTTGGCGCCATCCTATACGGAGCAATAGACACTGGCGCAGTCCTGGGTAACAGATCTATCCCGAACTCTACCTCGCGATCCGGCGGCAAACCCGGAAGCTCCTCAGGAAACACATCAGCAAATTCCTTAACTGCACGAACTTTCTCTACAGCAGACTCTTTAGCCTCCAAGGCATACACATGAACCACATACGCTTCACAGCCCTCCCTGACCATCTTCTCAGCCTTCAGAACAGATACCACATTAGATAAGTAATCTCTCCTATTACCTATCATAGCTACTTCATTACCCTCAACCGTCTTAAGAACCATACGCTTAGCCGCGCAATCCAACCTCGCCTGATACTTAACCAACCAGTCCATCCCAAGAATCAGATCGAACTCCCCAAACGGCAGTTTCATCAGATCAGCAGCAAACACTACCCCTTGGAGTTCTAGGGGTACATCTCTAAATAGCTTATCTACCACAACAGAGTGACCTAAAGGGCTAATTACAGTCATCTGCCTAGAAGATATCTCAGAGTCTAAATCCATGGTCTCTACTATACTACTAGCAATGTAAGAATGCGTCGAACCCAC
This sequence comes from Gossypium australe, assembly GCA_005393395.2. Classification (NCBI taxonomy): domain Eukaryota; kingdom Viridiplantae; phylum Streptophyta; class Magnoliopsida; order Malvales; family Malvaceae; genus Gossypium; species Gossypium australe. Next base: position 79,587,425 of record CM016625.1, on the reverse strand, counting down.
ATCAATCAAAGCAGTAAATGGAGAACCAAAAATCAAGAACGTACCGGTTATGACGTCGGGTGCGTCGCGCTCCTCTCGGCGCCTCGCTGTATAAACTAACCCAGGCTGTCTGGCCTCAGAACTACTCGCACCTCTGCCCGGTGCTCCACGGCCCCGACCAGAACCATTACCTCCTCTGCCATTACCACGACCCCTCTGCGGTGGCGGTCCATTATTCCTGAACTGAGTACGGCCCTGACCCTCAGACTGAATCCTAGCCAACTTACGCGGACAGTCCCTCACACGGTGATCCAGAGAACCACACTCAAAGCAACCTTTCCCACCGGTCCAGCAGCCTCCCCAATGAGATTTCCCACAACGGTTACACTGCGGCGGTCCCTGACTAGCAGCAACATTCCTACCAGACTGATTCGGCCTACTCTGCCTCACCCTTTTCTGAAGATTACCCGACGATCCAGAAGACCCAAAGCTCCTCTTATGCCTGTTCCTGTCCATGCCCTGCCTCACGGACTCCTTAACACCCTCGGCTACCTTAGCCTTCTCAACCAGGACAGGAAACTCATGCTCCTGCTGTGGAGCAATCAGCAACCTCAGTTCGTCTCTCAGGCCATCCTCGAAACGAACACACCTCTCGTGCTCTGTAGCCACAATGCCCCTAGCATACCGGCTCAGCCTCAAGAACTCAGCCTCGTACTCAGACACAGACTTACTCCCCTGGACAAGCCTCAGAAATGCTTTTCATTGCGCGTCGATGTAGCTAGCTCCAATGTACTTTTTCTGATAAGCAGCCCTAAAATAATCCCACGTAAGATCCTCTGCTGCCACACTATCCCGAACCGTGAGCCACCACTGGTATGACTCATCCCGAAGAAGCGATACTATGCCCTTCAGCTTCTCCTCAGCAGTCAGGTCTAAATCGTCCATAATCCGCTCTGTCGCCTCCAGCCAATACTCAGCCGTGCTGGGAGCAACACCAGAAACACCACTGAAAACCTCAGCCCCGTTTGCCCGAAGTCGCTCAGGCACAGATTTCCTAATTCCTACGCCACCACCTACTCCAGCTACCCTTTCTAAAACTCGCAGCATCGCCTGTGACACTGCATCATCCCCAGTTTGATCTTGAAACTCACCACCTCCAGCTGGTGGCGGTACCGGTATCTCATTTTCTGACCCCTGACCAGATCCTACGGGTTCAGAAACCGTCATCCTACCACGACCACGTCCACGACCATGTCCACCTTGAGCACTCATGACTAAATTCTCTACGTATCTGATTTAGAAGTTTTATGCATCAATATTTATTCCACTGTTTTAAAGCAAAGTCTTATGAATAGTAAAGAGCTTTGTTTTCGCGAGTTCACAGAATCTTATCAGTTTCAATTTCTAAAGTAATCCACTACTACAAATCATCCAATCACATCGCATTACATCCAAATCTCAAGCATTAATAAAGGGTACTTACCTGGGCGGATTGGTGCCGAAGACCCGGTGCCATGCCTTTCAAAACCATGCTTTCAAAACCAAAACTCTTAAAACAGACTCTTAAAACATTTTGGGCCTCAGGCCCACAGCCGAGCTTTTGAACTTCGCTCTGATACCACAATTGTAACACCCCAAACCCGGTCAACACACCACGACCAAATCTTGTATGTTACAGGAGAAATCGAATTTGTTTTCAAAGATAGGTTTCCGTTTTGAGAGTTTGATAAATTATTTTAATAAGTTTTGTACTTGCGGAAATCTTGGACATGATTGTTTAAAAACTGATATTTTGTTTGAAACCTCAGAAATTTCGAAAACTTAATCAATTAAGAAGTTAAAACAAGTTTATCTCATCTAGAAGTTCAAGTTGGTTCTTATTGTTACTAAAACATTTTGACTTAGTAGAAAATCGAGTTTAAGTTAGAAAAACATTTGAATTCACTTTATCTCAAATCATAGTGCGATACCCGATGGTATAGTTTAAAACATATCGCTTTGTAGTTTTGAAATCGTTGTCCTTCCAAGTTTTAGCAAATTTTAACCCAATTAATTTGTTAAGGCATATCAAAAATCTACTTTAAGCATAAACATAGCAAAACATAATTTTAAAGGCCGTTTACAATCCAGAGTAAGACCAAATAGTAATAAATAAACTAAGGTACCAATTTTATAAAAGTCTGAGCAGGTCCTTATTTAAGCATGGCATGAGCACCTCGAGTCCATCCCGGCTCCATGTCCGCGTCTAAGTGTCACCTGAAATGTCAAAGGAGAGGGTGAGTCGCAAGACTCAGTGCATAAATCCCCCTCCTGATAATACAACATGCTAACACACATCATAGCAAAGCAATACAATTAATGCACCCGTTCCTAACCATCCATAACACCATTTCTACCCCGTGTGGTACCAAACCACTGGTGGTGCCAAACCACTGGTGACCCAAAGTCACGATATCCATCAATGTGGTGCCAAACCACTGGTGACCCAAAGTCACAAATAACCAACTGTGGGGCCAACCCACGTGTGATACCAAATCACTAGCGACAATCCCGTATCTCTCAAGTGGGGCCAACCACGGTGGTGTCAACCACAGGGACGAGTTGCAATGAGGTGCCAAACCTCTGGTGTCCCAAAGACACAGGTGTGATACCAAATCACTGGTGACCGCAGTCACGAATCAAATGATGAGGCCAACCCATCGTGTTATACCAAATCACTGGCGTCAATCCCGTATAATCAACTGTGGGGCCAACCCACTGTGGTATTAAGCCACTGGGACGAGATGCTGAGGTGCCAAACCTCTGGTGACCCAAAGTCACAAAAATCATCTGTGGTACCAAACCACTGGAGGTGCCAAACCTCTGGTGTCCCAAAGACACAGTGTCCCAAAGACACGGATATCATATTCCCCCTCCTCTCACATCACCCAATAACATATCATACTAATGCAAATGGTATAAATCATGCAATCATGCCAACATGCTCAACATGGCATCTCGTAGTGTTTACATCATATATCATGCTATCACATATATCACTACCAATCTCGTAATGAAACTGACTTACCCATATCCTTGCACATACCCCGTCGGGTACCAAATCCATCAACCATATAGTCTCACTTTACACAAACAGGTTATTAACATATTACTAAGAAATCAGTGTGTTAGTTTACACACCTGGTAAATCGCAAGTTTAGCTCCCAAAGAACTCGACTAAATCCCTCGATCTCCTCGACAACCTTGTTCCTTAAAATTGGCCAACCAAGGGATTAGTACTATACCATTCGGCCACAACTCATTAAACCAACAGGGTTTAACATTGGTCCCTTACCTTAAACTTGATTTGGTTTCCTACCAAATCCGGAACCAACAATGGTTCTACTGACAATCGGCCACCCACACGGTTAATAGAGTAGGAAGACTCCTCTTGATTACTTCCAATATCCAAAGACCCCACACCAACCAAGATTCGGCCAATAAAACACTAGGAGAAGGAAGAGATTTGGTCACCACTTTGAACAAGAAGAAGAACAAGATTCGGCTCTAGGGGTTTAACACTCCTACTTTCGGCTTTGAATGAAAAAGAACGAAGAAGTAGAGGTGGGAAGAAATGGAGGTTACGGCACACAAAAGAAATGGGAAGAAACCAATTGAAGAAAAATCGGTTAGAGTTTAGAGAAGAAGAAAGAAATAAAAGATAAATGGGAATGCACCTTCGGTTTGAGAAAGAAAAGAAATGGTGAAGAAAATGCTTTGAGGAGAGACTTTCGGCTAACAAGGTTTCAAAAGAAAAAGAAATGAAAATAGAATGATAGGTTCGGCTTAGCTCAAAAGAAGAAGAGGAGAAGGAATGGGAACAACATTCGGCCGAATGAAACAAAAGAGGTGAAAGCTTGAGGTTCAAGAGCATTCGGCTACAAGCACTCTAGGAGACAAAAATGCAAACTTTTGGCAGCTTTTGGAGGTTTGGTATTTCGATTTCAAAAGTAGAGAAAATGAGAGAAAGCTCTCTTGAAAATTCAATGACAACCAAAAAGAATTGTCTACCAAACTTGACCGAAACAATGCACCAAAATTCCAAATGAATTTCGGCACTACCCACTCCCCCACACCAAGCCGTCCTCTCCCCCCCCAAACTCTCCTAAAATTCGGCCACAATTCCCACATACACTCACAACCACTCATTCAAAATACTTTGAATAAGTCCACATCCACAAATCACTCTCCTCCCACCACCTCAGCACTTGACTTGGTCCTGGGCAGAGTTTGAACTGCCTACAACTCCTCCCCTCCATGCCGTCAAAATGGAACAAAAAGTGGGCATCCTGCAGCTTGAACTCAGGACCTCACCCCTTGTCCAAGGCGTCACACTCACAAGCCCTTAGTGGCGCCTACTCTGCCACTCCACCAACTTATTTCTTGTACTAAAAACCACAAATTAAAACCTTTAAACCCCAGCTTCTTCAGCCCCTCTCACCTAAGTCCAAAAACTAAAATTTTCCTACCTACCCAGGCTTACTTCTAGCTTACAACTAAGCCCCGAAACCACCCAAACAACAACACAGCACAGCAGACACATGCACACAAAGCCACAACAAAATAACCCCTATCCTGGGATATTACATCGTTTCTCTAACATAAACATGCATTTTCTATCATTAAACATAAAAATACACACATATTCATCATGGTTCAAAACCCTAGACTTTAACCATATCTCAAATTAGTGGTAGAAATAGATAGATCTTGTTACGAGGATTTCAAAAACGTAAAAATCATTAAAAACAGGGCAAGAACGGACTTACAATCGAGCTAGGAAGCTTGAAAAACCCTAGCCATGGTTTCTCCTTGTGAAATTCAGCCATGGGGTTGAAGATGGACAAAAATTAGCTTTTAATTTTATTTTTAATTCATTTTAATTACTAAATGACCAAAATACCCCTAACTTAAAAATATTCTATTTCACCTATTTCATGTCCATTTTGTCCAACAAATTAACCAATGGTCTAATTACCATTTAAAGACCTCCAATTTAAAATTTGATAGCAATTTGACACCTCTAACTTCTAGTGTAACATCCCAAAAATTAGGGGTTTGGAATTTTTGCATATTGCATGTGTTGGGCTTGCTTAGCTAGTTATTTGAGGGTGTTTGGGGGTTCTAGGGAGGCCTGGGTTCGAGGCTGAGCCCTGGAAAATTTTGTTTTTTGGCCCTTTAGTGGAGAGGGCTGGGTGAAGTTGGGCTTATGTATAATTAAGTGTGTTTTGCTAACACAAGTTGAGCTGGTGGCAAGTTGGTTGTAGCATCACTAGGGGACAAGGGGGAGTGGAGTTTGATTCCCTTTGCAAGTAATTAAAGGTATTTATTTTATGCTTTGGGAGAGGAGGAAGCAGAGTTGGGATCAAACTCTGCTATGGGAGTTGGAGAATGGGTCAAACATTTCAAATGGATGAAGGAGAGGGATTGTAGGATGAAAAAGGGGAGGAAACTAAGGAGTGGGTGTGTGTGAGTAGTGTTGGCCAAAAGTGGGAAGCTAACTAAGGGGAATTTCAGCTGGTGTGGGGTGGAGTGAGTATATATTCAGTTTTTGTGTGTTGGGAGTGTCGTATTTCCTTTAGTTTTTTTTTGGTAAGTTTTTACATTTTGGGTCACATTTTCTGGTGCACTTCGGGTCAGTTTTTTCTTCAATCTACTTCTACCAAATTCTTAGTCTCTTCTCCTCATCTCCATCTTACCTTTTGTGTGTTTTCTTTGTGCAAATAGCCTGAACATCTATTGGCCGAAACTCTTTTTCCATCTCTCTTCATTCGTTCTTTTCTCCTCTCATCTTCTTTTCTTGTCTTTTCTCCATAGCCAAATACATACTTCTTTTTTTTTTTTTACTCTTCAACTAGCTTCGTTTCTCTTCATCTACGATTCTCAAGGAGTGTGACAACCGGTAAGTTGTAGTTCTCTCTTTGACCATAACTCTATTTTCATTCAGTTTCTCTTTTTAATAATCAGGTGTTCTTCTTTTTCTCTCGTTGGGTCTAAGATACGTTTTTGTTTTGTTTGTGTTATGGCCATCGTTGGGCTCAAGGATTTTTGTAAGGTAAGGGGGAGCAAGCATTAATCAAACCTTGATCATGGATTCATCGTTCAAGGGAGGTAAGAATATCGTCATAATACTTGGTTTGGCCGAATACGCCATGTAATGAGTTAAGTGGTATGCGGTTTTCTGTCACACTTATAGGTTTTATTTGGTACAGACTCTTGTTAAGGACTTGAAGCCAAGCACTAGTACTTAGAAATCTTGGTGTGAAAGGTCGTTTGCTCAAACAAGGTAAGGAGTACGTTTTGGGCTTAGTTCTCTAAGTGTTTAACCTTAAACAACATTTAGCTAATAAGGAGTCTGATGGTCTGTAGGGTTGATACGAAGGGATAATCATGCATCTCGCAATCCAGGTGTGTAATCTCACACCACCGTTTATTCTGAGAATTGTTCTGTGAATAGGTTAAAAGTTGGAATACTGAAAAGCTGAAATACCGACAATCGAGATCACTCGAGCGTGCGAGCACTCATAGTGATAAATCGAGCCACTAGTGATAGCGGTAGACCTTTGATAGTGTCACGAACACTCTCGTGAATCTGAGGCTGTAATGGGCCTTATTGAGCCGAAACGGGCTAAGTGGGCCCAATAGGCTAACGAGCCCACATGAGCTAAACTGATGGGGAATTACCGAATGGCTGATGCGACTGTAAAGTCCATAGAACCGAGACCAAAAATGAGCTAAATGGGCCACACGAGCGTGTGGGCCCGTTTGGGCCGGAATGGGATCTTAGGCCCAATTACACCGTAGAGACCCAAAGTGATAGTGTTATTGGAAGTGTGGCACACCGAGTCTCTGGCACCAAATCCGTAAGTTTCCTGATCTTATACTTTGTTATATGTTATAGCGACTGTACTGAAGAAAAAACTACTAAGGATAGTAGTAGTATATCAAACTCTTATTTAGGGAAGCTGAGACTATAGAGACTGAAACTTTAGTAAAATCAATCTGCGAAAACTACTTTTATTACTGTGTTCTTTTCATAAAACATTTGTTAATAATTACATGAACGATAAGCTGATGCATAAAACTCTTAAACATATTAATACGTTACACCGATATGAGTACGAGAGGTCACGAAAGGGGTACACGTGGCCGTGGTAGGGGCCGAGGTGCTAGGGTTGGGTCCTCAACATCAAGACATTTGCCTAAAAGGGAGACACCAGCATCACTGGTGACTGAAACGAGGTGTCATGACCGAGCCAGAGAGGATGATGCTTTGTCTCAAGCAATGCTACGAGTTTTGGATAGAGTGGCTGGAGCGAATACTGGGTCGGTAGGCCCGAGGGCTAATTTCTATGCGGCTCCAGTCAAATGGGGCGGAAATCTTCAGGGGCATCTCTGGTATAGCCCCGAATGTAGCAGAGTATTGGTTAGAGGAATAGAGCGAATCATGGATGACTTAGACTGCATAATGGAGCAACAGCTGAAAGGAGTAGTGTCCCTACTGCGAGATGAAGCATACCAATGGTGGCTTACAGTAAGGGAAGGTAGGAAAGCTGACCGTGTGACTTGCGGTTTCTTCAAAGCCGCCTTCCAAAGAAAGTAAATCGGGGCAAGTTACGTGGACGCCCAGAGAAAGGAATTTTTGAATCTGGTTCAGGGGAATAAGTCCATTGTGGAATATGAGGCAGAGTTCCTACGCTTGAGTCGGTACGCTCGGGGCATAGTTGCGACTGAATACAAGCGCTGTGTGCGGTTTGAGGATGGTCTTCGGGATGAGTTATGGGTACTGATAGCTCCGCAGAGGGAAAGAGACTTTGCTGCCCTGGTAGAGAAGGCTAAGATTGCTGAGGATGTGAAACGCTCTGAGCGTCAAAATCGGGAGAAGGAAAGGGGTAGGAATAAGAAAGATTTTAGGTCTTCAGGTTCTTCAGGGGGATTTCATATGAGGCCTAGGTTTGATGGGCCACCCCGAGTTGGGATTCCAGTTGCTGTTGGTCGATCGCAACCATGCTTTGAGTGCAGGAGACCACATTCGGGAGAGAGTTGGAGAAGAACTGGCGGGTGTTTCAGATGTGGGTCCAAGGATCATTGGTACAAAAACTATCCTCGGAAGCCTGTTTGGACGCAAGCAGTAGGTCAGGGCTATGTGCAGCCAGGGAGAGGTGGTCAGTAGCCACCGAGAGGCCATGGTCCAAACCGAGGGGGAAATGGATTTGGACGAGGTCGTGAGCACCAGATAGAGGTGCTGGTAATATAGATGCGAGACAGCCAGGATTGGTTTATGCTACTCAGCATCGAGAGGATGGCGATGCACCTGATGTCATAACTGGTACGTTCCTCTTTCATGATGTACCATGTTTTGCTTTAATTGATATAATGTCGATGCACTCGTATGTTGCATGTACTGTGTCTGGAACTTTGGGTATACAATTTGATCTTACTGATAAAAAAATGTCGGTGATTAGTCCTTTAGGACGGTCTGTTGTAGTGAATAAGTTGTTTAGAGATGTGCCTCTCGAGGTTCAAGGGGTTGTTTTTTCGGCGGATTTAATGGAACTGTCGTTTGGCGAGTTTGATCTCATTCTGGGCATGGATTGGTTAGTGAAACACCATGCAAATTTGGATTGCACTGCTAAGCGTATTATATTAAAGACTTCAGAGGATGAGGAGGTGATCATGATAGGGGAGCGGAAGAACTATTTGTCCAATGTAATCTCAGCTTTAAGGGCTGAGGAGCTGGTTCGCAAAGGTTGCGAGGCTTTCCTTGTTTATGTTAGCATATTTGTTGTTAAGGAACTGTCTGTTGGGAATGTCAGGACTGTAAAGGAGTTTTCGGATGTATTTACTGAAGAGCTTCCGGGGTTGCCTCCAAACCGCGAGGTCAAATTCGGCATTGAGCTTTTACCAGGTACAGCTCTGGTGTCCATTGCCCCTTATAGGATGGCATCGAAGGAGCTGGTGGAATTAAAGGCTCAGATCTAAGAGCTTTTGGATCGAGGATTTATCAGACCGAGTGTGTTTCCGTGGGGAGCACTGATATTGTTCGTGAAGAAGAAGAATGGGTCAATGCGCATGTGTATTGACTATCGTCAGTTAAACAAGCTAACGATTAAGAACAAGTATCCGCTACCAAGGATGGATGATCTGTTTGATCAGTTGCGAGGAGCTTCGATTTTCTCTAAAATAGATCTAAGGTCGGGTACCATCAGTTAAGGGTTATGGAGGCAGATGTGTTCAAGACAGCATTCAGGACTCGTTACGGACACTACTAGTTTCTGGTCATGCCGTTTGGGTTAACAAATGCACCAGCTACTTTCATGGATATGATGAACTAGGTCTTCCAACCCTACCTAGACCGGTTCGTGGTGGTGTTCATAGATGATATTTTAGTCTATTCAAGAATTGAGGAGGAGCACGATTCACATCTTCGGGTTGTTCTGCAGATATTGAGGGAAAAACAACTCTATGCCAAATTTAGCAAGTGAGGGTTTTGGCTGCGAGAGGTGACATTTTTGGGGCATGTTGTATCTGCCAAAGGAATTAGGGTTGATCCTTAGAAGGTTGAGGCCGTATTGGATTGGAAGTCACCAAAGTTAGTATCTAAAATTTGAAGTTTTCTGGGTCTGGCCGGGTATTACAGACGCTTCGTTGAGGGGTTTTCATTGATTGCTGCACCCCTAACTAAGTTACTGCGTAAGGGGGTACCGTTTGTTTGGACTGATAAGCAGCAGGAGAGTTTTGAGAAACTAAAGAAGATTTTGACTGAAGCACTGGTATTAATTCAGCCAGAGGCGGGAAAAGAATTCATTGTTTGTTGTGATGCGTCGCACATGGGTTTGGGTTGTGTGCTAATGGAAGAAGGGAAGGTGATGGCTTATGCATCTCGTCAGCTTAGGCTGCACAAGGTGAACTACCCCACTCATGAATTGGAATTAGCTGTGGTGGTGTTCGCACTAAAGATATGGAGAAATTATTTGTATGGGCGTAGGTGTCGTACCCCTACTTGTTGGATAGAATTGGGTGAGCGACGACTGTTCGGTCCTGAGTTAATTTCTGAAACTGAGGAGAAAGTGTAGTTGATTCAGGATCGGTTAAAAGAAGCATATGATAGGCAGAAGTCTTATGCTGACTTAAAGCATAAAGAGATAGAGTTCTCTGTGGGGGATTATGTTTTCTTGAAGGTCTCACCGTGGAAAAAGATTTTGAGATTTGGACGGAAGGGCAAGTTAAGCCCATATTCATCGGACCTTACCAGGTATTAAAATGTGTTAGACCAGTCGCCTATCAGCTTCAGCTGCCTCCTGAATTAAACTGGATACATGATGTATTCCATGTTTCTATGCTGAGGCGCTACTGTTCTGATCCTTCCAATGTAGTGCCAATGGAGGAGACCGAAGTAAGACCTGATCTGACATTTGAAGAAGAACTCGGTGAAGATTTTAGACTGTAATGTTAAGGTGCTAAGAAGACAATCTGTTCCATTAGTCAATGTACTGTGGCATAATCACGATTCAGAGGAAGCCACATGGGAGCCTGAGAAGGCAATGTGACATCAATACCCTCATCTCTTTTGATCAGGTAAATTTCGAGGTCGAAATTTCTTTAAGGGGGTAGAGTTGTAACATCCCAAAAATTAGGGGTTTGGAATTTTTGCATATTGCATGTGTTGAGCTTGCTCAGCTAGTTACTTGAGGGTGTTTGGGGGTTCTAGGGAGGCCTGGGTTCGAGGCTGAGCCCCGAAAAATTTTTGGTTTTCGGCCCTTTAATGGAGAGGGCTGGGTGAAGTTGGACTTATGTATAATTGAGTGTGTTTTGCTAACACAAGTTGAGCTGGTGGCAAGTTGGTTGTGGCGTCACTAGGGGACAAAGGGGAGTGGAGTTCGATTCCCTTGGCAAGCAATTAAAGGTATTTATTTTATGCTTTGGAAGAGGAGGAAGCAGAGTTGGGATCAAACTCTGCTATGGGAATTGGAGAATGCGTCAAACATTTCAAATGGATGAAGGAGAGGGATTGTAGGAGGAAAAAGGGGAAGAAATAAAGGAGTTGGTGTGTGTGAGTAGTGTTGGCCGAAAGTGGGAAGCTAACTAAGGGGAATTTCAGTTGGTGTAGGGTGGAGTGAGTGTATATTCGGTTTTTGTGTGTTGGGAGTGCTGAATTTCCTTTAGTTTTATTTGATAAGTTTTTACATTTTAGGTCACATTTTCTGGTGCATTTCGGGTTAGTTTCTCTTCAATCTACTTCTACCGAATTCTTAGTCTCTTCTCCTCATCTCCATCTTACCTTTCGTGTGTTTTCTTTGTGCAAATAGCCTGAACATCTATTGGCTGAAACTCTTTTTCCATCTCTCTTCCTTCATTCTTTTCTCCTCTCATATTGATCGCTGAAAATCAGAGCTTTAAATATGTATAAAAAGAGTGATCAAACCTGGAGACTAACTCTGAACCTATCGGACAGTAGTATAGCTTAGGCAAGACCATTTATCGAACCCAAAGGAACTAAAAGTATTAATACTCACTGTCTTTTTATTATTTAGCCTTAAAGTTAGAGTGAAGATTACTTTTAAACTAAATTGACGACAACTAAACTAAGGACACAAAGACAAGAAGACGAATTGGAAAATAACGTTGAAGGAAAACTCAGTTGATTTTGACGATACCTTCAGGAAGAATCCACCTAGACTTCACTTATTATCTAACCCTAGATTATATGATTTCTTTTACTTAGCTTGATCCGTGAGACTCCCTAACCTATATTAAACCCTCTCTCGAGGCAAATAAGGTCTAACCCTAGGTTAATTAGTGGAACTCTCGTTCGCTTATAATAAGCCCCTAAGATAGTAGTAAATCGATCAATGGACTCCCATAATAGGTTTCACCCTAATCTGGCAAAATCTCGTAATCCTATCTCTAGGCGTCCGATCAACTCCGCTTAATCATGTTAGATCTCCTCCTAGGCAGGGTCTATTCGTCCTCCACCTAAGCACATTAGATTTGGATTAAGCAACATAATTAAGAACAAACTAAGTAATTTATCATATAACCTAAAAATCAAATAACAAAATCCATCTAGGTTTCATCCCCTTTAGGTATCTGAGGGATTTAGTTCATAACGAATAAACAAAACATTGCAAGAGAAAAGGTAAAACAAAACATAAGAAAACCCTAAAACTCCCTGAAGGAATTGAAAGAGAATTCCCCCGTCTTGAGTATAACTCTGGCTTTTTGGGATGGATCAACTGGCTATCCTCGCGTTATTCCCTAACTTTGACCTTCTCAGCTTGGCTCCTTGGCCTAGCTTTCGCTCCCCTTCAAAGGTGGTACTTGGGGGATATTTATAGGCTCTTGGATTGCGATTCTTTCTCCCTAAGTATCCTTTTCCGACTGAAATTGCTCTTTCCAGCGACAGAGGCACGGCCATGGCACACGCCCGTGTGTATTGAGACCTGACCATGTTCGGATTCCTCTTGAGGCACGACCGTGTGTAATGGAGTTGAGGCCGTGCTCTAGGTGTTCGTTGAGGCACGGCCGTGTGTGCTTTGGGCCAGGCCGTATCAATTTCGTGCTAAGGCCCATTTACACCGTTTTAGGCCCGTTTTGTGTTCTTTTTATCCTCGGGTGCTTTCCTGGGGATAAGACATGAAAAGAAAGGATTAAAAGCACCTTTTTATATAAAACAAGGAATAAATCATCCAAAAGCATATTAAATGTGGGATTAAAATATGCTACTTTTACGGTTTATCAAATACCCCCACACTTAAGCTTTTGCTTGTCCTCAAGCAAAATTCTCAACTTATAATTAAAACGAGCTTTCCATGATCTATAATTCTTATCAACAATGTCTTATCCTAATTCATAGAGAATTCATACATGGAAAATTTGATTCAAAACGTCCTAAAGATTCAAACGAGATAAGTCATAATTTTGTACCTCGAAAACATAAGTGTCTTTCCTCTTTTAAGTAACTACCTTTTTAATTCAAAATCGACAAGGATTGATATCCTCACTTAGGATTCAGTCAAATCACTCTAAAGTGTTTAAGGTTCAGAAAAAGATCGCTCATAAGTCGACCCTGAGAAGTTAATCCCATAGGCTTGCCTGAAAATCAAATCTCAACCACTATAATATGAGATGACAAACAGATCAAAAGATTTTTGTTAGGGTTATAATGGGGCTAGGGTAAAAGGTGTGGTCATACGCTGAAATTAGAGGGTTAGAATCGAGATTGAATTGACAAGTACCTGCCTAAAATTTTTTCGAAACTTCATTAACTGAAAAGTAATAATCCTAATAATACGAGCTTTTTCTTTTTGAAAACTTTGATTGTGTAAGCTCTCTTTTCACACTACTAATATTCAATACCTTGAGGGTTTTTTTTAAGAACAAACTAAATAATTTATGATAAATTTAACTATCAGAATAATAAACTTGGGTAACAGATCAATTCAAGTCTCGATTAAGGGGTAGTCAAAAGAAAGGGTGATAACAAATACAAGGGTTTTGGGTTAATATTAGTAGGTAAATCAGTAAAAAGGGTTTGTTAAGATCAACGGGGTTCACTAAGGGTTAATGTAAAGGTGGGCTATTTAGTGGAATTAGTGGGTTAAAACCTAGGTGCCTTTATCATCTCTATATATCAAATCATAACTGTGGCCTCGACATGTAAAAACGAGGCAAGTTCTAGAATAATTGTTTATGGTTGACACACTCATAATCAAAAAATTAGCACGAAAAACAATGTATGCTTTATAAGGTTCAACTACTCACAAAAATTATGGGTGTTTTGACATCATCCTTATGAATTTTAAAATTCAAGGTAGTATTTAAATTTAGGTCAATATCCTAGCAAAAATTTTAATTCCTAAAAAATAGACTTACCATGCTTGATTCTCTAGTATTCTTTAAATTAAACATCAATGTATAATTAACTATGACTTATTCTAAAACATGTCAATAATCATCACAAATCATTAGAAATTTCATCCTATTTAGTAATATCACAACTTTGCATAAAAACAAGACTAAATCAGGAATTTGAGAATAATGAAAAAAGTTTGGCATTTTTACCCTTAGGGATTTGAGAATAATGAAAAAAGTTAGGTATATTTACCCCCCACATTTTAGATGTACATTGCCCTCAATGTACAAAGATAGATATTTTTATAGAAATGAAAAGTGAGGGTGAGAGGTACTCCCTGTATTCTTTGGCAGGTTTAGTTGAGGATGTGGTACCTACGGCGAAGGCGTCGGTATGGTGGTGGTGTTAGTTCCCGAGCTCTGTGCTAGATGAAGAAATTAGGGAACTCTTGAAGAATCAGCCAGGGGTTATTAAGACATAGTTAAGCTGAACTAAATATAAAATGAAAAATAAGAAAGAAAAAAGAAAAGAGACTAAGAAGGAAAACGAAAATAAAGGAAAAGAAGAATAGATCGGAGAGTCCTTATTGGAGGATGGTTCGCAAGGTCTGTGTGACTTCTAGGGCTATGAAGGTGGTGGTAGTTGTCATATCCTAGATTTAGGGGTTATGCATTCGTGCATAATTCACGTGTGTGAGGCTTGATTTTATTTAGGAAGCTAGAATAAATTTTAGTATAGTTCATTTAATGAAGTGAATTAGGTGAGCTTGACACTTAAGTTAATTTAAGTGTTAAATTAAAGCATAAGAGGAGTAAGTGGCAAGTTGGTTAAGGCTCTTGAAAGGTTGCTTGAGGTTAGTGGTTCGAGTATCAAGGAAAACATTTTGAGGATTTTTATTTCATCATAGCATTTATGGACGGTCAACTTTGTTTATGATAGGTTGGACTTTCATCTTTTGGTAAGTTGAATATATGTTTAAGGAAAGCTTGATATTGGGTATAAGATTCTAAAGGTTAAGGAAGGTTGGGGAGACATAAGGCTAGACTTTAGGATGATGTTTTGGAAAGTATTCCTAGGCCTTTAGTGATTGAATGTGGACGGCATGGGTGTCTAATGGGTGGCCGAATGTTGTTAGGTGGTTTGGGGGGGGAATAGTTGGCCAATTTTTCCTTTTGAACATCTTTTTGCATTTTGTTTTCCCTCTCCAAAAACCCTTTCTTTGGCCGAATGTTATTGTGCATTTTGTGCAAATTTAGCTTTTGTTTTAGCTCTTGTTTTATTGAACCAAAAATGCTATTTCCTTTCTTTCATCTTTGCTTTTGAAACCAAAACTTCATTTTGGTATTTTTGCACTTTTCTTTTAGGCAAAATAGGTGTTGGCCGAATCTCATCTCTCCCACATCTCTCTTTTCTTTTCTTTTTGTCATTGGTTCATAAACACTTTTCTTTTACACTCTCTTGGCTGAATATTTCTCCATCTCAAATACCATTTCTTTTTCTTTTGTTCAAAGATAAAACATTTACTTCTATTCTATTTCTTCTTCTCTTTTTACTTCACCATAGTCGAACCTTTTTCCTCTCTTTTAGTCTTTGTTTTGGCCGAATATTCAAAGGTAGATTATCTTTGATTTTTCTTCAACCAATTTTGGAAAAGGGTAAGTGTTCATGGCCGATTTTCTTTCAATTCCTTTCTCTTTTCCAAGTTATTTTTCTTGTGGACAAAAGCCGAATCTTTAGGCTTTGTTTTGAAAGGTTCTAACCATTTTTAGGATTCGATTATTCTCTTAGGCTCTTTGGGATTTCGGAAGCAATCAATTTAAGTCATTCCTTTAGCGAATCGGAGTTGGACAAGGATCTAGTGCGGTAGATCGGATCTTCGGAAGTTAGTTTTGCTTTGGTGAAAGGTGTGTATCTTACACACTTTATAACTTGGATTATATATGTATTCATGTGTGTTTTATAACTAATCATATTATGAAAGTGGGGAAAACGATAAGTTTTGAATATGATACCTTGATGGTATGAATGTGGATTCGGGTAAGTCCGTTTCGATATGTTGTTAATACATGTGGATTGAAATCATGATCTATGATTTATGGTATTATTATATGATTCATATTAAAGTGTATTAACATGATTTGGTTATCTATTGCATTGGTATGGGCAATATGAGAGGAGGGGGAAGATTAATATCGTGTCGACGGACACCAGAGATTTGGTATCTCTAGTGATTTGGTATCACATTCGTGTCTTCGGACACCAGAGGTTTGGCACCTCATAGCATCTTGTCCCTGTGGTTTTACACCACCGTGGGTTGGCCCCACTTTTGAGATATGGGATCGACGCCAGTGATTTGGTATCACACGTGGGTTGGCCCTACAACTTGATGAATTGTTACTTCGGTCACCAGTGGTTTGGCACCACCAGTGGTTTGGCTCCACCAGTGATTTGGTATCACATTCGTGTCTTCGAACACCAGAGGTTTGGCACCTCATAGCGACTTGTCCCTGTGGTTTACACCACCTTGGGTTGGCCCCACTTTTGAGATATGGGATCGTCTGCCAGTGATTTGGTATCACACGTGGGTTGGCCCCACAGATGGATTATTCGTGACTTCGGTCACCAGTGATTTGGTATCACATTTGTGTCTTTGGACACCAGTGGTTTGGCACCACCAGTGGTTTGGTACCACACGGGGTAGAAAAGGAGTTATGGATTGCTAGGTTTGGTGCATTATACATATATATTGCTTTGTTATAATCTATGTAAGTATGTGGTAATTACCCGGGAGAGGGAATATGCACTGAGTCTTGGTGGCTCACATTCTCCCTTATCATTTCAGGTGATTTGTGAGATCGCGGATATGGAGCCGGATGAACTCGAGGAGGCCATGCAATAAAAGTTGGTTTTATATGAACTTCCATTTGGGTACTTTACTTTAATTTGGTTTTCATATTTTATGGGTTTGGAATAAGGCCTCTTTAAATTATGTTTTGGATTATTTTTATGTTTTGATTATGTTTTAAATATGGTTATAAATTCTTGATTATTACAATAAATTGAGCACCAAGTTTTCTAAACTACACAACACGATGGTTTTTAAAACGTTACATCGGGTAACATAAGTCATTTGATAATTTTAACAACTTAAGTGTTTTCGATAATTTAAATGATTTTCAAATATCTAGTTTCTACATTCAAATGCAATTGGTTTTCAAAGTAATAATTCGAGTTTTCTTAAAATGATATAAATGGTTTCTAACCTATGATTTATTCACTTATTTTAAAGTTTTACGTAATTTCAAAGTAAATTATTAGTTTTTACTTATTATACACCTGATTTCTACAAATATAGAATTTCAAAGGGTTTTTCACAAAAATTTAATCGTTAACTCGTTTTTCTTCAAAAATATTTTCCTCAGTGACATACCAGATTCGGTCGTGGCGTATTGACCGGGTTTGGGGTGTTACAAATTGGTATCAGAGCTAAGTTCAAAAGCTCGGCTGTGGGCCGAGGCCCAAAATGTTTTAAAGTATGGTTTTAAAATGTTATTGTTAAAAATTTTATGGTTGGAAAGGCATGGCCCCGAGTCTCCGGCATCAATCCGCCCGGGTAAGTACATCAAACTATTGATTTTGATAATATGATGATGATGATGATATGATTGTGTAGTAGCAGGAACTACTCTAGAGACCTAAAACTATAGGTTGGATGTACTCGCGAAACAACCTCTTATAGAAATCTTTTTCATAAAACTGTTCTTTAAAGAAAGCGGAATAATGACTAATGCATAAAACTTTTAACTTATATAAGACGAGACGCTAGACATGAGTACTCGTGGTCGAGGTCGTGTTACTCGTAGACGTGGTCGAGGTAGGATGGCTGTGTCTGAGCTAGTGAGGTCGGGTCAGGGATCCGAGAATGAGGTACCAGCAGTTCCACCACCAGCGGTTGGAATTGAGCATCAGGACCAAACGGGGGATGACGCGGTGTCTCAGGCGATGCTGCGAGTTCTTGAGAGGGTAGCTGGAGTAGGTGGAGGCGCAGGAGCTCGGAAGTCAGTACCTGAGCGACTCCGAGCCAACGGAGACGAGGTATTTCGAGGTGTTTCGGGTGTAGCTCCTAGTTCGGCTGAATACTGGTTAGAGGCGACGGAACGAATCATGGATGATCTGGATCTGAATGCCGAGGAAAAGCTGAAAGGGATTGTATCGCTTCTTCGTGACGAGTCATATCAGTGGTGGCTCACGGTTCGGAATGGTGCTGCAGCGGAGGATCTCACTTGGGACTTCTTTAAGGCAGCGTATCAGAAGAAATATATCGGGTCTAGTTACGTTGATGCGCAGCGTAAGGCATTTCTGAGTTTGGTCCAAGGGAGTAAATCCGTATCAGAGTATGAGGCTGAGTTCTTAAGATTGAGTCGGTATGCTGGAGGTATTGTGGCTTCGGAGCACGAGCGATGTGTTCGATTTGAAGATGGTTTGAAGGACGAGCTGAGATTGTTGATTGCTCCACATCAGGAGCGAGAGTTTGCTGCTTTGGTTGAAAAGGCTAAGATAGCCGAAGGAATAAAGGAATCTGGAAGACAGAGCTACGACCGGAATAAGCATAAGAGAGGTTTTGAATCATCTGGGTCGGTCGAAGATTCTCAAAAAAGGGTTAGGCAGAATGGGCCGAATCAGTCTGGGAGGCCTGTTACTGCTAATCAGGGACCAGCACAGTGTAACAGATGCGGAAAATTTCATTGGGGCGAATGTTAGACCGGTGGGAAAGGATGTTTTGAGTGTGGCTCGCTGGATCATCGTGTGAGGGACTGTCCACGTAAGCAAGCCAAGAATCAGTCTGAGGGTCATGGTCGTGCTCAGTTCAGAAAGGAAGGACCGTCACCGCAGAGAGGTCGTGATAACGGTAGAGGAGGTAATGGTTCTTGTCGAGGTCGCGGAGCATCGGGCAGAGGTGCAGGCAACACTGAGGCAAGACAGCCTGGGTTGGTGTATGCAGCGAGACATCGAGAGGAGGGCGACGCACCGGACGTCATCACCAGTATGTTCTTGATCATTGGATTTCCATATACTGCTTTGATTGATGTGGGTTGACGTATTCATATGTCGTTAGTAGTATAGTAGTGTTATTAAGATCAGAGTGCGCAGCAAGAGCGTAGTGCGGTGAGTTAGACTGTACGATTGATCGTTAGTAAGTAATTTCGAGGACGAAATTATTTTTAAGGAGGGTAGAATTGTAATATCCTAGATTTAGGGGTTATGCATTCGTGCATAATTCACGTGTTAGTATAGTCTTGTGAGGCTTGATTTTATTTAGGAAGCTAGAATAAATTTTAGTATGGTTCATTTAATGAAGTGAATTAGGTGAGCTTGACACTTAAGTTAATTTAAGTGTTCAATTAAAGCATAAGAGGAGTAAGTGGCAAGTTGGTTAAGGCTCTTGAAAGGTTGCTTGAGGTTAGTGGTTCGAGTATCAAGGAAAACATTTTGAGGATTATTATTTCATCATAGCATTTATGGACGGTCAACTTATGTTTATGATAGGTTGGACTTTCATCTTTTGGTAAGTTGAATATATGTTTAAGGAAAGCTTGATATTGGGGATAAGATTCTTAAGGTTAAGGAAGGTTGGGGAGACATAAGGCTAGACTTTAGGATGATGTTTTGGAAAGTATTCCTAGGCCTTTAGTGATTGAATGTGGACGGCATGGGTATCTAGGGGGGTGGCCGAATGTTGTTAGGTGGTTTGGGGGGGAATAGTTGACCAATTTTTCCTTTTGAACATCTTTTTGCATTTTGTTTTCCCTCTCCAAAAACCCTTTCTTTGGCCTAATGTTATTGTGCATTTTGTGCAAATTTAGCTTTTGTTTTAGCTCTTGTTTTATTGAACCAAAAATGCTATTTCCTTTCTTTCATCTTTCTTTTGAAACCAAAACTTCATTTTGGTATTTTTGCACTTTTCTTTTAGGCAAAATAGGTGTTGGCCGAATCTCATCTCTCCCACATCTCTCTTTTCTTTTCTTTTTGACATTGGTTCATAAACACTTTTCTTTTACACTCTCTTGGCCGAATATTTCTCCATCTCAAATACCATTTCTTTTTCTTTTGTTCAAAGATAAAACATTTACTTCTATTCTATTTCTTCTTCTCTTTTTACTTCACTATAGCCGGACCTTTTTCCTCTCTTTTAGTCTTTGTTTTGGCTGAATATTCAAAGGTAGATTATCTTTGATTTTTCTTCAATCGATTTTGGAAAAGGGTAAGTGTTCATGGCCGATTTTCTTTCAATTCCTTTCTCTTTTCCAAGTTATTTTTCTTGTGGACAAAAGCCAAATCTTTGGGCTTTGTTTTGCAAGGTTCTAACCATTTTTAGGATTCGATTATTCTCTTAGGCTCTTTGGGATTTCGGAAGCAATCGATTTAAGTCATTCCTTTAGCGAATCGGAGTTGGACAAGGATCTAGTGCGGTAGATCGAATCTTCGGAAGTTAGTTTTGCATTGGTGAAAGGTGTGTATCTTACACACTTTATAACTTGGATTATATATGTATTCATGTGTGTTTTATAACTAATCATATTATGAAAGTGGGGAAAACGATGAGTTTTGAATATGATACCTTGATGGTATGAATGAGGATTCGGGTAAGTCCGTTTCGATATGTTGTTAATACATGTGGATTGAAATCATGATCTATGATTTATGGTATTATTATATGATTCATATTAAAGTGTATTAACATGATTTGGTTATCTATTGCATTGGTATGGGCAATATGAGAGGAGGGGGAAGATTAATATCGTGTCGACGGACACCAGAGATTTGGTATCTCCAGTGATTTGGTGTCACATTCGTGTCTTCGGACACCAGAGGTTTGGCACCTCATAGCGTCTTGTCCCTGTGGTTTTACACCATCGTGGGTTGGCCCCACTTTTGAGATATGGGATCGACGCCAGTGATTTGGTATCACACGTGGGTTGGCCCCACAACTTGATGAATTGTGACTTCGGTCACCAGTGGTTTGGCACCACCAGTGATTTGGTATCATATTCGTGTCTTCGAACACCAGAGGTTTGGCACCTCATAGCGACTTGTCCCTGTGGTTTACACCACCGTGGGTTGGCCCCACTTTTGAGATATGGGATCGTCTGCCAGTGATTTGGTATCACACGTGGGTTGGCCCCACAGATGGATTATTCGTGACTTCGGTCACCAGTGATTTGGTATCACATTTGTGTCTTTGGACACCAGTGGTTTGGCACCACCAGTGGTTTGGTACCACACGGGGTAGAAAAGGAGTTATGGATGGCTAGGTTGGGTGCATTATACATATATATTGCTTTGTTATAATCTGTGTAAGTATGTGGTAATTACCCGGGAAAGGGAATATGCACTGAGTCTTGGTGACTCACCTTCTCCCTTATCATTTCAGGTGATTCGTGAGATCGCGGATATGGAGCCGGATGAACTCGAGGAGGCCATGCAATAAAAGTTGGTTTTATATGAACTTCCATTTGGGTACTTTACTTTAATTTGGTTTTCATATTTTATGGGTTTGTAATAAGGCCTCTTTAAATTATGTTTTGGATTATTTTTTAAATATGGTTATAAATTCTTGATTATTACAATAAATTGAGCACCAAGTTTTCTAAACTACACAACGCGATGGTTTTTAAAACGTTACATCGGGTAACATAAATCATTTGATAATTTTAACAACTTAAGTGTTTTCGATAATTTAAATGATTTTCAAATATCTAGTTTCTACATTCAAATGCAATTGGTTTTCAAAGTAATAATTCGAGTTTTCTTAAAATGATATAAATGTTTTCTAACCTATGATTTATTCACTTATTTTAAATTTTTACGTAATTTCAAAGTAAATTATTAGTTTTTACTTATTATACACCTGATTTCTACAAATATAGAATTTCAAAGGGTTTTTCACAAAAATTTAATCGTTAACTCATTTTTCTTCAAAATATTTTCCTCAGTGACATACCAGATTCGGTCGTGGCGTATGACCGGGTTTGGGGTGTTACAATAGTGGTGAGAGTGGTGTAGGCATTTTGGTGGTCGGTGTGATTCCCTAGCAGCCTGGCGATCTTGACACTAAGAAACTAAAAGAAAAGTAAACAAAAAGAGCAGTAGAGAAGCTTAGATAAGGAAAATAAAGAAGAAGAGAATCAAAGAGGAACAATAAATTGGTCTCAAAGACCCTTGGCTTGGTGTTGAGACGAAGCTGGCGGCATGAACTCATGTTGATCGTTCTTTGAGGATCCTATGCTTAGCTTCTTCCTCTTCTTCGGCATGGTGTTGGCTTGCTCAAGGATCTAGACCCTTAGTAAGTGGAGAATTTGAGATGGAAGAGAGTGAGAAGCAAAGAAAATAATGAAGAAATCAGATGGGAGGAAGGGGAAGAGGTGAGGGGTTTAAATAGAGGTTCAAATTTGGCTCTACTCCACGGCCGTGGTCCTAGGGTGTGTCGATTTACATGGCCATCTCGCACAGCCGTGTTGTGGAGTGTGTTTGTCATCCCATGCTCGTGCTTCGGATCCGTACGCCCGTGTTTGTCAAGTCAGTAGCTTCGCATGGTTTGGGGGCACGGGAGTGTTTTGTTCATGGTGAGGAAGTCAGTAGCTTCACACGGTTGAGGGCACGGTCGTGCCCTATCTGTCGGTGCTCGTGGGGAGGGTGGTTGGATCCGTGACGTTGGGGGTGGTTTAACTGAATTGCATGGCCTCTGCCCTGCCAGGGTGGCGGTTCAGGTGGTCCACACGGCCGTGGACACGGCCGTGTATAAGGCCGTGTGGCCTGGAATTATGTACTTTTGATTAGTTTTAAGAGAGAAGGAAAAGAAAAAAAAGGAAAGGGAAAATAAAACAATTGCGAAAAGAAATAAGGTTAGTGCTCGGGTTGCCTCCCGAGAAGCGCTCGTTTATAGTCTTAAGCTAAACTTTCCTCGTATTTGAAAATTTTAGGGAGGTTTAAAGGTTCGAATATCTTCCCTCATGCCTACAGCTTTATTTTCATGCCAAAGTTGAAGTCGAGAAACATTTACCTTGAAATTGCCGAATATAGGATTGCCTACCTCGACTATTCTGTGGGGAAAGATATCGTGTACCTTGAGAATTATTTCTCCCTTTGCCCTCGGTTCTGTTGAAGTGTTGTGCTGATTGGCTTTGTCTAGCAGTACCTGATCTCCTATTTTGAAGTGATTTGATGTCCCCACGAGCTCTTCTGGTGGTTCCTCGGGTTTTACTTCGTGTGGTTCCGTCTTTTCTTTAACCTGTGTCTTCTGCTCTTCTAAATTGTCGACCCCAAGGTTTTGTTCCTTGTGTGACTCTTCTTTTTCGACTTGGGGCCCAGGCTGTAGGTCTTGTGGTGTTTCCTGCGATAAAGATTGGACAATTTGATTATCAATTGAAGTGACTTTCTTACCTTCATCAACTGTTGTCGTGGCCGAGTCGAGAGCTTGAAGATTGAACGATTCATCTCCTTCACGAAGTATGAGTTCGCCTGTAGCCACATCAATTTTTGTCCTGGCAGTTGCTAGAAAAGGCCTTCCTAAAATTAGAGGGATTGAGTTATCCTCATCCATGTCTAAGACAACAAAGTCTACTGGGAAAACAAATTTATCGATTTTGATAAGAACATCTTCGATAATGCCCCTAGGAATTCTAACAGTTTTATCAGCTAATTAAATACTCATCCTAGTTTGTTTGGGCTTCCCTAGACCTAGTCATTTAAACAGTGAATAAGGCATGACATTTATGCTTGCCCCTAGATCAGCTAATGCATTATCAATATGTAGACTACCAATTAAACAAGGAATTGTAAAACTCCTTGGATCTTTTAGCTTTTGTGGTAGTCTGTTTTGTAACATCACTGAGCATGTTGCATTTAGTTCCATGTGGTGGTCTTCATCTATTTTGCGTTTGTTGGTCAAGAGCTGTCTTAAAAATTTTCTCGAATCTGGCATCTGAAAAAGAGCTTCAAGAACAGGTAAGTTAATATGTAATTTCTTTAAAAGTTTAAGAAACTTACCGAACTGTTCCTCTGAATCGTCTCTTTTTATGGCCTCAGGATAAGGTATGCGAGGTTGATACTCTTTAATTACCAGTTTTGGCTTCTCTTGTGGTACCTCTATTTTACTTTCGTCTACCTTCTTTTCCGGTATTGGATCAGGTTCAGCTAATTCGTTACTGTCTTGAGCTGTGATTGCTTGAATTTTCTCCTTAGGATTAACTTCAGTGTTACTTGGTAGACGTCCTTGCGGTCGTTCTGACATTAGTTTTGCGAGTTGTTCTACTGCATTAGTCACTTCCTTGACTGATTTAGCCATTTCATCGAGTCATCTCTCGTTGCTTTTGACTGCTCTATCAGTTTCTTGGAGATGTTCCTCGAGGGTTGGTTTCTTTTCTTGTGGGTAGGGCTAATTTCGAAAGTTTTGAGGAGGTTGTTGCCTTTGATTTCCTTGGTTTCCTTGTCCTCCCCACGAAAAATTTGGGTGGTTCCTCCAACCTGGATTGTAAGTATTACTATAAGGATTATTATTAGATCGGAAATTATTACCTATATAGTTCATATGTTCATCTTCTGCTCCCCGTTGGTAGGGTGGGTACTCAGGATTCGCCACAGTTCCACTTGCGTCGCACTACATGACTGGATGTACTTGTGAAGAACACATATTACCAAGCTTTTTACTCATCATCTCTAGCTGTGTTGATAGCATGGTCATGGCATCGATGTTGAAAACTCCTACCGATTTTGTCGGTTTGGTCCTTAAAGCTTGCCACTGATAATTGTTTAATGACATCTCCTCAATGAACTCGTACGCTGCTTCAGGAGTTTTGTTGTTCAGTGTTCCACTGGCAGCTAAATCTGTAAGTTGCCTCGTTGAGGGGTTTACATCGTTATAAAAGGTTTGGACTTGTAGCCACAAAGGTAGGCCATGGTGTGGGCACCTCCTTAAGAGATCTTTGAATCTCTCCCATGCGTCGTATAGCGTCTCAAAATCTATTGCACAAAAGAAATATAAAAAACTTTCATCAAAAACTTTTCGGTCATCTGATCTCATGTAGTGATTGACCCTCATTGTAACGAGTTTAACCATTGTTTGGCTTTATTCCTTAATGAAAAAGGGAATAACCGAAGACGTATGGCATCATCAGAAACGCCATTTATTTTGAAGGTATCACAGAACTCTAAAAAGTTAGCTATGTGCGTGTTTGGATCTTCGCCCTGTAAACCATCAAATTGAACAAACTGTTGAATCATTTGTATTGTGTTAGGCTTTAATTCAAAATTGTTAGCAGATATAGCAGGCCTAACAATACTAGATTCTGCTCCTATTAAATGCGATTTTGCATAATCGAACATTGTGCGTGGAGCATTGTTTTCCCTCATATCGCGTGGTTGTGGGTTGTTTTCGTCCATCCCTTCAGCAAGATTGGACCTATCTTCTTCCTCTCTCTGTGTGTAATCTAGGGCTCGCCTGGTTTCCCGACGATTCCTACGAGTGGGAGCTTCGATTTCATTGTCGAATATCAAAGGTCCTCTCGGGTTCCTTCTAGTCATAAACTAGAGGTACCTGCTGGAAAAAAAAGAAAGAAAATTTCGAAAAACAAAAATAGAAACGAAAAGAAAAATAAATTGCGAAAAATAAAAATCAAGGCTAAAGTAATAAAAATAGAGTTTTCTTAATATTTTAGTTCCCCGGCAACGGCGCCAAAAACTTGGTCGCTGCAAATTAGAGCTTTAAATATTTATAAAAAGAATGATCAAACCTGGAGACTAACTCTGACAACGATATTAAGGCAAGTGTACCTATCGGACAGTAGTATAGCTTAGGCAAGACCGGTTATCGAATCCAAAGGAACTAAAAGTATTAATACTCACTTTCTTTTTATTATTTAGCCTTAAAGTTAGAGTGAAGATTACTTTTAAACTAAATTAATGAAAACTAAACTAAGGACACAAAGACAAGAAGACGAATTGGAAAATAACGTTGAAGGAAAACTCAATTGATTTTGACGATACCTTCAGGAAGAATCCACCTAGACTTCACTTATTATCTAACCCTAGATTATTTGATTTCTTTTACTTAGCTTGATCCGTGAGACTCCCTAACCTATATTAAACCCTCTCGAGGCGAATAACGTCTAAGCCTAGGTTACTTAGTGGAACTCTCGTTCGCTTATAATAACCCCCTAGGATAGCAGTAAATCGATCAATGGACTCCCATATTAGGTTTCACCCTAATCCGGCAAAATCTCGTAACCCTATCTCTAGGCGTTCGATCAACTCCGCTTAATTTTGTTAGATCTCCTCTTAGGCAGGGTCGATTCCTCCTCCACCTAAGCACATTAGATTTGGATTAAGTAACATAATTAAGAACAAACTAAGTAATTTATCATATAACTTAAAAATCAAATAACAAAATCCATCTAGGTTTCATCCCCTTCAGGTATCTGAGGCATTTAGTTCATAACGAATAAACAAAACATCGCAAGAGAAAAGATAAAACAAAACATAAGAAAACCCTAAAACTCCCTGAAAGAATTAAAAGAGAATTTTGCCGCCTGGAGTATAACTCCGGCTTCTTGGGATGGATCAACTGGCTGTCCTCGCGTTATTCCCTAACTTTGACCTTCTTGGCTTGACTCCTTGGCCTAGCTTTCGCTCCCCTTCAAAGGTGGTACTTGGGGGATATTTATAGGCTCTTGGATTGCAATTCTTTCTTCTTAAGTATCCTTTTCCGACTGAAATTGCTCTTTCCAGCGACAGAGGCACGGCCATGGCACACGCCCGTGTGTATCTAGACCTGGCCGTGTTCGGATTTCTCTTGAGGCATGGCCGTTTGTGACGGAGTTGAGGCTGTGCTCTAGGTGTTCGTCGGGGCACGGCCGTGTGTCTTTTGGGCCAGGTCGTGTCAATTTCGTGCTAAGGCCCATTTACTCCATTTTAGGCCCGTTTTGTGTTCTTTTTATCCTCGGGTGCTTTCCTGGGGATAAGACATGAAAAGAAAGGATTAAAAGCACCTTTTTATATAAAACAAGGAATAAATCATCCAAATGCATATTAAATGTGGGATTAAAATATGTTACTTTTACAGTTTATCACATATTCTTTTCTTGTCTTTTCTCCATAGCTGAATACATACTTCTTTTCCTTTTTACTCTTCAACTAGCTTCTTTTCTCTTTTTCTACGGTTCTCAAGGAGTGTGACAATCGGCATGTTATAGTGCTCTCTTTGACCATAACTCTGTTTTCATTCGGTTTCTCTTTTTAATAATCGGGTGTTCTTCTTTTTGTCTCGTTGGGTCTAAGATACGTTTTTGTTTCGTTTGTGTTATGGCCATCGTTGGGCTCAAGGATTTTTATAAGGTGAGGGGGAGCAAGCATTAATCAAACCTTGATCGTGGATTCATCGTTCAAGAGAGGTAAGAATATCATCATAATACTTGGTTTGGCCGAATATGCCATGTAATGTGTTAAGTGGTATGCGATTTTCTGTCACACTTATAGGTTTCATTTGGTATAGACTCTTGTTAAGGACGTGAAGCCAAGCACTAGTACTTAGAAATCTTGGTGTGAAAGGCCGTTTGCTCAAACAAGGTAAGGAGTACGTTTTGGGCTTAGTTTTCTAAGTGTTTAACCTTAAACAACATTTAGCTAATATGGAGTCTGATGGTCTGTAGGGTTGATAAGAAGGGATAATCGTGCGTCTCGCAATCCAAGTGTGTAATCTCACACCATCGCTTATTCAATGTTGTTTTGTGAATCGGCTAAAAGTCGGAATACCGAAAAGTCAAAATACCGGCAACCGAGATCACTCTAGTGTGCGAGCGCTCGTAGTGATGAACCGAGCCACTAGTGATGGCGGTAGACCGTTGAGAGTGTCACGAACACACTCGTGAATCTGAGGCTGTAATGGGCCTTATTGTGCCGAAACGGGCTAAGTGGGCCTAATGGGCCAACGAGCCCACATGAGCAAATCTGATGGGAAATTGCCGAATGGCTGATGCGACTACAAAGTCCGCAGGATCGAGACCAAAAATGAGCTAAATGTGCCACACGAGCGTGTGGGCCCGTTTTGGCCAGAATGTGATCTTAGGCCCAATTACACTGTAGAGACCCAAAAGGGATCCCGTGTCGCTCGAGGCAACAGTAGGCCTCCGGGAAGGCCATCAGATGACTAAAATTACCAAAATACCCTTATTGGGTAAAATTTGAAATACCCTTATTGGGTAAAATTACCGAAATACCCTTATTGGGTAAAATTACCGAAATACCCTTATTGGGTAAAATTACAGAAATACCCTGGTGGGTAAATTACCAAAATACCCTCGACTGGTAAATTACCGAAATACCCCAAAGGGGTGAAAATTACTGTTGTACCCTCAGGTGACAAGATGATCGTTATGTCCTTGATGGTAGTTAAATATCGTGTATGTGATTTTATTTATACTGTTTATACTTGTAATACACTGCATTCATATCATTTTGCATGGGTTGGGTTTGATGATCGGAGGAAGTACTGTTTTAGTGGCTCTTCCACATACTGTTTTAGTGGCTTTGCCACATACCGTTCAAGTGGCATCGCCACCTACCGTTTTAGTGGCTCAGCCACATATCGTGATTAGCAGCTTGACAGCAATATTGGTGAGGTTTGGCTGGGTGGGTTGACATGGTTCCACATGGTGTGATTGGTTGGTACGGGTGGAGAGTTAGTTGGCTGGTAGGATTGGGGTGGGCACATATACACATGCATTGAGATGATCTTGGGGCTCAGGCCCAGCTTGTTACCGGATAGGGTTTAGGCCCAGACCGATACCGTATGGGCTCAGGCCCAGTTAGTGACCGTTATAGGGGATTACACACTGAGTTCTTGTAACTCACCCCTTTCTTTTAACCGTGCAGGTAATCCCCAGCCTTATAAGATTTGGAGCTGTGGGGGACTCGGAGGTGGCCATACGTCGGATTTGCTTCTTAACGATACTTAGTAAAATTGGATTTAACTTATTTTATCTTATTTTTGGGTTAATATTTTGTGTAATAAGGCCATTGAATTTTTTTCATTTTAAACTTTCATTTGGTAATTCTGCTAGTTATTAAACACTGGTTTTTAAAATAATAACTACTGTTTTCAAAACATCAAATTTCTGCAATTATTTAAGTCAAACCTCTACAACAAACAAAGTTTTCGAAAATAGTAACATCTTTGCAAGAAAATACTTTGAGCAAATCTTGTTTTTGTAAGTAACAAAATTCAGAGTTTCAAAAAGGGATACAAAGTTTTAATGAACGCGTAGCTTTTATACAACCTTTTGGTGTGACATGCTAGATCCGGCCATAACGTCTAGGCCGGGTTTGGGGTGTTACATCTAGAACTCAAGTTTTTCACTTTTCACAATTTAGTCCTTTAAACTAAATTGAGTGCCCAAACGTCAACATTTTTGAACGAAATTTCCACAAAATTGTTTTGTAAAATTGTAGACCATAAAAATATAATAAAATGAAAATTTTCTTATGTCGAATTTGTGGTCTCAAAACCACTATTCTAACTAGGCCCAAAATCGGGCTGTTACATGGCTAGAATTGCTAAAAGACTATGAATTAGTGATTGATTATCATCCAGGGAAAGTGAACGTAGTTGCTGATGCTTTAAGCCGAAAGTACTTATTTGCTTTACGTGCCTTGAACACACAATTAGCTTTGTCTGATGACGGTTCGATAATAGCAGGTTGAAAGCGAGACCGTTATTTCTACATCATATTTGTGAGGCTCAAAAATTTGATAATGAATTGCAGGCAAAATGAGCTCAGTGTGAGTCAACTTCTGATTCAGAGTTTCAAATAGGGGCTGATGATTGTTTGATGTTTAGCGATAGAATATGTGTACCAAGAAATTCTGAGCTCATTCGAAAGATTCTAAATGAAGCACACAGTAGTTGTTTATCAGTACATCCGGGCAGCACAAAAATGTATAATAATTTCAAATAGCTTTATTGGTGGCACGGCATGAAACAAGATACCTCAGAATTTGTTTCGAAATGTTTGATTTGTCAGCAAGTTTGTAACAGCCCGATTTTAGCTAAATCGAAACAGTGGTTTCGGAACCATAAATCCGATGTCAAAAATTAATTTTAATATTTATTTTATGTGTTTACAGCATGACAGCATGTGTGTGTGTGAAATTTTCGTGATGTAATTTTATTGTTTACTTGTTCAATTTGAGAAAAAGGACTTAATCGCGTAAGATGCAAAAGTTGCATTCTATTAGTTAAATGTATTTAATTGTTTTGATTTATTAAATTAAAATTCCTTATGATGATATTAGCCCATTTTTAGTGTTAATGGACAAGTATGGCCATCCATTATATGTTTTTATATGTTTATAACAAAGGTTATTATAGGTGAAAAATTAAGTTAATTAAATTATACCAAAAGATGAAATTGTGTTCATCTTCATCCCTGGCAATCGAAAATAGAAAAAGAAGATAGGGTTCGAAGCTTTTAAAGTTTTGACACACTCCTAGCTTGATTAAGGGACGGTTTTAGCTCGATTTTTTACGATTTCTATGGTTTTGTAATCATTGCTGCGTATTCTAGCTATCCCGTACCATAGATTTTGAAACTGTTAAAGATTTTAAGATTTTCCATTGATGAGTTCATGTGTTATTTGATGGTTGAAGATGAAATATGAATTTTTGATGATAGATTTTCATGTTTTGTAAAGTGATTTTTTATGAAAATGCATAATAGTGACTAAACTGAGAAATGTGTAAAGTTAGTGGTTAAAATGTGAAATAAATGAAAGTTTTGGGCTGCTAGGGACTTATATGTAACTCGGCTAAGCTTGGGTTTAATGAAATTATGTGAATTTTTAGTATTTGTGAAATAAGGACTAAATTGTGAAAATGTGAGAGTTTAGGGGCTAATACACAAATATACTTAAATGAATGTTATGGACTAAATTGAATGAATGATTGATTAAATAAGTAAATTTTGAATATATTTAGATCAAGAAAAGAGGAATCTGAAATTAGATCGGAGGAAAGGCAATATTATCGAGTAATTGACTCATTTTGATGTTTTCATACTCGATGTAAGTTCGTATGTAACGATCACTATTATAATTGTGTTTATATGATGTGATATTGTATAAATTGTAAATATTATACTACAGACTTGTTCGACCATGTCTCGATAACAATTCGACAATAATTCGAAATGATTCGACTACGAAATTATTTTGGAAAATCCCAGTTGAACGTTAGGAATAGTTTAGAATGGTAGTGACATGTCATTAGGGAATTGAGTTGGTTTTGGGCCATGATATCGGCACTTCACGTGTGAGTTATGCCTTAATTTAGCTTCGGGCCATGGTATAGGCACTTTAGAGGAGTTACCTTGATTTGGCTACGGGCCATGGTATAGGTACTTCGGGGATAAGTTACCTTGATTTGGCTACACGCCATGGTATAGGTACTTATTGATTGAGATCCTTGAGTATCCGACTTCTATTCCGAACGGTTCCATGGGAAAGTGAAAGATGTGGACTAGATTAAGATTGGTACGAGTTGGTACAGGTGTGTTCGTAAAGTTTATAGACATTGAATCCATAAAATGGATGAAATCTTGGTAAACTAGTGAATGAATGATTGAATGGTTTAAGATTTTATGTATTTGTATTATCTTGAATTTATATTCATTGAATTGTGAATGAATGGTGAGATTGCTCATTACGTTAATACAAACTTTCTAAGCTATGAAGCTTTGTGTTATTTTTCCATGTTTATAGTGAATCAAGGCTAGCTCGGATCCGGGAGTCATCGGGAACATCATCGCACTATCGGACATCTATTTGGTACTTCTGAGTTGTGTAAATATGGGTTATGGCATGTATAGGCTAGATGTAATGTTTTGGTTTGTATATATGGCCATGAGTGATGACTTATTTTGGTATAATTTGGCATGAATGTGGTTATGGTTTTTAGTTGCTCAAAATGGTTATATTTGGAGCTTGGTAATTGACTTATATTGTGTGATGGAACTTGATAATTTGAGAGTTTATGTGCTAGAGAAATTGTGTTTGATTAATGTAAGTGTGAAATGATTAATTGATTGAATTGTATATGTGAATTTAGGTATGAAAATTTGATGGCAAACTATAGTATGTTTGTGATTGGTATTGTTGGTATTTGGATGCACATTAGTGTCTTGAAATGGTGCCATTTGAGCTTGAATAGGTATGTGCGTAATGGGTGGCAAATTGGCCTTGCAAATGGTCTATTTTTTTCCACACGGGCAGAGACACGGACGTGTGTCTCAGCGATGTGTGACACACGATTAAGTGCATGGCCGTGTGTCCCCATGTGTTGAATTGAATTAAAGTCAGTATGCTCCACACCGTCTCACACAAGGGCATGTGACCGGCCGTGTGGTACAAGTCAGTATCCCCCCTAAATGGCACACGGCCTAGCGCACGGGAGTGTGACTTGGTCGTGTTGATAAGTCAATATACCCTATGGTTTTGGCAAGGCCTAACATACGGCCTGACACACAGGCATGTGTGGCCACTTCAAAGGGCACACGGGCTAGACACACGGACGTGTGGTTGGCCGTGTGACCCAAGTCAATATGTATACCTTGTTTCCACATGGCCTGAGACACGGGCGTGTCTGAAGCTATGTGAGGCACACGGCCTATTCACATGGGCGTGTGACACCTGTATGAATGAAAAATTTCTATGTTTTCCAAAGTTTTCGTATGTTCTCGATTTAGTCCTGAATTACTTCTAAAGCATGTTTAAGGCCTCGTAGGCCCTTATAAGGGACAATATGCTTGTGTTGATTGATTTATGAGAATGAATTTTTTGTGTTTGATAAATGTATGCTATATATTGTATAGTGATCGGTAATACCTCATAACTCTATTCCAGCGACGGATACGGGTTAGGGGTGTTACAAAGTCAAAGCTGAGCATCAGGTGTCGTCAGGTTTATTCCAACCTACTATGATTCCTATAACACCCCAAACTCGGCCTAAACGTTACGACCGGATCTGGCGCGTTACACAAAAAGGTTTTTCATGAAACTTAGCAATCGTTTAAAAATGTTTGAATCTCTTTCGCAATCTCTGAGTTAGGTTGGTCGTTTGAAATCTCAGTGTTTATTTTTTTTTGAAAACTTGTAATTTATTTGAAAAATGGCTTCACGGTGATAAGCGTGTTTAAAACGTTGTGGGTATGTGATATTTAGAAATTACTTGATGTCGTTTTAAGCAAAACTGGAATTTTGTCCATTATTATCGGTAAATAGTTTGTTACGTTTTGGAAAATAGTTATTTAAGCTTTTAGGAAAAACCCCGTACTGACTAATTAATAAAAGATAATTAATGCGTTAAAAATAAAACGAAATTAAAAACATCAGTGGCCTTATTACAGAACTAAAATCCCAATTTTAAAGAAAAGTAAAATAAAGTTTACTAAATAAATAGTGCATGGCCACCACGAAGTCCACCTCGGCCCTTATCCACAGAACTAAGAATCACCTGCAAAGATTAAGCAGAGGGGTGAGTCAAAAGACTCAGTGTGCAATTCCCCACATGAACCATAATTGAGCCCGAGCCCATTGAAATGTTGTCTAGGCCCTAGCCCTTACAAAAACACATTGGGTGAAGCCCATACAGAAACGAACTGGGCCTTAGCCCTATTAACACAGTATAGTAGATAATTAATGCAATGCGATGCAAACCTAACTCAACCTAGTTATCCATCCGCTACACACCACCCATTCCTGCCAAACACACCAGTGGGGATTTCTATAATCGGCCCTCACCGCTACACACCATCGATGGCAGTCGTACTGCAGTCAGCTGCTCGTCACCGAATTATGTGGCAAAGCCACCGAATACACTGCCCCTTTCATCAATATCATATCCTAAAGCCCATGCAACATATTATCATATTATGATGAATGCAATCATATTTCCAATGTACAACAGATAATCAAATCATACATATATTCTAGGCTATGTTATTCGAAAGGCAGAATCATAAGGGTACTTACTTTATGTCTCCAACCTTACCCATAAGGGTATCTCAACTGTCGATACAGTCATTTCAGCTTCCAGTCAACATAGTTATTAATGCAAATTAATAAAAGAAGGTGTGAGAGTTACACATCTGACTACGAGAAGAATTAGACACTATTGATCGTCGACACTCTCACTAGCGAAAATAACAGCGATTTGTCTATCCCAAACAGATGTCGGCTCTCTACCACAACCTGGCGAAAAATCCTGCACTGCTGATACGGCACGTCACTTGAACTTGGAAGTAGAGACTACGAGTCCACTCCCCTCAGGCTCCCTTAATGCACCCTCCTTGGATCGGCTAGCACTCGCATCCATGGAGAGAGTCTTGATCAGTACAATACTTTCAGAGAGAAACATTAATTGTCAAATCGAGAGGTTTGGTTATGGCAGAATAAAACAGGTAGAGTTTAATCGCAAGGAACTAGAGAGAACCCTTACCTTGGTTAACAAGAAGTCGTACAACATAAGTTTGGCTATGGATTAAATCAAGGAGACCTTAACGTCGACTGAAGGAATTCGGCTACAGCTTTAGTCTGAAACAACCACGCTATGATGAGAGAAAAATATAAGAGATTAGTCGCGAATTAACGCTAAGAGACAACATAGCCACTTCGGCTACGACCACATAAGATCGAAAGATAGGGAAAGAGACGAAAGAATTTCCATTACCTTGCACTAACAAAACCCGATTGAAGAGGGACCTTCGGTAGTCCAACAGCACCTTGTTTCTTGATATCCGACTATTAAAGATGAAAGAAGCAGGTTACAAAAGATGAAGTAATCCGCGACGCAAGATAAACTAAGTCCGATTTATGATTAAAGAAAGAGTGACCGACTTTCTTAGAAGAAGTAAGGAGATGAAGAGAATAAAAAGAAAAGTTCTTTACCTTAGACAGAGAGAAGCCGAATGAAGTCCAAGGAGATTCGGCACAAGCAGCCGATGTCAAGAAGGTTTCGACTTAAAGACTAGAACAAGAAGAAATGAAAAGAAAAGAGAATCAGCAACTGAGTTTCGGCTATGTTGGGACAAAAATGAAAAAAACAAAGGAGAGAGAAGATGAAATAGAAGGAGAATTCTGCTAAAGAGGAGAAAAGAGTAGGAGAGGATTCAGCTAACAGCCAAAATGAAAGAACAAATGGAGAGAAAGAGATGAGAAGTAGCAAGGTTTCGGCTAGGTAAGAAAAGAAATGGTGGAAGAGAGGTTCGGCTATGGTATTTTGGCAATCATAATGGTAAAAAAAAAGTGTTTTCAAAGAGAAAGGAAAAGAAAGCTCATGAAGGGTTGCGGTTTCGGCAATAAGAGAGGCAAAAAAGAGAATAAAATGCTTAACGAGCGAAGAATTAGTGACCAAAAAGGGTACCCGAAATCTAGAATATCAACTGCCAAAAAAGCAAATGAAGAACTAAGACTGCACAGAGAATTTCGGTGCAACACCAAAAGGGTCAGTTTTGCTCTCCTTTCACTAATGCCAAATTTTCCTAGCCAAGTGCATCACATAGCCGAAATCCTCCTCCCACCTTTCCAACATTCGGCCAACACTCACCCACCTACCCACTTCCTTGATTTGCTCCTCCAAGTCCTCTCCATCCACCAATTTGAATTATTTGACCAAGTCAAACTCCCCAAGCTACTCTTGTGCACCAGTTTGAATTTGTTGACTCATTCCACAACCACCACGGTAAAGTCCCAGCCGAATGCCACCTCTTCTCCATCCTGGCACCAAAAGTAAAGCTCTATAATGTGGTAGATGGGATTCAAACTCCTCCCCCTTTCCTCCCACAAGTGACGCCACAACAATCCCATCTCATGCTCACTTTTGTGTCTTCAAACACAAATAAATATCCTTAAAGCCTACTTCTACTAGCTCTTCCCCCTTAAGTGCCCGAAAAGTAAAATTTTACCAATGCTCTATCTCGAACCCGAGCCTCCCCAAGAGCCTCAAGCATACCAAAATAACAAGCTAAGCGAGCCAAAAGCACAGAATAGCACAGAATGCAGAACCCCTAAATTCTAGGATGTTACAGTTCTACCCCCTTAAAGAAATTTCGGCCTCAAAATTTTCCTAATCAAAAGAGGTGAGGGTATTGCTGTCGCATCCCATCTTCCGACTCCCACATGGCTTCTTCTGAACCGTGATTATGCCATAAAAATTTGACCAACGTGATCGACTTCCTTCTCAATACCTTAATATCACTGTCCAAGATTTGCAGTGGTTCTTCTTCAAAAGACAGGTCGGGTCTTATTTCAATTTCTTCCACCGGTACAATGTAAGATGGATCCGAATGATAGTGCCTTAACATTGAGACAAGGAATACATCATGAATCTGACTCAACTCCGGGGGTAACTCAAGCTGATAAGCCACTGGTCCCACACATTTGACTATCTGATACGGCTCGATGAATCTGGGGCTCAACTTGCCCTTTCGACCAAGCCTTAAAATCTTCTTCCAAGGTGAGACTTTTAGAAAGACCAGATCCCCCACTGAGAATTCTATTTCTTTATGCTTCAGATTTGCGTACGATTTCTGTCTGTCAGAAGCTTCTTTCAACCGAGCCCGAATCAACTTAACCTTTTCCTCAGTCTCTGAGATCAATTCCGGACCCAACAACCGTCGCTCACCCAACTCTATCCAGCAGGTAGGGGTACGACACCTACGACCATATAATGCCTCGTAGGGTGCCATCTGAATGATGGATTGATAGCTGTTATTGTACACGAATTCAACCAATGGCAGGTAATCTTCCCCAACTACCTCTGAAGTCAATTACACAGCCCCTTAACATGTCCTCCAGAATCTGAATTACCCTTTTCGACTGACCATCAGTCTGTGGGTGGAACGCTGTGTTGGAATCCAGCCTTGTACCCAAAGCTTCACGCAATGCCTTCCAGAATCGCGATGTAAACCTAGGATCCCTGTATGATATGATAGATACTGGTACCCCATGCAATCTCACAATTTCCACTACATATAGCTTGGCCAACTTCTGTAACGAACAGTCGACACAAACAGGTATGAAGTGGGCGGACTTCGCCAACCAATCGACAATCACCCACACTGAATATTTCTTAGTAGGCGTCAGGGGTAGCCCACTAACGAAATCCATCGTTATCCTCTCCCACTTCCAAAGTGGAATCTTCGTTGGCCTCAACAACCCCGACGGTAACCGATGTTCCGCCTTCACCTGTTGGCATGTCAAACACATACTCACAACTCGGTAACTTCCCGCTTCAAACCAGGCCACCAGTACAGTTCACGCAAATCTCGATACATCTTACTTCCACCGGAATGCATAGCGCTTCCCTCAGAATCATCTGTCTTAACTCAAAGTCCTTCGACATACAAACCTTTCCATGAAAACATAACGCCCCTTCACTGTTCAGACTAAAATCCCCTACCTCACCATTCTACACTTGTTGAAGTCAAGAACTTAACACTTCGTCCATGTAACAGTCCGAATTTGACCCTAATCGGAATGGTGGTTTCGGGACCACGAATCCGAGTCTGAAAATTTTTTAAATATTATATTTTGTGTTAATTATATGTGATTTATGATGTGTGAAAGTTTCGTAGAGAAATTTGACTATTTGCATTCTTAATTAAATAAAAAGGACTAAATCGCGTAAAGCGTAAAAGTGACCCATCATTTGATTAATGGCTAAATTGATGTGGCTTTTTAAGGTTGAGGCCTTATTTTGTAAATTGGCCTTTTTGAAATGTAGTGGACGGCACATTGGTGTTATAAATGGCTATTTTATATGGTAATGGTTTATTAAATAATACTATAATATATGTTATATTATACAAAACAAAAACATGAAAAAGAAAGCCATAATGCTTATATTTGGCCGAATATCAAAAAGAAAAAGAAGAAAAGAAGTTAGCAAGGTTTCGGCTAGGTTTTGGGCTTAATTGAAGTAATTTTTGACTTCGGTTTTCAATAATTTCTACGTTTTTGTAATCGTTGCTCCGAGAGCTTTAATACCCATGTCTTAATTTCATGAATTGATGATGTTTGTGTAAAATTCCATTGATGTTATGATGAATTTTGTGATGTTTTATGTGTTAAATGATAGATATGTAATTGATGAACATACTTTGTTCTTGAATTTTTGATGAATTTGGCTAAATAGGGCTAGACTGAGAAAATAAAATTTTGAGGGGTTAAAATGCAAAATAAATGAAATGTAAGGATTTGTATGACCATGGGGAAAAGTCGGCCCTTAGGGATTAAATTCAAATTATGTGTATTTTGTGTTTTGTGCAATAGGGACTAAATTGTAAAAGTTATAAAGGTCAGGGGTAAAATGGTAATTTGCCTATTTAATTGTTTTAGGACTAAATCAAATTGAAATGTGTTTGAGTGAGCTTAAATTGAATATGTTTAGATCAAGAACAAAGAAACACGGACTTGGATCGGGAAAAAGGTGAAAGTTATCGAATAGCTGATTTTTTTCGTACGACGATATTCGAGGTAAGTCTTTAAGCAAGTTAATACTGTAAATATTATTCGTAACCTAGTTATATGCTGAATTCTTGAATTATTGGATTGAAATGTAGACATAGCCGAATGTGACATATCAAATTTAACAATGAAAGGTAGTAAATTAAATTGAATTCATTATGTGAAAGTGATATGAATTATGTGTTATATATGTGATTTTTAGTAAAATGTAATGTGATTAAGCCTATTCGAATTTGATATGTGATAGTATTATGAAATGTATGGGATATATGTGATTTTGGTATTAAGAAAGGTGTATGGAATGGTTAATTATGTTGATACTCGGGCTTCGAGCCTAGCAGTCCTTGTGCCGGTGATTTATATCGGGCTTATTGCCTAGCAGGCCTTGTGTCAGTGAATTATATCGGGCTTCTTGCCTAGCAGGATTTGTGCCGGTGAATTATATCGGGATTAATGCCTAGCAAGCTTAGCGCCGGTGAGTAACTCAGGCTTACGCGTAGCAGGTTTTTAAATCGGTGATGAAATTTCAAGTTTCAAAACATAAACTTTTCTAGCTATGTAATTATCGAGGAAGAAAGCTGATATTACAAGTTATATATGTATGATCGGCCTGTACAGGTAAGTGCCTACGAGTTATTAAATTGATCTTCTATATTTGATCAATAAGGTATATATATAAATATTTGTGTTAAGTTGTCGGACACGAATGATACTAATTGATCCTGTATATTCAGCCTTATGCTTATGTTTATGTGACATATTGGGATTACTTTGATGCCATGTATACAAATGTATGAAATGTCAAATGGATATATATATATATGTGTGTGTGTGTGTGAATATATTTCCTTTTATGTGAAATTACTAAGTGTAAAGTATATACTTATTGTATATACATATATATGTGATCCTATTGAATTATGTGTATCAGAAATATGAGTAGTTGGAAAAGAGTATTTAATTTATATGTGAACTATATGATGAGATTATAAATTGAAGTTTAAAGGTAAAATAGTGATGATGGTTAAGCTAAATGAGCATTAGCATTCGACATTAGTAGATCATTTAAGTACGAAGCTTTGAAATATTGATATTAGATGCTAGGATATATGAGAGTTTAAATGGACATGTATTTATGTAATTAAGGAGGTAATTCAGATGTACACGGCCTTTACTTGTTCGAATATTTATGTGAACTT
Organism: Gossypium australe; assembly: GCA_005393395.2. Classification (NCBI taxonomy): domain Eukaryota; kingdom Viridiplantae; phylum Streptophyta; class Magnoliopsida; order Malvales; family Malvaceae; genus Gossypium; species Gossypium australe. Next base: position 79,547,783 of record CM016625.1, on the reverse strand, counting down.
ATTGAGTTACATGTATATGTATTATGAACAGATCATAAATAGAGGATGTTTTATATTTTGAATTTGATGCTGAGTTGGTAAGTTGTATGCTAATGGTAAGGAAATGATAAATGTTATGTTAAGTGAGGTAAAAGCATTCGGCTTTGAAGGACTTTCGAGTTAAGCTATTTTATTCAATATTATTTCTTGATTGTTTTAAAATGCTTGAATGTCCAATTGGTATATTATAATTGCTTAAGACTTACTAAGCTAAGTTAGCTTACTCCGTGTGTTCATCGTCCTGTTTTATAGATTTTGATCAAGCTAAGAGCTCAGGGGATCGTCAACAAAGTCATCCACAGTATCAACCTATTTTGGTACTTTTTTGAGTTTGGATTTTAAACTAAAGGCATGTATAGGCTAGACTAAGTTTTGAGCTATGAATTTGTTCTTGTATATATTAGCCATGCGAAAATGGCTTAACTTGGATCATTAGAATTAGACTTGGCTTTATGAGTTCATGATTGAGTGTTTAATGTGTTTGGTTATATCAATTTGATTATGACTTAATTATTTGTAGTATATGACTTCTATGTTTCATAAATAATGTGGTGCATGAGTTGATATATATATATATATATGATATGTGTGGTATGTATGGATTTGGTAATTCATTGAGTTGATTATGTATTTGAGTGTATAATGGTTATTTATATTCGGTTGTAAAATGGTAAGTAGTAAATGTGTTTCATAATGGGATTGTGCTTGTGATAGTAGCATGGTTGATTTATGTTATACATGTCAGGCATAGGATCAAGTATTTATCTCATCTTAGAAATATATCTTATTGTATATCACGTGTATGTTGGATATTCATTGACTTGATCTAAATGTTGAGGTGGTTAATAAATGTGGTTCTATTATGCATGTTTTGATAAATTATGAATGGAAAGTTCATTATGTAGTAGTTGGTCATATTTATGCAATTTGAAACAATAAGGTTGAAGTTAGGAAATGGTTAGTACCATATTCGAATGTGTTATTTATATTGATGATTTATTTGTGAATTTCATTAAAGGGATTAAATTTTTGTATGTTATTATCTAAGCATATTCGTGTTGTTTAATTTGCTTTCGGATGTGGATATGTGAGCAATAATTGTTTATGGCTACTTGTGTTTTGTTCGGTAATGCCTTGCAACCCAATCTGGCGACGGACAGGGATTAAGGGTGTTATATTTGATTGGTATCAGAGCTTACGGTTTAGTCGATTCTAGGACTACCGTATCACGTGTGAGTGTAGCTATACATGCCTTAAATTATAATGTGATAGTGTGGTGGCTTCTGACATCTGAATTGTGATTTTATATTATAAATGGATCCCAATAGAGCCGTAGCTGATGATGTTGAGAGCGTAACGCCTGATCCCGCACATGGGTCAGTGCCGGTAGACTCTCGAGCTATTTCGAGTAGCCATGAGGGGAAGGCTAAGCAAGCCTTCTACCAGATGATGAACAAATGGTTTACTCAAAATATCTGGACTAACCCGACTGTGCAATAACCTCCACCCCTGAATAATCCATCTCCGATACCTACGGTACCTCTAATGATAGATCCGATGAGATTTAGCAGGCCTCCTGTTGATAAAAATCAAGAAACATGGGATCGAAGAGTTTAAAACTAATGATGATGATAATGATGCTGAGCGGGCTAAGTTGTGGTTTGATAATACAATCTGTGTGTTCGACGAGCTATCTTGTACTCCGGATGAATGTTTAAAGTGTGCCATATCTTTGTTAGGAGACAATATTGTCATATCTGAAGCTAGAGTGCCAGTTAGAGCGTATGCTATTCGAGCTCTAGAGGATGCCTCATCACCTGATGTCATAACTGGTACATTTACTCTTTATGATACTTCTGTGATTGTTTTGATAGATCCTGGTTCTACGCATTCGTATGTATGCATGAATTTGGTATTCAGCAAGCCTTTGACTGTAGAATCTTCTGAGTTTGCTATAAAAGTATCGAACTCCTAGGTAAAAGTGTCCTGGTTGATAAAGTATGCAAGAACTTTCTGTTAATGTTTTGAGATATCTATTTCTCGTTGAGTTGATGCTTTTACCGTTTGATGAATTCGATATTATTTTGGGAAGAGATTGGTTGTTTGTGCCTGATGCTGTTGTGAACTGCAAAAGAAAGACTATAAATTTGAGATGTCCAAAGGATAAGAAAATACGGATTGAGTCCAATGATTTGAGTCGATTGTCTGCTGTAATATCTGTTCTGAAAGCTCAGAGTTATGTGAAAAAAGGTTACGAGGCATATTTTGCCTACGTGATTGATTCGAAAGTATCTTAGAAGAAAATTGAATCAGTGCATATTGTTTACGAGTTTTCTGATGTGTTTCCTGAAGAGTTACCGGGTTTGCCTCTGATTCGTGAAGTTGAATTTGTTATTGATTTGTTGTGGTAATTATAGATGACATCTTGATTTATTCACGTGATGAAAAGGAGCATACTGAACATTTGAGAATTTTGTTGCAAACTTTGAGAGAAAAAAAATTATACGTGAAATTCAGCGAATGAGAATTTTGATTGTATGAAGTTTGTTTTCTGGGACATATTGTGTCAGCCTTTGGAATCCAAGTAGATCCGAGTAAGATTTCTGCTATTTTGAGTTGGAAACCTCCGAAAAATGTGTCTATAGTTTGTAGTTTTCTGGGCTTAGCTGGTTATTACCGCAGGATTATAAAAGGTTTTTAGTGATAGTTACTCCGTTGACTAGACTGCTGTAGAAAGATGTCAGATTTGAATGGTCAGAAAAGTGTCAGAAAAGTTTCGATCAGTTGAAAGCCCTTTTGACTGAAGCTCCAATGTTAGTTCAGCCTGAATCGGGTAAAGAATTTGTTGTTTTTAGTGATGCTTCTTGGAATGGCTTGGGTTGTGTTTTGATACAGGAAGGCAAAGTCATAGCCTACACTTCGAGACAATTGAAGCCGCATGAAAGAAATTACCTGACACATGATTTGGAGCTAGCAGCTATTGTATTCGCGATGAAGATTTAGCGTCATTACTTGTTCGGAGAGAAATGTCATGTCTATTCAGATTACAAAAGTTTAAAATATTTGATGACTCAAAAAGATTTGAACCTACATTAGAGAAGATGGCTTGAGATATTGAAAGATTATGAGCTAGTGTTAGATTATCATCCGGGTAAAACAAGCGTTGTGACTAATGGGCTGAGTAGAAAGTCATTGTTGCATTAGAGGTTTTGAATACTCAGTTAGACTTGTCTGATGATAGTTCTGTAATAGAGGAATTGATAGCAAAATCAATGTTTTCACAACAGATATATGAAGCTCAGAAGTCTGATAATGAATTGCTAGCGAAATGAGCCCAGTGGGTAACGAATTTTGAATCTGAATTTTTAATTGTGGATGATTGTTTGAAATATCGAGATAGTAGCTGTGTTCCGAGAAAATCCAGGGTTGATTCAATTGATTTTGAATGAAATACACAATAGACGTTTATCTGTTCTTATGAGAAGTACTTAAATGTACCATGATTTGAAGCAACACTACTGGTGGTCTGGTATGAAACAAGACATTTCTGACTTTGGTTTGAAATGTTTAGTTATCAACAAGTGAAAACTGAACATCAAGTTCCGTATGAATTGGTACATCTGAACTTGGTTTCTGAGTGGAAATGAAATAGAGTAACAATGGACTTTGTTTTTGATTGACCTTGACTCCGATAAAGAAAGATGCGATATGGGTCGTAATTGACCGATTAACTAAATCTGCCAGTTTTATTCCGGTTAAGTCTGATTCCTTACTAGAAAGATTGGCAAAGTTTTATATTACTGAGATTATGAGATTGCACGGGGTGCCACTATCTGTTGTGTCAGATAGAGATACGAGATTCACATCATGGTTCTGGAAGAAATTTCAAGAGGCTTTGGGCACGAAATTACATTTCAGTACAGCCTTTCTTTCGCAAACTGATGGTCAATTTGAACGAACTATTAAGATTCTTGAAGATATGCTAAAGTGCTGTGTACTAGAGTTTTATGGTTCATGGGAACAGTATCTACCATTAATTTAAAATTACGTATAATAGTGGTTTTCAGATGAATATTAAAATGGAACCATATGAAAATTTGTATGGACGTAAAAGTCATATACCTCTGTATTTGACTAAACTCAGTGAGAATAAGTTACACGGGGTTGATTTGATAAAGGATACAGAACAGGAAGTGAAATTGATCTGAGATTGTTTGAAAGCAGCATCTGATCTTCAATAGTACTATGCAGACTTGAAAAGAAAAGATATAGAATTGGAGATCAACGATAAAGTATTTCATGTTTCAATGTTTCGTAGATATCGATCCAACCCGTCACATGTGATAGCCCCATCTGAAATCGAAATCCGATCTGATATGACATATGAAGAAGAGTCGATCCGTATCTTAGCCGTGAAGTAAAGGGGTTGAGAAATAAGAAATGGGAGCTTGAAGATTCAATAAGACAACAATATCTGAAATTGTTCAGGGGAAAGATTTTCGGGGATGAAAATCCCTAAGGGGGGAGAGTTGTAACAGTCCGAATTTGACCCTAATCGGAACGGTGGTTTCTGGACCACGAATTCGAGTCTGAAAAATTTTTAAATATTATATTTTGTGTTAATTATATGTGATTTATGATGTGTGAAAGTTTCGTAGAGAAATTTGACTATTTGCATGCTTAATTAAATAAAAAGGACTAAATTGCGTAAAGCGTAAAAGTGACCCATCATTTGATTAATGGCTAAATTGATGTGGCTTTTTAAGGTTGAGGCCTTATTTTGTAAATTGGTATGTTTGAAATGTAGTGGACGGCACATTGGTGTTAAAATGGCTATTTTATTTGGTAATGGTTTATTAAATAATATTATAATATATGTTATATTATATAAAACAAAAACATGAGAAAGAAAGCTATAATGCTTATATTTGGCCGAATATCAAAAAGAAAAAGAAGAAAAGAAGTTAGCAAGGTTTCAGCTAGGTTTTGGGCTTAATTAAGGTAATTTTTTACTTCGGTTTTCAATGATTTCTACGTTTTTGTAATCGTTGCTCCGAGAGCTTTAATACCCATGTCTTAATTTCATGAATTGATGATGTTTGTGTATAATGCCATTGATGTTATGATGAATTTTGTGCTGTTTTATGTGTTAAATGATAGATATGTAATTGATGAACATACTTTGTTCTTGAATTTTTGATGAATTTGGCTAAATAGGGCTAGATTGAGAAAATAAAATTTTGAGGGGTTAAAATGCAAAATAAATGAAATGTAGGGATTTGTATGACCATGGGGAAAATTCAGCCCTTAGGGATTAAATTCAAATTATGTGTATTTTGTGTTTTGTGCAATAGGGACTAAATTGTAAAAGTTGTAAAGGTCAGGGGTAAAATGGTAATTTACCTATTTAAGTGTTTTAGGACTAAATCGAATTGAAATGTGTTTGAGTGAGCTTAAATTGAATATGTTTAGATCAAGAACAAAGAAACACGGACTTGGATCGGGAAAAAGGCGAAAGTTATCGAATAGCCGATTCTTTTCATACGACGATATCTGAGGTAAGTCTTTAAGCAAGTTAATACTATAAATATTGTTCGTAACCTAGTTATATGCTGAATTCTTGAATTATTGGATTGAAATATAGACATAGCCGAATGTGACATATCAAATTTAACAATGAAAGGTAGTAAATTAAATTGAATTCATTATGTGAAAGTGATATGAATTATGTGTTATATATGTGATTTTTAGTAAAATGTAATGTGATTAAGCCTATTCGAATTTGATATGTGATAGTATTATGAAATGTATGGGATATATGTGATTTTGGTATTAAGAAAGGTGTATGGAATGGTTAATTATATTGATACTCGGGCTTCGAGCCTAGCAGGCATTGTGCTAGTGATTTATATCGGGCTTATTGCCTAGCAGGCCTTGAGCCGGTGAATTATATCGGGCTTCTTGCCTAGCAGGCTTTGTGCCGGTGAATTATATCGGGCTTAATGCCTAGCAGGCTTAGTGCCGGTGAGTACCGGTGATGAAATTTCAAGTTTCAAGACATAAACTTTTCTAGCTATGTAATCATCGAGGAAGAAAGCTGATATTACAAGTTATATATGTATGATCGGCCATACAGGTAAGTGCCTACGAGTTATTAAATTGATCTTCTATATTTGATCAATAAGGTATATATATAAATATTTGTGTTAAGTTGTCGGACGCGAATGGTACTAATTGATCTTGTATATTCAGCCTTATGCTTATGTTTATGTGACATATTGGGATTACTTTGATGCCATGTATACGAATGTATGAAATGTCAAATGGATATTAATATATGTGAATATATTTCCTTTTGTGTGAAATTACTAAGTGTAAAGTATATACTTATTGTATATACATATATATGTGATCCTATTGAATTATGTGTATCGAAAATATGAGTAGTTGGAAAAGAGTGTTTAATTTATATGTGAACTATATGATGAGATTATAAATTGAAGTTTAAAGGTAAAATAGTGATGATGGTTAAGCTAAATGAGCATTAGCATTCGACATTAGTAGATCATTTAAGTACGAAGCTTTGAAATATTGATATTAGATGCTTGGATATATGAGAGTGTAAATGGACATGTATTTATGTAATTAAGGAGGTAATTCGGATGTACACGGCCTTTACTTGTTCGAATATTTATGTGAACTTATTGAGTTACATGTATGTGTATTATGAACAGATCATAAAGAAAGGATGTTTTATATTTTGAATTTGATGCTGAGTTGGTAAGTTGTATGCTAATGGTAAGGAAATGATAAATGTTATGTTAAGTGAGGTAAAAGCATTCGATTTTGAAGGACTTTCGAGTTCAGCTATTTTATTCAATATTATTTCTTGATTGTTTTAAAATGCTTGAATGTCCAATTGGTATATTATAATTGCTTAAGACTTACTAAGCTAAGTTAGCTTACTCCGTGTGTTCATCGTCCTGTTTTATAGATTTTGATCAAGCTAAGAGCTCAGGGGATCGTCAACAAAGTCATCCACAGTATCAACCTATTTTGGTACTTTTGAGTTTGGATTTTAAACTAAAGGCATGTATAGGCTAGACTAAGTTTTGAGCTATGAATTTGTTCTTGTATATATTAGCCATGCGAAAATGGATTAACTTGGATCATTAGAATTAGACTTGGCTTTATGAGTTTGTGATTGAGTGTTTAATGTGTTTGGTTATATCAATTTGATTATGACTTAATTATTTGTAGTATATGACTTCTATGTTTCATAAATAATGTGGTGCATGAGTTGATATATATAAATATATGATATGTGTGGTATGTATGGATTTGGTAATTCATTGAGTTGATTATGTATTTGAGTGTATAATGGTTATTTATATTCGGTTGTAAAATGGTAAGTAGTAAATGTGTTTCATAATGGGATTGTGCATGTGATAGTAGCATGGTTGATTTATGTTATACATGTCAGGCATAGGATCAAGTATTTATATCATCTTAGAAATATATCTTATTGTATATCACGTGTATGTTGGATATTCATATGACTTGATCTAAATGTTGAGGTGGTTAATAAATGTGGTTCTATTATGCATGTTTTGATAAATTATGAATGGAAAGTTCATTATGTAGTAGTTGGTCATATTTATGCAATTTGAAACAATAAGGTTGAAGTTGGGAAATGGTAGTACCATATTCGAATGTGTTTGGATTAAGGATTGATGAAGATTTATTGTGAAGTGATTAAACACGAATTTAGAAGATAGTATTATAACGAAATTTGCATATTCAGTTATGTTCTTATAAATAAATTGAGACATACTTTGTTGAGATGAGTTTATTTAGTTTATTTGAATATGATTGAACAAGATACCATGCAACTATACATATGTATGTTTATATTTAGTGATTTCTATCTATTTTTTTTAAAAAAAAAAAGCCATTACAAGCATGTGTATATTCGGCTAATGTGGTTTAAAAGATCAAGTGGACAGTATTCATTGTTATTTATATTGATGATTTATTTGTGAATTTCATTAAAGGGATTAAATTTTTGTATGTTATTATCTAAGCATATTCGTGTTGTTTAATTTGCTTTTGGATGTGGCTATGTGAGCAATAATTGTTTATGGCTACTTGTGTTTTGTTCGGTATGCCTTGGAACCCAATCCGGCGACGGACAGGGATTAAGGGTGTTATAGTCCAACAATTGCTTCTCTTTAATCTGACTTACCCATGTCTACCTCACTTGAAGTTCAGCTAATAGGCTACGATTCTCATACAGACTGAGATGAGCAAACATTGCCCTCAAATCGGATATCACCTTACGACTCAACGTATCCACCACTACGTTAGCTTTACCGGGTGATACTCGATCGAGCAGTCGTAGTCCTTCAATAACTCAATCCACCTCCGCTACCTTAAATTCAACTCCTTCTGGGTAAGGAGATATTTCAGGCTCTTATGATCGGTGTAGATAATTGACTTTTCTCCATACAAGTAGTGTCTCCAAATCTTCAAGGCGAACACTACCGCAGCTAGCTCCAAATCATGCGTGGGATAATTCACTTCATGTGGTCTTAATTGTCGAGACGCATACGCTACTACCTTCCCTTCTTACATTAGCACACATCCTAACCCTGTGTGTGATGCATCGCAATAGACGACAAACTCCTTCCCCGCCTCAGGCTAAATCAACACTGGTGCCTTAGTCAAAATCCTCTTTAGCTTCTCAAAGCTTTCTTGCTGCTTATCAGCCTAAACAAATGGTACCCCTTTCCGTAACAACTTGGTTAATGGTGCAGCAATCAAGGAGAATCCCTCAACGAACCTTCTGTAGTATCCAGTTAACCCAAGAAAACTTTGAATTTCTGACACTGACTTCAGCGGTTTCCAGTCCAGAACAGCTTCGATCCTACGAGGATCAACCCTAATCCCCTCGGCTGAAGCAACATGCCCCGAGAAGGTGACTTCTTTCAGCCAAAATTCATACTTGCTGAATTTGGCATATAGTTGCTTCTCTCTCAATACCTGCAAAGCAACCCGAAGATGTGAATTATGCTCCTCTTCTATTCTTGAGTACACCAGGATGTCATCTATGAATACCACCACAAACCGGTCTAGATAGGGTTGGAAGACTCGGTTCATCATGTCCATAAAAGCGGCTGGTGCATTTGTTAACCCGAACGTCATTACTAAGAACACGTAGTGTCCATAATGAGTTCGAAAAGCAATCTTATGAATATCCGCCTCCTTGACCTTTAGTTGATGACACCCCGATCTTAAATCTATCTTTGAGAAAACCGAAGCTCCTCTTAGCTGATCGAACAAATCGTCAATTCTTAGTAATGGGAATTTGTTCTTAATTGTCAGCTTGTTTAACTGACGATAGTCAATGAACATACGCATCGACCCGTCCTTTTTCTCTACGAACAACACCGGCACTCCCCACGGAGATACACTTGGTAAAATAAATCCACGATCCAACAGCTCTTGGATCTGAGCTTTAAGTTCTACCAGCTCTTTCGATGCCATCCTATATGGGGCAATGGACACCGGAGCTGTTCCCGAAAGTAGCTCAATTCCAAATTCCACTTCGTGATCTGGAGGTAATCTCGGAAGCTCTTCAGGAAAGACATCCACGAATTCCTTTACCGTTCTAACATCCCTTACAGACAATTCTTTTGCATCCAAAGCACTAATGAAAGCTAGAAACGCCTTGCACCCTTTCTGCACCGTCCTTTCAGCCTTTAGTGCAGAAACCACATTGGACAAGTAATTCCTTCTTTCTCCTATCAGAATTACTTCTTTATCCTCTGGAGTTCTTAACACCATACGTTTAGTAGCGCAATCCAAATTTGCATGATGCTTAACCAGCCAGTCCATGCCTAAGATAAGGTCAAACTCACCGAATGGCAATTCCATCAAGTCTGCCAGAAATACCACTCCTTGAATTTCTAAAGGCACATCCCTAAACAACTTGTTCACTATTACGAACTGTCCTAAAGGGCTAACCGCAAACATTTCTCTAGTGGCAATTCCAGATTTAATGCTTAAAGTCTAAGATACGGTACAAGCAACATATGAATGGGTCGATCCAATATCAATTAAAGCAGTAAACAGTTTATCAACTATAAGAAACGTATCGGTTATAACGTCCAGTGCGTCGCCATCCTCTCGCCGTCGAGTTGCATAGACTAAACCCAGCTGTCTTGCATCTTTATTACCGGCACCCCTGCCCGGTGCTCCACGACCTCGACCAAAACCATTTCCTCCTCTGGCCGGACCAAGACCTCTCGGCGGTTGCTGACCACCCCTCCTGAACTGAGCATAACCCTAACTGATTGGTCGCACCTTATCTAATTCTTGTTGACAGTCTTGTATCATATGATCTTTAGATCCACACTTGAAACATTCCCCAGTTCTTCTCCAACACTCCCCCGAATGCGTTTTCCCACATAGAGCACATGGTCGAAACTGACCTACCACAGCAGGCATCGCAACTCGAGCTGGCCCATCAAACCTAGGCCTCTTTTGAAAACCCCTAGATGATCCCGACGACCCAAAACTCCTCTTATTTTTACCCCTATCTTTATCCCTATTTTGCCTCTCAGACTGCTTTACTTCTTCAGCTATTTTAGCTTTTTCAACCAGAATGGCAAAATCTCTTTCCCGCTGCGGAGCTATCAGTACTCGCAGCTCGTCTCATAATCCATCTTCGAACCGTACACAATGCTCATAGTCAGTCGCAACTATCCCTCGGGCGTAACGGCTCAAGCGCAGAAATTTCACCTCGTATTAAGTCACAGATTTACCGTCTTGAACCAGATTCAGAAATGCTTTTCTCTGGGCATCCACATAGCTTGCCCCAACATATTTTCCTTGAAACGCTGTCTTAAAGAAATCCCAAGTAATACGGCCTGCTGGAGTACCCTCCCATACCGTGAGCAACCACTGGTATGCCTCATCTTGAAGAAGAGACACCGCTCCTTTCAATTTCTCCTCTGCCGTGCAGTCCAGATCATCAATAATTCGCTCAACTGCCTCTAGCCAATATTTAGCTACGTTTGAGGCCACACCAGAAATATGCCTAAATATCTCTGCCCCGTTAGTTCAAAGTCGCTCAGGGATAGACTTCCGAGCTACTGATCCCGTGCTTGCCCCAGGAACCCGCTCTAGAACACGCAACATCGCTTGGGACAAAGCATCGTCCTCTCCAGTTCGGTCTTGAGATCCCACTTCTACTATTGGTGATGCTGGCGCTTCGCCTTCCGGCTTATGTCTTGATTCTGAGGATCCAGCCTCAGCACCCCAGCCTCTACCACGGCCGCGTGTACCACGTCCACGTCCCCTAGCGCTCATGCTTACTGAATCGACTTAATCTGACTAAAAATTTTATGAACTAGTATATCATTCCACTGTTTATTAACGAATATCTTATGAAGACAAATTTAGAAGTAGTTTTCGCAAATCGTATTTCTAAAGGTCTCAATCTCTAAAGTCTTATCTCCTATAACCAGCAATCACATTACAACAAAAATCTTTTCATACAAATCAATCAATAGTCAGAAGACTTACAGTACAGATTTGGTGTAGGAGACTCGGGTGCCATACTTCCAGAAAAACATATATTTTCCCAAACCATATTTCAAACCAATTTTGGAAAACATTTTTTTGAACCCATTCCATAGTCGAGTTTTACAACTTGGCTCTGATACCATAAAATGTAACACCCCAAACTCGGCGTAGACATTACGACCGGATCTGGTGCGTCACACAAAAAGGTTTTTCATGAAACTTAGCAACCGTTTAAAAATGCTTGAATCTCTTTCGCAAACTCCGAGTTAGGTTGGTCGTTTGAAATATCAATGTTTAGTTTTTTTGAAAACTTGTAATTTATTTGAAAACTGCCTTCACGGTGATAAGTGTATTTAAAACGTTGTGGGTATGTGATATTTAGAAATTACTTGATGTCATTTTAAGCAAAACCAGAATTTTGTCCATTATTATCGGTAAATCGTTCGTTACGTTTTGGAAAACAGTTATTTAAGCTTTTAGGAAAAAAACCCCGTACTGACTAATTCATAAAAGATAATTAATGCGTTAAAAATAAAAAATATCAGTGGCCTTATTACAGAACCAAAATACCAGTTTTAAAGAAAAGTAAAATAGAGTTTACTAAATAAACAGTGCATGACCACCACGAAGTCCACCTCGACCCTTATCCGCAGAACTAAGAATCACCTGCAAACATTAAACAGAGGGGTGAGTCAAAAGAATTAGTGTGCAATTCCCCACGTGAACCATAATTGAGCCCGAGCCCATTCAAATGCCATCTAGGCCCTAGCCCTTCCAAAAACACATTGGGCGAAGCCCATACAGAAACGAACTGGGCCTTAGCCCTATTAACACAGTAGGGTAGATAATTAATGCAATGCGATGCAAACCCAACCCAACCTAGTTATCCATCCACTACACACCACCCATTCTTGCCAAACACACCAGTGGGGATTTCTACAGTCGACCCTCACCGCTACACACCATTGATGGCAGTCGTGCTGCAGTCAGCTGCTCATTGCCGAAATATGTGGCATAGCCACTGAAATTATGTGACATTGTCACCGAATTATGTGGCAAAGCCACCAAATACACTGCCCCTTTCATCAATATCATATCCCAAAGCCCGTGCAACATATTATCATATTATGATGAATGCAATCATATTTCCAATGTACAACAGATAATCAAATCATACATATATTCTAGGCTATGTTATTCGAAAGGTAGAATCATAAGGGTACTTACTTGATGTCTCCAACCTTACCCATAAGGGTATCTCAATTGTCGATACAGTCTTTTCTGCTTCCAGCCAATACATTTATTAATGCAAATTAATAAAAGAAGGTGTGAGAATTACACATCTAACTACGCGAAGAATTAGACACTCTTGATCGTCGACACTCTTACTAGCGGGAATAACAGCAATTTGTCTGTCCCAAACAGATGTCGACTCTCTACCACAACCCGGCGAAAAATCCCGCACTGCTGATACAGCACATCGCTTGAACTTGGGAGTAGAGACTACGAGTCCACTCCTCTCAGGCTCCCTTAACGCACCCTCCTTGGACCGGCTAGCACTCGCATCCATGGAGAGAGTCTTGATCAGTACAATACTTTTAGAGAGAAACATTGATTGTCAAATCGAGAGGTTTGGTTATGGCAGAATAAAGTGGGTAGAGTTTAATCGCAAGGAACTAGAGAGAACCCTGACCTTGGTTAACAAGAAGTTGTACAACACCAAGTTTGGCTATGGATTAAATCAAGGAGACCTTAACATCGACTGAAGGAATTCGACTATCGCTTTAGTCCAAAACAACCACGCCAGGATGAGAGAAAAATAGAAGAGATTAGTCGCGAATTAACGCTAAGAGACAACATAGCCACTTCGGCTACGACCACATAAGATCGAAAGATAGGGAAAGAGATGAAAAAATTTCCATTACCTTGCACTAACAAAACCCAGTTGAAGAGGGACCTTCGACAGTCCACTAGCACCCTGTTTCTTGATATCTAGCTATTAAATATGGAAGAAGTAGGTTACAAAAGATGAAGTAATCCGCGACGGAAGATAAACGAAGTCCGATTTGTGATTAAAGAAACAGTGGCTGACTTTCTTAGAAGAAGTAAGGAGATAGAGAGAATAAAAAGAAAAGTTCTTTACCTTAGACAGAGAGAAGCCGAATGAAGTCCAAGGAGATTCTGTACAAGCAGCCAATGTCAAGAAGGTTTCGGCTTAAAGACTAGAACAAGAAGAAATGAAAAGAAAAGAGAATGAGCAACTGAGGTTCGGCTATGTGGGGACAAAAATGAAAAAAAAATAAAGGAGAGAGAAGATGAAATAGAAGGAGAATTCGGCTAAAGAAGAGAAAATATTAGGAGAGGATTCGGCTAACACCCAAAATGCAAGAACAAATGGAGAGAAAGAGATGAGAAGTAGGAAGGTTTCAGCTAGGTAAGAAAAGAAATGGTAGAAGAGAGGTTCGGCTATGGTATTTCGGCAATCATAATGGTCAAAAGAAGTGTTTTCAAAGAGAAAAGAAAAGAAATCTCATGAAGGGTTGGGGTTTCGGCAATAAGAGAGGCAACAAAGAGAATAAAATGCTTAACGAAAGAAGAATTAGTGACCAAAAAGGGTACCCAAAATCTAGAATATCAACTGCCAAAAAATGCAAACGAAGAACTAAGACTGCACAGAGAATTTCGGTACAACACCAAAAGGTTTGGTTTTGCTCTTCTTTCACTAATGCCAAATTTTCCTAGCCAAGTGCATCACATAGCTGAAATCCTCCTCCCACCTTTCCAACATTCGGCCAACACTCACCCACCTACCCACTTTCTTTATTTGCTCCTCCCAGTCCTTTCCATCCACCAATTTGAATTGTTTGACCAATTCAAACTCCCCAAGCTACTCTTGTCCACCCGTTTGAATTTGTTGACTCATTCCACAACCACCATGGTAGAGTCCTAGCCGAATGCCACCTCTTCTCCATCCTGGCACCAAAAATAAAGCTCCATAATGTGGCAGATGGGATTCGAACTCCTCCCCCTTTGCTCCCACAAGTGACGCCACAACGATCCCATCTCATGCTCACTTTTGTGTCATCAAACACAAATAAATATCCTTAAAGCCTGCTTCTACTAGCTCTCCCCCTTAAGTGCCCAAAAAGAAAAATTTTAGCAAAGCTCTGGCTCGAACCCGAGCCTCCCCAAGACCCCCAAGCATAACTAAATAACAAGCTAAGCGAGCCAAAAGCACAGAATAGCACAGAATGTAGGACCCCTAAATTCTAGGATGTTACAATTCCTGAGTGGAAGTGGGATAGAATAACAATGGATTTCGTATCGGGTTTGCCCTTATCTCCGAAAAAGAGTGATGCGATATGGGTTGTTGTTGACAGATTGACGAAATCAGCTCATTTCATTTCGGTGCATACAGATTTCTCGCTTGATAAATTAGCTGAGTTGTATATTTTTGAAATTGTGGGATTACATGGTGTTCCCCTATCTATTGTTTTGGATAGAGATTCGAGGTTTACATCGAGGTTTTGGAAGAAATTACAAGAAGCTTTGGGTACGAAACTGCATTTTAGCACTGCTTTTCACTTGCAAATGGATGGTCAATCCGAACGAGTTATTGAAATACTTGAGGATATGTTGCGTTGTTGCATTCTTGAGTTTGAAGGTAGCTGGGAGAAATATCTATTGCTGATTGAATTTGCTTACAATAATAGCTTCCAATCGAGTATTAAGATGGCGCTGTATAAAGCTCTATACGGTCGTAAATGTCAAACATCGTTGTACTGGAGTGAGCTCAGGGAAAATAAGATTCATGGGATTGATCTGATCAGAGAGACTGAAGAAAAAGTGAAAGTAATTTGCAATAGTTTGAAAGCAACTTTGGGTCGACGGAAACCGTACACTGATTTGAATTGGAAGGATATTAAGTTCTAGATCGGGGATAAAGTGTTTTTGAAAGTGTCACCGTGGAAAAAGATATTGCAATTTGGTCGAAAAGGAAAATTGAATCCGCGATTCATTGGATCGTATTAGATTACTGAGCGAGTTGGGCCAGTGGCATTTCGGCTGTCCTTACCGCTTGAGTTAGAAAAGATACATAATGTGTTTCATGTATCGATGTTACGAAGATATTGATCAAACCCTTCACACATTATTTCTCCAATTGAAGTTGAAATACAATCAGATTTATCATATAGTGAAAAATCGATTCGAATTTTAGCTCGTGAGATCAAAGAGCTGAGAAATAAGAGAATTACATTAGTGAAAGTATTATTGACACGGGGTCGAAGAAGCTACATGGGAACCCGAGGATGCTATGAGAAAACAATACCCAAACCTATTAACTGGTAAGATTTTCGGGGACGAAAATCCCTAAAGGGGGAGAGTTATAACAGCCCGATTTTAGCTAAATAAGAATAGTGGTTTTGGAACCACAAATCTGATGTCAGAAACTTATTTTAATATTATTTTTGGTATTTACAACATGTTATGTGATATGTGTGAATATTTCGTGAGCTAATTTTATTGATTGGTTGGTTAATTTGATAAAAAGAACTAAATCGCGTAAAATGCAAAAGTTGCATTCTACTTGTTAAAGGTGTCAAATAGCTTTGGCTTTTAAATATGATGGCCTTAAATGGTAAATAGACCATTTAAATGTAAATGGACATTAATGAACATGCATTATAAATTTCTATGTTCATTCATTAAGGGTAAAGAAGTAAATTGATTGATTAAGTTAATAAAATATAAGAAAACATGATTTTGTTCATCCATCATTGCCATTGCCAAATTTACAAGGTGAAAAACACAATTTTTATGCATATTAGGGTTTGGCACAGTCCTAGCTTGATTAAGGTACGATTTTAGCTCGATTTTTTATAATTTCTATGTTTTTGTAATCGTTGCAGCTCAAACTATCTAGCCCACCTTTAATTTTGAAACTGTTAAAGATATTGAGAGTTGCCATTGTTGAATCTATGTGTTCTTTGATGTTTAATGTTGAAATATGAAAGCTTGATGATAGTTTTACATGTTTTGTTATGTGATTTCTGATGAAAATGCATAATAGGGATTAAATAGTGAAAAGTACAAATTGAGTGGTTGAAATGTGATATAAATGGAAAATATGGGTTGTAACAACCCAAACCCGGCCCAAACACTATGGCCGAATCTAGTTTGCTATAGTGGAAAAATATTTTTGGAAAACACTGTTGCTAAGTAAAAATTTTTAGTTGCCGAAAACCTTTTCAATTGATTGTTTTGTTAAACCTTACTTAGAGTTTAATTGAAATTAATTCAACCAAGTTATTACAAAATATCGAGTGTGCCCGATGGCACGATGAAAACATTTTCGTGTTAATTTGGGAAAACATGTGACTTTAATTTAATATTGATAATCATAGTTTAAAACAAGTGTTCGACATATGAAAAATAACAAAAATAAAATATCAGGAGGCCTTATTACACCCAAATAAAATAAAAACCGGAAGTAAAATTTATCATAACTAAAATTTAAGTTCACTTAATTTAAATCCATTGCATGGCCACCTCGAGTCAACCCGGCTCCCCATCCGCGATCTACGTGTCACCTAAAAAATGTAAAGGAGAAGGTGAGTCATCAAGACTCAGTATGTAACCCTTCCCCCCCATTTTAAAAACATTTTCATACACAACATATAACAATTAATATGCAGAATACTATGTACCCAACCTAGCCAACCAAACGCCACTGTCTACCCCGTTGTGGTACCAAACCACTGGTGGTGCCAAACCACTGGTGACATATAGTCACAATGTGTTACCAAAACACTGGTGTCCGTAGACACAAATCGATTGATGGGGCCAACCCATCGTGTGATACCAAATCACTGGCAGACGATCCCATTTCTCAAGTGGGGCCAACCCACGGTGGTGATAACCATAGGGACAAGTCGCTATGAGGTGCCAAACCTCTGGAGGTACCAAACCTCTGGTGACCGTAGTCACAGTGTGTTACCAAAACACTGGTGCCTGTCGGCACAATATCACTGCCCCCTCCTCTCATATAACCCCCAGTAGTTAAACAGTTATCAACGGATCTCATACATTTATCACATGTATCAATAAGCCATGCTTCCCAAAAGCATTAAAATAATCTCATATTAACAGAGACTTACCGGGATCCTCACTTGTACCGTTAAGGTACCAAATCCGTAGCTACATCAAGCAGATTTACATACAACATGTATTTAAAACAATCTATTAATTGCTATAAGTGTGTATGTACACACCTGATGTCGATGATAGTCCTAAATCCTGGCAAAACCAATCGGCCACTCACACTATCCTTGCTCCTATAATCGGCCAAACTCAAAGGTTAGTGCTTTGGCCTATTCGGCCAACCAAAATAATTTTAAAAGGGTTCCTTGTGAACCCGAAACCTTACCCGAATGTCTCTAAATATTAGCCACCGCACTCCAAGTATTTTTGCTTTCCTATAATCGGCAACCGTTAGTAGCCACTTAATAGCCTTCGGCTTTTAAACACTTAAGAGAATAATCTATTAACAATAGGCCCTTACCACCACTTACCAAAGCCGAATGCTAGAGATTAGGAGTTGGGATTGAGCGCTTCAAAATCCTGGAATACCTTCACCAAGGCGATTAAAAGGAAGCCTCCCTTCTTTGTTCAAAATTCGGCCAAAGAGGAAAATAATAGGGGGAGAGAGTGTTAAAGTTTCGGACAAATAGGAGTGGATGTTCGGCTAAGAGGGAAATAAAGAAAAGGGGATTTTTATGGATGGGGATTTGGTAAGAGGTCAAAGAAGAAAAGAGTTTTCGCTTTATTTGGGAGAATAAAAGTGGAGAGAATATTAGAAGAGAAGGGAGAGATTCGGCTATTTGCATAAATGGCTAAAAGAAAAACAAGAGGGTAAATGGGAGCTTATAAAGGAATTCGGCACCCCCCTCCCCCTTATGCTTGCCGTCCAAAGAGTTTAACTCTAGCCAAATCCTTGCTTTTCTCTAGGCCACTAATTTGATTTAATTCAAATAATTTGAATTAATCCCAAACAATAATCCAATAATCCACTAATATCTTCTTTATCTTTTATTATCCTTAGAATTAATAATAAAAATCCAATTTAAAAACTAATTATTATCCTCATGTTATCCCATAAAATAAAAAAAACAAAGAATCCATGTGCTTTCCAAACTCCAGCCGAATGCTCAACAAAGAAGCAAAAACCATGTGCAGGCCACTCCACTTTCACGCCAGCAAAATAAAATAGAACCCACTTGCAGCTGCTGGGATTCGAAACCAGGACCCCACTGCAGCCCCCCTCTTCCAACGCCCTTGCCAACTCTTCCAGCCCGACTTTCTTGCCCATTTACCCCACCATTTAATTATAAGACCTCTCCAGGCCGTTTACCCAAAAATTAAAAATGCCAAACGCTGCTTCAGCAGCTCGAACATGCGCCCAACAACCTCCAAGCCTCTAAGTAGCACACGCTAGCCACTTAGCCAACCCACTTTCATGTCAATAAGCCCTCCTAATTTAATTAAAAGGCCTTCCCAGGCCTAACGCCCAAAAACCCAAAAGGAAAAACATTTCCCCCTTGTTTCTTCCACGAATCGAACCCAAGGCCCCTAGCAAGCTCTTAGGCGCCCCACGCCACTTATACCAAGCCCATCCTTTGTGCCTTAACTCACCCAAAATTCTATTAAAGCCCTAACTAACCTAGCTCCTTCCTTTTACACACTTAAAAATAAATTTTTAATACTGGGCCAAGCTTAGCTCGAGTTATTTTTAGACCCTTAAACATGTCAAATAAATCCTAGAATTTAACTCTTCAAGCACACACATGGGAAAATATTTAAAATAATTAAATTCTCAACAACCCCTAATTTAGGGTGTTACAATTCTACCCCCCTTAAAATAATTTCGTCCTCGAAATTACTTACTGTCGTCCAATCGTGCATCCTTAACTCATCACACTACGCTACTGCTGCGCACTCTGATCTTAAAGAACTATCATACTCCCTAGAAACATTCTCCACGTTCATAATCCAAGTTCCATACACTTTACTAGCAACCTAAGAGTGAATTAATGTAACCATAACCAAGACAAATAAGGGTATTCCGAAAATAAGAAACTTACCCGTTGTCAAGTCTGGCACATCTTCCTCCTCGCGATGGCTAACTGCATAAACCAACCTTGGTTGCCTCGCCTCTGCACCTTCAGCACCCCGGCCACGCCCGTTACCTTTATCAATACTTCTAGCTGCACCTCGACCCCTCTGTGGTGGTCCTTCATTTCTAACCTGGGCACGGTTCTGACCCTCTGATTGGTTCTTAGCTAACTTTCGAGGACAATCCCTTACACAGTGATCGAACGATCCACATTCAAAGCACCCTTTACTTCCAGCCAAACATTCCCCTGAATGGGGTTTCCCGCATCTACCACACTGAGGTGGCCACTGAGTAGGCTTTGTGGTTCTTTCTGATTCCCCAAATCTAGCCCTCTTCTCCACATTACTGCCCGGTCCAGGCGATCCAAAGCCTCTCTTCTGTTTGTTCCTATCATGCTTCTATCTTACGGTCTCCTTGATCCCTTTGGCCACCTTAGCCTTTTCCACTAGAGATGAAAACTCACGAACCTGCTGCGGGGCAATCAGTAATCTCAAATCATCTCGGAGTCCATCCTCAAAGCGGACACAGCGCTCATGTTCAGTAGCCACAATGCCTCTAGCATACCTACTCAGCCTTAAAAACTCCGCCTCATATTCCGCTACTGACTTAGTTCCTTGCACTAGCCCTAGAAAGGCTTTCCTCTGAGCATCAGTATAGCTGGTGCCCACATACTTCTTTTGATAGGTGGTTTTGAAATGATCCCAAGTTAGGTCATCTGCCGTAGCGCCATCTCGAACCGTAAGCCACCACTGATACGCTTCATCCTTTAGAAGCGACACTGCCCCTTTCAGCTTTTCCTCCTCAGTCAGGTCAAGATCATCCATGATCCTTTCAGTTGACTCTAGCCAGTACTCCACCGCACTGGGTGCCACTCCTGACACACCCCGTAATACCTCCGCTCCGTTAGATCGGAGTCGCTCGGGAACAGATTTCCGGACTCCCAAATTTCCACCAGCCCCAGCCACCATCTCCAAGACTCGCAAAATAGCTTGCGATACAGCCTCACCACCGGTCTGATCCTGCTCCTCAGCTCTAAAAGCTGGAGGTGGTGGTGGCGGTGGTACTTCGTTTTCAGAACCTTGACCCGACCTGACGGGTTCAGACACCGTCATCCTACCCCTACCGCGTCCACGGCGTCCACGTCCTCTAGAACTCATTCTATCTATCGCACTTTTAATCTGATTAAGAAAATTCTTATGCATTAGCGTTTGTTCCACTTTATTATTCGCGAAAAAAATTTTATGAAGAGAGTTTTAATCAGAGATTCTTTCGAGCAAACAAGGTTTCAGGTCTTCTATCCTAGTTCACTCAAAAGAGTACATACATCCATTCCCTAATACTTTCCATACTTATTCGCTCTTCGGACATTTCTGCCCATTTCTAACCCAGGGGTATTTTCGTCATTTTCCTACAGGGGTATTTTCGTAATAATAGAAGTTTTAAAACTTTAGTAAAGTAGGTCGTTTTGAAATTCCCAAAACTGGAGGGTTTTTCTGAAAAATTTGTGAAATTTAGAGATATGGCATCGTTTTGAAACCAGGGGTATTTTGGTAATTTTGTCATTCAGGGGCAATTTCATAATTTTAATAAGTCAGGGATATTTTTAACAGTTGTAAAACTCGGGGGTTTCTTTCTGAAAGTGTTCCTTTTCAAATAGTGATGTTTGTAAAGATTTCCAAAACTAGGGTCATTTCGGTAATTTTCACAAATTGAAGGCGTTTTCGTAATTTTCCAAACCAAAATATTTTATTGATAATTTGCAAAGCAGGGTTTTGAACATTTGTAAAATAATTGAAATCTTCGGGCAAAACCATTGAGTTGATAGTTTATGAATCAAGGGCATTTCGGTAATTTTACCCCTAAGGGCATTTTTTGTAATTTTCCACAGATCAAGTTTTTCGAGTAAATCGTTGTAAAAATGATGTTCTCAGTTTTGAAGGAGTTTTTGCAAAAATTTCAAAAACATTAGGGTTTTTGTTGTTTCGTTCTTTTTCAAAAACATGGCTAGTTCCCTTTCGGGTTTTAGTTATTATGTTAAGCCTATGACCAAGCCCTCTTAGTCAGGGTGAACCAAAGCTACGCACCAGGCAGGATTCGAGTGAAGAGGAGGTGAGTCACGCGGACTGCTTAAATACCAAGCTCTCACCGAACCTTTCTAGACATGCGCACAGAGGTTGCCACACCACTGAGCCCTCTGAGTTAGGGTGAACCGAAGCTACGCACCAGGTAGGATACCTGCGAAGAGGAGGTGAGTCACGAGGACTGCTTAAATACCAGGCTCTTCCGGATCCAATCCTAGACATGCGTACAGGGGTTACCACACCCTAGCTCAGTGACTAAGTCATAGGTTGGTTTAGTTCTTTAAGTCTTATGTTCCGTTTGTGTGTTCGAGTAGTCTAACCCTAGGGTTCAAGTTCCTATAAGTCTATCTACGTTCCATGCTTCCTACCCTTCTACAGAATATAATTCACAAAGAGGTTTAGATGTACTTACCTGGGCGGATTGGTGCCGGAGACTTGGGCCATGCTGTTCAAAAACCAAAAATCATTCCATAAGGCCTATCAAAACATTTTTGGGCCTTGGGCCCCCACAGCCGAGCTTTGAACTGGGCTCTGATACCAATTTTGTAACAACCCAAACCTGGCCCAAACACTATGGCCGAATCTAGTTTGCTACAGTGGAAAAATATTTTTGGAAAACACTGTTGCTAAGTAAAAATTTTTAGTTGCCGAAAACCTTTTCAATTGATTGTTTTGTTAAACCTTACTTAGAGTTTATTTGAAATTAATTCAACCAAGTTATTATAAAATATCGAGGGTGCCCGATGGCACGATGAAAACATTTTCATGTTAATTTGGGAAAACATGTGACTTTAATTTAATATTGATAATCATAGTTTAAAACAAGTGTTCGACATATGAAAAATAACAAAAATAAAATATCAGGAGGCCTTATTACACCCAAATAAAATAAAAACCGAAAGTAAAATTTATCATAACTAAAATTTAAGTTCACTTAATTTAAATCCATTGCATGGCCACCTCGAGTCAACCCGGCTCCCCATCCGCGATCTACGTGTCACCTGAAAAATGTAAAGGAGAAGGTGAGTCATCAAGACTCAGTATGTAACCCTTCCCCCCCGTTTTAAAAACATTTTCATACACAACATATAACAATTAATATGCAGAATACTATGTACCCAACCTAGCCAACCAAATGCCACTGTCTACCCCGTTGTGGTACCAAACCACTGGTGGTGCCAAACCACTGGTGACATATAGTCACAATGTGTTACCAAAACACTGGTGTCCGTAGACACAAATCGATTGATGGGGCCAACCCATCGTGTGATACCAAATCACTGGCAGACGATCCCATATCTCAAGTGGGGCCAACCCACGGTGGTGATAACCATAGGGACAAGTCGCTATGAGGTGCCAAACCTCTGGAGGTACCAAACCTCTGGTGACCGTAGTCACAGTGTGTTACCAAAACACTGGTGCCCGTCGGCACAATATCACTGCCCCCTCCTCTCATATAACCCCCAGTAGTTA
The DNA here is from genome assembly GCA_005393395.2 of Gossypium australe. Classification (NCBI taxonomy): domain Eukaryota; kingdom Viridiplantae; phylum Streptophyta; class Magnoliopsida; order Malvales; family Malvaceae; genus Gossypium; species Gossypium australe. Next base: position 79,524,428 of record CM016625.1, on the reverse strand, counting down.
AACAGTTATCAACGGATCTCATACATTTATCACATGTATCAATAAGCCATGCTTCCCAAAAGCATTAAAATAATCTCATATTAACAGAGACTTACCGAGATCCTCACTTGTACCGTTAAGGTACCAAATCCGTAGCTACATCAAGCAGATTTACATACAACATGTATTTAAAACAATCTATTAATTGCTATAAGTGTGTATGTACACACCTGATGTCGATGATAGTCCTAAATCCTGGCAAAACCAATCGGCCACTCACACTATCCTTGCTCCTATAATCGGCCAAACTCAAAGGTTAGTGCTTTGGCCTATTCAGCCAACCAAAATAATTTTAAAAGGGTTCCTTGTGAACCCGAAACCTTACCCGAATGTCTCTAAATATTAGCCACCGCACTCCAAGTATTTTTGCTTTCCTATAATCGGCAACCGTTAGTAGCCACTTAATAGCCTTCGGCTTTTAAACACTTAAGAGAATAATCTATTAACAATAGGCCCTTACCACCACTTACCAAAGCCGAATGCTAGAGATTAGGAGTTGGGATTGAGCGCTTCAAAATCCCGAAATACCTTCACCAAGGCGATTAAAAGGAAGCCTCCCTTCTTTGTTCAAAATTCGGCCAAAGAGGAAAATAATGGGGGGAGAGAGTGTTAAAGTTTCGGACAAATAGGAGTGGATGTTCGGCTAATAGGGAAATAAAGAAAAGGGGATTTTTATGGATGGGGATTTGGTAAGAGGTCAAAGAAGAAAAGAGTTTTCGCTTTATTTGGGAGAATAAAAGTGGAGAGAATATTAGAAGAGAAGGGAGAGATTCGGCTATTTGCATAAATGGCTAAAAGAAAAACAAGAGGGTAGATGGGAGCTTATAAAGGAATTCGGCACCCCCCTCCCCCTTATGCTTGCCGTCCAAAGAGTTTAACTCTAGCCAAATCCTTGCTTTTCTCTAGGCCACTAATTTGATTTAATTCAAATAATTTGAATTAATCCCAAACAATAATCCAATAATCCACTAATATCTTCTTTATCTTTTATTATCCTTAGAATTAATAATAAAAATCCAATTTAAAAACTAATTATTATCCTCATGTTATCCCATCAAATAAAAAAAACAAAGAATCCATGTGCTTGCCAAACTCCAGCCGAATGCTCAACAAAGAAGCAAAAACCATGTGCAGGCCACTCCACTTTCACGCTAGCAAAATAAAATAGAACCCACTTGCAGCTGCTCGGATTCGAAACCAGGACCCCATTGCAGCCCCCTCTTCCAACGCCCTTGCCAACTCTTCCAGCCCGACTTTCTTGCCCATTTACCCCACCATTTAATTATAAGACCTCTCCAGGCCGTTTACCCAAAAATTAAAAATGCCAAACGCTGCTTCAGCAGCTCGAACATGCGCCCAACAACCTCCAAGCCTCTAAGTAGCACACGCTAGCCACTTAGCCAACCCACTTTCATGTCAATAAGCCCTCCTAATTTAATTAAAAGGCCTTCCCAGGCCTAACGCCCAAAAACCCAAAAGGAAAAACATTTCCCCCTTGTTTCTTCCACGAATCGAACCCAAGGCCCCTAGCAAGCTCTTAGGCGCCCCACGCCACTTATACCAAGCCCATCCTTTGTGCCTTAACTCACCCAAAATTCTATTAAAGCCCTAACTAACCTAGCTCCTTCCTTTTACACACTTAAAAATAAATTTTTAATACTGGGCCAAGCTTAGCTTGAGTTATTTTTAGACCCTTAAACATGTCAAATAAATCCTAGAATTTAACTCTTCAAGCACACACATGGGAAAATATTTAAAATAATTAAATTCTCAACAACCCTTAATTTAGGGTGTTACATGGGTTGCTAGGGGTATATTGGTAATTCGGCTAGCACGGGTTAGTCTTGAATTATGTGAATTTTGTGTTTTGTGAAATAAGAACTAAATTGTAAAAGTTGTGAAATACTTGGGGCAAAAGTGTAAAAGTGTTTTAAAGTGTGATGTGGACTAAATCGAAAGAATATGTGATTGAATAAGCTAACTTTGAATTCATATAGATCAAGAAAAAAAAGAATTCGAGGTAAGTTCGTATAACTGAACATAAATGTGTATCAATTTATTTGATGGATGAAATTAAGATAGTATTTATTCTATTAGATAAATGTGGAGATATTAGATTAAATGCACGGTTTAAGTAAACGAGTTGCTAAATAAGACCATAGCTAGGCTATGGCAAAATCGAATAATAAGACCATAACCGGGTAATGGCATGTGAATGAATGACCACGGCAGGTCCTTGGCAATGTATGGGTAAGACCATAGTTGGACTATGGCATCGGAAAATCGACGTACTTATATCGTAATCAATTAGAAACTCGAAGTGATTTGATAAGTAAAATGTGAGAATAGATATGTATCAGTACAGGTATGTACAGGAATCTGTTTGAATGATGAATTATAAGAAGATGCGAATTTACGAGTTGTGTTATAGTTAAAGTTTATGTTATCTCATTGGTTGAGGTTTTTATTGCAAATTATGTATCTATTTAGAATTGTTTATGAATTATGTTGATTATTTCATCTATACATACGAACTTATTAAGCTTTATAGCTTACTTTGTTTATTTCCTTCTATGTTTTATAGTAAATCGAAGCTAGCTTAGAATCGGGGATCATTAGGAACTTCATCGCACTATCGTACATCTATTTGGTACTTTTGAGTTGTGTAAATATGGTATATGGCATGTATAGGCTTGTGTCATTTTGGTATGTTTGATGGATATGTATTTTGGCCATTTGGGTTGGCATAATATGATGAACATGATGATGGTATAAATGTCCAAATGGTTCTATTTTGAATTTGGTAAATTGACTTATGTTAGGTGATTGAAGTTGATCATTTGAAAGTTCTGTGTTTGTGAATTAATGCTTGATAATGCATGTTTGAAATGAATTAGTAAATTGAATTGTATATGTGAATTAGGTATGTAATTGAATAGCAAGTTATGACATATTTGTGACTTGCATGGGTGGAGATATATATAACAAGATTTATGTATTGGTTAATGACTTTTGGCTGCAAATTTGTGCCTTGAAATGGTACCATTTGTACTTGTGTAGGTATGTACAAAAATGGGGTGGCAAATTGGCCTTGCAAATGGACTATTTTTGTCCACACGGGCAAAGACACGGGCGTGTGTCTCAACCGTGTGTAACACACGGTCATGTTACACAACCGTGTGTCCCCTGGTGTTGAAATTGAATTCAAGTCAGTATGCTCGAGATCGTGTGGTACAAGTCAGTATACCCCCTAAATGGCACACGGCCTAGCACACGGGCGTGTGTGGCCACTTCGAAGGGCACACGGGCGTGTGGTTGGCCGTGTGACCAAGTCAGCATGTATGCCCTATTTCCAGACAGCTTGAGACAGAGCGTGTCTGGAGCCTTGTTAGGCGCATGGCCTGTTCACACGGGCGTCTAGCCCTTGAATGGTTGAAATTTTTCTATGTTTCCAAAAATTTCCCGAGTTATCAGTTTAGTCCCAAACCACTTCTAAAACATGTTTAAGCCCCCGTAGGCCCTTATAAGGGACAATGTGTTTGTGGTTAAATGATATTTGGATATGAATGCATAAATGTATGAATTATGTATGTTAAATGATATGTATTGATCGGTAATACCTTGTAACCCTACTCTGGTGATAGATACGGGTTGGGGTGTTACAACCGAATTTCTCCCTGGGGTGCACTAGTACTATTTGTAAAGAAGAAAGATGGGTTAATGAGAATGTGTATTGACTATCGATAGCTCAACAAGGTTACGATAAAGAACACATATTCGTTGCCGAGAATAGATGACTTGTTTGATCAATTGAAAGGGGCAACAGTCTTTTCGAAGATTTATTTGAGATATGGCTATTATTAGTTGCGAGTAACTGCTTTCAGAATAAGGTACGGACAATATGAGTTTCTTGTTATTCCTTTCGGATTAACTAATGCTCCTGTAGTTTTTATGGATTTGATGAATCGAATTTTTAGACCGTATTTAGACAGATTTTTTATGTTCATTGATGACATTCTGATATATATTCGCGAGATGAGTCTGAACATGCCGAGCATTTGAGGATTGTGTTACAAACCTTGAGAGATAAGCAAATTTATGCTAAATTCAGTAAATGTGATTTTTGTCTCAGAGAAGTCGAATTTTTGGGACACATTGTTTCAGCGAAAGGTATACGAGTTGATCCGAGTAAGATTTCTGCAGTTATTGACTGGAAACCACCGAGAAATATATCTGAAGTTAGAAGTTTTCTAGGGTTAGCCAGCTATTATTGATGTTTTGTTAAAGGATTCTCAATGATTGCTACACAGATTACCAATTTGCTACAAAAAGATGTGAAGTTCGAGTGGTAAGAGAAATGTTAACAAAGTTTTGATCAGCTGAAAGTGTTGTTAACAGAAGCACCAGTGTTGGTTCAACCTGAGTCGAGTAAAGAATTTGTGATTTATAGTTACGCATCATTGAACAGTTTGGGTTGTGTGTTAATGCAAGAAGGAAAGGTTATAGCTTATGCCTCTAGACAATTAAAGACGCATGAAAAGAATCATCCGACGCATGATTTAGAGTTGGCCGCTATTGTTTTCGCATTGAAAATTTGGCGACATCATTTATACAGCGAGAAGTGTCATATTTTTACTAATCACAAAAGCTTGAAATATATAATGACTCAGAAAGATTTGAATTTGCAACAATAGAGGTGGCTCGAGCTATTGAAAGATTATGAGTTAGTAATTGATTATCATCCGGGGAAAGCAAATGTAGTTGCGAATGCTTTGAGTAGAAAATCTCTATTTACTTTGAGAGCGATGATGGTTCTATTCTAGCAGAGTTGAAAGCTAAATCGATTTTTCTTCGGCAAATTTGTGAAGCTTAAAAGTGTGATACCGAGTTACAAGCTAAAAGAATGCAATTTGAGTCGAATAGTGATTCAGATTATCAGATCAGAGTTGATGATTGTTTAATGTTCAGAAACAGAATATGTGTACCAAAGAACACAGAACTCATTCAGAAAATTTTGTACGAAGCTCACAGTGGTAGTTTATCTGTTCATCTAGGAAGTACCAAAATGTACAACGATTTGAAACAATTGTATTGGTGGTCGGGAATGAAATGTGACATTTCAGAGTTTGTATCAAAATGTTTAGTTTGTCAATAAGTCAAAGCTGAATATCAAGTGCCATCGGGATTACTACAGCCTGTGGTGATACCAGAATGGAAATGGGATAGAGTGGATAGAGTTACAATTGATTTTGTATCGGGATTACCCATGTCTCCGAAAAAGAAAGATGCCATTTGGGTTGTCGTTGATCGACTGATGAAATCAACACATTTCATTCTGGTATGTATAGATTATTCCCTTAATAAATTAGCTGAATTGTACATTTCTAAGATAGTTAGATTGCACGGGGTGCCAGTTTCGATTATTTCGGATAGAGATTCGAGATTTACGTTGCGATTTTGGAAGAAATTGCAAGAAGATCTGGGTACAAGGTTGAGTTTTAATACAGCATTTCATCCGCAAACTGACGGTTAGTCTGAGAGAGTAATTCAGATTCACGAATATATGCTTCAATGTTGTGTTTTAGAATTTGAAGGCAATTGGGAGAAATATTTGCCGTTGGTTGAATTTGCGTATAACAACAGCTTTCAATTGAGTATAAAGATGGCACCATACGAAGCTTTGTATGGTCGCAAATGTCGAACTCCATTATATTGGACCGAACTGAGTGAGAAAATGATCCACAGGGTTAATTTGGTTTGAAAGACAGAAGATAAAGTGAAAGTAATTCGTGATAGTTTGAAAGCTGCTTCAGGTAGACAAAAATCATATGAGGATTTGAAATGAAAAGACATTGAATTTTAGATCGGTGGTAAAGTATATTTGAAAGTATCTCCGTGGAAGAAAATACTTCGTTTTGGTCGCAAAGGCAAGTTGAGCCCGCGTTTCATTGGGTCGTACGAGATTATTGAAAGAATAGGGCCAGTGGCATCTCAGATAGCATTATCGACTGAGTTAGAGAAAATCCATAATGTGTTTCACTTATTGATGTTGCGTCGATATAGATCAGATCCATCACATGTAATATCTCCGGCAGATATTGAAATTCAACATGATATGACGTATAACGAAGAACTGATCCGAATTTTAGCTCGTGAGGTTAAAGAGTTGAGAAACAAATGTATAGCTTTGGTAAAAGTGTTATGGCAAAGACACTGAGTTGAAGAGGCTACGTGGGAAACGGAGGAAGCTATGACAAAACAATACTCTAACCACTTTTCTGGTAAGATTTTTGGGGACGAAAATCCCTAAGGGGGAGAGTTGTAACAGCCTATTTTTAGTCAAATCAAAAAGGTGGTTTTGGGACCACAAATCTGAGGTCAAATATTTATTTATTATTATTTTAATGTTTACAGTATGATAGAAAAATTGTGTGAAATTTTCGTTAAGAAATTTTATTGTTTGATTTGTCAATTTGATAAAAAGTACTAAATCACGTAAAGTGAAAAATTGTTGTTCTATTAGTTAAAGGTATTCAATAGCTATAGAACCATAAAGCTAAGGTCCTTATGTTGTAAATAGACCATTTTAAATATAAATGGACATAGATAGACATCATTTAAATGTTATTAATGAATTATCATTAAGGTTAATATGGTAAAATATTATTAAAATGATAATAAATAAAACAAACAAAATTTTGGTGCTATTATCTTCTTCATTGCCGAATTTTGAAGTGAAGAAAAGATATTATTTTAGGGTTTCATTTGGCCTTGCTATCTATGCTCAATTAGGTACGATTTTTGTCTCGTTTTTAATTATTTCTCTGTTTTTGAGATCGTTGCAACTAAGTCTAGCTTGCGCATGGACTATTTTGCAAAACTATTAAAATTTTTGAATGTTTCCATTGATGAATAATCATGAGTTTTGAAATTTTTTGATAAATTATGAATGCTAGTTGATAGATATATAAATTTTGTTAAGTGATTTTTAGTGAAAATACAAATCAGGGGCTAAATTGTGAAATGTGTGAATTTGTGGCTAAATGTGAACTAAATGAAAAATATGGGTTGATATGAGTACTAGAGAAATTCGGCTAGCATGGGTTAGTCCTAAATTGCATTAATTTGTGTTTTTATGAAATAAGGACCAAATTGTAAAATTTATGAAATATTTGGGACAAAAGTGTAAATGTGCTTTAATAAGTGTTTTGGATTAAATGGAATAGTGAGGTAATTAAATAAGCTGAATTTTATATTATATAGATCAAGAAAAACGAAATCTGAATCTAGAACGGGGGAAAAACAAAGTTCTCGACTAATCGACTTGTTTCATGGTTTTTACATCTGAGGTAAGGTCGTATGTTATAAGTTTCATTAGAAATGTATTTTACACGCTTTGATATTGCATAAACTGTGAATACGAGACTACAGATATGTTCTATAGTGGTTCGACGATAATTCAACCTTTGAAATCCTGGTTGAACCTTACGAATAGATTAGGATACTAGTAACGTGTCATTAGGGGATACATTGATTTGGTTTCGGGCCATGATATTAGCTCTTCGTGTAACAACCCGATTTAGGGCCTAGTCAGAATAGTGGTTGCGACCACAAATCCAAGGTAGAGATATATGTTTTATGTTTATTATGAGGTCTATGACATGTTTGCATGATTTTGTAAAAATTTCATGAAGAAATTTATGATTTAGTGATCAATTTATCATTTAGGACTAAATTGTAAGAATTGAAAAATATGAAATTCTAGAAGTTTCAATTATGAGATAGCAGTAGAAAATTTATTAGAGGTCCTTATTTAGTACTTAGACCATTATATCTTAGGATAGACAAAAATGGACATGGGAAGGAAAAATCTCAAGGAAGGACCTTAAGGGCATTTTGGTCATATGGTTAATAAATTAATAAAAAGGGGAAAAGAACTAAAAAATGGTGTCCATCTTCTTCCCAAAGTGTCCAAGATTTGAGGAGAAGTCATAGCTAGGGTTTTGTTCATTTTCAAGCTCCAAGTAAGTGCATCCTAGCCCCGTTTTTTATGTTCTTAGCATTTTTGAGATCCTTGTAGTTCGATTTAGCTATTTCTAGCCATATTTCAAGCTAGAGCTCATGTTTAAAATTTTACCCATGTATGACATGTATGTATTTTGATGTTTAATGGAGGAATATGAAAGTTTGATGTGTGATGAACATCTTTTTCTAAGTAATTTTCATGGAAACCACTTAAAAATGACCTATTTATAAAGGTGATAAAATGTGTAGTAAAAATTGGTTTTAAAGGAATGTGTGAGCTATTATAAGCTTAAGATAGGTTCGGCTAGGCTTGGGTAACCAAGGAAATGAGTACATTTCATTATACTGGCCTAGAGACCATTTTACAAATATGTGAAAGTTTAGGGGCAAAATTATAATTTTTACCAAAGTGTGATTCATGGACTGTTTTAGCCAATGTGATAATTAAATAAGTGAAATTGTCATTATAGATCAAGAAACATGAAGTTCGGGCTGAAACCGAGGAAAGAACAAGGCGGTGGACTAAATTGAAGAATTATACATATTTTGGTACCAAAGTAAGTTTCTGTAATAAATCAACATCATGTTTATATGTATTTAAATGCTTGATATTACATGAAATGTATATTCTTTTTATGAAATTGGGTAATGAGGTCTCGATGATAAAAATGATGAAGCGTTACTATATCCAAGTCCCAGTTGAACCTTAGGAATAGAAAGGATACCCTTGTTATAACATTAGATTGATAAGGTCCCGTATAAGTCCATATCTGGGATATGGCCTCGGCACCTAAGTGAGATCCCGTGTAAGACCATATCTGAGATATGGCATCAACATCAAATAGATATCCCTTATAAGACCATATTTGGTATATGCCATCGACAACGACATACGATCTCGTGTAAGACCATAACTGGGATATGCCGTCGAAATCAATATGACATCCCATATAAGACCATATCTGCGATATGGCATCGACATCGACATTTGATCCGATGTAAGACCATATCTGGGATATGGCATTATCATCTTCCTACATGTATGACAATTTTCGAGTATCCGTCGATATTCCAAGTGGTTCAACGGGGTAAGGTATTAAAGTTTATGTTAAAGATGGAAAAAAGGCTAAAGTTATATGATGGAGTGGTACAGGTACATATGCGAAACTTATAAGAAATGAGTCTGGTATGTGATATGTGGTTGGTAAGAGTGAGCATGAGTAAGCCATATCAATGTTGCGTGAGAATTTTGTGTTAATCCATGATGTAATATGTGGAGATCATTATAAGATTTTATGTTGTTATCTATTACATGTAGACTTACTATGCTTTATGCTTACTCCCTCTCATTTCCCTTTTCTTATTGTATCACCAAGCTAGCTCAGGGATTGAAGGACGTCAGAACTCGATTCACACTATCAAGCTATTCTTTCGGGTAATGTAAAGTTTAATTATTTTGGGTATGGCATGTATAGGAACTATGTTATTTTGTTATATGTCATATTGTTTAGCCAATGTGTTGGTCATTAATGTTACTTATTCATTTTGTAAATGGCCATTGGAAATGGCCAATACTAGTTAAGTTATATATATTCAATGATGATGAAATTCATGAAGTGCAAGCTTGCGCAATTGAATGAGTTATGGGCGAAGTATATGCATGATGAACATCATGTAAATTAAGATGTGGACGTCTTCATTTTGGATATTAGAAGTGCATTATTGTTATGCTGCGTGTTGCTGGAAATGGTATAAGTGTGGTCGATTTTCAGGGTGGCATATGGTTTGGTAACTAGCCTTATAATTGTCAACACGGGTAGAGACACGGGTATGTGTCTAAGTCGTGTGTGACGCACGATCAGCCTAGTGGGCGTGTTAATAGGCCACGTGTCCCCTGCATTCAAAATTAGAAAAATAGAATGCCCAGTAGTAAATATACGGGCAGAGACACAGCCGTGTGAAATCTGCACATTAACTGTGAAAAATTAAGTTCGTTACATGGGCTAGCACACTGGCGTGTGACCCGGCCGTGTGATCCTAAATGCTGCTGACGTCACAAACAGACTGCCATGGTTTTCAGACACAGACTAAGAATCGGGCGTGTCATGGCTGTGTGAGGGACACAGGTCATAGACACGGGCGTGCGCCAGGCCATGTGAAAACCCTGTAGGTTCGAAATGAAAAATAAAATTCGCACAGACTAGCGACATGGGCATGTGTGACCACACGGCCTGCCCACACTGGCGTGTTCCTTTCCATACAGGTGTGTGGCCCTGTTTTGAGCAAAAAATTTCTAAGTGTTTGTAGGCTTCCGGTTTAGTCTCGAACCTCTCTATATGTATGTTTCGGGTCTCGTTGGCCCATAATAGGGATAATATGATTATGAATGAAAAGTTTTAAAGTTGGAAAGAAAATTTATGATAGATTTTGTATGATTAAGTATGTTAAGTCCGGTAATGCCTTTTTACCCAGTTCTGGCGTCGAATACTGGTAAGGGGTGTTACATTTAGGGGTATCATAGCTACAGTTTAGTCGATTCTCAGACTAACGTAGCGTATGCACGAGTCTAGCTATACATGCCATACGTATGTCTATATACATAATGATAGTGTGACGACTCATGATAATTTAAAATATGTTTTCATATAGCAAATGGATCCCGACCGAGCAGTGGCAGATGATGGAGAAAGTAACGTGCCGGCCCCCGCCGAAGGGATGGAGCAACTGAAAATGAAAATAGACCAGTGACTGTGAGTCAGATAGGAGGAGAAGAGGCTAGGGAAGCCTTTCTCTATATGATAAACACTTGATAAACGAAGTTTGTTCAAATGAACCCGAACGTTCAACCCCCTCCACCCCCACTTATTCCTCAGCCTACCCATGTTGCTCCCCAAGCTGTAGAAATGGTAAGAAGGGAAAAGCCCCCGGTTGATAAAATCCAGAAACAAGGAGCTGTGGAATTCTGAGCTAATAAGGATGACGATCCGGAAAGAGCAGAATTTTGGTGTGAAAATACCATCAGGGTATTTGATGAATTGTCTTGCATGCTCGAAGAGTGTATGAAATGTGTTGTGTCTCTCTTGAGAGATTCAGCTTACCAGTGGTGGAACACCTTTGTGTCGGTTGTACCAAGGGAGAGAGTTAATTGGGAATTTTTCCATGAAGAGTTCTGAAAAAAGTATATTAGCCAAAGGTTTATCAATCAGAAAAGAATGGAATTCCTTGAGCTAAAATAATGTTGAATGACGGTAACAGGATATGAACATGAATTTGTAAAGCTCAGCAAATAAGCTCGGGAGTGCGTATCCACTGAAGCCATCATGTGTAAGAGGTTTGAGGACGGATTAAATGAGGACATCCGATTGTTTGTTGGTATTCTAGAACTAAAAGAATTTGTGGTGCTAGTAGAGAGAGCTTGGAAGGCCGAGGAATTGGCAAAAGAGAAAAGAAAGGCAGAAATTGAGTCCTGTGACTCGAGAAAGAGACAATTGGGTAATTTATTTCAATCCTCATCCAAGAAATCCAGAGAGTTCACTACTCGATCAGCCGCTTCAGTTGGGTTCTCAAACAGAGGTAAAGGTAAACAGTACTCAGCTTCTAAAGCTCAGACCACTTCGATTGCTTGTGTTGGTAATGCTCGACCAAGGAGACTGGAATGTTCACAGTGTGGTAGACATCACCCCAGTAAGTGCCGAGTAAATGAGAGAGCTTGTTTCAAGTGTGGTTCCCAAGATCACTTCATTAGAGACTGCCCCGAGATGGTTGAAAAAGATAGTAACCAGAGTGTAAGATCGGGTAACGCTACTAGAAGGAGGCCACATAGAAATCCGGGAAATGGAACGAGTAGTAAGAATACACCTAGAAAACAGACTACAATATATGAAGGTATGACGCCTGCGAGAACTTATGCCATTCACGCTCGCGAAGAGGCGTCATTCCCTGATGTAATTACAGGTACATTTTCTCTTTATGATACTCACGTTGTTGCTTTAATTGGTCTGGGATCTACCCACTCATATGTTTATATGAAATTAGTAGCTATTATGAACCTGCCTGTAGAGTCTACATAATTTGTGATAAAAGTGTCAAATCCGCTAGGCAAATGTGTGTTAGTTGACAAAGTATGTAGGAATTGTCCTCTGATGGTTAGAGGTCACTATTTTCCAGCTAACGTTATGCTTTTTTTGTTTGATGAATTTTATGTAATTCTTGGTATGGATATGTTGACCATTCATGATGTGGTAGTAAATTGTGGAAGAAAAATTATTTAGTTGAAATGTGAAAGTGGTGATATTCTTCAGATTGAATCAGATGAATCGGATAGCCTGCCTGTAATGATTTCTTCTATGGCTGCTTAAAAATGTATAAGAAAGGGTTGTGAAGCCTACCTTGCCTTTGTGATCAATGCCAAAGAGACTGAGTTAAAATTCGAATCAATGATATGAGTATCCAGATGTATTTCCAAAAGAATTGCCCGGGTTGCCTTCAGTTAGAGAAATTGAATTTGGTATTGAATTAGCCCCTGGTACTGTACCTATTTCGATTGCTCCGTACAGGACGGCTCCGGCCAAGTTAAAAGAACTGAAGGCACAGTTGTAGGAGTTTACAGATAAAGGTTTCGCAAGACCGAGTTATTCTCCGTAGGGTGCTCCCGTATTATTTGTGAAAAAGAATGATGGTGCTATGAGGTTATGTATAGATTATCGGAAACTTAATAAGGTAACCGTAAAGAACAAATATCCCTTGCCAAGGATCGATGATTTGTTTGACCAATTGAAGGGAGCCACTGTGTTTTCCAAGATAGACTTGAGGTCTGGTTATTACCAGTTGAGAGTCAAAGACTCAGATGTATCGAAAACGACATTTCGGACAAGGTATGGTCACTATGAATTTTTAGTTATGCTGATAAACCATAATATGTTCATATTTTAATCCCACATTTAGCATACTTTTGGATGATTTATTCCCTGAATTGTAAAATTTGATGCTCCTAATCTTTTAATTTCATGTTTCATACTTGGGAGAGCACTGGAGGATGAAAAGAACGAGAAATGGGCAAAAAACAGAGAAAATAGGCCAAAGTACGAAATTCACACGGCCTGGGCCCGAGCCCCACGGCCGTGCCTCTTTAGCAGACCCGAACACGGCCTAAGCTCGATTTACACGGTCGTGTCCATGCCGTGACCTGTTTTAATTCCATTCAGATTAGGAAACTTATGGCAATGAAAGACATTTCGAAAGCCTATATAAACACCCTAAGTGTGACCTAAAAGGGGGCGTTCAGGTAGGTCGAGGAGCCAAGCCAGAGAGGCCGATTTGTGGGATTTACTCGAAGACAACCAGTTGATTCATCTCAAGAAGCCGGAATCATACTCAAGACGAAAGATCTTCCCTTCAATTTCCTTCAGGGGGTTTTAGGATTTTTCTTATGTTTTGTTTTATACTTTCTCTTGAGATGTATTCTTTTATGAACATGAACTAAACCCCTCAAATACCTGAGGGGATGAAACCTAAGATGGATTTTGTTATTGTTTTCTGAACTGTATGATAAATACTTAATTTGTTCTTAATTATGTGTTCTTAACTCTTGTTTTCATATTTCAGGATATTGATTCAAGTATTGACGTGCTTAGGTAGTGGTGCAAAAGTCCCTCTTTAAAAGTAGATCTAGCATAGTTAAGCGGAGTTGATCGCACTCCTAGAGATAGGACGACAAAAATCTACCGGATTAGGGTCAAACCTAATATGGGAGTCCATAGATCGAGTTAATGCAACTCTAGGGGTTTTAATTAGAAAGAGATTTCAATTAATCAACCTAGGGTTAGACGTTAGTAGCCTCGAGAGAGGTATTAATATAAATTAGGGAATCCGATGATCAAGTCAAGTGAATAAAATGTCTGGTTCAGAATTAAATAACAAGTGAAGTCTAGGTGGATTCTCCCTTGGGTATTGCCATAATCAATTGGTTTTCCCAAAAGTATTTTCCCAATTCATTCTCTGAGTCTTAGCATCCTTAGCTTAGTAATTAGTTAGTTTTATATTAAATAACAATTCCCTTAATTTTTAGGATAAATAATAAAAAGATAGTAATTACTAGTAGTCTTGGTCCTTGAGGATACGATACTTCCGGTCTTGCCATAGCTATATGATCATTGTTTTATGCGATGTCAAAGTCTTAAAATTTATATAAAGAAGGATCGAACCTGGAAACTAACTATGACAACGATGTGAGGCAAGCGCACCTATCGAACAATAGTATAATTAAGGCAAGATCGGATTGTAGAACCCAAAGGAACCAAAAGTACTAATACTAACTCTCTTTTTATTATTTAGCCTAAGAATTAAATGAATTTTTATCTAATCTAAAATTAACTAACAACTAAATTGAACAGCCTAAGACAAAGAAGAATGAAATTGGGAAAATAACTTTGAGGAAAAACTAATTGATTTAGACGATACCCAAGGAAGAATACACCTAGACTTCACTTGTTACCTAACTCTGAACCAGACGATTTATTCATTTGACCTGATCCGTAGGATTCCCTAACGTATATTAATCCCTCTCTCGAGGCGACTAACGTCTAACCCTAGGTTGATTAATTGAAATCTCCTTCTAATTAAAACCCCTAGAATTGCATTAACTCGATCTATGGACTCCCATATTAGGTTTCACCCTAATCCGGGAAAATCTTGTCACCCTATCTCTAGGCGTGCGATCAACTCCGCTTAATTATGCTAGATCTACTCTTAGGCAGGGACTTTTTCTCCTCCACCTAAGCACATCATACTTGAATTAATATCCCAGAAATATCAACATAAGAATTAAGTACACAAAATAAAGAACAAGTTAAATATTTATCATATAGTTTAGTAAATGATAACAAGATTCATCTTAGTTTTCATCCCCCTCAGGTATCTGAGGGTTTAGTTCATAACAATAAAAGAAAACATCTCAGAAGAAAAGATAAAACAAAACAGAAGGAATCCCTAAAACCCCATGAAGGAATTGAAGGAGAGATCCTCCGTCTTGAGTATGATTACGGCTTCTTGAGATGAATCAACTGGCTATCTTCTAGTAAATCCCCACAAATCTACCCTCTTTGGCCTAGCTGGACGCCCCCTTACTAAAGCCTTCGGTTCCCCCCTTTTAGGTTATACTTAGGGTGTTTATATAGGCTTCTGAATGTGTTTCTTCGCCCCTAAGTATCCTAATCCAAGTGAAATTTCTCTTAGTCACGGCAGGGACACGCCTATGGCACACGCCCGTGTAAGTCGTGGCCAGGCCGTGATCGAGGCTATTGAATGAGGCACGGCCGTGTGGGCTTGGGCCCAGGCCGTGTGGATTTCGTGATATGGCCCATTTACTTCGTTTTGGGCCCGTTTCTCATTCTTTTCACCCTTTGGTGCTCTCCTAGGTATAAAACATGAAAACAAAGGATTAAGAGCATCAAATTACACAATTCAAGGCTTAAATCATCCAAAAGAATGCTAAATGTGGGCCTAAAATATGTTACTTTTACGTTTTATCACTATACTTCCAAACGTTAGGTGCACTTGCCTCAATCGTTGTCAAAGATAGTTTCTAGGCTCGATCATTCATTATATAAATATTAAGACTTTTAGACACGATCATGTTTTTGGCGTTGTTGTCGGGGACTAAGTTATTAGGAACACTTGATTTTTATTACTTTAGTCATTATTTTTATTTAATTATTTACAATTTATTTATTTATTTTTATTATTTTTACTTTTCTAATTTTTCTTTTCTTTTCTTTACTTCTGATAGGTTTTTCTAGTTTATGACTAGAAAGAACCCGTCAAGACCCTTGATTTTTGACAGCGATATAGAAGGTACCGTTCACAGAAACAGAAAAGAAATAAGGCGAAGCTTAGAAGACCAAGAGAACGACACCAATACTACCGAAGAGATGGCTGATAACAATCTGCTACCTCCTGTAGTTGCCGCAAACCCGGTGAATCAAAATCCTGCTCCTCATAATATGTATGATTATGCTAAACCTAATTTAACAGGAACTGAGTCAAGTATTTTTAGACCTGCTATTGCTGCAAATAATTTTGAACTAAAACCTAACATAATTCAGATGATACAGTAATTTGTTCAGTTTGATGGTTTACAGGATGAAGATCCAAATAATCATTTGGCAAATTTCCTAGAATTTTGCGATACTTTCAAAATAAATGGCATTTCTGATGATTCCATTCATCTTTGGTTGTTTCCCTTTTCGATGAAGAACAAAGCTAAACAGTGGTTGAACTCATTACCACGAGGATTAATCACTACATGGGAACAAATGATCGAAAAATTTTTGTTAAAATATTTTCCGCCGGCTAAAATGGCAAAGTTGAGGAATGATATCTCTTCTCTTGTGCAAATGGATTTAGAGACATTTTACGATGCATGGGAGAGATACAAAGATCTATTAAGAAGGTGCCCACACCACAGGTTACCCTTGTGGCTACAGGTCCAAACTTTTTACAACGGTGTGAACCCCTCAACCAGGCAGATGATTGATTCAGCTCCCGGCGGAACCCTGAATAACAAGATTCTGAAGCGGCTTATGAGTTTATAGAGGAGATGTCAATGAATAACTATTAGTGGCAAGTCATGAGGATAAAGCCAACAAAAGCCGCCAGTGTTTTCAACCTCGGCGCAGTGACCATGCTATCAAATCAGGTAGAGATGTTAAGTAAAAAAAATTGATGGTTTATATGGTTCTTCGCAGGTACATCCAGTTATTCATTGCGATATAAATGGAGGAGGGATGAACAATATGGAATATCCGCCTTTCAACCTGAACGCTGAAAACGAGCAAGCTAACTATATGGGTAACAATTTTAGACCTCAAAATAATCCTTATAGTAACACTTACAATCCAGGTTGGAGGAACCACCCCAATTCTTCATGGGGTGGTCAAGGAAATCAGAGACAACAACCCCTCACAGGCTTCCAACAGCAACCCTACCCACAAGAAAAGAAGCTGAACCTTGAGAAGATGCTAACAAAATTTATAGCGGTGTCAGAAACTCATTTCCAAAACACCGAGACAACACTTAAAAATCAACAAGCATCGATTCAAGGGGTCGAGAATCAGTTAGGACAACTCGCCAAAATCATATCAGAACGACCACAGGGCAGCTTGCCAAGCAACACTGAAACAAACCCAAAGGAGCAACTTCAAGCCATAACAGCTCATGACAGTGTAGGGTTAGATGAGCCCAATTTAATGCAGGAGAATGTGGTAGAGGAAGGTAAAGTTGAGGTAAGCCATGACAAACCAAAACCGGTAATTAAAGAATATCAACCTCGTGTGCCATACCCTAATGTGATGAAGAAAGACAACACAGATGAACAATACGGTAAATTCCTTAAACTTTTAAAGAAATTACATATTAACTTACCATTTCTTGAAGCTCTTTCGTAGATGTCAGATTCAAGGAAATTTTTAAAAGAGCTTCTGACAAACAAACGGAAGTTAGACGAAGAATCGCATGTGGAACTAAACGCAGCGTGCTCAGCAATGTTTCAAAATAAACTACCACGAAAATTAAAAGATCCATGGAGTTTTATAGTTCCATGCTTAATTGGTAGTTTATCTATTGATAATGCTTTAGCTGATTTAGAGGCAAGGATAAATGTTATGCCTTATAAAATGTTTAAAAAGCTAGGTCTAGGAAAACCCAAACAAACTAGTATGAGCATTCAATTAGCTGATAAAACTATATGAATTCCTAGGGGTATAATCGAAGATGTTCTAGTAAAAATTGATAAATTCGTATTCCCAGTAGACTTCGTTGTTTTATACATGGATGAGGACAACAATGTTACTTTAATTTTAGGAAGACCCTTTTTAGCAACTGCTAGAACTAAAATTGATGTTGGTACAGGTGAACTCATACTCCGCGTAGGTGACGAAATGATGACTCTTTAGGCTCTTGACTTGGCTAGGACATCGAGTAATCAAGGTGAGAAAATAAATTCTATTACTAACCATTCGGTTAAACCTCTTTTTCAGGACGCACCATGGAACTACACAATTGAGCCAGATTCTAGACCTCATGCCAATACAGAAATAACTCACGAGGAACGACGGCTTCAGATCGATGAACTAGACGAGTGAAAGACACATTTCAAGGAGAAATTAGGAATAAACGAAGCAGAACCAACGCCATCCCATGGGACAAACAAATTTAAGATCAGAGATCAGATATTGTTGGATAAGAAAGACCCTCAAATCTTCCCTTCCGACCTTAAGACAAATGAAGAAATCCCTTTTAAGGTATCAATGCTTTCCCATACGGAACAGTCGAGGTAAGTAATCCTATATTTGGCACTTTTAAAGTAAACGCTACTCTACTCGAACTATATACTGATAATAGAACTGATATCACAGGAAAGGATTTTCAATGAAACACCCCAAACCCGACCCACAAGCCTCGACCGAATCTGGTATGTTCCTCTAGAAAACCGGTTCAAAACTTGATGGTTGTTTTGGAAAATTTGGGTGTATTTGAAGAAAATTTGATTTGTGTTGAGTTCGAATTCAAAAAGTCTGGATTTTAATAAAACTTCATTAAATGTTCCAAAGTTATAAGTTGAAATAAATATCGAGTTTTTATAGTTTAACATTAAGTTGGAAATCGTTTGTGTTTAGGTGTCAAAACATTTAAAAGTTTATTTTTAAGAAAAGATTACTTAACTTTAATTTGAAAAAAAAAATCGTATCATACTAAAATAATTAAAACGCATGCATAAAACAGTTCAACACTAATGGCCTTATTACATCGAAGAAAACCCGAAATAAATCCAAACTTAAATAAATAGTCTTTAAATAAAATAACTCTGAGCTGAGCATGGCCACCACTAAGTTCCTGCCGACCCGGTCCATCTACTGAGTGTCACTTGAAAAGATATCCCACAACGGGGTGAGTCAAACAGACTCAATGTGTAACAGCCAACACAAAGTCCCAACGATTTAGGCATACAAACATATGTAAATCACATATAATCAATGATGCATTCCCGAACCCAAACCTAGATAACCATCCGCTACACATCACCCGTACCAACCAATCACACCGTGGGGATTACTAAATCGACCCTCCATCCGCTACACACCATCGAAGGCAGTCGCTGCAGTCGACTGGCACATCGCCCTTATAAATTCGTGGCATAGCCACCAGATAATAATATGTGACTTTGGTCACCAGATAACATTTTGTGACATAAGTCACCACATTCAGATTACGTGACATGAGTCACCAGATATTGTGGTAAAAACCACCGGATCACTTCCCCTTTTCAATATCACCCATATGCCCATATGTTATACAATACATGCATAAATCATGCCATATTCCTTATTTCACATTTCACATTCATATCAAATTCACGTATGTGTCATAACAGATATTCTTATCACTATTAACATAGTTTTAGAGAATAACGTACCTGAATATGCTGTACCAGTGAATGGTACCTTTAGCCATATCGTTCACATGCATTAAAATAATACCATAAATCATTTAAAAGTTAGTGTGGGGTTACACATCTGATACTATCGTGTTCACTGAAATCCCGAAAATCCCGATCTAATGCTTTAGATCCTTAGTTCCTACATTCAGCCAACACTAAACAATTTAACAAAAAGCCATTCGGCTACTTAATCAAATCCCGAAGGATTATCGCATCCAAAAATCCTTACCTTGCTGCCGATTTAGCTACTAATCAAATCCCGAAACTCCGTGATGTTACCCCTTGCAATCGGCCAAACACTAGATCACTTAACCAGTTAGTTTCGGCTTTTGAACAATTAAGAAACAGATCTGAATCACTAAATATGGCCTTGGCCGAATATCATATACACTTACCTTGTGGATCTAAATCCCGAATTGTCTCCTCCTTGTAGTTACAACACCCAAATCCCGAAACCTTTTTCATAGTTTCGACCAAGGAACAATAATAGGGATTAGTTCCTAGATTTTGACAAGTTTAAAAGAAAAAGAATGTAAATCGAATTTGGTCTTACCCTTACTGAAGAAATCGACTGCACCCTTACTTAAATCCACAGAGGTATTCGGCTATAGGCTAGGTAGTGATCAACAAGTTTCGGCTTTTGGGATTTAATGGAGCAATCGGCTAGGGGTTACTTTGAGTATTCGGCTTTGAGCGAATTGCGAAAGAAGAAGAGAAGGTTGATGATGGAGAATCGACAATGATGGGATTTTGAGAGAGATATTCGGCCTTTGATGAAAAGAAGGAGAGAATGTGGTTTGATGAGTTTCGGCTTATGAAAGTGAGTAGCAAAGAAGGAAGAAAAGAAAAGGAACACAAGTTGATTTCTTTGGGATTTTTGGCACAAGTGAGAAAGGTGAGAAGAGAAGCAGATTCGGCACACCTAGGCTACTAATCACCAAAACCGAAAATGCCATCAAACAATCCCTTGGCCGGCCAACTCTCTTCCCCCATCTAATCCCTTCCTTTTCTCCTAAAACTTCTCTTATTTACCCATTAAAAATAATTTAGATAAATCCACATTTATCTCCTTAGCTTAGCCAAACTTTTAAAAGAAAAAAAATAACCATATCTAATGCTCATCCCCTTAGCCTTTTAATGCCGTCCAACTCCCCTCCTTGCTTGACGCAAAAACACTCCAAAAGTGCTTCCCTTGTAGCTCGAACCTAGGCCTTGCACCCATGATTGTTGCGTCACTTACTAAGGCTTTAAGTGGCGCCTCCTTGCCACTTTACCAAGCCCATTTGTGTGTCTAATTTTCCTTACTAATTTTCTTAAGGCCTATCTAGCTTGGCTCCACTTCAAGACTTAAAATTAAATAATTTCTAAGGCATTCTTCTACATTCTAAAGTTCTCAAAATTCATAAAACACATTCACATCACACATAGGCATGCTATTTCATACATTTAAGCAATAATGCATATGCCATAATCCCAAATATTACATTCAACTCCTCAAACCACCATGATTATGCGAATGAGAGGTAAGTCTAGCTTAAGACTTTAAATGAGCGCTTCTCGGGAGGCAACCCGAGCACTAACCCCATTAATTTTTACATTTTTTATTTTTTACTTGTATTTTTTCTTTTTAGCACCTAAACTACAAACTAACTAAAACACATATTTCCATACCACACGGGCGCCGTGGCCGTGTGGGCATTACGGATTTCCGTACCAATGTGTCAGAGATAGTATGAAACAGGAAAAAAAATATCTCTAAGCCATGGGTTCCAACTAAACACCACGACTGTGCGATACAGTCGTGGTCGACACTGTTTTTTCAAACATGGGCGTGGTGACCATGACACAGGCGTGGGAGTAACGAACGAAGAACAACACGGCCGTGCGATACGGCCGTGTGATCAAGCACGCTCAAGGAACACGGGCGTGGGAAATCACCAGACTCCTTTGTCTATATAAACTCCCTTTTCTACTCACTTCTTTCCTCACCAAACCCCTTTCCTCTCAACCCTAGCCACTATAATTTTTCTTCACCATCCTTACTAATATCACTCAATGCCTAAAGGTAAGGCCAATGAAACCATTCCCATACCGAAGAAGTGAAAGGACGATAGTACAGTCTCTCTGTGCGAGACCAAATTACATAAGTTCATGCCGTCCGCTTCATTAATTCGTCGAGCCAAGGACATTTGAGTCCATTTAATTTTTCTTTTTCTTTTCCCTTCTCCTTTATTTTCCTTTTCTTTATTTCTCTTATGCTTAATTTAGTCTATTTTATTTTGTTTTCTTTGATTTAGGTTCTAAAGGCTGTTAGGGAATCACCACACCACGTCCTTAGAAATCACACACACCTCGCGAACCATCTAACGATAAGGACTTTTTCGTCCATTAATCTTTTCTTTGAATTTTATTTTACTTTTTACACTCTTTCTTTTTATCTTTCTTTTCTTTAAATATATAATTCGTATATTTTGAATTATTCTTATTATTTCTTGGCTAATTCTTCACGAGTTACCCAATTTCTTCATGTAGCGCAGAAATTGTTGGCGGCGACTATAACACCACTAGAGACGCCTCCTCCAACTTATGTTTCACCTCCGAATCAAATTTCTACATCCCATCTCAAGGAATCCATCCAAAATTCAGGAATTTTCACTTCTCCCTATCTCTTATGATTTCATATATATATCTTTGTACATTTAGGGCAATGTACATCTTAAGTGTGGGGGGTGAATGTTATTTTGAAAAGTTTCTAACTTTTTGCATTATTCTCAAATCCCTGAATTATGTCTTGTTTTTAAATAATTTTCTCATGTTACTATTAGAATGAAATTTCCTTTGATTCATGATTTTTATTGATATGTTTTGGATTAAGTCATCGATAATTATGCAGTGATGATTTAGACTTTAGGAGACTAGAGAATCAAGCATGGTGAGTCTATTTTCAAAAATTAAAATTTTGTTAGGTTGTCTACCTGAATCTAATTATTACCTTGAAGTTTGAAATTTACAAAGTTGATATCAAAAACCCATAATTTTTTTGTGAGATTTTGAGCCTTTTAGAGCATACATTCTTTTCTTGCTCACTATATTGATTATGAGCGTGTCAACATTGATTTATTATTCTAGAACTTGCATCGATTATACATGTCAAGACCACATCATTGATTTGATATATAGAGATGATAAAGGCACTTAGGTTTTAAGCCACTTACTCCCAAAAAGCCTACATTCACAATTAACCCTTAGTGAACCCCTTTGATCTTAACAAACCATTTATTGACTCACCCACTAATATTAACCCAAAACCCATCTTGTATTTGTTATCACCATTTCTCTTGACTACCCTTATATCGAGATTTGATTTGATCAGTTGTCTAACTACATTCTCTATTTCAATTGTTAAAATATAAATACTTGATTTGTTCTTAAAAAAAAGTATATCCATTATTAGTTCTATGTTAATTGAGCTTATACGTTTAAAATTTCATATATTGAGAAGAAACTCGTGTTATAAAATTTTAATTGATGTAATTATTCGAGTCTTAGTTCATCTTTCTAAGTTAGGTAATTTGTCAATTTAATCTCGATTCTAACCCTTTAATTGAACCTTTGTCCACACCTTTAACCAAAGCCCCGTTAAAACCCTTAAAAGACCTTTTGATCTGTATATGATTTCATTCTATAGTGGTGGAGATTTGATTTTCATGCAAGCCTATGGGATTAACTTTTCATGTTCAACTTTTGAGTGCTTAATTTTGAACCTTAAACACTTTGAGTGATTTGACTGAAATGTATATTCTTTTTATGAAATTGGGTAATGAGGTCTTGATGATAAAAAATGATGAAGCGTTACTATATCGATGTCTTGGTTGAACCTTAGGAATAGAAAGGATACCCTTGTCACGACATTAGATTAATAAGGTCCCGAATAAGACTATATCTGGGATATAGCCTCAGCTCCAAAATGAGATACCGTGTAAGACCATATATGGGATATGGCATCAACATCGAATAGTAATACCGTATAAGACAATATCTGGGATATGGCATCAGCAACGACATACAATCTCGTGTAAGACTATATCTGGGATATGGCGTCAACATCGATATGAGATTCTGTATAAAACCATTTTTGGGATATGGCATCGACATCAACATTTGATCCCATGTAAGACCATATCTGGGATATGGCATTGGCATCTTACTACATGTATGACAATTTTCGAGTATCCTTCGATATTCCAAGTGGTTCAACGGGGTAATGTATTAAAATTTATGTTAAAGATGGAAAAAGTGCTAAAGCTATATGATGGAATGGTACAGGTACATAAGCAAAACTCATGAGAAATGAGTCCGGTATGTGATATGTGGTTGGTAAGAGTGAGCATGAGTAAGCCATGTCAATGTTGCTTGAGAATTTTGTGTTAATCCATGATGTAATATGTGGATATCGCTACAAGATTTTATATTGTTATCTATTACATGTAGACTTACTAAGCTTTATGCTTACTCCCTCTCCTTTCCCTTTTCTTGTAATATCCCCAAGCTAGCTCGGGGATCGAAGGACATCAGAGCTCGATTCACACTATCTAGCTATTCTTTTGGGTATAGTAAGGTTTGATTATTTTGAGCATGGCATGTATAAGAACTTGGTTATTTTGTTATATGTCATATTGGTTAGCCAATGTGTTGGTCATTAATGTTACTTATTCATTTTGTAAATGGCCATTGGAAATGGCAAATACTAGTTAACTTATATATATTCAATGATGATGAAATTCATGAAGTGCAAGCTTGCGCAATTGAATGAGTTATGGGTGAAGTATATGCATGATGAACGGAATGTGAATTAAAATGTGGATGTCTTGATTTTGGATATTAGAAGTGCATTATTGTTATGCTATGTGTTGCTGGAAATGGTATAAGTGTGGTCGATTTTCAGGGATCGTCGATTTTAGAGTTTTAAATTTATAATGAGAATGATCGAACCTAGAAACTAACTCTGAAAACGATTTGAGGCAAGCGCACCTATCGAACAGGAGTATAGTTAAGGAAGACCGGAATGTCGAACCCAAAGGAACCAAAAGTACTAATACTAACTCTCTTTCTATTATTTAGCCTAAGAATTAAGTGAATTTATTTACCTAATCTAAATTAATTAACTACTAAACTAAAGATGCAAAGACAAAGAGAAAGAGTTTGGGAAAATAAATTGAGAGAAACCAATTGATTAAAACGACACCCAAGGAAGAATCCACCTAGACTTCACTTGTTAGCTAACTATAAACCAGACGATTTATTCACTTGACTTGATCCGTAAGATTCCCTAAGTTATATTAAACCCTCTCTCGAAGCGAATAACGTCTAACCCTAGGTTGATTAATTTAAATCTCTTTCTAATTAAAACCACTAGAATCGCATTAGCTCGATCTATGGACTCTCATATTAGGTTTCACCCTAATCCGGCAAAATCTCGTCACCCTATCTCTAGGCCCGCAATCAACCCCGCTTAATTATGCTAGATCTACTCTTAAGCAGGGACTTTTTCTCCTCCACCTAAGCACATCACAGTTGAATTAATATCCCGGAAATATCAACACAAGAATTAAGAACACATAATCAAGAACAAGTCAAATATTTATCATATAGTTCAGTAAACGATAACAAGATTCACCTTAGGTTTCATCCCCTCAGGTATCTGAGGGTTTAGTTCATAGCAATAAAAGAAAACATCTCAAAAGAAAAGATAAAACAAAACATAAGAAATCCCTAAAACCCCTGAAGGAATTGAAGGAAAGATCCTCCGTCTTGAGTAGAATTCCGGCTTCTTGAGATGGATCAACTGGCTATCTTCGAGTGATTTCCACAAATCTGACCTTTCTGGCTTGGCTCCTTGGCCTAGCTAGCCGTCCCCCCTCTACGTTATACTTAGGGGGTTTGAATAGGCTTTTGAAATAGGTTTCTTTGCCCCTAAGTATCCTTTTCCGAATGAAACTCCTCTTTCCAGCGACAGGGACACGGCCATGGCACACGCCCGTGTAATTCGTGGCCAGGCCGTGTTCGAGCATGTTGAATGAGGCACGGCCGTGTGGATTTTGTGATATGGCCCATTTACTCCGTTTTGGGCCCATTTTCCGTTCTGTTTGTCCTTGGGTGCTCTCTTGGGTATAAAACATGAAAACAAAGGATTAAGAGCACCAAATCACATAATTCGAAGCTTAAATCATCCAAAAGCATACTAAATGTGGGCTTAAAATATGTTACTTTTACAGTTTATCAAATACCCCCACACTTAAGCTTTTGCTTGTCCTCAAGCAAAATTCTCAACTCATAATTAAAACAAACTTCCTCGATCCATAAAATTTATCAATAATGTTTCATCATAATTCAAAGATAATTTATACATGGATAATTCAACTCAAAGGGTCCTAAAGATTCAACTAATCAAAGTCATAGTTTTTTATAGTATGAAAACATAGGTGTTTCCCCTTACCTGAATAATTACTTCTGATTCAAAATTGACAAGGGTTGACATCCTCACTAAAGATTCACTCAAATCACTCAAAGTGTTTAAGGTTCAGAATTAAGCATTCAAAAGTCAAACATGAAAAGTTAATCCCATAGGCTTGCATGAAAATCAAATCTCCAGCACTATAATATGAGATGATACACAAACTAAAAGGTCTTTAACAGGGCTGTAACGGGGCTTGGGTTAAAGGTGTGGATAAAGGCTGAATTAGAGGGTTAGAATCGAGATTGACCTGACAAATTACCTGACTAGAAACAATGAACTAATAATGAATAATTACGTCAATTGAAAACTTGTCATACTAATAATAATACTCTAATACGAGCTTTCTTCTTCAATAATTGGCATTCAAGCGTATAAGCCCATTCGCAACTAATAATGAATATAATTTGTTTTTTTAAGAACAAGTCATTACATAATAAAGGATGAATTTAACTACTAAAATACTATAATTTGGTAGCTAATCAAATCAAATCTCGATATAGGTTAGTAAAAAAGAATGGTGATAACAAATACAAAGGTTATTGGGTTAATATTAGTGGGTGAGACAAATAAAAAGGGTTATTAGGATTAAACGGGGTTCACTAAGGGTTAATTATGAAGGTAGGCTTTTTGTGGAGTGAGTGGGTTAAAACCTAGGTGCCTTTATCATCTCTGTATATCAAATCAAAGGTGTGGTCTCGACATGTGTAATCGATGCAAGTTCTAGAATAACAAATCAATGCTGATACACTCGTAATCAATAAAGTGAGCACAAAAAATAATATATGCTCTTATAAGGCTCAAAAGCTCGCAGAAAAGTATAGGTTTTTGATATCAACCTTGTAAATTTCAAATTTCAAGGTAACATTCAGATTCAGGTAGACAACCTAAAAAAATTTTAAATTTTGAAAAATAGACTTATCATGCTTGACTCTCTAGTATCCTTCAAATTTAATCATCGATGCATAATTATCAATGACTTAATCTAAAACATATCAATAAAAATCATAAATCAAAGGAATTTTCATTCTAATCATAATATGAGAGACTTACTTTAGAACAAGGCATAATTCAGGGATTTTCAAATAATACTATAATTAACCCCTCCACACTTAAGATGTACATTGCCCTCAATGTACAAAGATAGATAATATCAAAATAATCCTAAAATCGTAAGATGGGGAGAGAAGTGAAACTTCCTCAATTTTGGATGAAGTCAATGAAAAGAAACCAGATAGGATTGGAGGTGAACGTGGCGAAACGTCTCGAACCGTTTGAAATTGAGTCCTCGAAGCAGCCGTCCTGATTTTATTGTATCCTAAGCTAAATCTAAATGGTAAGAATAATAAGAAGAAAATAATAAAGAAAATAAAAAAATAAAAAAATAAAAATAAAAGTAAATAATAAAAGAAGAAAGATAATGGGAAAAGGAAGGGAAGAAGGGGGTTAAATAGAAATTATGGATCTGGTAGTTGGCCCCGCCCTTGTACCTTCCTATGGTGGCCACACGGCCATGGCCACGGCCGTGTGCAAGGCCGTGTGGTATGGAAATCTGTACTTTGGTTAGTTTATGGTTAGGTGCTTAAAAGGAAAAATAAAAGTAAAAAATAAAAAAATGTAAAAATTAATGGGGTTAGTGCTCGGGTTGCCTCCCGAGAAGCGCTCGTTTATAGTCTTAAGCTAGACTTTACCTCTCATTTGTATGGTCATGGTGGTTTGAGGAGGTGAAAATCCTTTCTCATGCAATCAATTCGGTTATTGATATAAAATTTAAGTCGAGTAGTGTTTACCTTAAAGGTGCTGATTTTAGGACTAGTTACCTCAACTGTTCAATTTGGGGAGAATTTGAGTACCTGATCTCCTATCTTAAGCTAGTTTGTTCCATCATTAAGTTCGTCGTGGAGTCACCTAGTTTTTGCTTCGTGTGTTTTTAGTTTCTCTTTGAAGTGTGTCTTCCAAAGCCTTCGTTCCTCATGAATTTCTTCTTTATCGACACGAGGTCTACAATCTGGCATCTACGAAAGAGCTTCAAGAAACGGAAAGTTAATATGAAATTTCTTTGAAAGTTTAAGAGACTTACCGAGTTGCTCCTCTGTGTGGTCTTTCTTTATCGCATCGGGGTATGGCACACGGGGTTGGTACTCTGTAATCACCGGGTTTGGTAAATCATGGCCTACCTCAACCTTACCTTCACTTACCACAGGCTCTTGCCTTGGGTCAGGTTCCACTAACCTTTCGCTGTCATGAGCTATTACGGCTTGAATTTGCTCTTTTTGGGTTAGTTTCAATGTTGCTTGGCAAGATTTCTTGTAGTTATTCTAAGATCAGCTTAGCAAGTTGCCCGAATTGATCCTTGAACTCTTGTGACAATACTTCAAGTTTTGTTTCTACCTTTTGGAAACGTGTTTTTGAGGCTGCTATGAATTTTGTCAGCATCTCTTCAAGGTTCGACTCCTCTTCCTTTTGGTGAGGTGGTTGTTGAAAATTTGGAGAAAGTTCCTGTCTTTGGCTACTTTGATCATCCCACGAGAAATTGGGATGGTACCTCCAGCCTGCATTATAAGTGTCACTATAAAAATTATTTTGAGGTCTAGAATAGTTACCCATATAGTGGACTTGTTCGTTCTCCATGCCATATCCGTAGGGTGGGTACTCAGGATTCGCCATGCCTCCTAGATTTGAGTCATATTGCATTAGAAGTGGTATTTTTGGAGTGTTTTATTTTGCATAGGTGGACGACCAGAGTTGTGTTGAATATGAACTCTTGCGTTGCAGTGTTTGAGTGATCAAGGGAAATAATAATGGAGAAAAATTTGGATAAGGCTAAGGTGTTATCAGGAGAAAAGTTAGGAGATGAGGAGTGTGGATGAGGTGGTGCCGAATGGGATTCTGGCGGAAGGCATTTTCAGCTAGTGGCTATAAAAGGAGAGTGCCGGACCCTTTGAAGGGTTCTTTGGGTTGCCATTATTATTTTTCTTTCTTTTTTCTCCTCAATTGTTTCCTTCCATAGCCAAATTCTCCCATTGCTGAAATCTCCTAAAGCTGAATCCCTTTGTGCCGAATTCTTTGAAAGGCTCTTTTGGTTTTCAATACTTTTCTCTTCTCTCCCATTCTATTTTCCCATAAGCCGAATTCTCTTATTGCCGAAGTATCACCATCTTTTCCTTGCTGAAATTCCTATTGGTGCCAAATCTTGGTGGTTGTTTCTCCATCACAAATCGATTGTTACCTACTCTCAATCAAGTGTTAAAAGCCGGATCTAGTTTATAGCTATCTAGGCCACAAGATCAAAAGGGGATTTGGTAAGTATTCGGTTAACCTCTTTTGTACGTTTTGCTAAAAGTCTAAAGGCTATCTAACTGTCCTGTCGTTAACTCTATGGTAACAAGGATAATTCAAAGATCGCAAGCGTGGTAGGATCGTTAGCAAGGGTAAGTGTACTCAACTCGATTGCGGTTTAAGTGAATGGCCGAATGTGTGTATGATTTATAGGGGTGACTTGTGTGGCTTATGAGTCACTCAAATTTTGATGGTGTATGTGTGAGTGCAGATCTAGGGGATACTCCTGATTAGTAGCTAAGGAAGGGCTATTAGAACCTTGTGGCACACGGTAAGGTTACTGTAAGGCTTCAGCTTTTGGTAAATATTTTGATTAAGTATGGGTGGTTGATTGAAGGTTGGTTAGTTGTAGGTTCAAGACCAAGGATAGAATAGCACGTCGTAGTAACCAGGTGTGTACAAACACTACACACACACGATATCGGCAATGTTGGAAAGCTGAAAAGCCAAAAGTGGCGAAATGGGCCCGGTAGACCCTGAGGCTAAGTTTGATGAAATTGTTTGGTTGGTTATACAAATTGATTTAGTCATGCGTGTTACATGATCTGGAATTGTTTTGGGCCTAATAGGCCATGTGGACGATATTTGGGCTTGATGGGCTTTATGGGGACGTAGACAAGTATGCTAGGGTTTAGTGGACTTTAGGCCTAGTTCTTAACAACTCTTAAACCGCATAAGACTTAAGCTAATAATTAAACATGCCCGTGGTCAAGTCACTGGGTTAGAGTGTGGCAACGGACATATGCATGTTTAGGATTGGATCTAGGGAGAGCTTGGTACTTAAGCGGTCCTAGTGGCCCACCTCCTCTTCTCTGGAATCCTACTTGGTGCATAGTGTCTATTCACTTTAGCCGCAAGGACTGGTTAATGGGCCAAAGTTCTTAACTAAAACCCGAGAGGGACCAAATACCCCTGGTTTACAAATTACCAAAATATCCTTAGATTTGCAAAAATTACTAAAATACCCCTGATTTGTAAAATTACCAGAATACCCTTAATTTGCAAAATTACTAAAATACCCCTAATTTGTAAAATTACCAGAATACCCTTGATTTGCGGAATTACCAAAATATCCCTGATTTACAAAATTTCCAAAATATCCCTTTTTGCAAAATTACCTAAATACCCCTGTAGAGTAGATTTACGGAAATACCCTTGGGTAGTGAAATGATTAAAATACCCCTAAGTGCCGAATGTGTGAAAATGTGTATGTTGCATTCATGAAATATATGTTGCACTTGGGTGGGTTTTGATGATACGAAGGAAGATTTGAGGATCGCATAGTCGCTTGACGACTGTGGATCCACCGGTGGCTTTAAGTCCATTATAGCAGCTTTGCTGCAATGTTGAGTAGTGCCGCTGCTGGTGCTACCTTTGGTGTGTAGGGACGGGTGGGTTGATATTTATATCCCCACAGGTGTGTAGGGTTGGAAGGGAAATGGTGTGCAGGGTTGGATTCGGGATGGGTGCATTGCATTCATATGACTCTGATGTGGTATGAGGTCATTGTGGGCTAAGGCCCAAGACCACTAATTTTGATAGGGGTTAGGCCCAATGTAATATTTGCATGTTGATTTGATTGCCAAGGGTCGTACACACTGAGTTTCGAAAGTCACACCCTTTTTATTAAATGTTTCAGGTGATCCTCAATAAGCGGCTCAACGTGGGAGAGGACTCGGAGATGGCCACACTACAAGATGTTTAGAAGTTTTATTTAATCATTTCAAAAGTCATGATTTTAATTGTTTTATTTTCATTGGATGTAATAAGGCCTTGTACTCTGTTTTGACTTTGGATTTTGAGTTTTTTTGTTTCCACTGTTTTCTTAATTATTAAACCTAAGTAATTTCTTATGTTTAAACATGGTTTTCGGAATACTTAAAATAATTAAATGGGCTTTTATCATTACTTAACAAGACTCGTAGATTTTGGGCATTTGGGTCTTAAATTTTAACTTAGCAAAATCGTTTTGAAATATGCCTTCGATGTGACATTCCCAGATTCGGCCATAACGTCTGGGCTGGGTCTAGGGGTGTTACATATTAAGTTGGATTAGGGCCATGATATTGACACTTAGTGTGTGAGACTCTTGAGTATCCAACTTCTATTCCGAATGGTTCAACGGGTGAATGAATGATATGGTTGAGTATGAGATTGTTACGAGATGGTACAGGTATGTACATAAGCCATATAAGCTTCAAATCGAAGAAACAGTGAAGAATCCATATTGTGTTGAGAATGAGTATTTGAAAGGGTTTGTTAGTTATTATGAATTATATGTGTTTATATTCAATTATGGAATAATGTGTTTATGGTTATATCAACTTCATTCCATATGAGCTTACTAAGCTATATAGCTTACTTTGTTTATTTATTCGTGTTTTATAGTGAAATCAAGCTAGCTCGGATTCGGGGATCGTCAGAGGCTACGTCATACTATCTTACTATCACTTGGTACTTTTGAACTTTGGTATTTTGGTATATGGCATGAGTAGGGACTTTGGTCATTTTGGTATATTTTGTAATGTGTTGTGCCACTTAAGTTGGCTTGTAAATGCTCATGTTTTAGTTTGTATTTATAGCCATGAGTGATGGCTCATTTTAGGCTATTTTGGTATGTTTGAATCTTATATGTATATGTGTGTCTATGTCTTGTGGAATGTGTTGAATGATGGTTGTGTGGTACTTAATGGTAATAGGCATGATGAGTGGTTGATTTGTTGATATTGATTTTGCTTGTGAATTTTAGGTTAAATGATGCATATTTGGAAGTGTATATTTAATTGAATTGTATATGTAACTTTGGTCTTAATGGTATGGTATATTTTGTGTTTTGTGTGTATTGAGAAAAGTGGTATAGATTATGCATGAATTAAGCTTGAATTGGTTGGTTAAAATGTAATGTTATGCTATGTTTTAGTAAATAGCCTATTTGGGTTGATGGAGGTGTATAGAATTTGGGTGGCAAAATGGCTTGGTAAATAGCCTATTTTTTTGTCCACACAGTTAGAGACACGGGCTTGTGTCTCAGCCATGTGTGACACATGGTTACGTTACACGGTCGTGTGTCCCTTGGTGTTGAAATTTAAGATAAGTCAGTATGCTCCACATGGCCTCACACACGGGCGTGTGACTCGGCAATGTGGTATAAGTCAGTATACCCTATAGGTTTGGCACGGTCTAGCATATGGCCCGACACACGGGCGAGTATGGACAATTTTAGTGCACGAGCAAGTGTGTTGGTCGTGTGACTCAAGTCAGAGAGTTACACGGGGTTGGACACAGGCTGGTACACGGCCATGTGATCCCATTTCGAATGTCCACACGGCTTGTGACACGGGTATGCCTGTTGGCCGTGTGAGACACACAGCCGAGCCACATAAGCGTGTGTCCCCTATTTTGAGAAAAAATTTATAAGTGTTTCAAAAGTTTCCAGTGTCATCGGTTTAGTCCCGAACCACCCCGAATGCATGTTTTAGGCCTCATAAGCTCGTATTAGGGTCAATATGTTTGAGATTGATTGATGATTCCTTGTAATGTGAAAATGTATGCAAAATGAATGTGTAATGCTTTGTAACCCTATTCCGGTGTTGAATATGGGTGACGGGTGTTACAAGGTCAAACTCTCCAAACAGTAGCTCCATCAGATTTTCCGGAAACACAACCTCTTGAACTTCCAGCGGTACATTCCTATATAGTTTATTAACCCGAACAGATTGACCCAACGGACTCAGTACATAAATCTCACCCGAAGTACTCTTAACCACAATCCCCATGTTTCAGAAACAAAACTAGATACGTACGAGTGTGTTGACCCTATGTCTATCAAAGAACTATAAGGGACAACAAAAATAAAGAACATACCCATAATCACATCAGAGGCGTCTCTGTCCTCTCAATGTCGAGCATCATAAACCAATGTAGGCTGCCTTGCTTCAATTTCAATTAGCACCTTTGTCCGGTGCTCTCTGTCCTCTGCCCAAATGATTCTAGTGTAAACGTCACAGTAATAATGTGCAAGAATTCACTGTTGATTGAAGCCAGATGTGAGTCTGTCGGATATCGATCCCATAGGGATGGTTGTCTTTTGTCTATTAATGTTGGTGTAATAACTAGATAGAAACGAGGTAAATTGTGAGTATAGTTGTCAAAGAAATAACTCGAAAACAATAAGATAAAGTATGCTATGGATAAACTAGGTTCCCCAACATGAATCTTTAGTAGTATACTAAGTACTCACACGGTATAAAAGATAGGTGATTGTCAATGTAATAAAATTAATGTATATCTTACCAAATGACAGTCTTCGGTTTAATTTGAGACTTAACCATGCACATTAACCTTACCTTCCAATTATGGAAATAGAGCACTATTAAGAACAAGTGGACTAAATTCCTTTAGTTATTACTCAACTTCCTCTAAAAAGCTTATTAGCTCAAACTGTCATTGCACCTTTCAGTGTTAGTGATTGCAATAACATTTTCGTGTTTAGAACATCCAAACCCCCAAGATTAAACAACAAAAATAAGATTTAATAACATTTAACAAAGCATTCATTGTACTTCCATACAGTAGAAGACATACAGTAATCACTAGCGTTTTCAAGAAATGAGAAAGAATCAAATGGAGAATACTATTCCTAAGCTACACGATTGAGTCTATCCATTTCCCCTTATTCTGCACTTAGATCTCCTCATCAGGAGTGGATCTGCATCAGTCTTCACGTTGGCTCACCCAAGGAAAGCTCAAGCTGCCATAGTCGCAAGCTTTAAAATAGGGTAAGAGACTTATGGTCCAAAAAAAATTCCTCCTCTTTTCATTCTTCTCACGTTATCCTTTTATGCTTTCCTCTATAGTACAGGTGTCCTTCTCTCAGGATTCTTCTGTCATTGATCGTACAGGGTACTTATATCGGACTGGACAGCTCACTCATGGTTGGCTTTTATCAGACAGTTCTTAACTGCGGTGACAATTCTAAATGCCATTTGGAATTAACTCATGCAGCAACATTGCAGATATCTGTCAACTGCGGCGACAATTCCGGACGCAATCTGGAATTAACTCATGTAGCGACATTAGAGCAGAAAGATTGCAAAATTAAAGATAAAATAGGCAAGGATTCACTGAGTTATAAAATGCAATTTACTAAACTAAACATGCTAAAATGTATGCTAAGGGTAGTTAAATGGGAACAATTTAAACAATAAGTAGGGAGAAAACATATGTTCTTTTTACTACACTCACACCCTCAAACTTGAATTTTTACTTGTCCTCAAGTAAAATAGAAGCCACCAAGGAAACAAAACATTACTAGGTAAGGCAAATGAACATTCTAGCGACTTGAATCACCTAAAGTCCTAATGAATGAGTTACATTCATATGAAAGAATATTGGATCGACAATACATAAGCATGAATAAGATTGCACTTTCATCTAAGCCAGTATCATGCTTCAAATCTTAAATTCATTCTACCAATACATCATTTTTTGTACAATACTAAGTATTTATAAATATGAATTTGTTTTTTTATGGAATAAGGGATATAGTTGCATTACTGTACCCTTCTTCCTAAGAAGTAATAATGGGGTGCAACAAATCCCCAAAGAGTACGTAATTGCGCCGACACACACTCATGTGGCGACAGCCTTTGGCCAGATTCATTTCTCTAACGCTTGTATTGGAGTGTTTCCTTTTTAACATTCCACAATACACCCAATTTGGAGTGTCACTTATTTATAACTATATATATTTAAGTAGTCGTAGAAGGTAGTTTCATTTAAGATTCAAGGAATGCTACTAGTCATTTATTACTAAAGCAATCTAAATCATTCATCAAAGTATTGAAGATATAACATTCATTCAAACTTATCCAACTCATTCATTGACAATTCACATGATCCAAGAATTAAGCATCAAATGTAACAAATTTTTTTTTTGAACAATTGTGCATAAACCTTGCATGCTTCAAAAAAAAAATTGGAATGTGGGTGTATTTCCAATTCCATATACATTCCCCCAAACTTAAAGATTGTAGTGTCCCTAATGCACTAATAGGAATATGTAATGACAATGAAAATGCAATGACAATGTATACTTATCAAAATAAAACCTACAGCTACATGCAATGCATGAATACTATAACTAAAGCTTAAAAAAACTAACTCATATATCCGCAGTCATCGATGTGGTGGCGTGATGCTTCTTTCTCCTTCTTTTCTTCTCTTCCTTCTTTCATTTTTAATCCTTAGAGTGCTTCCTTATCTTCTCGTTGGGTTTTGCACGGCATTCAGATTGCTCCTCAGTTCTTGGCTCAACCTCGGCATCATCGGCTACTGTTTGTATAGGAGAAGCCACTTGGAATGGTCCAGTGTAGACCACTATTGCCTATGAATTATATTTCCCCTCACTAATGACCTCAGCAACTTCTTTCGGTCCCATTCTAGTTTGCTCCAAATTATCAAGATTTGCACCCACAGATCCGGGCGCGGTGAGAACTTTCTCAACAAAATTTTCCTCTGTTTTTTCTTTATCATTTTCAACAACTTTTTCTTCTTCAGCAAAAACTTCCACTTCAACAACAACTTCTTCTTTAGCCATAGCAATTTCCTTCTCAACAACAGTGTCCTCTTGATAAAAAAAAATACCATCCTCGAACAAGCTATCAATCTTGCGAAGACATTCCTCAATGTCCCTGAATTCTTTAGCTTTGTCATTATCAGAGACTTGCACGATGGGAGGAGATGCCATCGACTGGTCTCGATCTTCGAAGTTATTAGTTGCAGAAGAATGCTTATAGTTCCTAATGATTGGTGGAAACACTAGGAAGTCTGGTATTGGAGATGGGCTCAATTGGCTTAATGTGGCTACAACGGAATTGTTCCAAGCTTTAGTATAAGCATAAAATAGATTCTGAGAGTTTTCCATGTCCTCATTTGTAGCGACAAGTTTTATTTTCCAATTGCTGATGGAAGTAACCATTTTCTCAACATCTTTCATCTTGCGCCATAAGGATGTCTCTGAATGCAGGGTTGTTCCTTTACTGTCGGCTTTGGCTTTGCACTTCTTTGTCTTGCTGGTTCCTGCCTCTTTGAATAGTGGTGTTTCTATTCCATGAGTCATCCTCTTGATAGAGGCTTCATTAATTGGACCCTAATTATCCATGATTTCTTCATCTTCTTAGGGCATAATGCCTTTCTGCCGACATAGTGACATTACCAATGATGGGAAAGCCAAAATGCCAGTCTACTGGGTAGCACATTCAGCAATTTCTCAGTGAAGAATTGCACCTACATCAATTTTCTACCCTTGATAATGGAATGTATCAGACACATTCTGTCAAGGTTGACGATGGTGCTGTGGGTAAATGGCAGTAGTCTACAGTTAACAAAGTGAAACTATATTTTGTGCAATGTTAAGAAATGGCGATGCATTGTAAAAATATTTGGATGCGACCTTTGTCCACCGTGCTCCTTCAATACACAAATCCTATATGATCAGGTCCCTTTTCTTGTCCGTCACTTCTGCAAAGAAATCGGAGTGTTTTTCGACATCGACTGTAATAGTCCAAGTTTGACCCTAATCGGAACAGTGGTTTCGAGACCACGAATCTAAGTCCAAAAAATATTTAAATATTATTTTCTGTGTTTATTATATGTGAATTATTATGTGTGAAAGTTTCGTATGAAAATTTGATTGTTTGTGTGCTTAATTAAATAAAAAGACTTAATCGCGTAAAATGAAACTTTGATAGTTTAATGTGCAAGGGTTGAATTGTTGTTGTTTTTTTTTAAATGGGAGTATTTAAAAGGAAATTTACCCATTTTAAAGGGTAGTGGACGGTAGTGGACAATAATGGCCTTGAGTTGTAATTTTTTTATGTTATAATTAAGGTTAAAAATGGTATTTAATAATTCATGTTAATAAAAATAAACCAAACATGAAATAAGGCCACCACATGTTCATCTTTGCTGAAAACAAAAGAAAATCAAAAGGAGAAAAGCTTTCTAAGGTTCGACACTTTGGAGATTAATTTGGGTAAGTGATTTTGTTCGGTTTTTGATAATTTCTACGTTTTTGAAATCGTTACTTCGAATACTTCAAGACCGATGCTTGAATTTTTGATTTGATGAATATTTTGAAATGTGCCATTGATGAATTCATGAGTTTTATGATGATAGTTGATGAATTATGAAATATATATGTTAGATTAATATGTTTGGTATTGAGATTTTTGGTGATTTTGAGTAAATAGGGCTAAATTGGGAAAATAAATTTTTGATGGGTTAAAATGCAAAATAAATGAAATGTAGGGACTTATATGATCATGTGGAAGATTCGGACTAACTATGATGTTGTGAGATTTTGCATATTTTGTGTTTTGTACAATAGGACTAAATTGTAAAAGTGTGAAATATTAGGGGCAAAATGGTAATTTGTCCATTTAGGTGTTTTTGGATTAAATTACAATGAAATGATTGAATGAGCTTAAATTGAATGTGTTTAGATCAAGGACAAATAAAAACAGACTTGGATCGAGGAAAAATAAAAGTTATCGAATAGTCGGTTTTTGTTGTTTGACGATTTCCGAGGTAAGACTTTAAGCAATTTAATATCGTTAATATTGGTTACAACTTTGATTACATTTTGAATTATGAATTTATAAGTGTGAAATAGGCCAAAGCCGAATATGTTAAATGATTTTAATAGTGAAATGTAGTTATATTTAATTGAAGTTGATATGTGAAAGTAATATGAATTATGAGTGAGATGTGATATTAGTAGTATGTACTGTGTATGAAATGGTTTATTTATATTGATACTCGGGCTTCGAGCCTAGCAGGCCTTGTGCCGGTGAAGTGTATCGGGATTATTACCTAGCAGGCTAAATGCTGGTGATTAAATTTCAGACCTCAGGTCTAGCAGGCTTAGTGCCGGTGTGTATTCAAGCTTAATTGCCTAGCAGGCTTAATGCCGGTGATTTATTATAAATAAAGGATACATGGATCACTAATAAGGTGGAATGCAATTACGGTAAGTAAGCTAAATGTTCAGGTAAGTATAAGCTTTATAGTTGCAAAGATTAAGATAGGTTATTATATTACTATTCGAAGTGAGCAATATGTGATATAGTTGAAGTATTATTGTAAGATTTTTTTTAAATATGTGCATTAGGTCTTACAAATAATAAGTATGATAAATTGGAACTTAGTCTTGGTTGTGCCTTGAGATTCGGCTATATGTGTAAATGTTATATGCGAGGGAAAATGGATATGTTTGCATATGTGTATGATCTGATTATATATGGATATATATTATATATAAGTGTATTTGGTGAGTTTGCACCATTAAGGTGAGATAAGAAGATTTTGAGGATGTCAAAGAAAAGTAAATGGCATTTGGCATTAGTGGACCATATATGTATTAAGCTTTAAAAATCTTATAGTATTAGTTATGGCTTTGATAATGCTTGAATGATTATTTGATTTACTACTTTTGCTTAAGACTTACTAAGCTAGCAAGCTTACTCTGTGTGTGTTCACTGTTCTGTCTTTTAGATTTTGAGCAAGCTACGAGCTCAGGGGATCGTCATCGAAGTCATCCACACCATCAATCTATTTTGGTACTTTTGAGTTTGGACTTTGAACTAAAGCCATGCATAGGCTAGACTATGTTTTGAATTAATACATTTTATCTTTGTATATGTATATGGCCATGCGAAAATGGCTAAATATAATGTTTAAATCTAAATATAATCGGTCATGGCATACAAATGAGATGTGTTTGTCATGTTTTGTTATAGTATGTGTTTAATTATGTTTGATGGTGATTGAAACTCATTTTAGTAAATGTTAATAACATATGCGAAAGGTTAATGTGAAATGTTTGTCTTATATAAAAAGTTTTCACATGAAGTAGTTGGCTTATCTCCTTTTGTTAATTTGGTATTTAAGCATACGATTTTGATGGTCAAATGTGGTGTATATGTTTATGTCATTATTGTACATGGGTTGTGGGGTTTTTAATTAGCATATATTCGGCCATGGTACATATATAATTGATATGTATAGATTGGTTTTGTGGTTTATGGCATTTTGAGCTAAGATAATGTTTTGATAGTGCATATTCAGTTTAATTTATATATTCATGTTATATAACATGTTTCATAGTTCAAATGTGCAGCCGTTTGCTATATATATATATATATATATATAATGGTGATTTGCTAGTATATTTTGCTATAGGGATTCGATGTATAATAGTAAATAATGAAGTTGTACATGAACATGTTTATGCATGGATTCGAAAATGGTATGTGCTAATTAGGTAATTGTAAATATTACATGTATATGGAATGCTTTGAAACTTGTTTGATTGAGTCTGTAAGTGATTATGAGATTTTATTTTGTGTTTGTGTTATAGATGAGTAAATGGTATTTTATTTCATATGTGATATTGATACAGTAAGCACTCATGTCTATAATTAAAGAAACAAATGTATCATACTTTTAATAAAAGTGTATTGCTTGAATGAATGATTGATAATAGAAATGAGATAAATGTTTAAATATTATATACCTATTTAGCCATTGTTTTTAAATGACCATATGATTCGTATTATGCGTGTTAATGTATTAAGATTAGATGGCATATATATATGTATGTTCAATTGTGATAGCATGAAATGGTATGAAATTATCAAGTGTTAGTATTGATGGAGTGAATTGACTTGGTAATTGATTTAGTGATGTCGGTAACCCTAATCTGGCGACGGATACGGGTTAAGGGTGTCACATCGACAGTAAGGTTAAATAGCTCATTTAGTGTGTTGGCATCCCATAGAAGTAGACCATCAATAAAAAAAATAAACTCTAAATCTTGCTCATAGAGGTTGGCATATAATTCACGTACTAGGGAAGGGGAATAGCTTCCAAGGTGTGCACAGAAATTTCCCCATTTCAG
The DNA here is from genome assembly GCA_005393395.2 of Gossypium australe. Taxonomy (NCBI): domain Eukaryota; kingdom Viridiplantae; phylum Streptophyta; class Magnoliopsida; order Malvales; family Malvaceae; genus Gossypium; species Gossypium australe. Next base: position 79,484,057 of record CM016625.1, on the reverse strand, counting down.
TTTAGAAATGGTTCGGTGAATTTGTTTGCCTGACTCCTGCTGTTGAGGCAAGGAAATACCTTGTTCAGGGTGAAAATTTCGGCACAATATATTGTCTTGAAACCATTCCCTTGCTGTTTTATTCAAAAATATTACTAGTTCCTTTTTCTTCACTTCCTGGGGGATTTCGACTCGCAAACTGCGGTGGTGGAGGACACATGTTCTTCAGTAGATCTGTTGGCTTTCTTGGTCAAACCTCTTGTTCTTGCCATCTTTTGTGGAGTAAAGATGATTTTAAGTGAAAAAGGTGGGATCTTGAGTGAGTAAAAAGAATAAAAATGGTTGCTTGGATGTTTTGCTGTGGGCACAGTGGTGTTGATTTTATAGGGGTGAAAGAGGAAGGTGTAGGGTCGCGATGTTTTGTGGAGAGATACAAAACTAGCGGGAAGAGTGGCGTCCAGTAAGAATTGTGCTTGCTCAAATGGATCAAACAGATGGGTGGGTTTTGATCCAACGGTGAAGATTGAAGTTCCCTTAATTCTGATAATTGTAACACAGTGGTACGAAATGCTTTGACAACCAAATTTTGTTGTGTCGACATTAGTACTTATTAGTCTGTAAAAAAGGAAAGAAAACAAGTTTTTCAAAACAGGAATAAAATAAGATGACATCTCGAAATAATAAATTAAAAATTTAAAATGTTTGGACCAAATTAATGGTCTCTGCCCGCTCTTGATTTTTGTTTCCAAAATTGTGTTTCAATCTCTGTCCATTGACTTTGAACTGGTGCCCATCACGTAAATCTAGAATTATGACTACACCATGGGGAAATACGTCGACAACTTTGAACAGGCCAGACCAACGTGAACGCAATTTACCTGGGTGCAATTTAAGTCGAGAGTTGAATAATAAAACCTGTTGTCCTGCGATAAATTGTCGATGCAAAATAATATTGTCATGCCATTTTTTGGTCTTTTCCTTATAAATTGCAACATTTTCATAAGCATTTCTTTGAATCTCCTTTAGCTTAGTGATGTCCAACAGCCTTTCCTTTCCAGTAGCGTCATAGTCCATGCTCACTTGTTTAATTTCCCACATCGCTTTGTGTTCCAGTTCAACTAGCAAGCGACGTGCTTTCCCAAAAACCAATTGATATGGTGACAAATCTAAAGGAGCCTTGTATGCTGTCCGTAAAGGCCATAGAATGTCATCCAATCGGGATGACCAATATTTTCCCAAAGGGTTCACAACCTTCTCAAGAATGTTCTTAATTTGTCGATTTGAAATTTCAGCTTGTCCATTGGTTTGTGGATGATAAGTAGTGGCTATTTTGTGATTGACACCATATTTCTTTAATACGGCTGCCACTTGGTTGCAATGGAAATGTGTACCCTGATCAGTAATCAAGGCCTTTGGTGTGCCAGAATGGGTGAGTATATGCTTGTGCAATAATTTGAGCACTATCCTTACATCATCCTTTGGGAAAACAAAAGCCTCCACCCATTTTGAAACATAGTCAACAGTGACTAATATGTAAAGATTTCCAAATGAACTTGGAAACGGTCCTATAAAATCTATCCCCTAACCATCAAACAATTCAACTTCCATATTTGGCTATTGCAACATTTCCTTATGTCAGGAAATAGAACCGGTGCGCTAACATTTATCGCATTGATTCACAAAATTATAAGCATCCTTAAACAATGATTGTAACACCCCAAACCCGGTCAAGACACCACGACCTGATCTGGTATGTTACGAGGAAAACGTTTTTGAGAAGTTAAATTTTTCGCTTAAAAGTTTGATGAAAACTCTTTGAGAGATTTGGAGTTGTAGAAATCTTGGGCTTGATTGTTGAAAACTTCATATGTCATTTTGAAAACATTTTAAGAAGTTAAACAAGTTTATTACATTTGGAAATTCAAGTTGCATCTCTTTGTTACTTAAAACCTTTTGACTTAGTAGAAAATCGAGTCTTGATTTGAAAATCATTTGAGTTTTTTTAATATCAAATCATAGTGTGATACTCGATGGTATAGTTTAAAAACACATTGCGCTATAATTTTGAAATCATTGTCTTCCTAAGTTTTTAGCATATTTAAACTCAAATCGTTTGTTAAGACATATTGCAAATCTACTTTAAACATAACATAGCAAAATATAACTTAAAGGCCTTTTACAACCCAAAATAAAACCAAATAATAATGATAATAAGCTAAAGTACCAAATTTATTAAGTCTGAGCAAATCTTTATTAAGCATGGCATGAGCACTCCGAGTCCATCCCGGCTCCATGTCCGCGTCTAAAAGTCACCTGAAAGGTCAAAGGAGAGAGTGAGTCGCAAGACTCAGTGTATAAATCTCCCTCCCGATAAAACAACATGCTAACACACATCAAGTCATAACAACATGGTCAATGCACACCAATCCTAACCATCCGTATCACTTTTTCTACCCCGTGTGGTACCAAACCACTGGTGGTGCCAAACCACTGGTGACCCAAAGTCACGATATCCATAAGTGTGGTGCCAAACCACTGGTGACCCAAAGTCACGAATAATCGAATGATGGGGCCAACCCATCGTGTGATACCGAATCACTAGCGACAATCCCGTATCTCATAAGTGGGGCCAACCCACGGTGGTGTTAACCACAGGGATGAGTCGCAATGAGGTGCCCAACCTCTGGTGTCCCAAAGACACATGTGATACCAAATCACTGGTGACCGCAGTCACAATCCGATGATGGGGCCAACCCATCGTGTGATACCCAATCACTAGCGTCAATCCCGTATAATCAACCGTGGGGCCAACCCACCGTGGTACTAAGCCACTGGGACGAGACGCTGAGGTGCCAAACCTCTGGTGACCCAAAGTCACAATAATCAATCTGTGGTACCAAACCACTGGAGGTGCCAAACCTCTGGTGTCCCAAAGACACAGTGTCCCAAAGACACGGATATCATCATCCCCCTCCACTCATATCACCCATACATGTCATACTAATGCGTATCATGTAAGTCATGCACTCATGCCAATATGTTTAACATCATATCTCATATCACATACATCCATAATCATGGTATCATATAGATCATCAGTAAGCTCACAATAACACTGTCTTACCCGAGTCCGAGATCACACCCAATAGGGTATCATATCAATCCTTCAAACTGTCTTGACTTATTAATCAAATAGATTATTAACACATATTACTAGATACAAAGTGTGTTAGTTACACACCTGATAAACAAAAGCCTTAAACCCCTCGAACTGATCTAAGCCCCCCTTGATTATCTTGCTCCTATAATCGGCCAGATAATAGCATTAGACAACTTATCTCATTCGGCCAAGACCATAAACCAAAGGGGTCAATATCAAACCCTTACCTTTATACTTGATTTGGTTTCCTACCAAATCTCGAATCAAGCAGTGATTCTCCTTCCAACAATCGGCACCCTATAAAGACAAATAGTTAATCTCCAATCACCTTTGACTTAACCGAAATCAAAAGATTGAACTAACAATAATATACCAATCACTTACCCTTTACTTACTAATCGGTTAACAAGGAAGAAAGACTCCTCTTGATCACCTCCACTATCCAAAAGCCCTATACGAGATAATAACCAATGGTTAATTCCTTCCAACCAAAACCGATCATAAGTTTTGAACAAACCGCAATCAACATAGTACTAGAGAAGAGAAAAATGGCCATACGGCCAAACACACACTTACCCAACACAAACTATATTCGGCCACCCAACACTAGGAGAGAACCACAAGAGATTCGTCCAAGACTTGCACCAAAAGAAGAGCAAAAGATTCGGCCAAGGTGATTTATACCAATCACAATTTTCGGTCAGAGTTGAAGAAAAGAGTAAACAAAGTGCCAAGAAATAGAGTTGGTATTCGGCCAAGTAACCAAAATAGAACGAACAGATAGGAAGGTACTTTTGGTTTGAAAGAAGAAGAAATGGTGAATAGTATTTTGGAGGATGGGGTTTCGGCTTACAAGGTTTGAAAAAGAGAAAGAAAGTTTGAGAAGAAGAGAGGCTAGTTTCGGCTTACAAATGAACAGAAGAACAAAAGGGAGAGAGCATTCGGCTATAATGGAATTAAGAGAAACAAAGGCAAGTTTCGGCTAAGGTATATGTGTTGCTTATTTCGGTTTCAAGAGAGAAAGAATGAAGGAAAGCTCTTTGGAAATTCGGCTACTAACACAAAAGAGAGAACTTTGCTTTTCTTTTGACAAAAAGTGACCGAAAAACACCCCAAAATGCCAAATGCATTTCGGCATCTCCAACACCACACCAAGCCGTCCACTCCCCCACTCCAAACACCCCAAAAATTCGGCCATAATCCCTCACAACACTCCACACCACTCAATTCAAATGAGTTTACCAAGTCTCCCTCCTACTTCCACTCTCCACCCCTCCTTTGAATGTGTTGACAAAGTCCAAGGAAGAATTCGAATTGCCTTCTACCTCTTCCTCCATGCCGTCCAAAATGAGTGACAAAATAGGGGATCTCTGCGACTTGAACTCAGGATCTCTCCCCCTTGTAGATGACGCCAGACTCAGCTCCAAGTGGCACATGCCTTGCCACTTTGCCAACCTCATTTTTGTGTAACAAACTACCAAATAAAATACATATCCCTCAGCTCCAACAGCTCCCTACACCTAAGGCACAAAAACTAAATTTTTCCCATTCACTCAGGCATACTCCCAGCCTACAACTAAGCCCCTAAGACATAGAAATAGCAACATAGCACACCAACACATGCAATATCATGCAACAACAAAATAGCCCCTAACCCGGGATATTACAGTTCTACCCCCTTAAAAATAATTTCGGCCCCGAAATTACCTGATCAAAAGAGTTGCGGGTATTGCTGTCTCATCATATCCTCGGGTTCCCACGTAGCTTCTTCTACGCCATGATTCCGCCAAAGAACTTTAACCAAAGGCACAGACTTCCTACGCAGAACCTTCACATCTCGATCTATAATCTGCACAGGTTCTTCTTCCATGGTCAAATCTGGGTTTACCTCGATCTCCTCCACTGCTACCACATGTGACGGATCTGAACGATAACGCCGAAGCATCGAAGCATGAAAAACGTCGTGAATCTGACTAAGCCCTGCTGGCAACTCAAGCTGATACGCTACTGGTCCAACTCGTCTCAAAACCTTATATGGCCCAATAAACCTCGGACTTAGCTTGCCTTTCCTTCCGAACCTCAACACCTTCTTCCACGGTGAGACCTTCAGAAAAACTCGATCCCCCACAGCAAACTCTATATCTCTCCGCTTAAGATCGGCATAAGACTTCTGCCGGTCCGAAGCTTCCTTCAATCGAGCCTGAATCAACTTAACCTTGTCTTTTGTCTCAGCAACTAACTCGGGTCCCAACAACTGACGTTCACCTAACTCCGTCCAACACGTAGGTGAGCGACACTTCCTACCATACAACGCCTCATACGGTGCCATCTTGATGCTCACTTGGTAATTGTTGTTGTAGGCAAACTCAGCCAATGGCAGAAATTCCTCCCAACTACCTCTGAAATCCAGAACACAACCTCTCAGCATATCCTCCAAGATCTGAATAACCCTTTCTGATTGACCGTCAGATTGTGGGTGAAAAGCCGTGCTGAAATCCAATCGAGTACCCAAAGCCTGATGCAACGCTTTCCAGAACCTTGACGTAAACCTGGGATCCCTATCCGAGATAATCGAAACTGGCACACCATGCAACCTCACTATCTCTGACACATACAGCTTCGCTAGCTTCTGAAGTGAGTAGTCAACCCTCACCGGAATGAAGTGAGCTGATTTAGTCAGTCGATCCACAATTACCCATACTGAATCCTTCTTGCTTGGCGTAAGCGGTAGTCCACTGACGAAATCCATGGTTATCCTTTCCCACTTCCACTGAGGAATCTTCACAGGCTGAAGCAAACCTGATGGCAACTGATGTTCAGCCTTGACCTGCTGACATGTCAGACACTTCCCTACAAACACTGTCACTTCCTTCTTCAACCCAGGCCACCAAAACTGCTCTCTAAGATCCCTATACATCTTGCTACCTCCAGGATGCATAGCATAAGGACTGCTATGTGCGTCCTGAAGAATCTTCTGCCTCAGCTCAACATTTTTAGGCATACAAGCTTTACCTTGGAAACACAGAACCTCATCACTAGACAAGCTGTAACCCTCCAAACCACCATCCTGCACTTGTAACCTTCGCGCACTCAGAACCTCATTCTCTAACTGTTTCTCTCTGATCTGCTCAACCCAAGTAGGTTTAACCTGCAACTCCGCCAGAATACTCCCGTCGTCATACAAGCTCAAATGGGCGAACATCGCTCTTAAGTCCGAAACAACCTTACGGCTCAACGCGTCTGCCACCACGTTAGCCTTGCCCGGATGATACTCAATCGAACAGTCGTAGTCTTTAAGCAACTCAACCCATCTACGCTGCCTCAAATTCAAATCTTTCTGAGTCAAGAGGTACTTCAGACTCTTATGATCGGTGTAGACTATCGATCTCTATCCATACAAGTAGTGCCTCCAAATCTTTAAGGCGAAGACTACAACCGCTAGCTCCAAATCGTGCGTCGGATAGTTGACTTCATGTGGCCTCAGCTGCCGAGAAGCGTAAGCCACAACCTTACCTTCTTGCATCAGCACACAACCCAATCCCTTATGTGATGCATCGCAGTACACTGTGAATTCCTTACCAGCCTCAGGTTGAATCAAAACCGGAGCCTCAGTCAAAATCTTCTTTAACTTATCGAAGCTTTCCTGCTGTTTCTCAGTCCAAACAAATGGAACCTCTTTCCTTAACAACTTGGTCATCGGCGCTGCTATCAACGAGAAACCCTCTACAAACCTTCGGTAGTATCCGGCCAAACCCAGAAAACTCCGAATCTCAGCCACTGACCTAGGTGGCTTCCAATCCAAAACTGCCTCAATCTTCCGAGGATCTACTCTAATCCCCTCAGCTGACACTACATGACCCAAGAAAGTCACTTCTCTAAGCCAGAACTCGCACTTACTGAACTTAGCATAGAGCTGCTTTTCCCTCAGAATCTGCAGCACCACTCGCAAATGCGCATCATGCTCTTCCTCTGTCCTTGAGTACACTAAGATGTCGTCTATGAAAACCACGACGAACTGATCCAGATACTGCTGAAACACCCTATTCATCATATCCATAAATGCTGCAGGGGCGTTAGTCAACCCGAACGGCATTACCAGAAATTCATAGTGCCCGTACCGAGTCCGAAACGCTGTCTTATGGATATCAGCCTCCTTAACCTTTAACTGGTGATACCCAGACCTCAAGTCGATCTTCGAAAATACCGCTGCACCCTTCAGCTGATCAAACAAGTCATCTATCCGTGGCAACGGATACTTGTTTTTAATCGTCAGCTTATTCAACTGGCAGTAGTCTATGCACATCCGCATCGTACCGTCTTTCTTCTTGACAAAGAGCACCGGCGCACCCCACGGCGAAACACTTGGCCTGATAAAACCTCGATCCAATAACTCCTAGATCTGAGCCTTAAGCTCCACCAATTCCTTTGGCGCCATCCTATACGGAGCAATAGACACTGGCGCAGTCCCGGGTAACAGATCTATCCCAAACTCTACCTCGCGATCCGGCGGCAACCCCGGAAGCTCCTCAGGGAACACATCAACAAATTCCTTAACTGTACGAACTTTCTCTACAGCAGACTCTTTAGTCTCCAAGGCATACACATGAACCACATATGCTTCACAGCCCTTCCTGACCATCTTCTCCGCTTTCAGAGCAGATACCACATTTGATAAGTAATCTCTCCTATTACCTATCATAGCCACTTCATCACCCTCAACCGTCTTAAGAACCATGCGCTTGGCCGCGCAATCCAACCTCGCCTGGTACTTGACCAGCCAATCCATCCCAAGAATCAGATCGAACTCCCCAAACGGCAGTTCCATCAGATCAGCAGCAAACACTACCCCTTGGAGTTCTAGGGGTACACCTTTAAACAGCTTATCTACTACTACAGAGTGACCTAAAGGGCTAATCACAGTCATCTGCCTAGAAGATATCTCGGAGTCTAAATCCATGGTCTCTACTATCCTACTGGCAACATAAGAGTGTGTTGAACCCACATCAATCAAAGCAGTAAATGGAGAACCAAAGATCAAAAACGTACCGGTTATGACGTCCGGTGCGTCGCCCTCCTCTCGGCGCCTCGCAGCACACATTAACCTAGGCTGTCTGGCCTCAGAACTACCCGCACCTCTGCCCGGTGCTCCACGACCCCGACCAGAACCATTACCACCTCTGCCATTACCACGGCCCCTCTGCTGTGGCGGTCCACTACTCCTGAACTGATTACGGCCCTGACTCTCAGACTGAATCCTAGCCAACCTACGCGGACAGTCCCTCACGCGATGATCCAGAGAACCACACTCAAAACAACCTTTTCCCCCGGTCCAGCAGCCACCCCAATGAGATTTCCCACACTGGTTACATTGCGGCGGTCCCTGCCTAGCAGCAACAAACCTACCTGGCTGATTTGACCCACTCGGTCTAGCCCTTTTCTGTGGATTACCCGACGATCCAGAAGATCCGAAGCTCCTCTTATGCCTATTTCTGTCCATACCCTGCCTCACTGACTCCTTAACACCCTCGGCTACCTTAGCCTTCTCAACTAAGACAGCAAACTCACGCTCCTGCTGTGGAGCAATCAGCAGTCTCAACTCGTCTCTCAGACCATCCTCGAAACGAACACACCTCTCATGTTCAGTGGCCACAATACCCCTGGCATACCTACTCAGTTTCAAGAACTCAGCCTCGTACTCAGAAACAGACTTACTCCCCTGGACTAGCCTCAGAAATGCCTTTCGCTGAGAGTCAATATAACCAGCTCCAATGTACTTCTTCTGATATGCAGCCCTAAAATAATTCCATGTCAGCTCCTCTGCTGCCACACTGTCCCGAACCGTGAGCCACCACTGGTATGACTCATCCCGAAGGAGTGATACTATGCCCTTTAACTTCTCTTCAGCAGTCAGGTCCAGATCATCCATGATCCGCTCAGTTGCCTCCAGCCAATACTCAGCAGTGCTGGGAGCAACACCAGAAACACCTCGAAAGAATTCAGCCCCGTTTGCCCGGAGTCGCTCAGGCACAGATTTCCTAACTCCTGCACCTCCACCTACCCCGGCTACCCTTTCTAATACTCGCAGCATCGCCTGTGACACTGCGTCATCCCCAGTCTGATTTTGAAACTCACCACCTCCAGCTGGTGGCGGAACCGGTATCTCATTTTCTGACCCCTGACCAGATCCTACGGGTTCAGAAACCGTCATCCTACCACGACCACGTCCACGACCGCGTCCACCTCGAGCACTCATGACTAAACTTTCTACGTATCTGATTTAAGAGTTTTATGCATCAGTATTTATTCCACGGTTTTAAAGCAAAGTCTTATGAATATTTAAGAAGCTTTGTTTCCGCGAGTTCACAGAATCCTATCAGTCTCAATTTCTAAAGTAATACACTATTGCTAATTACCCAATCATATTATATCCAACAAATCACAAGCAATAGTAAGGGGTACTTACCTGGGCGAACTAGTGCCGGAGACTCGGTGCCATGCCTTTCAAAATAAGTTTTAAAACAGAATCACTTGAACAGACTTTTGAAAATCACCTTGGGCCTCAGGCCCACAGCCGAGCCTTTGAACTTGGCTCTGATACCACAATTGTAACACCCCAAACCCGGTCAAGACACCACGACCTGATCTGGTATGTTACGAGGAAAACGTTTTTGAGAAGTTAAATTTTTCGCTTAAAAGTTTGATGAAAACTCTTTGAGAGATTTGGAGTTGTAGAAATCTTGGGCTTGATTGTTGAAAACTTCATATGTCATTTTGAAAACATTTTAAGAAGTTAAACAAGTTTATTACATTTGGAAATTCAAGTTGCATCTCTTTGTTACTTAAAACCTTTTGACTTAGTAGAAAATCGAGTCTTGATTTGAAAATCATTTGAGTTTTTTTAATATCAAATCATAGTGTGATACCCGATGGTATAGTTTAAAAACACATTGCGCTATAATTTTGAAATCATTGTCTTCCTAAGTTTTTAGCATATTTAAACTCAAATCGTTTGTTAAGACATATTGCAAATCTACTTTAAACATAACATAGCAAAATATAACTTAAAGGCCTTTTACAACCCAAAATAAAACCAAATAATAATGATAATAAGCTAAAGTACCAAATTTATTAAGTCTGAGCAAATCTTTATTAAGCATGGCATGAGCACTCCGAGTCCATCCCGGCTCCATGTCCGCGTCTAAAAGTCACCTGAAAGGTCAAAGGAGAGAGTGAGTCGCAAGACTCAGTGTATAAATCTCCCTCCCGATAAAACAACATGCTAACACACATCAAGTCATAACAACATGGTCAATGCACCCCGATCCTAACCATCCGTATCGCCTTTTCTACCCCGTGTGGTACCAAACCACTGGTGGTGCCAAACCACTGGTGACCCAAAGTCACGATATCCATAAGTATGGTGCCAAACCACTGGTGACCCAAAGTCACGAATAATCCAATGATGGGGCCAACCCATCGTGTGATACTCAATCACTAGCGACAATCTCGTATCTCATAAGTGGGGCCAACCCACGGTGGTGTTAACCACACGGACGAGTCGCAATGAGGTGCCCAACCTCTGGTGTCCCAAAGACACATGTGATACCAAATCACTGGTGACCGCAGTCACAATCCGATGATGGGGCCAACCCATCGTGTGATACCCAATCACTGGCGTCAATCCCGTATAATCAACCGTGGGGCCAACCCACCGTGGTACTAAGCCACTGGGACGAGACGTTGAGGTGCCAAACCTCTGGTGACCCAAAGTCACAATAATCAATCTGTGGTACCAAACCACTGGAGGTGCCAAACCTCTGGTGTCCCAAAGACACAGTGTCCCAAAGACACGGATATCATCATCCCCCTCCACTCATATCACCCATACATGTCATACTAATGCGTATCATGTAAGTCATGCACTCATGCCAATATGTTTAACATCATATCTCATATCACATACATCCATAATCATGGTATCATATAGATCATCAGTAAGCTCACAATAACACTGTCTTACCCGAGTCCGAGATCACACCCAATAGGGTATCATATCAATCCTTCAAACTGTCTTGACTTATTAATCAAACAGATTATTAACACATATTACTAGATACAAAGTGTGTTAGTTACACACCTGATAAACAAAAGCCTTAAACCCCTCGAACTGATCTAAGCCCCCCTGATTATCTTGCTCCTATAATCGGCCAGATAATAGCATTAGACAACTTATCTCATTCGGCCAAGACCATAAACCAAAGGGGTCAATATCAAACCCTTACCTTTATACTTGATTTGGTTTCCTACCAAATCTCGAATCAAGCAGTGATTCTCCTTCCAACAATCGGCACCCTATAAAGACAAATAGTTAATCTCTAATCACCTTTGACTTAACCGAAATCAAAAGATTGAACTAACAATAATATACCAATCACTTACCCTTTACTTACTAATCGGTTAACAAGGAAGAAAGACTCCTCTTGATCACCTCCACTATCCAAAAGCCCTATACGAGATAATAACCAATGGTTAATTCCTTCCAACCAAAACCGATCATAAGTTTTGAACAAACCGCAATCAACATAGTACTAGAGAAGAGAAAAATGGCCATACGGCCAAACACACACTTACCCAACACCAACTATATTCGGCCACCCAACACTAGGAGAGAACCATAAGAGATTCGGCCAAGACTTGCACCAAAAGAAGAGCAAAAGATTCGGCCAAGGTGATTTATACCAATCACAATTTTCGGTCAAAGTTGAAGAAAAGAGTAAACAAAGTGCCAAGAAATAGAGTTGGTATTCGGCCAAGTAACCAAAATAGAACGAACAGATAGGAAGGTACTTTTGGTTTGAAAGAAGAAGAAATGGTGAATAGTATTTTGGAGGATGGGGTTTTGGCTTACAAGGTTTGAAAAAGAAAAAGAAAGTTTGAGAAGAAGAGAGGCTAGTTTCGGCCTACAAATGAACAGAAGAACAAAAGGGAGAGAGCATTCGGCTATAATGGAATTAAGAGAAACAAAGGCAAGTTTCGGCTAAGGTATATGTGTTGCTTATTTCGGTTTCAAGAGAGAAAGAATGAAGGAAAGCTCTTTGGAAATTCGGCTACTAACACAAAAGAGAGAACTTTGCTTTTCTTTTGACAGAAAGTGACCGAAAAACACCCCAAAATGCCAAATGCATTTCGGCATCTCCAACATCACACCAAGCCGTCCACTCCCCCACTCCAAACACCCCAAAAATTCGGCCATAATCCCTCACAACACTCCACACCACTCAATTCAAATGAGTTTACCAAGTCTCCCTCCTACTTCCACTCTCCACCCCTCCTTTGAATGTGTTGACAAAGTCCAAGGAAGAATTCGATTTGCCTTCTACCTCTTCCTCCATGCCGTCCAAAATGAGTGACAAAATAGGGGATCTCTGCGACTTGAACTCAGGATCTCTCCCCCTTGTAGATGACGCCACACTCAGCTCCAAGTGGCACATGCCTTGCCACTTTGCCAACCTCATTTTTGTGTAACAAACTACCAAATAAAATACATATCCCTCAGCTCCAACAGCTCCCTACACCTAAGGCTCAAAAACTAAATTTTTCCCATTCACTCAGGCATACTCCCAGCCTACAACTAAGCCCCTAAGACATAGAAATAGCAACATAGCACACCAACACATGCAATATCATGCAACAACAAAATAGCCCCTAACCTGGGATATTACAATGATGGCCTGTAGAATCCTGATTGTATAACCTTAGCAGCAGTTCTCATACCACCGAAATGACCTTCATAAGGAGCATCATGATAGTGCTTCAGGATTGAAAACATCTCTTCTTCCAGAACATAATGCTGAATGATGTTGTCATTACATACTTTGAATAAATACAGCTCGTTCCAACGGTACTTCACTACGTCACAAAGAAATCTTTCTTTTTTATGGCCCTTATACTCAATGGGAGCTTACCACACACCAAGTAATTAACCAAATCTGCATACCAATGAGTTACATCGACAACAAATAACATTTTATCTGGGAATGTGTCGATAATTTGAAGTATTTTCCCGTATTCGTTGCTAACTTCGAATCTAGACAAATGGTCAGCAACTTGATTCTCTGACCCCTTGCAGTCTTTTATCTCAATGTCAAATTCTTGCAATAATAAAATCCATCCTATCAGTCTTGGTTTGGCATTTTTTTTGCAAAGAGATGTCGGAACACCGAACGATCAGTGATAACTGCAACTTTTGCGCCAACAAGAGAAGAAAAACTTGTCGAAAGCAAAGACGACGGCTAGCAATTCTTTCTTTGCGGTGGTATAATTGAATTGATTTTCTATAAGACTTCTGCTAGCATAATAGATGGCATGAAAAAATTTTCTTTTGCGTTGTCCTAGCACTGCACCCACGGCGACGTCACTTGCATCGCACATAACTTCGAAAGGATGACACCAATCGGGTGCAATGAAAATGGGGGCATTGACCATCTGCTTAATTAATTAAACAAAGGCATTCGGACATGCCTCATCAAAGAGGAATTTTTTATTCTATTCCAGCAATGAGCACAATGTTTCTTTTCCTTGACTCCATCCAAAATTCAGGAAGTTCACTTCTCCCCCATCTTATGATTTTCTATTGTCGAATCTATTTTGTACATTGAGGAAAATGTACATCTTAAGTGTGTGGAGGTGTCAACAATACTGAATTATATATTGTTCTTAAGTAACTTTCTCATATTACTATTAGAATGAAACTTCTATTGATTTATGATTTTCATTGATATGTCTTGGATTAAGTCATAGATAATTGTGCATTGATGGTTTAAACTTTAAGACATTAAAGAATCAAGCAGAATAATTCTATTTTCAGAATTATAAATTTATTAGGTTGTTTCCCTAATCTTAAATATTACTTTGAAGATTGAAATTTGCAAGGTTGACATCAAAAACCATAATTTTTGTGAGATTTTCACCCTTTTAGAGCATATATTTTTCTTTCTCACTTTATTGATTATGAGTGTGTCAACATTGATTTGTTATTCTAGAACTTGCTTCGATTATACATGTCGAGGCCACATTTTTTATTTAATATACTGAGATGATAAATGCACCTAGGAATTAACCCACTTACTCCATAAAAAGCCTACCTCCATAATTAACCCCTAGTGAACCCCTTTTTAGCCCAATAAACCATTCCTTGACTCACCCATTAATATTAACCCAAAACCAAATTTCTACTTCTCCTAATCTTTTGACGTCCCTTTTGTCGAGATTTGAATTGAGCAGTTGCCTAACTATGTTCTATATTTCAGTTGTTAAAGTTCTTTCTTATCATTGTATGTAATTCTCCTTAAAAAAAGTTGAATATTTATTCATTATGAGTGATTATGAGCTTAAACTGTTAATTTCATATCTTTAGAAGAAGCTCATGTTGTTTAGTGATACGTTTTCAACCAATTTAATTATTCATTATTAGTTATTTTTCTAGTTAGGTAAATGGTAAATTTGATCTCGATTCTAACACTCTAATTCAGCCTATATCCACACCTTTAACCCAAGCTCCATTACAACCCTTTAAAGACCTTTTGATTTGTATATCATCTCATTTTATAGTGGTGGAGATTTGATTTTCATGCAAGCCTATGGGATTAACTTTTCATGTATGACTTTTTGAGTGCTTAATTTGAACCTTAAACACCTTGAGTGATTTGAGTGAATCTTTAGTGAGGATGTCAGTTCCTACCAGTTTTGAATCAGAGGTAGTTATTTAGGTAAGGGGAAACACCTATGTTTTTGTGCTATAAAAATTGATGACTTAGATTGTTTGGATCTTTAGGACTCTTTTAGTTAAAGTATCAATGAATGAATTATCTATGAATTATGATAAAACATTATTGATAAGAATTATGAATTGAGGAAGTTAATTTTAATTGTGAGTTGAGGATTTTGCTTGAGGACAAGCAAAGGTTCGAGTGTGGGGATATTTGATAAACCATAATTTACACATATTTTAACCCCATGCTTGGCTTACTTTTGGATGGATTTTCATTAGATTTGATGAATTCGATGCTCCTAATCCTTTAGTTTCATGTTTTACACTCAGGATAGCTTAGGGAGTCGAAAAGATGAGAAACGGGCCAAAAAGGGACAAAATGGGCCTACATGGCCTGGACCACCGCACACGGGCAAATCCACACAACCGTGTGCGCTAAGCAGAACCGAACACGGCCTGGACTATCGACCACGGGCGTGTCCCTACCGAAACCTAGATGAATTATATTTGGAATAGGATACTTGTGGGCCAAGTAAGGCATCTCAAAGCCTATATAAACACCCTAGGGGGCAACCTAAAAGGGGAGGTCGACAGGACGCCGAATAGACGTCGAGTAGAAGGCAGAAAATACTCCAAGACAGCCGTCGAGAACAGTTTAGGAGAAGGATCTCCATCAAGACTGAAGATCTTTCACCAAGTTCTTTAGAAGTTTTTGGGTTTTCATATGTTTTGCTGTTTTCGCTATTCTAATATTTTTCCCTCTATTAGTATGAACTAAACCCCTAAGAGGATGAAACCTAAGACGAAGCTTATTATTGTTTGATTTATAAGATAAATACTTGTTCTTATTCTTAATTGTGAGTTTTTATTCTTGTTTTGATAATTCAGGTTATTGATTCAAAGTCGAATGTGCTTATTCAGTGGAGCAAAAGTCCCTGTTTAAGAGAAGATCAGCACAATTAAGCGGAGTTGATTGCAACCCTAGAAATAGGGCGACGAAAATCTGTCGAATTAGAGTCAAATCTAATAAGGGGATCCATAGATCAAGTTAATGCGACAATAGGAGTTTTAATTAGAATGAGATTCCAATTAATCAACCTAGAGTTAGTTGTTTTTAGTCTCGAAAGAGATATTAACATAAATCAGGGATTTCTACGGATTAAGTCAAGTGAAAAAAACGTATGAATCAAAAGTAATAAATGAAGTCTAGGTAGATTCTTCCTTAGGTATTGCCTATCTCATATAAGTTGTCCAAAAGTATTTTCCCAATTCACTCTCTGTCACATTCATAGTCATTTAGTTAGTTAAATTAGTTCGTAAATTTTAGATTACAAATAAATTCCCTTAATCATTAGGCTAGATAATAAAACGATAGTTATTACTAGTAATTTTAGTCCTTGAGGATACGATATTCCAGACTTACCATAACTATACTATCGTTCAATAGGTGCGCTTGCCTTTGTCGAAATAATAGTTAGTTTCGAGCCCATCAAACATCTAGGTTTCGGCTATGTATAAGCTTGATTCAAGGTATGTTTGACTTCAGTTTTCGATAATTTCTACGTTTCTATAATCGTTGCTTCGTAAACTTTGAAACCCATGTCTTAATTCTGAGAATTGATGATGTTTTTGAAATGAGACTTTGATGAACTCATGTGATTTGTAATGTGTTATGTGAAATATGAAAGGTATGTATATGATTATCATAGTTTATCTTTGGAATTTTGTTGAATTTGAGTATTTTGGACTCAATTGATAAAATAGTATTTTGAGGAACTAAATTGTGAAATAAATGAAATGTATGGACTTGTATGAGATACATGAACATTCGGCTAGGCATGGGTAACTTGAAATTATGTGTAATTTGTGATTTTGTGAATTAGGGACTAAAATGTCCAAATGTGATAATGTGAGGGTTAATTTGTAAATTACCCTAAATATGTGCCTTTGGATTGAATTGAATGAATTAGTGAATAAATGGATTAAATTTGAATATGTATAGATCAAGAATAGAAGAAAATAGACTTAGATCACGGGAAAGCGAAAGTAGTCGAATAACCGAATCCGATCGAATATCCGAATCCGAGGTAAGTCAATATACAAGTAAATGTATTTGCATTGAATTATTTGTGTATATATGGAATTTGAATGGTTATGAATATCCATTGAGATGGAATGTATGTGAAATACGAGTTACGAATAAGTCGACAGGTTGATAATGTTCGAGAAGTCCTGTTTGTGATGTCATGTAAGACCACGTCTGGAACGTTGGTGTAATATTCGGGATCTAGGGGTTATGCGCTTTAACTTAATTGTATGTGGTAGCATGCCTATGTGTGGATTGAGTGTGCTTTGGGAGTTTCAGGAACTTTAGAATGTAGGAGAATGCCTTGGAAAAAAATATTAGATTTTTAATTCTTAAAAAGGGAGCTAGTCAAGATAGGCCTTAAGAAATTTTGTTGGAGGATTTAGACACAAGAATTCAGTTGGCAAAGTGGTAAGGAGGCGCCACTTAGGGCCTTAAGAAGTGACGCCACAAGCATTGTGAGGGGGCTTAGGTTCGAATCCCATGGATGGCAATTAGGTGACTTTTATTTTTGCATTTGTATGGCATGTGTTGGTCAAACTTTAATTAAGGTAAGGTTGGACTTTTTCATTTATGGTTAGTAGACTTAAGGTTATGGTAAGCTTTGGGGATAGAATTTCTTAAACTTTGGGAAAGTAGAGGATTACAAGGCATGTATCAAGGTGGATGTTTTGGAAATTATTTCATGGCCATTTTGACCATGAACTTGGACGGTTTTATGAATTAGGGGGGTGGCCAAAATTTTGAAGGCTTTTGGATGAGTTAGGAGTTAGTTGTGCACATCTTTCTTTTAGGCATTTTGTGTCACACAAAGCATTTCTCTCTAATATTCCTCCTCTTAGCCGAATGTATATTAGACAAAAGGTAAACCTTTTTTCTTTTCTTTTGGTCATTTGAGTTTTGACCATTTCGGTTTTGAGTTGTCCTTTTTCTCCAAATCATATCTTCTTTTCTCTCTTCTTTGTGACCGAAACCAAATAGCCATTTTAGACCATTTCTTTTCAACTCTTCTTTTCTCTTCATAACTCTCAATAGTCGAACCTCTATTGAACCTCCCCAAATTTCTTTGTTTCACTTTTCTTCTTCAAAGTCGAAAATATCATAGGCCGGAATCTGCTCCAATCGATTCTCTATAGTGGGTAAGAGATTTCTTTTAATCGCTTTTCTTCTATCTCTCTTGGTTGTCGAAAGTTAAAGATCTAACTCCATTCTCTCTGTTATGGCCGAACCCATGAAAGGTGATATCGGGATTTCTGTAGGCTAACATTAAAGGAGTAGAGATCTTGGAATGATCAAGGTAAGCAAGGAATATTGTGGGGCCGAAGGCCATTTCATGTGTTCTTTTGGTTTGAGCCGAATCTAACGTAGTTGTGTAGGAGGGAGTTCAACAAATCGCAAGGTGCTAATTGTGTAGGCTACGGGGTTCGGGTTTAGGCGATTTTTGCTTATAAGGTGTGTAGTTATCGCACTGCTCTCTTGTTGTTTGTATGTGTTGTTATATATATGTGTATATGATATGTGTGGTGGCCGAAAATATGGCTAAGATGGTAACTACCCATGGTGGGTAATCGGTTAATCAGGTCAGTATTTAATGATATTAATCTACCTGTGATTTATGTGTAAAATTGTGGTAAGCATGCGATGTATACTCATCTTAAAATTGTTTTGTCATGACATATATATATATATATGCATGGGGATTGGAATATGACTATTGAAAGACAGGGTGTACATTTATGTACGTGGTCTGATGTTAGCCTTGTGCTACATTGGCGCTTGATGTTGGCTATGTGCTTCATCAAGGTGGGGTGTTGGCTATGTGCCACATCGTGGACGGATGATAGCTGTGTGCATCATCGTGGTTTGAGGATGACCTTGAGTCACCTCGTGGATACAGATATGTGGGGTCACTTAGGTGATCGGTGGCTAAGCCACGGCCTTGCGCAGCAGGTCTGCCAAGGAGGTGTGTAGCGGTTTGAGGGCGATTTAGTAATCCCCTGGTGTGTGCGGCAGGTACGGGGGTGTGTAGCGGATGGACTCTAGGTTGGGTTGGGATTCATTTTGCATGATTGATTATGTGGACTGTGTGGATGTGGGCCAAGCCCATTTGTGGAGACATGTGAAATAATTACATACTGAGTCGGTTTGACTCGCCCTATTTTTCCAAAAACAATGCAGGTGATACATGATTCTTGGACCGGGCTGGAGCGGATACGAGGTGGCCATGCAGAAGATGTTTATTTGTTTTATGCACTTTATATTTTTAGTACTTTTGGGTAAATCATTATTGTAATAAGGCCACTTAAAGTATTTGGGAACTTTTTATGGTTTGAAGTTAAATTGTTATTGTACTAATAACTGGAAATGATTTTTGGAACCTATTTATATCTTAAAAACTTATATTAAAGCTTTAAATCTGGAAATTTGTAACAACATAATTTTTACTTAAGAATTTTAAATGTACAATGTTTTATAAATGACGAAAAATTATTATGTTTTCACTCTTATGACAAATTCTTTTCAAACTTTTTCCTCAGTAGCATTCTAAATTCGGTCGTGGTGTTTGGGCCGGGTTTGGGGTGTTACAGTTGGCATTGATTCGAGATTTCGTGTAAGACCACATCTGGGACGTTGGCATCGATATGAGGTTTACGTGTAAGACCATGTCCGAGACATTGGCATCGTATTGATTCATGTAAGACCCTATCTGGGACAGTAGCATCGATATCTGATTACATGCAAGACCACGTCTGGGACGTTGGCATTGTATGACTATTCTGAGCACATCGAATATCCTATTAGTTCTGAACGGTTCAACGGCAAATTTGAAATATGAACAACTATGTGATTTGTATATCCGATTCAGGTACGTTTGTTATGTACACTAAGTGTGTATTAAAGGTAAGTGTCTATTTGAACTTACTAAGATGAGTATGTGCAATGAAATGATGGAATGATATGTGAAGAAATGCTTAAATGAGCTATGTGTATATATGATATTTGAGTTGAAGAATGTGGTAAGTGATGGGCTTGAAGCTAACTATTATTTCGACAAAGGCACGTGCACCTATCGAACAGTAGTATAGTTATGGTGAGTTCGGAATATTGTATCCTCAAGGACTAAAATTACTAGTAATAACTATCTTTTTATTATCTAGCCTAATAATTAAAGGGGATTTATTTTTAATCTAAAATTAATTAACCAATTTAACTAACTAAATGACTATGAACCTGACAAATAGTGAATTGGGAAAATAATTTTGGACAACTTATGTGAGATAGGCAATACCTAAGGAAGAATCCACCTAGACTTCACTTATTACTTTTGACTCATATGATTTATTCACTTGACTTAATCCGTAGAAATCCCTGATTTATGTTAATATCTCTTTCAAGACTAAAAGTAGCTGACTCTAGATTGATTAATTGAAATCTCTTTCTAATTAAAACCCCTATTGTCGCATTAACTCGATCTATGGATCCCCTTATTAGATTTGACTCTAATCCGAAAGATTTTTGTTGTAACACCCTAAACCCGGCCTAGAAGTTAGGCCCGAATCCGACGTGTCACATCAAAGGTATAATTCAAACGATTTTGCTAATTAAAAATTTTAGGCCCAAAAGCCCAAAATCCTTGAGTGTTGTTAAGTAATAAAGAAAAACCCATTTTATAATTTTAAGTATTTCGGAAACCAAGTTTAAACGTAGGAAATTTACTTAGGTTTAAAATTAAGTAAACAATTGAAACAACAAAACCCAAAATCTAAAGTCAAATCGGAGTACAAGGCCTTATTACATCCAAAGAAAATAAGCAATTAAAACTATGTCCTTTGAAACAAATAAATAAAAATTTAACATCTTGTAGTGTGGCTATCTCCGAGTCCTCTCCTACATCGAGCCATTTACTGAGGATCACCTGAAACATTAAATAAAGGGTGTGAGTTTCGAAACTCAATGTGTACAACCCTTGGCATTCAATTCAATATATAATTATCACATTGGCCTAAGCCCTATCAAAATCGGTGGTCTTGGGCCTTGGCCTACAATGACCTCATATCATATCATATCATATCATATGCAAAACAAGGTAATGCAAAACCCTCCCCAAAAATCCATTCGCTACACACCATTTCCCTTCCTTCCCTACACACCTGTGGGGATTTCTAAATCGACCCACCCATCCTCTACACACCAAAGGTAGCACTCACAGCGGCACTACTCAACGTTGCAGCAAAGCTGCTAATCATATAATGGGCTTAAAGCCACTAGTGAATCCATGGTCATCGAGCGACTATGCGATCCTCAAATCTTCCTCCGTACCATAATTCTCACCCATATGCATCCTAATCAGAATATCATATGAATGAAACATGCACATGAGTAACATCCACAAAACTCATACTAATCACATAGGGGTATTTTCGCCATTTCACAACCCAAGGGTATTTTTGTAAATCTACTCTACATGGG
The DNA here is from genome assembly GCA_005393395.2 of Gossypium australe. Classification (NCBI taxonomy): domain Eukaryota; kingdom Viridiplantae; phylum Streptophyta; class Magnoliopsida; order Malvales; family Malvaceae; genus Gossypium; species Gossypium australe. The sequence goes on along the minus strand of CM016625.1, from coordinate 79,462,592 downwards.
TATTTATGTAACTTCACAATTCGGGGCTATTTTAATGATTTTATAAATCTAAGGATGTTTTGGTAATTTTCAAACTAAGGGTATTTTGGTTATTTTCAAATCAGGGGTGTTTTTAGTAATTTTACAAATCTAGGGGTATTTGGTCCCTTTCGGGTTTTAGTTATGAACTTTGGCCCATGAACAAGTGCTTGCAGCTAAAGTGAACAGACACTGCGCACCAGGTAGGATTCCAGAGAAGAGGAGGTGGACCGTTAGGGCCGCTTAAGTACTAAGCTCTCCCTAGATCCAATCCTAGACATGCATATGCCCGTTACCACACTCTAACCTAGCGACTTGTCCACGGACATGTTTAATTATTAGAAAGTCTTATGCGGTTTAAGAGTTGTTCAGTACTATGCCTAAAGTCCATAAAACCCTAGCATACTAGTCTACGTCCCCATAAAGCCCATCAACCCATTTCATGTTCATATAACCCATAATGGCCACATCACATTTTTATGGCCCATTAGGCCCAAATCTCAATCATATGACCCATTAGGCCGAAAACAAATCCAGATCATGTAACATGCATGCTTAACCCAATTCTTATAATCAAATTAATCCATTTCATCAAACTTAGCCTCGGGGCCCATCGGGCCCATTTAGCCACTTTTGACTTTTCGGCTTTTTGGCATTGCCGATTACGTGTGTGCATAGTGTTTGTACACACCTGGTTACAACGCGTGCTGTAAACCCTTTAATCATGAACCTACAACAGTCACCACTTAACGATTAATCTTGGCTTAATACACACTTTATCAAAAATTGAAACCTCACCGTAACCTTACCGTGTGCCACACGTTCTAGTAGCCCTTCCTTAGCTACTATTCGCGAATATCCCTATATCTGCACCCAAACATATATCATCAAAATCGAGTGACTCATTTTTCACATAAGTCACCCCTATAAGCCATACAGTATTCGGCCATTCACTTAATCCACCATCGAATTAAGTACACTTACCCTTGCTAACCATCCTACTACGCTTGCAATCTTTGAACCTTATCCTTGTTGCCACAGAGTTAACGACAAGTCAGTTAGATAGCCTTTCGGCTTTTAGCAAAACGTACAAAAGAGGTTAACTGAATACTTACCAAATCCCCTTTTGATCCTATGTCCTAAATTCGGCTTTTGAGATTAGTATGGTGATAAAGACAATTCGACACCAATAGGGAGAAGAAGAGGAGAAGTGATCGGCTATAACCAAAGGTGAATAAGAAAAGGAATTTGAGAAAAGAAGGTATGGGGAATTCGGCTAGAGAGAAAACCAAAATTTTGGCAAAAGAATGATGGGTTTTTTTCAGCAAATGAAAGAATTCGGCTAAGGGGGAGAAGAAGAAAAGTAATGGAACCCAAGGAACCTCTCAAAGGAATTCGAAACCTCCTTTTATAGCCAATAGCCGAATCCTACCTTCCCCCGCAGTCCAATTCGGCACCAACTCTTCCAATTCCTCGTCTCCTAATCTCTCTCCATGATATCTCCCTTATCTCATCCAAAATTCCCTCCTTTATCAACTCACAAGACTAATTCAAACACTTCAACGAAAGAGTCCAGATTCCACACAACTCTGGCCGTCCACTATGCAAAATAAACACTCCAAAAACACCTTACCACTAAAACCTTCGACCTCTTCACGCCACCTTGTAGCTCCCCTAGTGACGCCACCTTGCCACTAGACCACAGGCCCATCTGTCCTATTTCTTCTTCATTTATTTAAAAGGCCTACTAACTGAAGTCACAGTTCCCTTGGGCTAAAACCAAAAATCTTCATATGCTTTTACTTGATCCCAGGACATCTCCAACACCCCTAGACACTCCAAATTCATTAACCCTCAAAGCCTACATGCCAATTGTCTTTTTTTTGTTCACTTAAAAATTTTCTGAGATCTAAAGCCCAAAGCGCAATAGGCCCAATTCTTCTAGGCCCAAATTCGGGGTGTTACATTCGTCGCCCTATTTCTAGGGTTGCAATCAACTCTGCTTAATTGTGTTGATCTTCTCTTAAATAGGGACTTTTGCTCCACTGAATAAGCACATTCGATTTTGAATCAATAACCTGAATTATCAAAACAAGAATAAGAACTCACAATTAAGAATAAGAACAAGTATTTATCTTATAAATCAAATAATAACAAAATTCGTCTTAGGTTTCATCCCCTTAGGTATTTAAGGGATTTAGTTCATACTAATAGAGGGAAACATCATAAAATAGGGAAAACAAAAAAACATATGGAAACCCAAAAATTTCTAAAGAACTTGATGAGAGATCTTCAGTCTTGATGGAGATCCTTCTCATAAGCTGTTTCCAACGGCTGTCTTGGAGTATTTTCTGCCTTCTACTCGGCATCTATTTGACATCTGTCGACCTCCTTTTTTAGGTTTCCCATAGGGTGCTTATATAGGCTTTGAGATGCCTTACTTAGCCCACAAGTATCCTATTCCGAATAGAATTCATCCTAGGTTCGGAGGGACACGCCCGTGGTGGACTCCTTCGGCCATGGTTGATTCTGCTTGCCACACACGATCGTGTGATCTGCCCGTGGTCGATAGTCCAGGCCGTGTGATTTCTGATGTAGGCCCATTTTGTCCCTTTTTGGCCCGTTTCTCGTTCTTTTCGACTCCCTAAACTCTCCTGAGTATAAAACATGAAATTAAGAGATTAGGAGCATCAAATTCATCAAATTCAATGAAAAATCATCCAAAATTAAGCCAAGCATGGGGTTAAAATATGTGTAAATTATGGTTTATCAAATATCCCCACACTTAAGCCTTTGCTTGTCCTCAAGCAAAATTCTCAACTCACAATTAAAATTAACTTCCTCAACTTATAATTCTTATCAATAATGTTTTACCATGATTCATATATAATTCATACATTGATAATTTAACTAAAAGAGTCCTAAAGATTCAAACAATCTAAGTCATAAATTTTTATAGCACGAAAACATAGGTGTTTTCCCTTACCTAAATAATTACCTTTGATTCAAAACTAACAAGAATTGACATCCTCACTAAAGATTCTCTCAAATCAGTCAAGGTGTTTAATGTTCAAATTAAGCATTCAAAAAGTCAAACATGAAAAGTTAATCCCATAGGCTTGCATGAAAATCAAATCTCCACCACTATAATATTAGATGATACAAAAATCAAAAGATCTTAAAGGGTTGTAATGGGGCTTGGGTTAAAGGTGTGAGATTAGGCTAAATTAAGAGGTTAGAATCGAGATTGAATTGGCAAATTACCTACCAAGAAATAATGAACTAATAATGAATAATTACATTACTAACACGAGCTTCTTCTAAAGATTTGAATTTAACTGTTTAAGCTCATAAAACGTGGAACTATTAATGGATATACTTTCAGCTTTTTTTTTTTAGAATAAGAGCAATTAATGAAACACCCCACACCCGGCCCACGAGCCTTGACCGGATCTGGTATGTTCCTCGATATAAACTGATTCAAAATTCTTTTGTTACTTTGGAAAATTTGTGTGTTTTGAAAGAAAGATTGTTTTTGGTTTGGGCTCAAGTTGGAAACCAATTTACTATGGAAATATAAGTTTTATAAAATTTCATTGTTAAGTTCCAAAACGTTTAAAAGATATGTTGAATTTTAATCATATAATTCATAAGCATCAAAACATTTAGGGTTTTATTTTCAAATAAAACATTTGAACTTTAATTTGATAAATTTCGTAACATATGGAAATAAATAAAATGCATGCATAAATAGTTTATCACTATGGCCTTATTACATCGAAACAATCCCAAAATAAATTTAAAGTACTTATAATAAAAATAAAATGTCCAAGTCATAAAATCCCTTGTTGAGCATGGCCACCTTTAAGCACCTGCCGACCCAGTCCATCACTGATCGTCACCTGGAAGAAAATGTTCCCCAACGGGGTGAGTCAAACAGACTCAATGTGTAACCAACACTAAAATTTAACAATTCAGGCATACGTTATCTTATCACATACATATTCATATAACAGATAGGAAATAATGATGCAATCCGAGCCCAAAACCTATATGCCATCCGCTACACATCACCCGTACCAACCTGCACACCGTGGGGACTACTAAGTCAACCCTCTATCCGCTACACACCATCGAAGGCAGTCGCTGCAGTCGACGTGCTCATCGCCCTTATAAAATTCGTGGCATAGCCACCAGATACATATTTCGTGTCATGAGACACCATATTCAAATATCGTGGTCTTAAGTCACCACATTCACTTATCGTGGTCTTAGGTCACCACTTTCACTTCCCCTTTTCATAATATCCCATTTGCCCCATGTCATACATATTATGTAGTACAATGCCTTGTTTCACATTCTTTTCATATTCACAGTCATGGCATAACAAATCATTTCATACTCATAGTAGGAGTAGGAAAACGTCCTTAGTATTGTGTACCATAATAGGGTACTTAGCCATATTCACATTCTTATAAACATGTTCATATTAAGTATTGCCATAAATTTTATTAAAAGATAGTGTGGGGTACACACCTGATTAACTTATCACTTCACTGAAGTCCCGAAATCCGATCTACTGCCTTAGATCTTAATCCCTACATTCGGCCAACATTTGATATTTAAACCAAAAGCCTATTCGGCTACAAATCCAAATCCCAGTAGGATTAGTACACTTAAAACCTACCTTGCTGCCGATTTCTCTATTAATCAAATCCCGAAATCGTTGCTATGATCTTTCTTGTAATCGGCTAACTCTAGATCACTTTAACATGTTAGTTTTCGGCTTTTAAGATAATAAGGAATAGATCCAAACACTAAAATAAGCCTTGGCCGAATGTACATAGGTACTTACCTTAAGGATCTCAAATCCCGGAATTACTCCTTGGTTATGGAGTTGTCGAAATACCTATACACATGTGTTAGATCCGATTATAACATTGAATCATAATACATGGCCTTTGGCCGAATGTCTTAAGCCCTTACCTTAGATCTTAAAAGTCCCGAAAGTTTCTTCTCTGTAGTCGACAGCACCTAATTCCCGAAACTTCCTTCAAGTAGTCGGCCATAGATATTAATAGAGTTAGAGTCTTAATTTCGGCCTAAGAAAAAAAATAAGATGATGACTTATAGATCCTTACCCCTTTATATTGAAATCGATTGCACCTCTATCTGTCACCACTTGATAGATTCGACTATAGGCTAGGCAAGGCTCAACACGTTTCGGCTTTTGATGATTTGCTAAAGAGATTCGGCAATGGCTAGAGGATGATCTCACAACTTTCGGCTTTTGAGAGATTGAGAGAACGAGAAGAGAATAGGATGTAAAAGAGGTTGGGCGTTAATGAAGAAAAGAAAAGAGAGGGTGTTGAGGCTTAGAGAATCGGCAATAGTGGACTTTGAGAAGGAAATTCGGCTTTTGACAAAATAGGAGAAGGGAGAAATTTGTTAGAGAATTTCGGCAGAGGCTTCCTTGAAGAGAAAAGAATGAATGAAGAATGGCCTTACTCTTCTTTGGCCGAAAATACTATCAAAAGAACCCCCTAGTCGGCCAACTCTATCAAATTCCTAACTTTTCTCCTCATCTCTTCATAAAAATAATCCTACAATTATCTCTTCTTTTATCCATTCAAAAATAAAAGGAATTAATCCATAATTGAGCACACCCTTTAGCCGAATTTTAAAGAGAATTAAACTCCTCCCTTAAGTTCCTTAGTGTCGTCTATTACCTCCTCCTTGTGCCGCAAAAAATAAAAGCTTTATTTTGCTTCCCACGTTGCTCGAACCTAGGCCCATTGCACATGCCTGTGGCGTCATTCCCAGAGGGTTTAAGTGGCGCCTCCAAGCCACTTAGACAAGCCCAATTGTATGTCATATCTCACATACAATTTCTCTTAAGGCCCTATTAACTTAGCTTCCTCTTTTAGACTTAAAACTCAATATTTTCTAAATCTTTCTTCTATACTTTAGGGTTCCAAAAATTCATAAAAACACATTCATACACACAAAAGCATACTTTCACATTCAATTAAGCAATAATGCATAAGCCATACTTCGGGATATTACAGTTCTACCCCCCTTAAAAATAATTTCGTCCTCGAAATTACCTGGCTGAAATAGGTGAGGGTATTGCTGTCGAATTGCCTCTTCTGGCTCCCATGACGCTTCCTCCGATCCATGATTGCGCCATAACACTTTGACTAAAGGCATTGATTTTCGTCGTAACGCTTTCACATCTCGTTCCAAGATCTGAATCGGCTCTTCCTCGTAGGACAAATCTGGCCTTAGTTCCACCTCCTCAATCGGAACTACATGAGATGGATCCAATCGATAACAACGTAGCATGGACACATGGAATACATCGTGCATCTGCTTCAACACTTGTGGCAACTCTAACTGATACGCCACTGGTCCAACTCTCTTCAATACCCGATAAGGCCCTATAAACCTTGGACTTAACTTCCCTTTGCGACCAAATCGCATCACCTTCTTCCATGGCGACACTTTGAGAAACACTTGATCTCCCACGTCAAACTCTATCTCTTTCCGTTTGAGATCTGCATATGACTTTTGTCTATCAGATGCTTCCTTTAACCGAGCTCGAATTATCTCAACCTTTTCCTCCAATTCTGCCGCTAACTCTGGACCCAAAACTCGACGTTCTCCCAATTCCGTCCAACACGTAGGTGTTCGACACTTCCGTCCATACAGCGCTTCATACGGTGCCATCCGAATACTGGCTTGATAGCTGTTGTTGTAGGCAAACTCAGCTAAAGGCAAGTATTCTTCCCAACTTCCTCTGAAGTCTATCACACATCCTCTCAGCATATACTCCAACACTTGAATTACTCGTTCAGATTGCCCGTCGGACTGTGGATGAAATGCTGTAGTAAAATCCAATTTGGTGCCTAAAGCCTGATGTAGTGCTTTCCAAAACCGAGACGTAAACCTTGGGTCCCTATCCGAAATAATTGATACCGGAACCCCATGCAACCTTACAATCTCAGCCACATACAGCTTCGCCAACTTCTGCAGAGAATAATCAACTCTAATTCGAATGAAACGCGCGGACTTAGTCAAGCGATCCACTATCACCCATACCGAGTCCTTCTTAGTGGGCGTAAGGGGAAACCCACTAACGAAGTCCATGGTAATTCTCTCCCACTTCCATTGTGGAATCTTGATTGGCTGAAGCAATCCTGACGGAACTTGGTGTTCAGCCTTAACTTGCTGACACGTCAAACACTTGCCGACAAATTCTGTAACTTCCTTTTTCAGACCAGGCCACCAATATTGTTCTCTTAAGTCTCTATACATCTTAGTACCTCCAGGATGCATAGCATAAGGGCTACTATGCGATTCCTGAAGAATTCTCTGTCTTAACTCCTCATTCTTTGGCATGCAGACCTTACCCTTGAAACACAATACTGCCTCGTCATTAATACCATAATCCATCAACTCTCCATTCTGTACTTGCTGTAACTTAGCACTTAACTCATCATCAACCAACTGTCCCTCTTTAACTTCATTCAACCACGTCGGCTTAATTTGCAACTCTGCCAGCAGACTTCCATCCTCGTACAAGCTCAGATGTGCAAACATCGCCCTCAGATCTGACACAACCTTCCGACTTAGGGCGTCCGCCACTACATTCGCCTTGCCCAGATGATACTCTATTGAACAGTGATAGTCCTTCAGTAACTCCACCCACCTTCGCTGTCTCAGGTTTAACTCCTTCTGAGTCAACAGATACTTGAGACTCTTGTGGTCTGTGTAGATCACTAACTTTTCTCCGTAAAGATAGTGTCTCCACACCTTAAGAGCAAATACCACTGCTGCCAATTCCAAATCATGAGTTGGGTAGTTAACCTCATGTGGCCTTAACTGTCGAGACGCATAAGCAACTACTTTACCATCCTGCATCAGTACGCATCCCAATCCTGTATGAGAAGCGTCACAATACACCATGAAATCCTTTTCTGCCTCCGGCTGAATCAAGACCGGAGCTTCAGTCAGGACCCTCTTAAGTTTCTCAAAACTCTCCTGTTGCTTATCTCCCCACACGAAAGGTACTTCCTTCCTCAATAACTTCGTCAAAGGCGCGGCAATCGACGAGAACCCTTCCACAAACCTTCTGTAGTAGCCTGCTAATCCCAAGAAACTACGAATCTCTGCCACCGACCTAGGTGGTTTCCAATCTAGCACCGCTTCAATCTTTCTAGGATCCACCCTTATCCTTCTGCAGACACCACATGTCCTAAAAACGCAACCTCCTTAAGCCAAAATTCACACTTGCTGAATTTGGCATATAGCTTCTTCTCCCTTAACACTTGCAACATAATCCGTAGATGCTCATCATGCTCCTCTTCAGACTTGGAATACACCAAGATGTCATCGATGAACACCACGATGAACCTATCCAAGTAAGGTTGAAAAACCCGGTTCATCATATCCATGAACGCAGCTGGGGCATTCGTTAATCCAAACGGCATTACAACAAACTCAAAATGCCCATACTTTGTCTGAAAGGCTGTCTTATGGATATCTGCCTCCTTCACTTTAAGTTGATGATATCCAGACCTTAGATCTATCTTGGAGAATACTGCTGCCCCCTTAAGCTGATTGAACAAGTCGTCTATCCTTAGCAAAGGATACTTGTTCTTGATGGTTAACTTATTCAACTGACGATAATCTATGCACATACGCATAGTCCCGTCCTTTTTCTTCACAAACAAGACCGGTGCTCCCCACAGAGACACACTGGGTCGGATAAATCCACGATCAAGCAACTCTTGAATCTGAGCCTTGAGCTCAACCAACTCCTTAGGTGCCATTCTGTACGGTGCGATTGACACAGGAGCTATTCTAGGTAGCAATTCAATTCCAAACTCTACCTCCCTATCTGGGGGTATTCCTGGTAATTCCTCCGGAAACACATCCTCAAAATCCCTTACCGTTCTAACTCCACTAGTACCTTCTTCCTTTCCATCTAACGCACTTACGAAGGCTAAGAACGCCTTGCACCCTTTACGAACCATCTTTTCAGCCTTTAGCGCCGAAACTACATTAGACAAGTAGTTTCTTCTTTCTCCTATCCTAATGACTACCTCATCCTCTGGGGTCCTTAATTCCATTCCCTTAGCTGCACAGTCCAACACAGCCCGATGTTCCACTAGCCAGTCCATACCAAGTATGAGGTCGAATTCTCCGAAGGGAAGTTCCATCAAATCGACAGAAAATACTACGCCTTGTATTTCTAGGGGCACTTTCCGAAAGATCTTATTCACCACTACAGTTTGACCTAGTGGGCTTACTATAGTCATCTCCCTATCAAAACGTTCAGAGACTATGTCTAGAGTTTTCACTACTCTACATGCAACATACGAATGGGACGAGCCCACATCAATCAAAGCAAAATAAGGCCTGCCACAAATAAGGAACGTACCGGTTATGACGTCCGGCGCGTCTCCATCTTCCCTACGATGAACTGCATAAACCAAGCCCGGTTGCCTTGCCTCAGTATTATTATTAGCACCTCTGCCAGGTGTTCCACGTCCTCTTCCAGCACCGCTACCTCGGCCATTCGGACCACGGCCTCGCTGAGGTTGCTGACCACCTCTACCAACCTGATTCACATTCTGAGCCACTGGTCGATTTCCATCTGGCCTCATAGGGCAATCCTTAATCATATGGTCCTTGGACCCACACCTAAAGCATCCTCCAGTCTTTTTCCAACACTCTCCCAAGTGTTTCTTCCCACACTGATCACAAGTACGATATTGCCCTCCAGTACCAGCTTGCTGACCTCGCGGCCCTTCAACTCTAGGCCTTTTCTGAGCATTCCCAGATGATCCTGACGGTCCAAATACTCTTTTTGGCCTATTCCGATCAGTGTTCTGCCTTGCAGAATCCTTAATTCCCTCGGCTACCTTAGCCTTTTCCACCAATACAGAGAACTCTCGCTCCTGATATGGAGCAATTAACAGCCTCAGATCATCCCTTAGTCTGTCCTCAAACCAGACACAACGCTCATGCTCAGTAGCCACTACTCCTCGAGCATACCGACTTAACCTCAGAAATTCAGCTTCGTACTCTGCTACTGACTTGTTCCCTTGAACCAGCCCCAAAAATGCCTTCCTCTGCTCATCGATATATCTGGTTCCCACATACTTCTTTTGATATGCCGCCTTAACATACTCCCAGGTCAGATCCTCAGCTGTGGCACCATCCCGAACTGTGAGCCACCACTGATACGCTTCATCGCGTAGCAGTGCCACCATTCCTTTCAGTTTCTCTTCAGGGGTCAAATCCAGCTCATCCATAATCCGTTCCGTTGCTTCCAACCAATACTCAGCCGTACTGGGTGCCACACCAGATACTCCTCGAAACATCTCAGCCCCATTGGCTCGGAGTCGCTCGGGTACAGATTTCCGAGCTCTCATATTTCCACCCGCGCCAGCCACCATCTCAAGAACTCGCAGCACAGCCTGCGACACAGCATCGTCCCCCGTCTGATCTTGCCGTTCAACACCAACAGCTGGGGGTGGTGGTGGCGGTGGTACCTCATTGTCAGATCCTTGACCCGATCTAACGTGTTCCGACACGGTCATTCTTCCTCTACCACGTCCATGATGACCGCGTCCTTTAGAACTCATATCTAACGTCACGCTTTAATCTGTTTAAGAAAGTTTTTTGAATTAGTCCTTGTTTCACTGATTATTCGCGAAGAATTTTATGGAAAGAGCTTAATAGGGATTCTTTCGATTATTCCAAGTCTCAAGTCTTCTATCCTAATTCACAGAAAAGCACATCCATTCCATAGTATCTCCCATACACATTCACTCTTTGGACATTTCTGTCCGTTCCTATCCCAGGGGTATTTTCGTCATTTGTCCTACAGGGGTATTTTGGTAAATAATCGGGGTCAATTTGAAAATTACAAAAGAAATTTCAAAATTTTCCAAACTCATGGGTATTTTGGAAGAAAGATTTTCCAAATCAGGGGTATGGTTAAAATTTCAGAAAACAGGGTCATTTTGGTAATTTTGGTAAACCATGGGTAATTTCGTAAATTTTTTTTCAAATCGGGGTATTTTGGATTTTTGCAAACTAGGATTCTTAAATACTTTTACAAAGTAAGGAAATTTTTATTGAAATCAAGGGTAATAAGGTAATTTTAAAACCAAGGGCATTTTTGTAATTTTACCTCTAGGGGTATTTTAGTAATTTTCATAAATCAAGAAATGTTTCAGAAAATTTTATAGAATCATGTTTGCAAATCAAAAGGGTGATTTAAGGGTTTTAAAACTAGGGTTTCCATAAAAACACAGCTAGTCCCTTTCGGGTTTTAGTTAGGGGTCTAGCCCATGAATAAGTCCTCTTGGTTAGGGTGAACCGAAGCTACGCACCAGGTAGGATTCGAGTGGAGAGGAGGTGAGTCACGCGGACTGCTTAAATACCAAGCTCCCACCGAATACCAATCCTAGACATGCGCACAATGGTTGCCACACCCTAACTCGGTGACTTAGTCACAGGTTTGTTTAATTAGGCAATTAAGTCTTATGTAATTATTGGGGTAACTAGTCCTAGGGTTCAAGTACCTATCATACTATTCTATGTTCCATTCCACTTCTACCCTTCTACATAATATAAATCACACAAAGGATAGGAGTACTTACCTGGTGGACTTCGGGTCGGAGACTTAGGTGCCATGCAAGAAAAACCTGCTTTTCATAAAATTTTTACAAAATTTCTTTTGGGCTTAATTTTGAAAACGTTTTGGGCCTTAAACCCAAGGCCGAGAGTTTAAAACTAAGCTCTGATACCAAACTAAAACACCCCACACCCGGCCCACGAGCCTTAACCGGATCTGGTATGTTCCTCGATATAAACCGATTCAAAATTCTTTTGTTACTTTGGAAAATCTGTGTGTTTTGAAAGAAAGATTGTTTTTGGGTTGGGCTCAAGTTGGAAACCAATTTACTTTGGAAATATAAGTTTTATAAAATTTCATTGTTAAGTTCCAAAACGTTTAAAAGATATGTTGAATTTTAATCATATAATTCTTAAGCATCAAAACATTTAGGGTTTTATTTTCAAATAAAACATTTGAACTTTAATTTGATAAATTTCGTAACATATGGAAATAAATAAAATGCATGCATAAACAGTTTATCACTATGGCCTTATTACATCGGAACAATCCCAAAATAAATTTAAAGTACTTATAATAAAAATAAAATGTCCAAGTCATAAAATCCCTTGTTGAGCATGGCCACCTTTAAGCACCAGCCAACCCAGTCCATCACTGATCGTCACCTGGAAGAAAATGTTCCCCAACGAGGTGAGTCAAACAGACTCAATGTGTAACCAACACTAAAATTTAACAATCCAGGCATACGTTATCTTATCACATACATATTCATATAACAGATAGGAAATAATGATGCAACCCGAACCCAAAACCTATTTGCCATCCGCTACACATCACCCGTACCAACCTGCACACCGTGGGGACTACTAAGTCAACCCTCCATCCGCTACACACCATCGAAGGCACTGGCTGCAGTCGACGTGCTCATCGCCCTTATAAAATTCGTGGCATAGCCACCAGATACATATTTCGTGTCATGAGACACCATATTCAGATATCGTGGTCTTAAGTCACCACATTCACTTATCGTGGTCTTAGGTCACCACTTTCACTTCCCCTTTTCAAATATCCCATTTGCCCCATGTCATACATATTATGTAGTACAATGCCTTGTTTCACATTCTTTTCATATTCACAGTCATGGCATAACAAATCATTTCATACTCATAGTAGGAGTAGGAAAACGTACCTTAGTATTGTGTACCATAACAGGGTACTTAGCCATATTCACATTCTTATAAACATGTTCATATTAAGTATTGCCATAAATTTTATTAAAAGATAGTGTGGGGTACACACCTGATTAACTTATCACTTCACTGAAGTCCCGAAATCTGATCTACTGCCTTAGATCTTAATCCCTACATTCGGCCAACATTTGATATTTAAACCAAAAGCCTATTCGGCTACAAATCCAAATCCCAGTAGGATTAGTACACTTAAAACCTACCTTGCTGCCGATTTCGCTATTAATCAAATCCCAAAATCGTTGCTATGATCCTTCTTGTAATCGGCTAACTCTAGATCACTTTAACATGTTAGTTTTCGGCTTTTAAGATAATAAGGAATAGATCCAAACACTAAAATAAGCCTTGGCCGAATGTACATAGGTACTTACCTTAAGGATCTCAAATCCCGAAATTACTCCTTGGTTATGGAGTTGTCGAAATACCTATACACATGTGTTAGGTCTGATTCTAATATTGAATCATAATACATGACCTTTGGCCGAATGTCTTAAGCCCTTACCTTAGATCTTAAAAGTCCCGAAAGTTTCTTCTTTGTAGTCGACAGCACCTAATTCCCGAAACTTCCTTCAAGTAGTCGGCCATAGATATTAATAGAGTTAGAGTCTTAATTTCGGCCTAAGAAAAAAAACAAGATGATGACTTATAGATCCTTACCCCTTTATATTGAAATCGATTGCACCTCTGTCTGTCACCACTTGATAGATTCCACTATAGGCTAGGCAAGGCTCAACACATTTCGGCTTTTGATGATTTGCTAAAGAGATTCGGCAATGGCTAGAGGATGATCTCACAACTTTCGGCTTTTGAGAGATTGAGAGAATGAGAAGAGAATAGGATGTAAAAGGGGTTAGGCTTTAATGAAGAAAAGAAAAGAGAGGGTGTTGAGGCTTAGAGAATCGGCAATGGTGGACTTTGAGAAGGAAATTCGGCTTTTGACAAAATAGGAGAAGGGAGAAATTTGTTAGAGAATTTCGGCAAAGGCTTCTTTGAAGAGGAAAGAATGAATGAAGAATGACCTTACTCTTCCTTGGCCGAAAATACTATCAAAGGAACCCCCTAGTCGGCCAACTCTATCAAATTTCTAACTTTTCTCCTCATCTCTTCATAAAAATAATCCTACAATTATCTCTTCTTTTATCCATTCAAAAATAAAAGGAATTAATCCACAATTGAGCACACCCTTTAGCCGAATTTTAAAGAGAATTAAACTCCTCCCTTAAGTTCCTTAGTGCCGTCCATTACCTCTTCCTTGTGCCGCAAAAAATAAAAGCTTTATTTTGCTTCCCACGTTGCTCGAACCTAGGCCCATTGCACATGTTTGTGGCGTCATTCCCAGAGGGTTTAAGTGGCGCCTCCAAGCCACTTGTCTTGTATGTCATATCTCACATACAATTTCTCTTAAGGCCCTATTAACTTAGCTCTTCTTTTAGACTTAAAACTCAATATTTTCTAAATCTTTCTCCTATACTTTAGGGTTCCAAAAATTCATAAAAACACATTCATACACACAAAAGCATACTTTCACATTCAATTAAGCAATAATGCATAAGCCATACTTCGGGATATTACAATTAATAAGAAAGAACTTTAACAACTAAAATAAAGAACATAGTTAGGCAACTGTTCAAATCAAATCTTGACAAAAAGGACGTCAAAAGATTAGGGGAAGTAAAAATTTGGTTTTGGGTTAATATTAATGGGTGAGTCAAGAAATGGTTTATTAGGCTAAAAAGGGGTTTACTAGGAGTTAATTATGGAGGTAGGCTTTTTGGGATAAGTGAGTTAGATCCTAGGCGCCTTTATCATCTCAGTATATCAAATCAAAAATGTGGTCTCGACATGTATAATTGAAGCAAGTTCTAGAAGAAAAAATCAATATTGACACACTCATAATCAATAAAGTGAGCAAGAAAAATATATGCTCTAAAAGGCTCAAAGACTCACAAAAATTATGGTTTTTGATGTCAACCTTGCAAATTTCAAACTTCAAAGTAAAATCTAAGATTAGGGAAACAAACTAAAAAAATTTAATTCTAAAAATAGACTATTTTTAATTCTGAAAATAGACTTATCATGCTTGATTCTCTAATGTCTTAAAGTTTAAGCCACCATTGCATAATTATCTATGACTTAATTCGAAACATATCAATGAGAATCATAAATCAATAGAAGTTTCCTTCTAATAGTAATATGAGAAAATTACTTAAGAAGAAGATAAATTTCAGGGATTTTCAAATAGTACTATAGTTAACCTCCCCACACTTAAGATGTACATTGTCATCAATGTACAAAGATAGATAAATTAGTAATAATTTCATAAGAGAGGGAGAGAAGTGAAACTTCCTGAATCATGGATGAAATCTTTGAAAATGACACTTTTAGTAATGAAGCCAATGAAAAGCATGATGAACTAAGTAGAGGTAAAGGTGGGGAAGAATATTCCAATTCCTTAGTAGCACCGTGAACTTTTTGAAACTGTAGAGTCATCGGTAAAGTTTTTAGGGGGTTTTATTAAATGGATTTTGTTATGATTACTCGAAAATAGCTAAAGAGAAAAAGAAATCAACATAATTAATATAATTTAGAGAAAATAAAAGGAAATAGTTCAATAGCTTAAAAATTTAAATAAAATAAAAATAACTAAAAGAAAAATGAAAATAAATGGACTCAAAGGTGATCATCCCCAGATGGATCATGAGGTGGGGGTGGCGGCGATATGTGGAAGTGCTGACAAATCTGTTGAAGAGTCGCCTCGATGCCGTCGAATCATCGAGCATTGTCGTTAAATTGCTGCATACAATACTGCTCGAACCTCGTGAGGTGCTAAAAAATGTCACTTAGTGAAGCTACCGTATGTGCTGGTCGGTGTGGCGGTGGTGGCGCAAACGGTGGCTCCTCGTGCTGTGGGGGACATCATCAGTCTTCTGGGTTGTCCTGATTGGTTGGTTGCGAGAGCCAGTATTGGGGAGGATCAAAACTACGTCGACGCTCAATCATCCTCATGTGGAGCACAGTCGAAATGCCCTGTGGGGACATCTGCCCGATAAGGGTGAGCGAGGAGGCTTGAGCTGCGATGTTGAAGAGCCCAAAATATCGAGCCAGGCGGTGATGTATGGGCCCATGGAGATGACCCCTCTCCTATACCGCTCCGTCTGATGTTGAATTGCACGGGCTATGAAGTAGCTAAGTCGAAGACGTGCCCGTTCGCCATGTATTATAAAAAGTAGGCGTCGTGTGTGTTGATGACGTCGGTGCTCTCTCGCCTGCCTGTCAAAGTATGAGCAACGATAGTGTCTAAATACCTCAATGAGGGGGTGAGAACTGACGCTTTGGAGCGGCTGGGGTCATAGGTAGCCCAGTCGGGACCTAAGTCATTCTAACATTTAGAAGGGGAGTAATGGATGTGGCGATGTAGGTCCTCCACCATGAATTCTTCGGTGTAAAGGCCCAAAGCGGCTCCGAACTAGGGGACACTCATCTCACGTATGAGGCCTTCGAGACGGATGTGGATTATGCCAGAGTCGTCAAAGTTCATCATGACTGTCTGTAGGTGAAAAGTGGAGTAGAACTCCAAAGTGAGCTCTAGGTATGTAGGCTCGACGATATCAAAGAAGTGCCCCTACGGGTCGGTGGATAAAAGGGCTCGAACCGCGTCAGCTAGCTAGACCTGCTCTAGGGCGGCCCAATCAATACACCTCCCCATACCGAGGGGTTGTAAGCGAAGTAACCGAAAGAGTTCCTCCTGAGGTTCCGAGGGGAACTATAGGAATGGGTGGCGTACTTCGATAGAGGCACTTGAGAAGGTTGCACTGGTACCTTTTATTCCCTCGTGGTGGAGTCATTACATACCTGAGAAAAAAGGATATTCAATAATTCAAGTATTATTGCCAGCCAAGAATGCATTATCCTAAAAGTTCTAAATAGTCTATTTCTATAATAGTTAAGTAAATTATCAAGTAATGCTAAAATTATGAAGAAATATCATAATAGAATTAAACTGAGTAAAGCAAATAAACTAAGAAGATTAGAAATAGAAATCTAAATCATGAAATAATAACAAAGGATAAAATAAAAAAATTAAAAATTAAATAAATAAGCAAACGATGGTGGTGAATGGTGAACCGATGGAGTTGGTGAAGTGGTGGCATGGACGTGGTGGTGGCACACGGTCGTGGAGGTGTTTACACGGGAGTGGACTGTGGGTGTGGTGCGTCGAAGAAAGAAAAGGAGAAGAGGGAAGGAAGAAAAGGAAAAGGAAAAATGAGGGGGGAGAAGAGTCGACGGTGGCTGGAAAGGTGGAGGAGGGGGTTTGTTTGGGTGAGAACGGCTAGGGTTTTTAGGGGGAGAAGATGAATAGTGGGGGTTTAAATAGGAAGTGGGGCACACGGTCAGTAGCCACGCCCGTGTGCACTGTGTTTAGCCCGTGTGTTTTGCGAATTTTGAATTTGGGCGCGTCTGAGTAGTGGCCCACGCCCGTGTTCCCAGGGCGTGTTGGGTAACACGGCCGACTCGCACGGTCGTGTCTTGCTTTGTTCGCTTCTCCCACGCCCATATAGAATGTCACACGCCCTTGGTAGTCAATCAGTGTCAACCACAGGCTCTAGGCACGGGCGCGTCGAACGCCCGTGTGAATTACTCATTTTCAACCACGGCTTTTGGGCACGGACGTGTCGTACGCCCATGTCATTTACTCAGTATTAATCACAGCCACATCGCATGGTCATGGCATTTTATCGCAGCCCGTATTTTTGAGTCAGTTTCAACCACGGCCGCATCATACAGCCTTGGTGTTTTATCGTAGCCCGTGTTTGGGAAAAATTGTTCTTTCTTCGCCCGCACAGTCTCCTCCATGCTAATGTCTCTTCCCGTGGTCTCCACACGGCCACGGCCACCCCCGTGTGCTAGGCCGTGTGTGTAAGAAATCCTGCGCCTATTAGATTGGTTAGTTCTTAGTTAGATGCTAAAATAAAAAATATGGATGTTAGTGAGGTTAGTGCTCGGGTTGCCTCCTGAGAAGCGCTTGTTTAAAGTCTTAAGCTAGACTTACCCTATTTTCATTTCTAAATAAAGGTTCACGAAGCTGAAGGTCCTCTCTCATATCCCTAAAATCTTCACCATTAGATATTTTCAGTCGTTGACCATTTACCTTGAATGTGCCATAAGTCGGATGAGTTACCTTGAATGTGCGATAGGGAAAAATAGTTTTGATTACAAATGGACCTGGCCATATTGATTTTAGCTTTCCAGGAAAAAATTTGAGCCTTGAATTGTATAGTAGAACAAGATCTCCTACTTCAAATTGCTTCGGTTGCTTCAAACGGGCATCATGGTGTCGCTTTGTTGTCTTCTTATATAGACGTGAGTTCTCGTAGGCATTTGCTCGCCACTCATCTAGCTCGTTCAACTGCATCATTCTTTTCTCACTTACAAGTTTAAGATTGTACTTTAAGAATTTTATTGCCCAAAATGCTTTGTGCTCTAATTCAAATGGTAGATGACAACTTTTTCCGTAGACAATTCTGTATGGGGATGTTCCTATGGGAGTTTTAAAAGTGGTTCTATAGGCCCATAAAGCATCCTCTACTTTTAAGGCCCAATCTTTCCTATTTGATTCTATTGTTTTCTCTAGAATACGCTTAAGCTCTCGATTTGCTACTTCCACTTGTCCACTGGTTTGAGGGTGATAAAGGGTAGCTGTTCTGTGGTGTACTCCATATTTGTTTAAGACTTTATCAAATTGATTTTTACAAAAATGAGTACCCCTATCACTAATAATTGCTCTGGGTGTTCCAAATCGAGAGAAGAGTTTCTTAAGAAATCTCACTACCACCTGGGCATCATTAGTAGGTAAAGCTTGAGCTTCCACCCATTTTGAAATATAATCCACTACTACTAATATGTATTTATTCCCAAATGAACTAGGGAATGGACCCATAAAATCAATACCCCATACATCAAATATTTCACATGATAGCTTTGAGGCATTTCATCGCGTTTGGAGATATTACCTGTTCTCTAACATCTATCACATGTAGCAACATACCTGTTAGCGTCTTTGAACAGAGTGGGCCAATAAAAATCTGATTCTAGAGTTTTATGTGCTGTCCTAATCCCACTGTAATGTCCTCCTGATGGTCCTGAATAGCAATGTTCTAGGATTTTGCTTGCTTCTGCCTTTGTAACACATCTCCGAATTACTTGATCTGCACATATACGAAAAAGAAAAGGGTCCTCCCAAAAATAGTTTTTCGCATCAGCAAAGAATTGCTTCTTTTGATGATGTGTTAACCTTTTTGGTAGGATGTTAGCAGCTAAGTAATTCGCAATGTCTGCAAACCAAGGTACCTCGGAGTCAGATATAGCAAATAGTTGTTCTTCAGGAAATGAGTCATTTATCTCACTCTCATCCAGTTCTTTGATATGTAGTTTTTCAAGCAAAGAAAGATGGTCAGCCGTAAGATTTTCAGCTCCTTTCTTATCTTGAATTTCCAAATCAAATTCCTGTAAGAGTAAAATCCATCTTATGAGTCGAGGTTTTGCATCAGATTTAGTTAAAAGATAACGAAGAGCTAAATGGATAGTGTAAACGACAGCTTTAGATAATATCAAATACTGTCTAAATTTATCAAATGCAAAAACCACAGCTAGCAATTCATTTTCTGTGGTGGTGTAATTTTCTTGTGCGGCCGTCAATGTTTTGCTAGCATAATAGATTGGCTAAAAATGCTTGTCTCTTTGCTGTCTCAGAACTGTACCTACTGCAAAGTCACTCGCATCACACATTAGTTCAAATGGTAAATTCCAATCAGGTGCAATTATAATTGGAGCATTTATTAATTTATTTTTGAGGGTATTAAATGCTTCTAAACAATCCTGATCAAAATCGAAAGGCACATCTTTCTCTAGTAGTTTTGTTAAAGGCTTAGCTATTTTGGAAATATCTTTAATAAATCTTCTATAAAATCCAGCATGTCCTAAAAAGCTTCTAATAGCCTTAACTGAACTAGGAGAAGGTAATTTTTCTATGGTTTCAATTTTTGCTTTATCAACCTCAATCCCTTTACTAGAAATTTTGTGACTTAACACAATCCCTTCTCGAACCATAAAGTGACACTTTTCCCAATTAAGCATAAGGTTTGTTTCCTCACATCTCATTAGAACTCGTGTTAATTTTTTAAGGCAAATATGGAAAGAATTACCAAATACCGAAAAGTCGTCCATAAATACCTTCATAATATCTTCCACGAGTTCATCAAAGATGGCTAGCATGCAGCGCTGAAAAGTAGCAAGACCATTACATAATCCAAAAGGCATTCTGCGATAAGCAAACATACCGTACGGACACGTAAATGTTGTCTTTTCTCGATCCTTAGGAGCTATTGGGATTTGGAAGTAGCCAGAGAGTCCGTCTAGGAAGCAATAGTACATGTGCCCAGATAATCTTTCTAACATCTGATCACTGAAGGGTAAAGGGAAGTGATCTTTTCTCGTGGCATCGTTCAACTTTCTATAGTCAATGCAGACTCTCCAGCCTGTGGCTGTTCTTGTTGGAATCAATTCATTCTTTTCGTTAGCTATAACAGTCATGCCTCCCTTCTTTAGAACAACCTGCATAGGACTTACCCAAGTACTGTCAGAAATAGGATAAATAACTCCAGCATCTAGAAGTTTATTACCTCAGCTTTAACAACTTCCTTCATATTGGGATTCAATCGCCTTTGAGGTTGCACACATGGTTTATATTCATCTTCCATTAAAATTTTGTGGGTGCAAAACAATGGACTTAGCCCTTTGATGTTAGAAATCTTCCAAGCTATGGCTCTTTTATGCTCCTTTAGTACCTGTAGCAACTCGTCTCTCTCTTTGGGTTCCAGTTCTGAAAAGATTATCACTAGTAGTGTAGAATTATCTCCGAGGAATGCATATTGTAAGTGATTTGGTAACTTTTTCAATTCCAATTTGGGCGGCTCTTCAATAGAGGGTTTTTGTTTTAGTTCGTCATTTATTTCAATGCCCTAGTCTTTCTTTTGTCTTGGGGAAGAAGTATTAGAATTTAACTCGCTTTTTATCTCCCCTAACTCATTGGTATCGTCATCTTCCCCCTCACCTTGGGTAAGACACAGTTCTAACGTGTCGTCATGTATGATTTCCTAAAAAGAATCTTGAAAAAAATGATCAATGGCATCAATAAAATAACAAGAATCATCTTACTCTCTAGAATATCGCATAACATCATAAATTTTAAAAATAATTTCCTCGTCGCCTACCCTTAGCGCAAGTTTACCATCTTCTACATCAATAACAACCTTAGCAGTAGCTAAAAAGGGGCGTCCTAAAATTAAAGGTACCTCAACGTCCTCATCCATGTCAAGTACAACAAAATCAATAGGGAATATAAATTTATCAACTTTTACCAGAATATATTCAATAATTCCCCTAGGGTATTTAATAGATATGTTAGCTAATTAAATACTCATCCTAGTGGGTTTTGGTTCCCCAAGACCAAGATGCTTGAACATTTTATAAGGCATTAAATTAATACTGGCACCTAAATCAGCTAGTGCTTTCTCAATATTTAAACTACCAATTAAACATGGAATAGTAAAACTTCCTAGATCCTTCAATTTGGTTGGTAGCTTATTTTGGAGAATAGCTAAACATTCCTCGTTAAGCTGCACGGTCGATAGCTCTTCATACTTCTTTTTATTCGTTAGAAGCTCTTTTAGGAAGTTTTCATATGTTGGCATCTGCGAAATAGCTTCATGTAACATCCCCAAACCCGGCCCATTCACTACGACCGAATCTGGTTATGTTAGTGCGGAAAAGTCAGTGGAAAATCTATTTAACTTAGAAAAATTTAAAACTTGCTAACTTTTGAAAAATCCATGTTTATTTAAACTTATGATTAAAACTTTGTTATTAAAATATACTCATACTAAAAGATTAATATATACAAGCCAAATTGAATAAGTAGGTTGGAAAAAATATACTTATCTTCACATAGTGTTTCAAATTCTTCAAACCATAATAAATACTAATATAATCATAACAAAAATAAATAAGAGTTAAAAGGCCTTTATTACATATTCTATTTAAACCCAAATACTTAAAGTAAGCCTAAAACATTTAATCTCTTCTTCTGCATGGGCCACCATGTGTCCACTCCAACCCGGTCCGATCGACGTGTCACCTGCGATGCTTAAAAAGTTGGGTGAGTCATACAGACTCAGTGTGTAACCAAACCATCGAAATCCACCCACATGCTAACCACATAACATCCCAATTATCAAATGCAACATGCAAGTATAATTATTAGACATTACCACAATCTGGGCTTGGCCCACCTTCAAATTATAACAATTACTGGGCTAGGCCCTTTTCACATTAGTCCACTGATCACTGGGTTTGGCCCATGTCCACGTATGTTCCCAAAACATACCTATTCATTGGGCTTGGCCCATTTTCATATTATTTCATAAACGGAATAATGCAATCATGAAACCCAACCCAAGCCTAGGGTCCATCCGCTACACACCCCCTGATCCAGCCTACCACACACCAGGGGACTATCGAGTCACCCTCTCCTTTTCCCTCCAAAAAGGCAACCAATGCCATCCACGATGTAGCGTATAGCTAACATCAAACCACGATGGAGCACATAGCAATCTATCAAGCCACGATATGGCATAAGCCGATATCAATCAAGGTAACCACGCGAACTAAATCGCAAAGATCCACAACGCGACCTCAGTCAGCGCCAATCCACGATGTAGCACAAAGCTGACATCAACCTCGTACTCGAAGTACACCCGTACCTTCTTTTCATAACCCGCCCATGCACATGTAACATAAAATGATGATAAGGTGGTGCATGTACATATTAAACACAATCATAGGCATACTCACATAATAAAATCAGTGATCATATTTACAAACTTTGCTACTAACCTGATCATCTTCATACCCCTTAAGGGTACCATTTTCACATTTAACTGCACTTATTAGCATCATACAACATAAACAGATATACTCAAATCCCGGAAACAATGGTTTAACTACACACCTTATAACCTGGAGCTCTAAACCCTCGATCCCAACGCTATCGACTAGCGAGACTACCGCTATCTGCCTATAGCTATCTCCTGCCGCTGGCCCACACCCCGGTGGCCAATCCCGAACTGCTGAAACCGCTCTTTTCTTGAACTTTGGGATAGGGACCTTCCCTTGCCCACTTTGACTGGTTGTGGCCTCCATCAAAAAGCTTAATCAGGTAAACAGGTTAACCCCCAAAACACCACTTAAGCATTTAATCTAAATAAATATCTCTTACCAACTCAACTTGAATCCCGAACGCTACTCTATGCCACTGCAACTGCTGACTAAACGACCTTGCTAACCACTCCCTATTGCTCCAGCTAGAAACGACCACCACCAAGGAAGTAAGGTTCGGCTCAGGGACTTGTAACCAAAGTGAAGAGAAATGTGAGAATGGGTGATTCGGCAAGGCTCTTAAACAGTGTTTGGGATATTCAGCAATGGTAGTTTTCTATGGATGGTTACGGTTTAAGCAAGGTTTAAAAAGAAAAAGGTGAGAAGGGAGAAGGATATAGGTTCATAAAAGGTTAAGCCCTCTGCTACTTTCGGCTACAAGGAAATAGGATGGAAAAGGGGTTTGCTTGGACTAACTTTCGGCAATGGAGAAGGGAAGAATAAATAAAAATAAAGGGAAGAACTTTTTGCTAAGGGAGAAAGCAAATGGTGAATGAAAAATGAGCACCACCCCCTCCCTTTATATAGCATTCGGCCAAGCCCCAAGCTCCCAAAAAAAAAAATCCTAAAATCACTCCTAAAACACCTCCCCTCCATCCATTTTAAAAGTTTGAAAAAGTCAAACCTATCTAGCCAAATTCAAAAAAAATTGACCAAGTCTTTGCCCATCTTTTAAGCCTCCCAAAACCGTCCAACACTCTACCTAGATGACGCAAAAACAAAGCCCCCTGCTACCCTTGCGAATCGAACACTGGCCCCCTTCCCTTGCACCTGAGACGTCACTTCCCCAAGCTCTTAGTGGCGTCTCCCTTGCCACTCCACCAGCCCAATTCTTGTGACATAAACTCCCAAATAATTCTCTTAAGACCCCCTCTATCCAAGTTCCCCTTTTTAGCCCCTAAAACTAAAAATTTTCCAAAACGTTCTACCATCACCTAGGGTTCTCAGGACCCCTAAAACTTACCCAACCACACACTGAAGTGTGCCAACACTTGAGCTAAGCACCAAAAATCCAACCCCTAAAACCAGGGTGTTACAATTCTACCCTCCTTAAAATAATTTCGTCCCCGAAATTACTTGTCTAAACTAACAGTCCAATTCCTCCCGCTACGCTATAGCTGCGCACTCTGATCTTAAAGAGTTAACATACTTCCCAATCATAGTCTCTAAGTTCGCACTCAAAATTCAAAACAACTCAGAAAAAGCTATTCCCACAAGCAAGCAAAGCAATTAGAGCATGCACCAAAGCAGAGGAGCTTACCCGATATCACCTCCTTGGTTGATTCTGACTGGAACCATTCCCTCCATGTCTTGAACCATGACCCCTCATTGATCGAGGACAGTTCTTAACCAGATGTGCCTTAGATCCGCACCGAAAGCATGTTTTACTATTCCCCCAACACTCTCCTGTGTGAGGTCTTCCACATCGAGCACAGAGACAATTCCGATTCTCAGCAACTGGCACGGGTGTATGTACCGTATTCCCAACTCTTGGCCTTTTCTGATCATCTCCAAACGATGCTGACCATCCAACACTTCTCTTATTCTCGTTCCTATTCTTTCCTCGGTGTTCCCTTACCGTCCTCTTAACTTCTTCGGCTATACGAGCTTTCTCCACTAGCACCGCGAAATCTCTTTCCCTCTGCGGAGCGATCAGCACTCGAAGTTCATCTCGCAATCCGTCTTCAAACCGGACGCACCTCTCATAGTCAGTGGCCACAATTCCCTTAGCATACTGACTTAGCCGTACAAATTCTGCTTCGTATTCCGCTATCGACTTATTTCCTTGCACCAGATTTAGAAATGCCTTCCTTTGCGCATCTAAGTAGCTTGCTCCAACATATTTTCCTTCAAACTTTTCCTTAAAGTAATCCCAATCCAATCGATCTGCCGGTACACCTTGTTTGACAGTGAGCCACCATCGATAAGCCTCGTCCCGAAGTAGCGAAACAGCACCTTTCAATTTTTCCTCTGGGGCACAATCCAAGTCGTCCATAATTCTTTCGACTCCTTCTAGCCAATACTCTGCTACGTTAGGAGCTACTCCTGACACTCCTCTAAAGACTTCAGCCCCGTTCGACCTAAGTCTCTCGGACACTGACTTCCGAGCTCCATTTCCCCTACTAGCTCTTGCCACTTGCTGAAGCACGCGTAACATAGCCTGCGACACTGCGTCCTCTTCACTTATCGGATCTTGTTCCTCTACATCCACTGCTGGCGGCACTTCGCTTTCTGACCCATAGCCAGACCCTACTGGTTCCGAAGCTGTCATTCTACCTCTACCGCGTCCCCTAGAACTCATCTCTAGCGCTTCGATTTAATCTGTTTAGAAAGTTTTATGGATTAGAAATTATTGTTTCACTGTTTTATCCACGAGCAATTTTATGCAATGAAGGTTCCGAGAGTAGTTCTTTCGAGCAATCAAGTTTCCTTTTCCTACCCAGGGGTAATTTCGTCATTTTTCCTAAAGAGATATTTCGGTAATAAATCAGGGTCAATTTTGAAAATAGTTTTTCCAACTTAGAGATTTTTTTCAAAATTTGCAAAGCTCAAGAGTCATCTTGAAAATTTTGTTTCTCAAACAAAGTGTGTTGCAAAAATTTCAGAAAGTAGGGTCATTTTCGTAATTTTGGAAATCATGGGCATTTTCGTAAATTCTCAAAATCGAGATATCACAACATTTTACAAAATAGAATTTTCCGATATTTAGTAAAGTAAGAATATTTCAGTAGAAGTTGAGAGAAATTTGAAAATTTAGAAACCAAGGGCATTTCGGTAATTTTGTCAACCAGGGGTATTTTCGTAAATTTCCACAAGTTAGAGTATCCTAATATTTTGAAAACTTGGATTTTAGTATTTTGCAAGGTAAAGAACATTTTATCAAAATTTGAGGGTAGTACAGTAATTTTGCAATACAGGGGCATTTTGGTAATTTTGCCACTAAGGGCATTTTGGTAATTTTGTAAATCGAAAGAAAACATCCTTCAAAATCAGATTTAAGGTTTCTCAAACCAGAAGGGTAAATTTGAAAATTTAAAAACAGGGAATTTAGAAAACCGCAAGGCTAATTCCCTTTCGGGTTTTAATAACCGGTTTAGCCTATGAACAAGTCCTCTTGGTTAAGGTGAACCGTAGCTACGCACCAGGTAGGATTCGAGTAAAGAGGAGGTGAGTCGCTAGGACTGCTTAAATACCAAGCTCTTACTGAATGCCACTCCTAGACATGCGTACAGTGGTTACCACACCTTAACTCGGCGACTTACTTCACAGGTTTGTTTAAGAGCTTTAAGTTTTATGCAAGTGTTTGAGTAGACTAATCCTAGGGTCCAATAGCCTTGATATTCTAAACTACGAGCCCAACTAAGCCCATAACAGTTCATAATAACAAATCACTTCCAAAGTTCGAAGTACTTACCTGGTGGACTTCGGGTCGGAGGTACAGGTGCCATGCCAAAATATCCTGAAAACCTTTTTATAAAAGCCCATTTTTTCAAAAAGTCCATTTTGAACGGGCCCAAAAACCCTCAAAGCCGAGTTTTGAACCTGGCTCTGATACCAAACTGTAACATCCCCAAACCCGGCCCATTCACTACGACCGAATCTGGTTATGTTAGTGCGGAAAAGTCAGTGGAAAATCTATTTAACTTAGAAAAATTTAAAACTTGCTAACTTTTGAAAAATCCATGTTTATTTAAACTTATGATTAAAACTTTGTTATTAAAATATACTCATACTAAAAGATTAATATATACAAGCCAAATTGAATAAGTAGGTTGGAAAAAATATACTTATCTTCACATAGTGTTTCAAATTCTTCAAACCATAATAAATACTAATATAATCATAACAAAAATAAATAAGAGTTAAAAGGCCTTTATTACATATTCTATTTAAACCCAAATACTTAAAGTAAGCCTAAAACATTTAATCTCTTCTTCTGCATGGGCCACCATGTGTCCACTCCAACCCGGTCCGATCGACGTGTCACCTGCGATGCTTAAAAGTTGGGTGAGTCATACAGACTCAGTGTGTAACCAAACCATCGAAATCCACCCACATGCTAACCACATAACATCCCAATTATCAAATGCAACATGCAAGTATAATTATTAGACATTACCACAATCTGGGCTTGGCCCACCTTCAAATTATAACAATTACTGGGCTAGGCCCTTTTCACATTAGTCCACTGATCACTGGGTTTGGCCCATGTCCACGTATGTTCCCAAAACATACCTATTCATTGGGCTTGGCCCATTTTCATATTATTTCATAAACGGAATAATGCAATCATGAAACCCAACCCAAGCCTAGGGTCCATCCGCTACACACCCCCTGATCCAGCCTACCACACACCAGGGGACTATCGAGTCACCCTCTCCTTTTCCCTCCAAAAAGGCAACCAATGCCATCCACGATGTAGCGTATAGCTAACATCAAACCACGATGGAGCACATAGCAATCTATCAAGCCACGATATGGCATAAGCCGATATCAATCAAGGTAACCACGCGAACTAAATCGCAAAGATCCACAACGCGACCTCAGTCAGCGCCAATCCACGATGTAGCACAAAGCTGACATCAACCTCGTACTCGAAGTACACCCGTACCTTCTTTTCATAACCCGCCCATGCACATGTAACATAAAATGATGATAAGGTGGTGCATGTACATATTAAACACAATCATAGGCATACTCACATAATAAAATCAGTGATCATATTTACAAACTTTGCTACTAACCTGATCATCTTCATACCCCTTAAGGGTACCATTTTCACATTTAACTGCACTTATTAGCATCATACAACATAAACAGATATACTCAAATCCCGGAAACAATGGTTTAACTACACACCTTATAACCTGGAGCTCTAAACCCTCGATCCCAACGCTATCGACTAGCGAGACTACCGCTATCTGCCTATAGCTATCTCCTGCCGCTGGCCCACACCCCGGTGGCCAATCCCGAACTGCTGAAACCGCTCTTTTCTTGAACTTTGGGATAGGGACCTTCCCTTGCCCACTTTGACTGGTTGTGGCCTCCATCAAAAAGCTTAATCAGGTAAACAGGTTAACCCCCAAAACACCACTTAAGCATTTAATCTAAATAAATATCTCTTACCAACTCAACTTGAATCCCGAACGCTACTCTATGCCACTGCAACTGCTGACTAAACGACCTTGCTAACCACTCCCTATTGCTCCAGCTAGAAACGACCACCACCAAGGAAGTAAGGTTCGGCTCAGGGACTTGTAACCAAAGTGAAGAGAAATGTGAGAATGGGTGATTCGGCAAGGCTCTTAAACAGTGTTTGGGATATTCAGCAATGGTAGTTTTCTATGGATGGTTACGGTTTAAGCAAGGTTTAAAAAGAAAAAGGTGAGAAGGGAGAAGGATATAGGTTCATAAAAGGTTAAGCCCTCTGCTACTTTCGGCTACAAGGAAATAGGATGGAAAAGGGGTTTGCTTGGACTAACTTTCGGCAATGGAGAAGGGAAGAATAAATAAAAATAAAGGGA
Source organism: Gossypium australe (assembly GCA_005393395.2). NCBI lineage: Eukaryota > Viridiplantae > Streptophyta > Magnoliopsida > Malvales > Malvaceae > Gossypium > Gossypium australe. The sequence goes on along the minus strand of CM016625.1, from coordinate 79,433,877 downwards.
AGAACTTTTGCTAAGGGAGAAAGCAAATGGTGAATGAAAAATGAGCACCACCCCCTCCCTTTATATAGCATTCGGCCAAGCCCCAAGCTCCCAAAAAAAAAAATCCTAAAATCACTCCTAAAACACCTCCCCTCCATCCATTTTAAAAGTTTGAAAAAGTCAAACCTATCTAGCCAAATTCAAAAAAAATTGACCAAGTCTTTGCCCATCTTTTAAGCCTCCCAAAACCGTCCAACACTCTACCTAGATGACGCAAAAACAAAGCCCCCTGCTACCCTTGCGAATCGAACACTGGCCCCCTTCCCTTGCACCTGAGACGTCACTTCCCCAAGCTCTTAGTGGCGTCTCCCTTGCCACTCCACCAGCCCAATTCTTGTGACATAAACTCCCAAATAATTCTCTTAAGACCCCCTCTATCCAAGTTCCCCTTTTTAGCCCCTAAAACTAAAAATTTTCCAAAACGTTCTACCATCACCTAGGGTTCTCAGGACCCCTAAAACTTACCCAACCACACACTGAAGTGTGCCAACACTTGAGCTAAGCACCAAAAATCCAACCCCTAAAACCAGGGTGTTACACTTCAATTGTTTAAAAAGTTCAAGAAATTTACCATATTGTGCGTCCATGTGGTCTTTTCAACTCTGCCGGATATGGGATCGGTGGTTTATATTCTTTAATTACCGGTGTTACATTCTCCGTTAATTCCTCACCCTTTTCCTTATCAGTTTCTTGTGGCATCTTCTTTTCAGCTTCAACCAATACCTTCCCATTCCTTAGTGTAACTGCCTTCACATGCTCTTTTGGTTTAGGTTTAGCATTACTAGGTAAACTACCTGGTTGCCTTTCAGAAAATAACTTGGTCAGCTGTCCTATTTGATTTTTAAGCCCTTGAATTAATGTTTGATGATTTTTGAATGCCGTTTCGATATTCTGAAATTGAATATCTGATGCCGATATAAATTTTGTTAGCATCTCTTCAAGGTTTGGCTTTTTCTCTTGTGAGTAGGGTTGTTGTTGAAAGCCTGAAGGGGTTGTTGTCTCTGATTTCCTTGGCCACCCCATGAAAAATTTGGGTGGTTCCTCTAACCTGGATTGTAAGTGTTACTATAAGGGTTATTTGAGGTCTAGAATTGTTACCCATATAATTCATCTGCTCGCTTTCTATGCCAGGGTTGTAGGGTGAGTATTATGTATTGTTCGTCCCTCCTCCATTTGCATCGCACTGCAACACTGGATGTACCTGCGAAGAACCACACAAAACATCAATCTTTTTACTTAAAAGTTCTACCTGGTTTGATAGCATGGTCACTGCGTCGAGGTTAAAAATACTAGTGGATTTTGTTGGCTTTATCCTCATAACTTGCCATTGGTAGTTATTCAGTGCCATCTTTTCTATAAATTCATAAGTCGCTTTGGGGTCTTGTTATTTAGGGTTCCACCGGCGGCTGAATCAATCAACTGCCTAGTTGAGGGGTTCACACCATTGTAAAAAGTTTGAACCTGTAACCATAGAGGTAATCCATGGTGTGGGCACCTTTTCAATAGATCCTTGTATCTCTCCCATGCATCGTAAAGCGTCTCTAAATCCATTTGCACAAAAGAAGAGATATCATTCCTCAACTTAGTCATTTTAGCCGGCGAAAAATATTTTAACAAAAATTTTTCGGTCATTTGATCCCATGTAGTGATTGATCCTCGTGGTAACGAGTTCAACCACTGCTTAGCTTTGTTCCTTAACGAAAAGGGAAAACAACCGAAGACGAATGGCATCATCAGAAACGCCATTGATTTTGAAGGTATCGTATAATTCTAGAAAATTTGCTAAGTGATTGTTTTGATCCTCATCCTGCAAACCATCAAACTGAACAAATTGCTAAATCATCTTAATAGTGTTAGGTTTCAATTCAAAAATATTTGCAGCAATAGCAGGTCTAACAATACTTGATTTAGTTCCTGTTAAATTAGGTTTAGCATAATCATACATAGTACGAGGAGTAGGATTTTGATTCACCGGGTTTGTGGCAATCACAGGAGGTAGTGGATTATTGTCGGCCATCTCCTCGGTAGTATTAGTATCTTCCTCTTGCTCTTCTTCTATATATTGTAAGCTTCGACTTATTCACCTACAATTTCTGCGAATGGTACCTTCTATATCTACTATCAAAAAGTAATGGTCCCTTATAATGGCACCTAAAATTACCTGCCAGAAGCAAATAAAAGAAAAATTAGCAAGATTAAAATAAAATAAATATAAATTGCAAATAAATAAAATGGCTAAAGTAATAAAAATTTAGTTTCCTAATATCTTAGTCCCTGGCAACGGCGCCAAAAACTTGATGGGCTCGAAACAAACTATTATTTCGACAAAGGCAAGCGCACCTATCGAACAGTAGTATAGTTATGGTGAGTCTGGAATATCTTATCCTCAAGGACTAAAATTACTAGTAATAACCGTTTATTATCTAGCCTAATAATTAAAGGGGATTTATTTTTAATCTAAAATTAACTAACTAAATGACTATGAACGTGACAAAGAGTGAATTGGGAAAATACTTTTGGACAACTTATATGAGATAGGCAATACCTAAGGAAGAATCCACCTAGACTTCACTTATTACTTTTGATTCATATGATTTATTCACTTGACTTCATACGTAGAAATCCCTGATTTATGTCAATATCTCTTTCAAGACTAAAAAAAATTGAATCTAGTTTGATTAAATGAAATCTCTTTCTAATTAAAACCCCTATTGTCGCATTAGCTCGATCTATGGATCCTCTTATTAGATTTGACTCTAATCCAACAAATTTTCGTCGCCCTATTTCTAGGGTTGCAATCAACTCCGCTTAATTGTGTTGATCTTCTCTTAAACAGGGACTTTTGCTCCACTGAATAAACACATTCGATTTTGAATCAATAACCTGAATTATCAAAACAAGAATAAGAATTCACAATTAAGAATAAGAACAAGAATTTATCTTATAAATCAAATAATAATAAGATTCGTCTTAGGTTTCACCCCCTTAGGTATTTAAGGGATTTAGTTCATACTGATAGAGGGAAACATCATAAAATAGGGAAAACAACAAAACATAAGAAAACTCAAAAATTTCTAAAGAACTTAATGGGAGATCTTCAGTCTTGATGGAGATCCCTCCCCTAAGCTATTCCCGACGGCTGTCTTGGAGTATTTTCTGCCTTCTACTCGGCGTCTATTTGACGTCTATTGACCTCCCCTTTTAGGTTGCCCCCTAGGGTGTTTATATAGGCTTTGAGATGCCTTACTTGGCCCACAAGTATCCTATTCTGAATAGAATTCATCCTAGTTTTGGCAGGGACACGCCCGTGGCGGACTCATTCGGCCGTGGTTGATTCTGCCCCCACACACGATGTAACATCCTAGATTAGGGGTTATGCGTTCGTGCGTAATTCATGAGATAGTGGGCTCAGTGGGTGTGTTGGATGTATTCTGAGGAGTTTTAGGAACCCTAAGATGTAAGGAAATGTCTTGTCCTGGAAATGTAGGGAAATGTCCTGGAAATGTAAGGAAATGATTTAGAAATGTTAAGTTTCAAAAGAGGAAAGTGAACATTTCTGGAAACTTGGAAATGTAAGAAATGTTAAGTTTAAAAGAGGAAAGTGAACATTTTTGGAAACTAAGAAATGTAAGGAAATGATTTAGAAATGATTCAAAAGAGGAAAGTAAACATTTCGGGAAACTTGGAAATGTAAGGAAATGTTATGTTTAAAGGAGGCAAACGAAAATTTTTGGAAACTTGGAAATGTAAAGAAATGTCAAGTTTTAAAAGGTTAAAAAGAGGAAACTAAGGCAGGGTGGCCTTAAGAAAATTAATAGGAGGAATTTGACACACAAACAGGCTTGGAAAAGTGGCCTGAAGATATCACTTAAGGCCCAGGTAGGTGACGCCACAAGCTATGCAAGTGGGCCTGAGTTCGAGTCACATGGAAAACAAATAAAAGAAATTTTATTTTGCTACAAGGAGTAGAGAGGTGGACGGAACAAGGCTTTTAAAAGAGGAGTTTTATTCTCTTTAAATTTCGGCTAAATAGGAGATAAATAATAGATTTATTTTAGATTATTTTCAAGAGATAATTGTTGGATTAAATTCTTTTATTAAGTGATAATTCAAGAGATAAAGCTATCAAAATAGAAGAGTGGTGGCCAAGTAAGGGACTCTAGTTAGTAATTTCGGCTATAAAAGGAAAAAAATAGGGCTACTCATCAATTTTTTCCTCCTCTTCTTTCTGCCGAATTTCTTAGTGCTCTCTTCTCTTCTCTTCTCTTTTTGCCAAGCCAAAATACTCCGTGTGTTAGCCGAAACTTCTTCCAAAATTTAGTTAGTATCGATTCTTTCTAAGCCTCAAGACCGAATCTTTAAGGACTCCAAGCATAGAGGCTGTCGACTTCTTCAAGAAAGGGTAAGGATCTATTGATATTATTTTCTTTTTCCAAATCAAAAGCCAAGATTCTAATGCCATATACTTGTTGGTCGAAACTTTGAAGGAAAGCTTTGGGATCTCTGTCATTGTCGACAACTCCATAGCCAAGAGATTGTTTTCGGGATTTGAGAATTTCAAGGTAAGTGTACTCACATATTCGGCCAAGGCCCTATCTTAAGTATTTAGATCTATTTATTTTAACCGAAAGTTTACCGATTCAAGGGATCTAGTGATTAGCTGATTTCAAAGGGGAAGAATACAAGTTTTCGGGATTTGATTAATTATCAAATCGGCAACAAGGAACTTGAGATCTAAGGGAGTAGATCAGATTTCGGGATTTCAGTGAAGTTGTTAAGCGAATCAGGTGTGTACCCCACACTATTTCTCAATAAGTTTTACGGCATGTTTAATAAATATATACATGTGATATTAAGAATATGAAAGTGTAAGAATGTGGCTAAGGTACCATGTTATGGTACAAAGTACTCAGGTACGTTTCCTACTCCTACTAGGAATATGAAATATGTTACATTTAACATGTGAATAAAGATAAGAATGTGAAATTTGGCATGATTAATGCATACTATGATTTGGGCATATGGGTTATTGAAAAGGGGAAGTGAATGTGGTGACCTAAGACCACGCTATCTGAATCCGGTGACCTAAGACCGCGATATCTGAATGTGGTGACCTAAGACCACAATATCTGAACGTGGTGACCTAAGACCACGAGACTATAAGGGCGATGAGCACGTCGACTGCAGTGACTGCCTTCGATGAAGTGTAGCAGATGGAGGGTTGACTTATTAGTCCCCACGGTGTGCAGGTTGGTACGGGGGAAGTGTAGCAGATGGTTAACTAGGTTTGGGTTTTGGGTTGCATCATTGTCGTAAATTATTATGTGAATATGATATGTATGTTATGCCTAAATTTATTTGGACTTAGTGTTGTGTACACATTGAGTCTGTTGACTCATCCCATTGTGGGACTATTTTTAGGTGACGAACAGTAATGGACCGGGCTCTGCAGAAGCTTAGGGATGGCCATGCACAGCAAGAAATTTACGATTTGGACGTTTATTTTATTTTAAGTATTTTAAGTTTATTTTGGGAATTATTTGATGTAATAAGGCCATAAGGCCATAGTTGAATTTCTTTATTTCTTTTTACTTTTATTTATTATGTTTACAAATTATTATTTATGGATCAAACAAATTTATTTTAAAAATAAACTCCAAGTGTTTTGTCACCTTAATTAAAAAAAAGAAAAAGAGATTTAATATATTATTAATACATTTTCAACTCAAGCCCAACCCAAACAAACTTTCTTTCAAAAGACACAATTTTACAAAGTAACAAAAGAATTTTGAATTGGTTTACATCGAGGAACATACCAGATCCGGTCACGGCTCGTGGGTCGGGTTTGGGGTGTTTCAATTTGGTATCAGAGCCCAGTTTCAAACCCTCGGCCTGGGGTTTAAGGCCCAAAACGTTTTCAAATCGAGCCCAAATGAGTTTTTGAGGATAAGAAGGTTTTCTGGCATGGCACCTAAGTCTCCGACCCGAAGTCCACCAGGTAAGTACCCCTAACCTTTGTGTGAATCATAGTATGAATTGTAGAAGGGTAGAACTGGAATGGCACGTAGAGTAGTATGATAAGTATTTGGAACCCTAGGACTAGTTTACCCCAACTATTACATAAGACTTAATGCTTAATTAAACAAACCTATGGCTATGTCGCCGAGATAGGGTGTGGCAACCATTGTGCGCATGTCTAGGATTGGATCCGGAAGAACCTGGTATTTAAGCAGTCATAGTGACTCACCTCCTCTTCGCAGGAATCCTACCTGGTGCGTAGCTTCGGTTCACCCTAACCAAGAGGACTCAGTCACAGGCTAAACCCAATAACTAAAACCCGAAAGGGATTAGCCACATTTTTATGGAAACCCTAGTTTTAAAATGACTAAATTACCCTTTTGATTTATACAAGCTACCCCATAAAATTTTTCTGAAATATTTCTTGATTTACAAAATTACTAAAATACCCCTAGTGGTAAAATTACAAAAAATGCCCTTGGTTTATAAAATGTCCAACTACCCAACAGTTTTACCGAAATTTCATTACCTCTAAACGTTCAAAAACCCTAATTTGCAAAATATCAAAATACCTTGATTTTGGGAAAAATTACAAAACTGCCCCTAACTTACAAAAGTACCAAAATGACCCTGAATTCCAAAATTTTTACAACATCACCGTTTTGGAAAAGTACAATTCTCAAAAAGAACTCTCAAAGTTTTGCAAAATTTGGAAATACCCCGGAAATATTAAACTTTACAAATTTACCCTGGTTTATTGCCAAAATACCCTCGAGCTCCAAAATTACCGAAATACCCCCGGATTTCAAAAATTTTCCAAAATACCCCGAGAATTTAAAAATTTCAAAATACTTTTGACAAAATCACCAAGGAACTCTTTCTTCTGAAAAATTACGAAAATACCCCTGTAGGACAAATTACGGAAATACCCCTGGGTAGTGAGAAAACAACAACAACAATGAAAACTACAACATTTCTCTGAATGAACGAAAGCTCATAATTGATTGATGGATGTTTGAATGAAAAGACTGTGTGCATGTATGAATACGAAAGAACCACTTCTAAAATTCTTTTCATAAAACTTCTTCGCGGGTAATAAGTGAAACGAGGACTAATTCATAAAACTTTTTAATCAGATCGCAACGATAGAAATGAGTTCTAGAGGACGTGGCCGTCGTGGACGCGATAGAGGAAGAATGACTGTGTCCGAACCCGTTAGATCGGGTCAAGGGTCTGATAATGAGATACCACCGCCACCACCACCCCCAGCTGTTGGTGTTGAGCAGCAGGCTCAGACGGGGGATGATGTTGTGTCGCAGGCTGTGCTGCGAGTTTTGGAAATGGTGGCTGGCGTAGGTGGAAATAGGGGAACTCGGAGATCTGTGCTTGAGCGGCTCCGACCTAATGGAGCTGAGATGTTTCGAGGAGTATCTGGGGTGGCACCCAGTACGGCTGAATATTGGTTGGAGGCAACTGAGCGTATTATGGATGAGCTCGATCTGACCCCTGAGGAGAAGCTAAAAGAAATGGTGGCACTACTACACGATGAAGCGTATCAATGGTGGTTAACTGTTCGGGATGGTGCCACAGCTGAGGATCTGACCTGGGAGTATGTTAAGGAAGCGTATCAAAAGAAGTATGTCGGAACCAGGTATACTGATGAGCAAAGGAAAGCATTTCTGGGACTGGTTCAAGGGAACAAGTCCGTTGCGGAATATGAAGCTGAATTTCTGAGGTTGAGTCGGTATGCTCGAGGAGTAGTGGCAACTGAGCATGAGCGTTGTGTCTGTTTTGAGGACGGACTAAGGGATGATCTGAGGTTGTTAATAGCACCACATCAGGAACGGGAGTTTTCACCTTAGTAGAGAAAGCTAAGGTAGCTGAAGGGATTAAGGATTCTGCAAGGCAGAACACTGATCGGAATAGGCCAGAAAGAGGTTTTGGATCATCTGGGAGTAAGAGGCCTAGAGATGATGGGCCGCGAGGTCAGCAAGCTGGTACTGGAGGGCAATATCGTAGTTGTGATCTGTGTGGAAAGAAGCACTTAGGAGAGTGTTGGAAAAAGACTGGAGGATGCTTTAGGTGTGGGTCCAAGGACCACATGATTAAGGATTGTCCTATGAGGCCAGATGGAAATCGACCAGTGGCTCAGAATGTTAATCAGGCTGGTAGAGGTGGTCAGCAGCCTCAGCGAGGTCATGGTCCGAATGGCCGAGGAAATGGCACTGGAAGAGGACGGGGAGCACCAAGCGGAGGTGCTGAAGGTTCAGATGTAAGGCAGCCCAGGTTGGTATATGCAGTTGGCCGTCGCGAGGAGGAAGATGTGCCAGATGTGACAACGGGTACGTTCCTTATTTCTGGAATACCCTTAATTGCTTTGATTGTTGTATAGTTTTCTTGTAGTGAAAGTGTTCGAAGCCTTGCATATGGACTTAAAGATTGTCCATAGGAAGTATGATATTTTTATAAGATTAGAGTGCGCAGCATAAGCATAGTGCGAAGAGTTAAGATGTACGATTAATCGTTAGTAAGTAATTTCGAGGACGAAATAATTTTTAAGGAGGGTAGAACTGTAACATCCTAGATTAGGGGTTATGCGTTCGTGCGTAATTCATGAGATAGTGGGCTCAGTGGGTGTGTTGGATGTATTCTGAGGAGTTTTAGGAACCCTAAGATGTAAGGAAATGTCTTGTCCTGGAAATGTAGGGAAATGTCCTGGAAATGTAAGGAAATGATTTAGAAATGTTAAGTTTCAAAAGAGGAAAGTGAACATTTCTGGAAACTTGGAAATGTAAGAAATGTTAAGTTTAAAAAAGGAAAGTGAACGTTTTTGGAAACTAAGAAATGTAAGGAAATGATTTAGAAATGATTCAAAAGAGGAAAGTAAACATTTCGGGAAACTTGGAAATGTAAGGAAATGTTAAGTTTAAAGGAGGCAAACGAAAATTTTTGGAAACTTGGAAATGTAAAGAAATGTCAAGTTTTAAAGGTTAAAAAGAGGAAACTAAGGCAGTGTGGCCTTAAGAAAATTAATAGGAGGAATTTGACACACAAACAGGCTTGGAAAAGTGGCCTGAAGATATCACTTAAGGCCCAGGTAGGTGACGCCACAAGCTATGCAAGTGGGCCTGAGTTCGAGTCACATGAAAAGCAAATAAAAGAAATTTTATTTTGCTACAAGGAGTAGAGAGGTGGACGGCACAAGGCTTTTAAAAGAGGAGTTTTATTCTCTTTAAATTTCGGCTAAATAGGAGATAAATAATAGATTTATTGTAGATTATTTTCAAGAGATAATTGTTGGATTAAATTCTTTTATTAAGTGATAATTCAAGAGATAAAGCTATCAAAATAGAAGAGTGGTGGCCAAGTAAGGGACTCTAGTTAGTAATTTCGGCTATAAAAGGAAAAAAATATGGCTATTCATCAATTTTTTCCTCCTCTTCTTTCTGCCGAATTTCTTAGTGCTCTCTTCTCTTCTCTTCTCTTCTCTTTTTGCCAAGCCAAAATACTCCGTGTGTTAGCCGAAACTTCTTCCAAAATTTAGTTAGTATCGATTCTTTCTAAGCCTCAAGATCGAATCTTTAAGGACTCCAAGCATAGAGGCTGTCGACTTCTTCAAGAAAGGGTAAGGATCTATTGATATTATTTTCTTTTTCCAAATCAAAAGCCAAGATTCTAATGCCATATACTTGTTGGACGAAACTTTGAAGGAAAGCTTCGGGATCTCTGTCATTGTCGACAACTCCATAGCCAAGAGATTGTTTTCGGGATTTGAGAATTTCAAGGTAAGTGTACTCACATATTCGGCCAAGGCCCTATCTTAAGTATTTAGATCTATTTATTTTAACCGAAAATTTACCGATTCAAGGGATCTAGTGATTAGCCGATTTCAAAGGGGAAGAATACAAGTTTTCGGGATTTGATTAATTATCAAATCGGCAACAAGGAACTTGAGATCTAAGGCAGTAGATCAGATTTCGGGATTTCAGTGAAGTTGTTAAGCGAATCAGGTGTGTACCCCACACTATTTCTCAATAAGTTTTACGGCATGTTTCATAAATATATATATGTGATATTAAGAATATGAAAGTGTAAGAATGTGGCTAAGGTACCATGTTATGGTACAAAGTACTCAGGTACGTTTCCTACTCCTACTAGGAATATGAAATATGTTACATTTAACATGTGAATAAAGATAAGAATGTGAAATTTGGCATGATTAATGCATAATATGATTTGGGCATATGGGTTATTGAAAAGGGGAAGTGAATGTGGTGACCTAAGACCACGCTATCTGAATGCGGTGATCTAAGACCGTGATATCTGAATGTGGTGACCTAAGACCACAATATCTGAACGTGGTGACCTAAGACCACGAGACTATAAGGGCGATGAGCACGTCGACTGCAGCGACTGCCTTCGATGGAGTGTAGTGGATGGAGGGTTGACTTATTAGTCCCCACGGTGTGCAGGTTGGTACGGGGGAAGTGTAGCGGATGGTTAACTAGGTTTGGGTTTTGGGTTGCATCATTGTCGTAAATTATTATATGAATATGATATGTATGTTATGCCTAAATTTATTTGGACTTAGTGTTGTGTACACATTGAGTCTATTGACTCACCCCGTTGTGGGACTATTTTTAGGTGACGAATAGTAATGGACCGGGCTCGGCAGAAGCTTAGGGATGGCCTTGCACAACAAGAAATTTACGATTTGGACGTTTATTTTATTTTAAGTATTTTAAGTTTATTTTGGGAATTATTTGATGTAATAAGGCCATAAGGCCATAGTTGAATTTCTTTATTTCTTTTTACTTTTATTTATTATGTTTACAAATTATTATTTATGGATCAAACAAATTTATTTTAAAAATAAACTCCAAGTGTTTTGTCACCTTAATTAAAAAAAAAGAAAAAGAGATTTAATATATTATTAATACATTTTCAACTCAAGCCCAACCCAAACAAACTTTCTTTCAAAAGACACAATTTTACAAAGTAACAAAAGAATTTTGAATTGGTTTACATCGAGGAACATACCAAATCCGGTCACGGCTCGTGGCCGGGTTTGGGGTGTTTCACACGACCGTGTGATCTACATGTGGTCGATAGTCCAGGTCGTGTGATTTCTGATGTAGGCCCATTTTGTCCCTTTTTAGCTCGTTTCTTGTTCTTTTCGACTCCCTAAGCTCTCCTGAGTATAAAACATGAAATTAAGAGATTAAGAGCATCAAATTCATCAAATTCAACGAAAAATCATCCAAAATTAAGTCACGCATAGGGTTAAAATATGTGTAATTATGGTTTATTAGTAAGATATGGCTAAGTATATGAGCCAAGGAATATGTGATGAATTTGTTATAAGAACTATAAATGTCATTGTATTAATATGGTTATATGTATTTTATGCTAAGTTTATTTGTATATGGCTTACTAAGCTTTTGAAAGCTTACTCTGTTTGTGTTTGCTCTGTTTTATAGATCGTCAAAGCTACTGAAGGCTTAGGGACCGTTGAGGATCGTCATCACACCACTCAAACTTATTTTGGTACCTTTGAAATATGTATATAGCAAAATATGGCATGTTTAAACTAGTCATTTTGGTATAAGTTTGAGAAATGAAATTAGCTATGTGATGTGGCTAGTTATATGTTAGTATTATGCACTTGTGAATATGGTATATGATGTTGGTTTTGGTATGATCCCATAACTACGAAATGGTCAAGTTAAGGTAAGCATATGGATGAAATTTGAGTATACATGTTTGATCAAATAAGTGGTTATATGAATGGTAAATGTGGATGAATCATGCTTGAATATATATGTGCTTAAGTTGTATAAACTGGCATGATTGGGAATGAGAGTGGATGTTAAGATTTGTTGATTAATTTGACATGTTTTTGGATGTCAATTGTGCATGAAATGAATTGGTATATTGCTTGTAGGGTTAACCCAAGTGTGGGTGGCATTTTGGACTTGCAAATAGCCTGTTTTGCCTACACGGTCATGGCATACAGGCGTGCCTGGTGGCCGTGTGAATAAGTCAGTAGCTGGCCTAATTTTACACGGCCGTGGTACACGGGCGTGTCCGGTGGCCGTGTGGATAAGTCAGTATATGTAACAGTCCGATTTATACCCTAGTCGGAACAGTGGTTTTGGGACCACAAATCCGAGTCCGAGTAGTATTTTAGTATTATATTTTGTGCCGTTGATATGTGATTAAGCATGTGATGAATTTTCGTGAACTAATTTGTCTGTCTGTGTGTTTAATTTGACGAAAGGATGAAATTGCATTAAATACGAAAGTTGTATGCTATAGGTTAAAGTGCTTATGTGTTATGGCTTTATAAATATGAGGACTTATGTGGCAATTTGGTCATTTCCATGGTTAGTGGATGGCTAAGGTCATAAATGACCTTGTAACTATGTTTTATATATTTTTATATGAAAGGTTATTATGGTAAAATTTTTTTATAACATATTATTAAAAAATTAAAGCCTAAAATAAGCTTTAATCTAATTTTTCATCGACCGAATATGCAAAGAAAAAGAAAGCTGGAAAGCTTTGTGATATTCGGCCACTATCAAGCAAAATTCAAGGTTCATTTTTGATCGATTTTTGATAATTTTTACATTTTTGCAATCGTTGCTTTGAGAGCTATCAAACCCATGTTTCAATTTGATGAATTGATGATGTTTGTGTAATATGCCATTGATGATTTGTTAAGCTTTTTGATGATTTTTGGTGTTAAATGAAAGATATGAGCTAGATGAACATACTTTGTTCTTGGATTTTTGATGAATTTAGCTAATTAGGGCTAAATTGGGAAAATATTATTTTGGAGGACTTAATTGCAAATTTGATGAAAAATGTGGTCTTGTATGTGATGTATATGTATTCGGCGAAACATGTATATGTGTGAATTTTGTGAATTTGATGTTTCGTGAAAAATGGACTAAACTGTTAAAGTGTACAAATTTGATGGTTAAAGTGTAGCCCTAAATGTGTGTCCATGGATTGAATTGAATGAAATAGTGAATAAAAGGGTTAATTCTAAATATGTTTAGATCAAGAACCGACGAAAACGAATTTAGATTGAGGAAAAGCAAAAGTCACTGAGTAGCCATTTTTATTCCGATAAACCGAATCCGAGGTAAGTCACTATGCAAATAAATGTATATGTATGCAATTGCAATTGTTCATATAATTAATGTTGATAATGGATGCTTATGAGAGGTTCTGCATTTGAATTTCGAGATAAGTTCGATATAGTAACTAAGTCTGAGAAGCCCCGTACGAACCTAGGAATAGGTATCTGTTCTGTTTTATCGTGTAAGACCATGTCTGGGGCGTTGGCATCAATCTCTGTTTACGAATAAGACCACGTCAGGGACGTTGGCATCGATACAAGCTTTACGTGTAAGACCACGTCTGGGACGTTGGCATCAATATCTGTTTACGAGTAAGACCACGTCAGGGACGCTGGCATCGATACAAGCTTTACTTGTAAGACCATGTCTGGGACGTCGGCATCGTACTGATTCGTGTAAGACCCTGTCCGGGACAGTGGCATCAATATCTGAGTACACGTAAGACCTCGTCTGGGACGATGGCATTGTAATATCCCGGGTTAGGGGCTATTTTTGTCATGGCATGTTCTGCATGTTGTTAGTATGCTATGTTGCTATTTTTATGTTTTCGGGGCTTAATTATAGCTTAGGTGTATGCCTGAGTTAATGGAAGAATTTTGGTTTTTGGGTATTAAGTGAAGGGGGTTGAGGAAGCTGGGGTTTAAGAAAATAAATTGTGGTTTCATTGCACAAAAAGAAGAGTGGCAGAGTGGCAGAGCATGTGCCACTTGGGAGCTTGGTGTGGCGTCATTTGCAAGGGAGGGGGATGTCCTGAGTTCGAGCTGCGAAACCCCCATTTTGGCTTTAATTTTGGGACGGCATGGTGGAGAGGTAGAAGCCAAATCCAACACTACCTTGGACCAAGTCTTACCTTTCAAATGAAAGGTAGAGAGCGAATTTAGGAGTGTGACTTGGTCCACTCAATTCAAATGAGTGAATGGGAGTAATTGGTGGGATGTGGCCGAATGTTTGGGGGTTTGTGGAGGTGTTGGCCGAAACTTGGGAGCTTGATGGGTAGTGGCCGGTTATGGTATGGGTGTGGGAAGGGTAGTGCCGAATCTTTTTGGCAAATTTCTTAGCATTTCGGTCATCATCTTGGTAAACCAAAATTCTTTCTTTTTGAGAAACCAAAGCCGAAATTCTAAAGAAGTTATCTTTCATTTTCTTTGTGGAAACCGAAAGTGTAAACATCTAGTGCCGAACTTGCTTGTTTTTCTTTCAATCTCTTAGTAGCCGAATTTCTCCAAGTAAGTTCTCATTTTCTTCCTTTTCAAAAACCGAAAGCTTAAGCAATTTCACCTTGCCGAAATTTCTTTGTTTCCCCTTGACTCTTATTGGTAGCCGAAACCCACTCTCCAAAGCTCTCTCTCCATTTCTTATTTCTTTCAAAACCGTAAGTACTCTCCCTTTACCCATTTTTGTTTTCCTTCTATCTTAACACTTGTGAGCCGAATCTTCCTTCCACTGTTGACCGAATACCAATCCCCTTCTATACACCTTTCTCTTGTGTTTCTTCTTTGGGAATAAGCCGAATTCTTTCTTCATCTTGTTCTAAAAGTTGGCCGAACCTCTCCTCTCCTAGAAGTCATAGGTTGGCCGAATATTGGGTGTTGGTAAGTGCAAGGCCGAATGGCCATATCTTCCTCTTTTGATCTTTGTTGGTTATGGTTTGATTAAGGGCCGACTATGGTCATTTTTGAAGGATTCTAATCTCTTCATTATAGGACATCAAAGGGTTTCAAGCAAACAAGAGGAGCCATCTTCATTTGTTAAGTGATTAGGTAAGTGTGGTAAGTGATATTACTTCACTCGTTTGATTTCATTAAGATAGGCTACAAGAGATTAATGATTCTATTTCTAGGTGAAGGCCGATTGTCAAAAGAGCCACTTTTGGTTTGGGGTTTGTTTGGAAACCAAACCATTCGCAAGTGTAAGGTAATGATTAATGTTGATTCTTTGGTTGATGGTCTTTGGCCGAATGGTCTTAGTGCCTAATCCTATGTTGGCCGATTGTTTTAGGGGTTTGATAATCAAGGGACTCAGAGTGATTCGTAGGGATCTTTAGACTCGGTTTACCAGGTGTGTAACTAACACACTGATACTTAGTAAGATTATTAATAAACCTGTTTGCCTGTTAAAATTATAAATAGTATGATAGACAAATGAATACCCAAATGGGGTATGTGTACGATTCGGGTAAGTCTGTTCTATTATGAGTACTATTGATGAAGCATGATATCGTGATTTATGTTATGCATGTTATGAGTTGTAATGCTTGGTATGTTGGCATGATATGCATGGCTAGTATGAGATGCATAATCCCATGAGTATGATATGTATGGGTGATACGAGAGGAGGGAGCAGTGATATATTGTGCTGACGAGCACCAGTGCTTTGGTAGCACACTTTGTGACTTTGGGTCACCAGAGGTTTGGCACCTCCAGAGGTTTGGTACCTCAGCGTCTCGTCCCAGTGGCTCAGTACCACAGTGGGTTGGCCCCACAGATGATTATACGGAATTGACGCCAGTGTTTTGGTAACACACGATGGGTTGGCCCCATCACCAGATTTGTGACTACGGTCACCAGTGCTTTGGTAGCACATTGTGTCTTTGGGACACCAGAGGTTTGGCACCTCATTGCGACTTGTCCCTGTGGTTTGACCACCGTGGGTTGGCCCCACTTGAGATATGGGATCGTCTGCTAGTGATTTGGTATCACACGATGGGTTGGCCCCATCATCATTGGATTTGTGACTTCGGTCACCAGTGCTTTGGTAGCACAATTGTGTCTTTGGGACACCAGTGGTTTGGTACCACATTGACGGATATTGTGTCTTTGGGACACCAGTGTTTTGGTAACACATTGTGACTATATGTCACCAGTGGTTTGGCACCACCAGTGGTTTGGTACCACACGGGGTAGAAAAGGTGATATGGATGGTTAGGATCGGGTTGCATTAATTATGTTGCTATGTATGATGTGTGTTTGTATGTTGATTCATCGGGAGCGGGATTTACACACTGAGTCACTCGACTCACCCTCTCCTTTGACATTTCAGGTGATTCGTAGACGCGAACATGGAGCCGGGATGGACTCGGGGTGCACATGCCATGCTGAATAAAGTTTTTACTCAGACTCTATAATTTTTGGTACTTTAGCTTATTACTTTAAATTGGGTTTTATTTCGGATTGTAAAAGGCCTTTTAAGTTATGTTTTATGCTGTCTATGTTTTAAGTTGATTTTGATATGCCTTAACAAAATAACTCGGAATAAATTTTACTAAAATTTGGAAAGATAATGTTTCAAACTATAACGCAATGTGTTTTTAAACTATACCATCGGGTATCACACTAAGTCTTTTTGATAAACAAATTCAACTGGTTTCCAATTCTAACTTGTAATTCACCTAAGTTTAAAAGTGTTTTATGTATCACTAAGAAACTACTGAGGTTTTAAATGGTTTAAACTCGTTTTAACTATACATTCTGGCTAAGTTTTCAAAATCTCCGGGTTTCGAATACATCAACTGTTTTTCAAATAAGACTACCCAAATTTGTTTCAAGTACACCATGTTTTCATCCAACTTTTAAACGAAAAATCTGAACCTCTTAGAAACAATTTTCCCCGTAGCATACCAGATTCGGACGTGGTGTCTTGTCCGGGTTTGGGGTGTTACAGGCATTGTACGATCTTTTCGAGTTTCTGAATATATTACTGGATTTCTTTATGGTTCTACAAATAAGTCTGAAATGCAAATGGCAAATCTGAGCTTTAATAGATTGAGTAAATGAATGTTCAATTCAGGTACACGATTATACACTGATGGTGTATTCAAGGTAAGCATTTAAGTGATCCTACTATGATGATATGTATATGGAATTTGTGATATGATTCAAAAATGGTGAAAATGGCTAAGCGATTGAGATGTGCTAATGTACTTGTTTGCACATATGCATTTTTATAACAAGTTATTTGTTTATGACTTACTAAGCTTTTGGAAAGCTTACTCTGTGTGTGTGTTTAATCTGTTTTATAGGTCGTCAAAGCTACTGAAGGCTCGGGACCATCACGGATCGTCATCACACTACTAAAACTTATTTTGGTACACTTTGAAAATGTATATAGCTCAATGTGACATGTATAGGCTAGTTTTGGTATGAGTTGTTAATGAACTTAGCCATGTGATTTGGCTAATTATGTTTTGGTAATATGCCTTAATGAATGTGATATGTGAAGTTGTTTTGGCATGATTAGTTGATATATGAAATGGTTTGAGATGGTAAGTATATATGGATGAAAGGAGCTTGGTATAATTTGGATTTAGTCATGCAAATTGGTATGTTTGGAATTGGTTTGAACGATTTGTGGTGTGATTATCTTAGTTGGCAAATATGCATGAGTTGGTTGTTTATTTTGGTATGTTTTGATGGTTAAATGTGCATGAGATATCTTGTTAAATATGGCTTGTAGGTGACCCTTATGGGTGGCATTTTGGCCTTGTAAATGGCCTATAATGTCACACGGGTGTGCCTAACAACCGTGGATGAATTATAGGATGCAGTTTTGTATCACACGGCCTCGACACGGGCGTGTCATCTGGCCGTGGTGTGCAAGTCAGTAGCTAACTAAAAAGTACACGGCCAAACAGACGGGCGTGCTTGGTGGCCGTGGTGGGGAAGTCAGTATATGACCTAAAAGTACACGGCCATGTCACACGGGCGTGCCTCCCCTGTAGTTTAGTAAAGTTTTAATTTTTTTGAGAATTCTCTATGAGTTTTGATTTATTCCCGACTCAAATTGTATGCATGCTTAAGGTCTTGATGACCCATTTAAGGGACATTATGTCTGAGAATGTTGATTGAATGTATGATTTTGTCCGCGAACGTTTTCGACATGTCCGGTAATGCTCCTAACCTTAATCCGGCGACAGACACGGGATAGGGGTGTTACATTTGGTTGGTATCAGAGCTACAGTTTAGCTGATTCTCGAGCTAACGTAGTGTGTCAGAGTCTAGCTATACATGCCATATATCTGAATTGTGATAGTGTGATGAATCTTGACGTATAAATGTGATTTTCGTATAGTAATGGATCCTGAAAGAGTCGTAGCTGACGACGTAGAAAGTAATGCGCCTACTCCCGCGCAAGGGACAGCGCCCTCTAATTCGAGACCTGCTACGAGCGGTCATGAGGGAGAAGCTAAACACGCTTTCTTCCAGATGATGAGTGAATGGTTGGCTCAATTCGTAAGAAATAACCCGACTGTTTCACAGCCTTCGCCCCCAATTAATCCCCCTCAGACATCCGATATACCTCTGGCTGTAAATCAGAATCTGTTGAATAAGCCTCCTGTTGACAAGATCTGTAAGTATGGGGCCGAGGAATTCCGAGCTACTAAAGATAATGATGCTGAAAAGGCCGAGTTCTGGATTGAAAATACCATTCGGGTATTCGACGAAATGTCTTTGACTCCGGAAGAATGCATAAAGTGTTTATTATCGTTACTTCGGGATGCAGCCTATTAATGGTGGAAAACCTTAATTTCTGTTGTTCCGAGAGAACGAGTAACGTGGGACTTCTTTTAGATCGAGTTCCGGAAGAAATATATCAGTGAGAGGTTCGTTGATCAGAAACGAAAGGAATTTTTGGAACTTAAACAGGGCTGAATGACTGTTTCTGAGTATGAATGAGAATTCGTGAGACTAAGCCAGTATGCCCGGGAATGTGTGTCTTCTGAAGCTATAATGTGTAAGAGATTCGAAGATGGTTTTAATGAAGACATACGTTTGCTAGTCGGGATTTTGGAAGTCAAAGAGTTTGTTGTACTTGTTGACAGAGCTTGTAAAGCTGAGGCACTTGGGAAAGATAAGAGAAAAGCTGAGTCTGAAGCTCAAGATGTAAAAAAGAGATTTCAGAGTAAATCATTTCAGTCTGCTCCGAAAAGATTCAGAGATGATCAAAGTCGTTCCAGAGATAATGTGAGACATTTGAACAGAAATCGAGTTAGACCAAAAATGAGTTCTAAAGCTCCAGCAACTTCAGTGGCCAGTGTTGGTAATGTTCGATCCGAGAGACTTGAATGTAAGCATTGTGGAAAAAGACATCCGGGAAGTTGTAGATTAAACGACAGAGCTTGTTTCAGATGTGGATCACTTGATCATTTTATCCGTGATTGCCCTGAGATTGTTGAGCCAGAAGCTATTCAGAATGTGAGATCTGATAATGCACTTGTAAGAGGAAGATCATCGAAGAATGTAAGAAACGTCAGTGTTAGTCAAAGAACTATGAGAGAAAATGTTGTCCGATCTAAAGCTAGAGCGTCTGCCAGAACATATGCTATCCGGGCTCGAGAGGAAGCTTCATCGCCAGGTCTTATGTCGGGTACTTTTACTTTTTACAGTACTTCTATGATTGCTTTGATAGACCCTGGTTCTACACATTCATATATTTACATGAATTTAGTATTCAGCAAGACTTTGCCTGTAAAGTCTACTGAGTTTGCTATAGAAGTATCGAACCCCTTAGGTAAAAGTGTCTTGGTTGACAAAGTATGCAAGAACTGTCCGTTAATGTTTCGAGATATATGTTTCCCTACTGATCTGATGCTTTTGCCATTTGATGAATTTTATATTATTTTGGGTATGGATTGGCTGTTTATGCATGATGCTGTTGTGAATTGCAAAAGAAAATCTATAGATTTGAAAGGTCTGAATAATGAGATTGTACGGGTTGAATCTGATGATTTAAATGATTTGTCTGCTATGATATATATTTTGAAAGCTCAGAAATATGTGAAAAAGGGTTACGAAGCATATTTTGCTGATGTGATTGATTCAAGAGTATCGAAGAAGAAGGTTGAGTCAGTGCCTGTAGTCTGTGAGTTTTCTGATGTCTTCCCTGAAGAATTGCCGGGTTTGCCTCCGATTCGTAAAGTTGAGTTCGGTATTGAGTTGCTACATGGTACCACACCTATTTCGATAGCTCCGTATAGGATGGCACCAACAGAGTTAAAAGAGTTAAAGTCACAACTACAAGATTTGGCTGAGAAAGGGTTTGCTAGACCAAGTTTCTCGCCTTGTGGTGCTCCGGTTTTGTTTGTGAAAAAGAAAGATGGTACGATGAGAATGTGTATTGACTATTGTCAGTTAAATAAGGTGACAATAAAGAATAAATACCCGTTGCCCAGAATTGATGATTTATTTGATCAGCTAAAAGGAGCTACTGTGTTTTCCATGATTGACCTGAGAGCGGGATACTATCAGTTGAGAGTGAAAGATTTAGACATTTCAAAGACTACTTTCAGAATGAGGTACGGGCATTATGAATTCTTAGTTATGCCATTTGGACTAACCAATGCTCCTGCCGTGTTTATGGATCTGATGAACAGAATTTTCAGACCGTATTTAGATCAATTTGTTGTGGTGTTTATAGATAACATCTTGATTTATTCACATGATGAAAATGAGCATGCTGAACATTTGAGAATTGTGTTGCAAACTTTGAGAGAAAAGTAATTATACGCGAAATTCAGCAAATGTGAATTCTGGTTGCATGAGGTTAGCTTTCTAGGACATATTGTGTCAGCTTCTGGAATCCGAGTGGATCCGAGTAAGATTTCTGCTATTCTAGATTGGAAACCTCCGAGAAACGTGTCTGAAGCCCGTAGTTTTCTGGGACTTGCTGCTTATTACCGCAGATTTGTAAAAGGGTTTTCAGTGATAGCTACTCCGTTGACTAGATTACTTCAGAAAGATGTCAGATTTGAATGGTCGGATAAATGTCAGAAAAGTTTTGATCAGTTGAAAACTCTGTTAACCGAAGCTCCAGTATTAGTACAGCCAGAATCGGGTAAAGAATTTGTTGTATACAGTGATGCTTCGTTTAATGGTTTGGGATGTGTTTTGATGCAAGAAGGCAAAGTGATAGCTTATGCCTCGAGACAGTTAAAGCCTCATGGGAAGAACTATCCGACACATGATCTTGAGTTAGCTGCGATTGTGTTTGCACTTAAGATTTGGCGTCATTATCTATACGGTGAGAAATGTCACATTTTTTCAGATCACAAAAGTTTGAAATATTTGATGACTCAAAAAGATTTGAACTTACGTCAAAGAAGATGGCTTGAGCTGTTGAAAGATTATGAGTTTGTGATAGATTATCATCCAGGTAAAGCGAACGTTGTTGCTGATGCATTGAGTAGAAAATCGTTGTATGCACTACGAGCTTTGAATACTGAACTGAATTTGTCTAATGATTGTTCTATGTCAGCTGAATTAAAAGCGAAACCGTTGTTTTTACAACAGATATGTGATGCTTAGAAGTCTGATAATGAATTGCTAGCGAAACGTGTAACAGACCGAATTTGACCCTAATCGGAACAGTGGTTTCGGGACCACGAATCCGAGTCTGAAAAATGTTTAAATATTATATTTTGTGTTTATTATATGTGAATTAATGTGTGTGGAAGTTTCGTAGAAAAATTAAATCGTTTGTGTGTTTAATTTAACAAAAAGGACTAAATCACGTAAATTGTAGAAGTTGCATACTATAGTGGAAAGTACTTAAATGATGACATTTTTTTATATGGAGTATTAAAAGGGCAATTAGCCCATTTTAAAGTTAGTGGGTGGTATATGTCATAAATAACCTTAAGTTATATATTAGTTTTATTTTATTTGAAAGGTTAAATTTGTAATTAAATAATTACTTAATATATGTTAAAATAACATAAAACAAAGCCATCATCTTTTTCACTCTTTCCTGGCTGAATATTGGAGGAAGAAATAAAGCTTTGGGTTCTTTGATTTTCGGCACTTCTAGGCTAAAATTCAAGGTGAGTTTTTAGTCGGTTTTTGTTAATTTTGATGTTTTTGAGATCGTTGCTTCGAACGGTAGCTTACCCATGTTGAAACTTTTGAATCTAAGCATGCTTGATATTCGGCCATTGATGTGTTCATGTAGTTTTTGATGTTTGATGATTTTATTTTAAAGATATGTTAAAGACTAGTATATTTTGTATTGGAAATTTTGGTGAATTTGAGTATTTTGGGCTAAATTGCAAAAATAAATTTATGAGGGGGCTAAAATGAAAAATAAATGAAAGAAATGGACTTGTAGAGTCCCTATGAATATTCAGCCCTTGTATAGTTTAGTGAAATTTTGTGTATTTTGTGTTTTATGCAAATAGGACTAAATTGTAAAAATGTGAAACATTAGGGGTAAAATGGTAATTTGTCTGTTTATGTATTTTGGGTCTAAATTGAGATGAAATGTGCTTGAATGAGCTGAATTTTTATGTGTTTAGATCAAGAACAAAGAAAAATGGATTTGGATCGGGGAAAGACGAAGGTTATCGAATAGCCGGTCTACGCGGTCCGTCGACAGTCGAGGTAAGTCCTTAAGCAAATATATATATATATATTAAAGAGTTAATTATGAGCATGTTAAATGACAATGTTGATAATTTTTAGTATAAATTGTAGGTTAGCCGAATGTAAGAATGTCAAATTGGATTGAATATATAATTTGTTAATATGATACGAAATAGTATATTCGATATGATATGTGGCTGTAATATGAGGTATATGATTTGTTCATGATGTTCGCATTAAGAAATGTGTATTGAAGAGATATTTCGGGCTTCGAGCCTAGCAGGCCTCGTGCCAGTGAATATATCGGGCTTAATGCCTAGCAGGCTAAATGCCGGTGTTTTAAATATCAGACTTCAAGTCTAGCAGGCAAGGTGCCGGTGTATGCGATTCAGATTATTGCATGGCTTGTTATATGCTGGTGAGTTTTCGATTTCTGAACTTTGATTTCAAAATAGTAAAGTTATGAAACAAATCATGGAAGTTTAAGTCTATGAAAATGAAATTGTGAGTTCGGCCATAAGGTATGTATCAAGCTTACTTTAATAAATGATTTTATGTTATGTTGATAAGTGAATAAAGTGATGAGAGAAAGTGATATACATATGATAGATGGAAATTGGTTATAACCTATACTATGAGAGAATTTGTTATAGAAAAGCATGGGAGAAGTAAGGTATTCGTACAGGTATAACTATATGCATAAGTGATTGAATGTTTACTTGATATATGATGTACTGTGGTAAAGAAATAAAAGTTTATATGTATATATATATAGTGAGATGAGATATTCAGTTTTGGTAAACTATTTATTATGTAACATCCTAAAATTAGAGTATTATTTGTGTTGGCTCGAGTATGAATTTTTTTTTTTTATGTTTAGCTTGGTTTTGTGAATGCTTGATTTTTTTCATGAAGCTAGAATAATTCTTTGAATAAAAATTTAGTGAAATAGATTAGGTGAGCTTGACACTTAAGTTAATTTAAGTGTTAAATTCTAGCACATGAGGAGCTAGTATCAAGATGGTTAGGACGCAGGAGGAGTTGCTTGAGGGAAGTGGTTCGAGTTGCTTGGAGAGCATTTTGAAGACTTTATTTTTATGTATCCTAGCATTAAATTTCAGTCAAACTCTAATTATGATAGGGTGGACTTTCAATTTTATGGTAAGTTGAATAGCAAAATAGGAAAGCTTGTATTTTGGGATAAGAATCTTGAGGTTTATGGAAAGATTGGGGGACATAAGGCTTGGCTTAAGGAAGTTGTTTTGGAAACTATTCCAAGGCCATTAGTGCATGAATGTGGACGGCATGTGTGGCTAGGGGGGTGGCCGAATGTTGATAGGAAGTTTGGGGGGGAATAGTTGGTCAACTTTAACATTTTGTGCACCTTTTTACATTTTCTTTTCCTCTCCAAAAACTCCCTCTTTGGCCGATTGTACCTTAGGAATTTCGTGCAATTTTGCTTTTGATTTAGCTCTCATTTGTGTTTGAACCAAATACTATTTTCTTTCTCTCATTTTTCCTTTTGAAACCGAAACCACATTTTGCATTTTGTGCACTTTTCTTTTTGGCAAACTAGGTGCTTGGCCGAACCTTTTGTTTTCTCATCTCTTTCTTTTCTTTCTTTTGGCAATTGCTTAAAACCACATTTCCTTTTTCACTCCCTCTTGGCTGAATCTTCCTCCTTCCCAAATCCCATTTCTTTTTCATTTGCTCAAAGTTAAAAACATCCATTTCCACTCTATTTTCTTTTTCTATTTTCTTCTTTCTTCCATTTTCGAATCATCTTTCTCCTATTTCATTTTTCACTTTCATTTTCTTTTCTTTTTACTCCACCATAGCCGAATCTTCTTTCTCTCTTTTGGGGTTATTTTGGCCGAATACTATCAAGGGTAGATTCTCTTTGGTTTTCTTCAATCGATTTTGGAAGATAGGTAAGTATCCATGGCCGTATGTTCTTTAATTCTTTTCTCTTTTCTAAGTCATTTTCTTGTGGACAAAGGCCGAATCCTTGGGCATTTGTTGCAAGGTTCTAACTATTATTAGGAACCGATTATTCTTTTAGGCTCTTTGGGACTTTGGAAGCAATCGATCTAAGCCTTACTTCTCTAGCGATCAAAGGTTGGTAAGTCAAGGGGTAAGGATTCTTGACGATTCATCATTCTTTTGAAAAGACTAAAGCTATTGGGATTAAGGTGTTATTAGCCGATTGGTGTTGCTTAAAGTTTTGTGATTTGGCTGAATGTAGGACAAGGTGATCTAGTGCGGTAGATCGGGCCTTCGGAAGTTAGTATTTGCGTTAGTGAAAGGTGTGTATGTTACACACTTATAACTCGGTATATATATATATTTATATATGTGTGTTAATAACTATTCATGTTGTTAAAGCCGTAAACTATGAGATCTTGAGATGATACCTTGATGGGTATGAACAAGGATACGGGTAAGTCCGTTTCGATATGATGTTGCTATATGTTGTTTAATATCACGATCTACGATATATATATATTGGTTACATGTTCATATCAAAGTATAATGACATGATTTGTTTATCTAATGCATTGGTATGGGCGATATGAGAGGAGGGGGAAGGATTTGATATCCGTGTCTTTGGGACACCAGAGGTTTGGCACCTCCAGTGGTTTGGTACCACAATATTATTTTGTGTCTTTGGGACACCAGAGGTTTGGTACCTCATAGCGACTCGTCCCTATGGTTTAGCACCACCGTGGGTTGGCCCCACTTTTGAGATATGGGATCGTCGCCAGTGATTTGGTATCATACGTGGGTTGGCCCCACACTTGGATCGTTGATATTTTGTGTCTTTGGGACACCAGAGGTTTGGCACCTCATAGCGACTAGTCCCTGTGGTTTAACACCACCGTGGGTTGGCCCCACTTTTGAGATATGGGATCGTCGCCAATGATTTGGTATCACACGTGGGTTGGCTCCACAGATGGATTATTCGTGACTTCGGGTCACCAGTGATTTGGTATCACATTATTGGATATCTTGACTTTGGGTCACCAGTGGTTTGGCACCACCAGACGGGGTAGAAAAGGAGTTATGGATGGCTAGGTTGGGTGCATTTTATATATATAAATATATACATTGCTTGGTTATAAATTGTGTAAGTATGTTGAATTAATCGGGGGAAAGATTTATGCACTGAGTCTTGGTGACTCACCTTCTCCCTTATCTTTTCAGGTGACTCGTAGATCGCGGATGAGGAGCCGGATGAACTCGAAGTGGCCATGCATTAAATAAATTTGGTTCTACATGAACTTTGGTTTGGGTACTTTACCTTATTTAAATTTGGTTTCATATTTATTTTGGGTTTGTAATAAGGCCATTTAAATTACGATTTTGGATTATTTATATGCTTTGGATATGTTTTAAATATGGCTTAGAAATTATATGATTATATATTATTTGAGCACGAAGTTTTCTAAACTACAAAACGAATTAGTTTTCAAAATCTCACCATCAGGTAATAATAAAAATCGTTTGATAGTAAAATTTCAACTTAAGTGTTTTTCGACAACTTAAATGTTTTACAAATTGAAGTTTCTACTCTCAAATGCAAACGGTTTACAAAGTAATAATTCGGGATTGTCAACTTAGTTTTAAAAGACTTACTTACGGTATTTTAAAAGTAAACTATCATGCACCTATTTTTTCTAAAATTAAATCGGTAACTCAATTTTCTTCAAAACGTTTTCCTCTGTGGCATACCAGATTCGGTCATGGCGCATTGACCGGGTTTGGGGTGTTACATATTAAGTCATGAATGATTAATGTTAAGAAATGGTTATTTAGATGCTTGTATATTCGAATGCTATATTGTGGTAGCTTAAGGCTTACTAAGCTAGCAAGCTGACCTTGTGTGTGTACATTATTTGTTTTATAGATTTCGTTCAAGCTACAGACTCAGGGGATCGTCAAAAGAATCAACCATACTATCGACTCTTTGGTATTCATAAACTTAGTTTTTGATTCGAAAGGCATGTAATAGCTAGGCTAAGTTGTAAATCAATGTTAGTTAATCTTGTATACAAGTATAGCCTTGCGAAAATGGCTATTACTTTCGGACTAAGCTTTACTTAGGTGTTTTGTTATAATGACTTGCTTGATTGTCAATGGTTTAGGTATACTTATGTATTCGGTTAGATATATAGCTCATGTGTTGGTAGGTAAATAATGATTTTTGTGTCCATAATTAGTTAACGTGGCTTTGATGAAATGAATGTGAAAATAGGAGTATTGACTAAATTTTAGATATATATATATATATATATATATATAGTTATGTTTAATAGGTATGTATATTGTTCTTGAAAGATGAATAGAGTTTTGATGCATGTTTCAAGATTATATGATTCGGTTTTGAGGGAGGAAATTTCTATAAATATTTGGGTTGATCATGGAAAAAGATGTTGTATAGATGATCGAATGTATGGTATTGAATTTGTTGTAGTTTGGTATTTTAGGTTAGTTATTGAGCATATATTTTTGATATATTATGTAATGATCTTTATGTCAAAGAATTTTCAGCGTAGATGTGGTTTAATAATTATAATTGATGATTCAATGCTTTGAAATGTACAAGCATGAATTTAATTCCTTTTGGTTCGATAGAAGTATGAATTTCGATAAATGACTGCCATGATCTGAGTTGGGTTGGTAATGCCTCATAACCTTAATCCGGCGACGGGTACGGGTTAGGGGTGTTACAAAACGTGCTCAGTGCGAAATGAACTCTGAATCTGAATTTCAAATTGTTGATAATTGTTTGAGATTCCAAGATCGTATCTGTGTTCCGAGAAATCCAGAGTTGATTCAGTTGATTTTGAATGAAGCATATAATAGTCGTCTATCCGTTCATCCGGGGAGTACTAAGATGTATCATGATTTGAAACGACACTACTGGTGGTCTGGTATGAAAAGGGATATTTCTGACTTTGTTTTGAAATGTTTAATTGTCAGCAAGTGAAAGCTGAACATCAAGTTCCGTCTGGGTTGTTACAACCGATTTTGATTCCTGAGTGGAGATGGGATAGAGTGAAGATGGACTTTGTTTCTGGTTTGCCTCTGACTCCGAGAAAGAAAGATGCGATATGGGTTGTAGTTGACCGATTAACGAAATCTACCCATTTTATTCCACTAAGATCTGATTTCTCACTTGAGAGATTTGCCGAGCTTTATATTGCTGAGATTGTAAGATTGCACGGGGTGCCACTATCCATTATGTCTGATAGAGATCCGAGGTTTACGTCGAGATTCTGGAAGAAACTGCAAGAAGCTTTGGGCACGAAATTGCATTTCAGTACAGCTTTTCATCCACAAACAGATGGTCAGTCTGAACGAATTATTCAAATTCTTGAAGACATGTTAAGATGATGTATACTTGAGTTTAATGGTTCGTGGGAACATTACCTGCCGTTAATCGAATTTGCGTATAATAACAGTTTTCAGTCGAGTATTAGAATGGCACCTTATGAAGCTTTGTACGGACGTAAATGTCGTACACCTCTGTATTGGACTGAACTCTGTAAGAATAAGCTTCACGGGGTTGATTTGATAAAAAATCAGAATAGAAAGTGAAATTGATCCGAGATTGTCTGAAAGCAGCATCTGATTGTCAGAAGTCTTATGCAGACTTGAAACGAAAAGATATAGAATTTGAGATCGACAACAAAGTATTTCTGAAAGTGTCTTCGTGGAAGAAAGTGCTTCGGTTTGGGCATAAAGGCAAATTAAGTCCGAGGTTCATTGGACCATATCAGATCATTGAACGTGTCGGACCTGTTGCATATAGATTAAAGTTGCCGTCTGAGCTAGAAAAGATAACAACATATTTCATATTTAGATGCTCCGTAGGTATCGATCCAATCTGTCACATGTGATTGCCCCATCTGAAATTGAAATCCGATCTGATATGACATATGAGGCGGAACCGATCCGTATCTTAGCTCGTGAAGTGAAAGAGTTGAGAAATAAGAAGATTCGTTAGTGAAAGTACTATGGAATGACATGGGATTGAAGAGGCTACATGGGAGCCTGAAGACTTGGTGAAACAACAATATCCGAATCTGTTTAACAGTAAGATTTTCGGGGACTAAAATCCCTAAGGGGGGAGAATTGTAACAGTCCGATTTATACCCTAGTCAAAACAGTGGTTTCGGGACCACAAATCCGAGTCTGAATAGTATTTTAATATTATATTTTGTGCCGTTGATATGTGATTAAGCATGTGATAAATTTCCGTGAACTAATTTGTCTGTCTGTGTGTTTAATTTGACGAAAGGATGAAATTGCATTAAATATGAAAGCTGTATGCTATATGTTAAAGTGCTTATGTGTTATTGCTTTATAAATATGAGGACTTATGTGGCAATTTGGCCATTTCCATGGTTAGTGGATGGCTAAGGTCATAAATGACCTTGTAACTATGTTTTATATATTTTTATATGAAAGGTTATTATGGTAAAATTTGTTTATAACATATTATTAATAAAATTAAAGCCTAAAATAAGCTTTAATCTAATTGTTCATCCACCGAATAAGCAAAGAAAAAGAAAGCTTGAAAGCTTTGTGATATTCGGCTACTATCAAGCAAAATCAAGGTTCGTTTTTAATCAGTTTTTGATAATTTTTACGTTTTTGCAATCGTTGCTTTGAGAGCTATCAAACCCATGTTTCAATTTGATGAATTGATGATGTTTGTGTAATATGCCATTGATGATTCGTTAAGCTTTTTGATGATTTTTGGTGTTAAATGAAATATATGAGCTAGATGAACATACTTTGTTCTTGGATTTTTGATGAATTTAGCTAATTAGGGCTAAATTGAGAAAATATTATTTTGGAGGACTTCATTACAAATTTGATGAAAAATGTGGTCTTGTATGTGATGTATATGTATTCGTCCAAACATGTATATGTGTGAATTTTGTGAATTTGATGTTTCGTGGAAATGGACTAAACTGTTAAAGTGTGCAAATTTGAGGGTTAAAGTGTAAATCGCCCTAAATGTGTGTCCATGGATTGAGTTGAATGAAATAGTGAATAAAAGGGTTAATTCTAAATATGTTTAGATCAAGAACCGAGGTAAGTTCAGATATAATACGTGTTGCTAAATTTATGTTAAATACTATGAAATGAATAACTTTGTGATTCTTGAATAGAAATTCTATAAATGTGGAATGGAGAAATATGGCACTAAGTTTGTGGAATAGAATTTATGCAGTAATGAATGGCACTATGTGTGCGAAATAGGGAAAATATAGATTATATTGATTTGCACTGTGTGTCTTACCGAATCAAGTTAGGTTGGATATTGAGGCACTAAGTGTGTGATTCAATTGAAGAGATAATGAACATTGAATGAAATATGATATCGAGCATTGAATAGCAAGAAATTTGTTAACTAAGTGATGGCAAAGGTATGTTTTGAACCTATGTGGTTGATGATATCAGTTAAGGTTGAATAGATGAATGAATGAGCATATGGTTGAGGATGATATTGTGTTTAGTTGTGAATCTATCTAAGTGATGGTTTATTTATGTATTGATATTGCATTATTGAGTAATATGTATTATATTACGAAGTTACGAAGCTATAGAGCTTACTGTGTGATGTGTTTCTCTGTTTTACAGTGTCAGTAAAGCTAGCTCGGATCCGGGGATCGTCAGTGACTCAATCACACTATCGGCTAACTATTTTGGTACTTTTGGATATTCTATTTATTTGGTATATGGCCTGTATAGGCTAGTGATTATGGCATGTTTTAAGTTGTATAGTTTTGCCATGTATAATGGCTTGAAAGTTGAATGTAATGGTTTATAAACAAGTGGTTATGTGAATGTTGATAATAGTGTGTTTCATGCTTAAATTGGTTGATGAGAATACTGGTTTAAGTGTGAAATTGTGGTGTAAACTATATGATGCTTAGCTTATTTGATTTGAGTTGTGAAAATGGTGTTTTGGATGGACTTATTTGAGTAGGAATTGAGTATGGAAATAAATGATGTAGTTGATGATTATTTAGTGTTTGTATTGGTATGTTTTGGTTGCATTTGAGGCATGAATTGATATTGGATTGATGTTGACAGATGATTCCAAAGTGTGGTTGGTAAATTGGCCTTGAAAATGGCCTATAACTGCCTACACGGTTGAGCACACGGGTGTGTGGCTCGACCGTGTCCTTCGAGGTTGTGTTTCAAAACAAGTCAGACTCGACCACCGCTTGGACACACGAGCGTGTGACTAGCCGTGTGGTGCAAGTCAATGTCGACCACGGGTGAGGCACACGGGTGTGTCTCAGGCCGTGTGAACAAGTCAGTATGTATGCCCTGTTTTGCCACAGCTTGGACGCACGGGTGTCTCCGAGGCCGTGTGAGGGACACGGCCTACTGACACGGGCGTGTGACCACTGCAACTTTGAAAAAATTTGAATTTTAGAAATTTTTGTGTGTGCTAGGTGTAGTCTTGACCCCTTTTTAACATGTGTTAAGGGTCTCGTAGACCTCATAAAGGGACTATATGTTTTCATCTTAATATGTTTGAATGATGATTGACTTTGTGTTGTATAATGATATGAAATGATCAGAAATGATTAGTAATGCCTCTTAACCGTAGTCCGGCGACGATTACGAGTTAGGGGTGTTACATTTTATTGGTATTAGAGCTACGATTTAGTTTATTCTAGGTCTAACGTAGCGCGTGTGAGTCTAGCTATGCATGCCCTATATATAATTATGATAGTGTGATGAATCCTGACAGTTAAAAATGTGTTTTCGTATAGTAAATGGATCCCAATCTAGCAGTTGCTGATGATGTTGAGAGCAATGCACCTGCTCCCGCTCAAGGGACAGCGCCGGTCGAATCTTGGCTGATAGCTAATAGTCACGGGGGAGAGGCTAAGCAATCCCTCTTCCAAATGATGAGTGAGTGGTTTTTGGAGTTCGTTCGAACGAATCCAGCTGCTCCACAACCTCCACCCCCACAAGTGCCTGTAGTACAACAAGCGACAGACCCGATCCAATTAAATAAGACTCCCATGGATAAGATTCGAAAGTATGGGGCTGAAGAGTTTAGAGCCACAGTTGATGATGATGCTGAACGAGCTGAGTTTTGGCTCGAGAATACAGTCTGAGTGTTTGATGAGATGTCATTGACTCCTGATGAATGCATTAAATGTGTTGTTTCCTTGTTGAGAGATATGTCATATAACTGGTGGAAGACATTGATATTTGTGGTTTCGAGAGAATCACCTGGGATTTCTATCAAGTTGAATTCTGAAAGAAGTATATCAGTCAACGTTTCATAGATCAGAAACGTAAAGAGTTTCTAAAATTGAAACAGAGCCGTATGTCAGTTGCGGAGTATGAACGGGAGTTTGTGAGATTGAGCCAATATGCACGAGAATGTGTTTCAACTGAAGTTACTATGTGTAAACGCTTTATTGAAGGGCTGAATGAAGACATTAAATTGTTGGTTGGAATACTTGACTTGAATGAATTTGTTGTGTTAGTTGAAAGAGCCTGCAAAGCCGATGAGCTTAGCAAAGAAAAGAAGAAAGTAGGTTCTGAGGCTAGAGATGAAAGAAGAAGATTGATGAGTAAGTCGTCTCAACCTTCGACGAAGAGATTTATAAATGCAAGCAATCGTTCAAATGCTTCATTTGGACATTCAGGTAGAGCTGGTATGAAACAGAGTGTTGGTCCAAGAACTCAAACTCCGATTGAATCAAGAGTTGGTAGTGTTAAAAGCAACAAGCCCAAGTGTAGACAGTGTGGAAGACAGCACGTTGGAGATTGCTGGTGCAAGTATAATAATAGAACTTGTTATAAGTCTGGATCATGAGACCATTTCATTCGAGATTGCCCAGAGTTAGTTGAGAAAAACAATGTTCAGAGTGCGAGACCGAGTAATACGACGGCTAGGGGTAGACCACCCAGAAACATCAGGAATGTAAGCGGTAGTCAAAGAGGAACATCTGACACATATGTGAGATCTGAGGCGAGAGCACCTGCTCGAGCCTATGCTACTCGCACATGAGAAGAAGCGTCATCTCTATACGTCATTACTGGTACTTTCACTCTATTTGATACTGATGTGATTCCATTGATAGATCCAGGATCTACTCGTTGATAAAGTGTGCAAGAACTGTCCATTGATGTTTCGAGACAAGTGTTTTCCGGCTAATTTGATGTTGCTACCATTCGATGAATTTGATATAATTCTTGGTATGGATTGGCTCACTTTACATAATGCTATTGTGAATTGTAAAAGAAAGAGTACTGATTTGAGAAGTCAGAATGGTGAGATGATTCGAATTGAATCCAGTGATTTGAATGGGTTACCGGTTGTTATGTCTTCGATAAAAGCTCTGAATTATGTGAAAAAGGGTTGTGAAGCTTATCTTGCGTTTGTGATAGATACAAAAGTGACTGAAAAGAAAGTTGAATCTGTACCTGTAGTATGTGAGTTCCCAAATGTGTTTCCTGAAGAACTACCGGGATTACCTCCAATACGAGAAGTTGAGTTTGGTATTGATTTAGTGCCGGGGACGACTCCTATCTCAATAGCTCCGTATAGAATGGCACCAACAAAATTGAAAAAGTTAAATTCTCAGTTGCAAGAGTTGATCGATACAGGATTTGCACTACAAAGTTTCTCACCCTGGGGTGCTCCTGTGTTTTTTGTGAGAAAGAAAGATGGTACTATGAGGATGTGTATTGACTACCGACAATTGAACAAAGTGACGATAAAGAATAAATATCCTTTCCCATGTATTGATGATTTGTTTAATCAGCTGAAAGGAGCTACAGTGTTTCCTAAGATAGATTTGAGATCGAGCTACTATCAGTTGAGAGTTAAAGAATCAGATGTGCCGAAGACTGCTTTCAGAACGAGGTACGGGCATTATGAATTCTTAGTTATGCCTTTTGGACTAACGAATGCTCCTGCAGTGTTAATGGATTTGATGAATCGGATATTCAAATCGTATTTGGATCGATTTGTCGTGGTGATTATTGATGACATTCTGATTTATTCCTATGATGAGACGCAACATGCTGAGCATTTGAGAATTCTGCTATAGACCCTGTGTGAAAGCTAATTGTATGTAAAGTTTAGCAAATGTGAGTTTTGGTTGCGCGAGGTTGGTTTTTTGGAACATATTGTATCAGTTGCGGGAATATGGGTAGACCTGAATAAGATCTCAGCTATTTTAAAATGGAAGTAATCGTATGTCTGTCGAGTTTTAAAATTTATAAAGAGAATGATCAAACCTAGAAACTAACTCTGACAACGATTAAAGGCAAGTGCACCTATCGAACAGTAGTATAGCTTAGGCAAGACCGGATTATTTAACCCAAAGGAACTGAAAGTACTAATACTAACCTTCTTTTTATTATTTAGCCTAAATAAATGAAGTTGCTTTAATAAAATCTAAACTAATTACTAAGCCAAAGACACAAAGACAAAAAGGATGAATTAGGAAAATAACTTTAGGAAAAACTCAGTTGATTAAGACGATACCCTCATAAAGAATCCACCTAGGCTTCACTTGCTATTTAACCCTGAACCATATGATTTATTTACTTAGTTTGATCCGTAAGACTCCCTAACGTATATTAAACCCTCTCTTGAGGCGAATAACGTCTAACCCTAGGTTAATTAACAGAAATCTCTTTCTCACTTAATAACCCCCTAGAATAGCAGTAAATCGATCTATGGACTCCTATATTAGGTTTCACCCTAATCTGGCAAAATCTCGTTACCCTATCACTAGGCGTGCGATCAACTCCACTTAATTATGCTAGATCTACTCTTAAGTAGGGTCTATTCCTACTCCTCCTATGCACATCAAATTTGGATTAGGCTTGCATAATTAAGAACAAACTAAGTATTTATCATATAATTCAGAAAATAATAACAAGATTCATCTAGGTTTCATCCCCTTCAGGTATCTAAAGGATTTAGTTCATAACAAATAAAGAAAACATCTCAAAAGAAAATATAAAACAAAACATAAGAAATCCTTAAAACTCCCTGAAGGAATTGAAGGAGAAATACGCCGCCTTGAGTAGAATTTCGGCTTCTTAGGATGGATCAATTGGCTATCTTCGAGTGATTCCCACAAATCTGACCTTCTCGACTTGGCTCCTTGGCCTAGCTAACCCCTCTCTCAAAGGTAGTACCTAGGTGGGTATATATAGGCTCTTGGAATGCGATTCTTTCTCCCTAAGTTTCCTTTTTCGACTAAAATTATTCATTGCCACGACAGGGACACGGCCATGTCACACGCTTGTGTGACGAATCCTTGAGTCGTGTTCGGATTTCTTAACTGAGGCACGGCCGTGTAAATCAGGGGTCAGGCCGTGTTTTAGATGATCAACAAGGCACGGCCATGTGGGCTTAAGTCCAGGCCGTGTCGATTTCCACCTTGGCTCAATTTGCTCCATTTTGGGCCCATTTCTCATTCTTCTTATCCTCGAGTGCTTTCCTGAGTATAAGACATGAAAAGAAAGGATTAAGAGCACCTTTTTATAAAAATCGAGGCTTAAAACATCCAAAAGCATACTAAATGCGGGATTAAAATATGTTACTATTACGGTTTATCAAATACCCCCACACCTAAGCTTTTGCTTGTCCTCAAGCAAAATTCTCAACTTACAATTAAAACGAACTTTCCATAATTCAAAATTCTTATCAACAATGCCTCATCATAATTCATAGATAATTTATACATGGATAATTCTACTCAAAGAGTCCTAAAAATTTAAACAAGATAAGTCATACATTTGTATCGCGAAAATGTAGGTGTCTCCCCCTTATCTAAATAATTACCTTTAGTTTAAAACTGACAAGGATTGATATCCTCACAAAAGATTCACTCAAATTACTCTTAAGTGTTTAAGGTTCAGAAAGAGATCACTCATAAGTCAAACCTGAAAATTTAATCCCATAGGCTTGCCTGAAAATCAAATCTCCACCACTTTAAAATGAGATGATAAACAGATCAAAAGGTCTTTGTCAGGGTTATAACAGGGCTAGGGTTAAAGGTGTGGATAAAGGCTGAAATTAGAAGGTTAAAATCGAGATTGAATTGACAAGTACCCGCCTAAAAATTATCACAATAATAATTACATCAACTGAAAAGTAATAAACCAACTAATACGAGCTTTTTCTTTTGATAAATTGACTTTAATTGTATAAGCTCACTTTCCATAGTATTACACTGAATATGCTTTTGTTTTTTTTCAGAACAAACTAATAATAAATGATAAATTGAACTAATAATATGATCAGGTAACTAATCAAATCAAATCTCAATATAAGGGTAGTCAAGAGGAATGGTGATTACAAATACAAAGGGGTTTTGGGTTAATATTAGCTGGTGAGTCAATAAAAAGGGTTGTTAGGATCAACGGGGTTCACTAGGGGTTAATTGTGGAGGTAGGCTTTTTAGTGGAGTGAGTGTGTTAAAACCTAGGTGCCTTTATCATCTTTGTATATCAAATCAATGGTGTGGTCTCGACATGTATAATTGAGGCAATAACAGTTCATAGTTGACACACTCATAATCAAAAGGTGAGCATGAAAAAGGGATATATGCTCTATAAGGCTCAAAATCTCACAAAAATTTATGGGTATTTTGATATCAACCTTGTAAATTTCAAAGTTCAAGGTAATATTTAAATTTAGGTTAACAACCTAGTGAGAATTTTAGTTCTAAAAATCAGACTTATCATGCTTGATTCTCTAGTATCTTAAAATTTAATCATCAATGCACAATTATCAATGACTTACTCAAAAACATGTCAATAAAAACCATAAATCATCAGAAATTTCATCCTAATTAGTAATATTAGAAAATTGATTCAAAACAAGATTAAATTCAGGAATTTGAGAATAATGAAAAAAGTTTGGCCGAATATGAGAATAATGCAAAAAGTTAGGCACTTTCTTCAAATAAATTTTCACCCACACACTTAAGATGTACAGTGCCCTCAATATACAAAGATAGATAATAACATTTACGGGATAAATCAAAAGAGAAGGAGAAAGAATACTCCCTGAATTTTGGATGGTGTCCCTGGAGAATGGTAGAGGTCGTGGTGTGTATGTTTGGAGGGGTCGGTCTGGATGACGATCCTGTGCTAGATGAAGAAATTGGGAAGTTCGTGAAGGATAAGCCAGGGTTTATTAAGACATAATTAAAATAAATATGTAACTAAAGAAAAGCAAGCTAAAGTGAAGGTGTAACACCCTAAACCCGGCCTAAACGTTACGACCGGATCTGGCATGTCGCATAAAAGGGTTGTTTAAAAACTGCACGTTTGTTAAAAATTTCGAGTTGAAATATTTATTCAACCGGTTGTTTAAAAATTCCCGTATTGAACATTTAATAATAATAGGCAGTAATCAAATTTAAAAGCTAAACCAAAAAAAATACCAAAATTAAAGTTATAGTGGCCTTATTACAACTTAAAATCTCGAATTAAAAACAAGTTTGAAATAAGAGAACAAGTTTACGAGAAAACAATGTATGGCCTCCACGAGTCCGCCTCAACTCCCAAATTCTCAAACTAATGATTACCTGCAAAATTAACTAAGGGGTGAGTCATCGAGACTCAGTGTGTAAATCCCCGACCAACAGGTTTTGGGCTCTCACACAGATTCATATGCAAAAGTATGTATGTCATGCAACCCAACCA
The DNA here is from genome assembly GCA_005393395.2 of Gossypium australe. NCBI lineage: Eukaryota > Viridiplantae > Streptophyta > Magnoliopsida > Malvales > Malvaceae > Gossypium > Gossypium australe. The sequence goes on along the minus strand of CM016625.1, from coordinate 79,396,589 downwards.
ACCTATTGTGTGCATCCACCGTATCTCCTGTTTCTACCCAACATTTGTGGCACCTAGCCACTGGTGGTACCTAACCACTGGTGGTTCCAAACCACCGATGACAAAAGTCACAAATAATCACGTGTGGGGCCAACCCACTTTGTGGTACCTAACCACTGGTGACAATCCCTAATATCAATATGTGGGGCCAACCCACTGTGGTACCAAAACACTGGGACGAGTCACAGAAATATATGTGGTACCTAACCACTGGTGGTTCCAAACCATTGAGATTTAGTCACAAAATAATGATATGTGGGGCCAACCCACTTGTGGTACCTAACCACTAGTGACAGTCTTAAAAGAGATCCTGTTTCCTCCCTCATCACATTATACCCCATGTCCATGCCATGTTCATCAGTCATATATCAAAGATAACATATGAAATGAATTACCATCATAATCAGAATAACAAATACGACAAAACCAAGCTAATAAACCTCTAAGGGTATAACAGTAATTTACCTTCTAGGGGTATTTTGGTAATTTACCCACTAAGGATATTTCAGTAACTTGGTACCTGAAATGGCCTTTTTGAAGGCCCAATGTCGCCCCAAGTGACTCAACTACCATTTCTGGTCGAAATGGACTATTGGGCCTAAAACCTGATTTCGGCCCATTCGGGCCCACACGCCCGTCTGGCCCACCTAACACAAATCTAGCCACGTATATAAGTTCCACCTAGTCTAGTTCACTATATACTACATCATCGTACAATTTATTGGGCCCTAAGCAGCCTCAACCCACAAGAATACTGCTGATGGCCTCAACTATCGCATCGGAGCCCCACACGTGCGCTCACACGCTCGTGTGGCTACTATTGCCGTGACCAGCCCTTCGGCATTTGCCGCTCTACAACTAGAGTAGAGAGAGTTACACACCTGATAGGAATCTGGTGTTAAACCGCGCTGCGACCACTCCTGTGCCCAAACGCCCACCAAGGTATGTTAACTCTCCTCCTGGAATGCTCTTTATATAGCTAGCTCTTCACCTTCCTTCTTTGTATCTTTTCGATGTAGGATCCCTTCGTCAGTAGAGTTTAAAATCAACTGAAACTCTTACCGTCCAATCCGCAAAATAAATACTCCCTTGCTTCTCATGAAATTCGAACCCTTGCTCCCTTCAATAGTTGAACAAGCCACTTGAACTAAGCCACAAGCTCCTCTTGTGTCTTAAACCATGCGCAACTAAATATAAATCTATAGCGAAATTCTAAGGTCCAAGTAAAAAGAAAACCAAAATGCAAAAGCCAAGACTTGAACCTTGGACCTCCTTCCTCCCTTGTGGCATCACCCCCTTGTCTCTTATGTGGCGTCACTTTGCCACTACACCACACACTCCACTTGTGTCATTTTCCTCCACATTTTATTCTTAAGGCCTACCTGCCAACTTCCAGGGTTTTTTTCACCTAAAACCAAAATTTCCCCAAAGCCAAAGTTCGATCCTGGGGCTTCATAGAAGCCCCCAAACCTTCCAAAATCCCTTATCTAATAGGTCCAACTTGCATTTAAGCCGATCTCTTGTTCCCCAAAAATTTAAACGCTACTACGCTCAAGGCCTATTAGGCCCAATTCTTCTAGGCCCAATTTTAGGATGTTACAAATCTACCCTCCTTAAAAAATTTCGTCTTCGAAATTTCCAACTAACTAACAGTCACACATCCTATCCTACCACACTACGCTCTTGCTGCGCACTCTGATCTTAATAACACTAATAATCATTTAACTAGAATTTAGAACTCCTACACATACTCAAAACACCTAGCCATTAAAGCAGACAAATATTTCATATGCAACCAACTCTATATCTGAACATCACATCCAAACCAAACACACAGAATAGATACCAGAAATACAGCATATAACAAAGCAAAGTATCAGGAAACTTACAGTGCGGATTGGTGCCGGAGACTCGGGTGCCACACTTCCAGAAAACAAATATATACTTTTCTAAACCATTTTCCAACCCATCCTTTGAAAATATTTTTGAACCCAAACCCACAACCGACTTTTTGAACCTAGAATCTGATACCATAATTGTAACACCCCAAACCCGGCCTAAACGTTACGACCGGATCTGGCATGTCACATAAAAGGGTTGTTTAAAAATAACGCGTTTGTTAAAAATTTCGAGTTGAAATATTTATTCGCTTGTTATCCTTTTGTTAACATTTTGGAAAACAGTTATTAAGGGTTTAGGAAATTCCCGTATTGAACATTTAATAATAATAAGCAGTAATCAAATTTAAAAGCTAAACCAAACAAAATACCAAAATTAAAGTTATAGTGGCCTTATTACAACTTAAAATCTCGAATTAAAAACAAGTTTGAAATAAGAGAACAAGTTTACGAGAAAACAATGTATGGCCTCCACGAGTCCGCCTCAGCTCCCAAATCCGCGATCTAATGATTACCTGCAAAATTAACTAAGGGGTGAGTCATCGAGACTCAGTGTGTAAATCCCCGACCAACAGGTTTTGGGCTCTCACACAGATTCATATGCAAAAGTATGTATGTCATGCAACCCAACCAACCTATTGTGTGCATCCACCGTATCTCCTGTTTCTACCCAACATTTGTGGCACCTAGCCGCTGGTGGTACCTAACCACTGGTGGTTCCAAGCCACCGATGACAAAAGTCACAAATAATCACGTGTGGGGCCAACCCACTTTGTGGTACCTAACCACTGGTGACAATCCCTAATATCAATATGTGGGGCCAACCCACTGTGGTACCAAACCACTGGGACGAGTCACAGAAATATATGTGGTACCTAACCACTGGTGGTTCCAAACCACTGAGACTTAGTCAAAAAATAATGATATGTGGGGCCAACCCACTTGTGGTACCTAACCACTGGTGACAGTCTTAAAAGAGATCCTGTTTCCTCCCTCATCACATTATACCCCATGTCCATGCCATGTTCATCAGTCATAATAGTTCGTGTATAAAGTATGACATGTATGCAAATCATATATGAAAGATAACATATGAAATGAATTACCATCATAATCAAAATAACAAATACGACAAAACCAAGCTAATAAACCTCTAAGGGTATAATAGTAATTTACCTTCTAGGGGTATTTTGGTAATTTACCCACTAAGGGTATTTCAGTAACTTGGTACCTGAAATGGCCTTTTTGAAGGCCCAATGTCGCCCCGAGCGACTCAACTACCATTTCTGGTCGAAATGGACTATTGGGCCTAAAACCCGATTTCGGCCCATTCGGGCCCACACGCTCGTGTGGCCCACCTAACACAAATCTAGCCACGTATATAAGTTCCACCTAGTCTAGTTCACTATATACTACATCATCATACAATTTATTCAATTGGGCCCACGGGCCCATTGGGCTCACTTCGGCACATCGCGGCCCTAAGCAGCCTCAACCCACAAGAATACTGCTAATGGCCTCAACTATCGCATCGAAGCCCCACACGTTCACTCGCACGCTCGTGTGGCTACTATTGCCGTGACCAGCCCTTCGGCATTTGCCGCTCTACAACTAGAGTAGAGAGAGTTACACACCTGATAGGAATCTGGTGTTAAACTGCGCTGCGACCACTCCTGTGCCCAAACGCCCACCAAGGTATGTTAACTCTCCTCCTGGAATGATATTTATATAGCTAGCTCTTCACCTTCCTTCTTTGTATCTTTCCGATGTGGGATCCCTTCGTCAGTAGAGTTTAAAATCAACTGAAACTCTTGCCGTCCAATCCGCAAAATAAATACTCCCTTGCTTCTCATGAGATTCGAACCCTTGCTCCCTTCAATAGCTGAACACGCCACTTGAACTAAGCCACAAGCTCCTCTTGTGTCTTAAACCATGCGCAACTAAATATAAATCTATAGCGAAATTCTAAGGTCCAAGTAAAAAGAAAACCAAAATGCAAAAGCCAAGACTTGAACCTTGGACCTCCTTCCTCCCTTGTGGCATCACCCCCTTGTCTCTTATGTGGCATCACTTTGCCACTACACCACACACTCCACTTGTGTCATTTTCCTCCACATTTTATTCTTAAGGCCTACCTGCCAACTTCCAGGGTTTTTTTCACCTAAAACCAAAATTTCCCCAAAGCCAAAGTTCGATCCTGGGGCTTCATAGAAGCCCCTAAACCTTCCAAAATCCCTTATCTAATAGGTCCAACTTGCATTTAAGCCGATCTCTTGTTCCCCAAAAATTTAAACGCTACTACGCTCAAGGCCTATTAGGCCCAATTCTTCTAGGCCCAATTTTAGGATGTTACAAATCTACCCTCCTTAAAGAAATTTCGTCCTCGAAATTTCCAACTAACTAACAGTCACACATCCTATCCTACCACACTACGCTCTTGCTGCGCCCTCTGATCTTAATAACACTAATAATCATTTAACTAGAATTTAGAACTCCTACACATACTCAAAACACCTAGCCATTAAAGCAGACAAATATTTCATATGCAACCAACTCTATATCTGAACATCACATCCAAACCAAACACACAGAATAGATACCAGAAATACAGCATATAACAAAGCAAAGTATCAGGAAACTTACAGTGCGGATTGGTGCCGGAGACTCGGGTGCCATACTTTCAGAAAACAAATATATACTTTTCTAAACCATTTTCCAACCCATCCTTTGAAAACATTTTTGAACCCAAACCCACAGCCGAGTTTTTGAACCTAGAATCTGATACCATAATTGTAACACCCCAAACCCGGCCTAAACATTACGACCGGATCTGGCATGTCACATAAAAGGGTTGTTTAAAAATAACGCGTTTGTTAAAAATTTCGAGTTGAAATATTTATTCGCTTGTTATCCTTTTGTTAACATTTTGGAAAACAGTTATTAAGGGTTTAGGAAATTCCCGTATTGAACATTTAATAATAATAAGCAGTAATCAAATTTAAAAGCTAAACCAAACAAAATACCAAAATTAAAGTTATAGTGGCCTTATTACTACTTAAAATCTCGAATTAAAAATAAGTTTGAAATAAGAGAACAAGTTTATGAGAAAACAATGTATGGCCTCCACGAGTCCGCCTCAGCTCCCAAATCCGCGATCGAATGATTACCTGCAAAATTAACTAAGGGGTGAGTCATCGAGACTCGGTGTGTAAATCCCCGACCAACAGGTTTTGTGCTCTCACACAGATTTATATGCAAAGTATGTATGCCATGCAACCCAACCAACCTATTGTGTGCATCCACCGTATCTCCTGTTTCTACCCAACATTTGTGGCACCTACCTACTGGTGGTACCTAACTACAGGTGGTTCCAAACCACTGGTGACAAAAGTCACAAATAATCATGTGTGGGGCCAACCTACTTTGTGGTACCTAACCACTGGTGACAATCCCTAATATCAATATGTGGGGCCAACCCACTGTGGTACCAAACCACTGGGACGAGTCACAGAAATATATGTGGTACCTAACCACTGGTGGTTCCAAACCACTGAGACTTAGTCAAAAAATAATGATATGTGGGGCCAACCCACTTGTGGTACCTAACCACTGGTGACAGTCTTAAAAGAGATCCTGTTTCGTCCCTCATCACATTATACCCCATGTCCATGCCATGTTCATCAGTCTTAATAATTTGTGTATGCATTATGACATGTATGCAAATCATATATCAAAGATAACGTATGAAACAAATTACCATCATAATCAGAATAACAAATACGACATAACCAAGCCAATAAACCTCTAAGGGTATAACAGTAATTTACCTTCTAGGGGTATTTTGGTAATTTACCCAGTAAGGGTATTTCAGTAATTTCGTACCTAAAATGGCCTTTTCGAAGGCCCAATGTCACCCCGAGCGACTCAACTACCAATTCTGGTCTAAATGGACTATTGGGCCTAAAACCCGATTGCGGCCTATTACCGCCCACACGCTCGTGTGGCCCACCTAACACAAATCTAGCCACGTATATAAGTTCCACCTAGTCTAGTTCACTATATACTTATCATCATACAATTTATTCAATTGGGCCTACTTCGGCCCATCGCGGCCCTAAGCAGCCTCAACCCACACGAATACTGCTGATGGCCTCAACTATCGCATCGAAGCCCCACACATGCGCTCGCATGCTCGTGTGGCTACTATTGCCGTGACCGGCACTTCGACATTTGCCGCTCTAAAACTAGAGTAGAGAGAGTTACACACCTGATAGGAATCTGGTGTTAAACCGCGCTACGACCACTCCTGTGCCCAAACGCCCATCAAGGTATGTTAACTCTCCTCCTGGAATGCTCTTTATATAGCTAGCTCTTCACCTTCCTTCTTTGTATCTTTCCGATGTGGGATCCCTTCGTTAGTAGGGTTTAAATTCAACTGAAACTCTTTCCGTCCAATCCGAAAAATAAATACTCCCTTGCTTCTCATGAGATTCGAACCCTTGCTCCCTTCAATAGCTGAACATGCCACTTGCCACTAAGCCACAAGCTCCTCTTGTGTCTTAAACCATGCGCAACTAAATATAAATCTATAGCCAAATTTTAAGGTCCAAGTAAAAAGAAAACCAAAATGCAAAAGCTAAGACTTGAACCTTGGACGTCCTTCCTCCCTTGTGCCGTCACCCCCTTGTCTCTTATGTGGCGTCACTTTGCCACTACACCACACACTCCACTTGTGTCTTTTTCCTCCAAATTTTATTCTTAAGGCCTACCTGCCAACTTCCAAGGTTTTTTTCACCTAAAACCAAAATTTCCCCAAAGCCAAAGTTCTATCTCGGGACTTCATAGAAGCCCCGAAACCTTCCAAAATCCCTTATCTAATAGGTCCAACTTACATTTAAGCCGATCTCTTGTTCTCCAAAAATTTAAACGCTACTACGCTCAAGGCCCATTAGGCCCAATTCTTCTAGGCCCAATTTCGGGATGTTACAGAAGGAGACTAAGAAGGAAAATAAAAATTAAAGAAAAGAAGAATGGACCGAAGAGTCGGTATTGTAGTATGGTTCGCGAGGTAAGTGTGACCTCTAGGGCTGCAGAGGTGCTGGCAGGGGAGGAAGTGGCGTGATTCCCTCGCAGCCTATTGAACCTAACACTAAAAAACTAAACTAAATTAAACTAAATAGAGTAGAAGAAAAGTAAAGATAAGGAAATTGAAGCAAAAGAGAAAAGAAAAATAGAAACTAAATGGTCTCCAAGACCCTTGGCTTGTTGTTGGAATGAAGTGGCCGGCACGAACTTATGTGTTGGGGTCTCCCTCGGGAAGATTATGCTTGCCTTCTTCCGCTTCTTCAGCATGGCTTCGATGTAGTTCAAGAGTTTTGAAGAATAATATGGAGAGGTTAATCTGAGAAGAAGAAATAACATAAGAGGTGGAAAGTAGGAAATGGGGAGGGGGTTGGTGTTTAAATAGAGGCTCAAATCTGGTACGTTCCCACGGTCGTGGTCCGAGGGCGTGTCGATTCACACGGCTTCCTCGCACGGCCGTGTGTCCATGCGTGTTGTTTCACCATGCCTGTGTTTCAGCCAGTCACGCCCGTGTCTGAGGAGTTAGTATGTTGACACAGTTGGGAGGCACGAGCGTGTTCTACCCATGCTTGGTAAGTCAGTAGCTCCACACGGTAGTGGGGCACGGCCGTGCCACTTTGTCGGTGCCCGTGGGGTAGTGGTTGGATCCGTAACATCAAAATTAGTTGGGATTTGATTTGCACGGCCTCTGCTATGTCAGTACGGGGATTCTGGTGGTCCACACGGTCACAGACACGGCTGTGTGTAAGGCCGTGTGGTCTGGAATTTTGCACTTTTTGTTAGTTTAAAACTGGATGTTCAGGAAAGGAAAGAGGAAAGACGAGTAACTAAAAATAAATGCAAAAGTAAAATAGGGTTAGTGCTCGGGTTGCCTCCCGAGAAGCTCTCGTTTATAGTCTTAAGCTAGACTTTCCTTGTAACAAAATCAGGGAGGTTTAAAGGTTTGAATATCTTCCTTCGTGCTCACAGTTTTATTTTCTTGATAAAATTTAAGTCGAGAAGCGTTTTTACCTTGAAAGTGCCGGATGTTGGATTGCTTACCTCGACTATTCCATATGGGATGATATTTTGTATCTTAAGAGGAGTTTCTTTCAGGTCTGGAGTGGTGACGCGAGGGTCGTCTTTGTCGACCAATACCTGGTCCCCTATTTTGAAGTGGTTTGATGTTCCTACGATCTTTTCTGTGGGCTCCTTTGGTTTCTCTTCACGTTGTTTCGGTTCCCCTTCAAAGTTTGTTTTCTGCTCCTCTAGTTTGTCAACCTTAAGGCTTCATTCCTTATGTAAATTCTCTTTGTTGGTATTAGGTCCATGATTCGGCTCAGGTTTGTGTCCTTGTGGTATTTCCTGCGATGAAGGTTGTAAAAATTGATTATCAACTGAATTGTCTTTCTTACCTGCATCGATTGTTGTCCTGGCCGAGTCAAGAGCTTGAAGACTGATTGATTCATCACCTACACAAAGTATGAGTTCTCCTGTGGCAACATCAATTTTGGTTTTAGCAGTTGCTTGGAAAGGTCTTCCTAAAATTAAGGGGATTGAATTATCCTCATCCATGTCTAAGACAACAAAATCAACTGGGAAAACGAATTTATCGATTTTGACAAGAACATCTTCGATAATGCCCCTAGGAATTCTAACAGTTTTATCAGCTAATTGAATACTCACCCTACTTTGTTTGGGCTTCCCTAGACCTAGTCGTTTGAACAATGTGTAAGGCATGACATTTATACTTGCCCCTAAATCAGCTAACGCATTATCAACATTTAAACTACCAATTAAACATGGAATAGTAAAACTCCCTGGATCTTTTTACTTCTGCGGTAGTCTATTCTGTAACATTGCTGTGAATACTGCGTTTAATTCCACATGTGGCTCTTCGTCTAATTTGCGTTTGTTCGTCAAGAGCTATTTTAAAAATTTTCTCGAGTTTGGCATCTAAAAAAGAGCTTCAAGAAGAGGTAAGTTAATTTGTAATTTCTTTAAAAGTTTAAGAAACTTACCGAATTGTTCCTCTGTATCATCTTTTTTTATGGCTTCGGGGTAAGGTATGCGAGGTTGGTATTCCTTGATTACCGGTTTTGGCTTTTCTTGTGTTACCTCTATTTTACCTTTGTCCACCTCATTTGGTTTGTCTACCACTTTACTATCATGAGCTGTGATGGCTTGAATTTGCTCCTTTGGATTAATCTCCGTGTTACTTGGTAGACGTCCTTGCGGTCGTTCGGACATTAACTTTACAAGTTGTCCGACTGCCTTAGTGACTTCCCCTACTGACTTAGTAAGTTCCCCGATTCGGTATTTGGTCTCATCAACCGATGTTTGTTGATTTTTGAGTGTTTTCTATGTTTCTTGGAGACGGTTTTCTGTGCTTGCCATGAACTTTATCAGCATCTCTTCGAGGTTTGGCTTTTTCTCTTGCGGATATGGTTGATTTTGGAAATTTTGAGGAGGTTGTTGCCTTTGATTTCCTTGATTTTCTTGACCTCCCCATGAAAAATTTGGGTGGTTCCTCCAACCTGGATTGTAAGTATTACCATAAGGATTATTATTGGATCTGAAATTATTACCTATATAGTTCATCTGTTTGCTCTCTGTACCTGGTTGGTAGGGTGGGTACTCAGGATTCGCCGCAGTTCCACTCACGTCATACTGCATTACTGGGTGTGCCTGCAAAGAACACAAACTATCAAGCTTTTTATTCATCATCTCTACCTACGTTGATAGCATGGTTACTGCATGAATGTTGTAAACTCTGACTGATTTTGTCGGTTTAGTCCTTGTAACTTGCCACTGATAATTATTCAGTGACATTTCTTCAATGAACTCGTAGGCTGCTTCAAGAGTTCTGTTGTTTAGGGTTCCACCGGCGGCTGAATCAATTAATTTCCTCGTTGAGGGGTTTACACCGTTATAAAAAGTTTGGACTTGTAGCCATAAGGGTAGACCATGGTGTGGACACCTTCTCAAGAGATCCTTGTATCTCTCCCATGCGTCGTATAATGTTTCTAAATCCATCTACACAAAAGAAGAGATATCACTCCGTAATTTGGTCGTTTTGGCCGGTGGGAAATATTTCAATAAAAACTTTTCAGTCATTTGCTCCCATGTGGTGATTGACCCTCGTGGTAATGAGTTCAACCACTGTTTGGCTTTATTCCTTAATGAAAAGTGAAATAATCGAAGATGTATGGCATCATCAGAAACGCAATTTATTTTGAAGGTATCACAGAACTCTAAGAAATTAGCTATATGAGTGTTTGGGTCTTCGTCCTGCAAACCATCAAATTGAACAAATTGTTGAATCATTTGTATTGTGTTCGGCTTTAATTCAAAATTATTAGCAACTATAGCAGGCCTAACAATACTCGATTCTGCTCCTGTTAAATGCGGTTTAGCATAATCAAACATTGTACGTGGAGCATTATTTTCTCCTACATCATGTGGTTGTGGATTAGTCTCATCCATCCCTTCAAGAGGATTGGATCTGTCTTCTTGATTTTCTTCTGTGCAATTTAGGGCTCGCCTGATTTCTTTGCGATTCCTATGAGCGGTAGCTTCAATTTCACTATCGTATACTAGTGGTCCTCTCGGGTTCCTTCTAGTCATAAACTAGAGGTACCTGCTGGGAAAAGGAAGAAGAGACGAAAACTTAGCAGAATCAAAAATTTAATCTAAAAATAAAATAAAAGTAAATTGCGGAAAAAAATTGCTAAAGTAATAAAAATAGAGTTTTCTTAATATTTTAGTTCCCCAGCAACGGGGCCAAAAACTTAATCATATGTCTGTCGAGTTTTAAAATTTATAAAGAGAATGATCAAACCTGGAAACTAACTCTGACAACGATTGAAAGCAAGTGTACCTATCGAACAGTAGTATAGCTTAGGCAAGATCAGATTATCGAACCTAAAGGAACTAAAAGTACTAATACTAACCTTCTTTTTATTATTTAGCTTAAATAAGTGAAGTTGCTTTAATAAAATCTAAACTAATTACTAAACCAAAGACACAAAGACAAAAAGGATGAATTGGGAAAATAACTTTAGGAAAAACTCAGTTGATTAAGACGATACCCTCAGAAAGAATCCACCTGGACTTCACTTGTTATTTAACCCTGAACCATACGATTTATTTACTTAGTTTGATCCGTAAGACTCCCTAACATATATTAAACCCTCTCTTGAGGCGAATAACGTCTAACCCTAGGTTAATTAACGGAAATCTCTTTCTCACTTAATAACCCCCTAGAATAGTAGTAAATCTATCTATGGACTCCCATATTAGGTTTCACCCTAATCCGACAAAATCTCGTTACCCTATCACTAGGCATGCGATCAACTCCGCTTAATTATGCTAGATCTACTCTTAAGCAGGGTCTATTCCTCCTCCACCTAAGCACATCAAATTTGGATTAAGCTTGCATAATTAAGAACAAACTAAGTATTTATCATATAATTCAGAAAATAATAACAAGATTCATCTAGGTTTCATCCCCTTCAGGTATCTGAAGGATTTATTTCATAACAAATAAAGAAAACATCTCAAGAAAAAAGATAAAACAAAACATAATAAATCCCTAAAACTCCCTGAAGGAATTGAAGGAGAAATCTGCCGCCTTGAGTAGAATTTCGGCTTCTTGGGATGGATCAACTGGCTATCTTCAAGTGATTCCCACAAATCTAACCTTCTCGGCTTGGCTCCTTGGCCTAGTTAACCGCTCCCTCAAAGGTGGTACCTAGGGGGTATATATAGGCTCTTGGAATGCGATTCTTTCCCCTTAAGTATCCTCTTCTGACTAAAATTATTCATTCCCACGACAGGGACACAGCCATGTCACACGCCAGTGTGACGAATCTTTGAGCCGTGTTCGGAATTCTTAATTGAGGCACGACCGTGTAAATCGGGGGTCAGGCCGTGTTCTAGATGATCAACAAGGCACGGCCGTGTGGGCTTAAGTCCAGGCCGTGTCGATATCCACCTTGGCCCAATTTGCTCCGTTTTGGGCCCGTATCTCGTTCTTTTTATCCTCGGGTGCTTTCCTTAGTATAGGACATGAAAAGAAAGGATTAAGAGCACCTTTTTATATAAATTGAGGCTTAAATCATCCAAAAGAATACTAAATGTGGGATTAAAATATGTTACTATTACGGTTTATCAAGAAGCCTCCGAGAAATATGTCTGATGTCCGTAGTTTTTTGGGACTAGCGGGATATTATAAGCGGTTTGTGAAAGGCTTCTCGATGATTGTGACTCTGTTGACGAAGTTGCTACAGAAAGTTATTAAATTCGAGTGGTCAGAAAAGTGCCAATAGAGTTTTGAACAGTTGAAAGCATTGATAACAGATGCGCCAGTGTTAGTTCAACCTGAATCGAGTAAAGAATTCATAGTTTACAATGATGCATCATTGAATGGTTTGGGTTGTGTGTTGATGCAAGAAGGTAAAGTCATCGCTTATGCTTCGAGGCAGTTAAAACCGCATGAAAAGAATTACCCGACACACGATCTTGAATTAGCAGCGATTGTGTTTGCATTGAAGATTTGGCGTCACTATCTATTTGGTGAGAAATGTCATATTTTTACTGATCACAAGAGTTTGAAATATCTGATGACTCAGAAAAGATTGAATTTAAGACAGCGGAGATGGTTAGAGTTACAAAAAGACTATGAATTAGCAATTGATTATCATCCAAGTAAAGCTAATGTTGTTGCTGATGCTTTGAGCCGAAAGTTTATATGTGCTTTGCGAGCAATGAGTACTCAGATAGATGTATATGATGATGGTTCTATTTTGGCTGAGTTGAAAGTGTGGTCGATGTTTATACGTTAGATTTGTCATGCCCAGAAAAGTGATGATGAGATGATGACAAGACGAGCTCAATGTGATTTGAATTTTGATTCAGAATTTTGATTTGATAATGATGATTGTTTGAGATTCAGAGATCGGATTTGTGTTCCGATGAATTCAGAGTTGATTCAAATGATTTTGAACAAAGCTCATAATAGTCATTTGGCTGTTCATCCGGGGAGTACAAAAATGTATAATGATCTAAAACAGTTTTATTGGTGGCATGGTATGAAACAAGATATCTCAGAGTTTGTTTCGATATGTTTGGTTTGTCAACAAGTTAAAGCTAAACATCAGGTTCCATCCGGTTTATTACAACAGATTATGATTCCTGAGTGGAAATGGGAGAGAATCACGATGGACTTTGTGTCAGAATTGCTTTTATCTCCAGGAAAGAAAGATACAATCTGGGTGATAGTTGACAGATTGACGAAATCAGCTCATTTCGTTCCGTTGTGAACAGATTATTCACTTGATAAATTAGCTAAATTGTATATTGTTGAGATTGTGAGATTGCATAGGGTGCCACTATCTATTGTTTTTGATAGAGATCTGAGACTTACCTCGCGGTTTTGGAAGAAATTGTAAGAGGCTTTAGGCACAAAGTTGCATTTCAGTACTGCATTTCATCCACAAACGGATGGACAATCCGAGCGGATCATTCAAGTTCTCGAAGATATGCTGAGATGTTGTATTCTTGAATTTGAAAGTACGTGGGAGAAACATTTACCGTTGATTGAATTTGCATACAATAATAGTTTTCAATCTTGTATCAAAATGGCACCATATGAGGCTCTTTACGATCGAAAATGTCGAACTCCAATGTATTGGACTAAGTTGAGTGAGAATAAGATTCACGGGGTTGATTTGATAAAAGAGACTGAGCAAAAAGTAAAAGTGATTCGAGGTAGTTTGAAAGCAGCGTCGGATTGTTAGAAGTCTTATGCAGATTTTAAATGGAAAGATATTGAATTTGAGATTAGTGACAGTATTTTTGAAAGTGTCTCTGTAACGTCCCTGTTTAGGGCATAGTCGGAATAGTGGTGCAAGACCACAAATCTGAGGTATATTTATGAGTTTTTGAGGTTTATGCTATGTATGCATGCTAGTGTGAAAGTTTCATGAAACAATTTTGTGAAATTGTGGTTAAATTGTCCAAAAGGACTAAATTGCAAAAGTTGCAAAATGTGAGATTCTAGAAGCTGTTTGTGTGAAATAGCTTTAGAATATTAATTAGAGGTTCTTAATGAGTAATTTTCCCAATTTTTAGTTTTTGACTAAATTGGGCATGGATGAGTTAAAATAGGAAGTTTATCAAAAAGGGCATTTTGGTCATTTGGCTATTAAATGATTAAAATATGAGAAAAGATGACAAAATTCACTCATTTCTTCTCCAAGGCTGCTGAAATTTTCAAGAGCCATTGTCAGGGTTCTTCAAATTTTTGAAGCTTGCTAGTAAGTGCATCTAAGCCCCGTTTTTGATATTCTTCGTATTTTTGAAGTCCTAGTAGAATGAGTAAGCTATTTTTAGCTATTTGATGAGCTGCGATGGATGTTCAAAAATGTACCCATGTATGACATGCATGTATTTTGATGTTTTACGGAAGAATATGAAAGCTTGATGTAGTAGAAACATCTTTTGCTAAGTGATTTTCCATGAAAAATGCATGTAGGGACTTGTTTGTGAAAGTCTTGAGTTTGGTCATACATGTATGATTTAGTGAGAATTGATGAATGCTTTAGTTGAGTAAGTGATTCAGCTAAGCATGAAAGGCTAGAAAGTTGAATAAAAATCACTTTACGAGCCTTGAGGCAAAATTATAAATATGAGAAAGTTTAGGGGCAAAATGATAATTTTGTTAAAGTATGAGATGTGGGTCAATTTAGTCAATATGTGTATTGAATAAGCTGATTTATTCATTCTAGATCAAGTAAGACGAAGCCGGGATCTAAATCGAGGCAAGAGCAAGGTGGTGGACTAAATTGCATGTTTCTATACTTTTGAGTATCGAGGTAAGTCTATGCATAAACAATGCATTCATACTTACAATCTGTTAATGCTAGCTAGTGTGTAGCATGTTTGAGAACCTATGTGGAATGAATATGGTAGATATTGTGAGTGGATGAATGATTGAGTAAGTAGATATGAGAATGTGTAGTGATAATGCTAAATGGTGGGCCAAGTGCGATACCATCTTAATGCATATTGACGATAAGCTGGCTATGTGCGATGCTATCGTTAGGTATATCGTCTAGTGGGCTATCTGTGAAACCACTATGATTACCTTTGAGGTAGGCTAAGTGCGATACTATCTTATAAATTGATTGTGGTGGGCTAAGTGCGAAACCACTGAGAAATTAGCTGTGTGGATTAGCTATGTGGTTGTATTACAGAGAAATTAGCTGTGTGGTTGTATTATTGAGTTAATTAGTTGTGTGGCTGAATTATCGAGTAATGATGTTGTGTTGTATATTGTATAAATGTGATATTGAATGCAGGGGTGCATTTCAATGGTTATGAGTATATGACTCATGATGTGTTGGAAATGTGGTAAGGGATAGAAAGAGTAAGCATAGTTGTGTATTATATGTTAGTATAATGCTAATTGTTGATTAGCTTATACTATGATGCTTAATTGTTTATGTGTAAACTTACTAAGCTCAAAGCTTACTCTCTTTCTTTTCCCTTATCCTGTAGAGCAATAGAGTTGACTCGAGATTCGAGGATCAATTGGAGAATCACCCACGCTATCATCACACTCTGGTACATGAGACTCAATGTTTTGTATATGGCATGTATAGGGGCTAGAAAAGTTAGTGAATTTTATTATAAATGGCTAAGATGTGTTAGCCCATAGTTGGATAATCTATTTTGTATAATGCCATAGTTGTTGGCTACTTTATTATATGAAAAGAACTTGGCATATAGCTTTGTTCTTGTCCATGTGGATAGACACACGGGCGTGTGTCTAGACCATGTGTGACACACGGTCAGCCCACGGATGTGTGACTTGGCCGTGTGTCCCCTGCATGTTGGCATATTAAGTCAGAATAGACCACAGACTAGTCACACGGGCGTGTGCCTAGGCTGTTGAGTTAATCAGTGTTGGCCACGGGCTAGCCACACGGGAGTGTGACTAGGCTTTGAGGCCGTGGGTAGATAGTCAGTGTTTACCACGGTTGGAAGGCATGGGCGTGCGTGTCTACACACGGGCGCGTCTCATCTTGCACGGGCGTGTGAGCCCTGTATAAAAGAGAAAAATTTTAAGATTTGAAAAAAAGTTCCGGTATAGTCTCGAGAGCCCTCGTGTGTATGAGCGAGGCCTTGTAAGTCGAGAATGAGGTCATTGAGGTGACTTATGAGAGTAGTCACGATGAGCCTAAGTGGCGATCAAGTAGTTTTAATACGGTAACGCCTCGGGCCCGGTTCCGGCGTAAAATCTGGGTAAGGGGTGTTACAGTCTCCATGGAAGAAAATACTTCGATTTGGCCGAAAAGGCAAGCTGAGTCCGAGGTTCATCGGGCCGTATGAGATCATAGAACGAAATGGGCCAGTTGCTTATAAATTGTTGTTGCCATCTGAGTTAGAGAAAATTCATAATGTGATTCACGTATTGATGCTTCCACGGTACATACCTGATCCATTGCATGTATTTGCACCTACTGAGGTTGAGATTCAGTCAGATTTATCGTATAGTGAAGAACCGATTCGAATTTTGGCACGTGAGATCAAAAAGTTTACAAACAAGAAAATCTCTTTAGTGAAAGTGTTGTGGTACAAGCACGAAGTTGAAGAGGCTACGTGGGAGCCCAAGGATGTTATGAGAGAGCAATATCCAAACCTGTTCACTGGTAAGATTTTCAGGGACGAAAATCCCTATGGGGGAGAGTTGTAACAGTCCGATTTAGACCCTAGTCGGAACAGTGGTTTCGGAACCACAAATTCGAGGTCGAAAAAATATTTTAATATTACTTTTGGTGTTTCTTGTAACATCCCAAACCCGGCCTAGACGTTACAACCGAATCTAGCATGTCACATGAAATGAATGTCTAAAAAACTGTGCGTACATTAAAAAGTTCATATTCTTTATATTTGTTGTGAAAAATTAAGTTTAAGTAATTTTGAATAAAAAAACGGTTTATTAACATTTTAGGAAAATCCTGAATTAAACATTTAAAATAATAAGCAGTAACCAAATTAAAAGCTAAAATCAAATAAAATACCATAGGCCTTATTACATAACAGAATCCCAATATAATAAGTTCAAAATAAGGTAATGTAGTTTACAAAAGAAATAGTAGCGCATGGCCACCTCGAGTCCGCCTCGGCTCCAAGTCCTCACACTAGGGATTACCTGAAACATTTAGAAAGAGGGGGTGAGTTTACGAAAACTCAGTGTGTAATTCACCTTACGAGTGATAACTGGGCCTAAGCCCACAAAAGCAGATTGAGCCTTAGCCCTCACAATAACATACTTGGCCGAAGCACACATAAATCGAATCAGGCCGTAGCCCTAACATCACAGTATAGCAGATAACACATGCCAAATGATGCAAAACCCAGTCCCAACCTAAATATCCATCCGCTACACACCACCCGTACCTGCCAATCACACCAGTGGGGATTACTAAATCGACCCTCCATCTGCTACACACCCTCGAAGGCAGTCGCTGCAGCCAACTGCTCATCGCCCTTAATACGTGGCATAGCCACCGGATAATGTGACAACATCACCAGAAACATAATATTGTGACATGAGTCACAAGACTAATGTGGTAAAACCACCAGAACACTTCCCCTTTTCATTATCATATCCCCAACCCCATGCAAAATAATAATTCGTGTATGTAGTATGTCATGTATGCAAAACATATATCAAATATAAGAATAACATGAATTACCATCATAATCAGATAGACATAAAACAACAAAATCAAGCTAATCAACCTCTAAGGGTATAATCGTAATTTTACCTACCAAGGGTATTTTCGTAAATTCGCACCTGCAATGGCCTTTCCGAAGGCCTAATGTCGCCACTAGCGACTCAGCTACCATTTCGGGTTGTACCAGACGATTGGGCCTTAAACCCGATTTCAGCCCATCCGGGCCCACACGCTCGTGTGGCCCACCTAGCACAAATCTAGCTACGTATATAAGTTCCACCTAGTCTAGTTCAACATATACTAACCAATCATACAATTTACTCATAAGTTCCTCCTTCATTCTTTGTATCTTTTCGATGTGGGATCTCTTCGTCAGTAGAGTTTAAATTCAACTGAAACTCTTGCCGTCCAATACGCAAAATAAATACTCCTTTTGCTTCTCACGAGATTCGAACCTAGGCTCCCTTGCAACATAATCCACGCCGCTAACCACTTGGCCACAAGCTCCTCTTGTGTCTTAAACCATGCGCAACTAAATATAAACTATGGCCCAAATTCTAAGATCCAAGTAAAAAGAAACCAAAATGCAAAAGCCAAGACTTGAACCTTGGACCTCCTTCCTTCCTTGTGGCGTCACCCCCTTGTCTCTTATGTGGCGTCACTTTGCCACTACACCACACACTCCACTTGTGTCATTTTCCTCCACTTTTTATTCTTAAGGCCTACCTGCCAACTTCCACGGTTTTTTCCACCTAAAACCAAAATTTCCCTAAAGCCTAAATTTGATCCCAGGACTTCATAGAAGCCCTCTAACCTTCCAAAATCACTTACCTAATAAGTCTAACTTGCATTTAAGCCAGTCTCTTGTTCTTCGAAAATTTAAACGCTACTACGCTCAAGGCCCATTGGGCCCAATCCTACTAGGCCCAATTTTAGGATGTTACATTTCTAATATGTGATTGAACATGTGCGAAAGTTCTGTGTGAAAATTTTATTGATTGAGTGCTTAATTAGCAAAAAGGACTAAATCACATAAAATGCAAAAGCTGTGTGCTGATTGTTAAAGTGTCTATTTTTCATGGCTTTCTAAATGGGAAGTCCTTATGTTATTAATAAACCATTAAAAGAATGGATTGACAAAAATGGGCTTTAGTTGGTCGAAATTTAAATGAAATATTAAAGGGGAAAATGGTAAAACATGAAATAAGGTATATTAAATAAAACAAATATGAAAAATAAGGCCATTATCATCTTTTCTTAGCCGAATTTGAAGGAGAAAAAGAAAGAACTAGGGCTTGAAACATTTGGCCATTGTTATTCTTGATTGAGACCAAGAAAGGAGAGATTCGGATCGAAATCGAGGCAAAGACAAAGTGCTCGATTGATCGACTAATCTCGATATATCTACATCCGAGGTAAGTTCGGATATAATACGTGTTGCTAAATTTATGTTAAATACTATGAAATGAATAACTATGTGATTATTGAATAGAAATACTATAAATGTGGAATGGAGAAATGTGGCACTAAGTGTGCGGAATAGAATTTATACAGTAATAAATGGCACTATGTGTGCGAAATAGAGAAAATATTGATTATATTGATTGGCACTGTGTGTGCATTACCGAATCAAGTTCGGTTAGATATTAAGGCACTAAGTGTGCGATGTTATTTAAGTTTCGACTATGAATTGGGCACTAATTGTGCGATTGAATTGAAGAGATAATGAACATTGAATGAAATATGGTATCGAGCATTGAATAGCAAGAACGTTTGTTAACTAAGTGATGGCAAAGGTATGTTTTGAACCTATGTGGTTGATGATATTATTTAAGGTCGATTAGATGAATGAATGAGCATATGGTTGACGATGATATTGAGTTTAGTTGTGAATCCATCTAAGTGATGGTTTATTTATGTATTGATATTGCATTATTCAGTAATATGTTATATTACGAACTTACTAAGCTATAGAGCTTATTGTGTGATGTGTTTCTCTGTTTTACAGTGTCAGTAAAGCTAGCTTGGATCCGGGGATCATCAGCGACTCAATCACACTATCAGCTAACTATTTTGGTACTTTTGGATATTGTATGTATAACTAGTGATTATGGCATGTTTTGAGTTGTATAGTTTTGCCATGTAAATGGCTTGAAAGTTGAATGATGTTGGTTTGTAAACAAGTGGTTATGTGAATGTTGATAATAGTGTGTTTCATGCTTAAATTGGTTGATGAGAATAATGGTTTAAGTGTGAAATTGTGGTATGAACTATATGATGCTGAGCTTATTTGATTTGAGTTGTGAAAATGGTGTTTTGGATGGACTAATTTGAGTAGGAATTGAGTATGGAAATAAATGATGTAGTTGATGATTATTTAGTGTTTGTATTGGTATGTTTTGGTTGCATTTGAGGCATGAATTGGTATTGGTTTTACACGGTTGAGCACACGGGCGTGTGGCTCGACCGTGTCCTTCGAGGTTGTGTTTCAAAACAAGTCAGACTCGACCACCGCTTGGACACAAGGGCGTGTGACTGGCCGTGTGGTGCAAGTCAGTGTCGACCATGGGTGAGGCACATGGGCATGTCTTAGGCCATGTGAACAAGTCAGTATGTATGCCCTGTTTTGCCACAGCTTGGACGCACGGGCGTGTCCGACACGGCCTACTCACACGGGCGTGTGACCACTGCAGCTTTGAAAAAATTTTGAATTTTAGAAATTTTTGTGTGTGCTATGTGTAGTCTCGACCCCTTTTTAACATGTGTTAAGGGTCTCGTAGATCTCATTAAGGGACTATATGTTTTCATCTTAATATGTTTGAATGATGATTGACTTTGTGTTGTATAATGATATGAAATGATCAGAAATGATTAGTAATGCCTGTTAACCCTAGTCCGGCGATGGTTACGGGTTAGGGGTGTTACATTTTATTGGTATTAGAGCTACGGTTTAGTCGATTCTAGGACTTGTTTCAATTTGCAAACTTAAAAGACACGGTCAAGCCACACGCCCTTGTGCTTAACCGTGTGGGCAAATATAGGCCATTTGCAAGGCCAATTTGCCACCCACACTTTAGGTTACACCAATAAGCATTATACCAATCCAAAATCATACCTCCAATGCATTCAAGACATACCAAAACATGCATATTTTACTTCTTAACAACATTATTCACTTCATATACAAAACTATCTTAATCATTCTAGTTCAAAATCACCAACATCAAAATAAAGATATAAATCATTCATCATTTTAATCCAATTCAACTCATAGCAATTATTTACATATCATTTCCCAAATTAACCATAAAACTTACCATAGATTGACCATTTCATTAGACCAACCATGAGCATACCATACCAAATTATGCATCATGAAGCATAATTTACTCATTCATAAACATATTCATTAACAAGCCATATCACATGTCTATATTTACACAACTCCAAACACCATCCAAATACTCTAGTCTATACATGCCATACTTCAATATAAACAACTTTAAAAGATACCAAAAGATAGTTCGATAGTATGGTGATGATGCTCGACGATGCTCGTAGATTTAGTAATCTATAAAACAATCAAACAAAAACACACACAAAGTAAGCTTTTATAGCTTAGTAAGTCATAAGCAAATAAAGAACATATAAACATTTGCATTTAAATTGACTAACCAAAATCACATATACATTAACCAATTACACAATTAACATGTTTACAACTCAAATATTTATCACATTCACAATATCTATTTAACATCAACTTTCAAACTCACATATATTCATAAGCACATATAAACTTATCTTTTACAACTTCCAAGTATCCATCATAATCATATACTTACCTTATTCTCATATGCATATTACAAAGCACATACCTGAATCATTTAGTTCGTTTTCACATCTGATCTCATCTCAATAATGCCCGTTGAACCATTATGAATTAATAAGGATACTCAGATAATCGGAAGGCTCGTACAATGCCTACGTCCTAGACATGGTTTTACATGTAATCACGTATCGATGCCACTGTCCCAGACAGGGTCTTACATGAATCAAATACGATGCCAATGTTCCAGACATGGTCTTACACGTAAACACAAATCGATGCCAACGTCCCAGACGTGGTCTTACACGAAATCACATAACAGAATCCTATGTCATGACATATGTATCCTAACTATTCCTAAGGTTCATACGGGACTTCAGGACGTCGTATCTCGATCATTTTAGACTCAAAAATATTGCTCCCAAGCTCAATCATTTCATCATATTAATTTACACAAATAACAATTCATTTCGGCACTATTAAATTAGATACAATAGAATTTAACAACATTATTTACTTATGAACTTACCTTGGATATTGACGGATGAAATCAACTACTTGTCTACTTTCGACTTCCCCCGATCTAATTTCGATTTCTTTCGTTCTTGATCTAAATAAATTCAAATTTAACTAATTTAATCATACATTCATTCAATTTAATCCACAAACACATATTTAGGCTTTTTTACACTGAAGCCCCTAAAATATATGTTTTTCATAATTTAGTCCTTATTTCACAAAACACAATATACACATAATTTCACTACTTCATGCTTAGGCCGAATCTTTGTAACTCACCAAAAATCTAAGTACTTATCTTTGCATGTTTTTAGCACAAGTACTTGTTTGCTTCAGTGGTTAAGTGATTTGGGTGTGTTTGGGAGTGTCTGAGAAGTCCTGGCTTCAAGCCTGGGCTTGTGCAAAAAGTTTTATTTTTAGGGAATAAACCATTGCCTGTAGTTAGTAGGCTTTTAAATTATTATGGGTAAAGCATGACATAAGGAGCTTGCTGGTCTAGGGGGTAAGTGGCATGTTACCTATGGAAGTGGTCTAAGGTTCGAATCTTGCTGAAGGCAAGGGAGTGTTTATTTTGTTACTGTGCCGTGGAGGTGTTGGGGTTTGACTGAAACAATGAAGTGGTTGAGAAGAATTCAAATTGAGTTGTTGAGGGGAGTGTGATCAGGTGGAGAGATTTGAGGAGGGATTTTAGGATAAAATTAAGGGAAGTGAGGGGAAAGGAAGAGTTGTGCCAAAATTGGACTGTGGCACTCAAGAATTCGGCTAGAGGGGTGCTTCTCATTTTTCAGTTTTGCTTTGTATGTGTTGTTCCCTCTGCCGAAATCTCTTCTCCCCATTTTCGGTTTTTGCATTATTTTTCTCTCTTTGGCCGAATGTGGTAGGAGTTTTCGGGCATTCTTCTGTTACACTTTTTGACAACCTTTCTCTTTGGCCGAATACACCTTTTCTTTTCTTTTCATCTCCTCTTCTCTTCTTTTTCTGTGTTGGCCAAGTATTGCCTCTTTCCAATTGGCACTATGTTGGCCGAATATACCTTATTTTCCTCCTTCAATTTCTTTTCTCTCTTCTCCCCTAAACCGATTCTCCACTTCTCTCCCTCAAGTGTTGTGCTGCCAATTTCCAGTCCTGATCACTGTCGAAACCATTCTTCTTCCTCTACCGATTGACTTTGCTCCTTTATTTTCGGTAAGTGAGTATGGCACTTGAAGTTTTGGCTTTTGAGTTACTAAAGTGGGGTTCGTTTAATTGTTTATGGACAGCTTTAAATCAAGGGTGATGGGCTGTGCTAGTGCCGAATCCTTCCACTATTCGGTTCTCTTGCTCTCTTTCAGTAAGTTCTATAAAAAATCATTATTCCCTTTCTTCTTTTGCCTTAAGTGATAACTGATGGCAGTTGTACGGCAGTTAAGGAAGGATTCAGGGGACTCCTAATCAATCGCTAAAGACTAAGATTCGTGGGAATCACCGTGGTTCGATTGAAGGTAACACTACTCTATTTTATGAATGGATTGTTGGTTTTGGGGTTTCTTTTTAACCGTAAAATGGGACTGATGGTGGTGTTGATTGACCAATTGTAGGTTGGTGAGTGCTTGAGCGACTGTTCGTGACGAATTGAAATAAGATGTGTAAACACTGCCCAAATCGTAAACCGGCAAAAGCCGAAAAAGTATGACAATTGATGCTACACGAATGTGCACTCGCTCGTGTGGTAATCTGAATGCATAAAACATGGGTGTTAGTCTATCGAGGCCACCATGAGCAATTTTGTGTTCTTAGGCCGTTTTGGGCCATGTTGGGCCAAAATAGGCTGTGTGGGCCCCACGGGCTTATGGGCCCCACACAAGTAAACGCACAAACGTGCGTAGAATATTGGGCCAAGCTGTGTAAATTACATGGCCGAGCCCATTTTTGGGCTATGCGGGCCTACATGGGCCCGCACTATGGGCCTTTGGCCTATTTTTACTGTTTGACTGTTAAGGTTGCACGGGTCGCCCGAGACGACTGTGGACCTACTGATGGGTCGGTAAGTATACCTAGACCCAAACTGATAAAATGACTGTTATGCCCCTATGATGTAAATGACTATTATGCCCTTATGTTATGTATGACTGTATATGAACATGCCATGATATATAAATGTTGCATCCATGTGTGATATGTTGCATAGGATGGGATTATTATGATTGGAGGAAGTGTGTTGTACTGGCAGCTCTACTGCAAATACAGTTTAGTGCCGCAACCGGTGCTAATTTTGGAGTGTAGGGATGGGTGGGTGATTTTATCCCCGCATGGAGTGTTGGTTTTGACGGAGTGGAGTGTAGAGGCTGGTTGGGTAGGATTTCTGATTGCATGCCTGAACTATTACTGTTACTGCAATGGGCTAATGCCCACACTAATACTGTTACTGTAATTGGCTAAGGCCCAACAGAACTGAACTGTTATTGATTTGGGCTTAGGCCAGACTGTACTTGCTTGCGGCCTGATTGGCCATTTTGCTTATATGGGATTACACACTAAGTTTTCGTAAACTCACCCTTCTATTTATCTGTACAGGTAATCCCCAGTCTTCGGCGGATCGTGATGAGAGGGATTCGGAGGTGGCCACACAACCACACCTATTTTTATATTTGAGTTTTATTTCCAATAAATTTAATTTGGGTATTTGTTTTGTAATAAGGCCTCTTTAAATTTTAACTTTTAATTTGGGATTTTACTTATTTTAATTCACATCTGAGTAGTAGTAATATGCGGGTTTTTTTCAAAAGATAATTGTTTTTCAAAACACCACGTTTTCGTAATATACTATAAAAGCTTCCGCATCAAACATTGTTTTAAAGTATAGTAACAAACTGATATGATCAACGTTTTGCCAAAAACAACTTGAGTTCTAAAAGAACAAGATACCCTAAATTTCTGTTAAGATTCATAAACGAGATTTAATAATAATAAGCATGGGTTTTCCAAAGAAACTATGTTTTCGAAAAACACTTTCAATATGATATCGGTAGATTCGACCATAACGTCTGGGCAAGGTTTGGGGTGTTATAATCTTCCTCATGCTCATACAAGTCCATACATTTTATTTATTTCACATTTTAGTCCCTCAAAATATTATTTTCACAATTTAGCCCAAATTACTCAAATTAATCAAAAATCCAAAGACAAAACATTATAATCTATCACATATCTTTTATTTTATATCATCAAACAACAAAAATCACAAGCTATCATCAATGGAAAAACACAAAATCATCATCAAGTTCAAAAATTAAAACATGGGCTTTGTAGTACTCGAAGCAACAATCACAAAAACGTAGAAATTATCAAAAACCGATTCAAAAACATACCTCAAATCAAACTCTCAATGGTCGAATATTTGAAGAGCTTAAAACCTATTTTTCTTTTGTGATTTTCGATTATGAACATAAAAGATGATAGATTTTGGCTTTGGTTATGTTTAATTAATATTTTATTTTACAAATTACTTATTTAGCCTTATAATATCATTAGGAATCCACTATCTTAAGGCATTTTTGTCCATCCAATATTTATATGGTTAAATAACAACATAAGGAATTCATATAATAAAAGCCATAGCAAATAGATACCTTTACATATAGCATGCTGGTTTTTCATTTTACGTGATTAAGTCCTTTTATCAAATTAAACACACAAACGGATAAATTAAATCACAGAAATCTCACACACATCAATTCGCATACTATAAGCACGAAAAATAATATTAAAATATTTTTCTAACTCAGATTTTTGGTCCCGAAACCACTATTCCGACTAGGGTCTAAACCGAACTGTTACAACTATAATTTCTTCAGCAAGGACTGTGCTTTGGTTGTTGAATTCTTCCTCAATGAAATCATCGAGCAATTTGATAGTATGGCACTCTGCTTTATCCTTGTGTTGAATAGACTCAAAAACACTGAAGGTAACTTGCTCACATGGCGAGTTCTCCTTTATAAACGTCAACAAGAGTTCGGCCAGTGGCTAAAAATGGTCGTTCCAAGATTATGGAAACCACCTTGTCTACTTCGCAGTCAAGTATGATACAATCAGCAGATAAAATGAATTTATCCACACAAATTAAAACATCTTTGATTTGTCCTTCAAGTTGAGCTAAAGATCGATCTGTCAGTTGCAATGTCACTGCAGTGGGTTTCTTATGACCAATTCCCACTTTTCTAAAAGTATTTAGTGGCATGAGGTTGATGCTAGCTCCTAAATCGCATAAAGTTTTGCCCAAATATTGATTTCCAATCGAACATAGAATGGTAAAACTGCTAGGATCTTTCAATTTAGAGGGTAACTTGTTTGTCAAGACAACACTACAGCTTTCTATGAGTGTAGTAGTTTCAACATCAGTGAGTTTTTTCTTCTTGGACAAGAGGTCTTTCATAAATTTCCCATAACTTGGAATTTGTACTAGAGCGTCCACTAAAGGAATGTTGATATGTAGTTGTTTCAATGTATTCAAAGACTGCTGATACTATTTATCATTTCCATTAATCTTGAATCTTTGTGAAAAAGGTACAGGTGGAAGATCATCCTGTTGCGACAATACCTTTGGTTGCGTCCATAATTTCGAGGGTCAAATATAAGGTATGTGAGCAACAATTGGTGGTACTTCTATGTCTAGTACATCAACAAGCTCTTCAGAATCATCCTTCCAATCAGGGCTTATGTCACCAATATCTGGGGACGCTACAGTAGAATCAATAACCGGCTCACCAATTTCTTTACCATTTATAAGAGTGATAGATTTATAGTGCTCTTTCCCCCTCGGGCTGGGGTTTTCGGTGTCACTCGGTAAGGAGCCTTGTGGTCGAGAATTCAAATTTGAAGCAAGTTGTCCCAATTGTGCCTCCAATGGTCGAATAAAAGATGATTTTCCTTGAACAATAGCTTTTGTACGAGTAATATGCTCCCACATTAATGCCTTAAGAGCCGTTAATGGGTTAGAAGTAGAAGTCTGTGTATACTATTATTGTCTTTATCCTTGGATATTCTAATTCACCATCGAAGAATGCTATGGTTGAATCTGATTTTGATGTAATTATGTCAGTTGTTGTTGTTGATACCTCTGAGGATGTAGTTCTACTGCTATTGAGTATAATTCCCTTGTCGTGGATTATTATTATCTAGAGTAGATGCATCCCCATATTTGAATGTCACAGCATTTTGTCCAACATTCTAAGTTTGCGTGCAGAGTTGTTGGAAGAGTTGCCATAAGAATTGTTACAAATATTACTTACATAACAAACATTTTCTGCATGTTGCGGACAATCTTCATAACTATAGTTGTCACCACAAATTTCTCAGCAAAAGGTAGGAATATCCAATTGTTGAGCAACCTGTATAGGTGCAACGTCACTTGTCCCTTGCATATTTTTAAACATGTTTGTGAGCGAAGAGACTTGGGCACTTTGTGCGGATATTGCATCCAATTCAATAACTTCTAGAGTAGTATTTGTTTGTATAACTCTAGAGATGGGATAATGGTAATCATTTTGAGCAATTCTGTCAAGAATTCTCACAACATTATTGTAAGTACAATCCAGCAACAGTCTATTGGTTGATGCGTCGACAAGATTCCTTGTATGTGTATTCAAACTATTATAAAAAAATCTCAATTTGTGTTTCTGGTTGAATATCATGCATGGGAAAATGTCGAAGTAAAGACTTATAACATTCCCATGTGGTGTGAAGATTTTCATCATCCAGCTAATGGTAAGTAGTAATATCATTTCGAAGATGAGCATTCATTGTCGGTGGATTAAATTGCAACACAAACTGCATGGCAAGAGCATTCCAAGAAGTGATTGATCCAGCAGATAGCCCAAGAAACCAAGTACCAGCTCTCCCTTGTAAGAATTAGGGAAATAATTGCATCCTTAAGGCATCATCAGGAACGCATTGTTGACGAAAGGAAACACAGATCAATAAAAAAGATTTAAGATGTTCTCTCGCATCTTCATGTGGCAGTCCAACATATTGGACATTAGAGTTCAACATGAAACATCACTGGCTTAATTTCAAAGTTTCCAGCTTGAATTGCTGGTCTAACAACTCCTAGTTGTAGATCATCCAGAATAGGTACTACACAATCTCGTATGGTTCTATTGTGGATGTGAGCATTTTGTGGCAACAATTGGTAATGAACATTTTGCTGTTGTATTGGCTGTTGTATCGAGGGTATGTTTTCATTGTCTCCTGGTAAATCCATATTTCTTTGTTCTCGAAGTTTTCTCTAAATAGTTCTTTCAATTTATGTATCAAAGTCGGTAAGAAAATCTGAATTGCTTCAGGTCATAAAACACCTAAGATGAAATTGAAAAATAGCAACAAAGAGGAAACAAGTTAGTGAATACTAAATATTATATATGGAAAATAAAATACAAATACACACAAGAACAAAAATAAACATCAAACAAATGACATCCCTAGCAACGGTGCCAAAAAGTTGATCGGTTATAAACGTTACAGCAATAATGTGCAAGCATACACTGCCGATGCAAGTATAATAGCCAGATGTAAGTCTATCAGATATCGATCCCACAGGGATGGTTGTCTTTTGTCTATTAATGTCGGTACAATAACTAGATAGAAACGAGGTAAATTGTGAGTATAGCTGTTGAAGTACTAACTCGAAAATAATAAGATAAAGTATGCTATGGATAAACTGGGATCCCCAACATGAATCTTCAAATGTATACTAAGTACTCACATGGTATAAAAGATAGGTGATTGTCGACGCAATAAAATTAATGTATATCTTATCCAATTTCACTCTTTGGTTTAATCTGAGACTCAAACCGTGCACATTAACCTGTCCTTCCGATGATGGCAATAGGGCACTATTAAGAACAAGTGCCCTAAATTCCTTTAGTCCTTACTCAGCTTCCATTGAAAAGCTTATTAGCTCAAACTGTCATTGCACCTTCTAGTGTTAGTGGTTGCAATAAAACTTTCGTGTTTAGAACATTCAAACCCCCGAGATTAAAAAACAAAAATAAGATTTAATAAGATAACATTTAAGAAAGCATTCATTGTACTTCCATACAGTAAAAAACATAGAGTAATCACCAACAGTTTCAAGAAATGAGAAAGAATTGAATAGAGAATACCATTCCTAGGCTACTCGATTGAATCTATCGATTTCCCCTTGTTCTGCACTAAGATCTCCTCGTCAAGAGTGGATCTCCATCAGTCTTCACGTTGGCTCACCCAAGGCAAGCTGAAGCTACCATAACCGCAAGCTTTAAAATAGGGTAAGAGAATGGTGGTCCACCAAAAATTCTTCCTTTTTTCATTCTTCTTACGTTATCCTTTTATGTTTTCATCAATAGTACAGGTGTCCTTCTCTCAGGATTCTTTTGTCCTTGTTTGTACAAGGTAGTTACACTAGACTGGACAACTCACTCATGGTTGGCTCTTATCAGACAACTGTCAACTGCAACGACAGTTCTGAACACCATTTGGAATTAAGTCATGCAGCGACATTGTGGATATCTGTTAATTGTAGCGACAATTCCGGACACAATCTGGAATTAACTCATGTAGCGACATTAGTGCAGAAAGATAGCAAAATTAAAGCTAAAATAGGCTAGGATTCACTGAGTTGTAAAATGAAAATTACTAAATTGAACATGATAAAATGTATGCTAAGCGTAACTAAATGGGAACAAATTAAAAATAAGTAGGGAGAAAACATATGTTCTTTCTACTACAATCACCAAACCATTACCCCCCTGGCCGGACCACGACCCCTAGGTGGCTGCTGTACTACCCTCTGAGGCTGAACAAAACCCGATGTCGTAGCTTGCATCTAATCAAAATGATGTGGACACTCTCTAATCTGATGCTCTAATGACCTACAACGCAAACAAGCCACTAATCTTCTTCAACACTCGCCCGAATGACACCTACCACAATCTATGCACAGCTAAACTCTCGTAGGAGCAATAGGAACTCCCACTCTAAAAGGCCCATCAGGTCTTGCCCATTTCTTAGGCCACTGAACAGATCTAGAGGGCTCCAAATTCCTCTCATTCTTGCCTCCCTTACGATCTCATTTATGGCATTCCACGCGCTTAACCTCCTCGGTGATCTTCGCCTTACCTACTAGAACAACAAACTCTTGCTCCCTCTACGGAGCTATCAATACCCTCAGACTGTCCCTCAAACCTTCCTCAAAGTGGACACATTTCTCATACTTAGATGCCACCATGCCTCGAGCATAGCGGCTCAGTCTCAGAAACTCGACCTCATACTCGGGCACAGTCCTATAGCCTTGTGTGAGATTCATGAACTCACGTCTGCGAGCATCCACATATCTCGCTCCTACATACTTCCTCTAAAAGGCAGTCTTAAAATAATTCCAATTAAGATGATCTGATTGGGTACCCTCCTCAACCGATAACCACCACTGATATGCCTCATCGTGAAGTAAAGAAACTGCACAATTTAGTTTATGCTCAAGAGTGCTATTGATGTCATTCATTATCCTCTCGATGGCCTCCAGCCAGTACTCGGCCACAGTAGGGCCGACTCTAGCGACGCCCCTAAGTAGCTCAACTCTATTGGACCGGAGTTATTCAGGTACCGACCCATGGCCTCCAGATCAAGAATGGGGTCCAGCGACCCTCTCTAAAACTCTCAACATGGCTTGGGACAGTACGTCATCCCTAGCCAAACAACTTTGAGACCTAGTCCCAGTAGCAGGTGAAATTGGTGTCTCGCCCATATCCAGATTTGGCATATTACCCAAAGAAGAAGACTCAGCTCGAGTCCCCCTACGATGCCCGCCGCGACGACAAATACCACGTTCGCAAGCTCCACGAGCGTTCATCATTTTTCAAATTTTATCTACATTACGAAATTTTATGCATCAGTTTTAGTGTTTATTAGCAAATGTTTTATGCTTCAAATATTTATCAAAAGTTTCAGAAGTATTTAAAAAGTCTTAGTTTCTAACTAAATCAGTCTAGTTTTAGACAACTCAGAGTTTTCTAACTATAGTATTTCTAAGTTTAGAAGTACTTACGGGACTGGCGCCGGAGACTTGGTGTACCACATACTTTACTCATAAAAACAAACTTGTTTGAAAACCGTCTCTTTTGCAAATTAAATTTTGAACCCAAAATTCATAGCCCAAGTTTTGTAACTTGCTTATGATACCAATAAATGTAACGCCCCGAACGGCCTAAACTTTATGGTTGAACTTGGGAGTGTTACGAAGAAGAGGTTTTGAAATCAATCTTGTTATTTTGAATTTCTTGCATTTAATTATTGCTAAAAAGAATCTATTTTAACAAACTTATTTTTTTATTCTCGTTATGAAAACGTTGTTAATTTGTTCTTTCAAAAAACTTATTTTGCAGCAGAAGTTGTCAAACGTTGCAGTATAAAAGTTCATGCACAATCAAAACCAAATTTAAAACAAAACAGTCTAGAGAGTCCCAAAAATTACAAACTCTCAAAATAATCCAGAATTAAAATAAAACAATTAACTGAACCAGTTCGTGACCTAGTGGTCACCACTGAGACTCCGTCGTATCGATCCACCTATGCCTGAGGATTACCTGAAAAGAACACACAAACGGATGTGAGATTTTGGAAACTCAGTATGCAACCCAACAAAGATAGTCATGCAAATATACACAAAAACTCATATATAGAACAGATACAGATACAGACTTGAGTCCTTAACAGAAACAGATGTCAGAATCAGATAATCAGAACAAATATATAGAATCCTACCCCCATCCTCTACACACCATCTCCGACCATCCCATCACACCGTGTGGGGTATAAAACACCCATGCATCCCTACACACCATATAGTGTCCATACGACACATGACAGAATAATATGCAACCAACCTATAGAAAATAGGTGAAAGGTCACTGTACAAAACACTTCCTCCTCATATATGAATCCCACCCCATATACAGATCCAGATATCAAATAACAGATATACATAAATAACATGTCTTGCATGCTCCTGTGCAGATATCATACATGCTTATACAGCATAATCAGACATACATATCAGTTTTTTCCTACTTAGATTAGTCTATCAGAAGAATAGATCACAAGCATTAGGGTTTGGTTAGCCCTTACCAAACCTATGGAAGGCCCACAGCCGATTGGAGCGACTCATGTCACCCTAGGAAAAATCTCAGAACTTTGGGCCCACATGCTAGTGTGGCCCACCCACCTAAATTGGCCTTGCGCATGTGGCCTACACGGCCAGACCCATAACCCACACGCCCAATTTGGCCTATCTCGAGTGGCCTACAGGACCACACACTCGCTTGTCATACAGTCGACGGCCCGTCACACGCCTATGTAGCGTCAACAAGCCCCTTTTTCCGCTTTCCCTAAACTTTGATTTCTCATGTTTTAGTTACACACATGGTTTATTTTTTTACACTACAGTAAACCTGAGACCTCTAAAACCATAAAATTATATACCAAACACAAATTTAGCAATCAAATTGTAAATCCATCAATACTAAACCGAGCAATGCGCACAGTTACCGCTATCAAACCCAATCACAGGCACAGATTAGACCATTGGAGTGAAACCCACTGCTTCATTGTCTTCTCCTATGCAATAAATCCATAGAACATTAACATCCCAGATTCACACTGTTATGACAATTCAAGCGGAAAGAAAAGAAAAAGAAACACATTAACGAACCTACTTACCCAAATGAACAAGAGCGAATGAATTAATGAACCCCAAGGATTAGAACAGTTGATTCGAAATAAATAAATGGAAAACAACACAAAAAGAAAGCACAAAGGAAAGGAAGGGGAGAAGTGAAAACAGACGTCAGAAACTTTGAGAAAAAGAGAGAAAAATAAAAAAGAATAAAAGTTGAACCCTACAATATCTCAACTTCCCATTATCTCGCTAACTAACCCACTAACTCTCCACGAACTAAGAATTTTACTTCCACCCAAGCTCTATCTCACAACCAAAGCAAAATATCATCCATGCTCACATAGGGAATCGAACATGAGACCTTAGGGCAAGCTACACCTTACCATTTGAATTAGCAGGCTCATTCTGATAAGAGTTTACTAAAGATAAAATATAACCCAACCCACCGAAGACCAGGCTTGGATAAAAAATAATAAAATTCTCCAAATAGTGGAACTTGAACCCAAGACCTCAAACACACACTTACATCACTTAACCACTGAAGCAGATACTCAATTATGATAGAATTTACAGAAATAAAGATAAATAATTCAGGACATCATAGTCGACGAGCAACATTAGACACAATTTGTACTTTTATGATTCGAGATAGAATTAATTATTTGTATATATATGTTAGTTAAATGAAAGAATTCAAGGTGTGTATGATTTGATTATATGAAATGTTGCATTGAGTTTTGGTATAGATTATCGAAATAGAGGACTAAAAAGAATAGATTAAAAAATGACATGAAATACTTGAATTGTGATATGTAAAATGGGAATTAAAATGAGGTATGCCATTTGATATGAAATATATGCATTTGATGATGAAATTGGCTTATGATTATGCATATGAATGAGAACTGTCATATGTATCATGTTGTATAAAATAAAATTGAACATTAGTACCCTATTAACTAGTCGAGTTTAGTTGGATATAGTTGACATACCATAGGATTGGTTGGTGTACGGGATTATATGCTTACGTTCCAGGATGCACTTCATGTTCCAGGATGCAGATATGCACTTTGTATGCCAGTATGCACTTCGTGCGTTAGTATACACTTTATGTACCAAGTTACCCTACTTAGGTTTATCTGATGATGCACTTCAGTGCCGATTTGGTGTGTTGGTTGGATGATTCGTGTTTCTGTTCTAGTCTGAGTCATGTTAATAGGGTTATAAACAGTAAGCTTGTTAAAGGACACTGTAAAATAAAATGGTTGATAATATGGTCTCACTTATGTTCCTATGTGAATTGTGATGGACAGATCATGTAAGCTATTAAGAAAAACACTAAAAAATGGGCCCCGAGGATTGAAATAATTGTGAAGGAGTCAACTAGCTCTAGAAAAAATAATGGAAATGGTAAGGTGCCCATGTAAAATATGTTAAATGGATATGGAAATGAATGACATATTGTTGTTGAAGTATATAATTTTGTTTTGGTTTGTAATTAATGTTAAGCTAAATAATAGGTTAAAGAATGATGATTGATTTATTGATTGGCTAATCATTGATATAGGTATGTATATATGTATTAGAAGATGATAAGAAATGAATTATATTCATATGATATGAAATGGTCTAATATGGATTGTCAAGCATATGAAATCACATTAAATCATGATAATAATGTTATGTTATTCTATTTTGAATCTTGAAAGTACCACTGAGCCATATAGCTCAACATACGATTTGGTTATCCTGTGCGCAGGAATAGGTATTCTTGAAGCCTCAAGAAAGTGAAATCAGCATCCAAACTACTGCAATTGACTTAACCTAATTTTGTTTAGCCTTTCCATTATATCAATGGCATGTACCTAGGAAATTCTTGGTCTAACTTTTGAGATGGTCACCTAAATGTACCTAAGTTGTGAATATATCTATAATGGTTTTGGTGATGTATGGAATTGATGTTAATGGCTTGAAAATGGTATATTATACATGCTTATTATGTTGATCGAAAGAATTGGGGATATTGAGGCTAATTCTCAATAATTATGTTAGGTGGACCTTTAAAAAAATAGGAGATTAGTAGTCTGTCATATATTTCGCGACATCAGGCCATCTCATTGCTACATCCCCTGCTTGAAGTCACAACGCTGGTCTTATTTTATTTTGAGAACTTTGCAATTTGGTCCTCAGGTTGGTAAGGTTTGCTACCATTTTGATGTTGTGATACCAAGCCCTAGAAGTCACGACACCCATCTAACATACTTTGAAAACTTTTCAGTTTGCTCTTACTTCGTGTAACACCCCGCCCAGCAGGATGATAGTATTAGAATACTATTTAAAGAAATAAGACGAGTAGAATAATTCTAACAGTAAATAGAGTTAAACCTAGTCTAAAATATAAGGACCATTGTGACTGTGCATGTGATGCCTTAATATTGGCAGACAATGAAGTAGAACATAATAATTAGGAAATTTTTGGTGAGGAAAGACTAGCCCCAGAAGCCTCTATTGGTGTTTCTTATGATGGATAGAGTCTGTATAAGGAAATGAACATTGTGACGAGAAACATATGTTAATAATGAAGAACATCCCCTAATGATAGCCTTGAGTTGGTTAAAAAATGAGGAAAAGATGGCTAGGAACCAAAGGGAAACACTTGATTAGTATTCTTACAATTAGGAAGATTTGGATTAGACCCCTCGTTAACTGATATGACGTTTGTTGAGTTCTAATAAAGTCTACAGACAGTCAAAGTGTATAAGGTAAGAAAGACATCTCTTCCCAGGAGAGCAAAACCAAAGAAAGATAGGAAAGCTTCACTAAGTTAAGTGAACGCATGACGAATGGTGAGCACTATAGTATATAGAAAAGTAAAAAGTTTATCGCCTCACTAAGAACTTCTGACGTATAAGTGGGCACGTAGTCTATAACGAAATCTGATGCGAGACGATGTTAGGAAAGGATGCCCAATAAAACACAAAGTGGACTCATGTAATAGAGTTGTCGCCAAGAAGGCGTGATGCGCGAAAGCATGAATTGTTACGCCATCAGGTACGTTTTGATGAGATGAATAAGGATAAAGGACAAGTTGAGACCCAAATGTGAGCCTCATATGTGTTTTCATATGTCAGTCATTACAGTTGTCGTGCATCTAATTGGTTATCACATGTATTAATAAACGTGTTGAACATCCATTAAAATAAAGGAAAATATTTGATGACTAGGTCAGTGCTGGGAATTGTTCATTACTTCCTCGGGAAGTATTCTCTAGCTATAAACAGGTAAGCTGAGGGGAAAAATCCTCTCATCCTTTAGGATGAGCTGGGAATGAGAGGATTAGCTGTTAGATGCCCCTTGTATGATAAGTTTCTCGACCTTGCATGCTAAGCTGTTGGAGAGCAAATCTATTTAACTCAGTAAAGCAAGCTTGCTAGCGCGTTTTTATGTGATTTGAGTGTGTAAGGTGTAAGGAAAAATGAGTTGGATTAACTAATCTTGATGATTTTTCTATGGTTTAACGATTAGAGGCTACTGGTCTACTCGATAGAAGCATAAATGTGATGTTTGAAGCTGAAAAAGGGTGAGGGCGCAAAAGGTGAAGGTATTGTAGAGGTCTTGCGAGTACCTCACAAATCTCTAACTAATCTATTTGTATATACATGTATGTTCGAGTGTTCATATGTTGATCTCTCTGTGTTAATGGTTGTTTTGTGAAATGAGAAAGCAAGGCATGTAGATGTAATATGTCGATTCTGTGAAAATGATTGCTTAATGAGTTATGCATGTGAGACATGCTGATTCTGTGAAAATGTGCATATGGTAAGCTTGCATTTGTGGCTTGATGCCTAAATGATAATGCCCCTCTGTTGAAAAAAACAAAGGGCAAACGTGTGCACGATGAATGTGTAAAGAAGACGTGAGCCTGGGGATATGTTTCTACTCCATAGAAAAAAGTGTAAGCATAAAGAATGCACTTGATGATATGTTTCTGTTCACCATAAGTATGTACATGCATAAATACACTTGAAAGCATGACAGAGTCTTTCCCTGAATGAGTCTCTGCATGATGAATCTATGCATTGGTTGCATGAGTTGATTGAGTCTGCATAAAAAGCTTGTTTTCGTTTAAGCCCGTCAGGAAAGTAAAGACGAATTTTGATGTGGAAGTCCATGACCATGGTAAGAAGACCATAAAATGTAAGACCTAGTCTGGGACTATGGCATCATATGGACAAATGAGGACCACATAGTGTAAGACCTAGCTTGGGACTATAACGTCATGTGGGGAAAAGATAGATAACAGGTGGGCGAGTATTAGGTGATGAGGGACAAACCTCAAGACATTGAGTTTAGGCAAATCCCTATCGTCAAAAATTCTATTTACAGAAATGTGGAAGCCTTTGTGGCTGTTCTCTGTTACATGTGAGCCCTAGTGGTAGGACCTATTATACATGAGCCTTAATGGCGACAAGTGTTATATGGAGCCTTAGTGGCCGAATTTGTGAATGCGCCTTCGTGGTGAAGTATATTGAAGTGGAACCCTTGTGGCTGATTCTGTTATATGAGAACCTTTGTTGATATATCTATTAAATGCACCTACATGGCGAAGTTTGTTATCTTAGGACACCTTTTTTGGCTATCTATCTATCTCTAACGACACCTATATGGCTATCTAATGATGTATGGACGCCTCTATGGCTATATAAGACAAGTGGATGCCTTCGTGGCTATCTGGTGATCAAGCAAGTGTCTGAAGCTTCCAGAGAGAAGGGAAGATACCTTAAGTCAAGAATACACCTTAGTGGAATAGTCTTGGAAATGACCTCAGGAAAATGAATCAAAGGCAATGCCGAATTGGCAAACTCTGAATGAAAGAACAACTATCGAGCTTGGGATAATGAAATATTGCCAAAGAACATTTTATACTGAGAAACAGAGAAAGTCTACCTTGTTTACAGAATGAAAAGTGAAAACAAAGAATGTCATGAGTTAAATATCACAAGTAAGTTGAATGATACTGATTGAGGTAAGAATGTTTACAGAATATAAAGGAGCACAAGGTATGAAAAGATATAACACATGTTCTAGCTGTGTTTGATGAATGCTTGTTTGGTTCCATAGAGTAAAGTGCAATGTTTATATTTAATATGAAATGATGAATAAATGTATGATAATGCCTCAAACTTATTATGGATGCCTCTATTTGTAGGATCTATTAGAAATATGGGAGATGAGAGGAAATGTCAAGGTTATGCTAGTGGAGGGACGATTTGTGCTGATGTGCATTTAGAGAAGAGAATTTACTTAAGTAAAGGGATATGAAGTCATAATCTACTCCAAGAAAGGCCATGAAAGGATAAGTCATACATAAAGTTATATGGTGAAGTCAAGTTTGCGTTTAAGATGTCAAAGGCGAAAACGTTTATGTCTTTAGTAAAAGCAAGACGTATTCGATGAGTGTTCTAGTTTATCAATTATGAATGTAAATGTGAAAAATGCATTGTACGTAATGATATTCTTAATAAAATACTTGAGGTTATTTAGTAAATGAAAGTAGAAGACTTTACTAAGTCATTACTAATCTAGTACATAGGCGAATAGAAGAGTTTAAGTTACATTTATTTTAGGAAGTAATACCCAATACTTAGATCCGGTCGATCAAGTTAGGTGGAAGGCATTATAGTTCGACCCTGAGATAATATTGAGCTTTCATAAGCTCCTATATGACCTGAAAATGGATATATATTTTGTTTTAAGCTAGTAATACTTGTAACTAAATGGTTCTTATTGAAAATTGTATGTAATAAATCATAGTAGCTTTGGCAATGAATGTATCATCCCATAGGTTGGACCCTGCATCGGGTCAGGTATGGGGTGTTACATGTTTTTCGACCACCATCTTATGTCTTGAACCTTCCAAAAGCCTCATCTTGCTATTCAGAATCTAGTGGTGTTATCCACTTGTCATTTCGACTTTCCTTGGTATTTCTTCTTGAAATTCTCTCTACAATTATGGCTGGAATTTTAAGGAAGAAATTAGTTATATTAATTGGGGCAGATTATGTTGAATACTTGAAATATAAAGCATGAAAAAGTCATTCATTCTCTTCCTCCATGGTTTTTGTTAGATCAGGCAATTCCTTTGCTTGTTTTTCTTAATCACCTAATACTTTTTAGATGCTTGATTCAAATGCTTTTGATAATGTAATAGCTTGAAATAGTGGCTTCAAGATCACAATTCCGACGAGTGAGCCTATAATTATTATTATTTAACATTTACTTTTGTTTGATAAATTTGCTAATTGGAAAGATAGTTAAAGTACAAGTGGTTTAACCCTAAAGTCAATGGTTTTGAAAAATGAGGTATCAGGACTAAGTGAGGGGTGTTACAGATCACATTTCTAATAATAATAATCTTTTCTCTTCTCTTATCCCTCCTTTAACTTCTTCTACAATTACCCTTGCTAATGGATCCAAAACTATCATTAAAGGAGTGGGAGAAATCCATCTTCTTCCTTCAATTCCACTAGTGTCATATTTGTACACCCTTGAATGTCCATACAATTTGATTTCCATTAGTAAACTTTCCAAATAACTTTATTGCAAAGTTGTTTCTTATTTCCCATTCTGTTTTTTGTGCAGGATCGGAGTATGTGGAAGATAATTAGTGAAGGACTTGAGGCACATGAATTATATTATCTTTCTTGTGTTGGAACTTTAACTGTCTTCTATTCCAATACTTCTATTGATCTTCTTCACAGTTGATTAGGTAGTCCTAGTCTTTCCAAATTTAAAAGAATGATTCCAAGTAAGCAATTTTCTTTAGAATGTGAGCCATGTTAACTTGGTAAATACGCTCGCACTTCTTTTCCAAAACAATTGAATAAAGGAGCGTCATCTTTATTTAGTCTTGTTCATTTTGACATATGGGGTCCCAATCGTGTCCAACCTTTGGTTTTATTATTTTTTTAGTTCTGTTGATTACTATTATCATTGCACGTGGTTATTTTTAATGAAAAATAGGTTTGAACTACTTGATATTTTCACAAATTTTTATTTTGATATTCTAAATCAGTTTGGTGTTTCTATTAAAGTTTCACACAATTATAATGAGCCAAAATATAAAACATCTCTCTAACACCCCTAACCCGTATCCATCGTCAGAATAGGGTTACAGAGCATTACAGTAAAAACATAACATCAAAACATACAATTTTAAAACATCAACATCAACATAGCATAATCCATTCATATACATGCATATTGTCCCTTAATCGAGTCTTCGAAGCCTTACAAACCCATTGGAAACGATTTAGGACTAAATCAGAAACATTTGAAACATATAAGAATAAGTTGGAAAATTTAAACTGTAGGGGCCACACGGCCCTGTGACTCACACAGCTAAGACAACACACATGTCTCAGGTCGTCTAAAAATCGAAATAGGGACACATGGCCATGTCCTAGCTCGTGTCCGTGCCCTTGTAACTCTTTGAGTTCGGTCACACGGCCAAGCCATATGCCCGTGTGTTAGGCCATGTGCTAAGCCATGCAACTGTCTAACTTGAAACCTTTAAAAACCTACAAGGGGCACACGGTCGTGTCGCATTATTGTGTGTCACACACTGCTGAGACACACGTCCGTATCTTAGGTCGTGTGGACAAGAAATTGGCCAAAATCAAGTCATTTCCTTCACCCACTTCAAGCATATACCTACAAGGCGTTTGCATCCATAACTAAAGCCTCAAATCATACCAAAACATGCATAAAATGACCATTTCAAATCACCAAATCCCTTTCAACCAATATGCCATAGAGGCACCTTAATCAAAATCAAACAACCTCACCTAATCGTATGCATTACTACACTTAAAACATTCACAATTAATTTAATTTTCATCTTAAGGTATACCATAATTGAGGCCACAAGTAATTCAACATAACATACTATTTTAATGTCCTAACAGCAATCAACCAATGTGCGCTTCATAGATGCCACAAACATATCCAACATCAACAACTAAACATGTAATATTGATCCATTTCTAGCATAGCACCTAATTCATTCTCAAGCCAAAACAATTCACAAGTGTTCATTTTCATACCATTCTAATTGTACCAAAAAGATTCCTACTTACAACCTTAATAAAGTACCTAACAACTTAGTTTAGTACATTGACATATTGTACCAAAACAACCTATATAGCCACATATACATGCCACTACCCAAAGAGACACAAGAATTACCAATACCGATGGATAGTGTAAGCTGAAGATTCGATCCGTCCGAAATTCAGCAACAACGATCTACAAAACAATCCACAAAACTAATAACGTTATAAAGCTTAGTAAATGCATAGTATATCATCAAATTTAACAAAAATTGAGTAATATTCATATTTTACTCGAGTCAAAGTTAATGGAGTGTAAACAGGGGCACTTATGTGCAATTCGGGGGTATCGAAGTACAAACTAGGGCACGTATGTGCAATTTAGGGGTACCGAAGTACAAATAGGGGCACGTTTGTGCAATTCAGGGA
The DNA here is from genome assembly GCA_005393395.2 of Gossypium australe. Classification (NCBI taxonomy): domain Eukaryota; kingdom Viridiplantae; phylum Streptophyta; class Magnoliopsida; order Malvales; family Malvaceae; genus Gossypium; species Gossypium australe. The sequence continues at coordinate 79,355,268 of CM016625.1, read as the reverse complement.
ATAATTAACTATAAGCATTTAGTTACATAACTATGATATGAAAATACAAGTAGAAATTCAATTACACATTTGAATACTATGAACATACATTGACAACTAGAGTGCATAAATACGAGCGAGCTAATCCGTGATTTTCGCCTTTCATCGGCGTAGGTCTGATTGAGATTTATCTTGATCTAAATAAATAATTATATTCAATTAAGTGTTTCAATCAATATCAACCATTCAATTCAATCCATAATCCACATTTATGCGTCATTACAACTTTGCCCCTAGCATTTCAACTTTTCACAATTTAGTCCTTAAGCTCGTAAAATAAGATTTAAGGAATTCCATTCATATTTCATTCTAGCCGAATTCACTAAGGACTTCTAGCAATCCATACAAATTACTATTTCACAAATTTACCATGGTATTTCATTACTTTTAAAAATAAGTCCCTAAATGACATTTTCATAAAAAAAATCCCTTTACAAAACTTGTTTATTTAACAAAAAGGACTCATAATCTTTCATTAAACTTCAAGTAACATGCAAACATGTTCATGGTAAAACTCTAAACCTTTAACGGTTTTGCAAATTAATCTCTAGGCTAGCTAATTAAGTTACAACGATCCCAAAAACATAGAAATCATTAAAAATTGGAGGAAATTTCACTTACATGCAAGCATTAGAAGTTGACGAACCAAGAACCCTAGCTATGGCCTTTCTCTCCTCTAATTTTTGAGGGAAAATTCACTTGAAGATTATGATACGTTCTCTTTTACATATTTAACTTTATTTATTTATCAAATTACTTAATTAACCTTTACTTAAACTAATTAAAGCATCTATCTCATGCTTATCTTTGTCCACTGCTAATAATAATGGTCTAATTACCACTTAAATCCACTCATTTTAAAAATTCATAGCAATTTGACATCTTAAATTTATAGAACTCTACTTTTGCACGTTTTACAATTTATTTCTTTTCACTTAATTAACCAAGCAAATGTCCAAAATTTTTTAATGAAATTTTTATAAGACCTTACTAACATACCGTAGACATAATAATAATAAAAATAAAAAATAATTTACTCGTTAAATTTGTGGTCCTGAAACCACTGTTCCAATTTCACTGAAAATGCGTTGTTACAACTCTCCCCCTTAAAGGAATTTTCATCTTCGAAAATCTTACCAAAAAAAAGGTTCGAGTATTGCACTTGCATAGCTTCTTTCGGTTCCCAGGTGGTTTATTCTATACCGTGACGTTGCTAGGAAACTTTTTCTAAACCTATACTTTTATTTCTTAATTCTTTAACCTCTCGAGCTATAATTCTGATCGTTTCTTAACCGTACATCATATCTGGCTATATCTCGATATCTATAGGTGAAATCATGTGTGAAGGATCTGATCGATATTTTCGTAAAATTGATACATGAAAAACATTGTGAATTTTTTCTAATTCAGATGGCAAAGCTAATCTGTAAGCTACTAGCCCGATCAATGATCTTATACAGCCCTATAAACCGCGGACTTATCTTTCCTTTACTACCTAACTGAAAAACTTTCTTCCAGGGTGATACCTTCAAAAACACTTTGTCACCGACTCGAAATTCTATGTCTTTTCTTTTCAAATCTGCATAAGATTTCTGTCGATCTAAAGCTATTTTCAAGCTATCTCATATTACTTTAACCTTTTTTTTCAGTTTTTCGTATCAAATCAATACCGAAAAACTTTTTCTCACTGAGCTCAGTCCAGTACAATGGAGTTCTATATTTTCTTCCATACAAAGCTTTGTACGAGGCCATTTTAATTCTGGATTGATAACTATTGTTGTATCCATGTAACATCCCCAAACCCGGCCCATTCACTACGACCGAATCTGATTATGTCACTACGGAAAAGACGGTGGAAAATCCTTCTTAACTTCGAATAAAACAGTAAATTTATTAACCTTTGGAAATCCATGTACTTTTAAAACTATACTTTAAACTTTGGTATTGTAAAAATGTCCACATTAAAACACTTTATTATCTTATATATAAATATATTGAATAAATAGGTTTCTAATATAAAAATCAATTTCCCATAGTAAATCAAATTAATCAAACCATAATTAAATTAAAATAAAATAGTACCAAAATAATAATAAGTAGTTCTAAGGCCCTTATTACATCAATATTTAAACCCGAATAACTAATATGAATAAGCTTAGAAATATTTAAACTCTTCTTTCTACATGGGCCACCATGTGTCCTCTCCGATCCCGGTCCAATTCTACGCATCACCTGAAATGGTTAGGAAAATAGAGTGAGTCCACTGACTCAGTGCATAATCACAACACTAATTTCCACACGTATGGGCTTGGCCCATATCCACACAGCCATCGAAACAAATCATGCAATAATGCATTTCAGCCCAACCTACTATCCAACCGTGACACCAACCTTAGCAAACTCCCTGCCTAAGGCCGTGGCTAATCCACCACTGATCACATCGTGATCCATAAACCTTACCTTGGCAACTCGCTGCTCAAGGCCGTGGCCGAGCCACCGATCAACCAAAGTGATCCCAACAACATACTCCGTCTACGGTGACGCACATAGCCATCAACCGCTGAGATGGGCACCTAGCCAACATCTCCCTTGAGGTAGCACAAAGCTAACCATCAAGCGCTAATGTAGCCTGAGCTAACATTAGACCACGTACATCATGTGTACACTTCTTCCTTCATCGATTCCATCCACCTCCCATGTATGTATGCATAAGTATAACATGTCAGGTTATAACAAAATAAGAGAGTAGACATCACATGTTAATTATCATATCATAAACATATTTACATTACAATAACATAATATCACCACTTACTCACCCGACATCCGATTACCCAAAATAGGCATTAGCAAGCAATTAACTGAAGGAAATAGTGCGATGATTACGCACCTAATTGATACAAATGACTCAATCCCGAAATGCTACTTTATGCCTCTGCAACCATTGACTAATCGCCTCTCGAAAGATCTCCTGCGCTAGGCTCTTCTCCCCCTACAATCGGGCTTAGCATCATATACATAACCACCTTAGACTTAATCGAAAACTAAACACATAACTTACCAAAATAAACCCTCACCACCACTTACCAAGTCGACTACGATCAACAGAGGTTTAACTTGAATGCCTCAAAATCCCAGAGTACCCTTAACAACGATTACAACGGAGCCCAACAAGATATATGCTAACATTCGGCCAAGGTGCTACCAAATAAAAGAAAAGGAGTACGGCACAAGGATGGGGTGTAGATTCGGCTATCAATAAAAGATAATCAAGGAAAGGGAATAGGGGTTTCGGCCAAAGGTTTGAGAAGAGGGAAAGAAAGGTATAGGGGTGTATTTTCGGTTAAGCAAAATGGAAGAAAAAGGAGGGATGAAAGATGAGTGGTTCGGCCAAGGGTCCAAGAGGAAGAGAGAAAGGATGGCAATGAAGGTTTCGGCTCAAGTTGAAATGGAAGAAATTTGTAAATGGGGAAAAAAAACAAAAGATGAGCACCTCCCCCCTATTTATAACATTCGGCCAACACTCAACCCCCACCAAAATCCCACAATTCTCTCCTAAATCACCTCCCAATCATCCATTCAAAAAGGTTTGAATGAGTCAAACCTTATTCCTCACCTACCTAGCCGAATTCAAAAAAAAGGAAGACCAAGTCTTCATCCATCTTTTTTAAGCCTTCAAAAACCGTCCAACCTCCTTACCAAGTTGACACAAAAACAAAGTCCTCCTGCTGCCCTTGTGAATCGAACATGAGACCCCTTCCAGCTCCCCCTTGAGGCGTCACTTCCCCATGCCTTATGTGGCGCCTCCTTGCCACTCTGCCAAGCCATTCTTTGTGACAAAACCCTCCTAATAATTCTCTTAAGACCCCCAAAAGCCAAGCTCCCTTTTTAACCACTGAAAATCAAAAATTTTCTAAGGCTTTCCACCACCACCTAGGGTTCTCAGGACCCCTAAAACTCACCCAACCACACACTGAAGTGTGCCAACACCTGAGCTAAGCACCAAAAGCCTAACCCCTAGAACCAGGGTGTTACAATCCAAATTCAACCAATAGCAAAAATCTTTCCCAATTATCTTGCAACTCCAAAACACAACATCGAAGCATGTCTTCGAGTAGCCGAATTACTCGCTTAGATTGACTGTCTATCTGAGGATGAAATGTGGTACTAAAGTGCAAACGAGTACCTAGAGCTTCGTGTAACTTGCTCCAAAATCGAGATGTAAACTGCGGATCCCTATAAAAAATAATAGAAACTGACACCCCGTGTAATCTGACACTCTCAGCAACATATAACCTTGCCAATCTCTCGAGTGAATAATTTGTATGCACTGGAATAAAGTGCACGTATTTCGTCAATTGATCAACAATAACCCAAATGACATCTTTCTTTCTCAGAGATAAAGGCAACCCCGATACAAAGTCCATCGTGACACATTCCCACTTCCACTCTGGAATCATCACTAGTTGTAATAAACCAAAAGGTACCTAATGCTCAGCTTTTAATTACTGACAAACTAAACATCTCAACACGAACTTTGAAATTTCTCGTTTCATGCCTGGCCACCAGTACATCTGTTTCTAATCACCGTAAAGTTTATTGCTACCCGGGTGAATAGACAAACCACCACTGTGAGCTTCCTGTAAAATCTTTTGAATGAGATCAGAATTTCTCAGAACACAAATTCTTCCTTTGAAGTACAAACTACCATCGGAATCAACATGAAGTACTTCAAATCTTTCTATGACATCAAGTACTTCAAACTTTTATGATCTGTGAAGATATGACATTTTCTCTTTACAAATGGTGTCACCAAATCTTCAAAGCAAATACAATCGCTTCAAGCTCTATATCGTGCGTCGAATAATTCTTTTCGTGCAGTTTCAACTTTCTACAGGCATATGTTATCACCTTGAACTCTTACATCAGAACACAGCCCAAACTGTTTAACGAAGCATCACTATAAATCACAAATTCTTTACCCGACTCTGGTTGAACTTGTAACAACCTATTTTTAGTCAAATCGGACCAGTGGTTTCAGAACCAAAAATCCTAGATAAAAATATTTATTTTATTATTATTTTAATTTCTACAGCATGAAAATATGATTGTGTGAAATTTTCATTAAGAAATTTTATCATTTGAGTGCTTAATTTGATAAAAAGGACTAAATTACGTAAGGTGTAAAACTTGTATTCTATTAATTAAAGGCGTCTAGTAGCTATAGGAATTTAAAATAAAGGTCCGTATGTGGATATTAGTTAAATGCGTCTTATCTATAGGAATTAATAAATGTTTTAAAGGTTAAATAAGTAAATTGGTAATTAAAGGTAAAGTAAATAAAACCAAATGAAATTATTCATTCATCTTCCCCAAACCGATTCTTCTTGAGAAAATAGAGCTAGGGATTTGGCTATCTTCAATTCCTTCAATTAGGTATGATTTTTGTTCTGTTTTTAATGATTTCTATGTTTTTTAGGTTGTTGCAACTAGGTCTAGCTAGCCCAGGGACTATTTTGCAAAACTGTTAAAGATTTAGGATGTTGCCATTAATTAATAAGCATGTATTTTGATGATTGATGATAGATTATGAATGTTTAATGATAGTTATACAAGTTTTGTTAAGTGATTTTTAGTGAAAATGCAAATTAGGGATTAATTTATGAAATGTTGAAATTTAGTGGTTAAATTTTGAAATAAATGGAAAATATGGGCTGCTAGGGATCTAATTGTAATTCGGCTAGCATGGGTTGTGTTTAAATTGCATGAATTTGTGATTTTATGAAATTAGGACTAAATTGTAAAAATGTGAAATATTAAGGGCAAATGTGTAAAATTGCTTTAAAGTGTGATATGGATTAAATTGAATAGAGAGATTATTAAATAAGTTAAATTTGATGTTATTCAGATCAAGAACAATGAAATACAAACTTAGATCGGGGGAAGAACAATGTTTTGGATTAATCGACTCGTTTCATCATTTTTGCATCAGAGGTAAGTTCATATGTAATAAGCATTGTTATATTTGTGTTTTAAATGCTTTGATATTGCATAAATTGTGAATTACGAACTTGCAGACACTTTCGATGGAGATTCAGCATTGGAAATCCCGGTTGAACCTTAGGAATAGATTAGGATAGGAAGACATGTCATTAGGGATACATTGATTTGGCTTCGGGCCATGATATTGGCACTTCGAGTGCGAGATACATTGATTTGGCTTTGGGCCATGATATTGGCACTTTGGTGCGAGATACATTGAGTTGGCTTTAGACCATGATATTGGCACTTAGGGTGCGACACTTTCGAGTGCCCGACTTTTATTCCGAATGGTTCAACAGGTGTATTGAAGATGTGAAATGGTGAGAAATAGATACGTGTCGGTATAGGTATGTACGAAAAACTATACGAGCAATGAGTTAAAGAAAGTTGTGAGTTTATGATCAAGTATGTGGTTAAGTTCATGTTGGCTTGAGATTAATGCATTGTCGCATATTATGTCATATAATTTGAATGGTAAATGAATGGTGAGACTTGCTTATTATTTTCATACGAGCTTACTAAGCTTTATAGCATACTTTGTTTATTTTACTGTGTTTTACAATGAATTCAAAGCTAGCTCGGATTCAAGGATCGTTGGAGACTACGTCATACTATCCTACTGATGCGTGCTGCCAGAGTCTTAAAAATTTATTAAAGAATGATTGAGCCTAGAAACTAACTATGACAACGATTGAGGCAAGCACACCTATCGAACAGTAGTATAGCTAGTGGCAAGACCGGATTGTCGAACCCAAGGGAACTTGAAGTACTAATACTAACTTTCTTTTTATTATTTAGCCTAAGAAATAAGGGAATTGTTGATTAATCTAAATTGACTAACTACTAAACTAAAGATGCTAAGACAAAGAGAACGAAATTGGGGAAAATACTTGTGAGAAAAACCAATTGACTAAGACAATACCCGAGGAAGAATCCACCTAGACTTCACTTGTTATCTAACTCTAAACCAGACGATTTATTCACTTGACTTGATCCGTAGGATTCCCTAAGTTATATTAATACCTCTGTCAAGGCTACTAACGTCTAACCCTAGGTTGATTAATTGAAATCTCTTTCTAATTAAAACCCCTAGAATTGCATTAACTCGATCTATGGACTCCCATATTAGGTTTCACCCTAATCTGGTAAAATCTCGTCACCCTATGTCTAGGCATGCGATCAACTCTGCTTAATTATGCTAGATCTACTCTTAGGCAGGGACTTTTGCTCCTCCACCTAAGCACATCACACTTGAATCAATATCCCTAAAATATCAAAACAAGAATTAAGAACACATAATTAAGAACAAATCAAGTATTTATCATATAGTTCAGCAAACGATAACAAGATTCATCTTAGGTTTCATCCCCCTCAAGTATCTGAGGGTTTAGTTCATAATCATAAAAGAATACATCCCAGAAGAAAAGATAAAACAAAACATAAGAAAAACTCCAAAACCCCCTGAAGGAATTGAAGAGAGATCCTCTGTCTTGAGTATGACTCTGGCTTCTTGAGATGAATCAACTGGCTTTCTTCGAGTAAATTCCACAATTCTGACCCCTCTGGCTCGGCTCTTTGGCCTAGCTGGACGCCCCATTGAAGGTTGTCCTCTAGGGTGTTTATATAGGCTTTTGGAATGGCTTTCTTTACCTCTAAGTACCCTAATCTGGCTGAAAGTCTTCTTTCTCACATCAGGGACACGCCCATGGCACACGCCCGTGTGAATCATGGCCAAGCCGTGTTTGAGTCTGTTGATGAGGCACGATCGTGTGGTCTTGGGCCCAAGCCGTGTCGATTTCTTTCTTTGGCCCATTTGGCCTGTTTTAAGCCCGTTTCTCGTTCTTTTCATCCTTCTATGCTCTCTTCAGTATAAAACATGAAATTAAAAGATTAAGAGCACCAAATTACATAATTCAATGGATAAATCATCCAAAAGTATGCTAAACGTGAGCTTAAAATATGTTACTATTATGGTTTATGAAATACCACACACTTAAGCTTTTGCTTGTCCTCAAGCAAAATTCCCAACTCACAATTAAAATAAACTTCCCTCAATTCATAATATTCATCAATAGTGTTTCATCGTAATTCAAAGTTAATTCATACATGGATAATTTAACTCAAAGAGTTTTAAAGATTCAAACAATCTAAGTCATACATTTGTAGCACAAAACATAAGTGTTTCCCCTCACCTAAATAATTACCTCTGATTCAAAACTGACAAGATTGACATCCTCACTAAAGATTCACTCAAATCACTCGAAGTGTTTAAGGTTCATAATTAAGCACTCAAAAGTCAAACATGAATAGTTAATCCCATAGGCTTGCATGAAACTCAAATCTCCACCACTATAATATGAGATGATACACAAATCAAAAGGTCTTTGAAAGGGTTGTAACAAGGCTTGGGTTAAAGGTGTGGATAAAGGCTGAATTAAAGGGTTAGAATCAAGATTGACCTGACAAATTACCTAACCAGAAATAATGAACTGAATATAAATAATTACATTATTTGAAAACTTGTAATACTAATAATAATACTCTAATACGATCTTCTTCTTCAACAATTGGGCTTTAAATGTATAAGCTAATTTAATCACATAACTAATAATGAATATACTTCTATTTTTTTAAGAACAAATCAAGTACATAATAAAGGATAAATTTAACTACTGAAATAAAGATCATAGTTAGGCAACCGATCAAATCAAATCTCGACAAAAAGGTAGTCTAAAGGAATGGTGATAACAAATACAAAAGGTTTTGGGTTAATATTAGTGGGTGAGTCAATAAATGGGTTGTTAGGATCAACGAGGTTCACTATGGTTTAATTATAAAGGTAGGCTTTTAGTGGAGTAAGTGGGTTAAAACCTAGGTGCCTTTATCATCTTTGTATATCAAATCAAAGGTGTGGTCTCGACATGTATAATCGATGCAAGTTCTAGAATAACAAATCAATGTTGACACACTCATAATAAAAAAGTGAGCAAGAAAAAGAATATATGCTCGCAAGGCTCAAAATCTCACAAAAATTATGGGTATTTGATGTCAACCTTGTAAATTTCAAACTTCAAAAGAATATTCAAATTCAGTTAGAGAACCTAGCAAAAATTTTAATTCTGAAAAATAGACTTATCATGCTCGATTATCTAGTATCCTTCAAATTTAATCAATGCACAATTAACTATGACTTAATCCAAAACACATCAATAAAAATCATAAATCAGGGGAGATTTCATTCTAATCATAATATGAGGAAATTACTTTAAGATAAGGCATACTTCAGGGATTTTCAAATAATACTATAGTTAACCCCCCACATTTAATATGTACATTGCCCTCAATGTACAAAGATAGATAATAACAAAATAATAATGAAATCATAAGATAGGGAGAGAAGTGAAACTTCCTGAATTTCGGATGGATTCCTTGTGTTGGAGGTGAAAGATGAATTAGAGGGGTCTTCCTTGATGGTGATATTGAGGTAGATGAAGAAATTGGGAAGCTCGTGAAGAATTAGCCAGCATATAATAAGAATAATTCAAACTGTACTAATTATATATTTAAAGAAAAGCAAGCTAAAGTGAAGGAAAATAAAAAGTGAAGTGAAATAAAATTAAAAGAAAAGATTAATGAACCGAGGAGTCCTCATTGTTGGATGGTTCGCGAGGTGGGTGTGATTTCTAAGGCTATGGTGTCGTGGCTATGGTCGTGGTTGAGGTGTGATTCCCTAGCAGCCTTTAGAACCTAAAACCAAGAAACTAAAATAGGATAAACTAATTTTAGTAGAATAGAGTCAAAGAGAAGGAAAATAAAGGAGAAGAGTAAAGAAGAAGAAAAATTAAATGGCCTCACAGACCCTTGGCTTGTCTAGTAGCTGAAGCGGCCGGCATGAACTTATGTAGATCGGTCTCCCATGGGGGGATTGTGCTTGGATCCTTCCGCTTCTTCAACATAGATGTGGTGGAGGCCAAGGGTTTGGGGAAGGACTAAAGAGGAAGAGTATGGAAGGGGAGAGGTCTGAAGAATGGGATGAAAGAAAAGAGATGGGGAGTACGTGAGAAGAAGGAGGGGAATGGTTTAAATAGAGTTTTGGGGTCTGGTACATCCCCACGCCCGTGTACCATGGGTGTGTTGTGTCACATGGCCGTATCGCACGGCCCTGTTATGCTTCATTTACTTCTCCCACGCCCATAATCAGGTCGCCACGCCCGTGTATGATCTAACAGCGTCGGCCACAGCCGTAACGCACGGTCGTGCCATGGTAGTTGTAGTCCGTGACTCAAAGATATGATTCGCTCTGACTCGCACCATCTCTACCTTATCAGTACGGAGATTCGTGGTGTCCACACGGCCACGGCCACGGTCGTTGTAAGGCCTTGTGGCATGAAAATCTGCACTTTTAGTTAGCTTATAATTAGATACTGAAGTATAAATAAAAATAAAAATAAATGAATGTAAAATTTAATAGTGTTAGTGCTCGGGTTGCGTCCCGAGAAGCGCTCGTTTATAGTCTTAAGCTAGACTTACCTCTCATTTGCATATTCATGGTGGTTTGAAGAGTTGCACATCCTCTCTCATGCTATCAGTTTTACTATCAGGATAAAGTTTGAGTCGGATAGTGTTTATTTTGAAAGTTTTAAAAATAGGATCACTTACCTCGACTGTTCCGTATGGGAAAACATTGATTACCTTAAAAGGGATTTCTTTGTTTGTGTTAGGGTCAGGAGGAGATATTCGAGGGTCTGCTTTATTTAACAATACTTGATCTCCGATTTTGAACTTGTCTGTCTCGTGCAGTGGCTTTGGTTCTGCTTCGTGTATCCCTAGTTTTTCCTTGAAATGCGTCTTCCACTCGTCTAGCTCATCCATCTGAAACCTTCGTTCCTCTTGAGTTATTTCTTTGGTGGCACGGGGTCCAGGATCGGGTTCAGTTGTGTTCTTTCGTGGTGCTTCCTGAAAAGAAGGTTTAACCGAATGTTTATTGATAGAATGTACGTTCTCACCTTGATTATTCGATGTCCTAGCCGAATATAGAGCTTGAAAAGTGACTGTCTCGTCACCTACACAAAGTATGAGTTCACCTGTGTCGACATCAATTTTAGTCCTGGTAGTTGCTAAAAAGGGCCTTCATAAAATTAAGGGGATTGTGTTGTCCTCATCCATGTCTAAAATGACAAAGTCAACTAGGAATACGAATTTATCAATCTTCACGAGTACATCTTCGATTATACCCCTAGGAATTCTAATAGTTTAATCAACTAATTGAATGCTCATCCTAGTTTGTTTGGGTTTCCCTAGACCTAGTTGTTTAAACATTTTATAAGGCATGACATTTATGCTTGCCCCTAAATCAGCTAACGCATTATCAATAGGTAAACTACCAATTAAGCATGGAATTGTAAAACTCCCTGGATCTTTTAATTTCTGTGGTAGTCTATTTTGGAAGACTGCTGAGCACGTTGCGTTTAGTTCTACGTGCGATTCCTCGTCTATCCTTTGTTTGTTCGTTAATAGCTCCTTTAAAAATTTCCTAGGATCTGGCATCTGTGAAAGAGCTTCAAGTAACGATAAGTTAATATGTAATTTCTTTAAAAGTTTAAGAAACTTACCAAACTGTTCCTCTGAGTCGTCTCTCTTCATTGCTTCGGGATATGGTATGCGAGGTTGGTATTCTTTGATTACTGATTTTGGTTTAACATTACTTACCTCAACCTTACCTTCTTCTACCAAATTTTCTTGCCTTAAGTTGGGCTCGTCTGACCCTTCGCTTTTTTGAGCTGTTTTGCCTTGAATTTGCTCCTTTGGGTTAGTCTCGGTGTTGCTTGGTAGGCTTCCTTGTGGTCTTTCAGAGATCAGCTTAGCAAGTCGTCCTAACTGGTTTTCGATCCCTTGAATTGATGCTTGTTGATTTTTAAGTGTTATCTCGGTATTTTGGAAACGTGTTTCTGAGACTGCTATAAATTTTGTCAGCATCTCCTCAAGTTTCGGCTTCTTTTCCTGTGGGTAGGTGTAATATCCTAGATTTAGGGGTTATGCATTCGTGCATAATTCACGTGTTAGTATAGTCTTGTGAGGCTTGATTTTATTTAGGAAGCTAGAATAAATTTTAGTATGGTTCATTTAATGAAGTGAATTAGGTGAGCTTGACACTTAAGTTAATTTAAGTGTTCAATTAAAGCATAAGAGGAGTAAGTGGCAAGTTGGTTAAGGCTCTTGAAAGGTTGCTTGAGGTTAGTGGTTCGAGTATCAAGGAAAACATTTTGAGGATTTTTATTTCATCATAGCATTTATGGACGGTCAACTTATGTTTATGATAGGTTGGACTTTCATCTTTTGGTAAGTTGAATATATGTTTAAGGAAAGCTTGATATTGGGGATAAGATTCTTAAGGTTAAGGAAGGTTGGGGAGACATAAGGCTAGACTTTAGGATGATGTTTTGGAAAGTATTCCTAGGCCTTTAGTGATTGAATGTGGACGGCATGGGTGTCTAGGGGGGTGGCCGAATGTTGTTAGGTGGTTTGGGGGGAATAGTTGGCCAATTTTTCCTTTTGAACATCTTTTTGCATTTTGTTTTCCCTCTCCAAAAACCCTTTCTTTGGCCGAATGTTATTGTGCATTTTGTGCAAATTTAGCTATTGTTTTAGCTCTTGTTTTATTGAACCAAAAATGCTATTTCCTTTCTTTCATCTTCGCTTTTGAAACCAAAACTTCATTTTCGTATTTTTGCACTTTTCTTTTAGGCAAAATAGGTGTTGGCCGAATCTCATCTCTCCCACATCTCTCTTTTCTTTTCTTTTTGACATTGGTTCATAAACACTTTTCTTTTACACTCTCTTGGCCGAATATTTCTCCATCTCAAATACCATTTCTTTTTCTTTTGTTCAAAGATAAAACATTTACTTCTATTCTATTTCTTCTTCTCTTTTTACTTCACCATAGCCGAACCTTTTTCCTCTCTTTTAGTCTTTGTTTTGGCCGAATATTCAAGGGTAGATTATCTTTGATTTTTCTTCAATCGATTTTGGAAAAGAGTAAGTGTTCATGGCCGATTTTCTTTCAATTCCTTTCTCTTTTCCAAGTTATTTTTCTTGTGGACAAAAGCCGAATCTTTGGGCTTTGTTTTGCAAGGTTCTAACCATTTTTAGGATTCGATTATTCTCTTAGGCTCTTTGGGATTTTGGAAGCAATCAATTTAAGTCATTCCTTTAGCGAATCGGAGTTGGACAAGGATCTAGTGCGGTAGATCGGATCTTCGAAAGTTAGTTTTGCTTTGGTGAAAGGTGTGTATCTTACACACTTTATAACTTGGATTATATATGTATTCATGTGTGTTTTATAACTAATCATATTATGAAAGTGGGAAAAACGATGAGTTTTGAATATGATACCTTGATGGTATGAATGAGGATTCGGGTAAGTCCGTTTCGATATGTTGTTAATACATGTGGATTGAAATCATGATCTATGATTTATGGTATTATTATATGATTCATATTAAATTGTATTAACATGATTTGGTTATCTATTGCATTGGTATGGGCAATATGAGAGAAGGGGGAAGATTAATATCATGTCGACGGACACCAGAGATTTGGTATCTCCAGTGATTTGGTATCACATTCGTGTCTCCGGACACCAGAGGTTTGGCACCTCATAGCGTCTTGTCCCTGTGGTTTTACACCACCGTGGGTTGGCCCCACTTTTGAGATATGGGATCGACGCCAGTGATTTGGTATCACACGAGGGTTGGCCCCACAACTTGATGAATTGTGACTTCGGTCACCAGTGGTTTGGCACCACCAGTGGTTTGGCACCACCAGTGATTTGGTATCACATTCGTGTCTTCAGACACCAGAGGTTTGGCACCTCATAGCGACTTGTCCCTGTGGTTTACACCACTGTGGGTTGGCCCCACTTTTGAGATATGGGATCGTCTGCCAGTGATTTGGTATGACACGTGGGTTGGCCCCACAGATGGATTATTCGTGACTTCGGTCACCAGTGATTTGGTGTCACATTTGTGTCTTTGGACACCAGTGGTTTGGCACCACCAGTGGTTTGGTACCACACGGGGTAGAAAAGGAGTTATGGATGGCTAGGTTGGGTGCATTATACATATATATTGCTTTGTTATAATCTGTGTAAGTATGTGGTAATTACCCGGGAGAGGGAATATGCACTGAGTCTTGGTGACTCACCTTCTCCCTTATCATTTCAGGTGATTCGTGAGATCGCGGATATGGAGCCGGATGAACTCGAGGAGGCCATGCAATAAAAGTTGGTTTTATATGAACTTCATTTGGGTACTTTACTTTAATTTGGTTTTCATATTTTATGGGTTTGTAATAAGGCCTCTTTAAATTATGTTTTGGATTATTTTTATGTTTTGATTATGTTTTAAACATGGTTATAAATTTTTGATTATTACAATAAATTGAGCACCAAGTTTTCTAAACTACACAACGCGATGGTTTTTAAAACGTTACATCGGGTAACATAAATCATTTGATAATTTTAACAACTTAAGTGTTTTCGATAATTTAAATGATTTTTAAATATCTAGTTTCTACATTCAAATGCAATTGGTTTTCAAAGTAATAATTCGAGTTTTCTTAAAATGATATAAATGTTTTCTAACCTATGATTTATTCACTTATTTTAAAGTTTTACGTACTTTCAAAGTAAATTATTAGTTTTAACTTATTATACACCTGATTTCTACAAATATAGAATTTCAAAAGGTTTTTCACAAAAATTTAATTGTTAACTCGTTTTTCTTCAAAATATTTTCCTCAGTGACATACCAGATTCGGTCGTGGCGTATTGACCGGGTTTGGGGTGTTACAGTAGGGATGTTGTTGGAAGTTTTGAGGGGGTTGTTGTCTTTGATTTCCTTGACTACCCCATTAGAAATTGGGCTGGTTCCTCCAACCTGGATTATAAGTATTACTATAAGGGTTATTTTGAGATAGGAAATTGTTACCCATATAGTTCAATTCTTCGCTCTCCATGCCCTGTCCGTAGGGTGGGTACTCAGGATTCGCCACGCCTCCACTTGTTTCGCACTGCATAACTGGATGTACATGTGAAGAACAAAAACCATCAATCTTTTTATTTAACATCTCTACCTGATTTGTTAGCATGGTTATTGCGTCGAGGTTGAAAACTCCAGCTGCTTTTATTGGCCTTGTCCTTGTAACTTGCCACTGGTAGTTATTTAATGACATCTCCTCTATAAACTCGTATGTTGCTTCAAGAGTTTTGTTATTCAGAGTTCCACCGGCGGCTGAATCGATTAATTGCCTTGTTGAAGGGTTTACACCGTTGTAGAAAGTTTGGACCTGTAGCCACAAAGGTAATCCACGGTGTGGGCACCTCCTCAACAAATCTTTGTATCTCTCCCATGCATCGTAAAGTGTCTCTAAATCCATCTGCACAAAAGAAGAGATATCATTCCTTAACTTGGCTGTTTTGCCCAGCGGAAAATATTTTAATAAAAATTTTTCGGTCATTTGATCCCATGTAGTGATTGACCCTCGTTGAAGAGAATGTAACCACTGTTTGGCTTTATTTCTCAAAGAAAAGGGAAATAACCGAAGACGGATGGCATCATCAGTAACGCCATTTGTCTTGAAAGTACCGCAAAATTCTAGGAAATTTGCCAAGTGATTATTTGGGTCTTCATCCTGCAAACCATCAAACTGAACAAATTGCTGTATCATCTGAATTGTGTTAGGTTTCAGTTCAAAATTATTTGTAGCAATAGTTGGTCTAACAATACTTGACTCAGTTCCTATTAAATTAGGTTTAGCATAATCATACATAGTTCGAGGAGCATGATTTTCGGCCATCTCTAGAGGTGGCGGATTGTTCTCAGCCATCTCTTCGGTAGTATTAATTTCGTCTTCTTGCTCTTTTTCTATGTAGTTTAGGCTTCGCCTTATTTCTCCATGATTTCTGCGAACTATACCTTCAATATCACTGTCGTAAATTAGGGGTCCTGCCGGGTTCCATGAAACACCCTAACCCGGCCCACGAGCCTCGACCAGATCTAGTATGTTCCTTGGTTAGAAACGGTTCAAATTCGTTGGTTCTTTGAAAATCTTTAAGTGATTTTGGAAAACGTTTTGGGTTGGGCTCAAGTTGGAAACCGGTTTATTTTTGAAATATAAGTTTTTATAACATTTCATTCTTAGTTTCAAAACTTTAAGTTAAACGACATGCCGAATTTGTCTTAAGTTTCATTAAAAATCATTTATTTTTAGGTGTCAAAACGTTTAGGGTTTATTTTTAAATAATATGCTTAAACTTTAATTTGATAAAATTTCGTAACATAATAAAGTAATTTAACGTGCATGCATAAAATAAAGTTCATACTAAGGCCTTATTACATCAAAACAAACCCGAAATAAATTAAAGTGCTTAAATAAAAATAAAATGTCTAAATAAATAATTTCCTTGCTGAGCATGGCCACCACTAAGCTCCTGCCAACCCGATCCATCACTGGTCATCACCTGAAAAATGTTCCCACAACGGGGTGAGTCAAACAGACTCAATGTGTACATAAACACTAAGTCCAAATAGATTCAGGCATATCAAGTCATACACATTTATATCTAAATATACAGTTAATGATGCATTCCCAAGCCCAAGTCTAGTTACCAACCGCTACACATCACCCGTACCAACCTGCACACCGTGGGGACTACTAAGTCAACCCTCCATCCGCTACACACCATCGAAGGCAGTCGCTGCAGTCGAGGTGCTCATCGCCCTTATAATTTCGTGGCATAGCCACCAGATAATATTCTGTGTCATGTGACACCACATTCAGATAATGTGACCGAAGTCACCACATTCAGATAATGTGACCGAAGTCACCACATTCTTATATTGTGACAATAGTCACCACATTCACTTCCCCTTTCATATTCACCCAAATGCCCATGTCATACAAAATCATGCATTATCATGCCATATTCTCAATTCACATTCTTATAGATTCACATACGTGATTTAACAGATCTTATCATAATCCCAGTAGGAATAGGAAAACGTACCTGAGTACTTTGTACCACTGTATGGTACCTTAGCCATACTTTTCACATTCTTAATAACACATTTATATTAACATTGCCATAAATCATATTTAAGAAATAGTGTGGGGTACACACCTGATTCGCTTAATGCTTTCACTCAAATCCCGAAAATCCAATCTACTGCTTTAGGTCTTTAATGCCTATATTCGGCCAACCCTACTCAAATTAGTAAAAAGCCATTCGGCTATAAAACCAAATCCCAGTAGGATTATGGTAACCCAAAACTTACCTTGGTGCCGATTTCACTACTAATCAAATCCCGAAATCTTTGCTATGCTCCTCCTTGTATTCGGCCAAGCACTAGATCTCATCATAGGTTAGTTTTCGGCTTTTAAGATAATAAGAAACAAGTCTAAATACTAAAATAGGCCTTGACCGAATGTCTTAAGCACTTACCTTGTAATTCTCAAATCCCGAAATTAATTCCTTGGCTATGAAGATGTCGAAATACCTATAGGGTATATGTTAGATCCAATTTCCAATCATTAAATCATAGAATGGCCTATGGCCGAATATCATCTTACCTTGAATCTTAAATATCCCGAAAGATCCTTTCTTGAAGTCGACAACACCTAAATCCCGAAACTTCCTTCATAGTTTCGGCCAAAGAACAATATGAGGGATTAGTTCCTGAATTTCGACAGGCCTAAAAGAAAAAGAATGGAAACCGAATTTGGATCTTACCCTTACTTGAAGAAATCGACAGCACCTATGCCAGACACCACAAGAATTCGGTTTTGAGACTTGGAGAGTAGTCGACTATAGCCTAGAGAGAACTTGCTTTCGGCTTTTGAAAGATTATGAAAAGAAGAAGGGAATGGTTTATAGAAGAGATTCGGTTTCAACAAAGATGAAAAAGAAAAGCTTGAGGGTTTCGGCAATGGTGGAATATAGATTCGGCTAGCACAGGCAATATTT
The DNA here is from genome assembly GCA_005393395.2 of Gossypium australe. NCBI lineage: Eukaryota > Viridiplantae > Streptophyta > Magnoliopsida > Malvales > Malvaceae > Gossypium > Gossypium australe. Next base: position 79,337,165 of record CM016625.1, on the reverse strand, counting down.
CGGCTTAACAAAATAAAAGAGAGAGAAGAAAGTTTGCTAGAGAATTTCGGCAGATGAACAAGAAAAGAAAGAATGAAGATTGGCCTCACACTCCTCCTTTTGGCCGAAAATACACCAAGAGAGTCCCTTGGCCAGCCATCACATGCTCCTTCATCAAATCCCTCATTTTTCTTCTCTTATCACCTCATCTAACAATAAATAAAATAAAAAGAAATAATCCTTTATTTATCCCTTATCTTAACTATTTTATCACCCCTCTTATCTCTTAAAAATAAAAGGATTAAAGCTCCTAAAATCTAGCCTTGGTGCCGTCCCCCTATTCCCCTTTTATTGACGTCACAAGCAAAATAAAAACATCAACATTTTGCTTCCCACGCGACTCGAACACAAGTCCTTCCCCCTAGCATTTGGCGTCATTTCCAGAGCCCTTAGTGGCACCTCCAAGCCACTTTTCCAAGCCAAATTGTGTGTCATATTTCCCCTATAAATTTTCTTAAGGCCACCTTTCTTCAGTTCCCTCTTTTAAACTTTAAACTTAATATTTTCTAAGGCATTTCCTTACATTTCCAAGGTTCCAAAAATGCACACAACACATTCATAACACATAAAACATGCTATTTCATATAATTAAGCATACATGCATAAGCCCATTTTCAGGATATTACATTCCATCTAGTCATAAACTAGAGGTACCTAAAAGGAACAAAAGAAAGAGAATTGGCAAAGTTAAAAACAAAATAAGAAATAAAAGTAAATTGCAAAAAATAAAAATGGCTAAAGTAATAAAATTTGAGTTTTCTTAATATTTTGATTCCCTGGCAGCGGCGCCAAAAACTTGATGTGTGCTGTCAGAGTCTTAAAATTTTATATAAAGAATGATCGAGCCTAGAAACTAACTATGACAACGATTGAGGAAAGCGCACCTATCGAACAGTAGTATAGCTAGTGGCAAGACCGGATTGTCGAACCCAAGGGAACCTGAAGTACTAATACTAACTTTCTTTTTATTAATTAGCCTAAGAAATAAGGGAATTGTTGATTAATCTAAATTGACTAACTACTAAACTAAAGATGCTAAGACAAAGAGAACGAAATTGGGGAAAATACTTGTGAGAAAAACCAATTGATTAAGACAATACCCGAGGAAGAATCCACCTAGACTTCACTTGTTATCTAACTCTGAACCAGACGATTTATTCACTTGGCTTGATTTGTAGGATTCCCTAAGTTATATTAATACCTCCGTCGAGGCTACTAACGTCTAACCCTAGGTTGATTAATTGAAATCTCTTTCTAATTAAAACCCCTAGAATTGCATTAACTCGATCTATGGACTCCCATATTAGGTTTCACCCTAATCCGGCAAAATCTTGTCACCCTATGTCTAGGCATGCGATCTACTCTGCTTAATTATGCTAGGTCTACTCTTAGGCAAGGACTTTTGCTCCTCCACCTAAGCACATCACACTTGAATCAATATCCCAAAAATATCAAAACAAGAATTAAGAACGCATAATTAAGAACAAATCAAGTATTTATCATATATTTCAACAAACGATAACAAGACTCATCTTAGGTTTCATCCCCCTTAGGTATCTGAGGGTTTAGTTCAAAACCATAAAAGAATACATCCCAGAAGAAAAGATAAAACAAAACATAAAAAAAACTTCAAAATCCCCTGAAGGAATTGAAGAGAGATCCTCCATCTTGAGTATGACTCTAGATTCTTAAGATGAATCAACTGGCTTTCTTCGAGTAAATTCCACAATTCTGACCCCTCTGGCTCGGCTCTTTGGCCTAGCCGGACGCCCCCTTGAAGGTTGGCCTCTAGGGTGTTTATATAGGCTTTTGGAATGGCTTTCTTTGCCTCTAAGTACCTTAATCTGGTTGAAACTCTAGTTTCTCAGGTAAGGGACACGCCCATGTCACACGCCCGTGTGAATCATGGCCAGGTCGTGGTCGAGTCTGTTGATGAGGTACGGCCGTGTGGTATTGGGCCCAGGACATGTCGATTTCTTTCTTTGGCCCATTTGGCCTGTTTTAAGCTCGTTTCCCATTCTTTTCATCCTCTTATGCTCTCTTGAGTATAAAACATGAAATTAAAGGATTAAGAGCACCAAATTACATAATTCAAGGGATAAATCATCCAAAAGCATGCTAAATGTGGGCTTAAAGTATGTTACTATTACGATTTATCACCTACTATCACTTTGGTACTATTAAGCTTCTGTTTTGAGTATATGGCATGTATAGGGACTTTGTTCATGTTTTCTTATGTGTTGGTAATGGATTTATCCATTTGAATTGGCTTGTAAATGTTTAAGTTTGGTATTTTATATAGTCATGAAAGTTGGCTTAACTTGGTTGGTTTGATTGTGTATATATTTGTGTATATGGTACTTAGTATGTACTTGGTTGATGGTTGTGTAATGCTTGATGGTAATAGGTATTATGAGTATCAAATCGTTGTGTTGTGGATATTGGTATACTTGTGAGATTAGGCCAAATAATGCATATTTAAGTTTGGTCATGTTTGATGTTTGAGTAAATAAAGTTTGGTAGGAATTTCGATGGCATATTGAGTATTTATGTGTTGTGTTGATATGTATTGGAAATGGTATAAAACATGCATGAGTGAGGTTTATTGAATGCCTATTATATGCTATGTTTTGTGCCAATTGAGTTGGTATAGGTGTGCACAAGTTTTGGTGGCAAATTAGCTTGGTAAATAGCCTATTTTTGTCCACACGGGCGTGTGTCTTAGCCGTGTGTGACACACGGTCATGTACACGGCCGTGTGTCCCCTGGTGTTGAATTAGAAACCAAGTCAGTAACTTCACACGGCCTCACACATGGGCGTGTGACTTGGCCGTGTGACATAAGTCAGTATACATTACAGGTTTGGCATGCCCTAGCACATGGCCTTGCACAGGGGCGTGTATGGCCATTTTTAGGGCACACGGGCTAGTCACATGGGTTTGTGTGTTGTTCGTGTGACCCAAGTAAATGAGTTACACGAGGTACGACATAGGCTGGGACACAACCATGTGCTCCAATTTTGAATGTCCACACAGCCTGCGACACATGCGTGTCTTTGGCCGTGTGAAACACACGGGCTGTGTCCCCTGTTTTTAGAAAAAAATTCTAAGTGTTTGAGAAGTTTCTAAAGTTATCAGTTTAGTCCCAAACCATCCCGAATGCATGTTTTGAGCCTCGTAGGCTCGTATTAGGGACAATATGAATGTTATTAATTAATAGTTACATGAAATTGAAAATGTATATGTAATTGTATAGTATGTCGATAACGCTCTATAACCCTATTCTGGCGTTGAATACAGGTGAGGGATGTTATAGAACTAACACTGGTGCCTCGGTTAACAATGCTTTCAATTGATTAAAGCTTTTTTGATATTTCTTTGACCATTCAAACTTAACATCTTTTTGCAACTGTCTCCTCAACAGTGTAGCAATCATCAGGAATCCCTTGACGAATCTTTTGTAATATCTGGCTAAACCTAGAAAACTTCTAACTTCAGATACATTTCTTGGAAGCTTTCAACCTACGACAGCTGAAATTTTGCTTGGATCCATACTAATGCCATCGGCTAACTCAACATGTCGCAAAAATGCTACTTCCCAAAGCCAGAATTCACATTTGCTAAACTTAGCGAATAATTGTTTTTCGCGCAAAGTTTGTATAACATTTCTCAAATGCTCGACATTCTTTGTCTCATCTCGTGAATAAATCAGGATATCATCAATGAATACCAATACACATTTCTTTCCCATCTTCAAATCCAATACACATTTCTTTCTCATATGATACGATATTACGAGCATACTTGCTTAAGTGCACAAATTCACGTTCATATTCAGCTACAGTGTGGTTTACTTGTTTTAACTCGAGAAACTCTTTCTTTTTCTGGTCGATGAAGAACCGGCTAACATACTTTTTCTTGAATTCAGCCTGAAAGAAGTCCCAATTAACTCGATCATCTGATACCATCATGATCAAAGTATCGCACCATAAATATGCCTCATCTTTTAGTAAGGACACTGCACACCTCAAGCAATCTTCAATGGTACACAATAACTCCGTAAAAACTCTCTTTGTGTTCAAAAGCCAATATTTGGCCTTTGGAGGATCATCATCTACCGTACCTTTGAACTCTTCCGCTCCACATTTTTGAATTTTGTCTACAGATACTCGAGTAACCATCGCATGTAGGGTTTGAAGTATTCAGGGGTGCCGTAGGGGCACAACAGGGGGTAGAGGTGGCAGATTTGCAAGATTTGCTTGATTAAATTCAATGACCCATTGGTTCATCATTCCCATAATTACATTTTTCATCTCATCACCAACAAATTATTAAATAGGTGCCCTATTACTTTCCTTAAGATTCGAAGCTTGAAAATTACATTCATCTTTATTAACTATAGCTCAATTTAATTCAATTGACATCTTGAATCTATAAGAAATAAAATATTAGAACGGATCAAAAGCATCACAATATCACAGGGTACATGTGGCATGTATATACTAAATCTTACTTTGCTATGTTAGCCCTAAAATCGACTAAATTGTAGCTCTAATACCACTAAATGTAACACCCCTAACTCGTATCCATCGCTGAAATAGGGTTACGAAGAATTACCGTAAAAACGTAACATAAAAACATACATTTTAAAACATTAAAACCAACATAGCATAATCCATTCATATATATCCATATCGTCTCTTAATCAAGCCTTCAAAGCCTTAGAAACCCTTTGGAAATGATTAGGGATTAAATTGAAAACATTTGAAAAAGTGTAAGAAAAAGTTAGAAATTTTAAACTTCAGGGGTCACACGCCCGTGTCTAAAACCGTGTAACAATCGAAATAGGGACACATGACCGTGTCCTAACCCCTGTCTGTGCGCGTGTAACTTTCTGAGTTGGGTCACACGGCCAAGCCAAACGCCCGTGTACCAAGCCGTGTAAAACTCAAAATGGCCTCACACGCCCGTGTGTCAAGCCGTGTAACTACCTGACTTGAGACATTTAAAAACCTACAAGGGACACATTGTAATAGTCTGGTTTAGACCCTAGTCAGAATAGTGGTTTTGGGACCACAAATTAGAGTCAGAAAAATATTTTAATATTATTTTCTATGTTTATAATGTCTGAATTGACATCTGTGAAATTTTCGTGATTTAATTTTATCATTTGAGTGTCCGATTTAATAGAAGGACTTAATCACGTAAAATGTAAAAGTGGCTAATTAATGTGTAATTGCTAAATTGCTATTGTTCTTATAATGTAGAACCCATGTAATTAGGCCACTCTAAAGGTCAGTGGACAGTTGAGGACATTATTATAAAGTTTATGTATTATTTTATTATGGTTAAAATGGTAATTCTTATATTAATATATATGTCTTAATAAAATAAGACATAAAAATTCATTCATTTGTTCATCTATATTGCCGAATTTGAAAGAAAATAAAAGAAAGAAAAGAAGAACAACTAGGTTCGGCCTTGGTCTTGGCTAGATTAAGGTACGTTTTGCTTTGGTTTTTGATAATTTCTACGTTTTTGTGATTGTTGCTTCAAGTACTACAAAGCCCATGTTTTAATTTTTTTAATTTGATGATGATTTTGTGTTTTTCCATTGATGATAGCTTGTGATTTTTTTTGTTTGATGATAGAAAATAAAAGATATGTGATAGATAATAATGTTTCGTCTTTGCATTTTTGAAGAATTTGAGTAATTTGGGCTAAATTGTGAAAATAAAATTTTAAGGGACTAAAATGTGAAATAAATAAAATGTATGAACTTGTATGAGCATGAGGAAGATCCGGCCTAAGCATGAAGTAGTGAAATTATGTGTATTTTGTGTTTGGTGAAATAAGGACTAAATTGTAAACGTGTGTAAATATAAGGGCTAAAGTGTAAAAAGGCCTAAATATGTGTTTGTGGATTAAATTGAATGAATGTGTGATTAAATTAGTTAACTTTGAATTTATTTAGATCAAGAACGAAAGAAATCGGAATTAGATCGGGGGAAGTCGAAAGTAGTAAAGAAGTCAATTTCATCTGTCAATATCCGATGTAAGTTCATAAGTAAATAAATGTTGTTAGATTCTATTGTATATATTTATTTAGTACCGAATTGAATTATTATTTATGTGAATGAATATACTGAAATGAATTGAGGATGGGAGCAATATTTACGAACCTGAAATGATCGAGATAAGACGTCCAAAAGCCTCGTACGAACCTTAGGAATAGTTAGGATACATTTGTCATGACATAGGATTTCCGATATGTATTTTCGTGTAAGACCACATCTGGGACGTTGACATCGACTTGTGTTTACGTGTAAGACCATGTCTGGGACATTGGCATCGTATTTGATTCATGTAAGACCCTGTCTGGGGCAGTGGCATTAATATGTGATTACATGTAAGACCACGTCTGGGACGTTGGCATTGTACGAGCCTTCCGACTATCTGAGTATCCTTATCACTTCCAAATGGTTCAACAGGCATTATCGAGATGAGATTAGAGGTGAAAATGAGCTAAAAGATTCAGGTATGTGCTTGTAATTTGTATATGAGAACAAGGTAAGTATATGAATATGACGGATACATGAATTGGAAATGGTAAAAGATAAACTTATATGTGCTTATGAATATATGTGAGTTTGGAAGTTGATGTTTTATGGATATTATAAATGTGATAATATTTGAGTTGTAAACATATTAATTGTGTAATTGGTTAATGTATATGTGATTTTGGTTAGTTGATTTAAATGCAAATGTTTATTTGTTCTTTATTTGCTTATGACTTACTAAGCTACGAAAGCTTACTTTGTGTGTGTGATTGTTTGATTGTTTTATAGATCATTAGAGCTGCGAGAAGCTCGGGGATCATCGAGGATCATCACCACACTATCGAACTATCTTTTGGTACCTATTGAAGTTGTATTTATCAAAATATGGCATGTATAGGCTACAGTTTTAGGTTGATGTTTTGAAATGTGTAAATATAGCCATGTGATATGGCTTGATCATGAATATGTTTATGAATGAGTAGTTTATGCTACATGATGCATAATTTGGTATGGTGAGCTCGTGGTTGGTCTAATGAAATGGTCAAATTACGGTAAGTTTTATAGTTGATTTGGGAGTTGATGTGATAAGAATTGATATGAATTGAATTGGATTAAAATGATGAATGATTTATATGTCTTTATTGTGAAGTTGGTGTTTTTGAAATAGTATGATTGAGTTAGGTTTTGTATATGAAATGAATGATGTTGATAAGAGGTAAAATATGCATGTTTTGGTATGTCTTGAATGCATTTGAGGTATGATTGTGGAATAGTTTCATGCTTGTAGGTGTGACCCAAAGTGTGGGTGGCAAATTGACCTTGCAAATGGCCTATAGTTGCCCACATGGTTGGGCACACGGGCTCGTGGCTCGACTGTGTCTCTTAAGTTTGCAAATCAAAACAAGTTAGACTCGTACACGGGCTGGACACACGGGCGTGTCTTCGGCTGTGTGGACAAGTCAGTATGTATGCCCTGTTTTGCCACGGCTTGGACACACGGGTGTGTCTAATGCCGTGTGAGGCACACGGCCTTCCTACACGAGCGTCTGACCTCTATAACTTTGAAAATTGTTTGATTTTTAGAAAAATTTTGTATGTGCTCGGTTTAGTCCCAACCCCTTCCTAATGCATGTTTAAGGTCTCGTAGACCTATTTAAGAGACACTATTTTATGATTTGCTATGTTATGATGATGATGTATCTTATGTTGTGAAATGATTATAAAAGTTTTGGTTTGCCCGGTAACGCCTCTTAACCCTATTCCAGCGATGGTTACGGGATAGGGGTGTTACATTTTATTGGTATCAGAGCTACGATTTAGTCGATTCTGAGACTAACGTAGCGCATGTGAGTAATGCATTTTCGTGTGAGTAATGTCATATTTATAAACTACGATAGTGTGATGATTCTTTACAATTGAAATGTGTTTTCGTATAGTAAATGGATCCCGATTGAGCCGTAGTAGATGATGTAGAAAGTAATGCGCCCGTTCCTACTTAGGGGGCAGCGCCGGCTGAATCTCGGACGACTTCGAGTAACCAAGAGGAATAGGCTAAACAAGCCTTTTACCAAATGATGAATGTATGGTTTACTCAATATATCCGGATGAATCCGGCCATTCCACAACCATCTCCCCCACCGATTCCTCCACAAATACTGTTATGCCATAATTTGTTGATCGAGTGCGAATAAATAAGCCACCGGTTGATAGAATAAGGAAACACGAGGACGAAGATTTCAGAGCCACTATTGATGACTGATCGCTGAAATCGGAGTTTAAAAATTTAGAAAGAGAATGATCGAACCTGGAAACTAACTCTGACAACGATTAAAGGCAAGTGTACCTATCGAACAGTAGTATAGCTTAGGCAAGACCGGATTGTCGAACCCAAAGGAACTAAAAGTACTAATACTAACTTTCTTTTTATTATTTAGCCTAAAATAATGTGAAGTTTCTTTAATCTAAATTAACGACTACCAAGCTAAAGACGCGAAGACAAAAAGAACGAATTGAGAAATAACTTGAAGGAAAACTCAGTTGATCACGATGATACCCTCAGAAAGAATCCACCTAGACTTCACTTGTTATCTAATACTGAACCATATGATTTATTCACTTAGTTTGATCGGTAGGACTCCCTAACGTATATTAAACCCTCTCTCGAGGCGAATAACGTCTAACCCTAGGTTAATTAACGGAAATCTCTTACTCGAATAATAACCCCCTAGAATAGCAGTAAATCGATCTATGGATTCCCATTTTAGGTTTCACCCTAATCCAGTAAAATCTCGTCACCCTATCTCTAGGCCTGCGATCAACTCCGCTTAATTATGCTAGATCTAATCTTAGGCAGGGTCTATTCCTCCTCCACCTAAGCACATCAAATTTGGAATAAGCACACATAATTAAGAACAAACTAAGTATTTATCATATAATTCAGAAAACAATAACAAGATTCATCTAGGTTTCATCCCCTTCAGGTATCTGAAGGATTTAGTTCATAATAAATAAAGAAAACATCTCAAAAGAAAAGATAAAACAAAACATAAGAAATCCCTAAAACTCCCTGAAGGAATTGAAGGAGAAATCTGCCGTCTTGAGTAGAATTCCGGCTTCTTGGGATGGATCAACTGGCTAACTTTGAGTGATTCCCTCAACTCTGAGCTTTCCGGCTTGGTTCCTTGGCCTAGCTTCATCGCCCCCTCAAAGGTGGTACTTAGGGGGTTTATATAGGCTCTTGGAATGTTTTTCTTCGCCCCAAAGTATCCAAATGCGAATGAAATTGCTCTTTGCCACGATAGGGACACGACCAGGTCACACGCCCGTGTGACTAGTCTTCAAGCCGTGTTCAGACTTCTTTAATAAGGCACGGCCGTGTGACTCGAGGGTAAGGCCGTGTTCTAGATGCTTGACAAGGCACGGTCGTGTGATCTTTGGGCCAGGCCGTGTTGTTTTCGTGATATGGCACATTTACTTCGTTTTGGGCCCGTTTTATGTTCTTTTCATCTTCGAGTGCTTTCCTGGTATAAAACATGAAAAGAAAGGATTAAGAGCACCTTTTTTTATGAATCGAGGCTTAAATCATCCAAAAGCATACTAAATGTGGGATTAAAATATGTTACTATTACGATTTATCAAATACCCCCACACTTAAGCTTTTGCTTGTCTTCAAGCAAAATTCTCAACTTACAATTAAGACAAACTTTCCATGATTCATAATTCCTATCAACAATGTTTAATCATAATTCATAGATAATCTGTACATGGATGATCTAACTCGAAGAGTCCTAAAGATTCAAACAATCAAAGTCATACATTTGTAGCACAAAAACGTAGGTGTCTCCCCTTATCTAAATAATTACCTTTAATTCAAAATCAACAAGGATTGACATCCTCACTAAAGATTCACTCAAATCACTTGAGGTGTTTAAGGTTCAAAATTAAGCTCTCAGAAGTCAAACTTGAAAAGTTAATCCTATAGGCTTGCCTGAAAATCAAATCTCCACCACTATAATATGAGATGATACACAAATCAAAAGGTTTTTAACAGGGTTGTAACGGGGCTAGGGTTAAAGGTGTGGACAAAGGCTAAGTTAGAAGGTTAGAATCGAGACTGACTTGACGAATTGCCTAACTAACAAAAATTGAACTAATCCTAAATGATTACATCAATTGAAAACTAATAATACGAGATTTTTCCTCAAGATGTGGAATTTTAACATGTAAGCTCATTTAGTTATAGAACTAATAATGAAAATACTTTAATTTTTTTTAAGAACAAAGTAATAATATTACATAATAATGAATGAATCTATTGCTTAAAAATAACAGCTAGACAACATATCAAATCAAATCTTGATATAAGGGTAGTCAAAAGGAATGGTGATATCAAATACAAAGGGGTTTTGGGTTAATATTAGCTGGTGAGTCAATAAAAAGGGTTGTTAGGATCAACAGGGTTTACTAGGGGTTAGTTGTTAAGGTAGGCTATTTAGTGGAGTGAGTGGGTTAAATCCTAGGTGCTTTTACCATCTCAGTATATCAAATCATAGATGTGGTCTCAACATGTACAATCGAGGCAAGTTCTAGAATAACAGTTCAAAGTTGACACACTCATAATCAATAAAGTGAGCATGAAAAAGAATATATGCTCTATAAGGCTCAAAATCTCACAAAAATTAAGGGTGTTTTGACATCAACCTTGTAAATTTCAAATTTCAAAGCAATATTCAAATTTAGGTTAACAACCTAGCAAAATTTTTATTTTGAAAAATAGACTTATCATGCTTGATTCTCTAATATTCTTCAAATTTAATCATCAGTGCACAATTAACTATGACTTAATCCAAAACATATCAATAAAAATCATAGACCATCAGAAATTTCATCCTAATTAGTAATATAAGGCAATTTCTTAAAAATAAGACTAAATTTAGGGATTTGGGAATAATGAAAAAAGTTTGGCTGGATTTGAGAATAATGCAAAAAGTTAGGCCCTTTCTTCAAATAAATATTCACCCCCCACAGTTAAGATGTACATTGCCCTCAATGTACAAAGATAGATATAACATTCACGGGATAAATCAAAAGAGAAGGGGAAAGAATACTCCCTGAATTTTGGATGGTGTCCCTGGAGGATGGTAGGGGTCGTGGTGTGTATGTTGGAAGGAGTCGGTCTGGATGACGATCCTGTGCTAGATGAAGAAATTGGGGAGCTCGTAGAGGATTAGCCAGGTATTATTAAGACACATTTAAAATAAACTAAATATATAATTTAAAACAAGAAAGAAAAAGGAAAGGAGACTAAGAAGGAAAATAAAAATAAAAGAAAAGGTGGATGGACCGAAGAGTCCTTATTGGTGGATGGTTCACGAGGTGGGTGTGACTTCTAGGGCTGCAGAGGTGCTGGCGGTGGCAGAAGTGGCATGATTCTCTAGCAGCATGGCGAACCTGTCACTAAGAAACTAAAATAAATTAAACTAACTAGAGTAGAAGAGAAGTAAAGATAAGGAAATTGAAGCAAAAGAGAAAAGAAAAATAGAAACTAAATGGTCTCAAAGACCGTTGGCTTGGTGTTTGGATGAAGCGGCCGGCATGAACTTATGTGTAGGGTCTCCTTTGTGGAGACTATGCTTGCCTTCTTACACTCCTTCGGCATGATTTTAGTGTAGCTCAATAGTCTAGATACCTTTTCTAAGTAAAGAAAAGAAATTTTGAAAGAAAAAGAAGGGAGAAAGAAGTTGGGGAGAAAGGGAAGGGTTGTGGGGTTTAAATAGGAGCTCAAGTCTGGCACGTCCCCACACCCATGGTCTGAGGGCGTGTCAAATCGTACGGCCGCCTCGCACGGTCGTGTGTCCATGCGTGTTGTTTCACCATACCCGTGTTTCAGCCAATCACGCCCGTGTTTGAGGAGTCAGTATGTTGACACGGTTGGGGGGCACAAGCGTGTTCTACCCGTGATTGGTAAGTCAGTAGCTTCACACAGTCGTGGGGTGAGAAACCATAATTATAACATATTTTAATCCCACATTTAGCTTGTTTTTGGATGATTTATTCCTCAATTTATGTAAAAAGGTTCTCTCAATCCTTTCTTTTCATGTCTTATACCCAGGATTGCACCCGAGGATGAAAAGAACATAAAATGGGCCCAAAACAGAGTAAATGGGCCATATCATGAAATCGACACGGCCTAGCCCAAAGTCCACACGATCGTGCCTTGACAAGCATCTAGAACACGGCCTCAACCCCGATTTACACGGCTGTGCCTCAATTTAGAAATCTGAACACGGCTTGAAGACGAGTCACACGGGCGTCTGACATGGCCGTGCCCCTGTCATGGCTTTAGACAATTTCAGTTGGAAAATGATACTTAGGGAGAAAGAATCGCATTCCAAGAGCCTATAAATACCCCCTAACTACCACCTTTGAAGGAGGCGGTTAGTTAGGCCAAGGAGCCTAGCCGGAAAGGTCAGAGTTGAGGGAATCACTCAAAGTTAGCCAGTTGATCCATCCCAAGAAGCCGGAATTGAGACGGCGGATTTCTCCTTCAATTCCTTCAAGGAGTTTTAGGGATTTCTTATGTTTTGTTTTATCTTTTCTCTTGAGATGTTTTCTTTATTTGTTATGAACTAAACCCCTCAGATACCTGAAGGGGATGAAACCTAGATGAATCTTGTTATCATTTTCTGAATTATATGATAAATACTTAGTTTGTTCTTAATTATGTGTGCTTAATTCTTGAGTTAATATTTCGCGGATATCGATTCAAGTTTGATGTGCTTAGGTGGAAGAGGAATAAACCCTGCTTAAGAGTAGATCTAGCATAATTAAGCAGAGTTGATCGCACACCTAGAGATAGGGTGACGAGATTTTGTCGAATTAGGGTGAAACCTAAAAAGGGAATTCATAGATCGATTTACTGTTATTCTAGAGGGTTATTATAAGAGAACGAGAGTTCCACTAATTAACCTAGGGTTAGACGTTATTCGCCTCGAGAGAGGGTTTAATATACGTTAGGGAGTCCTACGGATCAAACTAAGTGAATAAATCGTATGGTTCAGGGTTAGATAAACAAGTGAAGTCTAGGTGGATTCTTCCTGAGGGTATCGTCGTGATCAACTGAGTTTTTCTTCTAGTTATTTCCTAATTCGTTCTTCTTGTCTTTGTGTCTTTAGCTTAGTAGTCATTAATTTAGATTAAAGCAAATTCACTTTATTTTAGGCTAAATAATAAGAAGAAAGTTAGTATTAGTACTTTTAGTTCCTTTGGATTCGACAATCCGGTCTTGCCTAAGCTATACTACTGTTCGATAGGTACACTTGCCTTTAATCATTGTCAGAGTTAGTTTCCAGGTTTGATCATTCATTTTATAAATTTTAAAACTCTGATTTCAGCGATCAAGTTTTTGGCGCCGTTGCCGGGGAACTAAAATATTAAGAACGCTCTATTTTTATTACTTTAGCCATTATTTTTATTTTATTTTTATTTTTTTAGCTTAAATTTTGATTCTGCTAAATTTTCTTTCTTCTCCTAGCAGGTACCTCTAGTTTATGACTAGAAGGGACCCGGGAGGACCTTTGGTATACGATAGTGAAATTGAAGCTACCGTTCGTAAGACTCACAGGGAAATCAGACGAGCCCTTAAATTACATAGAGGAAGATCAAGGAGGCAGATCTGATCCTACTGAAGGGATGGACGAGAATAACCCACCACCACATGATGTGGGGGACAACAATACTCCACGTACTATGTTTGATTATGCTAAACTGCATTTAACAAGAAGGAATCAAGTATTGTTAGGCCTGCTATAGCTGCTAACAATTTTGAATTAAAGCCTAACACAATACAAATGATTCAACAATTTGTTCAATTTGATGGTTTGCAGGACGAAGATCCAAACACGCATATAGCTAATTTTTTAGAGTTCTGTGATACCTTTAAAATAAATGGCGTTTCTGATGATGCCATACATCTTCGGTTATTCCCTTTTTCATTAAGGAATAAAGCCAAACAGTGGTTAAACTCGTTACCACGAGGATCAATCACTACATGGGAACAAATGACCAAAAATTTTTTATTGAAATACTTTCCACCGGCCAAAACGGCCAAATTACGGAATGATATATCTTCTTTTGTGCAGATGGATTTAGAGACATTATACGATGCATGGAAGAGATACAAGGATCTCTTAAGAAGGTGTCTACACCACAGTCTACCCTTGTGGCAACAAGTCCAAACATTCTATAACGGTGTAAACCCCTCAACGAGACAACTAATCTATTCAGCCGCCAGTGGAACCCTTAACAATAGAACTCCTGAAGCAGCCTACGAATTCATTAAAGAGATGTCACTGAATAACTATCAGTGGCAAGTGACAAGGACAAAATCGACAAAATCGGTCGGAGTTTACAACCTCGACGCGATAACCATACTATCAACACAGGTAGAGATGATGAATAAAAAGATTGATAGTTTGTGTTCTTCGCAGGCACATCCAGTCATGCAGTGCGACGCAAGTGGAACCATGGCGAATCCTGAGTACCCACCCTACCAACCAGATACAGAGAGCGAACTGATGAACTATATAGGTAATAATTTCAGATCCAATAATAATCAATATAGTAATACTTATAATCCAGGTTGGAGGACCCACCCAAATTTTTCGTGGAGAGGTCAAGGAAATCAAGGGAACCAAAGGCAATAACCTCCTCAAAACTTCCAAAATCAGCCTTATCCACAAGAGAAGAAGCCAAACCTTGAAGAGATGCTATCAAAATTTATGGCAAACACGGAAAACCATTTCCATGAAACTGAAAGAACAATTAAAAACAACGAGAACCGAGTTGGGGAACTTACTAAGTCAGTCAAGGAAGTCACTAATGTAGTCGAGCAACTCGCAAAGCTAATGTCTGAACAACCGCAATGACGTCTACCAAGTAACACCGAGATTAACCCTAAGGAGCAAATTCAAGCCATCACAGATCATGATAGCAAAGGGTTAGACGAACCGAACCAAGAGGTAGACGAAGGTATAACAGAGGTAATTCAAGAAAAGCCGAAACCCGTAATCAAAGAGTACCAACCTCGTATACCTTATCCCGAAGCAACAAAAAGAGACAATTCAGAAGAACAGTTCGGTAAGTTTCTTAAACTTTTAAAGAAATTACATATTAACTTACCTCTTCTTGAAGCTCTTTTTCAGATGCCAAACTCGAGGAAATTTCTAAGACAGCTCTTGACAAACAAATGCAAAATAGATGAAGAGCACCATGTGGAATTAAACGTAGCATGCTCAGCAATGTTACAGAATAAACTACCGTGAAAGCTAAAAGATCCAGGGAGTTTTACTATCCCATGTTTAATTGGTAGTTTAACTATTGATAATGCGTTAGCTGATTTAGGGGCAAGCATAAATGTCATGCCTTATACATTGTTTAAACGACTAGGTCTAGGGAAGCCCAAACAAACTAGGATGAGCATTCAATTAGCTGATAAAACAGTTAGAATTCCTAGGGGCATTATCGAAGATGTTCTTGTCAAAATCGATAAACTTGTTTTCCCAATAGATTTTGCTGTCTTAGACATGGATGAGGATAGTTCAATCCCCTTAATTTTAGGAAGACCTTTTCTAGCAACTGCCAAAACTAAAATTGATGTTGCCACATGAGAACTCATTCTTTTTGTAGGTGACGAATCACTCAGTCTCCAAGCTCTTGACTCGGCCAAGACAAAAGTCGATGAAGGTAAGAAAGTCACTTCATTTGACAATCAAATTGTTCAACCTTTATCGTAGGAAACACCACAGGAATACAACCCTGAGCCAAATCTTAGACCCCAAACCAACAAAGATGAATTACATAAGGAACAAAGCCTTAGGGTCGACAAAGTAGAAGAACAGAAGACACACGTCAAAGAAGAACCGGAACCACACAAAGCAAAACAGAAGGAACCACCTGAAGAACTCGTAGGAACATCAAATCACTTCAAAATAGGAGACCAGGTGTTGTTAGACAAAGCTGATCTTCGCATCACCACATCAGACTTGAACGTAAGCGAGGAAATTCCTCTAAAGGTACACGATATCTGTAACAGTCCGAATTTGACCCTAATCAGAACTATGGTTTCGGGACCACGAATCTGAGTCTGAAATATTTTTAAATATTATATGCTGTGCTTATTATATGTGAATTAATGTGTGTGAAAGTTTTGTAGAAAAATTTAATCGTTTGTGTGCTTAATTAAATAAAAGGACTTAATCGCGTAAAGTGTAAAAGTTATAAACTATAGTGTAAAGTGCTAGAATGATGATGGCTTTTTAATAATGAGTATTAAAAGAGTAATTAACCCATTTTATGAGTTAGTGGGTGGCAAAGGTCAAGTGTAACCTTATATTATAAGTTGTTTTTATTATTAATTAAAGGTTAAAATGGTAAAACATTAAAAATGTTATTATATGTTATATTATATGAAATTAAAAGCCATTTTTAGTTCTTCTTCTTCTTCCATTACCGTGAGTTAGCTAAGAAAAAAGGGTTTAAAGGCTTAAAACAGTCGGCCATCATCAAGCTCAATTAGATCAAGAACAAAGAAAAACAGATTTTGATCGGGGAAAGGCGAAGATTATCGAATAGCCGGTTTACGTTATCCATCGATGGTCGAGGTAAGTCCTTAAGCAAATATATGTCTCAGAACTAATTATGAGTATGTTAAATGATGAAATTTGAATATTTGAAGTAGAAAATTATGAAATGGCCGAATGTAGAGCATGATATTGGATTGAATTTTGTTTTGTTGAAAGTAATGTGGATAGATATGCTCGGTTTCTTATGTGAAGGTGAGAAGAATTACATAAGTTGTTTGAGATGTTAATAATAAGAAATGTGCATTGAATGATTGATTATGTTGTTATTTCAGGCTTCGAGCCTAGCAGGCCTCGTGCCGGTTAATTATTTTGGGCTTATTGCCTAGCAGGCCTTGTGCCGGTGGAATGAATTTCAGACCTTGGGTCTAGCAGGCTTGATGCCAGTGTGTACTTCGGGCCTTGATGCCTAGCATGCTTAATGCCGGTGACATTTATAATTGAAAAGCCATGGATTATTTACAAGGTGGGATATAACTACGACAATAAGGTAAAGGTTCGGGTAAGCCTAAGTTGTACTTAAGATGTAAGTAAATAGGTAAGTATATATATATAGGAATACCCTTTCGAATCAAGTAAATTGAGATATGGCCGGAGCTTTTGTTGAAATGTTAAAGTGCACTTTCATTCATATTGAAATATGAACATGATATGTGTATTGAAGTATGAGTTTGGTTATGCTATTGAGATTCTGCATATGTATAAATGGTACATGTGAATAACAGGTCATATGTGGTTAAAATATGTTATATTAATAGTTTCGAACTATGCAAGTACCTAAGGTATTTAAGTGTTGAGATTTCATGCTTATGATAGATGGTTAGCCAAATTGCTAAAGGAGATTCATGACATACAGCTTTGGTAAAATTTATATGATGAATCATTGTATTAAAAATCCTATTTGAACTGATATTTGTTTGTATGCATAATATTGTTTGAATGTTTAGTTAAGTACCGAATTTGCCTTAGACTTACTAAGCTAGTGAGCTTACATTATATGTGTTCGTTTTCTGTTTTATAGACTTTGATCAAGCTACAGGCTCAGAGGATCATTGGAGAAGTCAAACACACTATCGACTCTTTTGGTACTTATATACCTAGTTTTTGATTCGAAAGGCATGTATAAGCTAGGCTGAATTGTAAACTAATGGTACTTAATCTTGTATATATTTATATAGTATAGCCTTGCGATTATGGCTATTACTTTTGGCTAAACTTTACTCCTGTGTTTCGGTATTAATGATTATGTGTTTTTAGTTATGTCCTAAGCTTAGATCAATTAATATATATATATTCGGCCATTGTACTCATGTATATTTATATTAGGTATAAATTGGTTTTGTGGTCTATGGCATATTTAGGTAGAATAATGCTTTGATAATGTGTATTAGTTATTATATATTCAAGTTGTACATGACATATTCGTGCATAAATTGAATGCGAAATTGTTATATGCTATAATGGAAGAGTTGGTCATATGTATATGTGCATGCATGATATGTACGACTATACTATTCGAACAGTTAGGTTCAGGTTAGAAATGCATGAAAGTATATGTTTTAACTGCTATTAAACGAGAATGAAAGAAATAGGGTTGTATGAAGTGAAATAAGTATATGTGATTGAATTAGTGATAGGTTTGAAATGGTAAAGATGATGAGTTTATAATTCATTGTATAACAGACACATTGGATTTAGTTGTATCTGTATAATTTATATATATATGTATCTTGATATACATGAGATAAATTTATTGTCATAAAAAGAAAATTTTTTGAAGTTTGTTATGTTAAATGCGAACCTAGATTGTGTCTTTCGTATGTGCATAGATACCCCATAGAGTGCTATGAGAGTTTATGATTAATTATGCATATGCATATGATTTGTGAAATGACAGGGTGATAATTGAATAAGTGATAGATGTGTTTATGTTTACTACATATGCATAAAGTGAAATTTCATACTCAAACTTGTTATAAACATTTGAGAAACATATATTCGATGATTCAATGGTTTGGAATGTACAAGCATGAATTAAATCTCTTTGAATTTAATAAATGTATGATTTGTGATATATGACTCGGACGATTTGTGTTAAGTTCAGTAATGCCTCATGACCCTAATTTGGCGACGGGTACAGGTTAAGGGTGTTACATTTGATTGGTATCAGAGCTTACGGTTTAGTCGATTCTAGGACTACCGTAGAGCGTAAGAGTCTAGCTATACATGCCTTAATTGTATATACGATAGTGTGGTGACTTCTGATATTTTCAAACTGTGTTTTATATAGTAAATGGATTTCGATCCTGACAGAGCCGTAGCAGATGATGTAGAGAGCGTAGCGCCTGATCGCTCACACGGATCAGTGTCGGTAGACTCTCGACCAGTTTTAGGTAACCATGAGGGAGAGGCTAAACAAGCCTTCTATGAGATGATGAATGAATGGTTTACCCAATTTGTTCAGAATAACCCGGCTGTACAACAACCTCCACCCCTAAATAATCCAACTCCGGTACCTTCAGTACCCCCGATGATAGATCCGATGAGATCTAGTAGGCCGCCCGTTGATAAAATCAGGAAATATGGGGCCGAAGAATTCAAAGCTAATGATGATGATGACGCAGAGCGAGTTGAGATGTGGCTTGATAACACTATTCGGGTACTTGATGAACTATTTTGTACTCCTGATGAATGCCTAAAGTGTGCTATATCGCTACTTCAGGACACTGCATATCACTGGTGGGATACACTAGTATCAGTGGTTCTGAAAGAAAAAGTGACTTGGGATTTCTTCCTGATCGAGTTCCGTAAGAAATATATCAGTCAAAGACTCATCGATCAGAAATGAAAAGAATTTCTGGAATTAAAATAGGGTCGTATGACTGTGACGGAATATGAGCAGAAGTTTGTAAGATTGAGCCGTTATGCCCGAGAGTGTATATCAACTGAATCCATTATGTACAAAAGATTTGAAGACGGTCTAAATGAAGACATAAAGTTGCTTGTTGGCATTCTTGAAATCAAAGAGTTCGTGGTACTAGTCGAGCGAGCTTACAAAGCTGAAGAGATCGGAAAAGAGAAAAGAAATGCTGAAATAGAAGCTAGAGACACTCGTAAAAGATTATCGAGTAAGACTTTCCATTTAGTGCCTAAGAAGTTTAGAGATGACTCCAGCCGACATAAAGCTACTTCAGACCTGCCTAGACGAGATCGACCTCCAGTGAGTTCCCGAGCCACTTCGATGGCTAGTGTTGGTAATGTTCAGCAGAACCAGGCTGAGTGCAAACATTGTGGAAAATGGCATTCTGGGAGTTGTAGATTCCGTGATCGGTCCTACTTTAAATGTGGATCGTCGGACCATTTTATTCGAGAGTGCCTGATGCTAGCTGAACAAAATATGGTTCAGAACACTAAACCGAGCAACGCGTCAACACGAGGCAGACGACCCAGACATTCAGGCAATGTAGGTGGCAGTCAGAGAGGGACGAAGGACACTGCAGCTCGATCAGAGGCTAGAGCTCCAGCTAGAGCTTATGCTATACGAGCTAGAAAGGATGCTTCTTCCCCAGATGTCATTACCGGTACTTTCACACTTTATGATACTACTGTGATTGCATTGATTGATCCTGGTTCGACTCATCCATATGTGTGTGAAGCTCTAGTATCCAGTAAGACTTTGCCTATTGAGCCTACTGAGTTTGTGATACGTGTGTCCAACCCTTTGGGTAGATGTGTTCTCGTTGATAAAGTGTGTAAAGGTTGCCCGTTGATGATTCGAGATTCCTGTTTTCTAGCTGATTTAATGCTGTTGCCTTTCGACGAGTTCGATATAATTTTGGGAATGGACTGGTTAACTTTGCATGATGCAGTGGTGAATTGCAAAAGGAAGATCATTGATTTGAGATGTCAGAATGGTGAGATCATCCGAGTTGAACCTAGTGATTTAAAAGGGTTACCTACCGTAATATCCTCAATGCTAGCCCGAAAGTATGTGAGAAAAGGATGTGAAGCTTACTTGGCTTATGTGTTGGATAATAAAATGTCTGAAAAGCAGATTGAATCCGTACCAATTGTATGTGAATACCTAGAGGTGTTCCCTGAAGAATTGCCGGGATTACCGCCAGTTCTGGAGATAGAGTTTGGTATTGAATTAGTACTGGGAACAACTTCGATTTCGATAGCTCCGTATCGGATGGCACCTTCTGAGTTGAAAGAGTTGAAAGCATAGTTACAAGAGTTGACAGATAGGGGCTTTGCACGACCGAGCTTCTCTCCTTGGGGTGCACCAGTTCTATTTGTGAAAAAGAAAGATGGAACTATGCGAATGTGTATTGATTATCGGCAGCTGAATAAGGTGACTATAAAGAATAAATACCCGTTGCCTCGGATTGATGACTTGTTTGATCAGTTAAAAGGGGTTTCAGTGTTTTAGAAGATAGATTTGAGATCGGGTTATTATCAGTTGTGAGTCAGAGATTCTGATGTGCCAAAGACTGCTTTCCGAACGAGGTACGGACATTTTGAGTTCTTAGTCATGCCTTTTGGACTTACTAATGCACCTACTGTTTTTATGGATCTGATGAATCGAGTTTTCAGACAGTTTTTGGGTCGGTTTGTAGTAGTGTTTATTGATGATATACTAATCTACTCCAAAGATGAAACCGAGCATGCCGAGCATTTGTGATTAGTGCTACAAACTTTGCGAGATCGACAGTTGTATGCAAAGTTTAGTAAGTGTGAGTTCTGGATGAATGAAGTCAGCTTCCTGGGTCATGTTGTTTCAGCGTCAGGTATTCGGGTTGATCCGAACAAAATATCAGCTATACTTGATTGGAAGCCACCCAAGAGTGTTTCCAAAATTTGAAGCTTTCTGGGACTTGCGGGATACTACAGACGATTCGTCAAAGGTTTTTCCATGATAGCTACACCTTTGACAAAGCTACTATAGAAAGATGTCAAGTTCGAATGGTCAGAAAAGTTTCGATCAGTTGAAAGCCCTTTTAACCGAAGCTCCAGTGTTAGCTCAGCCTGAATTGGGTAAAGAATTTATTGTTTTCAGTGATGCTTCTTTGAATGGGTTGGGTTGCGTTTTGATGCAGGAAGGCAAAGTCATAGCCTACGCTTTGAGACAATTGAAGCCTCATGAAAGAAATTATCTGACTCATGATCTGGAATTAGCAGCCATTGTGTTCACATTGAAAATTTGGCGTCATTACTTATTCGGTGAGAAATGTCATGTTTATTCAGATCATAAAAGTTTGAAGTACTTGATGATTCAGAAAGATTTGAACTTGAGACAACACAGATGGTTAGAGCTGTTGAAAGACTATGAATTAGTGATTGACTACCATCCGGGGAAAGCTAATGTTGTTGCAGATGCCTTAAGTCAGAAATCATTGTTTGCTCTTCGTGCGTTGAACGCACATATGGTTATGACTGGTGATGGTTCGATCATAGTCGAGTTGAAGGCAGGACCGTTGTTTATTCAGCAAATTTGTGAGGAACAGAAAATTGACAAAGATATGATTGCTAAACGAGTTCAGTGTGAAAGTAATGCAGTGTCAGAGTTTCGAATTGATGAAAATGATTGCTTGAACTTCAAAAGCCGAATATGTGTTTTGAGGAATGTGGATTTGATTCAAATGATTTTGAACGAGGCTCATAATAGCCGATTGTCGGTACATCTAGGTAGCACAAAGATGTATAATGATTTGAAACAGTTCTATTGGTGGCCTGGCATGAAACGGGATATATCTGAATTTGTTTCAAAGTGTTTAATTTGTCAGCAAGTAAAAGCCGAGCATCAAGTGCCTTCTGGGTTACTTCAGCCAATCATGATACCTGAATGGAAATGAGATAGAATCACTATGGATTTTGTATCCGGTTTACCTATGACATCGAGCAAGAAAGACGTAGTCTGGGTTATAGTGGATAGATTGAACAAATCAGCTCACTTTGTGCCGGTTCATACGGACTATTCACTCGATAAACTTGCTGAGTTATATGTATCTCAAATTGTGAGGTTACATGGTGTGCCAAGTTCTATTGTTTCAGACAGAGACCCGAGGTTTACATCACGGTTTTGGAAGAAGGTGCAAGATGCTTTGGGTACTAAACTCCACTTTAGTACAGCCTTTCATCCGCAGACAGACGGTCAGTCTGAATTAACCATTCAGATACTTGAGGACATGTTAAGATGTTGCGTTCTTGAGTTTGAAGGTACGTGGGAAAGATACTTACCTTTAATTGAATTTGCTTATAATAACAGTTTTCAATCAAGTATCAAAATGGCACCTTATGAAGCTCTATATGGCCGCAAGTGTCGTACACCATTGTACTGGACCGAACTCAGCGAAAATACGATACACGGGGTTGATTTGATTAAACAGGCGGAACAGAAAGTGGCTATAATCAGAGATAGTTTGAAAGTTGCCTCGGATCGTCAAAAGTCCTATGCTGATTCGAAGCGCAAAGACATTGAGTTTCAGATTGGAGATTAGGTATTCTTGAAAGTTTCTCTGGGGAAGAAGGTACTCCGATTTGGTCGGAAAGGAAACTAAGTCCGAGGTTCATCGGACCGTACAAGATCATCGAACGTATTGGGCCTATTGCTTATAGATTGAAGTTGCCCTCTGAACTAGAAAAGATACACAACGTATTTCACGTTTCGATGCTTCGTAAGTATAGATCAGATTTGTCACACGTGATCGCTCCGTCTGAAATTGACATCTGATCCGATATGACGTATGAGGAAGAACCGATCCGTATTTTAGCTCGAGAAATGAAAAAGTTGAGAAACAAGAGTATTCCATTAGTGAAAGTACTATGGAATAGGCACGAAGTTGAAGAGGCTACGTGGGAGCCTGAGGATTCAATGAGGCAACAATATCCGACTTTATTCAACGGTAAGATTTTCGGGGATGAAAATCCCTAAGGGGGAGAGGGTTGTAATAGTCCGAATTTGACCCTAATCGGAACGGTGGTTTCGAGACCACGAATCCGAGTCTGATATATTTTTAAATATTATATTTTGTGCTTATTATATGTGAATTAATGTGTGTGAAAGTTTCATAGAAAAATTTAATCGTTTGTGTGCTTAATTAAATAAAAGGACTTAATCGCGTAAAGTGTAAAAGTTATAAACTATAGTGTAAAGTGCTAGAATGATGATGGCTTTTTAATAAGGAGTATTAAAAGAGTAATTAGCCCATTTTATGAGTTAGTGGGTGGCAAAGGTCAAGTGTAACCTTATATTATAAGTTGTTTTTATTATTAATTAAAGGTTAAAATGGTAAAGCATTAAAAATGTTATTATATGTTATATTATATGAAATTAAAAGCCATTTTTAGTTGTTCTTCTTCCATTGCCGTGAGTTAGCTAAGAAAAAGGGGTTTAAAGGCTTAAAACATTCGGCCATTATCAAGCCCAATTAGATCAAGAACAAAGAAAAACAGATTTGGATCGGGGAAAGGCGAAGATTATCGAATAGCCGGTATATGTTATCCATCGACGATCGAGGTAAGTCCTTAAGCAAATATATGTCTCAGAACTAATTGTGAGTATGTTAAATGATGAAATTTGAATATTTGAAGTAGTAAATTATGAAATGGCCGAATGTAAAGCATGATATTAGATTGAATTTTGTTTTGTTGAAAGTAATGTGGATAGATATGCTCGGTTTGTTATGTGGAGGTGATAAGAATTACATAAGTTGTTTGAGATATTAGTAATAAGAAATGTGTATTGAATGATTGATTATGTTGTTATTTCGGGCTTCGAGCCTAGCAGGCCTCGTGCCGGTGAATTATTTCGGGCTTATTGCCTACCAGGCCTTCTGCCGGTGGAATTAATTTTAGACCTTGGGTCTAGCAGGCTTGATGCCGGTGTGTACTTCGGGCCTTGATGCCTAGCAGGCTTAATGCCGGTGACATTTATAATTGAAAAGCCATGGATTATTTACAAGGTGGGATATAACTACGGCAATAAGGTAAAGGTTCGGGTAAGCCTAAGTTGTACTTAAGATGTAAGTAAATAGGTAAGTATATATATAAATACCCTTTCGAATCAAGTACATTGAGGTATGGCCGAAGCTTTTGTTGCAATGTTAAAGTGCACTTTCGTTCATATTGAAATATGAACATGATATGTGTATTGAAGTATGAGTTTGGTTATGCTATTGAGATTCGGCATATGTATAAATGGTAAATGTGAATAATAGATCGTATGTGGTTAAAATATGTTATAATAATAGTTTCGAACTATGCAAATACCTAAGGTATTTAAGTGTTGAGATTTCATGCTTATGATAGATGGTTAGCCAAATTGCTAAATGAGATTCATGACATACGACTTTGGTAAAATTTATATGATGAATCATTGTAATTAAAATCCTATTCGAATTGATATTTGTTTGTATGCATGATATTGTTTGAATGTTTAGTTAAGTACCGAATTTGCCTCAGACTTACTAAGCTAGTGAGCTTACATTATATGTGTTTGTTGTCTGTTTTATAGACTTTGATCAAGCTACAGACTCAGAGGATCATTGGAGAAGTCAAACACACTATCAACTCTGTTGGTACTTATATACCTAGTTTTTGATTCGAAAGGCATGTATAAGCTAGGCTGAATTGTAAACTAATGGTACTTAATCTTGTATATATTTATATAGTATAGCCTTGCGATAATGGCTATTACTTTTGGCTAAACTTTACTCATGTGTTTCGGTATATTGACATGTTTAATTTTTAATGATTATGTGTTTTTAGTTATGTCCTAAGCTTAGATCAATTAATATATATATATATATATATATATATATATATATATTCGGCCATTGTACTCATGTATATTTATATTAGGTATAAATTGGTTTTGTGGTCTATGGCATATTTAGGTAGAATAATGCTTTGATAATGTGTATTAGTTATTATATATTCAAGTTGTACATGACATATTCGTGCATGAATTGAATGCGAAATTGTTATATGCTATAATGGAAGAGTTGGTCATATGTATATGTGCATGCGTGGTATGTACGGCTATACTATTTGAATAGTTAGGTTCGGGTTAGAAATGCATGAAAATATATGTTTTAACTGTTATTAAATGAGAATGAAAGAAATAGGGTTGTATGAAGTGAAATAAGTATAAGTGATTGAATTAGTGATAGGTTTGAAATGGTAAAGATGATGAGTTTATAATTCATGGTATAATGGACACATTGGATTTAGTTGTATCTGTATAATTTATATATATATATATGTATCTTGATATACATGAGATAAAGTTATTATCATAAAAAGGAAATTTTAGGAAGTTGGTTATGTTAAATGCAAACCTAGATTGAGTCTTTCGTATGTGCATAGATACCCCATAAAGTGCTATGAGAGTTTATGATTAATTATGCATATGCATATGATTTGTGAAATGACAGGTGATAACTAAATAAGTGATAGATGTGTTTATGTTTACTACATATGCATAAAGTGAAATTTCATACTCAAACTTGTTATAAACATTTGAGAAACATATATTCGATGATTCAATGTACAAGCATGAATTAAATCTCTTTGAATTTAATAAATGTATGATTTGTGATATATGACTAGGACGATTTGAGTTAAGTTTAGTAATGCCTCATAACCCTAATCCGGCGACGGGTACGGGTTAAGGGTGTTACAATATCTTCCCCCATGGAACAGTCGAGGTAAGCAATCTAACATTCGGCACTTTTAAGGTAAACGCTTCTCGACTTGAACTTTGTCAACAAAATAGAACTGCAAGTATGAGGAAAGATATTCAAACCTTTAAACCTCCCTGATTCTTTTTCTTTCGGGGAAAGTCTTGCTTAGGATTATAAAGGAGCGCTTCTCGAAAGGCAACCCGAGCACTAACATTATTTACTTTCAAACTTATTTTCAATTTCTTTACTTTCCTTCTTTGTTTCCTTTTAAAACTAACCAAAAGTGCAGAATTTCAAGGTTACACAGTCTTACACACGGCCGTGTCTGTAATCGTATGGACCACCAGAATCTCTGTACTGACTTATCATAGGCCGTGCGAATCAGTCCCAACCATTTTTCGACATCATGGATCCAACCACTACCCCACGGGCTCCGTAAAAGTGGCATGTCCGTGCCTCACGACCGTGTGAAGCTACGGACTTACACACCACGGACAGAACACGCCCGTGTCTTCCAACCGTGCGGGGTTACTGACTTGTCGAGCACGGGCGTGGCATATGAAACACGGCCGTGGCGAATTCACCTAAACGCGCCTAAAATTTGAAATCGCGAAAAACACGGGCACTTGAAAACAGAGCACGGGCGTGGCACTGGCCCGTGTCCCATCCCCTATTTAACCAAATTAAACCATCACTTTTCCAAAACCTACCCTAAAATCAATTTCCATCACCCCCACCCAAAACCCGGCCACACCTATATTCTCCACCTTCCCAAAAATCCTCCCTTTGCCTTCCTCACCAAAAAAAAACTTACAAAAACCGTCCGGACGCCCTTGCCACCGCCCTGCTGCAGTAGACCATGCCCTCCCCACCACCGTGTTCGCGCTGAAAAATCCCACCACCATCACAGGAGGCACCGATTCTGAGCCAGCGGCCATCCCATTCAACAATCTCATTGGCAGATATCTCTACACGACTCGACCAGTTTGAGCTGTACTTTGCTGAAAATACTCGACGTTTTGATGGGATAGAGGCCACCCTTCAACAGATATGCCAGCACCTCCATATCTCATCACCAGCACCACCACAAAACCCAGCTGATGATGAAGACTTCTGAGGCCTCTTAATTTGTTATTTTTAACTTTCTTTTCTTATTTTCAGTTTTTATTTTAGTTTTTAATTTGAACTTTTAATTATTTTATTGCAAACTTTTATCATTGGCTATCTAACTATTCGAGTATACCTAACACATATCTATTACGCCACCAAGATTTTTAACTAGTGAGTTTGCAGAATAAATTGCACACTCCACATACACAAACATATAACTAGGAGAAATTCAATAAAGTCACCTGCTGCCACGTATTTTCCACATCCTCCAAGGATCTCATTCGTAATTCAGGATTTTCTCCCCTCTCTTTTGATTTCCTATTAATTCTCATTATCTATCTTTGTACATTGAGGGCAATGTATATCTTAAGTGTGGGGGATAAAAGTGTCAAACTTTTTTTATTATTCTCAAATCCCTGAATTTAGTCTTCTTTTTAAGTAAATTTTTCAAATTACTAATTAGGATGAAATTTCTGATAATTTATGATTGTTATTGACATATTTTAGATTAAGTCATAAGTTAATTGTGCATTGATGATTAAATTTTAAAGATACTAGAGAATCAAGCATGATAAGTCTATTTTTCAAAATTAAAAATTTTTGCTAGGTTGTTAACGTAAATTTGAATATTGCTTTGAAATTTGAAATTTATGAGATTGATGTCAAAACACCCATAATTTTTGTAAGATTTTGAGCCTTATAGAGCATATATTCTTTTTCGTGCTCACTTTTTGATTATGAGTGTGTCAACTTTCAACTGTTATTCTAGAACTTGCCTCGTTTATACATGTTGAGACCATATTTTTTTTATTTGATATACAGAGATGATAAAGGAACCTAGGTTTTAACCCACTCACTCCACTAAAAAGCCTACCTCCGTAAATTAACCCCTAGTGAACCCTGTTGATCCTAACAACCCTTTTTATTGACTCACCTATTAATAAC
Source organism: Gossypium australe (assembly GCA_005393395.2). Classification (NCBI taxonomy): domain Eukaryota; kingdom Viridiplantae; phylum Streptophyta; class Magnoliopsida; order Malvales; family Malvaceae; genus Gossypium; species Gossypium australe. The sequence goes on along the minus strand of CM016625.1, from coordinate 79,308,687 downwards.
CCAAAAACCCCTTTGTATTTGTTATCACCTTCCTTTTAGCTACCCTTTAATCGAGATATGATTTGATTAGTTACCGAATTATATTATGCTATAAGCTGAATTCATCCTTTATTATTGATTTGTTCTTAAAAAAAAGGAAAAGCTCGTATTGTTAGGATTATTATCAGTTGATATAAATATTTTTTCAGTATTCGTAGGTAAGTACTTGTCAATTCAATCTAGATTCTAACCTTCTAATTTCAGCCTTTATCCACACCTTAACCCTAGCCCCGTTACAACCCTAACAAAGACCTTTTGATCTGTTTATCATCTCATTTTACAGTGGTGGAAATTTGATTTTTAGGCAAGCATATGGGATTAAATTTTTAGGTTCGATGTATGAGTGCTTCTTTTTATGAACCTTAAACACTTTGAGTGAATATTTTAGAGAGGATGTCAACTCTTGTCAATTTCAAATTAAAGGTAATTATTAAGATAAGGGGAGACACCTATGTTTTCGAATTACAAATGAATGACTTATCAATTGTTTGAATCTTTAGGACTCTTTGAATTGAATTATCCATGTATAAATTATCTATGAATTATGATAAGGCATTGTCAGTAGGAATTGTGAATTATGGAAAGATCGTTTTAATTGTATGTTGAGAATTTTGCTTGAGGACAAACAAAAGCTTAAATGTGGGGGTATGATTTATTCTTCAATTTATGTACAAAGGTGCTCGTAATCCTTTCTTTTCATGTCTTATACCCAGGATAGCACCCAAGGATGAAAAGGACATAAAACGGGCCCAAAACGAAGTAAATGGGCCATATCACGAAATCGACACGGCCTGGCCCAAAGTCCACATGGCCGTGCCTTGACAAGCATCTAGAGCACGGCCTCAACCCCGATTTACACTGTCGTGCCTCAATTTAGTAATCTGAACACGACTTGAAGACGAGTTACACGGGCGTGTGACATGGCCGTGCCCCTATCATGGCTTTAGACAATTTCAGTCGGAAAAGGATACTTAGGGAGAAAGAATCGCATTCCAAGATCCTATAAATATCCCCTAAGTACCACTTTTGAAGGAGGCGGTTAGCTAGGCTAGGGAGCTAAGTCGGAAAGGTCAGAGTTGAGGGAATCACTCGAAGTTAGCCAGTTGATCCATCCCAAGAAGCTAGAATTCTACTCAAGACGGCGGATTTCTCCTTCAATTCCTTCAGGGAGTTTTAGGGATTTCTTATGTTTTGTTTTATCTTTTCTCTTGAGATGTTTTCTTTATTTGTTATAAACTAAACCCCTCAGATACCTGAAGGGGATGAAACCTAGATGAATCTTATTATCGTTTTCGGAATTATATGATAAATACTTAGTTTGTTCTTAATTATGTGTGCTTAATTCTTGAGTTAACATTTTGCGGATATTGATTCAAGTTTGATGTGCTTATGTGGAGGAGGAATAGACCCTGCTTAAGAGTAGATCTAACATAATTAAGCGGAGTTGATCGCAAGCCTAGAGATAGGGTGACGAGATTTTGCCGAATTAGGGTGAAACCTAATATGGGAATCCATAGATCGATTTACTGCTATTCTCGGGGGTTATTATAAGAGAACGAGAGTTCCACTAATTAACCTAGGATTAGACGTTATTCGCCTCGAGAGAGGGTTTAATATACGTTAGGGAGTCCTACGGACCAAACTAAGTGAATAAATCGTATGGTTCAGTGTCAGATAAACAAGTGAAGTCTAGGTGGATTCTTCCTGAGGGTATCGTCGTGATCAACTGAGTTTTTCTTCTAGTTATTTCCCAATTCGTTCTTCTTATCTTTGTGTCTTTAGCTTAGTGGTTGTTAATTTAGATTAAAGCAAATTCATTTTATTTTAGGCTAAATAATAAGAAGAAAGTTAGTATTAGTACTTTTAGTTCCTTTGGGTTCAACAATCCAGTCTTGCCTAAGCTATACTACTGTTCGATAGGTACACTTGCCTTTAATCGTTGTCAGGGTTAGTTTCCAGGTTTGATCATTCATTTTATAAATTTTAAAACTCTGATTTCAGCGATCATGGGGCACGCCGTGCGACTTTGTCGGTGCCCGTGGGGTAGTGGTTGGATCCGTGACGTCGAGATTAGTTGGGATTTGATTCACACGGCCTCTGCTATTTCAGTACGGGGATTCTGGTGGTCCACACGGTCACAGACACGGTCGCGTGTAAGACTGTGTGGACTGGATTTATGCACATTTGTGTTAGTGTAAAACTAAATTTTAGAGAAAGAAGGAAAGAAAAAGAAAATAAATTTAAAAGTAAATAGTGTTAGTGCTCGGGTTGCCTCCCGAGAAGCGCTTGTTTATAGCCTGAAGCTAGACTTTCCTCAACATTGAAAAAATCAGGGAGGTTTAAAGGTTTTAATATCTTCCCTCGTACTTACAGTTCTATTTTCTTGATAAGGTTTTAGTCGAGAAGCGTGTACGTTAAAAGTGTCGAATGCTGGATTGCTTACCTCGACAGTCCCGTGCGGGAAGATATTGTGTACCTTAAGAGGAATTTCTCCCTTTTCTTTCAGGTCTGTTGTGGCGATGTGAGGATCTGCTATGTCTATCAGTACCTGGTCACCTATTTTGAAGTGATTTGATGTTCCTACAAGCTCTTCTGGTGGTTCTTTTGGTGTTACTTCGTGTGGTTCCTGTTCTTCTTTGACTTGTGTCTTCTGCTTTTCTAGTTTGTCAACCCTAGGCTTTGTTCCTTATGTAATTCTTCTTTGTTAACTTGGGGTTTATGATTCGGCTTAGGTTTGTATTCTTGTGGTGTTTCCTGCTATGAAAGTTGAACAATTTGATTATCATTTGTATTGTCTTTCTTACCTTCATCGATTGTTTTCTTGGCCGAGTCAAGAGCTTGAAGATTGATTGATTCATTACCTACACAAAGTATGAGTTCTCCTGTGGCAACATCAATTTTAGTCTTGGCAGCTGTTAGGAAGGGTCTTCCTAAAATTAAGGGGATGGAGTTATCCTCATCCATGTCTAAGACAACAAAATCTACTGGAAAAACAAATTTGTCGATTTTTACAAGAACATCTTTGATAATGCCCCTAGGAATTCTAACAGTTTTATCAGCTATTTGAATACTCATCCTAGTTTGTTTGGGCTTCCCTAGACCTAGTCGTTTAAACAATGTATAAGGCATGACATTTATACTTGCCCCTAAATCAGCTAACGCATTATCAACATTTAGTCTACCAATTAAACAAGGAATAGTAAAACTCCCCCGGATTTTTTTGCTTCCGTGGTAGTCTATTCTGTAGCATTGCTGAGCATACTGCGTTCATGTAACACCCCAAACCCGGTCAATACGCCACAACCGAATCTGGTATGTCACAGAGGAAAACGTTTTGAGGAAAAACGAGATCACGATTAAATTTTGTGAAAAACCCTTTTGAAATTCTATATTTGTAGAAAATAAGTTTAAGACTGAAATTTACTTTGAAATTACATAAAACTTTAATATAAGTAAGTAAATCATAAGTTAGAAAAGATTTATATCATTTTAAGAAAACTCAAATTATTACTTTGAAACCATTTACATTTGATAGTAGTAACTAAATATTTGTAAATCATTTAATTTATCGAAAACACTTAAGTTGTTGAAATTGTCAATTAATTTATGTTACCCGATGGTAACGTTTTAAAAACCATCGCGTTGTGTAGTTTAGAAAACTTTGGGCTCAATTATTACATTAATCAAATAATTTATAAGCCATATTTTAAAACAAATCCAAAGCATAAATATAATCCAAAACGTAATAAAACAGGCCTTATTACAAATCCATAAAATATGAAAACCAAATTAAAATAAAATACCCAAATGGAAGTTCATATAAAACCAACTTTTATTGCATGGCCTCCTCGAGTTCATCCGGCTCCACATCCGCGATCTCACGAATCACCTGAAATGATAAGGGAGAAGGTGAGTCACCAAGACTCAGTGCATATTCCCTCTCCCGGGTAAATGCCACATTCTTACACAAATTATAACAAAGTACATATATGCATAATGCACCCAACCTAGCCATCCATAACTCCTTTTCTACCCCGTGTGGTACCAAACCACTGGTGGTGCCAAACCACTGGTGTCCAAAGACACAATTGTGTTACCAAAACACTGGTGACCGAAGTCACAAATCAAGTGATGGGGCCAACCCATCGTGTGATACCAAACCACTGGCAGACGATCCCATATCTCAAAAGTGGGGCCAACCCACGGTGGTGTTAACCACAGGGACAAGTCGCTATGAGGTGCCAAACCTCTGGTGTCCGAAGACACGAATGTGATACCAAATCACTGGTGGTTCCAAACCACTGGTGTCCGAAGACACGAATCATCAAGTTGTGGGGCCAACCCACGTGTGATACCAAATCACTGGCGTCGATCCCATATCTCAAAAGTAGGGCCAACCCACGGTGGTGTTAACCACAGGGACAAGACGCTATGAGGTGCCAAACCTCTGGAGGTACCAAACCTCTAGTGACCGTTGTCACAATGTGTTACCAAAACACTGGTGCCCGTCGACACGAATATCAATCTTCCCCCTCCTCTCATATTGCCCATACTAATGCAATAGATAACCAAATCAAGATAATACACTTTAATATGAATCATATAATAAATACTATAAATCATAGATCATGTTTTCAATCCACATGTAATAACAACATATCGAAACAGACTTACCCGAATCCTCATTCATACCATCATGGTATCATATCCAAATCTCACCGTTTTTCCCACTTTCATAATATGATTAGTAATAACACACATATACATACATATATAAACCAAGTTATAAAGTGTGTAAGATACACACCTGATAATAGTGATAACTAAACTTTCTCACTCATCGATACTCTCAGCATCTCGAACAACATCTATACGTGCTCTCTCTCCAATTGGTGGTTCATAACCCGATGAAGAAACACGAACGAACAATGGCTTGGGGGTACGAACGACTTCAAATAAACGATTATCGCCGGCAGAGGGTCCACATCCCGGTGGAAAGTCTCGAACTCCCGACACAGCCCTTCGCTTGAAATTTGAGGGTATAGCAGAACCACCCCTCTTCCAAACACTATGAACTGCTCTCTTCGAACCCATTCTTGATTGCTCCAAAATCTTTGATTGCTAGAGAGTGATAAGGCTTAAATCAATCGCTTCCAAAGTCCCAAAGAGCCTATCATTCAAAACCGATTGTATAGAAATCAAAGAAAAACTCTACCCTTGAATATTCGGCCAAAACAAAGACTAAAAGAGAGGAAGAAGGTTCGGCTATGGTTGATTTGTATTAACAACAAGGATTCAATTAAAATTGAGAAAGAGAAAGGAAAACAAAAGAAGAAGATGGAAGAGATTTCAATGAAAAATAAATGTTTATGGCTTAAAATAAAAGAAAGTAAAGAGAGATGGAGAGATGGAAATTTCGGCCAAGAGAGTGTAGGAGAAAAGTGATTTGAACAATATTGAAAGAAAGAAAAAGAGAGAGTTGTGGGAGAGATTCGGCCAAGCACTACTTTGCCAAAAAAGAAAGTGTACAAAAATGCACAAGTTAGATTGTAGTTTCGGTTTCAAAAGGGCAAATGAAAGAAAGTAAAATGATGTGATTTGGTTCAACAAAAAGAGGCTAAAATCAAAAGCAAAATGCACAAAATGCTTATGGTGGATTCGGCCAAAGAGTGATATGCTTGGAGAGGAAGAGAAAAATATACCAAAAGGTGCACAAATGCAAAAGTTGGCCAAATATCCCCCCAAGCTACCGAACACATTCGGCCATCCCCCTTTTCCACACATGCCGTCCACATTCAACCACTAAAGGCCATCAAAGAGTTTCCAAAACGTTCTCCAAAATTCAAGCCTCTTGTCAACAATTTTGAATTAAACATACTCCTGATTTTCTCCCTATTTCCTCCTATTCACTCACAACACTTAAGCCAACCCCCATAGTCCATGAAACAGTCCACATTCATGGACAAATAGCCATTAAAAAGCTTCCAAAAACCTTACCTTAAACCAAGCCTTATGTCCCCTAGCTTTCCTTAATCCATAGGATTTCTTTCCCAAAGTTCAAGCTTTCCTAAATTTCTATTCAACTTACCAAAAGAAATAGTCCAACCTATCATAAATAAGTTTGACCGTCCATCAATGCAAGGATTCAAAAATAAACCTTCAAAATGCTAAACATGCTACTCGAACCTCTAACCTCAAGCCACCTTTTAAGCTCCTTAACCAACTTGCCACTTACTCCTCTTATGCTTTAAATGAACACTTAATTAACTTAAGTGTCAAGCTCACTTAATCCTACTTCATTAAATAAACCATACTAAAATTATTCTAACTTCCTAAATTAAAACAAGCCTTCATAAGACTATTCTAACACACAAAATTCATACCCGAGCCAACACAAAATAATACTAAATTTTTTTTCAAAAGCCCATGGCCCAATCGGCACAATCCTACTAGGCCCAAATTCGGGATGTTACAGATCTACCCTCCTTAAAGAAATTTCGTCCTCGAAATTTCCAACTAGCTCACAGTCGTACCTCCTATCTCGCCACACTACGCTCCTGCTGCGCACTCTGATCTTAATAAAACCACAATGTACTTTTTAACAAAATCTTGAATCCTTAATCCCACAACCAAACATCTAATTCACACTAGCAAACCTGTTATTTAACACTTACACTTATACCAACAATTTTCCTACATTCAGCCATCACTTCTAACCAAAACATACCTGACTTGAGAGTGAGGAAACAATCCCGAGCCCTATGCTCCTTAGACCCGCATCTCAAACATGCTCCAACCCTCCTCCAATATTCTCCCGGATGACACCTTCCACAGTAATCGCAAGCCAAAAAAAATTCGATCATACCGTGATTTTACAAAATGAAATTGTGACCCTAGAGAACCGTGATCTCTATTCTTCTCTAAAACTTCTTTAACTAACTGAGTCAGCTCATCAATCCGATTTCGATCATGAGACCCCGTCTGAAGCACTAGCGATGCTAACGCCTCCATTTCGAAAATATGCCTCGGTGCCTAAGATCTAGCCTAGCACAATCGGCCTTTACCATGTCCATGACGACCACGATCTCGAGAGCTCATTCTAGCTATCGCGCTTTAATCAGATTAGGAGATTTTTATGGATTAGTACATGTTTCACTTGGTTATCCGCGAAGAAATTTTATGAAGAATTTAATAGAGATTCTTTCGATCAAACAAAGTTTTAAGTCTTCTATCCTAGTTTACACAAAAAAGTACATCCATTCCCTAATACCTTTCATACCTATGCATTCTTCGGCCATTTTTGTCCGTTTCTAACCCAGGGGTATTTTCGTTATTTTCCTACAGGGTATTTTTGTAATAAACCGGAGAAAATTTTAAAACTTTAATAAATCAAATCATTTTGTAATTTCTAAAACTGAGGAATATTTTTGAGAGTTTCTCAATTTGAAGATATGACAGAATTTTGAAAACCATGGGTATTTTGGTAATTTTTTCAATCAGGGGTAATTTTGTAAATTTCCAAAGTCAAGGTATTATTTGAAATACAGAATATTGGATACTTTTGTAAAATAAGAAAATTTTATTAAAAAGTTGGGGTAATACGGAAATTTTAGAATCCAAGGGTATTTTCGTAATTTTGCCACTAGGGGCATTTCGGAAATTTTGGTAAGTTGAAGAATATTTTGAAAATTTTTTGAAAGTAAATTAATTTTTTTTTTTTTGCTGTTATTGAAAGGAATATCATAACGATTTTTTTTTTAAAACTTAGTGTTTTCATAAAACAGGGTTAATCCCTTTCGGGTTTTATTTAACGTGTTTAGCCTATGACCGAGTCCTCTTGGTTAGGGTGAACCGAAGCTACGCACCAGGTAGGAATCCCGCGAAGAGGAGGTGAGTCATGAGGACTGCTTAAATACCAAGCTCTTCCGGATCCAATCCTAGACATGCGTACCAAGGTTACCACACCCTAACTCGGTGACTTGGTCACGGGTTGGTTTTAATTAGGCCATTAAAGTCTTATGAGTTTTGTTGGGGTGGACTAGTCCTAAGGTTCAACACCTATCACACTAACTACGTTCCCTGCCTACCCTTCTACATATAATAATCCACACAAAAAGTTAGAGGTACTTACCTGGGCGGATTGGTGCCGGAGACTCGGTGCCATGCTTATTCAAAACCAAATATTTCAAATAGGCCTACCAAAAACATTTTTGGGCCTTGGGCCCCCACAGCCGAGCTTTGAACTGGGCTCTGATACCAATTTGTAACACCCCAAACCCGGTCAATACGCCACGACCGAATCTGGTATGTCACAGAGGAAAACGTTTTGAGGAAAAACGAGTTCACGATTAAATTTTGTGAAAAACCCTTTTGAAATTCTATATTTGTAGAAAATAAGTTTAAGACTGAAATTTACTTTGAAATTACATAAAACTTTAATATAAGTAAGTAAATCATAAATTAGAAAAGATTTATATCATTTTAAGAAAACTCAAATTATTACTTTGAAACCATTTACATTTGATAGTAGTAACTAAATATTTGTAAATCATTTAATTTATCGAAAACACTTAAGTTGTTGAAATTGTCAATTAATTTATGTTACCCGATGGTAACGTTTTAAAAACCATCGCGTTGTGTAGTTTAGAAAACTTTGGGCTCAATTATTACATTAATCAAATAATTTATAAGCCATATTTTAAAACAAATCCAAAGCATAAATATAATCCAAAACGTAATAAAACAGGCCTTATTACAAATCCATAAAATATGAAAACCAAATTAAAATAAAATACCCAAATGGAAGTTCATATAAAACCAACTTTTATTGTATGGCCTCCTCGAGTTCATCCGGCTCCACATCCGCGATCTCACGAATCACCTGAAATGATAAGGGAGAAGGTGAGTCACCAAGACTCAGTGCATATTCCCTCTCCCGGGTAAATGCCACATTCTTACACAAATTATAACAAAGTACATATATGCATAATGCACCCAACCTAGCCATCCATAACTCCTTTTCTACCCCGTGTGGTACCAAACCACAGGTGGTGCCAAACCACTGGTGTCCAAAGACACAATTGTGTTACCAAAACACTGGTGACCGAAGTCACAAATCAAGTGATGGGGCCAACCCATCGTGTGATACAAATCATTGGCAGACGATCCCATATCTCAAAAGTGGAGCCAACCCACGGTGGTGTTAACCACAAGGACAAGTCGCTATGAGGTGCCAAACCTCTGGTGTCCGAAGACACGAATGTGATACCAAATCACTGGTGGTTCCAAACCACTGGTGTCTGAAGACACGAATCATCAAATTGTGGGGCCAACCCACGTGTGATACCAAATCACTGGCGTCGATCCCATATCTCAAAAGTGGGGCCAACCCACGGTGGTGTTAACCACAGGGACGAGACGCTATGAGGTGCCAAACCTCTGGAGGTACCAAACCTCTAGTGACCGTAGTCACAATGTGTTACCAAAACACTGGTGTCCGTCGACACGAATATCAATCTTCCCCCTCCTCTCATATTGCCCATACCAATGCAATAGATAACTAACTCATGATAATACACTTTAATATGAATCATATAATAAATACTATAAATCATAGATCATGTTTTCAATCCACATGTAATAACAACATATCGAAACAGACTTACCCGAATCCTCATTCATACCATCATGGTATCATATCCAAATCTCATCGTTTTTCCCACTTTCATAATATGATTAGTAATAACACACATATACATACATATATAAACCAAGTTATAAAGTGTGTAAGATACACACCTGATAATAGTGATAACTAAACTTTCTCGCTCATCGATACTTTCAGCATCTCGAACAACATCTATACGTGCTCTCTCTCCGATTGGTGGTTCATAACCCGATGAAGAAACACGAACGAACAATGGCTTGGGGGTACGAACGACTTCAAATAAACGATTATCGCCGGCAGAGGGTCCACATCCCGGTGGAAAGTCTCAAACTCTCGACACAGCCCTTCGCTTGAAATTTGAGGGTATAGCAGAACCACCCCTCTTCTAAACACTATGAACTGCTCTCTTCGAACCCATTCTTGATTGCTCCAAAATCTTTGATTGCTAGAGAGAGATAAGGCTTAAATCAATCGCTTCCAAAGTCCCAAAGAGCCTATCATTCAAAACTGATTGTCTAGAAATCAAAGAAAAACTCTACCCTTGAATATTCGGCCAAAACAAAGACTAAAAGAGAGGAAGAAGGTTCGGCTATGGTTGAGTTGTATTAACAACAAGGATTCAATTAAAATTGAGAAAGAGAAAGGAAAACAAAAGAAGAATATGGAAGAGATTTTAATGAAAAATAAATGTTTATGGCTTAAAATAAAAGAAAGTAAAGAGAGATGGGGGAAAGATGGAAATTTCGGCCAAGAGAGTGTAGGAGAAAAATGATTTGAACAATATTGAAAGAAAGAAAAAGAGAGAGTTGTGGGAGAGATTCGGCCAAGCACTACTTTGCCAAAAAAGAAAGTGTACAAAAATGCACAAGTTAGATTGTAGTTTCGGTTTCAAAAGGGCAAATGAAAGAAAGTAAAATGATGTGATTTGGTTCAACAAAAAGAGGCTAAAATCAAAAGCAAAATGCACAAAATGCTTATGGTGCATTTGGCCAAAGAGTGATATGCTTGGAGAGGAAGAAAAAAATATACCAAAAGGTGCACAAATGCAAAAGTTGGCCAAATATCCCCCCAAGCTACCTAACACATTCGGCCATCCCCCTTTTCCACACATGCCGTCCACATTCAACCACTAAAGGCCATCAAAGAGTTTCCAAAACGTTCTCCAAAATTCAAGCCTCTTGTCAACAATTTTGAATTAAACATACTCCTAATTTTCTCCCTATTTCCTCCTATTCACTCACAACACTTAAGCCAACCCCCATAGTCCATGAAACCGTCCACATTCATGGACAAATAGCCATTAAAAAGCTTCCAAAAACCTTAACTTAAACCAAGCCTTATGTCCCCTATCTTTCCTTAATCCGTAGGATTTCTTTCCCAAAGTTCAAGCTTTCCTAAATTTCTATTCAACTTACCAAAAGAAATAGTCCAACCTATCATAAATAAGTTTGACCGTCCATCAATGCAAGGATTCAAAAATAAACCTTCAAAATGCTAAACATGCTACTCGAACCTCTAACCTCAAGCCACCTTTCAAGCTCCTTAACCAACTTGCCATTTACTCCTCTTATGCTTTAAATGAACACTTAATTAACTTAAGTGTCAAGCTCACTTAATCTTACTTCATTAAATAAACCATACTAAAATTATTCTAACTTCCTAAATAAAAACAAGCCTTTATAAGACTATTCTAACACACAAAATTCATACCCGAGCCAACACAAAATAATACTAAAATTTTTTTTCAAAAGCCCATGGCCCAATCGGCACAATCCTACTAGGCCCAAATTCGGGATGTTACAGTTCAATTCCACATGTGGCTCTTCATCTAATTTTCGTTTGTTTGTCAAGAGCTGTTTTAAAAATTTCCTCGAATCTAGCATTTGAAAAAGAGCTTCAAGAAGAGGTAAGTTAATATGTAATTTCTTTAAAAGTTTAAGAAACTTACCGAACCGCTCCTCTGAATCATCTCTTTTCATCGCTTCGAGATAAGTTATGAGAGGTTGGTACTCTTTGATTACCGGTTTTGGCGTGCTACCTCTATTTTACCTTCGTCTACCTCTTTGTTTGGTTCGTCTAACCCTTTGCTATCATCAGCTGTGATGGCTTGAATTTACTCCTTTGTGTTGATCTCTGTGTTACTTGGTAGACGTCCTTGCGGTCATTCTGCCATTAACTTTGAAAGTTGACTGACTACATTAGTGACTTCCCCAACTGACTTAGTAAGTTTTTCCATCGACGCTTGTCGATCTTTAAGTGTTCTCTCAGTTTCTTAAAAACAGTTTTCCGTGTTTGCCATAAATTTTGTCAGCATCTCTTTGAGGTTTGGCTTCTTCTCTTGCGGATAGGGCTAATTTTGGAAGTTTTGATGAGGTTGTTGCCTTTGATTTCCTTGATTTCCTTGACCTCTCCACGAAAAATTTGGGTGGTTCCTCCAACCTTGATTGTAAGTATTACTATAAGGATTATTATTGGATCTGAAATTATTACCTATATAGTTCATCTGTTCGCTCTCTGCTCCCGGTTGGTAGGGTGGGTACTCAGGATTCGCCACAGTTCCACTTGCGTCGCATTGCATGACTGGGTGTACTTGCGAAGAACACAAACTATCAAGCTTTTTATTTATCATCTCTATCTGTGTTGATAGTGTGGTCATTGCATCGAGGCTGTAAACTCCGGCTAATTTTGTCAGCTTTGTCCTTGTAACTTGCCACTGATAATTATTCAGTCTCTTCAATGAACTCGTAGGCTGCTTCAGGAGTTCTGTTGTTCAGGGTTCCACCGGCGGCTGGATCAATTAGTTGTCTCGTTGATGGGTTTACACTTTTATAGAAGGTTTGGACTTGTAGCCATAAGGGTAAACTGTGGTCCGGACACCTTCTCAAGAGATCCTTGTATCTCTCCCATGCATCGTATAATGTCTCTAAATCCATCTGCACAAAAGAAGAGATATCATTCCTTAATTTGGCCGTTTTGGCCGGTGGGAAATATTTCAATAAAAATTTTTCGGTCATTTGTTCCCATGTAGTGATTGATCCTCGTGGTAACGAGTTTAACGACTGTTTGGTTTTATTCCTTAATGAAAAGGGAAATAACCGAAAATGTATGGCATCATCAGAAACGCCATTTATTTTGAAGGTATCACAGAACTCTAAGAAATTAGCTATATGAGTGTTTGGATCTTCGTCCTGCAAACCATCAAATTGAACAAACTGTTGAATCATTTGTATTGTGTTAGGCTTTAATTCAAAATTGTTAGCAGCTATAGCAGGCCTAACAATACTCGATTCCGCTCCTGTTAAATGTGGTTTAGCATAATCAAACATAGTACATGGAGCATTATTTTCCCCCACATCCTGTGGTTGTGGATTATTCTCGTCCATCCCTTCAGTAGGATTGGATCTGTCCTCTTGGTCTTCCTCTATGTAATTTAAGGCTTGCCTGATTTCTCTGCGAGTCCTACGAACGGTAGCTTCAATTTCACTGTCGTATACTAATGGTCCTTTCGGGTCCCTTATAGTCATAGACTAGAGGTACCTGCTAGAAAGAAAGAAAATTTAGCAAAAATTTAAATTTAACCTAAAAATAAAATTGCGAAAAATAAAAAAAATAATGGCTAAAGTAATAAAAATAAAGCTTTCTTAATATTTTAGTTCCCCGGCAACGGCGCCAAAAACTTGATCGCTGAAATCAGAGTTTTAAAATTTATAAAGAGAATGATCGAACCTGGAAACTAACTCTAACAACGATTAAAGGCAAGTGTACCTATCGAACAGTAGTATAGCTTAGGCAAGACCAGATTGTCGAACCCAAAGGAATTAAAAGTACTAATACTAACTTTCTTTATATTATTTAGCCTAAAATAAAGTGAAGTTTCTTTAATCTAAATTAACGACTACCAAGCTAAAGATGCAAGGACAAAAAGAACGAATTGAGAAATAACTTGAAGGAAAACTTAGTTGATCACAACGATACCCTCAGGAAGAATCCACCTAGACTTCACTTGTTATCTAACACTGAACCATACGATTTATTTAGTTAGTTTGATCCGTAGGACTCCCTAACGTATATTAAACCCTCTCTCGAGGCGAATAACGTCTAAACCTAGGTTAATTAACAGAAATCTCTTTCTCGATTAATAACTCCCTAGAATAGCAGTAAATCGATCTATGGATTCCCATATTAGGTTTCACCCTAATCCGGCAAAATCTCATCACCCTATCTCTAGGTGTGCGATCAACTCCGGTTAACTATGCTAGATCTAATCTTAGGCAGGGTCTATTCCTCCTCCACCTAAGCACATCAAATTTGGAATAAGCACACATAATTAAGAACAAACTAAGTATTTATCATATAATTTAGAAAATAATAACAAGAGTCATCTAGGTTTCATCCCCTTCAGGTATTTGAAGGATTTAGTTCATAATAAATAAATAAAAAACATCTCAAGAGAAAAGATAAAACAAAACATAAGAAATCCCTAAAACTCCCTGAAAGAATTGAAGACGAAATCCGCCGTCTTGAGTAGAATTCCGGCTTCTTGGGATGGATCAACTGGCTAACTTCGAGTGATTCCCAGAATTCTGACCTTTTCGGCTTGGCTCCTTGGCCTAGCTTCACCGCCCCCTCAAAGGTGGTACTTAGGGGGTTTATATAGGCTCTTGGAATATGTTTCTTCGCCCCAAAGTATCCAAATCAGAATGAAATTGCTCTTTGCCACGACAGGGACACGGCCAGGTCACACGCCCGTGTGACTAGTCTTCAAGCCGTGTTTGGACTTCTTTAGTAAGGCACGGTTGTGTGACTCGGGGGTAAGGCCGTGTTCTAGATGCTTGACAAGGCACAGCAGTGTAGTCTTTGGGTCAGGCCGTGTCGATTTCGTAATATGGCCTATTTACTCTGTTTTGGGCCCGTTTTATGTTCTTTTCATCCTCGGGTGCTTTCCTAGGTATAAGACATGAAAAGAAAGGATTAATAGCACCTTTTTATATGAATCGAGGCTTAAATCATCCAAAAGCATACTAAATGTGGGATTAAAATATGTTACTATTACGGTTTATCAATGACGATGCCGAGCTAGCTGAATTTTGGCTTGATAATATGATTCTTGTGTTTGATGAGCTATCATGTACACCTGATGAGTGCATCAAATGTGTTGTATCATTGCTTTGAGATTCCGTGTATCATTGGTGGAATACTCTGATATCTGTAGTTTCGAGAGAATGGGTTATCTGGGAGTTCTTTCATACTAAATTCCATAAGAAATACATCAGTCAAAGATTCATTCATCAAAAGAGCAAAGAATTCCTCGAGCTGAAACAGGGTCGTATGACCGTAACAGAGTATGAGAGGGAATTTGTGAGAGTTAGTAGATATGCCCGGGAATGTGTATCAACCGAAGCTGGGTTGAATGAAGACATCAAACTGTTAGTTGGGATTCTCGAAATAAAAGAGTTTGTTGTATTAGTTGAACGAACTTGCAAAGCTGTAGAGCTTGGGAAAGAGAAAAGAAAATCTGAGTATGAAGCTAGAGATGCACTTAAGAGATTATCAAGTAAGTCTTTCCAGTCGGCATCAATGAAATTTCAAGATGACTCTAGCCGTTCAAAGGCTACTGCGGGTAATTCTAGACGGGATCGAGATAGACCAGTTGTGAGTACAAGAGCTACCTCAATAGCTAGTGTTGGTAATGTCATATCAAATCAACTGGAGTGCAAATATTATGGTAAACGACATCCCGACAATTGTAGATTGAATGATCGGGCCTTTTTTAAATGTGGATCATTAGATCATTTTGTTCGTGAATGCCCTAAGTTAGCTGAGCAAAATACAGTACCGAATGTCAGATCGAGTAATACGGTAGCTCGAGGTAGACCACCCAGGAGTACGGGTAATATGAGTAGCAGTCAGAGAGGAACTAAAGACACAACTGTTAGATCTGAGGCTCGTGCACCTGGTAGAGTTTATGCTATTCGCGCTCACGAAGAAGCTTCGTCTCCAGATGTGATTACTATTATTTTCACTCTCTATGGTACTAGTGTTGTTGCATTGATTGATCCTGGTTCGACCCATTCTTATGTATGTGAGACTTTAGTATGTAGTAAGACTTTGCCTGTAGAGTCTAATAAGTTTGTGATGAGAGTATCAAACCCCTTAGGCCGGTGTGTTTTAGATGATAAGGTGTGCAAGAATTGTCCATTGATGATTCGAGATTCATGTTTTTCAGATGATTTGTCGATGTTACCATTTGATAAGTTTGATATAATTCTGGGTATGGATTGGTTCACTTTGCATGATGCTATTGTGAACTGTAAACAAAAGACTATTGATTGGCGATGTCAAAATGATGAGATTATTCAGATTGAGTCTAATGATCTGAATGGTTTACCGGCAGTGATATATTCAATGTTAGCTCATAAATATGTGAGAAAAGGTTGTGAAGCTTACTTTGCTTATGTGTTAGACTCTAAAGTGATAGACAAGAAGATAGAATCAGTACCAGTTGTGTGTGAATATCCGGATGTGTTTCCCAAGAATTATCAAGTTTGCCACCAATTCGAGAGGTAGAGTTTGGTATTGGGTTAGTGCCGGGGACGACTCCGATTTTGATAGCTCCGTATGGAATGGCACCGACTGAATTAGAAGAGTTGAAAGCTTAGTTGCAAGAATTGACTGATAGAGGCTTCACACGACTGAGTTTTTCTTCCTGAGGTGCACCGATTTTGTTTGTGAAAAAGAAAGATGGAACTATGAGAATGTGCATTGATTACATAAATCTCAATAAGGTAACTATAAAGAATAAATATCCTTTGTCACGAATTGACAACTTATTCGATTAGTTGGAAGGGGCTACAGTGTTTTCTAAGATAGATTTGAGATCAGGTTACTATCAGTTGCGAGTTAAAGACTCCGATGTGTCGAAAACTGCTTTCCAAATGAGGTACGGAAATTATGAGTTTATGGTTATGCCTTTCGGACTTACTAATGCATCTGCCGTTTTTATGGATTTAATGAATCAAATTTTCAGACAGTATTTAGATCGATTCGTGGTTGTGTTTATAGATGACATATTGAACTATTCCCATGATGAATCTGAACATGCTAAACATCTGAGATTAGTGCTACAGACTTTGCGTGAGAAGCAGTTGTATGCGAAATTCAGTAAATGTGAGTTCTGGTTACGAGAAGTCAATTTTCTGGGATATATTGTATCAGCATTGGGTATTCGGGTTGATCCGAGCAAGATTTCAACAACTTTAGATTAGAAACCTCTGAGAAATGTGTCAAAAATTCACAGTTTTCTAGGACTAGCGGGATATTATAGACGATTTTTAAAAGGCTTCTTTATGATTGCAACCCCGAAGACGCGACTCCCCAGTTGAAAGCTTTGTTAACTGAAGCCCCAATGTTAGTTCAGCCAGAATCGAGTAAAGAATTCATTATCTATAGTGATACGTCTTTGAATGGTCTGGGTTGTGTTTTGATGCAGGAAGAAAAAGTCACAGCTTATGCCTCAAGGCAGTTAAAGCCACATGAAAAGAACTATCCGACACATGATCTGGAATTGGTAGCTATTGTGTTTGCATTGAAGATATGGCGCCACTATCTGTTTGGTGAAAAATGTTACGTTTATTTTGATCATAAAAGTTTAGAATATTTGATGACTCAAAAAGATCTAAATTTACGATAACGAAGATGGTTAGAGTTGTTAAAAGATTAAGAGCTTGTGATTGACTACAATCCGGGAAAGGCTAATGTTGTTGCTGATGCTTTGAGTCGAAAATCATTGTTTGTTTTACGAGCAATGAATACTCAGTTGACCTTATCAGATGATGGGTCACTAATAGCTAAGTTGAAAGAAAAATCATTATTTATTCAGCAAAATTATGAGGCTCAGAAAGTTGATAATGAATTTATAGCAAAACGGGCTCAATGTGATCTGAATATTAATTCAGAGTTCCTGGTTGATACTGAAGATTGTTTGAGGCTCAAAGATCGAATATTTGTTCCGAGAAATTCAGACTTGATTCAGATGATTTTGAATGAAGCTCATAGCAGTTGGTTATCTGTTCATTCGGGTAGTACAAAAAATGTATAACGATTTGAAACAGCTTTACTGATGGCATGGAATGAAACGAGACATCTCTGATTTTGTTTTGAAATGTTTAATTTGTCAGCAAGTTAAAACCGAGCATCAGGTACCATCTAGATTACTTCAGCCAATTATGACACCCGAGTGGAAATGGGACAGAGTCACTATGGATTTTGTATCGGGTTTGGCTTTGTCATCGAGTAAGAAAGATGCAATCTGGGTTATTGTGGATAGATTGACTAAATTGGCACATTTTGTTCCGTTTCATACAGATTATTCACTTGATAAACTTGCTGAGTTGTATATTTCTCAGATTGTGAGATTGCACGGAGTACCTATTTCTATTGTTTCAAATAGAGATCCAAGGTTCACATCACGGTTTTAGAGGAAACTACAAGATGCGCTAGGTGCGAAACTAAACTTTAGTACTGCTTTCCATCCGTAGAAAGATGGTCAGTCCAAATGAATCATTCAGATACTCGAGGATATTTTAAAATGTTGTATTCTTGAGTTTGAAGGTATGTGGGAACGATACCTGCCATTGATTGAATTTGCATATAATAATAATTTTCAATCAAGTATCAAAATGGCACCTGATGAGGCTTTGTACGGTCGCAAATGTTGAACACCATTATATTGGACTGAACTCAGTGAAAATAAGATATACAGAGTCGATTTGATCAAAGAAACTGAACGAAAAGTGAAAGTGATTCGTGATAGTAGAAAGCCGCGTTAGATCGTCATAAATCATATACAGACTTGAAATGGAAAGATATCGAGTTTCAAATTAGGGACAAAGTATTTTTGACAGTTTTGTTGTGGAAGAAAAAACTTCGATTCGGACGTAAAGGCAAATGAAGTTCGAGATTTATTGGGTCGTATGAAATTATTGAGCGAATTGGGCTAGTTGCTTACAGACTGTTGTTGTGATCGTTGTTTTATGCGATGTCAAAGTCTTAAAATTTATATAAAGAATGACCGAACTTGAAAACTAACTATGAAAACGATTTGAGGCAAGCACACCTATCGAACAGTAGTATGGTTAAGGCAAGACCGGATTGTCGAACCCAAATGAACCAAAAGTACTAATACAAACTCTCTTTTTATTATTTAGCCTAAGAATTAAATGAATTTTTATCTAATCTAAATTTAACTAACAACTAAATTGAAGACTATAAGACAAAGAAGAATGAAATTAGGAAAATAACTTTGAGGAAAAACCAATTGATTTAGATGATACCCAAGGAAGAATCCACCTAGACTTCACTTGTTACCTAACTCTGAACCAGACAATTTATTCATTTGACTTGATTCGTAGGATTCCCTAACGTATATGAAGACCCTAAAACAAAAAAGAATGAAATTGGGAAAATAACTTTGAGGAAAAACCAATTGATTTAAATGATACCCAAGGAAGAATCCACCTAGACTTCACTTGTTACTTAACTCTGAACCAGACGATTTATGCATTTGACTTGATCCGTAGGATTCCCTAATGTATATTAATCCCTCTCTTGAGGCGACTAACGTCTAACCCTAGGTTGATTAATTGAAATCTCTTTCTAATTAAAACCCCTAGAATTGCATTAACTCGATCTATGGACTCCCTTATTAGGTTTCACCTGAATCCGGCAAAATCTCGTCACCCTATCTTTAAGCGTGTGATCAACTCCGCTTAATTATGCTAGATCTACTCTTAGGCAGGGACTTTTGCTCCTCCACCTAAGCACATCATACTTGAATTAATATCCCAGAAATATCAACACAAGAATTAAAAACACATAATTAAGAACAAGTCAAATATTTATCATATAGCTCAGCAAACGATAACAAGATTCATCTTAGGTTTCATCCCCCTCAGGTATCTGAAGGTTTAGTTCATAACAATAAAAGAAAACATTTCAGAAGAAAAGATAAAACAAAACATAAGAAATCCCTAAAACCCCCTGAAGGAATTGAAGGAGAGATCCTCCATCTTGAGTATGATTCCGGCTTCTTGAGATGAATCGAATGGCTATCTTCGAGTAAATCTCCACAAATTTGCCCTTTTTGGCCTAGCTGGATGCCCCATGACTAAAGCCTTGGATTCCCCCCTTTTAGGTTATACTATAGGCTTCTGAATGTGTTTCTTCGCCCCTAAGTATCCTAATCCGAGTGAAATTTCTCTTAGTCACGGCAGGGACACGCCCATCGCACACGCCCGTGTAAGTCGTGGCCAGGTCGTGTTTGAGGTTGTTGAATGAGGCACGATCGTGTGGTCTTGGACCCAGGCCGTGTGGATTTCGTGATATGGCTCATTTACTCTGTTTTGGGCCCGATTCTCGTTCTTTTCATCCTTTGGTGCTCTTATGGGTATAAAACATGAAAACAAAGGATTAAGAGCACCAAATTACACAATTCAAGGCTTAAATCATCCAAAAGCATGCTAAATGTAGGCCTAAAATATGTTACTTTTACGGTTTATCAAATACCCCCACACTTAAGCTTTTGCTTGTCCTCAAGCAAAATTCTCAACTCACAATTAAAACGAACTTCCCTGATACATAATATTCATCAATAATGTTTCATCATAATTCAAAGATAATTCATACATTGATAATTCAACTCAAAGAGTCCTAAAGATTCAAACAATCAAAGTCATACATTCATAGCCCAAAAAAGTTAGGTGTTTCCCCTACCTAATTAATTACCTTTGATTCAAAATTGACAAGGGTTGACATCCTCACTAAAGATTCACTCAAATCACTCGATGTGTTTAAGGTTCAGAATTAAGCACTCAAAAGTAAAACATGAAGAGTTAATCCCATAGGCTTACATGAAAATCAAATCTCCACCACTATAATATGAGATGGTACACAAATCAAAAGGTCTTTAACAGGGTTGTAACGGGGCTTGGGTTAAAGGTGTGGATAAAGGCTGAATTAACGGGTTAGAATCGAGATTGACTTGACAAATTACCTAACTAGAAACAATGAACTGAATATAAGTAATTAAATCAATTGGAAACTAATAATACTACTATTGATAATACTCTAATACGAGCTTCTTCAATAATTGGAATTTAATGTATAAGCTCACCTAATCACAGAACTAATAATGAATATACTTCGTTTTTTTAAGAACAAGTTAAATATACATAATAAAGAATAAATTTAACGATTGAAATAAAAAGAATAGTTAGGCAACTAATCAAATCAAATCTCGACATAAGGGTAGTCAAAAGAAATGGTGATAACAAATACAAAGGGTTTTGGGTTAATATTAGCGGGTGAGTCAATAAATGAGTTGTTAGGATCAACGGGGTTCACTAGGGGTTAATTGTGAAGGCTGGCTTTTAGTGGAGTGAGTGCGTTAAAACCTAGGTGCATGTATCATCTATGTATATCAAATCAAAGGTGTGGTCTCGACATGTATAATCGATGCAAGTTCTAGAATAACAAATCAATGTTGACACACTCATAATAAAAACTGAGCATGAAAGAAATATATGCTCTATAAGGCTCAAAATCTCACACCAATTATGGGTATTTGATGACAACCTCGTAAATTTCAAACTTTAAGGTAATAATTAAATTCAGGTCAACAACCTAAAAATTTTAATTTTGAAAATAGACTCATCATGCTTGATTCTCTAGTCTCCTAAAATTTAAATCATCACTGCACAATTAACTATGACTTAATCCAAAACATATCAATAAAAATCATAAATCAAAGGAAATTTTATTCTAATCGTAATATGAGGATATTACTTAAGAAACAAGATATAATTCAGGATTTGAGAATAATGCAAAAAGTTAAAAAGTTAGGCACTTTCTTGAAATAAATATTCACCCTCGCACACTTAAGATGTACATTGCCCTCAATGTACAAGGATAGATAAAATTACAACATAGTGAGAAAATCAAAAGATAGTGGGAGAAGTGAAACTTCCTGAATTTTGGATGAAGTCAATGAGAAGAATTCGAATAGGATTGGAAGTGAACGTGGGGAAGTGCCTCGAACCATTTGAGTTTGAATCCTCGAAGCAGCCGTCCTGAGTTTATTGTATCCTAAGATAAATCTAAATAACACGAAGAATAAGAAGAAAATAATAAAGGAAGTAAAAAAAATATAGAAATAAAAATAAAAATAAAAATAGGAATAAAAGTAAATAATTCAATAGAGATACGGTCCACGCCTATGTGCCTACCCGTGGTGTCAACACGGCCACGGCCACGGTAGTGTGCAAGGCCGTGTGGGTATGGAAACCTACGCCTAAATACAAAAAGAAATAAAACCAAACTAATTAGTACAGTGAGTGCTCGGGTTGCCTCCAGAGAAGCGCTCGTTTAAAATCTTGAGCTAGACTTACCTGTTATTCGCAAAATCATGGTGGTTTGAGGAGGTGGGAATCCTTTCTCATGCGATCAATTCGATTATTGATGTAAAGTTTAAGTCAAGTAGTGTTTACCTTAAAAGTGCTGAATTTAGGACTAGTTACCTAGACTGTTCCATCTGGGAAGACTTTGAGTACCTGATCTCCTATCTTAAGTTGGGTTGTCCCATCATTAAGTTTGTCATGGAGTTGCCTCATTTTTTTTCGTTTGTTTTTAGTTTCACTTTGAAGTGTGTCTCCCACTCACCTAGTTCATCGATCCAAAGCCTTCGTTCCTTATGAATTTTTTCTTTATCGACACGAGGTCTAGGATCTGGCATTTGCGAAAGAGCTTCAAGAAACGGCAAGTTAATATGAAATTTCTCTAGAAGTTTAGGAGACTTACCAAATTGTTCCTCTGTGTGGTCTTTCTTTATCGCACTAGGGTATGGTACACGAGATTGGTACTCTGTAATTATCGGGTTTGGTAAATCCTGGCTTACCTCAACCTTACCTTCACTTACCATAGGCTCTTGCCTTGGGTCAAATTCTACTAACCTTTCATTGTCATGAGCTGTTACGACTTGAATTTGCTCTTTTGGGTTAGTTTCGGTGTTGCTTGACAAGCTTTCTTGTGGTTGTTCTAAGATCAGCTTAGCAAGCCGACCTAACTGATTCTCGATCCCTTGAATCGATGCTTCTTGATTTTTGAGTGCTATTTCAGTGTTTTGAAATGAGTTTCTGTTACTGCTATAAATTTTGTCAGCATTTTCTCAAGGTTCGACTCCTCTTCCTGTTGGTGAGGTGGTTGTTGAAAATCTGGAGGAAGTTGCGATCTTTGACTACCTTGATCATCCCACTAGAAATTGGGATGGTACCTCCAACCTGCATTATAAGTGTTACTATAAAAATTATTTTGCAGTCTAGAATAGTTACCCATATAGTTGACTTGTTCGCTTTCCATGCCATGTCCGTAGGGTGGGTACTCAAGATTCGCCACGCCTCCACTTGGGCCGCACTACATAACTGGATGTGCCTGCGAAGAGCCGTATAAACCATCAAATTTTTTATGTAACATCTCTACCTGATTTGATAGCATGGTTATTGGGTCGAGGTTGTAGATATCAGCTGCTTTTGTTGGCTTTGTCCTCATAAATTGCCTGATAGTTATTCAGTGCCATCTCCTCTATCTGGCACAATCAAATAAAAGAAAAATTAGCAAAGTAAAATAATATAATAATAATAATAATGGCTAAATTAATAAAAATTGAGTTTTCTTAATATTTTAGTTCCCCGACGACGGTGCCAAAAACTTGATCGTTGTTTTATGCGATGTCAAAGTCTTAAAATTTATATAAAGAATGATTGAACCTGAAAACTAACTATGACAACGATTTGAGGCAAGCGCACCTATCGAACAGTAGTATAGTTAAGGGAAGACCAAATTGTCGAACCCAAAGGAACCAAAAGTACTAATACTACCTCTCTTTTTATTATTTAGCCTAAGAATTAAATGAATATTTATCTAATCTAAAATTAACTAACAACTAAATTGAAGACTCTAAGACAAAGAAGAATGAAATTGGGAAAATAACTCTGAGGAAAAACCAATTGATTTAGATGATACCTAAGGAAGAATCCACCTAAACTTCACTTGTTACCTAACTCGGAACCAGACGATTTATTCATTTGACTTGATCCGTAGGATTCCCAAACGTATATTAATCCCTCTCTCGAGGTGACTAACGTCTAACCCTAGGTTGACTAACTTTTGCTCCTCCACCTAAGCACATCATACTTGAATTAATATCCCAGAAATATCAACACACAAATTAAGAACACATAATTAAGAGCAAGTCAAATATTTATCATATAGTCCAGCAAACGATAACAAGATTCATCTTAGGTTTCATACCCCTCAGGTATCTGAGGGTTTAGTTCATAACAATAAAAGAAAACATCTCAGAAGAAAAGATAAAACAAAACATAAGAAATCCCTAAAACCCCCTGAAGGAATTGAAGGTGAGATCCTCCATCTTGAGTATGATTCTGGCTTCTTGATATGAATCAGCTGGCTATCTTCGAGTAATCTCCACAAATTTGCCCTCTTTGGCCTATCTGGACTGTAATATCCTGGATTTAGGGGTTATGCATTTGGTGCGTAATCCAAGTGTTAGTGGGCTTAGTGTATGTTTGGAGGTGTTTTAGGGGGTTTGGAGAACCCTAGAATGTAGGAGAAGGCTTAAGGAAATTATTGAATTTTAAGTGTTAAAAAGGGGAGCTTGGCTAAAGAGGCCTTAAGGGGACTGGTGAGGGAATTTGGACATAGAGATGGGCTTGGTAAAGTGGCTGCAAGGCGCCACTTAGGGCCTTGGTGAATGACGCCTCAAGCAAGGGGAAGGGCTCAGGTTCAAGTCTTGATGGCAGCATAAGGTGTGGTTTTATTTTGCTTTTGCGTCAAGACAAAAAAGGGGGAGTGCTGGACGGCAAAGGGACTTCAAAAGGATGAGATAAGCTTGTTATTCTTTTTAAATTTCGGCTAAGAATAGTGGATAAATGAGATTTTATTTTATTTATTTTAAGTGGGTGATAAAGAGATAAAGGAGGAGAGAAATTTGGGATTTGATAAGGAGTTGAGGTAGTGGCCGAATGTGGGTCTCTTTGGGCTGGTATATTCGGCCATGAAGAGGAGTTAAATGCCGAAATTATTTGTTTCTTCCCTAGTCTCCCTTGCCAAATTTTTTATTGAAGAGAAGTCTCTCTTTCGAATTTTCTTTTCATATTGGTGTTTTGCCGAAATTTGCACCCTATTTCCCTTTGTCAAAAGCCGAAAGGTAGAACCATTTCTTCTTTTTCACATCTTTTCCTCTAATATATCCTTGCTTAAACCGAAACCTCTCTACCCTTGTTCTTTATTGTCGAATCCTCTAAGCATAAAACACTCTTGACTTTGGCATTTTCTCTCTTCACCATTAAAGTGCCGGGACACCATCTCCACCTTGGTTCTCAAAGGCCGATTCTCTAGGGAAGGGTGCTGTCGACTACTTACTTTTGGTTTCTCTTCAAGCAACATAGAGTGGTAAATATTCTTCTTTAAGCATTCGGTTTGCTTCTTTTCTTGGGGGATGCCGAAATCAATGACTGGGCGTTGGTTTAGGGATGGACGAATGTCATAGTGCCATAATATTGTGTCTTTTGTATGTAGCCGCAGTAAGGAGCTTTAAAAGGAGTCTTTCGGGATTTGTAATACTCAAGGTAAGTGATAAGTGGTATTCGGCCAAGGGCCATTTTCTTGGATTATTGTACTAAGCCGATTCTGACAGTTGGTTATAGGGATTTCGATAGTTTCAGAAGCAAGTGCGGTTTCAGGTTTTGGTAAGTAATGTAGTTTCGGCCAAGGGATGTATCCATAGGTATTCATGTGTTGAAGCCGAACCTAACCTCTAGCATGCAGGGATTTCGTCAACTTCATAGAAAAGTGGTGATTCAGGATTTGGTAGGAGACCAAATCGACATTAAGGGAGGAGGAAAAACCATGTTCCGAGATCGTGTTAAATTCAAGTAGCTAGGGATTTCGCTAATAGTCAGGTGTGTGATTAACCCACTATTTTCCGGGTTTATGTTATATTGTATGTGTTGTGTAAATGCTAATATGTGCAGTGGCGATTATGAATGGATACCCTTAAGGGGTATATCGGAAATCAGGTCAGTGTTAATTATTAAGAACGTGAATATGCCAATGAGAATATGATTGTGTGCCGAATAGCATGTGCATGCATTATTTTATTATGTTATGACATTATCGTATGTTGCATGTGCATGGGATGGGATATGAATGTGACTATTGAAGGACAGGGTGTACATTTATGTACGTGGTCTGATGTTAGCCTTGTGCTACATTGGCACTTGATGTTAGCTATGTGCTTCATCAAGGTGAGGTGTTGGCTAGGTGCCACATCTCGGCGGATGATAGCTGTGTGCATCATCGTGGACTGAGGATGACCTCGAGTCACCTCGTGGATATTGATATGTGGGGTCACTTAGGTGATCGGTGGCTTAGCCACGGCCTTGAGCAGCAGGTCTGCCATGTAGGTGTGTAGCGGCTGGAGGGTGATTTAGTAATCCCCTAGTGTGTGCGACAGGTACGGGGGTGTGTAGCGAATGGACTCTAGGTTGGGTTGGGATGCATTTTTGCATGACTAGTTATGTGGATCAATGTAGATATGGGCCAAGCCCGATATGTGAAATTATGTGATTATATGGGCCAAGGCCCAATTGTGGAAATGATGTGAGTAAGTTGTCTTACTATTTGAATTATAATATGATATGTGGTTGTGGGCTCAGCCCACATGTGGGTGGAATTCAGTGGACTAATTACACACTGAGTCTGTTTGACTCACCCAAATTTTTACCAAACATCGCAGGTGATCCATGATGCTTGGACCGGGTTGGAGTGGATACGAGGTGGCCCATGCAGAAGAAGTTTTACATGTTTTAAATACTTTATAGTTTCAGTATTCATGAATATTTGTTATTGTAATAAGGGCCATTTAAAGGATTTGAAGTTTATTACTATGTTTTAAGGTGGGTTGTCAATTTTTATTATTTGGGAAATGTTTTATTTTTAGCAACTCATATCTTAAAGATATATATATATATATATATAAGTTTTAAATCGAAGAATTTGTAACAACTCAATTTATTTCGGAATTTTAAATACACATTGTTTTTTTTTAAAAAAAAAAAGACAATAAATTTTTACGTTTTACTTTTAAGTCAAAAAAGAATTTTCGAACGTTTTCCGCAGTGGCATTCTAAATTCGGCCGTAGCTCGTGGGCCGGGTTTGGGGATGTTACAGTTTGGTATCAGAGCCCAGTTTTAAACTCTCGGCCTTGGGTTTAAGGCCCAAAATGTTTTCAAAATTAAGCCCAAAAGAATTTTGTGAAAATTTTTGTGAATAAGCAGGTTTTTCTGGCATGGCACCTAAGTCTCCGACCCGAAGTCCACCAGGTAAGTACCCCTGACTTCTGAAGTGATTTGTAAATGTGAATTTGATGGACATAATTGGGCTCGTAGATTAGAAGATTAGGGCTATTGAACCCTAGGGCTAGTGCACTCAAACACATGCATAAGACTTACGAACAACCGAACAAACCTGTGAAGTAAGTCGCCGAGTTAAGGTGTGGCAACCATTGTGCGCATGTCCAGGAGTGGATTCAGTAAGAGCTTGGTATTTAAGCAGTCCTAGCGACTCAACTCCTCTTTACTCGAATCCTACCTAGTGCGTGGTGACGGTTCACCCTAACCAAGAGGACTTATTCACTTGCTAAACTCAATAATTAAAACCCGAAAGGGACTAGCCATACTGTTTTATAAAAATCCTAGTTTTAAAAATCACCAAATTACCCTTTTGATTTGTAAACACTATTCTATAAAATTTTTCTAAGTATTCTCGATTTACGAAATTACCTAAATACCCCTGGTTGAAAAATTACTAAAGTGCCGTTGATTTCTAAAATTACCTTACTATTCTTGATTTTAATAAAATTTTCTTACTTTGCAAAAATATCCAAAACCCTATTTTGCGAAAATTCAAGATACATTGATTTGGGAAAATTTACGAAAATGCCCCTGACTCCTAAAATTATCGAAATAACCCCGATTTCTGAAATTTTTGCAACACCTCTGATTTGGAAAGCAAATTTTCAAGATAACCCCCGAGTTTGTGTAAAATTTTGAAATTCCTTTGATTTGTAAATATTATTTTCGAGTTGACCCCGATTTATTACCAAAATACCCCTACAGGACAAATGACGAAATTACCCCTGGGTTGGGAATGGACAAAATGCTCCATAATAGTGTTATGAATGTTGTGAATGACTGAATGTGATTCCCTGAATTAGAATAGTGAACTTGAGCTGAAAGCTTTGATTGATCGAAAGCACTACTTTTAAACACTTCTTTTCATAAAATTGTTCGCGGATAAACAGTGGAACAAAGTACTAATGCATAAAACTCTTTAATCAAATTAAATCGCGATCGTAGAAATGAGTTCTAGAGGACGTGGTCGTCGTGGACGCGATAGAGGTAGAATGTCGATATCAGAACCGGTGGGGTCGGGCCATGGGTCAGAAAATGATGTGCCCCCACCACCAGCTGTCGATGTTGAGTAGCAAGATCAGACGGGGGATGATGCTGTATCGCAGGCGGTGCTGCGAGTTCTTGAGATGGCGGCTGGAGCAGGAGGAAATATGAGAGCTAGGAAGTCCGTACCCGAGCGACTTCGAGCCAATGGAGCTGAGGTGTTTCGTGGTGTATCTGATGTGGCACCCAGTACTGCTGAGTATTGGTTGGAGGCGACCGAGCGATTTATGGATGAGCTGGATCTGACCGCTGAGGAGAAAGTGAAAGGAATGGTGGCGCTGCTTCGCGATGAGTCATATCAATGGTGGCTTACAGTTCGGGATGGTGCTACGGCTGAGGAACTCACTTGAGAGTGTGTTAAGGCGGCGTATCAAAAGAAATATATTGGGACTAGTTACATTGATGCGCAGAGAAAGGCTTTTCTGGTGCTGGTTCAAGGGAACAAGTCCGTAGCAGAGTACGAGGCTGAGTTCCTAAGGTTATGCCGATATGCTCGAGGGATCGTGGCTAAGGAGCATGAGCGATGTGTCCGGTTTGAGGACGAACTGAGAGATGATCTAAGGTTGTTGATAGCTCCACAGCAGGAGCGAGAGTTCACTGTATTAGTAGAAAAGGCTAAGGTAGCTGAGGGGATTAAGGACTCTGTGAGACAGAACAGAGATAAGGATAGGAACCGGGATAAGAGGAGTTTTGGACCGTCAGAATCATCTGAGAACTTTCAAAAAAGATTGAGGGTTGAGAATTCTGTTCGTGTTACTAAGCCAGTTACTGGAAATCCGGACGTCCGTGTGCTCATTGTGGAAGGTATCATGTTGGCGAGTGCTGGAATAAGGTCCGGGAGTGTTTTAGGTGAAGTCCAAGTCTCATTTGATTAAAGACTGTCCCCAGGATCTGAATAGGGCTCGGACAGCAGGTCAAGGTTATGTGCAGTCGGGCAGAAGTGGTCAGCAGGCGAAAAGGGGTCGTGGTCCGAATCATGGAGGGAATGGTTCCGGCAGAGGTCGTGGAACACCAAACAGAGATGCTGAAGGTGCAGACGCGAGGCAACCAAGATTGGTTTACGCAGCCAGGCGTCGCGAGGAGGAAGATGTGCCAGATGTGTTAACGGGTACGTTTTTATGTCTGGAATGTTCGTTATTGCCTTGTTTGTTCTAGAGTTAGCTCATTCTTGTATTGCTAGTGGAATGTTTGGAACCTTGAGTGTGAACTTTGAGATTGTGCATAGGAAATGTGTTAGTTTTATTAAGGTCAGAGTGCGCAGCAGTAGCGTGGTGTGGTGAGTTAGGATGTACGATTGTTCGATAGTAAGTAATTTCGAGGACGAAATTATTTTTAAGGAGGGTAGAATTGTAATATCCTGGATTTAGGGGTTACGCATTTGGTGCGTAATCCAAGTGTTAGTGGGCTTAGTGTATGTTTGGTGGTGTTTTAGGGGGTTTGGAGAACCCTAGAATGTAGGAGAAGGCTTAAGGAAATTATTGAATTTTAAGTGTTAAAAAGGGGAGCTTGGCTAAAGAGGCCTTAAGGGGATTGGTGGGGGAATTTGGACATAGAGATGGGCTTGGTAAAGTGGCTGCAAGGCGCCACTTAGGGCCTTGGTGAATGACGCCTCAAGCAAGGGGAAGGGCTCAGGTTCGAGTCTTGATGGCAGCATAAGGTGTGGTTTTATTTTGCTTTTGCATCAAGACGGAGAAGGGGGAGTGTTGGACGGCAAAGGGACTTCAAAAGGATGAGATAAGCTTGTTATTCTTTTTAAATTTCGGCTAAGAATAGTGGATAAATGAGATTTTATTTTATTTATTTTAAGTGGGTGATAAAGAGATAAAGGAGGAGAGAAATTTGGGATTTGATAAGGAGTTAAGGTAGTGGCCGAATGTGGGTCTCTTTGGGCTGGTATATTCGGCCATGAAGAGGAGTTAAGTGCCGAAATTATTTGTTTCTTCCCTAGTCTCCCTTGCCGAATTTTTTAATGAAGAGAAGTCTCTCTTTCGAATTTTCTTTTCATATTGGTGTTTTGCCGAAATTTGCACCCTATTTCCCTTTGTCAAAAGCCGAAAGGTAGAACCATTGTGCCTTTATTTTCCTTCTTCTTTTTCACATCTTTTTCCTCTAATTTATCCTTGCTTAAACTGAAACCTCTTTACCCTTGTTCTTTATTGTCGAATCCTCTAAGCATAAAACACTCTTCACTTTGGCGTTTTCTCTCTTCACCATTAAAGTGCCGGGACACCATCTCCACCTTGGTTCTCAACGGCTGATTCTCTGGGGAAGGGTGCCATTGACTACTTACTTTTGGTTTCTCTTCAAGCAACATAGAGTGGTAAGTATTCTTCTTTAAGCATTTGGTTTGCTTCTTTTCTTGGGGGATGCCGAAATCAATGACTGGCGTTGGTTTAGGGATGGCCGAATGTCATAGTGCCATAATATTGTGTCTTTTGTATGTAACCGCAGTAAGGAGCTTTAAAAGGAGTCTTTCGGGATTTGTAATACTCAAGGTAAGTGATAAGTGGTATTCGGCCAAGGGCCATTTTCTTGGATTATTGTACTAAGCCGATTCTGACAGTTGGTTATAGGGATTTCGACAGTTTCAGAAGCAAGTGCGGTTTCAGGTTTTGGTAAGTAATGTAGTTTCGGCCAAGGGATGCATCCATAGGTATTCATGTGTTGAAGCTGAACCTAACCTCTAGCATGCAGGGATTTCGTCAACTTCATAGACAAGTGGTGATTCGGGATTTGGTAGGAGACCAAATTGGCATTAAGGGAGGAGGAAAAACCACGTTTCGAGATCGTGTTAAATTCAAGTAGCTAGGGATTTCGCTAATAGTCAGGTGTGTGATTAACCCACTGTTTTCCGGGTTTATGTTATATTGTATGTGTTGTGTAAATGCTAATATGTGCAGTGGCGATTATGAATGGATACCCTTAAGGGGTATATCGGAAATCAGGTCAGTGTTAATTATTAAGAATGTGAATATGCCAATGAGAATATGATTGTGTGCCGTATAGCATGTGCATGCATTATTTTATTATGTTATGACATTATCGTATGTTGCATGTGCATGGGATGGGATATGAATGTGACTATCGAAGGACAGGGTGTACATTTATGTACGTGGTCTGATGTTAGCCTTGTGCTACATTGGCGCTTGATGTTAGCTATGTGCTTCATCAAGGTGAGGTGTTGGTTAGGTGCCACATCTCGGCGGATGATAGCTGTGTGCATCACCGTGGACTGAGGGTGACCTCGAGTCACCTCGTAGATATTGATATGTGGGGTCACTTAGGTGATCGGTGGCTTAGCCACGGCCTTGAGCAGCAGGTCTGCCAGGTAGGTGTGTAGCGGCTGGAGGGTGATTTAGTAATCCCCTGGTGTGTGCGGCAGGTACGGGGGTGTGTAGCGGATGGACTCTAGGTTGGGTTGGGATGCATTTTTGCATGACTAGTTATGTGGATCAATGTGGATATGGGCGTAGCCCGATATGTGAAATTATGTGATTATATGGGCCAAGGCCCAATTGTGGAAATGATGTAAGTAAGTTGTCTTACTATCTGAATTGTAATATGATATGTGGTTGTGGGCTCAGCCCACATGTGGGTGGAATTCAGTGGACTAATTACACACTGAGTCTGTTTGACTCACCCAAATTTTTACCAAACATCGCAGGTGATCCATGATGCTTGGACCGGGTTGGAGTGGATACGAGGTGGCCCATGCAGAAGAAGTTTTACATGTTTTAAATACTTTATAGTTTCAGTATTCATGAATATTTGTTATTGTAATAAGGGCCATTTAAAGGATTTGAAGTTTATTACTATGTTTTAAAGTGGGTTGTCAATTTTTATTATTTGGGAAATGTTTTATTTTAGCAACTCATATCTTAAAGATATATATATATATATATATATATATAAGTTTTAAATCGAAGAATTTGTAACAACTCAATCGAAGAATTTTGTTTTAAAAAAAAGGTCAATAAATTTTTACGTTTTACTTTTATGTCAAAAAAGAATTTTCGAACGTTTTCCGCAGTGGCATTCTAAATTCGGCCGTGGCTCGTGGGCCGGGTTTTGGGATGTTACATGGACGGCCCCTAACTAAAGCCTTGGATGCCCCCCTTTTAGGTTATACTTAGGGTGTTTATATAGGTTTCTGAATGTGTTTCTTCCCCCTTAAGTATCTTAGTCCGAATGAAATTTCTCTTAGTCACAGCAGAGACACGCCCATGGCACACGCCCGTGTAAGTCGTGGCCAGGCCGTGTTCGAGGCTGTTGAATGAGGCACGGCCTTGTGGTCCTAGGCCCAGGCCGTGTGGATTTCATGATATGGCCCATTTACTCCATTTTGGGCCCATTTTTCGTTCTTTTCATCCTTTGGTGGTTTCTTGGGTATGAAATATGAAAACAAAGGATTAAGAGCACCAAATTACACAATTCAAGGCTTAAATCATCCAAAAGCATGCTAAATGTAGGCCTAAAATATGTTACTTTTACGATTTACCATGTTGCCACCTGAGTTAGAAAAGATCCATAACGTATTTCATGTTTCAATGCTCTGACAATATCGATCTGATCCATTACATGTAATTCCTCCGTCTGAAATTGAAATATGATCCGATATGACATACGAGGAAGAACTGATTCAGATTTTAGATCATGAAGTGAAAGAATTGAGAAATAAGAAAATTTCTTTAGTAAAAGTCTTATGGCATCGACACGGGGTTGAAGAAGCTACTTGGGAGCCCGAGGATGTTATGAGAGAGCAATACCCAAACCTTTTCGTCGGTAAGATTTTCGGGGACGAAAATCCCCAAGGGGGAGAGAATTGAAACAGTCCGGTTTAGACCCTAGTCGGAATAGTGGTTTTGGGACCATAAATCTGAGTCAAAAAATATTTTAATATTATTTTTTGTGTTTGTAATGTGTGAATTGATATATGTGAAATTTTCGTGATTTAATTTTATCGTTTGAGAGTTTGATTTAATAAAAGGACTTAATCGCGTAAAATGTAAAAGTGGCTAATTAATGTGTAAGTGCTAAATTGCTATTGTTCTTATAATATAGAGTCCGTAAAATGTAATTAGGCCACTCTTAATGTTAGTGGACGGTTGAGGACATTAATTATAAAGTTTATGTATTATTTTATTAAGGTTAAAATGGTAATTCTTATATTAATATATATATCTTAATAAAATAAAACATAAAAATTCATGCATTTGTTCATCTATATTGCCGACTTTGAAAGAAAAAATGTAACACCCCAAAAATTTAAGTCTTTAATTTTTGCATGATATGACACAAATTGCTTGGTTGCTTTAATGGCTAAGTGATTTGGGTGTGTATGGGAGTGTTTGATAAGCCTGGGTTCAAGTTTTGGCTTTTGTAAAATTTTTAGTTTTGCTCTTAAATGAATCTAAACACCGACATATAGGCCTTATAAATAACAGTGCTTATTTTATGACGCAAAAAGAGCTTGTGGTCTAGTGGCAAGGTGACATGTTGTGTAACTGTGAGGTCTGAGGTTCAAGTTCTGAGTTGCACAATGCAGTATTTATTTTGCTGCTTGAGCTATGTAGGTAGTGGAGATGGACTGAAACATAGATAAGGGGAGTTTGAATAGAATTAGAATGGAGTTGTTAGGAAAGTTAAGGAGAAATCGATGGAGTAATTCAAGGAGGGATAAGGGGAGAGATACTAGGAGAAAACCAAGGAGTTTGATTGAGAGGAAGTGTTGTGCCGTTTGGGGGAACT
Organism: Gossypium australe; assembly: GCA_005393395.2. Lineage (NCBI taxonomy): Eukaryota > Viridiplantae > Streptophyta > Magnoliopsida > Malvales > Malvaceae > Gossypium > Gossypium australe. The sequence goes on along the minus strand of CM016625.1, from coordinate 79,274,642 downwards.
CTAGCTTTGAGAATTCAGCTGGGAAGAAATGTTTGTCATTTTCGTCATCGGAGGAACATTTTGGTGCCAAATTCTCCTTTTCCTTTCTTTCATTTATCGACTTTTGGTTCATTCAGATTTGTATTGGTTGCTGCACATTATTCAACAAAAGTCCATTTCTTTTTGGTCAAGAGTTGTTAGTAGATTCTGTGAGCAACTTTTCCAATTCTTTTTCTCTTCCTCAATCTGTGCTCTCTTTTGGCCGAACATCACCCTTTTGTTTTATCACTCTCTGCGCCGATCTTCTCTTCACTGCTTCTTGCTATTCTAGTGCTACAAGTGTTTCTGATTATCGGTAAAGTGTTTATACTCCTCACTTTTTGATTAAACATGTTCTCTTCTATTCTTTTTCTTAAAATCGAATACCCTCCTTTTTATCCTTTAATTATCGACGGTTGATTCTTTCCTCACGATATGTTACTTGTTGCAGTTCTAGGGTTTTCCTCGAGGAGTGGTGGAGTGTAAGTGTTTTGAAGTAATTGTAACCCTTGTTCTCAGCGATCAATCAAGGTAATATGTTACCTCATTTTTGGAGTTTAGGCCGTATACTGGTTATGTTCTTATAGGATATCATTTGTGGATTGAGGCCACTTACATGGCCTACCTTGGTTTATGAGATTGGTGTTTGTGGTATAGATAATCGATAAAAGTGTGTGATCACTTTTGGTTAGCGGTCTTGGAGGGCTAAAGTCGCCTCATTCAAGCAAGGTAAGGATGGTGTTTTTAGATTAAGTGTAAATAAGAGGGTGTTTTACCCTAACGATTAAAGGACTGACATTGGGTCATGTTTGAATCTAGGTTGGGTGCTTGAGAAACTTGGAACAGTTGCGTAAATGGGTGTGTATTCACACTGTTTTGACTGTAGAATGGCAAAAGTCGAAAAGTCGAAAAGCTGAAAGATTGGGCTTTAAGTTCACATGGGCATGCGGACGCTCGTGTGGTCAAATCGAGCCCATAATCACGGGCGTATGACTGTAGAGGCCTGCATGAGCATTTTCATGGGCTTAGGCCGTAATGGGCCACGTTGGGCCGAAATGGGCCGTGTGGGCCCAATGGGCTCCTGGGCCCTTCACGGATGAAATCCACGATTTGTGGCAAATACTGGACTAGGCTATGTAGGTCTCATAGCCGTGGCGATATCTAGGCTGAACGGGCCGCTCGAGTAATGGGCCTTGGGCCCATTTACACCGTTATGATTATTTAGGTTACTGGAGTCGTTAGAGGCGACTGCGGACCTCCCGAGAGGTTGATATCTGCACTGAGACCCCAAAGTAGGTAAAATGACCAAAATACCTGTAACACCCCAAACCCGGCCTAGAAGTTAAGCCCGAATTTGACGTGTCACATGGAAGTTTTTTTTTAAAACCATCTTTGAGATTGTTAAAAACTTGTTCGAGAATTACGACCTCTTTGTTAAAACCCAAAACACTTAAGCAATTGTTATCTACTTGAAAACGTAATTATCTTTAAAGACCTTTTGGTTGTGAAAACATATTTGAAATAAACAATTTACGAAAATGGGATGTTTGGGAATAGAGTTGCAGAAGCATTTTGAAAGAAAATCCTAGGCCTTATTACAACATTTAACCCCAAATAGTATAGTAATAAAATAAACAAGAAATAAGTCTGAAGTCCAAATGAACCATTTCTGAAGTATGGTCTCCACCGAGTCATCCAGGGCCCAAGTCCACGTCACTGAGCATTACCTGAAAAGGTTGAGAGAAAGGGCGGTGAGTTACAAGAACTCAGTGTGTAATCCCCTTACCATCATCCACTGGGTCGGAACACACATAGCAATATTTTGGGCCTAAGCCCATTTACAATTATAACATAATAACATGAACATAATATGCATGTGATATGCAATTCCCAACCAAGCCTAATTTTCATCCGCTACACACCACCCATACCAACAATCACACCTGTGGGGATAAAGTCAACCCACCCCGCCAACACACCAATCGCAGGCATAAAGCCATTTAAAACGTAGGCACGAAGCCTTTTAATAACATGGCACGAAGCCTTTTTATAACATGGCACAAAGCCTTTTTATAACGTGGCACAAAGCCTTTTGATAACATGGCACAAAGCCTTTTTATAACATGGCACAAAGCCTTTTTATAACATGGCACAAAGCCTTTTGATAACATGGCACAAAGCCTTTTAAAATGATTGTGGCAGAGCCACCCGAACTAGATTTTGGCAACAGGCCTTTCATATTGTGGCAGAGCCACCGAACTAGATTTTGGCAACAGGCCTTTCTTCTCTTCATCAATTATCCCAACCCATGCAATCATGTATGCATATACAAACAATATTTATAGAATAATTTCAACATAAGGCCCATAACACAAGTTGGCCCATTAAACGATCTAGCAAATTTTACATTTGGCCCATATAACAAATATCACATTTGGCCCATATAGCAAATATAACATTTTGGCCCATAAAGGGTATTTTCGTAGTTTGGTCCATAGGGACATTTCGTAATTCAGCCCATTAGGGGCATTTTCGTAACTTGGCCCGTAAGGGCATTTTCATAATTCAGTAATCGTACCCACTAAGGGTAATTCGATAATTTACTCTCTAAGGGTAATTTAGAAATTTTACCTACCAAGGGTAATTCGAAAATTTTCGCAACCCAAAGGTATTTCAGTAATTTACCCTCTAAGGGTATTTTGGTAATTTTTTACAACCGAGGGGTATTTCGACAATTTACCCTCCACGGGTATTTCGATAATTTCGAAACCCAAAGGTATTTCGGTAACTTACCTTCCAAGGATATTTCGATAATTTCGCAACCCAGGGGTATTTTGGTAATTTACCCTCCAAGGGCATTTTGGTAATTTTTTACAACCCAAGGGTATTTCAATAATTTACCCTCCAAGGGCATTTTGGTAATTTTTACAACCCAAAGTGTAACACCCCAAAGCCGGACAAGACACCACGTCCGGATCTGGTATGCTACGGGAAGATCTTTTTTTTTTTAAAAAGTTAGAATTTCCGTTTAAAGGCTGGGTGAAAACACAGGGTGTTTGAAACAAATTTGAGTAGTCTTGTTTAAAAAACAGTTGATGTATTTGAAACCCGGAGATTTTGAAAACTTAGCCAGAATTTGTAGTTAAAACGAGTTAAAACCATTTAAAACCTCATTAGTTTCTTAGTGATACATAAAACACTTTTAAACTTAGAAGAATTACAAGTTTGGATTGTAACCAGTTGTATTTGTTTATCATGAAAACTCAGTGTGATACCCGATGGTATAGTTTAAAACCCCGTGCGTTATAGTTTTGAAATCATTATCTTTCCAAGTTTTAGTAAAATTCATACCAACTTGTTTTGTTAAGGCATATTAAAATCTAATTAAAACATCAAACAACTTAAAGCATAAATTTAAAGGCCTTTTACAAACCAAATAAAAACCCAAGTGAAAGTAAATAAGCTAAAGTACCAAAAATATAAAGTCTGAGTAAAAACTTTATTCAGCATGGCATAAGCACCTCGAGTCCATCCCGGCTCCAAGTCCGCGTCTACGAGTCACCTGAAAAGTCAAAGGAGAGGGTGAGTCGAGTGACTCAGTGTGTAAATCCCGCTCCCAAGAAAACAACATGCTAACACACATCATACATAGCAGCATAATTAATGCAACCCGATCCTAACCATCCGTATCTCCTTTTCTACCCCGTGTGGTACCAAACCACTGGTGGTGCCAAACCACTGGTGACATATAGTCACAATGTGCTCCCAAAGCACTGGTGTCCCAAAGACACGATATCCGTCAATGTGCTACCAAAGCACTGGTGTCCCAAAGACACAATTGTGCTACCAAAGCACTGGTGACCGAAGTCACAAATCCAATGGTGATGGGGCCAACCCATCGTGTGTTACCAAAACACTAGCAGACGATCCCATATCTCAAGTGGGGCCAACCCACGGTGGTCAAACCACAGGGACAAGTCGCAATGAGGTGCCAAACCTCTGGTGTCCCAAAGACACAATGTGCTACCAAAGCACTGGTGACCGTAGTCACAAATCTGGTGATGGGGCCAACCCATCGTGTGTTACCAAAACACTGGCGTCAATCCCGTATAATCATCTGTGGGGCCAACCCACTGTGGTACTGAGCCACTGGGACGAGACGCTGAGGTACCAAACCTCTGGAGGTGCCAAACCTCTGGTGACCCAAAGTCACAAAGTTGTGCTACCAAAGCACTGGTGCTCGTCAGCACAATATATCACTGCTCCCTCCTCTCGTATCACCCATACATATCATACTCATGGACTTATGCATCTCATACCATCCATGCATATCATGCCAACATATCAAGCATTACAACTCATAACATGTATAACATAAATCATGATATCATGTATTATCATTAATACTCATCAATAGAACAGACTTACCCGAATCGTACACATACCCCATTTGGGTATTCATTTGTTCATCATACTGTTTAAATCTTATTAAGCAATCAGGTTTATTAAGAACATTACTAAGTAGAGGGTGTGTTAGTTACACACCTGATAGTTACGAGTCTAGAAATCCCAACCAAAGCGATCTAGATCCCTTCGATGACTAGCTCCTACAATCGGCCAATATAGGGGTTAGACAACTAAGACATTCTGCCAACAACCCATAACCAAGGGATCAACATTAAGCCATTACCTTCACTTGATTTGGTTTCCTACCAAATCCGAACCCACAGTGGTTCCTTCCTCAACAATCGGCTACCTTCAAAAGAGACTATCAATCTTTATAAGCTTGGCTACACGAGATAAAGAATCAACTAATAGCACTAACACTTACCAATCCTTACCCCACTTGGCTAGTCGGAGAACGGAGGTTTCACCAGATTGTATCCAAAGTCCGAATGACCTATAATGGAATGGGTTCCAAAACCAATGATTAGCACTCACCATAAGGCCACATTCGGCTCTTAATCAATCCAAACGATTAAGAACAGAAAAGAGAAGAAATGGCCATTCGGCCAAAACTTACCACCACCAACGATTAAAGCAAGGCTTCCAAAATACCACTGATGTTCGGCCAAAAGATCACAAGAAAGGGGTGTATAAATTCGGCTAACACTTGGAATAAAGAAGGAGAATTTGCTTTTTAGCTGATTAACACCCTTGTGACCGATTCAGAATGAAAGAAGAAAGAAAATAATTGTGATATGAGAGTAGAGTGGCAATGGAATTTCGGCAAGATGGTTTAGGAAGAAGAGGGAAATCGACAATCAATAGAAGAAAGGTTCGGCTTAAGGTTTTGGGAAGAAAAGAAATGATGGAAATATTTTGGGAGGTGACTTTCGGTTTTGAGCAAGAAAAGGGATGGAGAAGAATGCTTTGGAAGACAAGTTTCGGCTCAACAAAATGGGGAACAAGAAGATGGTATAGGAGATAACATTCGGCTAACACAAATCAAAAGGGAGTAAAGCAGTTTCGGCTACCCAGGTTCCAAGAGAAGAAAAGAGGAAAGTAGGAAAAGAATGGGTGCTAGTTTCGGTTTCCACAAGAAAGAAAAACGAACAAAGTACACACTTGAAAATTCGGCTACACTTGACAAAATGGGAAGAAAGTAGTTTACTACTCTTGACCGAAACAACCCCAAAATGCCAAAAATGCAAAATGAAATTCGGCTAGCACCTCTTCCCACTATGCCGTCACTTCCCCCCACTCCAAGCCCCAAAAATTCGGCCAAATCCCTCCATTAATTCCCCTCCACTCATTTGAAATGTGGTGACCAAGTCTTCCTCCACTTTTTCCTCTCTTCCTTCCATTTGAATGGGTGGACCAAGTCCAAGGAAGAATTCGAATTGCCTTCTAACTCTTCCTCCATGCCGTCCAAAATAAGAGCCAAAATGGGGAATCCTGCTGCTCGAACACTGGACCTCCACCCCTTGATGTTGATGCCATACCAAGCTCCATGTGGCGTCCCCCCTTGCCACTTTGCTAGCTCCTCATTTGTGCTACTAAACACCAAAAATAAAATAAAAACCCCAGCTTCCTCAGCTCCTCTCCTATAGAGCCTAAAAACAAAAATTCTCCCTAACACTCGGGCATACACCTAGGCTATAATTAAGCCCCTAAGACATAAAAATAGCACACAGCACACCACATACTGGCAATAACATGCAACAACAAAATAGCCCCCTAACCCGGGATATTACAGTTCTACCCCCCTTAAAAATAATTTCGGCCTCGAAATTACCTGGTCAAAAGAGTTGCGGGTATTGCTGTCTCATCATATCCTCGGGTTCCCACGTCGCTTCTTCTACACCATGATTCCGCCAAAGTACCTTAACCAAAGGCACAGACTTCCTACGCAGAACCTTCACATCTCGATCAAGAATCTGCACCGGTTCTTCTTCCACAGTCAAGTCTGGATTTACCTCGATCTCTTCCACTGCTACCACATGCGACGGATCTGAACGATACCTCCGAAGCATCGAAACGTGAAAAACGTCGTGAATCTGACTAAGCTCTGCTGGCAACTCAAGCTGATACGCTACTGGTCCAACTCGCCTCAACACCTTATACGGCCCAATGAACCTCGGACTTAGCTTACCTTTCTTCCCGAACCTGAGAACCTTCTTCCAAGGCGAGACCTTCAGAAACACTCGATCCCCAACAGCAAACTCTATATCTCTTCGCTTAAGATCGGCATAAGACTTCTGCCGGTCCTAAGCTTCCTTTAATCGAGCCTGAATCAACTTAACCTTGTCCTCAGTCTCAGCTACTAACTCAGGTCCTAACAACTGACGTTCCCCTAACTCTGTCCAACATGTAGGTGAGCGACACTTCCTACCATACAATGCCTCATACGGAGCCATCTTGATGCTCGCTTGGTAATTGTTGTTGTAGGCAAACTCGGCCAACGGTAGAAACTCCTCCCAACTACCCCTGAAATCCAAGACACAACCTCTCAGCATGTCCTCTAAGATCTGAATGACCCTTTCTGAATGTCTGTCAGACTGCGGGTGGAAAGCCGTGCTGAAATCTAAACGAGTACCCAATGCTTGATGCAATGCTTTCCAGAACCTTGAAGTAAACCTGGGATCCCTATCCGAGATTATCGAAACTGGCACACCGTGCAACCTCACTATCTCTGAAACATACAGCTTCGCTAGCTTCTGAAGTGAGTAGTCAACCCTCACTGGAATAAAGTGAGCTGATTTAGTCAGACGATCCACCACTACCCAAACTGAATCCTTCTTGCTTGGCGTAAGCGGCAACCCACTGACAAAATCCATGGTTATCCTTTCCCACTTCCACCGAGGAATCTTCACAGGCTGAAGCAAACCTGACGGCAACTGATGTTCAGCCTTAACTTGCTGACAAGTCAGACACTTCCCAACAAACTCTGTCACCTCTTTCTTCAGACCAGGCCACCAAAACTGCTCTCTAAGATCCTTATACATCTTGCTACCTCCAGGATGCATAGCATGAGGACTGCTATGTGCGTCCTGAAGAATCTTCTGTCTCAGCTCAACATCTTTAGGCATACAAGCCTTACCCTAAAAACACAAAACCTCATCATTAGACAAGCTGTAACCATCCACACCACCATTCTGCACTTACAACCTTCGCGCACCCAGAACCTCATCCTCTAACTGTTTCTCTCTGATCTGCTCAACCCAAGTAGGCTTAACCTGCAGCTCTGCCAAAATACTCCCGTCGTCATACAAGCTCAATTGGGCAAACAACGCTCTTAAGTCCGAAACAACCTTACGGCTTAACGCGTCTGCCACCACGTTAGCCTTGCCCGGATGATACTCGATGGAACAGTCGTAATCTTTCAGCAACTCAACCCATCTACGCTGCCTCAAATTCAAATCCTTCTGAGTCAGTAGATACTTCAGACTCTTATGATCCGTGTAGACTATCGATCTCTCTCCATATAAGTAGTGCCTCCAAATCTTTAAGGCGAAGACTACAGCCGCTAGCTCCAAATCGTGTGTCGGATAGTTGACCTCATGTGGCCTCAGCTGCCTAGAAGCGTAAGCCACAACCTTACCTTCTTGCATCAGCACACAACCCAGACCCGTATGTGATGCATCGCAGTAGACTGTGTATTCCTTACCAGCCTCAGGTTGAATTAAAACCGGAGCCTCAGTCAAGATCTTCTTTAACTTATCGAAGCTTTCCTGTTGTTTCTCAGTCCATACAAACGGAACCTCTTTCCTTAACAACTTGGTCATCGGCGCTGCTATTAGCGAGAAACCCTCAACAAACCTTCGGTAGTATCCGGCCAAACCCAGAAAACTACGAATCTCAGCCACTGACCTAGGCGGCTTCCAATCCAAAACTGCCTCAATCTTGCGAGGATCTACTCGAATACCCTCAGCTGACACTACATGACCCAAGAATGTCACTTCTCTAAGCCAGAACTCGCATTTACTGAACTTAGCATAGAGTTGCTTTTCCCTCAGAATCTGTAGCACCACTCTCAAATGCTCATCATGCTCTTCCTCTGTCCTTGAGTACACTAAAATGTCATCTATAAAAACCACCACGAACTGATCTAGATACTGCTGAAACACCCTGTTCATCATATCCATAAACGCTGCCGGTGCGTTAGTCAACCCGAATGGCATTACCAGGAATTCGTAGTGCCCATACCGAGTCCGAAACGCTGTTTTATGGATATCAGCCTCCTTAACCTTTAGCTGATGGTACCCAGACCTCAGATCAATCTTAGAGAATACCGCAGCACCCTTCAGCTGATCAAACAAGTCATCTATCCGTGGCAACGGATACTTGTTTTTAATCGTCAGCTTGTTCAACTGGCGGTAGTCTATGCACATCCGCATCGTACCATCCTTCTTCTTAACAAAAAGAACTGGGGCACCCCACGGCGAAACACTTGGCCTGATAAAACCTCGATCCAATAACTCCTGGATCTGAGCCTTAAGCTCCACCAATTCCTTTGATGCCATCCTGTACGGAGCAATAGACACTGGCGCAGTCCCGGGTAACAGATCAATCCCGAACTCTACCTCACGATCTGGCGGCAAACCTGGAAGCTCTTCAGGAAACACATCAGCAAATTCCTTAACAGTACAAACCTTCTCAACAGCAGACTCTTTAGCCTCCAAGGCATACACATGAACCACATACGCACCACAACCCTTCCTGACCATCTTCTCCGCTTTCAGAGCAGATACCACATTTGATAAGTAATCTCTCCTATTACCTATCATAGCCACCTCAACACCATCAACCGTCTTAAGAACCATACGTTTAGCCGCGCAATCCAACCTCGCCTGGTACTTAACCAGCCAATCCATCCCGAGAATCAAATCGAACTCCCCAAACGGCAGTTCCATCAGATCAGCAGCAAACACTACCCCTTGGAGTTCTAGGGGTACCTCTCTAAACAGTTTATCTACTACTACAGAGTGACCTAAAGGACTAATCACAGTCATCTGCCTAGAAGATATCTCAGAGTCTAAGTCCATGGTCTCTACTATACTACTGGCAACATAAGAGTGCGTAGAACCCACATCGATTAAAGCAGTATAAGGAGTACCAAAAATCAAAAACGTACCGGTTATGACGTCCGGTGCGTCGCCCTCCTCTCGGCGCCTCGCAGCATATACCAATCCAGGCTGTCTAGCATTAGAACTACCTGCACCTCTGCCCGGTGCTCCACGGCCCCGACCAAAACCATTACCACCTCTGCCATTACCACGGCCCCTCTGCGGTGGCGGTCCATTACCTCTGAACTGATTACGGCCCTGACTCTCAGACTGAATCCTGGCCATCCTACGCGGACAGTCCCTAATGCGATGCTCCAGAGAACCACACTCGAAGCAACCTTTACCTCCAGTCCAACAACCACCCCAATGAGATTTCCCACACTGATTACACTGCGGCGCTCCCTGCCTAGCAGCAACAAACCTAGCAGACTGATTCTGCCCACTCGGTCTAGCCCTCTTCTGCGGATTACCAGACGAACCAGAAGACCCAAAGCTCCTCTTAAGCCTACTCCTGTCCATACTCTGCCTCACTGACTCCTTAACACCCTCGGCTACCTTAGCTTTCTCAACTAAGACAGCAAACTCACGCTCCTGCTGAGGAGCAATCAGCAGCCTCAACTCGTCTCGCAGGCCATCCTCGAAACGAACACACCTCTCATGCTCAGTGGCTACAATGCCCCTGGCATACCTACTCAGCTTCAGGAACTCAGCTTCGTACTCAGCAACAGATTTACTCCCCTGAACAAGCCTCAGAAATGCCTTTCGCTGGGAGTCGATGTAACTAGCCCCGATATATTTCTTTTGATATGCAGCCCGAAAATAATCCCATGTCAAATCCTCTACTGCCACACTATCTCGAACCGTGAGCCACCACTGATATGACTCATCCCGGAGAAGCGATACAATACCCTTCAGCTTCTCCTCAGCTGTCAGGTCCAGATCATCCATGATCCGCTCAGTTGCCTCTAGCCAGTATTCAGCAGTGCTAGGAGCAACACCCGAAACACCTCGGAAGAATTCGGCCCCGTTAGCCCGGAGTCGCTCAGGAACTGATTTCCTAACTCCTGCACCACCACTAGCCCCAGCTACCCTTTCCAACACTCGCAGCATCGCCTGTGACACTGCGTCATCCCCGGTCTGATCTTGGAACTCACCACCTCCAGCTGGTGGCGGAACCGGTATCTCATTTTCTGAACCCTGCCCAGATCCTAGGGGCTCAGAAACCGTCATCCTACCCCTACCTCTACCACGAGTATTACGACCACGTCCGCCTCGAGTGCTCATGTCAAATCTTTCTACGTATCTGATTAAGAATTTTATGCATCAGTGTTTATTCCACTTGTTTAAAGGCAAGTCTTATGAATATTTAAGAAGATTTGTTTTCGCAAGTTCACAGAATCCTATCAGTTTCAATCTCTAAAGTAGCATACTATTGCTAGTCATCAATCATATCATATCCAATCAATTCACAAGGAATAGTCCGGGGTACTTACCTGGGCGAACTGGTGCCGGAGACTCGGTGCCATGCCTTTCAAAACCATACTTTCAAACAAACATTTAAACAGACTTTTGAAAACCATTTTGGGCCTCAGGCCCACAGCCGAGCCTTTGAACTTGGCTCTGATACCACAATTGTAACACCCCAAACCCGGACAAGACACCACGTCCGGATCTGGTATGCTACGGGAAGATCTTTTTTTTTAAAAAAGTTAGAATTTCCGTTTAAAGGCTGGGTGAAAACACAGGGTGTTTGAAACAAATTTGAGTAGTCTTGTTTAAAAAACAGTTGATGTATTTGAAACCCGGAGATTTTGAAAACTTAGCCAGAATTTGTAGTTAAAACGAGTTAAAACCATTTAAAACCTCATTAGTTTCTTAGTGATACATAAAACACTTTTAAACTTAGAAGAATTACAAGTTTGGATTGTAACCAGTTGTATTTGTTTATCATGAAAACTCAGTGTGATACCCGATGGTATAGTTTAAAACCCCGTGCGTTATAGTTTTGAAATCATTATCTTTCCAAGTTTTAGTAAAATTCATACCAACTTGTTTTGTTAAGGCATATTAAAATCTAATTAAAACATCAAACAACTTAAAGCATAAATTTAAAGGCCTTTTACAAACCAAATAAAAACCCAAGTGAAAGTAAATAAGCTAAAGTACCAAAAATATAAAGTCTGAGTAAAAACTTTATTCAGCATGGCATAAGCACCTCGAGTCCATCCCGGCTCCAAGTCCGCGTCTACGAGTCACCTGAAAAGTCAAAGGAGAGGGTGAGTCGAGTGACTCAGTGTGTAAATCCCGCTCCCAAGAAAACAACATGCTAACACACATCATACATAGCAGCATAATTAATGCAACCCGATCCTAACCATCCGTATCTCCTTTTCTACCCCGTGTGGTACCAAACCACTGGTGGTGCCAAACCACTGGTGACATATAGTCACAATGTGCTCCCAAAGCACTGGTGTCCCAAAGACACGATATCCGTCAATGTGCTACCAAAGCACTGGTGTCCCAAAGACACAATTGTGCTACCAAAGCACTGGTGACCGAAGTCACAAATCCAATGGTGATGGGGCCAACCCATCGTGTGTTACCAAAACACTAGCAGACGATCCCATATCTCAAGTGGGGCCAACCCACGGTGGTCAAACCACAGGGACAAGTCGCAATGAGGTGCCAAACCTCTGGTGTCCCAAAGACACAATGTGCTACCAAAGCACTGGTGACCGTAGTCACAAATCTGGTGATGGGGCCAACCCATCGTGTGTTACCAAAACACTGGCGTCAATCCCGTATAATCATCTGTGGGGCCAACCCACTGTGGTACTGAGCCACTGGGACGAGACGCTGAGGTACCAAACCTCTGGAGGTGCCAAACCTCTGGTGACCCAAAGTCACAAAGTTGTGCTACCAAAGCACTGGTGCTCGTCAGCACAATATATCACTGCTCCCTCCTCTCGTATCACCCATACATATCATACTCATGGACTTATGCATCTCATACCATCCATGCATATCATGCCAACATATCAAGCATTACAACTCATAACATGTATAACATAAATCATGATATCATGTATTATCATTAATACTCATCAATAGAACAGACTTACCCGAATCGTACACATACCCCATTTGGGTATTCATTTGTTCATCATACTGTTTAAATCTTATTAAGCAATCAGGTTTATTAAGAACATTACTAAGTAGAGGGTGTGTTAGTTACACACCTGATAGTTACGAGTCTAGAAATCCCAACCAAAGCGATCTAGATCCCTTCGATGACTAGCTCCTACAATCGGCCAATATAGGGGTTAGACAACTAAGACATTCGGCCAACAACCCATAACCAAGGGATCAACATTAAGCCATTACCTTCACTTGATTTGGTTTCCTACCAAATCCGAACCCACAGTGGTTCCTTCCTCAACAATCGGCTACCTTCAAAAGAGACTATCAATCTTTATAAGCTTGGCTACACGAGATAAAGAATCAACTAATAGCACTAACACTTACCAATCCTTACCCCACTTGGCTAGTCGGAGAACGGAGGTTTCACCAGATTGTATCCAAAGTCCGAATGACCTATAATGGAATGGGTTCCAAAACCAATGATTAGCACTCACCATAAGGCCACATTCGGCTCTTAATCAATCCAAACGATTAAGAACAGAAAAGAGAAGAAATGGCCATTCGGCCAAAACTTACCACCACCAACGATTAAAGCAAGGCTTCCAAAATACCACTGATGTTCGGCCAAAAGATCACAAGAAAGGGGTGTATAAATTCGGCTAACACTTGGAATAAAGAAGGAGAATTTGCTTTTTAGCTGATTAACACCCTTGTGACCGATTCAGAATGAAAGAAGAAAGAAAATAATTGTGATATGAGAGTAGAGTGGCAATGGAATTTCGGCAAGATGGTTTAGGAAGAAGAGGGAAATCGGCAATCAATAGAAGAAAGGTTCGGCTTAAGGTTTTGGGAAGAAAAGAAATGATGGAAATATTTTGGGAGGTGACTTTCGGTTTTGAGCAAGAAAAGGGATGGAGAAGAATGCTTTGGAAGACAAGTTTCGGCTCAACAAAAATGGGGAACAAGAAGATGGTATAGGAGATAACATTCGGCTAACACAAATCAAAAGGGAGTAAAGCAGTTTCGGCTACCCAGGTTCCAAGAGAAGAAAAGAGGAAAGTAGGAAAAGAATGGGTGCTAGTTTCGGTTTCCACAAGAAAGAAAAACGAACAAAGTACACACTTGAAAATTCGGCTACACTTGACAAAATGGGAAGAAAGTAGTTTACTACTCTTGACCGAAACAACCCCAAAATGCCAAAAATGCAAAATGAAATTCGGCTAGCACCTCTTCCCACTATGCCGTCACTTCCCCCCACTCCAAGCCCCAAAAATTCGGCCAAATCCCTCCATTAATTCCCCTCCACTCATTTGAAATGTGGTGACCAAGTCTTCCTCCACTTTTTCCTCTCTTCCTTCCATTTGAATGGGTGGACCAAGTCCAAGGAAGAATTCGAATTGCCTTCTAACTCTTCCTCCATGCCGTCCAAAATAAGAGCCAAAATGGGGAATCCTGCTGCTCGAACACTGGACCTCCACCCCTTGATGTTGACGCCATACCAAGCTCCATGTGGCGTCCCCCCTTGCCACTTTGCTAGCTCCTCATTTGTGCTACTAAACACCAAAAATAAAATAAAAACCCCAGCTTCCTCAGCTCCTCTCCTATAGAGCCTAAAAACAAAAATTCTCCCTAACACTCGGGCATACACCTAGGCTATAATTAAGCCCCTAAGACATAAAAATAGCACACAGCACACCACATACTGGCAATAACATGCAACAACAAAATAGCCCCCTAACCCGGGATATTACACAAAGGTATTTCAGTAATTTACCCTCCAAGGGCATTTTGGTAATTTCACAACCCAAGGGTATTTCGATAATTTACACAACCCAGGGTATTTCGGTAATTTGCAACTGAGGGGTATTTCGGTAATTTACCCTCCAAGGGTATTTTAGTAATTTCGCAACCCAGGGAATTTCGGTAATTTACCCTCTAAGGGTATTTTGGTAATTTCACAACCCAAGGGTATTTCGATAATTTACCTTCTAAGGGTAATTCGGTAATTTACCCACCAAGGGTAATTCAGTAATTTACCCACCAAGGGTAATTCGTTAATATACCCTCCAAGGGTAATTCGGTAATTTACCCTCCAAGGGTAATTCAGTAATTTACCCTCCAAGGATAATTCAGTAATTTTAACCACCATGGGTAATCCGGTAATTTTACCCTCTAAGGGTAATTCAGTAATTTCATATTTAACGGTGTTTCCGAAGATTCACTATCGCCTCGAGTGATACAGAACTCTATTTGGGTCTTTACGGAACTATTGGGTCAAAATCTATTTTAGGCCCAAACGGGGTAATTTCGCAACTAAAACTTAACTAGTAATTTGGGGCATAAAAATTTAAACTGTCCATTTGTGTCATACTGACTAAATTGGCTATAACTCGAGTTAGAAAACTCGAAATCTAGATCCGTAAAATTTCCTTGAAACTAGACTCATGTATCTTCTTACTGTAATTTTTCCAGAATTTTTAGCCTATCCATTTAGTACAGTTTATTCCTTAAATTTTCCCTTGTTTCACTGTCCAGCAATTCTGCCCTCTCTTAACTTAATTTCAATTATCTCACTGTACAGTTTTCATATACTACTGAAACTTGTTTCTCTTGAAAATAGACTCAATAAGGAATCCATGCATATAAATTATAACCCATAATTCACTTTGTGAAATTTTATATGATTTTTCAAAAACAGATCAGTGAACCCCGAAGTTAATCAGAACCAGTCTCACTAAAATAAAGATATCTCAGAATATAAAATTTCTTTTCCTTCTCCGTTTCTTCGATATTAAAATAGACACAGCAAGCTTTAATTTGATATCTTATTCACTTTCTAATTCCTTTTCTCCTATTTTTAGTGATTTTTCAAAAACACGTCACTGCTTCTAACCGAAACTGGTTTATTACGAAATACGATTACCACTACGATCATATGCACACCCGAGTGATTACGGATGCCGGTTTTTAGTTTTCTTCGGTATTTCGGCCGATTAACAGCATAGTTCATACAAACTTTCAGAGAAGTGTGAGGTTACACACCATTTGAGATATGTATATGGAAGGGTATGAGATTACACACCTTATTCGGAACCCGTAACGCGATGCTCTCCGCGGCACCAAAAATCCGAGTCACTTCTTACGAGGGATAGGTTTTCGATTGAACCTTTGATAAAGTACTTCTTGACCTTGTAACCAGCATAAAATCTCTCATGGCAAGTCCCTAGACTCTCAACCATGTTACAAATTAGTCCCCTCATTAGCTAGCTTAAGCTTTGAGGACTCCAAAAATACAAAAATTATCAACTAAAGCCATCAAAATCACTTACTTGAAGAGAAAATGAGTTGCTAAAATTTTCAAGCTTTCAAAGCCCTCCCATGGCTGATATTTTTTGGTTGGTGAAGGAGAATAAAAGAAAAGATGATAACTTTTGCTTATATCATCTTATTTTATTCATTTTACCTACCAATACCACCAATTTTGACCAAAATAAATGCCCTTGTCCCTATATTTTTTTTTATGGCCGGCCTACTCATTTAGACAAGGACAAATTGTACATTTGGAACCTCCAATTTCTAATCCATAGCTATTTGGCACTTCTAGCAAATAAAATTAAACTTTAGCACTTTATGCGATTTAGTCCTTTTTTCGAAATTAAGCCCTCAATCGCTAATATTGAGACACCAAAAATTTCATGCATATTATAAACATGTTATACACATAGAATAACATGAAAATAATTTTCTCTATCCTCGGTTTAGTGATTCCGAGATCACTGTTCCGACTATCCCCTAAATCGGGCTATTACACCCTCCATGCATTTTTTTTTCTCACCTACCCCATTCTTTTCAAATCTCATCATTATATTTTTTTTTCTTTTTCAACAAATCACTCTCCATCATTCCTTTTTTTCTCACCTACTCCATTATTCCAAATTCCATCATTATTATTTTCCCACTTCTTTATTATCCTTTTTCTTTTATTTCTTTTCCTTTCTTTTTCCTTATTTTCTTCCTTACCATACCTTTTCATAATTTAATAAGTCCACCTTACCATAATTACAACCATGGAAGGAAGTACAAAAATAATAGTCAAAATTTGCACACAATGGGATTTGAACCTCTTCCCTCAAGGTACTTCACTTGATGCCATAACCTCCTTGCCATGTGCTCATTTATGCTAGCAATTTACTCTTTTATTTCCATAAGCCTTGATGCCACTTACTATCTCTCCTTATTAGGCTTAAACACAAAATTTTACTAAGGCCCAACTTGAACTCGAAACTTCATAGAATCCGGTAACTTTCTAAAATCATCTTCTTAATAAGTCCAACTTGAAATAATGTCATTCTCCTGTTCTCAAAAATTTTAAACACTCCTATGCCTAAGGCCCAATGGGCCCAATCCTACTAGGCCCAATTTCGGGATGTTACAATTCTACCCTCCTTAAAGAAAATTTCGTCCTCGAAATTTCCAATCAACTACTAAATGTACCGCTTAAATCACCTCACTATGCTTTCGCTGCGCACTCTGATCTTAATAACACTAATGTAATTTTAACATAATCTTGAATTCTCTTTCACAACCAAACATCTAACTACAGAAGCAAGCAGTCATTTCCCACTTATACTTAAAATTTTTCTACACTCAATCATCACATCCAACCAAAACATACCTGACTGATGGTGATGAAACAAACCCGAGCCTTATGCTCCTTAGACCCGCATCTCATACATGCTCCTGACCTCCTTCAGCATTTTCTAGGATGATGCTTTCTACATAATCGCAAACCGAAAAGTTTGGACGTGCTTTGACATGCTTTACAGAACGACACTGCGACCCAAAAGAATCACAATCTCTTTTCTTCCTACAGTCCACACTCCCAACTCGAAGTGCTTCACCAATTCCTTTAACCTCTTCAAATAACTCCTTAACTAATTGAGTCATCTTATCAACCTTAGTTCGATCATGAGATCCCGTCTCAGCCACTGACACTGCTAGCGCCCCCCCTCTTTCGGGCACATGCCTCAGTGCTGAAGGTCTAGCCCTAGCACTTCGGCCTCTATCACGTCCACGTCCTCTAGCACTCATGTTCACTAATGTCGATTTAATCTGATTAAAAGTCTTATGAATCAATATACTATTCGACGTTTATTAAACAATGTCTTATGGAGTATTAGAGTTGAAGTGGTTTTCGCGAAAAGTATCCTAAAGTCTCAATCTCTATAATTTTTACTCCTAAAGCCAAAAGTTCTGGAGTATTTCTACGGTCATATCACAATAATCATAAGATGATAACATATACTTACTTGACTTGGTGTCGGATACTCGTGGTTCCATACTTCCTTTAGAACATATATTTATAAATCAAAATTTTAAACAGCTTTGGAAAACGCTATTGAACCCAAACCACAGCCGAGTTTTGCAAACTGAGCTCTGATACCACTTAATTGTAACACCCCAAACCCGGCCTAGAAGTTAAGCCCGAATTTGACGTGTCACATGGATGTTTTTTTTTTAAACCATCTTTGAGATTGTTAAAAACTTGTTCGAGAATTACGACCTCTTTGTTAAAACCCAAAACACTTAAGCAATTGTTATCTACTTGAAAACGTAATTATCTTTAAAGACCTTTTGGTTGTGAAAACATATTTGAAATAAACAATTTACGAAAATGGGATGTTTGGGAATAGAGTTGCAGAAGCATTTTGAAAGAAAATCCTAGGCCTTATTACAACATTTAACCCCAAATAGTAGAGTAATAAAATAAACAATAAATAAGTCTGAAGTCCAAATGAACCATTTCTGAAGTATGGTCTCCACCGAGTCATCCAGGGCCCAAGTCCACGTCACTGAGCATTACCTGAAAAGGTTGAGAGAAAGGGGGGTGAGTTACAAGAACTCAGTGTGTAATCCCCTTACCATCATCCACTGGGTCGGAACACACATAGCAATATTTTGGGCCTAAGCCCATTTACAATTATAACATAATAACATGAACATAATATGCATGTGATATGCAATTCCCAACCAAGCCTAATTTTCATCCGCTACACACCACCCATACCAACCATCACACCTGTGGGGATAAAGTCAACCCACCCCGCCAACACACCAATCGCAGGCATAAAGCCATTTAAAACGTAGGCACGAAGCCTTTTAATAACATGGCACGAAGCCTTTTTATAACATGGCACAAAGCCTTTTTATAACGTGGCACAAAGCCTTTTGATAACATGGCACAAAGCCTTTTTATAACATGGCACAAAGCCTTTTGATAACATGGCACAAAGCCTTTTAAAATGATTGTGGCAGAGCCACCCGAAGTAGATTTTGGCAACAGGCCTTTCATATTGTGGCAGAGCCACCGAACTAGATTTTGGCAACAGGCCTTTCATATTGTGGCAGAGCCACCGAACTAGATTTTGGCAATAGGCCTTTCTTCTCTTCATCAATTATCCCAACCCATGCAATCATGTATGCATATACAAACAATATTTATAGAATAATTTCAACATAAGGCCCATAACACAAGTTGGCCCATTAAACGATCTAGCAAATTTTACATTTGGCCCATATAACAAATATCACATTTGGCCCATATAGCAAATATAACATTTTGGCCCATAAAGGGTATTTTCGTAGTTTGGTCCATAGGGACATTTCGTAATTCAGCCCATTAGGGGCATTTTCGTAACTTGGCCCGTAAGGGCATTTTCATAATTCAGTAATCGTACCCACTAAGGGTAATTCGATAATTTACTCTCTAAGGGTAATTTAGAAATTTTACCTACCAAGGGTAATTCGAAAATTTTCGCAACCCAAAGGTATTTCAGTAATTTACCCTCTAAGGGTATTTGGTAATTTTTTACAACCGAGGGGTATTTCGACAATTTACCCTCCACGGGTATTTCGATAATTTCGAAACCCAAAGGTATTTCGGTAACTTACCTTCCAAGGATATTTCGATAATTTCGCAACCCAGGGGTATTTTGGTAATTTACCCTCCAAGGGCATTTTGGTAATTTTTTACAACCCAAGGGTATTTCAATAATTTACCCTCCAAGGGCATTTTGGTAATTTTTACAACCCAAAGGTATTTCAGTAATTTACCCTCCAAGGGCATTTTGGTAATTTCACAACCCAAGGGTATTTCGATAATTTACACAACCCAGGGTATTTCGGTAATTTGCAACCGAGGGGTATTTCGGTAATTTACCCTCCAAGGGTATTTAGTAATTTCGCAACCCAGGGAATTTCGGTAATTTACCCTCTAAGGGTATTTTGGTAATTTCACAACCCAAGGGTATTTCGATAATTTACCTTCTAAGGGTAATTCGGTAATTTACCCACCAAGGGTAATTCAGTAATTTACCCACCAAGGGTAATTCAGTAATATACCCTCCAAGGGTAATTTGGTAATTTACCCTCCAAGGGTAATTCAGTAATTTACCCTCCAAGGATAATTCAGTAATTTTAACCACCATGGGTAATCCGGTAATTTTACCCTCTAAGGGTAATTCGGTAATTTCATATTTAACGGTGTTTCCGAAGATTCACTATCGCCTCGAGTGATACAGAACTCTATTTGGGTCTCTACGGAACTATTGGGTCAAAATCTATTTTAGGCCCAAACGGGGTAATTTCGCAACTAAAACTTAACTAGTAATTTGGGGCATAAAAATTTAAACTGTCCATTTGTGTCATACTGACTAAATTGGCTATAACTCGAGTTAGAAAACTCGAAATCTAGATCCGTAAAATTTCCTTGAAACTAGACTCATGTATCTTCTTACTGTAATTTTTCCAGAATTTTTAGCCTATCCATTTAGTACAGTTTATTCCTTAAATTTTCCCTTGTTTCACTGTCCAGCAATTCTGCCCTCTCTTAACTTAATTTCAATTATCTCACTGTACAGTTTTCATATACTACTGAAACTTGTTTCTCTTGAAAATAGACTCAATAAGGAATCCATGCATATAAATTATAACCCATAATTCACTTTGTGCAATTTTATATGATTTTTCAAAAACAGATCAGTGAACCCCGAAGTTAATCAGAACCAGTCTCACTAAAATAAAGATATCTCAGAATATAAAATTTCTTTTCCTTCTCCGTTTCTTCGATATTAAAATAGACACAGCAAGCTTTAATTTGATATCTTATTCACTTTCTAATTCCTTTTCTCCTATTTTTAGTGATTTTTCAAAAACACGTCACTGCTTCTAACCGAAACTGGTTTATTACGAAATACGATTACCACTACGATCATATGCACACCCGAGTGATTACGGATGCCGGTTTTTAGTTTTCTTCGGTATTTCGGCCGATTAACAGCATAGTTCATACAAACTTTCAGAGAAGTGTGAGGTTACACACCATTTTAGATATGTATATGGAAGGGTATGAGATTACACACCTTATTCGGAACCCGTAACGCGATGCTCTCCGCGGCACCAAAAATCCGAGTCACTTCTTACGAGGGATAGGTTTTCGATTGAACCTTTGATAAAGTACTTCTTGACCTTGTAACCAGCATAAAATCTCTCATGGCAAGTCCCTAGACTCTCAACCATGTTACAAATTAGTCCCCTCATTAGCTAGCTTAAGCTTTGAGGACTCCAAAAATACAAAAATTATCAACTAAAGCCATCAAAATCACTTACTTGAAGAGAAAATGAGTTGCTAAAATTTTCAAGCTTTCAAAGCCCTCCCATGGCTGATATTTTTTGGTTGGTGAAGGAGAATAAAAGAAAAGATGATAACTTTTGCTTATATCATCTTATTTTATTCATTTTACCTACCAATACCACCAATTTTGACCAAAATAAATGCCCTTGTCCCTATATTTTTTTTATGGCCGGCCTACTCATTTAGACAAGGACAAATTGTACATTTGGAACCTCCAATTTCTAATCCATAGCTATTTGGCACTTCTAGCAAATAAAATTAAACTTTAGCACTTTATGCGATTTAGTCCTTTTTTCGAAATTAAGCCCTCAATCGCTAATATTGAGACACCAAAAATTTCATGCATATTTATAAACATGTTATACACATAGAATAACATGAAAATAATTTTCTCTATCCTCGGTTTAGTGATTCCGAGATCACTGTTCCGACTATCCCCTAAATCGGGCTATTACACCCTCCATGCATTTTTTTTTTCTCACCTACCCCATTCTTTTCAAATCTCATCATTATATTTTTTTTTCTTTTTCAACAAATCACTCTCCATCATTCCTTTTTTTTCTCACCTACTCCATTATTCCAAATTCCATCATTATTATTTTCCCACTTCTTTATTATCCTTTTTCTTTTATTTCTTTTTCCTTTCTTTTTCCTTATTTTCTTCCTTACCATACCTTTTCATAATTTAATAAGTCCACCTTACCATAATTACAACCATGGAAGGAAGTACAAAAATAATAGTCAAAATTTGCACACAATGGGATTTGAACCTCTTCCCTCAAGGTACTTCACTTGATGCCATAACCTCCTTGCCATATGCTCATTTATGCTAGCAATTTACTCTTTTATTTCCATAAGCCTTGATGCCACTTACTATCTCTCCTTATTAGGCTTAAACACAAAATTTTACTAAGGCCCAACTTGAACTCGAAACTTCATAGAATCCGGTAACTTTCTAAAATCATCTTCTTAATAAGTCCAACTTGAAATAATGTCATTCTCCTGTTCTCAAAATTTTTAAACACTCCTATGCCTAAGGCCCAATGGGCCCAATCCTACTAGGCCCAATTTCGGGATGTTACAATACCCCTAAATGGTGAAATGACTATTTTACCCCTAATAGATGGAAATGACTGTTATACCCCTAAAGGTAGGTTGACTAATGTGTTCAATATTTGTATATGACTATTACTGGGTATGATATTCTGTATATACGTATGATTTATGACATGACATGTTGCATGGGGTTGGGTTACTGTTATGGAGGAAGTATACTGTACTGGTGGCTTTGCCACATATACTGTTACTGGCAACTTTACTGCAATACTGTTACTGGCAGCTTTGGTACGATATTGGTGTGTTGGCTACGTGGGTCGATTTTATGCCTACATGGTGTGTTGGTGGTACGGAGTGGTGTGTTGGCTGGATTGGGATGGGTTGCATTATGGCACTGTACTGATATGGTATTGGGCTAAGGCCCACACTGTTACTGTGTTAGACTAAGACCTACACTGTACTGTTACTGAATAGGGCTCAGGCCCAGACTGTTATTGCATGTTATATACTGACTGACTGATAGGGGATTACGGACTGAGTTTCATAAACTCACCCTTTCCTTTTAACTGTACAGGTAATCCTCAGCCATAGGCGATTTGGTGCTGTGAGGGACTCGGAGGTGGCTACACAACTATAGTTGTTCTACACTTGCTTTTATTAAAATTGAAGGTTTGTGTTGGGTTTTGTTTATGTAATAAGGCCATTTATGTGTGTTTAATTTTTTAATTGGGGCTTTTGTTTACTTATTTTAAACTGCTAGTTTATGAGAAGACAAATTTTCAAAATAATTACCGTATTCAAAGACACAAAATTTAAACATTAGATTTTTTCCAAAAGCTTTCACGATTTTAAATCAACCTACTATAACAATAGTAGATAATAAGGCAAACGCTTTGACTAGATGATTTGTTAAATAATAATAAGGGGGTTTTTAAACTTAGAAACAAATTTTTACCAACAAGTCCAATTTTCGAAAGACACTTCAATGTAACACGCCAGATTTGACCATAACGTCTAGGCCGGGTTTGGGGTGTTACATTTAGTGGTATCAGAGCCAGGTTACAAAACTCGACTGTGGAATGGGTTTGAAAATATTTGGAATTTCGGGAAAACTGTTCTTAAAATGTTTTGGAAGGTTTACAAGTGTGGCACACTGAGTCTCCAACACCGAACCCGTAAGTTTTCTTTATACTGTAGACTGCTTGAACTGAAATACACTGAGAGACTACTATAGATAGTAGGAAACTAAAAACTATAGGGAGACCTTGATTTACGAAAACAAAACTCTGATGATTTCTTTTCATAAGACATTTGTTAATAATTACTGAAATTACAAACTGATACATAAAACTCCTTAAACAAATAATACGTTATTTGATATGAGCACTAAAGGTACTTGCGGAAGGGGTATACGAGGCCACGGTAGAGGCCGAGGAAGTGCTAGGGCTGGGTCTTCGACATCAAGCCACATGCCTAATGTTGAGGCTAGAGAGGCACCAGCTTCACCGATGACTGAGATAGGATCATACGATCGAGCGCCTGGGGATGATCCATTATCCCAAGCTATGCTCCACATTCTGGAAAGGGTCGCAAGTACTAGTACTGGTGCTGTGGGCCGTGGGGCGATTTCAGAATGACTCCAGTCGAACAGAACAGAAATCTTCAGGGGTATTTCTGGAGTAGCCCCTAATGTGGCTGAATACTGGTTGGAAGCCACAGAGAGAATAATGGACGACCTCGATTGCACTTCTAAACAAAAACTGAAAAGTGCAGTGTATTTACTGCGAGACAAGGCTTAACAGTGATGGCTTACCGTGAGACAGGGTACTCAGGCCGACTGGTAAACGTGGGATTTTTTTAAGGTGGCCTTCCAAGGAAAGCATGTGGGTGCAAGTTATGTGGACGCCCAAAGAAGGGAATTTCTGAGCTTGACACAGGGGAATAAAACTGTAGCAGAATATGAGGCAGAGTTCCTGCGACTGAGTCGCTATGCTCGTGGGATAGTGGCGACTGAATATGAACACTGTGTGCGATTCGAGGATGGACTCCGAGATGAGTTACGAGTCTTGATAGCTCTGTAGAAGGAACAAGATTTTGTTGTCCTAGTAGAAAAGGCAAAACTCACTGAGGAAGTGAAGCGCTCTGAGCACCAGAACATTGAGAAGGATAGGGGCAGGTATAAGAGGGATTCAGAACCCTCAAGTTCTTCTAGAAGGCCTAAAAAGAAGACCAGGTTTGATGGGCCAGTCCGAGCTGGGGTTCCTGTTGCAAGACCACAGCCTTGTGCTGATTGTGGGAGACATCACTTGGGTGACTGCTGGAAGAAGATTGGGGCATGTTTCAGATGTGGGTCTATGGAGCATCAAGTCAAGAATTGTCCTCAGAGGCCTATTCAAATGCAAGCTACAGGCCAGGATTATATTCAGCCAGCGAGAGGTGGTCAGTAGCCACCGAGAGGCTGTGGGCAAGCCACGGGTGGAAATGGTATGGGACGAGGTCGTGGAACGCCAGACAGAGGTGCTGGTAACACTGAGGCGAGGCAGCCAGCATTGGTTTATGCTACTTATCCTCGAGAGAATGGTGACGCTCCAGATGTTATAACCAGTACGTTCCTAATTCATAATGTACCTTATGCTGCTCTGATTGATATAAGGTCTATGCATTCATACATTGCATACACTGTGTCTGGCACCTTGGGTATCATGTGTGAGAGTACTATTAATGAGATGATTGTGTTAAGTCCACTGGGACAATCAATAAAAGTAGACAAGTTGTTCAGAGATGTGCCCCTAGAGGTTCAAGAAGTTATTTTTCTAGCAGATTTGATAAAACTACCGTTTGGTGAATTTGACCTAATCTTAGGGATGGATTGGCTAGTAAAACACCATGCAAGTTTGGATTGTACTGCTAAGCGTATGGTATTGAGGACTACGGATGATGAGGAGGTGGCTATGATTGGGGAGGGAAGGGACTTTCTGTCTAATGTGATCACTGCATTAAGGCCCAAAAAACTGGTTCGCAAGGGTTGTGAGGCGTTTCTAGCCTATATTGGTGTACCTGATTCTGAGTGTCCTTCTATTGAAGATATGAAAATAGTTAAGGAGTTTTCTTTTGTATTTTCTGATGAGCTCCTTAGGTTGCCTCCAAACCGCAAAGTTGAATTTGGTATTGAGCTCCTGCCTGGAACAGCTCCAGTGCCCATAGTTCCTTATAAGATGGCACCGAAGGAGTTGGTGGAGTTAAAAGCTCAAATCCAAGAACTACTGGATCTAATATTCATTCGACCAAGTGTGTCTCCATGGGAAGCACCAATGTTGTTTGTAAAGAAGAAGGATGGGTCCATGCACATGTACATCGACTATCGGCAATTGAATAAACTGACTATCAAGAATAAGTATCCTTTGCCGATGATAGATGATTTATTTGATCAGCTGGGAGGAGCTTCAGTTTTCTCCAAAATATATCTTCGTTCTGGGTACCATTAGCTGAGAGTTAAGGAGGCTGATGTCTATAAGACTGTGTTTAAGACCCATTATAGTCATTACGAATTCCTAGTGATGTCGTTTGGGCTGGCGAATGCACATCTTGGATCGATTCATGGTGGTATTTATAGATGACATCTTGGTGTATTCAAGAATCAAGTATGAACATGATGCACATCTCCGAATTGTTCTGTAGATTTTAAGGGAGAAACAAATGTACACTAAGTTCAGCAAATGTGAGTTCTGGCTGCGAGAAGTGACATTTCTGGGTCACGTGGTATCTGCCGAGGGGATTAGGGTTGATCCTCGAAAAATTGAACCCGTACTGGATTGGAAACCAGCTAGGACTGTATCTGATATTCGAAGCTTTCTGGATTTGGCAGGGTATTACAGAAGTTTTGTTGAGGGGTTTTCCTTGATTGCTGTACCTATGACTAAGTTGTTGCGTAAAGGGGTACCGTTTAACTGGACTGATAACCAGCAAGAAAGTTTTGAGAAACTGAAGAAAGTTCTAACTGAGGCCTCTATCTTGATACAGCCAGAGTCTGGGAAGGAATTCATTGTCTACAGTGATGGATCACGTATTGGTTTGGGCTGTGTACTGATGCAGGAGGGTAAGGTGGTTGCTTATGCGTCTCGTCAGCTTAAGCTTCACGAGACGAATTACCCTACTTAAGCTGACGAGATGGGTTTAACGAAATGGTCAAATTATGGTAAGTTTTATAGTTGATTTGGGAGTTGATGTGATAAGAATTGCTATGAATTGAATTGGATTAAAATGATGAATGATTTACATGTCTTTATTGTGAAGTTGGTGTTTTTTAATTAGTATGATTGAGTTAGGTTTTGTATATGAAATGAATGGTGTTGATAAGAGGTAAAATATGCATGTTTTGGTATGTCTTGAATGCATTTGAGGTATGATTGTGGAATGGTTTGATGCTTGTAGGTGTGACCCAAAGTGTGGGTGGCAAATTGGCCTTGCAAATGGCCTATATTTGCCCACATGGTTGAGTACACGGGCGTGTGGCTCGACCGTGTATCTTAAGTTTGCAAATCAAAACAAGTCAGACTCGCACACGGGCTGGACACACGGGTGTGTGACTGGCCATGTGAAATAAGTCAGTGCCGACCACGGATGTGTCTTCGGCCGTGTGGACAAGTCAGTATGTATGCCCTGTTTTGCTATGGCTTGGACACAAAGGTGTGTCTGAAGGCGTGTGAGGCACACGGCCTACCCACACGGTCGCATGGCCTCTTTAACTTTGAAAATTGTTTGATTTTCGAAAAAAATTTGTATGTGCTCGGTTCAGTCCTGAACCCTTCCTAATGCATGTTTAAAGTCTCGTAGACCTATTTAAGGGACTCTATGTATATGATTTTCTATTTTATGATGATGAAGTATCTTATGTTATGAAATGATCGTAAAAGTTTCGATTTCTTCGGTAACGCCTCTTAAACCTATTCCAACGATGGTTACGGGTTAAGGGTGTTACACACATGGCTGTGTCGCATGACTGTGTGTCACACACGGCTGAGACACATGCTTGTGTCTTAAGCCGTGTGGAAAAGAAATTGGCTAAAAGCAAGCCATTTCCTTCACCCACTTCAAGCATATTTACCTACAAGCCATTTGTACCCATAACCAAGGCATCAAAACATACCAAAACATGCATAAAATGACAAATTGAAATGACCAAATCCCATTAAAACAATATGCCATATAGGCACCTCAACCATAATTAACAACCTCACCTAATCATATGCATTACTACACTTAAAACATTCACAACTAATTCAATTTACATCTTAAGGCATGGCATAAATGTGGCCATAAGTAACTCAACATAAGATACCATTTTAATGTCCTAACAACAATCAACCAATGTGTCCTTTATAGACACCACAGATATATCCAACATCAAGAAATAAACATGTAATATTGATCCATTTCTAGAATAGCACCTAATTCATTCTCAAGCCAAAACAATTAACAAGTGTTCATTTTCATACCATTCTAATTGTACCAAAAAGATTCCTACTTAAACCTTAATAAAGTACCTAACAACTTAGTTTAGTAAATTAACAAATTGTACCAAAACAACCTATATAGCCACATATACATGCCACTACCCTAAGAGATAAAAGAAATACAAACATCAGTGGATAGTGTGAGCCGAAGGTTCGATCCGTCTGAAAGTTAGCAACAACGATCTACAAAACAATCCACAAATACTAATAAGATTAAAGAGCTTCGTAAGAGCATAGTGTATCATCAAATTTAACAACAATTGACTATGATTCATATTTTACTCCAGTCAAAGTTACTAGATTGTAAACAGGGGCACTTATGTGCAATTTAGGGGTACCAAAATACAAATAGGGGCACGTATGTACAATTTAGGGGTACCGAAGTACAAGCAAAGGCATGCATGTGTAATTTATGGAATAATTAATTATAAGCATTTAGTTACATAACTATAATATGAAAATACAAGTAGAAATACAGTTACACATTTGAATACTATGAACTTACATTGACAACTAGAGTGCAAAAATACGATCGAGCTGATCCGTGATTTTCGCCTTTCCTTAGTTTAGATCCGGTTGAGATTTATCTTGATCTAAATAAATAATTATATTCAGTTAAGTGTTTTAATCAATCTCAAACATTCAATTCAATCCATAATCCACATTTATGTGTAATTATAATTTTTTCCCTAACATTTTAGCTTTTCACAATTTAGTCCTCAAGCTCATTAAATAAGATTTAAGCAATTCCATTCACATTTCACACTAGCCGAATTCACTAAGGACTTCTAGCAATCCATACAAATCAGTATTTCACAAATTTACCATGATATTTCATTACTTTTAAAAATAAGTCCCTAAATGGCATTTTCATCAAAAATCCCTTTACAAAACTTGTTTATTTAACAACAATGACTCATAATCTTTCATTAAACTTCAAGAAACATGCAAACATGTTCAGGGCAAAACTCTAAACCTTTAACAGTTTTGCAAATTACTCCTTGAGCTAGTTAGATTAAGCTACAACGATCCCAAAAATATAGAAATCATTAAAAACAGGACAAATTTCACTTACATGCAAGCATTAGAAGTTTTCGAACCAAGAACCCTAGCTATGGCCTTTCTCTCCTCTAATTTTCGGTGGAAAAATCACTTGAAGAAGATGATACCTTGTCTTTTACATATTTTACTTTAGTTAATTATCAAATTACTTAATTAACCTTTACTTAAACTAACTAAAACATCTATCTCATGCCCATCTTTGTCCACTACTACTAATAATGGTCTAATTACCATTTAAGTCCACTTATTTTAAAAATTCATAGCATTTTGACACCTTTAACTTATAGAACTCTACTTTTGCACCTTTTATGATTTACTCCTTTTCACTTAATTAAGCATGCAAACGTCCAAATTTCTTAACGAAATTTTTATACGATCTTACTAACATACCGTAGACATTAAAATAATAATAAAATAATAATTTACTCATTGGATTTGTGGTCCCAAAACCACTATTCTGATTTCACTAAAATTGGGTTGTTTCAATCTTAACCTTTTCAGGAATTCATGGCCTCTAAAGGGATCATCCACCAAACTTCTTAATCATTTTGGTGTTTCTATTAAAGTTTTACACAGTTATAATGCGCCAAAATATAAAATATCTCAACCTCTTCAAGATTTCATAGTCTCTAAAGGGATCATCCACCAAACTTCTTGTTCATATACCTTATAGCAATATGGAGTACTACTTATACCATGCTTATTTATCATCAAGTCCTACTTCATTTTTTTGGGGGATGTTGTCCTTACTAGTTGTTATTTGATTAAATGTATGCCTTTCTTTGTCTTACAAAGTCAAATATCTCATTCCATTGTCTTCCCTAGTTAGTCGTCCTATCATCTCTCTACTCGGGTTTTTGGCTGTACTTGCTTTGTTCATATCCATACACCAGAAAACACAAAATTTTTCCCAAAGCCATTAAATGTATCTTCTTAGGATATTTATTGACATCAAAAGGGTTACAAATGTTACAATCCCATTATTCAAAAACATTTTATTTTTCCTAATTCTTTGAGGCTACTCCATACTTCTCCTCTACATCTCTAGCCAAAAATGAAATTGTTGAAGCCTCCCCAGCTCCTATCTTTCCTATTGCTAAGAATACACCTTCCATTAAAACTCTTCAAGTTTATTCTCGTCATGTCACTTCGCATGCTCCTCCTAATCCTCATTTTGCAGATATAAGTCAGGTAGCTGTTCTAAGTGACTCATCTCCTACACTACCATCTTCTCCACCTTCAGTATTCCTCAAATGGAAGAACACACTCCACATATTGTTCTTAGAAAGGTATATCGTCATCTCAAAA
Organism: Gossypium australe; assembly: GCA_005393395.2. Lineage (NCBI taxonomy): Eukaryota > Viridiplantae > Streptophyta > Magnoliopsida > Malvales > Malvaceae > Gossypium > Gossypium australe. The sequence continues at coordinate 79,244,343 of CM016625.1, read as the reverse complement.
TCCTCATCCTATTTACAACTTTTTGAGTTATCATCATTTATCACCATCTTATTATGCCTTCACCTCATCTTTATCCAATACATCTATACTTAAAATGTTCGTGCAACAAAGGCTAATCTTGGATGGCAACAATCTATGGTGACTGAAGCGAATGCTCTTAATGCTAATCATACGTGGGATTTTCTTTCCCTGCCACCAAGAAAGAATGTTGTTGGATGTCGGTGGGTATACATAGTTAAAGTCAGTTCAGATGGGAAGATAAACCGATTGAAGGCATGTTTTGGTGCCCAAGGGTTTTTAGAGATTCCTAATCTCGATTACAGGGAAACCAATTGCTAAGATCCCTTCAGCTCACCTTTTGATCTTTCTTGTTGCAATGAATCATTGGAGTATTAATTAGCTTGATATTAAAAATGCTTTTCTTCATGGGGATTTAAATGAGGATATTCATATCTAGCAACTGCATGTATTTGTTGCTTAAGGGGATTCTGGACTAGTATGTTGATCGAGGAAATCTCTATATGGTTTAAAGCAATCCCTGATAGTTTGGTTTAGACCGTTTAGTGTTGCCATTCAATAATTTTGGATGAAAATGAGTTAAGTTGATCATTATGTCTTCTAGATTTATAACACTCTTGGTAAGTTCATCTATTTGGTTGTTTATGTGGATGATATTTCTATCATAGGTGATGATCAAGAAGGAAAAATAAAACTCAAGTAACATCTTTTCGGACATTTTCAAACTAAAGATGTAATAGCCTATTTTTGGTCAAATTGGAACAGTGGTTTTAGGACCACAAATTTGAGGTTAAAATAATTATTTTATTATTACTTTAATTTCTATAGTATGATAGTATGATTGTGAGGAATTTTCTTAAGAAATTTTATCATTTGAATAGTTAATTTGATAAAATGGACTAAATCGCGTAAAGTGCAAAAGTGATGTTTTAATAGCTAAAAGTACTATTTGGTTATTAAATTAAACAGATGAGGGGTTATGTGATAAATAGACCATTGGTTGTTCAAATGGGCATTTATGGACATTACTTATATAAGTTTTAATGTATTAGTAAAGGGTAATTTAGTAACAAGTGTAATAAACTAAAATAAATAAAACTAAAATCACTATTTTATGTCCATCTTCTTCTTCTTCAACTAATTCTAACCTAAAGAAAACCATGGATATGCTCAGCCAAGCTTCTTAGCTCAATTGGTGAGTAAATTTTGTCCCGTTTTTAATGATTTCTATGTTTTTTAGATCGTTACAACTTAATCTAGCTAGCCCAGGGACTATTTTGTAAAACTGTTAAATGTTTAGGCTTTTTCCATTGATGAATGTTGGTGTGTTTGATGTTTAATGATAGAAAATGCATGCTTGTTGTTAGATAAACAACATTTGTTAAGTGATTCTTAGTAAAATGTCCAAATAAGGATTAAATTGTGAAATGTGTAAATTTTATGGTTAAATTGTGAAATAAATGAAAAATATGGACTGCTAGGGACCTAATTGAAATTCGGATACATGGGTTTTGGTTGAATTGCATGGATTTGTAATTTTATGAAATAAGGACTAAATTGTAAAAATATGAAATATTAGGGGCAAATGTGTAAAATTGCCTTAATGTATAATTTGGACTAAATTGAATTAAGACATTATTAAATAAGTTAATTTTGATTATATTTAGATCAAGAAAGGCGAAATACGAATTTAGATCGGGGAAAGAAAAAAGTTCCGGATTAATCGACTTAATTCACCGTTTTTGCATTCGAGGTAAGTTTGTATGTAATAAGCTTTGTTATAATTGTATTTTATATTCTTTGATATTGCATAAACTGTGAATACGACTCTACGAAAATGTTTGATGACAATTCAGCAAGTGTGAAATCCCAGTTGAACCTTAGGAATAGATTAAGATACGAATGACATGTCATTTGGGGTTATTATTGTTTTGGGTGTTGGTCAGTACATCCTACCGGTGGCTATGTTATCCAGCATGTGTTGTCAATTCTCGTCAGCTTGTGTGAGCAGCACCGTGTAGCTATGTCATGACCGTCAGCTTATGTGAGCAGACCCGTTGATAGCTCGAGAGTGAGAATTATTAAGATAGCGTCAGCTATGTATTGGCACTTCGGTGAAAGATTTTATTGGGATAGCTTCGGCTATATATATTGGCACTTAGGGTGTGAGATTCCTGAGTATCATGTGTTATTCCAAATGGTTCAATGGGTATATTGAGGATATGAAATGATGAGAAATAGATATGCATCAATACAGGTATTTACGGAAACTGAATATGCATTGAACATTTGAAAGAATTGAGTTCATGGTTAAACAGATGATTGAATATATGTTAACATTATGGTTATAAATATTTTGTAGTATGTTATATGCATATTTTGAATGGTAATTAAATGGTGAGTTTTGCTTATTATTTTCATACGAGCTTACTAAGCTTTATAACTTACATTGTTTATTTTTTTTGTCTTTTATAGTGAAATCCAGCTAGCTCAGATTCAGGGATCATCGGAGACTTCATCACACGATCCAGCTATCACTTCGGTACTTTTGAATTTAAGTATTTTGACTATATGGCATGTATAGGGATTTTGGGTCATTTTGGTATATGTGTTGATAGTGAATTTAGCCATTCGAATTGGCTTGTAAATGTCTAAATTTTGGTTTTGTATATAGCCATGAGAGTTGGCTTAATTGGGTTGGTTTGGTTGTGCATCATAGTGGCGTATGGCTTTGGTTATGTGTTAATGATGGATATGTGATGCTTGTTGAAAATAGGTATTGTGAATGTCAAATGGTTGATGAATTGAGAATTAGTATGCTTGTGAGTTTAGGTAAATTGATTCATGTTTGAAAATGTCCATTTAGTTGAATTGGGAATGTGAATTTGGTATATAATGAAGTAGCATATTTTGGTACATGTGAGACTTGTTGTTATTAGTATGAAATGGCATGATTTATGCTTGGTTGAGTTAGATGAATGCCTATATATGCTATGTTTTGGTGCCAAATGGGTTGGTTTAGGTGTGTGAAAGTTTGGGTGGCAAATTGGCTTGGTAAATAGGCTATTTTGGTCCACACGGGCGTGTGTCTCAGCCGTGTGTGACACATGGTCACATGATACGGAGTAGGACACTGCCATGTGCTCCCATTTAGAATGTCCACACGGCCTGTGACACGGGCGTGTCTTTGGTCGTGTGAGACATACGGGCGTGTGTCCCCTGTATTTTGCAAAATTTTCTAAGTGTTCCAAAAGTTTTCAAAGTTATCGGTTCAATCTCGAACCACCCCGAATGCATGTTTTACGCCTTGTAGGCTTATACTAGGGATGATATGCATGTTGTTGAAGGATGATTATTCGGAATTTGAAGATGTATGTAAAATGTAAGTGTAATTGATTAATATGTTTAGTAATGCTTCGTAACCCTATTCCGGCGTTGAATACGGGTGAGGGGTGTTACAAAAGATTTGGGATTTGAACTATTTTTTGGGTATTTAACTGGCACAATCAAACACAAGCATTGTGATCTCTCAATGGAAGTATGTGTTGGATATATTGGAAGAAACATGAATGCTAGATTGTAAACCTATTGATACACCAATGGATCCTAATGTTAAGCTTATTCCAGGATAGAGCTATCCTTTAAAAAATTCTAGCCAATATTGAAGGTTGTTTGGAAGAAACATGAATGATGGATTGAAAACCCATTGATACGCCCGTGTGCCAAGCCATGTGCTAGGCCATGTAGCTACCTAACTTGCAACCCTTTGAAACCTACAAGGGACACATGGCTGAGACACATGCCTATGTCTTTGGCCGTATGGGCGAGAAATAGGCCAATTTGAAGCCATTTCCTTCACCCTAATCAAGCAAACACCCACAAGCCATTTGCACATACAATCAAGCTTTTAAAACATGCCTAAAACATGCATAATAAGATGACTTCAATAAATCATTTATCCATACAACCAATATGCCTAAAAGGCACCTCAATCAAAATAACCAAATATACTTAAACATATGCAAAATTTATCCATTCATTACCCATACATTTCTAACATGTTTCCACACCAAAACTTGCCATAATGACCACATGCCAAAACACAGTCAAACATACCAAGTTGGTCATTCAAAACATACCATCATTTGAACATTTCCACACCAACCATCAAAGCATCAAAATGCCAAAAGTTCACCAACCATAATACCACATTTACAAGCCAAACATAACTACCATCTCATCAAGCACAATTCACCTATACATGCCATTATAACTATGACCCAAAACATCAAAATCTACCGATATATTCTCTGGATAGTGTGATAGGTTTCAGATGAGCTTCCAAACTGATCGAGCTTTCAAATTGATCGAGCTTTTGATAATTTATAAAACATAGGAAAGAAAGTTGACGTAAGCATATAATACTTAGTAAGTTCGTAAATCATGAACATAGCTTACCATTTCAATGCATAATCATAAAATAGACATGAATCAATCCAACATAGCTTGGAACAAGCCTAAGCATCATTAACAACACAAGTTAGTGATTAAATACATACCTTAGCAATATCATCACATGGTAAGGTAAAGTACATGAACACAGCATCATTTAATTCATACTTTTCATAGTCATGAGTGTTCATTCTTTGATCATAAACAAATCATACCTTTTCATGAGCTCTTATACTAGCGTTCAGTACACGTACCGTTCTTTCCCTTTTCTTGCCCATTGAACCACTTAGAATAATATCGAATACGCAGGAAGCTCACACAAAGTGTGCTAAACACATGGTCAAAACCATTCCATTCCTTACCTTTAGATAAATGCTTACTCGAGCGATAAATGGGTCTGCTCACACAACCTGACAGTCGAAATGTAGCTACATGGTGCCGCTCACACAAACTGATAGTATCCGCAACGAATGCCGGAACTCAGCCATCTGTAGGACATTCAGGACCAGCACCCAAAACATGGTAACCATAATGACATGTCATTTGTATCCTATATATTCCTAAGGTTCAAATGGGGCTCGATAGTCGTTGGATTTCCATTGTGAGATGATATGATGAATAACATAATAGCATTTAAATCAAATAAATTAAAACGCTATTTAAACCTACGAACTTACCTCGATCACAAAAATGATGAAATAGGACCGACTACTCCAATACTTTATCTTTCCCTCGATCTAGATCGGTACGAGGCTTAACTTGATCTAAATAAGCAAATTCAATCCATTCAATATTCATTTTATTCAATTCAGACCAAAATCATACTTCTGAAAAATTAGACTTTTGCCCCTAATATTTTAACTTCTTTACAATTCAGCCCATAAATTGAAATTCATGCAATTTCATCCACATACTAAGCTAGCCGAATTCAATATATAGCAACTCATACAAACTATTATTTCACAGTTTCACCATGAATTTTACACATTTTACAAATAAATCCCTAATTGATATTTTCAACAAAAATCACTTTACAAAAGTTGTTTATTTATCAACAAGGATTCATTTTCTCCCATTAAACATCAAAAATCACATGAACACATTCATGGTAAAACATTAACCTTTTAACAGTTTTGCAAATTAGTCACTGGGCTAGCTAAATTAAGCTACAACGACCTTAAAAACATAGAAATCATTAAAAACAAGATGAAAATTACTCATCATGCACCAACTTTAGCTTAGCCAAACCCAACAAGCTTCCATGGAGGTTTCTAAGCTTTAAATTTCGGTGGATGGATGCATTTTGGAAGACAACACTTTTGTTATTCTTTATTTTACTTAATTTATTTATTAAATTAATTATTTAACCTCAACATGGCATCTCGTAGTATTTACATCATAAATCATGATATCACATATATCACTACAGATCTCGTAATGAAACGGACTTACCCGTATCCGTGCACATACCCCATCGGGTACCAAAACCATCAACCATATAGTCTCACTTTACACAAACAGGTTATTAACATATTACTAGGAAATCAGTGTGTTAGTTTACACACCTGGTAAATCGAAAGTCTAAATCCCAAAGAACCCGTCTAAATCCCTCGATCACCTCGACAACCTTGATCCTATAATCGGCCAAACATAGGTTAGTCACTTATACCATTCGGCCATAACCATTTAAACCAAAGGGTTTATCGATTAACCCTTACCTTACACCTGATTTGGTTTCCTACCAAATCCCGAACCAACAATGGTTCCTCTTTTAACAATCGGCACACCCTATTAAGAAGAACAGTTAATCCATTGGGTCTTGACTGAATGAAACTAAAAGATTAGACTAAAAGAACTCGTTCTTACCACCACTTACCAATAGCTTAACAGAAAGAGAAGGCTCCTCTTGATTGTATCCCAAAATCCGGATGTCCTATAATAAAATCGATTAAACACAAGAGATTAATACCCCTCAACCAATGCCGAAATCGGCCCTTAATCAAACCCAAATTGATTAAGAAAAAGAAAGAAAGAAAATGACCATTCGGCCAAACTCTTACCCACTACCAGCCGATTGAAAACAAGCACCCAACAACAACCAATATTCGGCCAACAAAACACCACTAGGGGAGAAGGGAGATTCGGCTAAGACCTTGAACCAAAAGGAAAAGAGGATTCGGCCTAGATGTTTAACACACACCTATGTTCGGCTTTCAATGGAAAGAAATGGAGAGTAGAAAGGAGAAGAAGTAGAGGTTACGGCAGTAGGATTTGAGAAAAATAAAAGAAAGTTTGAGGGCAAGTTGATATGGTTTCGGTCACAAAAGAAAATAGAGGAAGACCAATGGAGAATTCGGTTTAGAAGGCAAGGTAAGGTTCGGCACAAGTGTTTTTAAGAAGAGAAAAGAAATGTGAGAAGAGAGGGTACCAGTTTCGGTTTAAGCAAATGAAAAAGAAGGGGAAAGAGATGAACATTCGGCTACCAAGAAAATTGAGAGAAAACCCCGTAACTTGGCAAAGGTATGGTTGTTTGAAGCTTTCGCTTTCAAGTAAAACAATGAGAGACTTACCTTAGAAAAATATTCGGCTTTGGTATGACAAAAGAAGACTTTCGTCTTTGACAATCAATGACCGAAAATGCACCAAAATGCCAAGTGCATTTCGGCACTACCCTCTATCTCACTCACCAACCGGCCACTCCCCAAAATCACTCCAAGAAATCGGCCACAACTCCCCCAAACACTCCACACCACTAGTTCAAAATACTTTGAACAAGTCTCCTTCCTAAATTCACTCTCCACTCACCATTCCACCACTTGACTTGGTCTTAGGCAGAGTTTGAACTGCCTACAACTCCTCCCTTCCATGCTGTCAAAATGGAACAAAAAGTGGGCATCCTGCAGCTTGAACTTAGGACCTCACCCCTTGTCAAAGGCGTCACACACACAAGCCCTTAGTGGCGCCTATCCTGCCACTCCACCAACTCCTTTCTTGTGCTAAAACCCACCAATTAAAACCTTTAAACCCCAGCTTCTTCAGCTCCTCTCACCTAAGCCCAAGAACTAAAATTTTTCCTACCTCTCCGGCTCACACCTAGCTTACAACTAAGCCCCGAAACCATACAAACAACAACATAACAGACCCAACACATGCAAACCATGCCATAACAGAAATAGCCCCTAACCCGGGATATTACACAATTTCATCCTTTTGCAAAATAAATACACAAACAGACAAATTCACTTACGAAAATATACCACATGCTAAACCACATATCAACAACACAGAATATAATATTAAAATATTATACGGACTCAGATTTGTGGTCCCGAAACCACTGTTCCGACTAGGGTATAAACCGAACTATTACACATGGTCTTACACTGGCTCACATATCGAGGTCAATGCCATGTCCCAGACATAGTCTTACACTAACTCTCGTCTCAATGCCGATGCCATGTCCCAAACATAGTCTTACACTGGCTCCCTTAATGTGGTCGATGCCATGTCTCAGACATGGTCTTACACTAGCTTTTATAATGTGGCCGATGCCATGTCCCAGATATTGTCTTACACTAGCACACATATCACTCAAATGTCATGACTTGGGTATCCAATCTATTCGTAAGGTTCAACCGGGAGTATATCACATGAACTTTCGTCATGCATAATCATAGCAATGATAAAAAAGTTTATGCAATATCAATTGTTTAATGCATAAATACAATAACATTGTATTATTTACGTACAACTTACCTCGATATACAAAATATGAGCGTCTTGTTCGATTTAGCCCAACAATTTTATTTTCCCCAGTCTAATTCTGGACTCCATTTTTCTTGATCTAAATTGATAAAATTTCACTCTTTTAATCACCACATCAATCAAGACATTACAAAATTCCTACTTTGGCAAAAATTACCGTTTTTCCCTTATGTTCATAAATCGATTTTAATCAAATTTCCTCCTTTAGCAAGCCTAGTCGAACCTTTATTACTCTTATAGCAACTCACAATTTCAATTGTTTCACACATTTACTACCCATTTTGCAACCTTTACAAAAAAGGTCCATATTAGGTGTTTTCATGGAAACCCCTTTCACAAAAGTTGTTTATTTAACAACAAAGATTGAGTTTCTTCAATAAAATTTCAGAAGTCAACATGAATACTAACATTGTAAAACCCTAGACTCTCAACCGTTTTGCAAAATAGTCCCCTCATTAGCTAGATTAAGTTATAAGGGTTCCAAAAGTACAAAAATGATAAAAAAATGGCCATAAAAAACACTTACTTGCCAAGGTTTAAGTTGATGAAAATTTTAAGCTTTCCAAAGCTCCTCTTTGCTAAAATTTTCAGTGGTTGTAGGTAGAAGATGAAAAGATGATATCATTTTCTCTTTATTTTATTATTACTAGTCAATTTGTCACTAAAACCTCACCTACCCTTTGAAATCTCATTTTTTTTCTCTATGGCCGGCCAACACATTCCTAAGGGACTACTTGCACATTAAGGACCTGAAATTTAATATTATATAGCTATTTGACACCTTTAGCTAGTAGATCAAAACTTTCGCACTTTATGTGATTTAGTCCTTTTTCAAAATTAAGCTTGCAATCATTAAATTAATTCATCAAAATTTTCACGCACTCATATAATCATGCTATAATACATAAACTAACATTAAAATAAATTTCTCCGAACTCGGAGTAGTGGTTCCGAAACCACTTTTCTGACTAGCCCCAAAATTGGGCTGTTACAAAATGTGTAAATTTGTTTTAATGTGTATTTTGGACTAAATTGAATAGAGAGATTGTTAACTAAGTGAATTTTGATTGCATTTAGATCAAGAAAAGTGAAATATGGATTTAGATCAGGGAAAGAATAAGGTTTCAGAATAATCGATTCATTTCATTGTTTTTACATTCGAGGTGAGTTCGTATGTAATAAGCATTCTTATAATTGTGTTTTAAATGCTTTGATATTTCATAAATTGTAAATATGATCTTACGAACACGTTTGAATACAATTCGACAAGTGTGAAGTCCCAGTTGAACCTTAAGAATAGTTTAGGATACAAATGACATGTCATTAGGGGTTATGTGTTTGGGTGCTGGTCCGTGCATCCTACCGGTGGCTGAGTCATCCGACATGTGTTGCGGATACTCATCAGCTTCTGTTAGTAGCACTTTGTAGCTTCGTCATGATCGACAGCTTGTGTCAGCTTGTTTATGGGAAACCCTATCATTTGCCCGTTGAACTTGAACATAAAACATATTGGGCAATTAAGAAATTGAATATGGATTGGAGTGCTGATGGTACTAATTGCCTATTAGAGTTGAATGATATGGAAGAATTCAAAGCACAACCTTATGAGAATGCCAAGTTGTACAAAGAAAAGACCAAACGATGGCATGACAACAAGATTTTGCCACAACAATTTGCACTTGGACAACAAGTCTTGTTATTTAATTCCAGGCTTAAATTGTTTCCTGGCAAATTAAAATCTCGCTGGTCTGACCCATTTGAGATAGTGCATGTCTATCTTCATGGAGCTATAGAATTCAAAGACAGCAAGATATGTTCTACTTTTGAAAACAATGGCCAACGATTAAAGCATTACTTTGGAGCTCCTATAATTCGTGATAAAAATTTCATCACTTTCAAACTGCTGAATATTTCTCCCCTGCATTATTTTATTCATTTACTTTGTTTTTAATTATTTTTTTAGTTTTTTCAATAAGTTTACGAAACTTTTATTTTCTTTTGTTGTTGGCTCATTACGACCCAAGTTTGTAGAATAAGCCCGTTTAATATATTAGTCAATTTTAGTTTAATATTTTTTTTCTATTATTTTTCTTTTTCCCACTCAATTTTTTTGTGCTAGGGCACAATTTTAGGTTAATCTTATCCCCCCACGTCACTGTTATATGTTCCTTCACATTTTACCCTAGTCGATTCACTTCTTTTCTAACTTAATTTACATTTGATCTTCTTCACCCTTCTCTGTTTTTTTTCATTTATAGTTACTATTTTCTCTCCAATGGCTCACCAAGCACCATCTTCTTCCACCTCTGTGCATGAAATGACAGAATAAATGAGAATATAGAAACTAAGTTTATAAGAAAGATAACCTATTTGCATTAAAAGGTATTTACTATAGTCAGAATTGCATGAATATTTAGGAATTTATATTTTTTGGTAACATTTTCTACCCGTCGTTTGCTAAACAAACCTACAAAACTTGAGTCAATATTTTTTTGTTTTAATAGAAGGCTGTTGAGAATGGAGGTATAGAATATACAACAAATGGTTTAGTAGCATATATGGTAATTGTGTTATGGCAAATTCATGCATTCATGCATACTTATACATATTTTTGCTTGAGGACAAGCATTAATTCAAGTTTAAAGTGTGATAACTGTTGAAAAGAGTTATATTTCAAGCCTCTAGATTGAATTAATTATTTGTAATTAAGTAAATATGTTTCCATTTTTAAGATATTTTTAGAACATTGTATAACAAAGCTTGGATTGTGCTATAAATGTCATTATTTGTTACTGAGGAAGAAAGGTGTTGGTTATTGTTGGCAACAAGTGCAGATGAAGAAGAGAAGAGAGAAAGGAGAAACAAAATGAAGAAAGTGAAATATTGCCATGGAAAAATGTTGGTTAGATTGCTAGCAAGAATGCCATGGCAATTCCAAAAAGATGATGCAACACTCAGTCCATGTTACTTTCAGCCAGTTGTACTTGTACCAGATAAACCACTCTTAAAAAAATGAAGCAAAAGGTGTGTGCTGAGAGGGAGGGACCTACCCTATAAAGGAGGAAAGAGAAAAGATGTAGGGGGACGAGAATTTTGGGGAGAGAGGAATTTGAAAGTAGTTTTTCTCTGCATTGTATTATCGTGGAAAATTTCAGAGAAAAAAGAGGAGAGGGTAGTAGCTTATAGGGTAAAAATCACAGATGAAAGGAAAGGTTAGAGAAATCTGACCTAGGTTTTGCATCAAATTTTAGTATTGAAGTGAAAGCTAGAGTAGCAAGAGCTTCGTGCAGTTTCACCTTTATTTTTTGATTTGATCTTTGTGATTTGTAAACTTGACTAATGATGTTGAATGATTTTATTTTGGATTTGAATGTCCAATCCATGAGCTAAATCTCATTGGGTTGGAATTACTAGGGTGAATTTTTACTATCTTTAATGCCCATTGTCTGATTTTGAGTAGATTACTATTTTATTTGATTTGTGATTGTAACAAACCATTTTTAGTGAAATCAGAATAGTCATTTTAGGACCACAAATCTGAGGCTGAAATAATATTTTATTATTATTTTGATGTCTACGGCATCATGGTATGATTTTGTGAAAATTTCGTTAAGAAATTTTATTGCTTAAGTCCTTAATTTGATAAAAAGGACTAAATCGCGTAAAATGTAAAACTTGTGTTCTATTAGCTAAAGGTGTTTAATAGCTATAAAACTTAAAAGTAAAGTCCTTAAGTGGTAATTAGCCCATTTATAAAGTTAGTGGACAAAGATGGACATCTTTTAATGGCTTAAAAGGTTATTTAATTAATGGTAAATAAGGAAATTAGTTATAAATAAAAATTAAGTAAAATAAAATCGAATTTTTTTGTCCATCTTCGTATTAACTGAAATTAAACCTAAAGCAACTCCATGGATGATGCTTAAAGGTTCGGCCAAGTTAATCTAGTGCATGTAAGTTCATTTTTGTCCCGTTTTTAATGATTTTTATGTTTTTTGAGATCATTGCAACCTATTATAGCTAGCCCAGGGACTATTTTGCAAAATTGTTAAAGGTTTAGGGTTTTTCCGTTGATGAATCTGTATATATTTTGATGTTTGATGATAGAAAATGTATGCTTGTTGTTAGATAAATAATATTTGTAAAGTGATTTTTGAGAAAATTGTCATTTAGGGATTTAATTGAGAAATGTTAAAATTTTGTGGTTAAGTTGTAAAGTAAATGAAAAATATGGACTGTTAGGGACTTAATTGAAATTTGGCTAGCATGGGTATAAGTTGAATTTCATGAATTTGCATTTTTATGAGCTAAGGACTAAATTGTAAAAATGTTGAAATATTAGGGGCAAAAGTGTAAAGTTGCCTTAAAGTGTATTTTGAACTAAATGAACTAGAATGATAATTAAATAAGTTAATTTTGATTGCAATTAAATTAAGAAAAGCAAAATATGGATTTAGATTAGGGAAAGAACAAGGTTTTGGACTAATTGACTCGTTTCATCGTTTTATCATTCGAGGTAAGTTCGTATGTAAGAAGCATTATTATATTTGTGTTTTAAATGATTTGATATTGCATAAATTGTGAATAAGTCCTTGCAAACATATTCGACGATGATTCGGCAAACAAGATATCCCGACTGAACCTTAGGAATAGATTAGGATACAAATGACATGTCATTAGGGGTTATGTGATTTGGGTGCTGGTCCGTACATCCTACTGGTGGCTGAGTTATCCGACATGTGTTATGGATTCTCGTCAGCTTGTGTGAGTAACACCGTGTAGCTTCGTCTGACCGTTAGTTTGTGTGAGCAGACTCGTTGATAGCTCGAGAGTGAGCATTATATGTGATACGAGATTGAGATAGCTTTGGCTATGTATGTGGCACTTAGGATGCGAGATTCCTAAGTATCCGATAGTATTCTGAATGGTTCAATGGGTATATCAGAGATGTGGTTGAGTATGATTTTGGTATGAGATGGTACAGGTATGTACATGAACTGGACAAGCTTTGAAATGAGAAAATTTATGAAATTCATAACTAACTTGGTGAATGAAAATGTGGTAGGTTTGTGACTCATTAAGAGTTATGTTATGTTATGTTATGTTTAAATTGCTTAAATTGTGCATATGTGGTAAGTTGATTTTAATGCTATACGAACTTACTAAGTTTTATAGCTTCCATTGTTTATTTTTTCGTGTTTTATAGTGAAATCAAAGCTAGCTTGGATTCGGGAATCATCGGAGGCCTCATCACACTATCAAGCTATCACTTTGGTACTTTTCAATCTATTTTTAAGGTTATATGGCATGTATATGAGTATGGTCACTTTGGTATTTATGATAGTAATGAATTTGGCCATTTGTGTTGGCTTGTAAATATTAAGTATTTGGTTTTGTGTATAGCCATAAGGGTTGGCTTATTTTGGCATTTTTGGTGATGTATATATATATATATACACACATATGGCTTTAGTTATGTGTTTGATGATGGATATGTGATGCTTGTTGATAATTGTCAATTAAGGATACTAAATGATTGAGATTTGAATTTGGTATGTTTGTGAATTTAGGTAAAATAATGCATGTTTGAAAATGACCATATTGATGAGTTGAGGAAATGAGTTTTGGTATGAAATTCATTGGCATATTTTGGTATTTGTGTGTCCTGTATTTGTTGGTATTGAAATAGTATGAAATAGATTTAGTCTAGAAGAGTTTGAATGCCATTTGATGTTATGATTATGTGCCATTGGGTTGGTATAGATTTGTGCAAATTTGGGTGGCAAGATGGCTTGGTAAATAGCCTATTTTTGTCCAAACAGGCAAAGACACGGGCGTGTGTCCCCTGGTGTTGAATTAGAAATCAAGTCAGTATGCTCCACATGGCCTAGCTTACGAGCGTGTGACTTGGCCGTGTGGCATAAGTTAGTATACCCTATAGGATTGGCACGGCCTAGCACACAAATTGGCACACGGGCGTGTGAGGCCATTTCGAAAGGGCACACGGGCTGGTCACACGGGCGTGTGGTTGGTCGTGTGACCCAAGTTAGAGAGTTACACGGGGTCGGACACGGGCTAGGAGACGACCATGTTATCCCATTTCGAATGTCCTCACGGCCTGTGACATAGGCGTGTCTTTGGCCTCGTGAGATACATGGCCAGGCCACACAGGCGTGTGTCCCTGTATTTTGCAAAAAAATTCTAAGTGTTCCAAAAGCTTCCCAAGTTATCAGTTTACTCCCGAACCACCCTGAATGCATGTTTTGGGCCTCATAGGCTCGTATTAGGGACTTGATGAATGATTATGAATGACTTGTATTTGAATTTGATAATTGTATGGGAAATGTATACACGATTGTGTAATGAGTCTGGTAATGCTCCGTAACCCTATTTTGGCGACGGATACGGGTGAGGGGTGTTATAATGATTATTTTAAATGTATGAATGCAAGCTCTAGACATAGATGATTTAAGGGTTTGTTGTTAGATCTAATTTAATTCTAAAAAGATTAAATAAATTAGATTATTATCGGTTGATACAGGCAATTATTCGAAAGAATATTCGCAGCACTCTAAACGTAAAAGTTGTGATCTATACAGCAAAAGGAAGAACAATTTGGATATCATTCTTGAGTTATGTAGACATGCAAAAACTCAGAATGATAGCTTAAATTATAACTCTCGAAAGAAGCAAACTACAGTAGTGAATCCCTGAGCAGTAGAATGGTAAAGATTTTGCCATGCCATTATTATGATATAAAAATAAAACCTGAGTAATTCCAACTTTTATCATTCAATAGTACAAATCCTCCCCACTTATTTTTTGGAAATTGCCACAGCATTTAAATTTCCCTAGCATGTTTTTTCACTCATAATTGATTTTGTTAACCCACTCATTAATTCTCTTCATCAATTTGTCATATGTTTCTTTTGTACAGTTTAATTAGTCAAATTGTAACAGCCCATTTTTAGTCAAATCAGAACAGTGGTTTTAGGACAACAAATTTGAAGTTAAAATTATTATTTTATTATTATTTTAACGCCTAGAGCATGAATATATGATTGTCTGAAAATTTCGTTAAGAAATTTTATCGATCGAGTGCTTAATTTGATAAAAAGGACAAATTTACGTAACGTGTAAAACTTGTCTTCTATTAGCTAAAGGTGTCTAATAGCTAAGGAATATTAAAGTTGAGGTTCTTATGTGGTAATTAGACCATTGGTTGCTTAAGTGGACATTTATGGACATGCATTAAATGATTTTAATATATTATAACAAAGGTTAAATGTGTAATTCAATAAATAACTTAAGTAAAATAACAGAAAAAATTAGATATCATCTTCTTCATATCATCTTTCCATCGAATTTTGAAGAGATAAAAAGCCATAGCTAGGGTTAATATTCAACCAAGCTTCTCTTGCTCATTTAGGTATGGTTTTTGTCCTGTTTGTAAGTATTTCTATGTTTTTGAGATAGTTGCATCAAGTACTAGCTAGCATGGGGACTAATTTGCATAATTGTTAAAGATTTTGAATGTTTCCATTGATGAAAATGTATGAGTTTTGATGTTTAATGATAGATTATGAACATTTTGTTAGTTAAACAAGTTTTGTTAAGTGATTTTTTGTGAAAATGCAAATTAGGGGCTATATTGTGAAATGTGAGAAATGTGTGGTTAAAATGTGAAATAAATGAAAAATATGGGTTGCTAGGGGTATAATGGTAATTCAGCTAGCATGGGTTAATCTTGAATTTCATGATTTTGTGATTTTGTGAAATATGGACTAAATTGCAAAAATGTGAAAGTTTAGGGGCAAATGTGTAAAATAGCCCTAAATTATTTTTTGGACTAAATTGAATGACTAATTGGTTAAATAAGTTAATTTTGAATATATATAGATAAAAAAATAAAATTTGAACCTAGATCGAGGGAAGAAAATGTGTGAGATTAGTTGATCCGCGTTATCATTTTTACGTCAAAGGTAAGTTCATATGTACTAAGCATTATTACAATTATGCTTTATATGCTTTGATATTGCATAAATTGTGTATATGAGATTGTAGTCATGTTTGACGACGATTCAGATTTATATTACACTTGGTGTGTGATTCGAGATAGCTTCAGCTATATATGGCACTTAGTGTGCGATTTCGAATAGCTCTGTCTATATGGCACTTAGTGTGAGAGACCGAGATAGCTTCGGCTATGTAAGGCACTTAGTGTGCGAGATATCGAGTATTTGACAGTACTACAAAAAGGTATGAGTTCGTTATGAATTTGTATAGGTAGGTACATGTAAAGTAAGAAATCCAAATAGAAGAAGTTAATGAATTTTTATATAAGCACATGAGTAAGTATGAGGAAGGTTTGTTGGTTATCATGATTTAGATGTTAATTAGTTCAAATTGATGATTTGTGTATTATTAATTGTTAAGTATATTTAGTACGAACTTACTAAGCTTTATAGCTTACCTTGTTTGTTTCTCCCATGTTTTATAGTGTATTCAAAGCTATCTCAGATTCGGGGATCGTCAGAGACTACGTCACACTATCCAACCATCTACTTGGTACTTTTGAGTTGTGTATATATTGTATATGGCATGTATAGGCTCGAGTCATTTTGGTATGTTTGATGAACATGTATTTTGGGCCCATTGAGTTGGCATATGATAATGAAATTGATGATGTTTATAAGTGTGCAAATGACCTTTGTTTTGAGTTTGGGAATTGTCCTATAAATGCTAATTGTGATGGGTAGATTTTGAATTAGTATTTGGAGTATGAAATATCCCATGTTTGATGAATGATATGTTGGTGATATTAGGTAAATAAATGCATGTTTGGATGAGTCCATATTGATAAATTTAGATTGTGAATATTGGTATATTTTGGAAGACATACTGGGATATAGTGTGTATTGTATTTGTTGGTAAAGAAATCGTATGATTTGAACATTGGTTGATGGTATTTCGATGTATATTAGTGCCTTGAATTGGTACCATTTGTGCTTGTGTAGGTATGTGCAAAATGGGTGGCAAAATGGCTTGGTAAATAGCCTATTTTTTTCCACACAGAAAAAGACACGGACGTGTGTCTCAACCATGTGTAACATCCCGAAATTGGGTCTAGTAGCATTGGACCCAATGGGCCTTGAGCGTAGTAGCGTTTAAATTTTTGGAGAACAAGAGATCGGCTTAAATGCAAGTTGGACCTATTAGATAAATGATTTTGGAAGGTTAGAGGGCTTCTATGAAGTCTCGGGATCGAACATTGGCTTTGGGGAAATTTTGGTTTTAGGTGAAAAAAAACCCTAGAAGTTGGCAGGTATGCCTTAAGAATAAAATGTGGAGGAAAATGACACAAGTGGAGTGAGTGGTTTAGTGGCAAAGTAACGCCACTTAGGGAGACAGGGAATGACGCCATAAGGAAGGAAGGGGGTCCAAGGTTCAAGTCTTGGCTCTTGCATTTTGGTTTTCTTTTTACTTGGAACTTAGAATTTGGCTGTAGATTTATATTTAGTTGCGCATGGTTTAAGACATAAGAGGAGCTTGTGGCCAAGTGGTTAGCAACGTGGATTATGCTACAGGGGAGCCTGGGTTCGAATCTCATGAGAAGCAAGGGAGTATTTATTTTGCGGATTGGACGGCAAGAGATTCAGTTGAATTTAAACACTACTGACGAAGGGATCCCACATTTGCCCTAGTATTGAAATTGAAATGAAGTCAGTATGCTCCACACCGTCTCACACACAGGCGTGTGCTCGGTCGAGTGGTACAAGTCAGTATACCCCCTAATTGGCACATGGCCTAACACATGGGCGTGTGACTTGGCCATGTTGCATAAGTTAGTATACCATACAGTTTTGGCACGGCCTAACACACGGCCTGGCATACGGGCGTTTGTGGCCACTTCGAAGGGCACACGGGCTAGACACACGGGCGTGTGGTCAGTCGTGTGACCTAAGTATGTACCCCCTGTTTTCAGACGACCTGTGACACGGGTGTGGCTGGTGGCCGTGTGAGACACACGGCCTGGCCACACGGGCTTATGACCCCTTACTTGAAGAAAAATTTGCTAATTATTGAAAATTTTTCTGAGTTATCGGTTTAGTTCCGTATCATTTATAAAGCATGTTTAAGGCCTCGTAGGCTCTTAATAGGGACAAATTGATTGAGATTGAATGATGAATGATTGAATTGAGAAAATGTATGTTAAATAGTTGTTTAATTGTTTTGTAAGTTTGGTAATGCTCCGGAACCCTATTCTGGTGATGAATACGGGTGAGCGGTGTTAAATTTATTAGTATCAGAGCTACGGTTTAGTCGATTCTAGGACTAACGTAGCGAGTGTGAGAGTTTAGCTATACATGCCATATATAAACTGTGATAGTGTGATGAGTCCTGACATTTGAAAATGTGTTTTTATATAGCAAATGGATCCCAATCGAGTGATAGCTGATGAGGTTGAAAGTAAAGCGCCTGCTCCTGCTCAAGGGACGGCGCCATTTGATTTTAGACCCGTGACGGGTAGCCAGGGAGGGGAGGCTAAACAAGCCTTATTTCCAGTGATGAACAAGTGTTTCACTCAATACATTTGTACAAATCTGGATGCTCAACAACCTTCACCCCCTCCTAATTTCCAACCGATTCCCGTAGCTCCTCAAGGAGTCAAGCTTTTAAGATTAAACAAGCCTTCACTTGATAATATCCGTAAACACGGGGCTGAAGAGTTTAGAGCCAATGTTGATGGTGACCCTAAGAGAGCTGAGTTTTGGCTTGAAAATACAATTAGAGTGTTTGATGAACTTTCTTGCTCACTGGATGAATGTTTAAACTGTGCTATGTCTCTTTTGAGAGACACCGCATATCAGTGGTGGAATACGTTAGTATCTGTGGTGCCGATGGAGAGAGTTACCTGGGAATTCATTCAGACTAAATTCCGAAAGAAATACATATCTAGTGTTGGTAACATGAAAGACGTTAAACCCGAGTGTCAACAGTGTGGAAGATGGCATTTTGGAGATTGCTGGGTGAAAAATAATAATAGAGCTTGTTACAGTTGTGGTTCACTAGATCATTTTATCAGAGATTGTCCGAGCTAAATGAAAAAGAAAAATTTCAGAATACAAGAAAGAGCAATACGACTGTGAGAGGGAGACCATTGAGGAATACGGGAAATGTTTCCAATGGTAGAGGTATGACTAGGGACTCAGCTGTGAGATTCGAAGCCAAAGCACCTGCTAGAGCCTACGTTATTCGCGCTCGTCAAGAAGCGTCATCCCCAGAAGTTATTACTGGTACATTCTCTCTTTGCGATACTAATGTGATTGCTTTAATTGATCCTAGATTGACTCATTCGTATATATGTATGAATTTGGTGTCTAATAAGAGTTTTCCTATCAAATGTATTGAGTTTGTGTTTAAAATATCGAACCCCTTAGGAAAGCATGTTCTAGTTGATAAAGTTTGAAGAACTATCCTTTAATGACTTGGGGTTACTATTTTCCGTCTGACTTGATGCTTTTGCCATTTGATGAGTTCGATGTAATTCTAGGAATGGATTGGTTGACTCTACATGATGCTATTGTGAACTCTAGACGAAAGATTATAGAATTGAAGTGTCAGAATAATGAAATTTTTGGATTAAATCGAATGAATTGCCTGTTGTGATTTCGTCTATGTCAACTCAGAGATGTGTGAGAAAGGGTTGTGAAGTTTATCTTGATTATATTTTGGATACAAAAGTGTCTGAATCAAAGATTGAATCAGTGCCAGTTGTCTGTGAATATCCGGATGTGTTTCCTGAAGAATTACCGAGGTTGCCACCTATCAGAGAGGTTGAATTTGGTATTGAATTAGTACTAGGAACAACACTGATATCGATAGCTCCGTACAGAATGACTTCAATAGAATTAAAATAGTTGAAAGCTCAGTTGCAACAATTGACAAAGAGAGGTTTAGCACAACCGAGTTATTCACCCTAGGGTGCACTGGTATTGTTCGTAAAGAAGAAAGGTGGCACGATGAGAATGTGTATTCATTACAGACAGGAGAATAAAGTTACTATAAAGAACAAATACCCTCTACCGTGAATTGATGATTTATTTGATCAATTGAAAGGTGCAACGGTGTTTTCAAAGATTGACTTGAGATCGAGTTATTATCAGTTGCGAGTTAAAGACTCAGATGTGCCGAAGACAGCGTTCAGAATGAGGTACGGACATTATGAATTTCTTGTTATGCCTTTCGAATTACCTAATGCTCCTGCAGTTTTTATGGACTTGATGAACCGGATATTCAGACCGTATTTAGACAGAATTGTTGTTGTATTAATTGACGACAATCTGATCTATTCGTGAGATCAGTCAGCAGATGTGAGTTTTGGCTCCGACAGGTTGGATTTCTGGGGCAAATCGTTTCAGTCAGAGGCATTAGAGTTGACCCGAGAAAGATTTCTGCTATTGTTCACTGGAAACCTCCCCGAAATGTGTCTAAAGTCTGTAGTTTTCTTGGTTTAACAAGCTATTATCGAAGATTTTTGAAAGGATTTTTGATGATTGCGACACCGATGACACGACTGCTTTAGAAAGATGTGAAATTTGAATGGTCAGAAAAATGTCAGCAGATTTCGAACAGTTAAAAGTATTATTAACTGAGGCTCCAGTGTTGGTTCAACCTAAGTCAGGTAAAGAATTTGTGATTTATAGTGACGAGTCACTAAATGGTTTGGGTTGCATATTGATGCAGGAAGGCAAAGTAATAGCTTATGCTTCTAGACAGTTGAAACTGCATGAAAAGAATTATCCGACGCACGATTTAGAGTTTTCCGCAATTGTGTTTGCATTAAAGATTTGGCGACATCACTTGTTTGGTGAGAAATGCAACATTCATATAGATCACAATAGCTTAAAATATTTAATGACTCGGAAAGACTTGAATTTGCGACATCAAAAATGGCTTGAATTACTAAAAGACTATGAGCTAGTAATTGATTATCATCCGGGGAAAGTTAATGTAGTTGCTGATGCTTTGAGCAGAAAGTCATTATTTGCTTTGTGTGCAATGAATACATAGTTAGCTTTGTCTGATGACAGTTTGATTCTAGCTGAGTTGAAAGCAAGACTGTTATTCCTTGTAACTCCCTGAATTTGGGCCTAGTAGATTCGGGCCTATTGGGTTGTAACGCCCCAACAATTTCGAGGCTCTAAATTTCGGTGCACTGAGGTTGGTATGTAGGAGTAGCACTTAGAATATTAATTTTAAGGTATTATCGAGATTATTTGAAGCCTTAGAGATAGGGAAGACCATAGGGAAAAATTTATTTTTCTTGCTTTAGTGGACCCTAGTCTCAGGCATTAGGCCTCTTAAGCAGATTAAGGGGAAGATAGGACACAAATGGCCTTGTGGTCCAGTGGCAAGGTGGCATCACTAGGGGAGCTACAAGGTGGCATGAAGAGGTCGAAGGTTCGAGTAGTGGTAAGGTGTTTTTGGAGTGTTTATTTTGCATAGTGGACGGCCAGAGTTGTGTGGAATTTGGACTATTTTATTGAAGTGTTTGAATTGGTCTTGTGAGCTGATAAAGGAGGAATTTCGAATGAGATAAGGGAGATATGATGGATAAAAATTCGGAGATGAGAGGTGGGAAGAGTTGTGCCAAATTGGATTGTGGGGGAAGGTATGATTCGGCTATTGGCTATAAAAGGAGGTGTCGAATTCCTTTGAGAGGTTCCTTGGGTTCCATTACATTTCTTTTTCTCCCCTTTAGCAAAATTCTTCCATTTGTCGAAAAAAACCATCATTCCTTTGTCGAAATTTTGGCTTTCTCTCTAGCTGAATTTCCCATACCTTCTCTTCTTAAATTCCTTCTCTTATTCACCTTTAGTTCTAGCCGATCACTTCTCCTCTTCTCCCTATTGGTGCCGAATTGTCTCTGTCACCATACTAATCTCAAAAGCCGAATTTAGGCCGTAGGATCGAAAGTGGAGTTGGTAAGTATTCAGTTAACCTCTTTTGTACGTTTTTCTAAAAGCCGAAAGGCTATCTAACTGTCCTGTCATTAACTCTGTGATAACAAGGATAAGATTCAAATATCACAAGCGTGGTAGGATCGTTAGCAAGGGTAGGTGTACTCAACTCGATTGTGGTTTAAGTGAATGGCTGAATGTGTGTATGATCTATAAGGGTGACTTGTGTGGATTATGAGTCACTCGGACTTTGATGGTGTATGTGTGAGTGCAGATCTAGGGGATCTCCTGATTAGTAGTTAAGGAAGGGCTATTAGAACCCGGTGGCACACAGTAAGGTTATGGTAAGGCTTCGACTTTTGGTAAATGTTTTGATTTAGTGATTGATTGAAGGTTGGTTGGTTGTAGGTTCGAGGCTAAGGATAGTATAGCATGTCGCAGTAACCAGGTGTATACAAACACTACACACACACGATATCAGCAATGTCGGAAAGCCAGAAATGCTGAAAGTGGCTAAATGAGCCCGGTGGGCCCTGAGGCTAAGTTTGATGAAATTGTTTGGTTGGTTATACGAATTGAGTTAGTCATGCATGTTACATGATCTGGAATTGATTTGGGCCTAATAGGCCATAGGATGAGATTTGGGCCTAATGGGCCGTAAGGATGTGATTTGGGCTTGATGGGCTTTATGGGGACGTAGACAAGTATGCTAGGGTTTAATGGACTTTAGGCCTAGTTCTGAACAACTCTTAAACCGCATAAGACATAATCTAATAATTAAACATGTCCGTGGACAAGTCGCTGGGTTAAAGTGTGGCAGCGGACATATGCATGTCTAGGATTTGATCTAGGGAGAGCTTGGTACTTAAGCGATCCTAGTGGCCCACCTCCTCTTCTCTGGAATCCTACCTGGTGCATAGTGTCCGTTCACTTTAGTCACAAGGACTTGTTAATGGGCCAAAGTTCATAACTAAAACCCGAGAGAGACCAAATACCCCCAGTTTATGAAATTACCAAAATACCCCCAATTTATGAAATTATCGAAATACCCTTAGTTTGTGAAATTACAAAAATACCCCAGTTTGTAAAATTACTGAAATACCCTCCGTTTGCCAAATTACTAAAATACCACTGATTTGAAAATAACCAAAATACCCTTAGTTTGAAAAAACTTACCAAAACATCCTTAGATTTACAAAATCACTAAAATATCCCCGAATTGTGAAATTACCAGAATACCTATTTTTCGACACCAATGCCCACAAAAGAGACCAAATCGGCACACACTTCCCTTCCCACTCAAATTCCTATTTTTCCTCCATAAATCACTCCTTTAATCTCTCCACAATCTACTCCATGATTCTTTCCACAACAACCTCATCCATCAGAATTCTAATGCAACACAAACTCCAACCATCCCAACTGCAAAATAAATACCCCATTATGTTGTGCCAACACTCGAACCTCAGACCTCAAGGTTACTCCACATGCCACCTTGCCACTAGACCAAAAGCTCTTCTGTGACTTAAAAGATGCGCAAATATTTATAAAGCCTATGTGCCAGTGTCCAGATTCTTTTAAGAGCAAAATTTAAAAATTCTGCAAGAGTTAAGACTTGAACCCAGGCTCCCCTACAACCTTAATGGCGCCACAACCACTAGGCCACAAGTTTCCTTGTGTCATGATTTTCCCAACAATATTCTTAAAGCCCACTCACTTACATCTAGGGTTTTATTCACCTTAAACCAAAATTTTCCTAAAGCCCAGGTTTGAACCCAAGACTTCTTCAATACTTCTCAGGACCTTTAAGCACCAAAGCAGACATACTTTTAGGTTATTCACATGCACAACTAAATTCCAATTCCTCTGGCACGCGAAGCCCATTTTTTCTAGGCCCAAAATTCGAGGCGTTACACTTGAATTAGATGTTGTGTATGTCAATTGTATAAATCGGCACACAGTTCCTTCTCCAATTTTTTCTAGGCCCCGATTTGGTCTCTCCCTCTCAAATCTTTTTGGTTCTTCTTGGTTTGGGTTGAATCTTCTTGTCAGACAACTGCCGAAATATGTTGTTATGGTAAGGGAGGAATACTACAATCACTTTATTATTTCATTATTAGTTAGATTTCTTATGGATTTATGATCAAACTTCGGTTTTCCCTTTTTTTTCTCTGGGGGCCGAATGTTGGATTGTTTCTAACAACTTCTGTTACGCCAAATCTTGTTAGGAGGGAGAAATCGCCCTTGAGCAGCAGGGAGACACTTGTATCAGTAAGTTCGAGCAAGGTGAGTGGTTGTGGTTTCAGTTAATAACGGTGGTGGATTAAGAGTATACATTAACCTTATTGGTGTAAATCTGATACGATATGTTGGTGGATTGTAGAATTCTGAGAGCGCGGATATTATCTAGTTTCGCGAACATGTGTGTAATCGTATGCAGCATTCGATAATCGGCTGAAAAGCCAAAAGTATGTAATGGTTACACTGCTAAGACTATAGATCAGCTAAATGCCAAAAAGCCGAATATGTGGCATACGATGCCACACGAGCGTGCGATCATGCGTGTGGTAAACCGAGCCCATGGGCGCTAGACTGTAGAAGGCACCACGAGTGTTCTCGTGGGCTTAGTTCGTAATGGGCCTTGTTGGGACGAGATTGGCCCAATGGGCTTATGGGCCTCACATGGGTAAAATTCAGAATTGTGACAAATAATGGATTGGGCTGCGAAGTTCGCATAGTCGTGACTGAAATTGGGCTGAATGGGCGACACGAGCTTATGGGCCCACTTGGGCCGAATAGTGGGCTTTGGGCCCAATTACACTATTTTGGCCATATAAGTTATTCGAGTCGTTCGAGACAATGGTAGGCCCTTGAAAAGGTCATAAACTGTAGTAAAATACCCTCGAAGGGTAAAATTACCAAAATACCCTCGAAAGGTAGAATTATCGAAATACCCTTGAAGGGTAAAATTATTGAAATACCTTCGAAGGGTAGAATTATCGAAATACCCTCGAAGGGTAAAATTACCAAGATACCCTCGAAGGGTAGAATTACCAAGATACCCTCGAAGGGTAGAATTACCAAAATACCCTCGAAGGATAAAATTACCAAAATACCCTCGAAATGTAAAATTACCGAAATACCCTCGAAGGGTAAAATTACTGAAATACCCTCGCAGGGTAAAATTATCGAAATACCCTCGAAGGGTAAAATTATCGAAATACCCTTGAGGGGTAAAATTATCGCTTTACCCCTAACCGACGAAATGACCATTATACCCCTAGTGGTAGTTTAGTTGATGTGCGTATGCTATATATATGATTGTTTATGAATATGACATACTGGATACACATACTATTTATGACACGACATTCTGCATTAAGGTTGGGATTCTGATTTGGAGGAAGTACTATACTAGTGGCTCTGCCACGTTTTTACTGTTCTAATGGCTTCGCCACGTATTTTGATTCTAGTGGCTTGGCCACGTTTACTGTTATTAGCAACTTTGCTATGTTACTATAAGTAGCTATGCTGCAATATTGGTGTGCTAGTTGGGTGGGTCGACTTAGTCCCCACATGGTGTGTTGGTTGGTACGGGTGGTGTGTTGACTGGATTGGGTTGGGTTGCATCTCTGTTTTGCACTGTTATGACCTTGAGCTTAGACCTGCCCTATTACTGTATAGGGTTAAAGCCCAGACTGATCTGTTACTAAATAGGGCTCGAGCCCAGACTGCTACTGCATGATAGGGGATTACACACTGAGTTCTCGTAGCTCACCCTTTTTTTTAACTGTATAGGTAATCCCCAACCTTAGATGATTTGACGCTGCGAGGGACTCGAAGGTGGCCACATGTTCACGAGTATTTTAATTTATATCTAGCCTTTTAAATATTTCATTTTGGGGTTGATATTTTTGTAATAAGGCCATTTGAGGTTTTAACTTTTTTTTGGTGTTTTCTTTTTATTTCAACCCGCTAGATTAGGAAACACGGGTTTTTAAAACAATAAATGTTTCTAAAGAAAATCACGTTTTTCAAATCTTAAAGTTTACAACTAGAAAAGGCTTCCTCGATTTTAGTTCAGATTGATAAACTTATAACCATTGATATGACCTATAATTGGACAACATGATTTGATTTCACAACACTAACGTTTTCAATAGCAATTGATTATATGGGATTTAAAATTTAGTAATGAACTTTTATCGACAAGCCTGATTTTCAAACGACACTTTGATGTGACACGTCAGATTCGGTCGTAACATCTAGGCCGTGTTTGGGGTGTTACATCCAAGGTAAGTTCGTATGTAATAAGCATTATTACAATTATGCTTTAAATGCTTTGATATTGCATAAATTGTGTATATGAGATTGTAGTCATATTTGACGGTTATTCAGATTTATATGACACTTGGTGCGTGATTCGAGATAGTTTCGGATATATATGGCACCTAGTTTGTGATTTAGAATAGCTTCGTCTATATATGGCACTTAGTGTGCGAGTTTGAGATAGCTTCGGTTATGTAAGGCACTTAGTGTGCGAGATATTGAGTATTCAATAATATTATGAAAAGGTATGAGTTCATTATGAATTTGTACAGGTACGCATGTAAAGTAAGAAATCCAAATGGAAGAAGTTATGAATTTGTATATAAGCACATGAGTAAGTATGAGGAAGGTTTGTTGGTTATCATGATTTAGATGTTAATTAGTTCAAATTGATGATTTGTGTATTACAAATTGTTGAGTATATTTAGTACGAACTTACTACGCTTTATAGTTTACATTGTTTGTTTCTCCCGTGTTTTATTGTGAATTCAAAGCTAGCTCAGATTCGAGGATCGTCAGAGACTATGTCACACTATCCAACCATCTACTTGGTACTTTTGAGTTATGTATATATGGTATATGGCATGTATAGGCTCGAGTCATTTTGGTATGTTTGATGAACATGTATTTTGGGCCATTTAACTTTGGTATTTTGTCACACTATCCTACTATCACTTGGTAGTTATGAACTTTAGTATTTTGGTATATGGTATGTATAGAAGTTTGGCCATTTATATATATATGTTGTTAATGATTTTGGTCATTTGAAATGGCTTGTAAATGTTAAGTTTTGGTTTGTATTTATAGCCATGAGAGTTGGCTTGTTTTGGTTGATTTGGTTGTGTATATACTTGTGTAAATGGCTCTTGTTATGTGCTTGATTATTGAATATGTGGTGCTAGTAGATATTTGGAAATTAGGGGTACTAATTAGTTGTGAATTAAGTTTGGTATGTTTGTGAGATTAGGCTAAATGAAGGATGATTGAAAAATGGTCATATTGATTATTTGAAATTATAGGTTTTTGCTGTAAATTGAATGGCACATTGTGATATTGATATCTTTGATATTGATTGGTATTGAAATGGTTTAAATGAGGCTTGGTTGAAGTTGATTTAAATGCCTATAAGTGTTATGTTTTGGGTACCATTTGGTTTGATGTAGGTGTATACAAATTTGGGTGGCAAATTGGCTTGGTAAATAGCCTATTTTTGTCCACACGGGCAGAGATACGAGGGTGTGTCTTAGCCATGTGTGACACATGGTCATATTACACGGTCGTGCTTCCCCTGGTGTTGAATTAATACCCAAGTCAGTAAGTGGCTTGTTTTGAACACGGCCTGTGACACGGGCATGTGACCCCTGTATTTTGGAAATATTTTCTAAGTATTTCAAAAGTTTCTTAAGTTATCAGTTTGGTCCCGAACCACTCCTAAAGCATGTTTAGAGCCTCTTAGGCTCATATTAGGAACAATGCGATTGAAGTAAATGATGATTGCTATGAATTTGAAAAATGTATGTGAAATGTTTGAAAATTGTGTTATAAGTTTGATAATGCTTTGAAACCCTATTCAAGCATTGAATACGGATGAGGGGTGTTACACTTATTGGTATCAGAGCTACGGTTTTGTCGATTCTCAGACTAATGTAGCGTGTCTGAGAGTCTAGCTATACATGCCATATACAACCTGTGATAGTGTGATCCCAATCTAGCTGTAGCTGACGATGTCGAGAGTAATTCGCCAGCTCGCCCTCAAGGAGCAGTGCCGTCTAAATCTAGAAATGTATCCAATGGTCACGGAGGAGAGGCTAAAGAAACCTTTTTCCAAATGATGAACAAGTGGTTCACGGAGTTTGTTCAAACAAATTTGGCTGCTCAACGACCTCCATCCACACCTAATCCCCAACTGACTTCTGTATCCCCTCAAGGTGTGAAACTTCTACAACTGAATAAGCCACCAATTGATAAGATACGAAAATACGGGGCTAAATAGTTCAAAGCTGCTATTGATGATGATCCCGAGAGAGATTAATTTTGGCTTGAAAATACTATTCGGGTATTAGATGAGCTTTCATGCACGCTAGGCGAGTGTTTAAAATGTGCCATTTCGTTATTGAGGGACACTGCGTATCAGTGGTGGAATACTCTAGTATCAGTGGTACCTAGAGATAGATTCACATGGGAATTCTTTCAGACTGAGTTCAGGAAGAAATACATAAGTCAGAGATTTCTCGATCAAAAGCACAAAGAGTTTCTAGAACTGAAATAAAGTCGTATGATAGTGACTGAGTATGAAAGAGAGTTTGTAAGATTAAGTAAGTATGCTCGGGAGTATGTTTCTATTGAACAAATTATGTGCAAACAGTTCGTTGATGGGTTGAACGAGGATATTAAACTTTTAGTAGGAATTCTCAAGTTGAAAGAATTTGTTGTCTTGGTTGATAGAGCTTGCAAAGCCGAGGAGCTTAGCAAAGAAAGAAGAAAAGTGGATTTAAAAGATAGAGACTCGGGAAAAATTTCAATGAATAAATCATACCAATCTTCATAAAAAAAACCCAGAGATTTGTACACTCGTCCAAATGCTTCAATCAAGTATTCAAACAGAGATCGTGGAAAATAATACTCAAGTCTTAAAGCTCAAGCTACATCAGTATCGAGTGTTGGCAATTGATAAACCATAATAGTAACATATTTTAGGCCCATATTTAGCATGCTTTTGAATGATTTAAGCCTTGCATTGTGTAATTTGGTGCTTTTAATCCTTTGTTTTCATGTTTTATACCTAGGACAGCACCAAAGGATGAAAAGAACAAGAAACGGGCCCAAAACAGAGTAAATGGGCCATATCACGAAATCCACATGGCCTGGGACAAGGACCACATGGCTGTGCCTCATTCAACAGTCTCGAACATGGCCTAGCCACGATTCACACAGGAGTGCGCCATAGACGTGTCCCTGCCGCGACAAAGAGAAGTTTTACTCGGAATAAGATACTTGGAGGCAAAGAAACACATTCCAAAGCCTATTTAAACACCCTAGGAGGAATTCTACTCGAATTAGGATACTTAGGGGCCAATTAAGGCATCTCAAAGCTTATATAAACACCCTAGGGGGCAACATAAGCGGGGAGTTCGACAGAAGCCTTCTGCCAGGGCTTTTGTCGGGGGAACCCAAAGTTTTAGTCAGGGGGCGTCCAGCTAGGCCAAAGAAGGTAGATTTGTGGGGATTTACTCGAAGATATCCAGTTGATTCATCTCGAGAAGCCGGAATCATACTCAAGACGAAAGATCTCTCCTTCAATTCCTTCAGGGGGATTTAGGGATTTCTTATGTTTTGTTTTATCTTTTCTTCTGAGATGTTTTCTTTTATTGTTATGAACTAAACGCTCAGATACCTAAGGGGGATGAAACTTAATGAATCTTGTTATCGTTTGCTGAACTATATGATAAATATTTGACTTGTTCTTAATTATGTGTTCTTAATTCTTTTGTTGATATTTTCGGGATATTAATTCAAGAGTGATGTGCTTAAGTGGAGGAGCAAATGTCCCTGCCTATGAGTAGATCTAGCATAATTAAGCGGAGTTGATCGCACGCCTATAGATAAGGTGACGATATTTTGCCAGATTAGGGTGAAACCTAATATAGGAGTCCATAGATCGAGTTAATGTAATTCTAGGGGTTTTAATTAGAAAGAGATTTCAATTAATCAACCTAGGGTTAGACGTTAGTCGCCTCGAGAGAGGGATTAATATACATTAGGGAATCTTACAGATCAAGTCAAATGAATAAATCGTCTGGTTCAGAGTTTGATAACAAGTGAAGTCTAGGTGGATTCTTCCTTGGGTATCGTCTTAATCAATTGGTTTTTCCTCAAAGTTATTTTCCCAATTTCATTCTTCTTTGTCTTAGAGTCTTTAGTTTAGTAGTTAGTTAATTTTAGATTAGATAAACAATTCCCTTAATTCTTAGGCTAGTTAATAAAAAGAGAGTCAATATTAGTACTTTTGGTTCCTTTGGGTTCAACAATCCGGTCTTGTCTTAACTGTACTATTGTTCGATAAGTGCGCTTGCCTTAAATAGTTGTCATAGTTAATTTCTAGGTTTGATCGTTATTTATATAAATTTTAAGACTTTGACATCGCATAAAACGACACAATCAAGTTTTTGGCGCTGTTGCCGGGGAACTGAAATATTAAGAAAGCTTAATTTTTATTACTTTAGCCATATTTATTTTATTGAATTTTATTTCTTTTTGTTCCTTTCAAGTACCTCTAGTTTATGACTAGAAGGAACCCGACAGGACCCCTACTTTACGACAGTGATATTGAAGGTACCGTTCGTAGAAATCGCAGAGTAATAAGGCGAAGCCTAAACTACATAGAAGAAGAGCAAGAAGCCGAAATAAACACTACAGAAGAGATGGCTAAAAATAATCTGCCACCTCCAGAGATGGCCGAACATCATGCTCCTCGAACTACGTATGATTATGCTAAGCCTAGTTTAACAGCAACTGAGTCAAGTATTGTTAGGCCTGCTATTGCTGCAAATAATTTTGAACTGAAACCTAACACTATACAGATGATACAATAGTTTGTTCAGTTTGATGATTTGCAGGATGAGGATCCTAACACACACTTAGCAAATTTTATAGAATTCTATGATACCTTCAAAATAAATAGTGTTTCTGATGATGCCATCCGTCTTCAGTTATTTCCCTTTTCTTTAAGAAATAAAGCCAAACAGTGGTTGCATTCCCTTCCATGAGGGTTAATCACTACATGGGATCAAATCACTGAAAAATTCTTATTAAAATATTTTCTGCCGGCCAAAACGGCCAAGTTGAGGAATGATATCTCTTCTTTTGTGCAGATGGATTTAGAGACACTTTACGATGCATGGGAGAGACACAAAGATTTGTTGAGGAGGTGCCCACACCACGGATTATGTAACACCCCAAACCCGGTCAACACACCACGACCGAATCTGGCATGTTACGGAGTAAAATCATTTTTAAAACACAAGTTTGTCGAATAATTTTCTTAGAAAACCCTTTTATAGTTTAAAAGTCTAGAAATCCCTGTTCAAGGTGACATTGAAATCGTGTCATGGTTTCTTTAAAACTCATGCTTGAAAATCTACTTGTTGTTACAAGTTTTTAGAAAACATACGATACTTGTTAAAAACCGTTTGCTTTTGAAGTTGTACGAAAACTAAAGTTTAAAAACATTCAAGTTACCTTTGTTATCATCTTATAAGTTGCGTTAGCCGATGGTAACGTTTGAAAAACCCGAAGAGATATAGTTTTGAAAACATTGCTATTTACCGGTTAATTTAACAAGTCACTATATCCAACATGTGTATGATATAATCAAAATAAAAGCAATTTATAAAACCCAAAATAATAAAACTTAGCGGCCTTATTACAAACCCAAAACCAAATTAAGAGAAAATTTATAAAGTCGAAATAGCAGTTTAAAGACCAAAACCAAACTAAGATGCATGGCCACCTCGAGTCCTCCCAGGCTCCATATCCGCGATCTATGCCTCATCTGCAAAATATGAGGGAAGGGGTGAGTCACCGAGACTCAGTGTATAAATACCCAACCCGATAGTTCAAGCACTTACACAGATAATCAGTAAAACATGCAAATCATGCAACCATAACCTAACCATCCGATCTCCTTTTTCTACCCCGTGTGGTCAAAACCACTGGTGGTCAAAACCACTGGTGACCGTAGTCACAAATCAAATGATGGGGCCAACCCATCTTGTGGTCAAAACCACTGATGACAATCCCGTAATATCTCATGTAGGGACAACCCACTGTGGTACCAAATCACTGGGACGAGTCACAATATCCATTTGTGGTCAAAACCACTGGTGACCGTAGTCACAAATATCATAAGTGTAGTCAAAACCACTGGTGGTCAAAACCACTGGGACTTAGTCACAATAATAATAGTGTGGTCAAAACCACTGGTGACCGTAGTCACAAATCAAGTGACGGGGCCAACCCATCTTGTGGTCAAAACCACTGGTGACAGTCCAAATAAATCATCCCCCTCCTCTCATCAATCCCATCATCATGTCCATAACATACGTGTCATAATATCATGTATCATGCAATAACGCATAGCATAGCAAATAACAATAACATGATGATGTCTATCAAAAATCACATAACAAGGGACTTACCCGGAATCCAAGCTCATGCCCACAAGGCATAATCACCGAGTTCAATGGCTATAACAGTAACATAATAAGCATATTATACTAATAAAGTGTGTAAGCGTTTACACACCTGACTATTCGTAAATCTAAGTGAATCCCAAAACTACGCAGACTAACGAGATCTCGAACGTTGCTCCCTCCTACAATCGGCCAACATTAATTAGTAACCCAAAAGCCCATTCGGCTCTATTAGAAATCCCGAAGGATGTGTCGCCCAAATAAAGTACTCACCTTAAAGCCGATTTGGTTTCCGACCAAATCCCGAAATTACACAATGAACCCCCTTGCAATCGGCCACACACTGATGCACATAAACGATTAGCCTTCGGCTTTTAAAAGAA
Organism: Gossypium australe; assembly: GCA_005393395.2. Classification (NCBI taxonomy): domain Eukaryota; kingdom Viridiplantae; phylum Streptophyta; class Magnoliopsida; order Malvales; family Malvaceae; genus Gossypium; species Gossypium australe. The sequence goes on along the minus strand of CM016625.1, from coordinate 79,211,241 downwards.
TACGGAATAGATTCAAACCACTAGAACCCTTACCTTAATGATTGATTCGGCCTCTAAACACCACAGATCGGCACCCCCTATTGGTGTTAGGGGTTTCGGCTATTAACAAGAAACAAGAATGGGATTAAGATCCTGAGTATCAATGATTGAAGAAATAGCAAAGAAAACAGGATTTCGGCATTACCCAAATCATTCAAGAAAAAAAGAAGAAATTGCTTACCAAGAGATTCGATTTCGGCACTTGAAACAATGGAGAAAGCGCAAGAAAAGAAGGACTTCTTAGCAGAGTATTCGGCCAAAGTACATGGAAGAAGAGAAGAAGAAGAGAACTTACCAGGTTTCGACTTTTGAAGATGGTAAAAGTGGAGAAGAAAAAGAAGAATAGGAAAGGGGGATTCGGCTAAGGATTTGAGAGGAGAGAAAGATGAAATCGCAAGAGATGGAGAAGAAAATGTGTGGTCAACTTTCGGCTTGAACAAAATAAGGAGATGAGAAGTATAGCAAAGATGAATTAGGCATAAAGGAAGTTTCGACTAGCAATGGAAGAACAGAAAATGAAAAGAAAGATAGGCTAAATGAGTTTCGACTTTTTGCAAAGAAATGGCAATACTTGGTTCGGTCAAATGCCCAAGCTGCCGTAATTCACACCCCAAGCAACCCAAATTTGGCACCCCTCCTTACTATTCCCCAAAACCGATTTCACACCTACCTACCCCACTTCAATTTCGGCTATCCACCTTTCCCAACTCAATCCCCTCCTTTTTCTCCAAAAAATTCTCCCTTCCACTCATTCAAAGTCATTTGAACGAGTCAACCTCCTAAATTTCCTCCTCTCCACATACTTTAAATCTGTCAACTTAATCCATAACCATCCAACAGAGTCCTCCCTAAGTCCATTTACTCCTTGCTCCTGGCGTCAAAAATAATTGTCAAAGGGGAGATTTCTGTAGCTCGAACCAAGGCCCTCTTAGTTCTCTTTGGCGTCACCTTCCTTGCACCTTAGTGGCGCCTCCCTTGCCACTTCACCAAGGCATTTTCTTGTGTCTAAATCCTCCAGTAAATACTTTTAACCCCTAATTCTCCTTGCTCACTCTTCTTAAGTGCTAACACCAAATTTTTGGCCACGACCCAGGACTAACCCGAGGTCATGCCTAGACCCCAAAACATACCAAACGAACACCGTAGACATATCATCACATGCAACACATACAAAATGCAGAGACCCCGATTAAGGATATTATAGTTCTACCCCCCTTAAAAATAATTTCGGCCTCGAAATTACCTGGTCAGAAGAGTTGAGGGTATTGCTGCCGCATCACATCCTCTGGCTCCCACGTGGCCTCCTCCATACCATGGTTCCGCCATAATACTTTCACCAAGGGAACTGACTTCCGTCGCAGAACCTTGACATCCTGATCCAAAATCCGTACTGGTTCCTCCTCGAAAGACAAATCAGGACTCACCTCTATCTCCTCAGCTGGTACAACATGTGACGGATCTGATCGATAGCGCCTAAGCATTGAAACATGAAAGACGTCGTGAATCGGACTTAACTCTGCTGGCAACTCAAGCTGATAAGCTACCGGTCCTACTCGCTTCAACACCGTATACGGCCCGATAAATCTAGGGCTTAGCTTGCCCTTACGACCAAACCTCAATACCTTCTTCCAGGGCGATACCTTCAGAAAGACCTTATCACCCACTGCATACTCAATATCCCTGCGCTTAAGATCGGCGTAAGACTTTTGCCTGTCCGACGCTTCCTTAAGACGAGCCCGAAATACCTTAACCTTATCCTCTATTTCAGCCACCAACTCCGGACCCAACATACGTCGTTCACCCAGTTCTGTCCAACATGTAGGAGTACGACATTTCCGTCCATATAGTGCCTCATATGGTGCCATCTGAATACTCGCTTGATAACTATTGTTATAAGCGAACTCTGCCAAAGGTAGATACTCCTCCCAACTACCACTGAAATCCAGAACGTAGCCCCTTAACATATCTTCCAGAATTTGGATTACCCTTTCTAACTGTCCATCAGACTGTGGATGAAAAGCCGTGCTAAAATCCAACCTCGCACCTAAAGCCTAATGCAAAGCTTTCCAAAACCTCGACGTGAACCTTGGATCCCTATCCAAGATGATTGACACAGGCACTCCATGCAACCTACAACTTGGCTAACTTCTGAAGTGAATAATCAACCCTCACCAGTACGAAATGAGCTGACTTAGTCAAACGATCCACTATTACCCATACTGAGTCCTTCTTACTAGGCGTAAGGGGAAGCCCACTGACGAAATCCATCGTAATCCTTTCCCACTTCCACCGTGGGATCTTTACTGGCTGCAACAGTCCTGACGGTAACTGATGCTCAGCCTTGACTTGCTGGCATGTCAAACATCTGCTCACAAACTTAGTTACTTTACGCTTAAGACCCGGCCACCAGAACTGTTCCCTTAAATCACGATACATCTTACTACCTCCAGGATGCATAGCGTATGGGCTGCTATGAGCTTCCTGAAGAATCCGCTGTCTCAACTCGACGTCCTTAGGCATACATACCTTCCCTTGACAACACAATACTCCATCACTATCCAAGTTGTAACCTTCAGATTCACCGTTCTGCACCTGTAACCTCCGACCACACAAAACCTCATCTGTCAGCTGTTTCTGCTTAACCTGATTAATCCAAGACGGCCTTACTTGCAATTCTGCCAAAAGACTCCCATCATCAAAAAGGCTAAGGTGAGCAAACATCGCTCGCAAGTCAGCTACCACCTTACGGCTCAACGCATCCGCTACTACGTTAGCCTTACCCGGATGGTACTCAATCGAACAGTCATAATCTTTCAACAATTCGATCCACCTTCGCTGCCTCAAATTTAAATCCTTCTGAGTCAAGAGGTACTTCAGACTCTTATGATCCGTATAGACTATCGACTTTTCCCCATACAAGTAATGCCTCCAAATCTTCAAGGCAAAAACCACTGCAGCCAACTCCAAGTCATGCGTCGGGTAGTTACCTTCATGAGGCCTCAATTGCCGAGATACATACGCGACCACCTTTCTCTCTTGCATCGGCACACACCCTAAGCCGGCATGCGATGCATCACAATAAACTGTGAATTCCTTCCCTGCCTCAGGCTGAATTAAAACCGGAGCTTCAGTCAGAATTCCCTTCAACTTGTCAAAACTCTCTTGCTGTCTCTCAGTCCACACAAACGGAACCCCTTTTCTCAACAGCTTAGTCAACGGCCCCGCAATCAAAGAAAACCTTTCTACAAACCTTCTGTAGTACCCTGCCAAACCCAGAAAACTTCGAATCTCTGCAACCGACTTGGGTGGTTTCCAATCCAATACTGCCTCAACCTTACGAGGATCCACCCTAATCCCTTCAGCTGATACCACATAACCCAAGAAAGTTACCTCCTTAAGCCAGAACTCACACTTACTAAGCTTGGCGAATAACTGCTTCTCCCTCAAAACCTGCAAAACCACCCGAAGATGCGCGTCATGTTCCTCCTCAGACTTCGAGTACACCAAAATGTCGTCTATAAACACCACGACCAATCGATCCAGATACAGCTGGAACACCCGATTCATCATGTCCATGAATGCTGCCGGCGCATTAGTCAACCCGAACGGCATCACTAAAAACTCGTAATGCCCATACCAAGTACGAAATGTCGTCTTATGAATATCAGCCTCCTTTACTTTGAGTTGATGGTACCCCAACCTAAGATCGATCTTAGAGAAAATCGATGCACCCTTGAGTTGATCGAATAAATCGTCTATCCTGGGCAACGGATACTTGTTCTTTATAGTCAACTTGTTCAGCTGGCGGTAGTCTATACACATTCGCATTGTACCATCTTTCTTCTTAATAAAAAGCACTGGAGCTCCCCAAGGCGATACACTTGGTCGGATGAAACCTTTATCCAACAATTCCTGAATCTGAGCCTTTAACTCCACCAATTCTTTCGGTGCCATCCTATATAGAGCAATAGATACTGGCGCGGTTCCGGGTAACAAGTCTATACCGAACTCAACTTCGCGGTCGGGAGGTAGACCCGGTAGTTCCTCTGGGAATACATCAGCAAATTCCCTTACAGTTCGAACATTCTCCATAGCTGCATCCTCAGCTTCCAAAGCACAGACATGCACCAAAAATGCTTCACAACCCTTCTTAACCATTTTCACAGCCTTCAGCGCAGAGACGACATTAGATAAGTAATCTCCCCTATTACCTATCATCACCACCTCTTCACCTTCCATGGTCTTCAACACCATGCGCTTAGCTGCGCAATCCAAACTAGCTTGATACTTTACTAGCCAATCCATCCCGAGAATCAGATCGAACTCCCCAAACAACAGTTCCATCAAGTCAGCCAAAAACACGACCCCTTGAAGTTCTAGGGGTACATCCTTATACAGTTTACTTACTTCTACAGAGTGACCTAGAGGGCTTATCACTGTCATCTTCCTAGGAGTAATCTCAGAGTCTAAGTTCATGGTTTCCACTATGCTACTTGCAACATATGAGTGCGTCGAACCAACATCAATTAAAGCATTATAAGGTACTCCAAACATTAAGAATGTACCGGCTATGACATCCAGTGCGTCACCCTCCTCTCGACGCCTCGCAGTGTAGACCAACTCAGGCTATCTCACCTCTGTACCACCTGCACCTCTGCCCGGTGCTCCACGGCCTCTACCAGAGCCATTACCTCCCTTGTCTGAACCACGGCCCCTCTCTGGCTTGTCTTAACTATACTATTGTTCGATAGGTGTGCTTGCCTCAAATCATCGTCATAGTTAGTTTCTAGGTTTGATCATTCTTTATATAAATTTTAAAACTTTGACATCGCATATAACAACGATCAACAATGTGAGAAACTATAGACCTGAATGTCATGGATATGGAAGACGACATCCTGGTGAGTGTAGAATGAATGACCGAGCTTGTTTCAGATGTGGCTCACAAGAACATTTCATTCGAGATTGTCCCGAAATAGATGAGAAAGATAAATTCCAGAATGCAAAACCGGGCAACACAGTTAATAAAGGGAGGCCACCTAGAAACACGAGAAATGTGACAGGTAGTAAAGGAGCGACAAGGGACTCTGCAGTGAGATCTGAGGCCAGAGCACCTGTTAGAGCTTACCCTATTCGTGCTCGCGAAGATGCGTCGTCACTCGATGTTATCACCGGTACATTTTCTCTTTATGACACTAATGTGATTGCTTTAATTGATCTTAGATCGACTCACTCATATATATGTATGAATTTGGTGTCTAATAAGAGTTTGCCTATTGAGTCTACTAAGTTTGTGATTAAAGTATCAAACCCCTTAGGCAAGTATGTTCTAGTTGATAAAGTTAGCAAGAACTGTCCTTTAATAATTCGGGGTTATTATTTTCCAGCTGATTTGATGCTACTACCATTTGATGAATTCGATGTAATTCTGGGTATGGATTGGTTCACTCTACTTGATGCTGTTGTGAATTGTAGATGAAAGATTATTGAATTGAAATGTCAGAATAGTGAAATCATTCGAATTGAATCAGATGAATCGAGAGAATTGTCTGTTGTGATTTCATGTATGTCAGCTCAGAAATGTGTGAGAAAAGGTTGTGAAGCTTACCTTGAGCATGTGTTGGATACAAAAGTGTCTGAATCGAAGATTGAACTTGTGTCGATAGTCTGTGAGTTTCCATATGTGTTTCCAAAAGAGTTGCTTGGGTTACCACCGATTAGAGAGGTCGAGTTTGACTTGGAATTAATACCGCGAACATCACCTATATCTATAGCTCTGTACAGAATGGCTCTGATAGAATTAGAAGAGTTGAAATCTCAGTTGCAAGAGTTAACAGATAGAGGTTTAGCAGGACCAAGTTTTTCACTATGGGGTGCGCCAGTGTTGTTTGGAAAGAAGAAAGACGGATCAATGAGAATGTGTATTGACTATAGTCAACTCAAAAAGCTTATGATAAAGAACAAGTATCCCTTGCCGGGAATAGATGATTTGTTTGATCAATTGAAAGGGGCAACAGTATTTTCGAAGATTGATTTGAGATCAGGCTATTATCAGTTGTGAGTTAAATATTCGAATGTGCCAAAAACTGCATTTAGAACAAGGTACGGACATTATGAATTTCTTGTTATGCCTTTCGAATTGAATAATGCTCATGCAGTTTTTATGGATTTGATGAATCAAATTTTTAGACCGTCTTTAGACAAAATCGTTATTGTATTCATTGACGATATTCTGAAGTATTCACGAGATGAGTCTGAGCATGCCGAGCATTTGAGAATTGTGCTTCAAACCTTAAGATATAAGCAATTGTTTGCTAAATTCAGTAAATGTTAGTTTTGGCTCCTACAGTTTGGATTTCTGGGACACATTATTTCAGCAGAAGGTATACAAGTTGATCCGAGTAAGATTTCAGCAGTTGTTGATTGGAAACCACTGAAAAATGCATCTAAAGTCAGAAGCTTTCTAGGACTAGCTGGCTACTATCGGTGTTTTGTTAAAGGATTCTCAATGATTGCTACACCAATGACTAGATTGCTACAAAAAGATGTGAAGTTCAAGTGGTCAGAAAAATGTTAACAGAGTTTTGATCAATTGAAAGCATTTCTAACAGAAGCACCAGTTTTAGTTATGTAACAGCTCGTATTTAGTCAAATCAGAATAGTGCTTTCGGAACCACAAATTTGAGGTCAAAATATTTATTTTATTATTATTTTGACGTTTCCAACATGATTGAATGATTGTGTGAAAGTTTCATTTGGAAATTTTATAGTTTGACTAGTTAATTCGATAAAAAGGACCAAATCATGTAAAGTGAAAAATTGGAGTTCTATAAGCTAAAAGGGTTTAATTGCTATGAAATTAAATAGAGGAGGTCCTTATGTGGTAATTTAACCATTTATAATGTAAGTTGACATTTCTGTACATGCTTAAATGAATTTTAATGTTTAACAATAAATGTTAAAATGGTAAAATAATAATTAATAACTTAAAATTAAAAGATACAAAATATGTATCATCTTCTTCATGCATTGTTTTGACCGAAATTAACAAGAATGAAAGCCAATAGAATAGCTTCAAAGTTTGGGTAGGTTCCTCATCTTGCATGGTATGTAATTTGACTCGGTTTTTAATGATTTTTATGTTCTTGAGATCGTTGCAACTAGGTCTAGCTAGCCCAAGGACTATTTTACAAAATTGTTAAAGGTTTTGAATGTTGCCATTGATGAATAAGCATGTATTTTGATGTTTGATGATAGATTTTGAATGTTTGATGATAGATATACAAGTTTTGTTAAGTGATTTTTAGTGAAAATGCAAATTAAGGATTAGATTGAGAAATATGTAAAGTTTGTAGGTAAGTTGTGAAATAAATGAAAAATATGGGCTGCTAGGGACCTAATTGAAATTCAGCTAGCATGGGTTAGTCTTGAATTTCATGAATTTGTGGTTTTGTGTAATAAGGACTAAACTGTAAAAGATGTGAAACTTTAGGGGCAAAAGTGTAAACGTGCCTAAATGTGTGTTTTGGACATAATTGAATAAAGTACTGATTGAATAAGTTAAATTTCATATTATGTAGAAAGGAGAAATACAGACTTAGATCGGGGAAAGAATAAAGTTACGGAGTAGTTGACTCGATTCACCGTTGTAACATCCGAAGTAAGTTTGTATGTTAATAAGCATTATTATAATTGAGATTTAATGCTTCATATTGAATTGTTGATGAATACAATTGTATGGAAACATTTGGCAAAGCTTCAGTTATGTATCAGCACTTAGTGTACGAGATCGAGATAGCTTCGATTATGTATAGCATTTGGTATGTGATTTGAGATAGCTCCGGTTACGTATGGCGCTTAGTCTACGATATCTAGATAGCTTCAGCTATGTATGACACTTATTGTGCTAGGTTAAAATAGCTTCGGCTATTAATGGCATTTAGTGTGCGATATATCGAGTATTCGACAGTATTTGGAATAGGTATGAGTTGGTTACGAGTTTGTACAAGTATGTACATGGAAAGTATAAACTTCAATTGGAAGAGTTATGAATTTTCATATAAGTTCAATGTTAAGCATATGGAAAGCTTGTTGTTACCATGAATTACATGTTAAATAGTTTAAGTTATTGATTTATGTAATATGATTTGTTGAGTTAAATTCATACGATCTTACTAAGCTATAAAGCTTACTTTGTTTATTTTTCCCTTGTTTTGTTTATTTTTCCCTTGTTTTATAGTGAATTCAAAGCTAGCACGGATTCGGGGATCGTCAGAGACATCGCCACACTATCCTACCGTCACTTTGGTACTTCTGAACTCATGGTTTGGTCATATGGCATGTATAGGTATTTTGAGTCATTTTAGTTATATTTGGTAAAGACTTTGGCCAAATGAATTGGCTTGTAAATGTATATGCTTTGGTTTCTTAATATATCCATGAGATTTGGCTTAATTTGGTGGATTTGTTTATGTGTTTAAATGTGCATATATGGTTGATATTGAGTTCATGAATGGAAATGTGAATGAATATATGATGAAGTTTGTGGAATTTATATTATGCTTGTGAATTGGTATAAAATGAGGTATGTTAGGTAAATGTTTGATTAGTTATTTGGCATATGTATGTTAGTATGTTTTGGTTGAGTAAAACTTGAGAAATAAGAATGTTGGTTGCTAGTATTTGAATTGGTATGAATTAGCTTTGTTTGTGGCTAAAATGAATGTTCAATTATGCTATGAATTGGTGCCATTTGGGTTGTTTAGGTACATGAGACTGTGGGTGGCAAATTGGCTTGGTAAATAGCCTATTTTTGTCCACATGGGCGTGTGTCTCAACCGTGTGTGACACACGGTCATGTTACACGGTCGTGTGTCCCCTGGTGTTGAAATTTAAATGAAGTCAGTATGCTCCACAAGGTCTCACACACGGGCGTGTGATCGGCCGTGTGCTACAAGTCAATATACCCCCTAGTTGGCACTCAGCCTAGCACACAGGCATATGACTTGGCCATGTTGCATAAGTTACTATACCCTACAGGTTTGGCACGGCATAACACATGGCCTGGCACACGAGTGTGTGTGGTCACTTCGAAGGGCACACGGGCGTGTGGTTTGCCGTGTGACCCAAGTCAGTATGTACCCCCTGTTTTCACACGGCCTGTGACACGGGCATGTCTGGCCTGGCCACACGGGCGTGTGTCCCCTGTTTGAAGCAAAAATTTCTAAGTTTCACAAAAATTTCTCGAGTTATCGGTTTAGTCCTGAACCACTTGCAAAGCGTCTTTAAGGACTCGTAGGGCTCATAATAGGGACAAATTGATTGAGGTTGAAAGATGAATGATTGAATTGAGAAAATGTATGTTAAGTAGTTATTTAATTGTTTTGTAAGTCTGGTAATGCTCCGTAACCCTATTTCGGCGTTGAATACGAGTGAGGGGTGTTACAAGTTCAACCTAAGTCGGGTAAAGAATTTGTGATTTTTAGTGGCACGTCATTCAATGGTTTGGGTTGCATTTTGATGCAAGAAGGAAAAGTTATAGCTTATGCCTCGAGACAGTTAAAGCCGCATGAAAAGAATTACCTGACGCATGATTTAGAGTTGGCCGCTATTGTATTTGCAGTGAAAATTTGGCGACATCATTTATACGGCGAGAAGTGTCATATCTTTACTGATAAGGCATTGCTTGGCAAAATAACGATCGTTGAGTGTTTACGGATCTAGGATTGTAGCAAGCACTTCCCTGCAATTAAACAAAACAAAGAGGTTGGTTTTAGACTTAAAAACACACGAAATTGAACAGATTTGAAGAAGAAAATATGTTGCTGGAACTCTTAGACATATTTGAAAAGGGTAGAAGATGAATGCTTCAAAATTCATCCATGGCAGCCTTGAACATTCAAAAAAAAAAAAAGGGCAGAAATAACACTGGAAACTGGCTGGGAATTTGAACAATGAAGAACTCAAAAGAACTCGCACAATCTATTATGCAAACCCAAATCGAATCTGTTCTACAATTAAGAATTGAAATGTCAAGAAAGAAGATAAAAAAAAGAACCAAATTTGAGAGAAAACTCACAAAGTAATTTTTATTTCAAAAACTCTAACCTTTTAACAATGTTTGAAGTACAAATATATAGAAGAATGAAGAGGTGGCCGAATTACATTGTGTGGTTAACATTAAAGGAGTTTAAAAATTAAATTTGAATTGAAATAACTCCTTTTGGGCGGAATTAATTTGCAGCCAAGTGAAAAAGAGGGAGTTGGCATGTTATCACTTTAAACATGTGTTAATTTCGTTTGAAATTCAAACACACAACTTCCCTTGTCCTTATCTCTTCAATTGCCACACAAATGCACAAGAACGGGCAGGTTTTTGGTCACACATGTGCACCACATGTGTACAAGGCTGGCACATGCACATCCACATGCTTGGACACCACCTAGGCTGCCACATGTGCATTGGTGTACTCCCTGACATGTAGGACACTATTTATCTACTTCTGGACTTGTCAACTGAAGTTGAGCTAGTGGAGCCGGAGGTGAGCTGACTGGAGCTAAACTGAGCTGAATTCAGCTAGTTAGAAGTGAAATGAGCTGACATGAGTTGGTGTAGAGCGCTCTGAGCTGATTTGAGTTGGGGAACAAGCCTCTGAGCTGACTTGAGTTGAAAGTGAGCTGCATATACTCTCAGGAGGTGGAGTCCTTTCGTGTACATGCTACAAAATAATATAACACTTATCAGAGCTATGTAAACTTAATATAACATAGTCTAATAAGCTGTAAACAAGTGCACACTTATTTGTCAACACACAAACAACTTGAGGACAATACAAATTCTATCAACCCAATCCGAAAACATACTTAGCATAATATATACATATTAAACACACCAATATAAGTAGTATGGCATAAGTATGTCACATATCAGCATGCAACACACTATAAAACTTATCTTTTAAGGCACATTCACTTTTAAAAGAATTAGAAACTTTAGCACAAGTGAAAGAAAGAACTTCTCTGAATTTCTTTGCCTTAGATCATGTGATAGGTCCTAATGGCAAGACCTCTGGATCAGCCTCCTTGATTGGCTTGGATGTGCCCACATCAGCCCCCCTTCGTGAAAAGGATTTGTCCTCAAATCTGTAGAATTGTCATAAGGGGTTAAGTCCAAAACATTAAATGTGGCACTTACATTATATTCACCCAGTAAGTCCAATTTGTCGGTGTTGTCATTCACTTTCTCCAACACCTGAAAAGGACCATCTCCTTGTAGTAACAGCTTAGACCGTCTTTAGGCTGGAAAACATTCCTTTTGGAAATGAACCCAAACCCAATCACCAACATCGAAGGTGACTCGCTTTCTTCCTTTGTTTGCTTGCTTTTCGTACTGCTGAGTCCTCTATTCTAGGTTCTCATTAACCTGTTGATGCAACTTCTTCATATATTCTGCTTTCGCTATACCGTCCCTATTCATCACCTGTTCTTGTGGCAAAGGAAACATATCTAGAGGAGTAATAGGATTAAATCCATAAACAACCTCAAATGGTGACATCTTAGTAGCAGAATGTACATCGTGATTATAAGCAAATTCAACATGTGGCAAACAATCTTCCCAAGTTCCATCTTTTTTGGGTACCAACAACACTGGTACAACACACGGACTCAAACTCTCTCGAATGTACCCCTTGTCCAACAACTCAGAAATTTGTCTTTGAAGTTCCTTCGTCTCTTCAGGGTTACTGTGGTATGCTAGTCTATTTGGAATCGTGGCTCCTGGAATAAAGTCAATCTGATGTTCGATGCCACAAATAGGGGGTAAACCCTTTGATGTTTCATCAGGAAACACATCCTCGAATTCCTGCAAAAGAGATGAAATAGAAACAGGCAAATCACTAGGAATCTCAGCTAATAAACAATTATCTTTAAACAAAAAAATAAGCATAGAATGCTAAGAGGAAAGACATTTCCTGATTTCCTTGCTGCTAGCGTACACATTCATATTCTTTTTCCCTCGAGCTTCTTCGATATTCTTTTGCAATCTCACTTGGTCTTCTTGCACTTGGCTCGGTGTCAAAGGTGCTAAGATGATCATTTTATCTGCACGAACAAAAGAATACCTGTTTGTAAAGCCATCATGTATCGCCCTCTTGTCAAACTGCCATGGGCGTCCCAACAATAAATGGCTCGCATCCATCGAAACGACATCGCAAAGTACTTCATATTTGTACTTTCCAATGGCAAACGGCAGAAGAACCTGCCTAGTCACTCTAATTTCTCCTCCGTCATTTAGCCACTGTAACTTGTAAGGATTTGGATGTCATGTCGTATTCAAACCCAACTTATCAACCATCACAGAACTAGCAACATTAGTGCAACTACCACCATCGATAATTACAACACATACCTTGTCATTGATGAGACATCTTGTGTGAAAGATGTTCTCTCGTTGCTGTTCATCCTGAATCGGTTGAGTATTCAGACTCCTCTTGACAACAAGTGCTTCACCGATGGCAAACGTCTGCACATTATCATCATCTTCTTCAATGTCCACTGTAGGGGGCTCGTGTTCATCTTCTTTAAACTCAGATTCAATCTCACCACTATCCAACAACATCATGGTCCTCCAATTTGGGCACTGACTGGCAACATACCCTCGACCAAGGCACTTGAAACACAGAATGTCCCTCGAACGTTCTTGTGCACCACCTGCTTGTCACGCCTATTTTCAGTAATAGGAGTCTTTGGTTTGCTTGACTCTGCCTTATCTTGAATCTGAAGTGGTGCTTGTGGTGTAGGCTTCCTGAAATTGTTAGGAGTAGATAAAGGATTTGAAAATGATTTAAATAGAGTATTACCTCGATTTGAAGACTTCCTACATTGCTGTTGTTCAACTTTTATCGCCATATGCACCATGTCCTCCAACTCGATATAATGATACAACTCAACAACATTTGTAATCTCGAAATTCAAACCTGCAAGAAAACGTGCCATAGTAGCTTCTCGATCCTCAACTATGTTGGCTCGCATTATGGACACTTCCATTTCCTTGTAGTAGTCTTCAACACTCCTCCCCTATTTCAATGTTTGCAACTTCTGGAATAAGTCACGATGGTAATGAGAAGGGACAAATCTCTTACGCATGATTTGTTTCATTTCATTCCACGTTCTCATTGGACCTTCACCGGTGTGTCTCCGACTAATTAGCAATTGATCCCACCAGATCAAAGCGTAATAAGTGAATTCCATCGCAGCCAAATGAACCTTCTTCTATTCTGAGTAATTGTAACACTCAAAAACATGTTCGACTTTGCTTTCCCAAGTGAGATAAGCATCAGGATCTATTCGTCCCTGAAATGATGGAATAGCAACTTTAATGTTAGACAGATTATCATCAAGTTGTATATGTCTTCTTAAATTCTTCCTCGGAGACTGATCAACTTCATTTTCATCATTTCCTTCATTAGGGAGTGATTAGGAACTACCACCGTCAATTCTGTCCATCCTCGATTGTAGGGGTTCGAGTTCTTGTCTTAAAAGACGTTGAAGTTCACGTGTTATGGCCTGCATTTGCAAGTTTGGTTGCCGGCCATCCGGGTTGCTCTTATTAGAACCTGTCATTTTAAATAATAATAATAATAATAATAATAAGAAAAGAAACAAGAAAAAACACTATTAAAGGTTAGTGAAAATAAAGGAATGGATCTCACAGCACACTCAACACAGTCTCACAGATCGCTCCTAAAGAAAGAACACTCAACAATTTCACTCAGCGCTCGTGTTTCACTTGGGAGAATACTTTAAAGGCTCTTTTTGTCTCCCCTTCTGATCTCACACGCTCAATAGCCTTTTCCACTCAATCTCTAATAATCAGTTCTTTAAATGAACTAATTTTGATCTTTTAGAATCTGTTTACTGTGTCAACTTGTAAGAAACATCAAGGATAAAGAATCAAGGGTTAGAATGAAAATAGGGCTGGAAAAAAATGAGATATAAAGGCTGAAAAAATGAAATACAAGGCTGGAAAATTAACAAACGAAATGAAGAAAACAAGAATGAAAATAAGAAGAAAAAAAATCAACAACTTACTGCAATAGAAATGCTTACAACGACGCTATGACCGAACAGACAAGAATAAGTTGTTTCGGTTGATTTCCAAGCATTTCATGGCATAATATGCGCATCTTTTATCATTTCAAAAAAATTAGCACACTTTCTTTTTCTTTTGTTTCTGTTTTGTTGTTGTGTTTTGAATCTGATTTTTTTTGTGTTTTTTTTTTGAATTTTCAAATTTGTTTTTATTTACTTTTTATTTTGTTTTCTTGATTTTGAGTGCAGAATGTGCTAAAAAAATCCAACCTGGGCTCTAATACCATATAATAAGGCGTTGCTTGGCAAAACAACGATCCTTGAGTGTTTACGGATCTAGGATTGTAGCAAGCACTTCCTTGCAATTAAATAAAACAAAGAGGTTGGTTTTAGACTTGAAAACACACGAAATTGAATAGATTTGAAGAAGAAAAGATGTTGCTAGAATTTCTAGAAAGATTTGAAGAAGGTAGAAGATGAATGTTTCAAAATTCATCCATGGCAGCCTTGAACATTAAAAAAAATGGCAGAAATAACACTGGAAACTGGCTGGGAATTTGAACAATGAAGAACTCGAAAGAACTCGCGCAATCTATTATGCAAACCCGAATCAAATATGTTCTACATCAACGGACTTGGACCCACTAGATGGCGATCTAGGAACCCGAAGTATCACAAGATTGACACAACAATTTAGAATTGAAATGTCAAGAAAGAAGTTAAAAAAAAAAAGAACCAAATTTGAGAGAAAACTCACAAAGTAATTTTTATTTCAAAAAGTCTAACCTTTTAAAAATGTTTGAAGTACAAATATATAGAAGAATGAAGAGGTGGCCAAATTACATTGTGTGGTTAACATTAAAGGAGTTTAAAAATTAAATTTGAATTGAAATAACTCCTTTTGGGCGGAATTAATTTGCAGCCAAGTAAAAAAGAGGGAGTTGGCATGTTTATCACTTTAAACATGTGTTAATTGCGTTTGAAATTCAAACACACAACTTCCCTTGTCCTTATCTCTTGAATTGCCGCACAAACGCACAAGAACGGGCTAGTTTTTGGTCACACATGTGCACCACATGTGTACAAAGCTGGCACATGTACATCCACATGCTTGGACGCCACCTAGGCTGCCACATGTGCACTGGTGTACTCCTGACACGTAGGACACCATTTAGCTACTTCTGGACTTGTCAGCTGAAGTTGAGCTAGTGGAGCCGGAGGTGAGCTGACTGGAGCTAAACTGAGCTGAATCCAGCTAGTTAAAAGTGAAATGAGCTGACATGAGCTGGTGTAGAGCTCTCTAAGCTGAGTTGAGCTGGGGAACAAGCCTTTGAGCTGACTTGAGCTGAAGGTGAGCTGCATATACTCTCGTGAGCTGGAGTCCTTTCGTGTACATGTTACAAAACAATATAACACTTATCAAAGCTACGTAAACTTAATATAACATAGTTTAATAAGTTGTAAACAAGTGCACACTTATTCGTCAACGCACAAACAACTTGAAGACAATACAAATACTATCAACCTAATCCAAAAACATACTTAGCATAATATATACATACTAAACACACCAATAAAGGTAGTATGGCATAAGTATGTCACATATCAGCATGCAACACACTATAAAACTTATCTTCTAAGGCACTTTCACTTTCAAAAGAGTCAGAAACTTTAGCACAAGTGAAAGAAACAACTTCCCTAAATTTCTTTGCCTTAGATCGTGTAAATGGTCCTAATGGTAAGACCTCTAGATTAGCCTCCTTAATTGGCTTGGATGTGCCCACATCATTTACCGACCATAAAAGCTTAAAGTATATAATGATTCAGAAAGATCTAAATTTGCGTCAACGAAGGTGGCTCGAGTTATTGAAAGGCTATGAGTTAGTGAGTGATTATCATCCGGCGAAAGCGAATGTAGTCGTAGATGCTCTGAGTAGAAAATCTCTATTTTCTTTGAAAGTGATGAATACTTAACTAACTTTGTCCGATGATGGTTCAGTTCTAGCCGAGTTGAAAGTTAAAACGGTATTTTTTAAGCAAATTTGTGAAGCTCGGAAATGTGATAATGATCTGCAAACCAAAAGAATGCAATATGAGTCGACTAGTGATCCAAACTATCAGATCGGATCCGATGATTGTCTATTGTTTTGAGGTAGAGTTTGCTTAACGAGAGATCCAGAGCTTATACAAAAAGTTCTGAATGAAGCATACAGTGGTTGTCTATCTGTTCACCTGAGGAGTACTAAAATTTTGTGGTAAAAATGTGAAATAAATAAAAAAATATGGGCTGATAAGGACCTAATTGTAATTCGGCTAGCATGGGTTGTGGTTGAATGACATGAATTTGTGTTTGTATGAACTAAGGATTAAATTGTAAAAATGTGAAGCATTAGGGGTAAATGTGTAAAAGTGCCTTAATATGAATTTTGTACTAAATTGAATAGAGAGAGGAGTAAATAAGTTAATTTTGATTACATATAGATCAAGAAATGCAAAATACGGACTTAGATCAGGGAAAGAACAAGGTTTCAAAATAGTTAACTCGTGTATTCGTTTCTACATTCGAGGTAAGTTCGTATGTAGTAAGTTTTATGTAAATGTATTTTAAATGGTTTGATATTGCATAAATTGTAAATATGAGACTACGGACATGTTCAAAAATGATTCGACGATGATTTGGCATTGGAATCCTGGTTGAACCTTAGGAATAGATTAGGATACTAATGGCATGTCATTAGGGCTTATTATGATTATGTGATCCAAGTGCTGGTCTTGTACGTCCTACTGGTGGCTGAGTATACCGGCATGTGTTGTGGTTACTTGACAACTTGTGTGAGTAGCACCGTGTACCTTTGTCTTGACCCACAGCTTGTGTGAGTAGGCCCGTTGATAGCTCAAGAGTGAGCATATATGTGATATGAGATTGAGATAGCATTGGCTATGTATATGGCATTTCGATGCAAGTTTCCTAAGTATCTAATAGTATTCTGAATGGTTCAACGTGTAAATGAAAGATGTGGTTGAGTATGAGATTAATACGGAATGGTACAGGTATGTACATGAACCGTATAAGCTTTAAATCAAAGAGATTGTGAAGTTTTGTAACAACCCGTTTTTACTCAAATCAGAACAGTGGTTTCGTGACCAAAAATCTGAGGTCAAAAAATTATTTTAATATTATTTTAAGTGTTTACAGCATGATAGCATGTACGTGTGAAAGTTTCGTGAAGTAATTTTATTGTTTGAATGCTTAATTCGGTAAAAAGGACTAAATCACGTAAAGTGTAAAAGTACAGTTCTATAAGCTAAAAGTGTTTATTAGCTATTTTTATAAAGTGGGGTCCTCAAATGGTAATTAAACCATTTGAAATGTGAGTGGACATTTATGGGCATTATTTATGCATGTGTTAATGGTTTTATTATAAGGTTAATATAGTAATTCATTAAATTAAGGTTAAATAATTAAAACAAAAGACAAAATTTTTCATTCATCTTTCTTGAAATTAAGAAAGAAAAGAAGCCATGGATGAGCTTTTAAGGTTCAGCTAATGCATGCTTCAATTGTAAGTGATTTTTTACCCATTTTTTAGTGATTTTTATGTTTTTGAGTTTGTTGTGGCTTAATCTATCTAGCTCGTACCTTCTATTTCAAAATTGTTAACATTTGTGAGAGTTTCCATTGATGTATATATGTGTTATATGATGATTTATGATGAATTATGAATGCTTATTGATAAGTATAGAAGTTCAGTTACGTTATTTTTAGTGAAAATGCAAAATAGGGATTAAATTGGGAAATGTGTAAAGTTAGTGGTTAAAATGTGAAATAAATGAAAAATATGGGCTGTGAGGGGCATAATGGTAATTCAGCTAGCATGGGTATATTTGAAAGTTCATTAATTTGTGATTTTATGAAATATGGACTAAATTTTGAAAAATGTAAAAGTTTAGGGGAAAATGTGTAAAATAGCCCTAAAGTGTATTTTGGATTGAATTGAATAAATAGATGATTAAATAAGTCAATTTTTAATATATTTAGATCAAGAAAGGAGAAATACGGACTTAGATCGGGGAAAGAACAAAGTTTCAGAATAGTTGTCTCGATCGTCGTTTTAGCAACCGAGGTATGTTTGTATGTTATAATTTCATTTAAAATGTATTCTATATGCTTTGATATAGCATAAATTGTGATTATGTAACTACGGACAAGTATGAAAATGATTCGGCAGTTGGAATCCTGGTTGAACCCTAGGAATAGTTTAGGATACTAGTGACAAGTCATTAGGGGATACAGTGAGTTGGCTTCGGGCCATGATATAGCACTTTGTGTGCGAGATAAACTGATTTGGCTTCGAGCCATGATATTACTACATCGGATAAGTTACCTTGATTTGGCTTCGAGCCATGGTATAGGTACTTATCGTGTGAGACCCTGGAAACACAAAAATATGCACACTTTTTCATGCCCTTTTTAACTTAAATTCATGCAGTTTTGATAAAAATCTTATTGAAAAATAATTAATTTTTATAAAATAATTAAATTGCACTTAAATTATGAACATTTGAATTTTAATTAATTTTATAATTAATTTTGATTAATTTTGATCATTTTTCGATAGATTTGCACAAAGGGCAAAAAAATGACTTGGCAGACACGACTAAAAGTTCAAAATTGGGAAGCATTTTAAAGTATCAAAGCGAATTAATTTTCAGCCTAAGTCGGTCCAATTATGTGTATTAATTCATGATATAATTAATTTTAATTTATATCGAATTTAATTTGGATTAAATAAATTATTATTAATTAATTATGAAAAAGTGGACCAGTTGAGCCGAACCGAGTGAATCGAACCGACCAAGAAGTGGACAGCCCAAAACCATCTATATACTGACCGAGATCAGCTTATTGGCTGATTATTTAGCTTGTAAAGGGGCCCTTGAATACTTGTTCAAGTTGCAAACAAACACCTCCACAATTGGTGGCTTTATAGATTTGCCCCAAGCCTAAATTAGCAAAGTTGAAACTATCAACCTTGCCACATGTGTGACCGGCCAAGGGAGGGCTCTTTGGCTGATAATTTTAGCTATTTTTAGCAGCGCTCTTCAGCCATAAAACCCCCCTTAGGCTGGTCATTTGAAACACACCACAACATTCTCATCTCTTCTCTCCTCTCTCAATTTTCTCTATTTATTTCCCATCCATTTCCTTTGTCCTCTTGCCGATTTCTCCTCTTGGAAATGGGGCATTCATCAACCATTTGGAGCAACAATTAAGTGTTCATAGCAGCCTTGGTCGATGAGGACAACGGAAAAGGAAGAATGGGGCAAACTAGTCAAGCCACGGAAAAGCAGCAGATTTGATTCCTGTTCCATATCTCTTTAATTTTTGTTATTGTTATGATGAACATATGTATGAATATTTATGTTGTTGGAATGATTAATTTAATCAATTCAGCTTGAATTTAATTCGTGTTAGGTTGATTGCATTTCATTTGCTAAAATTGTTAAAATTGTGTTTATGTTGTTATAGGCCTCAGTATGATGCTTGATTAAGTAAAATCATGACTAAGTTATTCTTGCATTACAATTGTGAGGTAGCTAATGAATTAATTATTTAAACGGATTAAAATTGTAATCAATGGATACAATACTTAATCAGTGCATGTTTAATCATCTAAGGTAGCTGAGGGTTAAATTAGCAACGGTATTTGACGATTCATTTGCCTTGCATAACTTGCAAGATTATTGTGATTAAACTGTTTCAAGGTAGGGATACTTTGCTACCTCACGTAGTCTTTTATGTGCTTATTAGATTTAATTAATCGTTTGAATTGACATAGGGATATGTACAAGAGATTATTTCGATTTAATAAGTATGTATGTGCAATAACATATTTGCCTATTAATATTTGTTTAATCGGTTAAATTGATATAGGGATATAGTCAGAGATGAATAGATTTTGGTAGGTGAATATGTTCAAAAGTTAGCAAATTACCGAGTTGCCGTGAATTTATTCGTAACAATATAAACATGAGTTTAATAATTCTAAGTTAAGAAATGTAATTAATCTAGCACAATTATGTCATCTTGATCAAAATCATATTTTGAAATTGTGCATTTGAGATTTATTTATTTAGTTTACTTAGTTTAAAATCTTAGGTTTTAATCACCCTCTTCAAACAAAATATTTTTCTTCACCAAAGTCTTTTAAATAGCATTCATAAATAATTCTTTTCATAGTCCTTGTGGGTATGATAACTCGACATTTACTTGTCACTTTATTACTTGTTGCGATTGTGTACACTTGCACATTTCCGTCTTTCAAGTTTCTGGCGTCGTTGTCGGGGACTATTTTGAAAAAGTCATTATTTGTGAATTTGTTAGTTTTTCATTTTGGTTTAATTTTCTATTTAAATTTTAACTTAATTAATTTTTCTGTGATTATTTTAGGTGTTTTTGAGTATTGATCGAATTATTGACTTACTTCGTGTAGACCCTGAAATAGAAAGAAGTTTTTGATAGCGAAGAAGACAAGCGAATCAGAGAAGGAACGAAGAGATGAACCTTGAAAATTTGAATCAAGGAAACGGAGCAAACCCTGCTCAAAATCCTATCCTTATTGCTGATGCTATGGATAGAGCTTTAAGACAGTATGACGTGCTAGTGTTTCATGATCTCAATTCGGGTATTAGGAGACCCGAAATTGAGGCACAACAATTCGAGCTCAAGCCAGTTATGTTCCAAATGCTTCAGGATGTGGGCCAATTTAGTGGAATGCTTATCGAAGATCCTCATCTTCACTTAAGACTGTTTATAGAGGTGAGTGACTCTTTCAAGTTAGCTGGAGTACCCAAAGACGCATTACGATTGAATCTGTTCTCGTATTCACTAAGGGATAGAGCTCGAGCCTAGTTGAACTCATTATCACCAAATTCAATTTCCACATGGCAAGAGTTAGTAGAAAGATTTCTCATGAAGTGTTGGCCGATTCTGACATTGGCTTTTTAGGGCAAATCGATAGTTTAAGCAAAGCCTTCGGGATTCTAGATCGTTTCGGTAAGGGATGGTTAGATTATGGTAGTTTATTCGATTAATATCTCGTATATTGTCGTTTAACCGAATGTTCTAATTAAGTGTTCTACGATGGACGTGGATACCAGTCAAGGAGGACAAGGGGTAACCCCTATCCCTAAGTTTAAGAAGAGATCAGCCTCTGCAGTTCGGGATTGGCCACCGGGGTGTGGGCCAGCGTCAGAACAAGAAAGTAGGCAGATAGCCGTAGTGTCGCTTAGTGATAGCATTGGGATCGAGAGCGTAGTACTTCAAGTGATCAGGTGTGTGATTAACCCACCGTTTTCCGGGTATATGCTTATATTTGTATGTGTTATGTATGTGCTAATAAGCGCAGTGATCATTATGAAATGGATACCCTTAAGGGGTATGCCGATAATCAGGTCAATATCAAATCTGATGGAAATGTGGTTATTAATGTGTATATGTATGGTATGCTTAATAACATGTACATGCATTATTTATCATGACACTATTGTATGTTGCATGTGCATGGGATGGGAAATGAATATGAAAGAAGGACAGGGTGTACTTCGAGTACGTGGTATAGTGATGGCTACGAGCCTCACGTGAATTGATGAGTGGTTCTGTGCCTCATCGTGGTTGATATAGGCTATGTGCCATATCGTGGTCTGATGAGCAGCTATGTGCCTCATCGTGGTTTGGATGTTAGCTACAAGCTACATCGTGGATTGGCACAGACAGAGGTCGCGTTGTGGATTATTTGCGATTTAGTTCGCGTGGACGGTATTAATTGCCAAATTGGTGTGTAGAGGTTGGAGGGCGATTTAGTAATCCCCTGGTGTGTGGTGGCTGGGTACGGGGGTGTGTAGAGGATGGACCCTAGGCTGGGTTGGGTGCACTTTGCATAAACTCATTCTCTGACATGTGGATTCATGTGCAAAATGGGCCAAGCCCAATATGTGATGTGGATTAATGTGGCAATTGGCCAAGCCTAATATGTGGACTCATGTGGATAAATTGCCTTATTATATGATATGTGATGTGGATATGGGCCAAGCCCAATAAGTGCAATCATGTGAATTATTTGTCTTGATTATCTGACATGAGGATTAATGTGATAATGGGCCAAGCCCAATAAATGGAATTATGTGGATAACTTGCATTATTATATGATATGGTTTGGTTGTGGGCTAAGCCCATGTGGGTGGAATTCAGTGGACGAATTACACACTGAGTCTGTTTGACTCACCCAAATTTTACCCACATCGCAGGTAATACGTGGTGCTTGGACCGGGTTGGAGTGGATACAAAGGTGGCCATGCAGAAGTTATATTTATTTATTTCATGCAGAAGATATTTTAATTGTTTTACGCATTTATTATTTTAAGTATTTTTGAATAATTATTTGATGTAATAAGGGCCACTTAAAGTATTTGAAGTTGTTACTATGTTTAAATTGGATTGCCGATTAAATTACTATTTGGACATGATTTTATTTTTAGCAACTTATATTTTAAAAGTATATGTTAAAGTTTTAAATTCAAATAAATTGTACCATTAAAGTTTTACTTAGAGTTTTAAATACGAGATGATTTACCAACAACAACAGATTTTCATGTTTTCACTACTAAGTCAAATTCTTTTCAAACGTTTTTCCGCAGTGGCATTCTAAATTCGGCCGTGGTGTATGGGCCAGGTTTGGGGTGTTACACTAGGTCCAAATCTCATTTTTCAGGGTCTAAAACATCACATTTCACTTATTTAATTAATGTACTATTCAAAACAGTCCTTAACTCAACTTTTTCAAAATTACAATTTTGCCCCTAAACTTTTACATATTTACACTTTTTCCCCAATACTCGAAAATTAAACTTCAGCCCTTATTCTTATGTTTTATAACATGCTTATCATTTTTCTCTTCTATGGCAACATCAAATTCTCACTCTAACATGTACTTATGAACATTAGGTATTTTTACCGATTATGACGTTTTACTCGTTTTCACGTAAAACTGCTTAGTAAAATTTGTTTAACATAATTTCAGCCTTCTTATTCTAACATAAAACATCAAAATACACACTTTTCACCTATGGGTAACTTTCCAAAGATGAACCCTAGCATGAATTATTGGTAGCATAAGCTAAATCGAGCTACCGGGACTCCAAAACCGTAAATAACTTGAAAAACGGGGCTAGAATGGACTTACCATGAGCTTGAAAAGTTGAGAAAACCCTAGCCATGTCTTTTCTTGGTAAATTTCGTCCATATGAAGAGGATGGACATATTTGGCATTTAAATTTTGTTTTTAATTCATTTAATTCACTAAATTACCAAAATGCCCCTTAAAAAATTCTTTTGAAACATACCCATCCATGTTCATTTTTTTCCACCAACTTAACCAATGGTCTAATTATCATTTAAGGACCTCCAATTTAAAATTTCATAACCATTGCACACCTCTAACATGTAGAACTCAACTTTTGCACTTTTTACAATTTAGTCCTTTTGACTAAATTGAGTGCCCAAATGTCAAAATTATCGAACGAGATTTTCACGAAATCATTCCGTGAAATTGTAGACCATAAAAATATAAATAAAATAAATTTCTCAACATCGGATTTGTGGTCCTGAAACCACTATTCCGTTTAGGCCTTATTTCGGGATGTTACATTTCTCCCCCCTAGGGATTTTCGTCCCCGAAAATCTTAACAGAATGAGGTTTAATATACTTCTCATGATTTCTAACATCACTAAATAATCATTTTCAAGACGATATTTTCAGAAATACTCTGTCATCGATCTGAATCCTAATAGAACTCAGTTAATTCTGTCAAACAAAGAATCGATACATATTGAAATTATTATGCTAATTCCATCAAACGTTCGAAAACAACCCACTAGCATTTCTCTTGGCTCCCCACAGATCAATCGATGATCACTCACAATCTTTCAATAGCTTAATTCATCACCACTGTCTTAAACTCAAATTTTGCTATGCCATCAGATATATTAAACTCTCGAAACCAAGAAACATATGACAATCCTCGTTAAACAAACAGTGTCATCAAATTTTTCAATACAGACATAATAATAACCATATCTGAATTACTAATCGAACAGCTCTTTTTAATATAATATTAACTGTCTGAAAACATGAACCATTACTTTACATTTTAGAAAATATACACATTCAAATCCGTTCTTTGGTGCGTCACTGAAAAATTATAATTCCATTGTGTTCCAAAGTCGATTATAACAGAGATAAAAACATATTCTATACAAATATAAACAGAACAATAGCCAAAAGAAACAGTAGAATCATTTCATATAAATTCACTGTCACTCTTATCTCAGACGTAATGGAATTAAATTTCAATAAAAGATAGTGGAATACCAATCATAGATCAATCAAACTGACGATTCTTTACTCAGAAAACAAGCAATCATAATTGTCTCTGAAAAGATACGAAAACATAAAATGCCCGGAAGAGATAGTCGTAAACTGCTCAACTATGATTGTCATATTTAAACATCTTCACATGTCAAACATCATTCTTCTGACTAATTCTGCCCTCACTAATTTCCACATTATTTCTTTCACTAAAGAAAATCAGTTCAGAAAAATTTCAGTTAATACTTCCTTTCAGTATCTTATTTGAATAAGTCGATTTATCAAAGTTAAAATTTTCACTAATTATGATATTGTACAAACCAAATAATTCTTGAGTCAATATGATATTTCTCTAATCCTGTCCTTCATTTTTCAACCATCCTCAGTCTTTGATCATATCTATAGTTATTCTATAACTGAACTCTTTGATTCCACACTTAGGAACTTAATCAACATGATTCTCATGAATTTCCGTTATAAACACCTCATCGGTAAGGGGGTGAGGTCGTACAGCCTCTAACTCGATTCTCACACACATATATATATACATATGACACATATTTCATTATCAACATATGTCATTATAACTATACGACCCACTTCGAACAATTTATCATTCATATTTGCCTGACATAAAATTTTCAATTATCTCATTCAAGCAAATGCACTCATTCATACATTCTACAAAATTTGAATAACTTACTTAGCACATTCACTAATCAATTTTTGTCAAGCATGCTACAGTATATGGAGGCCAGAAAAAATATGAATAAGCATATTACTGTATAAACTTTCATTTCACACATTATCACATATACACATTACGAATTCTTATTCATACTTTTCCGAGTTTAACTCATCATTGCTACACTTTTTTCAAATACTTCAATATCACTATTAAATGGTCGGATATAGCTCGATTGGAGAGTACTTCTCTTTTAATAAGATTATCCTCAATCACGTCGGAAGGCATTACACTATCACATATTGGTGGCATGTATAGCTAGACTCTCACAGTTGCTATGTTAGTCTGAGATCTGACTAAACCATAGCTCTGATACCACTAAATGTAACACCCCTCACTAGTGTCCAACTCCAGAACAGGGTTCGAGGCGTTACCGTACTTCAACATTCACAATCATACAAAATCGAGTTACCAAATTTCGCCCAAAATTTAAAACTTTTCAAAGACATGCATTTGACATTGTCATCTATTTAATCATTTATACCACATAACAAGACATTAACACGTACCATGGACAAATAGGCTAATAAGCCAAAATCATTATAAGCCACATCTCATGGCCATAATCAACAAATCACTATATGCCAATACATTTGTCTAATCACAACAACATCCATCATAGAAAAACTATGTAACACCCCAAACCCGGTCAATACGCCACGACCGAATCTGGTATGTCACTGAGGAAAAAGTTTTGAAAAGAAACGAATTAAGAATTAAATTTTAGTGAAAAACTCTTTTAAAATTCTATATTTGTAGAAAACATATGTATAATAAGTTTAAACTGATAATTTACTTTGAAATTTCATAAATAAAACTTTAAAGCTTAGTTGATAATTCATAGGTTAGAAAACATTTGTGTCATTTAAGAAAAACTCGAATTATTACTATGAAAACATTTGCATTTGAATGTGGAAACTTAACATTTGGAAATCATTTAAATTGTAGAAAACACTAAATTTACATTTTACTATCAAACGATTTATATTACCCGATGGTAAGATTTTAAAACCATTGCGTTTTTATTATTTTAGAAAACTTTGTGCACATACCATTAATTCAACCATATAATTTGTAAGCCATATTTAAAACATATCCAAAGCATATAAATAATCCAAAACATAATTAAAGAGGCCTTATTACAAACCCAAAATAAAACAAAAACCAAATTAAAATAAATTAAAGTACCCCAATTCGAAGTTCATGTAAAATCAAATTTTATTGCATGGCCTCCTCGAGTTCATCCGGCTCCTCAATCCACGATCTCACGAATCACCTGAAATGATAAGGGAGAAGGTGAGTCACCAAGACTCAGTGCATAATCCCTCTCCCGGTTAATGCAACATTCTTACACAATTTATAATCAAGCAACATACATATAATGCACCCAACCTAGCCATCCATAACTCCTTTCCTACCCCGTGTGGTACCAAACCACTGGTGGTGTCAAACCACTGGTGTCCCAAAGTCACGATATCCAAAATGTGATACCAAATCACTGGTGACCAAAGTCACGAATAATCAAGTTGTGGGGCCAACCCACGTGTGATACCAAATCACTGGCGACGATCCCATATCTCAAAAGTAGGGCCAACCCACGGTGGTGCTAGACCACAGGGACGAGTCGCTATGAGGTGCCAAACCTCTGGTGTCCCAAAGACACAAATGTGATACCAAATCACTGGTGACCAAAGTCACGAATAATCAAGTTGTGGGGCCAACCCACGTGTGATACCAAATCACTGGCGACAATCCCATATCTCAAAAGTGGGGCCAACCCACGGTGGTGTTAAACCACAGGGACGAGTCGCTATGAGGTGCCAAACCTCTGGTGTCCCAAAGACACAAATGTGATACCAAATCACTGGAGGTGCCAAACCTCTGGTGTCCAAAGACACGGATATCAAATCCTTCCCCCTCCACTCATGTTCCCAAACCAATGTATTAAGAGTATCAATCATGCCATCATACTTGATATGATCATATAACATATTTAAATAATAGATCATGATATCAATCAACATATATTAACATCATATTGAAACGGACTTACCCGAATCCTTGCACATACCCATCAAGGTATCTTATCAAAATCTCATAGATTCCCACTTTAATAACATGATTAGACAATATATATATATGTATATAACCGAATTATAAAGTGTGTAAGATACACACCTTTCACCAACGCAAATACTAACTTTCAAAGATCCGATCTACCACACTAGATATCCTAGTCCAACATTCGGCCAAACCACAACACTTTAATCAAGACCATTCGGCCAACATCATATCTTAATCCCAATAGCCTTAGGCTTTCTCAACCAACTTAAAGAATATTGAATCCTTACCACTTGACTTACCAACTTCGATTGCTAAAGGAATGGGGCTTAGATCAATTGCTTCCAAAGTCCCAAAGAGCCTAAAAGAATGATCGATTCCTAAAATTAGTTAGAACTTTGCAAACAATTGCCCAGAGATTTGGCCTTTGTCCACAAGAGAAACGAAGGAAAAATGGCCATGAACACTTACCCTTTTCCAAAACCGATTGAAGAAAACCCAAAATGAATGCCTACCCTTGATGATATTCGGCCAAAACAATACAAAAAGGGAGTGGGAAGTTTCGGCAATATGGTTATGAAAGAAGAAAGATATGTGAGTAGAAAAGAGAATAAAAATGAGAGAGAGAGGATTCGGTTTTAGCAACAATGGAAGAAAAGAAAAGTGAGTTTGGGGAAGAAAGAGGTTCGGCCAAATGAAAGAAAAAAAGAAATGTGGTTGAGCAATTACCAAAAGAAGAAAAGAGAGAGATGGGAGAAAAAGGTTCGGCCAAGCACCTAGTTTGCCGAAAAGAAAAGTGCACAAAATGTAAAAATGAGTTTTCGGTTTCAAAAGGAAAAATGAGAGAAAGAAAATAGTATTTGGTTCAAACAAAATGAGAGCTAAAACCAAAAGTAAAATTGCACAAAATGCTTATGGTGCATTCGGCCAAAGAGGGATTTGTTTGGAGAGGAAGAGAAAAATATGCCAAAAGGTGCACAAATGCTAAAGTTGGCCAAAGATCCCCCCAAACCTCCTATCAACATTCGGCCACCCCCTAGCCACACATGCCGTCCACATACATGCACTAAAGGCCTTGGAATAGTTTCCAAAACATCTTCCTTAAGCCAAGCCTTATGTCCCCCCATCCTTCCATAACCTTAAGATTCCTTTCCCAAAGTACAAACTTTCCTAAACCAATATTCAACTTACCAAAAATTTGAAAGTCCAACCTTCCATAATTTGAACTTAGCCAACACTTAATGCTAGGATGTACAAAAATAAAATCCTCAATATGCTTTCCATGCTACTCGAACCACTTCCCTCAAGCAACCTTTCAAGCTCCTTATCCACTATGCCACTAACTCCTCATGTGCTTTAATCTAACACTTAAATTAACTTAAGTGTCAAGCTCACTTAATCCACTTCACTAAATTTTCCATACTAAAAATTATTCTAGCTTAGCTAATATTTCCAAGCCTTCACACAAATATACTAAGCACACAATAACCATCATATCCAAGCTAACACAAGTAACAACATGATGCTCTAATATTTTTAGGATATTACAAACTAAGTCCCTATACATGCCTCACTTGAAAACATTTAACATACACATGCCAATACTCCAAGGATAATGACCCGATAGTGTGATACTGCCTCCGACGATCTACAACGCTGAGCTGACCTGACAAAACTAAAAGAAATGAAAAGGAGGGAGTAAGCTTTACGCTTATTAAGCTCGTATGAAAATAATAAGCAATGTGATAACATGTTATTTTCATATTCTTCCTATTTATTCAAATTCTAGTTAAGCTGTTTTCTTGAGTCACAGTCATTAAATTATTTATATCTGGAGTTACGGAACTCCAAATTAAGATCCGTAAATTTTCCATAAAACTAGACTCACATATCTTTTTACCATAAAATATTCAGAATTTTTGGTTTAGCCAAATAGTACAGTTTATTCTTCAAAGTCTCCCCTGTTCTGCTGTCTGACAATTCTGACCATTCTTTGCTAAAATTTAATTATCTTTTTGTACAGAATTCAAATGATGTTCTTGTTTGCTTCTTCTAAAAATAGACTCAATAAGGAATATAATCATATAAATTATGTCCCAATATTATGTTTTTTACAATTTTCAATGATTTTTACAAGTCAGAACAAGGGATCTCGAAATCACTCTGAACCAGTCTCAGAAAAATCTAAACATCTCAAAATATACCAATCCTTTGCTTTCTATGTTTCTTTTATATAAAAATAGACTCAATATGCTTTAAATAAATGTCTCATAAAACTTATAATTCAATTTCTACCATTTTCGGTGATTTTTCAAATTCACCTCACTCCTGCTGTCCAAAAAAGTTTTATTGTAAAATTTTGCTTTCTCTCACTTTAGTTGTGTTCATCACTTGCCTATACCAATCTTTCCAATTTCTGATTACATATCGAGCATATTGTTCATACGTACATTTTCCACATTTCTCAATTGGTCACATTCACACTTGCACTTATTCATAACATGATTGCACCAATCATCATTAGTAAATTATCTCGTTGAACCCCTTCAGAAAACGCCCGATACTCGGTGGTCTCAGCACATAGCTCCACCCACACATAATTCAGCTTTCTTGTACACATGGTAAAGGTCCCTTGTCACCTATGTGACCTAGCCATTCCATCTCGTAGCTCTCTTGTCTACATGGTGTCCAACACTAGAAACCAGTCATGTGACCTAGCTACTCATAACCCGTAACTTTCTTGTACACATGGTATACACACAATATTACACATGTGACCTAGTTACATATGAAATTATTATCCCGTAGCTTTCTTGCACACATGGTGAAAATCCCTTGTCATCCATGTGGCCTAGCTACATATCAAATTTTGCCATCTTGTAGCTTTCTTGTGCACACGGTGAAGTTCCCTTATCACTCGTGTGACCTAGCTACATATTGTCCGTATCTCTCGGTTTTCTGAAGGTTCAATCGAGAATTTCGCATTCCATACATTTTCATATTGTAGTTATCACCCAATGATTTCCATAATATCTAGCAAAATAATTATTGAACAAGTAAAATAAATGCATTATTTACATATAAACTTTCCATTTCACATAATAACCATAGTCATAGAAAACACCTTTAAGCACAACATTTCAACCCATTTTCCATGTCACCTATGTCACCTTTTATCATAAACATATTATTAAATCAATTCACCAACATAATATACTAAACATGTAATTCAGAAAAATCAATTTAATACCACAATTAAGGTTTCAAATATACATTACGACATTATTGCATTATTATTAACACACCAACTTACCTCGAATGCCGAAACGACCATTTTACCAACTTTCCCGATTTTCAATTTTCCTCCAATTCTAGGTCCAAATCTCATTTTTCGGGGTCTAAAACATCACATTTCACTTATCTAATTAATGTACTATTCAAAACAGTCCTTAACTCAACTTTTGCAAAATTACAATTTTGCCCCTAAACTTTTACATATTTACACTTTTTCCCCAATACTCGAAAATTAAACTTCAGCCCTTATTCTTATGTTTTATAACATGCTGATCATTTTTCTCTTCTATGGAAACATCAAATTCTCACTCTAACATGTACTTATGAACATTAGGTATTTTTACCGATTATAACGTTTTACTCGTTTTCACGTAAAACTGCTTAGTAAAAGTTGTTTAACATAATTTCAGCCTTCATATTCTAACATAAAACATCAAAATACACACTTTTCACCTATGGGTATTTTTCCAAAGATGAACCCTAGCATGAATTATTGGTAGCATAAGCTAAATCGAGCTACCAAGACTCCAAAATCGTAAATAACTTGAAAAACGGGGCTAGAATGGACTTACCATGAGCTTGAAAAGTTGAGAAAACACTAGCCATGTCTTTTCTTGGTAAATTTCGTCCATATGAAGAGGATGGACGTATTTGGCATTTAAATTTTGTTTTTAATTCATTTAATTCACTAAATTACCAAAATGCCCCTTAAAAAATTTCTTTTGAAACATACCCATCCATGTCCATTTTTGTCCACAAACTTAAAAAATGGTCTAATATCATCTAAGGACCTCCAATTTAAAATTTCATAACAATTGGACACCTCTAACATGTAGAACTCAACTTTTACACTTTTTACAATTTAGTCCTTTTGACTAAATTGAGTGCCCAAACGTCAAAATTTTCGAACGAGATTTTCACGAAATCATTCCGTGAAATTGTAGACCATAAAAATATAAATAAAATGAATTTCTCAACATCGAATTTGTGGTCCCGAAACCACTGTTC
Organism: Gossypium australe; assembly: GCA_005393395.2. Taxonomy (NCBI): domain Eukaryota; kingdom Viridiplantae; phylum Streptophyta; class Magnoliopsida; order Malvales; family Malvaceae; genus Gossypium; species Gossypium australe. The sequence continues at coordinate 79,179,579 of CM016625.1, read as the reverse complement.
CGTTTAGGCCTTATTTCGGGATGTTACATTTCTCCCCCCTTAGGGATTTTCGTCCCCGAAAATCTTAACAGAATGAGGTTTAATATACTTCTCATGATTTCTAACATCACTAAATAATCTTTTTAAAGACGATATTTTTAGAAACACTCTGTCATCGATCTGAATCCTAATAGAACTCAGTGAATTCTGCCAAACAAAGAATCGATACATATTGAAATTATTATGCTAATTCCATCAAACGTTCGAAAACAACCCACTAGCATTTCTCTTGGCTCCCCACAGATCAATCGATGATCACTCACAATCTTTCAATAGCTTAATTCATCACCACTGTCTTAAACTCAAATTTTGCTATGCCATCAGATATATTAAACTCTCGAAACCAAGAAACATATGACAATCCTCATTAAACAAACAGTGTCATCAAATTTTTCAATACAGACATAATAATAACCATCTCTAAATTACTAATCGAACAACTCTTTTTAATATAATATTAACTGTCTGAAAACATGAACCATTACTTTACATTTTAGAAAATATACACATTCAAATCCGTTCATTGGTGCGTCACTGAAAAATTATAATTCCATTGTTCCAAAGTCGATTATAACAGAGATAAAACATATTCTATACAAATATAAACAGAACAATAGCCAAAAGAAACAGTAGAATCATTTCATATAAATTCACTGTCACTCTTATCTCAGACGTAATGGAATTAAATTTCAATAAAAGATAGTGGAATACCAATCATAGATCAATCAAACTGACGATTCTTTACTCAGAAAACAAGCAATCATAATTGTCTCTGAAAAGATACGAAAACATAAAATGCCCAGAAGAGATAGTCGTAAACTGCTCAACTATGACTGTCATATTTAAACATCTTCACATGTCAAACATCATTCTTCTGACTAATTCTGCCCTCACTAATTTCCACATTATTTCTTTCACTAAAGAAAATCAGTTCAGAAAAATTTCAGTTAATACTTCCTTTCAGTATCTTATTTGAATAAGTCGATTTATCAAAGTTAAAATTTTCACTAATTATGATATTGTATAAACCAAATAATTCTTGAGTCAATATGATATTTCTCTAATCCTGTCCTTCATTTTTCAACTGAAACACCCCACACCCGGCCCACGAGCATTGACCGGATCTGGTATGTTCCTCGATATAAACCGATTCAAAATTCTTTTGTTACTTTGGAAAATCTGTGTGTTTTGAAAGAAAGATTGTTTTTGGGTTGGGCTCAAGTTGGAAACTAATTTACTTTGGAAATATAAGTTTTATAAAATTTCATTGTTAAGTTCCAAAACATTTAAAAGATATGTTGAATTTCAATCATATAATTCTTAAGCATCAAAACATTTAGGGTTTTATTTTCAAATAAAACATTTGAACTTTAATTTGATAAATTTCGTAACATATGGAAATAAATAAAATGCATGCATAAATAGTTTATCACTATGGCCTTATTACATCGAAACAACCCCAAAATAAATTTAAAGTACTTATAATAAAAATAAAATGTCCAAGTCATAAAATCCCTTGTTGAGCATGGCCACCTTTAAGCACCTGCCGACCCAGTCCATCACTGATCGTCACCTGGAAGAAAATGTTCCCCAACGGGGTGAGTCAAACAGACTCAATGTGTAACCAACACTAAAATTTAACAATTCAGGCATACGTTATCTTATCACATACATATTCATATAACAGATAGGAAATAATGATGCAACCCGAACCCAAAACCTATATGCCATCCGCTACACATCACCCGTACCAACCTGCACACCGTGGGGACTACTAAGTCAACCCTCCATCCGCTACACACCATCGAAGGCAGTCGTTGCAGTCGACGTGCTCATCGCCCTTATAAAATTCGTGGCATAGCCACCAGATACATATTTCGTGTCATGAGACACCATATTCAGATATCGTGGTCTTAAGTCACCACATTCACTTATCGTGGTCTTAGGTCACCACTTTCACTTCTCCTTTTCATAATATCCCATTTGCCCCATGTCATACATATTATGTAGTACAATGCCTTGTTTCACATTCTTTTCATATTCACAGTCATGGCATAACAAATCATTTCATACTCATAGTAGGAGTAGGAAAACGTACCTTAGTATTGTGTACCATAACAGGGTACTTAGCCATATTCACATTCTTATAAACATGTTCATATTAAGTATTGCAATAAATTTTATTAAAAGATAGTGTGGGGTACACACCTGATTAACTTATCACTTCACTGAAGTCCCGAAATCCGATCTACTGCCTTAGATCTTAATCCCTACATTCGGCCAACATTTGATATTTAAACCAAAAGCCTATTCGGCTACAAATCCAAATCCCAGTAGGATTAGTACACTTAAAACCTACCTTGCTGCCGATTTCTCTATTAATCAAATCTCGAAATCGTTGCTATGATCCTTCTTGTAATCGGCTAACTCTAGATCACTTTAACATGTTAGTTTTCGGCTTTTAAGATAATAAGGAATAGATCCAAACACTAAAATAAGCCTTGGCCGAATGTACATAGGTACTTACCTTAAGGATCTCAAATCCCGGAATTACTCCTTGGTTATGGAGTTGTCAAAATACCCATACACATGTGTTAGATCCGATTCTAACATTGAATCATAATACATGGCCTTTGGCCGAATGTCTTAAGCCCTTACCTTAGATCTTAAAAGTCCCGAAAGTTTCTTCTTTGTAGTCGACAACACCTAATTCCCGAAACTTCCTTCAAGTAGTCGGCCATAGATATTAATAGAGTTAGAGTCTTAATTTCGGCCTAAGAAAAAAAACAAGATGATGACTTATAGATCCTTACCCCTTTATATTGAAATTGATTGCACCTCTGTCTGTCACCACTTGATAGATTCGACTATAGGCTAGGCAAGGCTCAACATGTTTCGGCTTTTGATGATTTGCTAAAGAGATTCGGCAATGGCTAGAGGATGATCTCACAACTTTCGGCTTTTGAGAGATTGAGAGAACGAGAAGAGAATAGGATGTAAAAGGGGTTGGGCTTTAATGAAGAAAAGAAAAGAGAGGGTGTTGAGGCTTAGAGAATCGGCAATGGTGGACTTTGAGAAGGAAATTCGGCTTTTGACAAAATAGGAGAAGGGAGAAATTTGTTAGAGAATTTCGGCAGAGGCTTCCTTGAAGAGAAAAGAATGAATGAAGAATGGCGTTACTCTTCCTTGGCCGAAAATACTATCAAAGGAACCCCCTAGTCAGCCAACTCTATCATATTCCTAACTTTTCTCCTCATCTCTTCATAAAAATAATCCTACAATTATTCCACAATTGAGCACACCCTTTAGCCGAATTTTAAAGAGAATTAAACTCTTCCCTTAAGTTCCTTAGTACCGTCCATTACCTCCTCCTTGTCCCGCAAAAAATAAAAGCTTTATTTTGCTTCCCACGTTGCTCGAACCTAGGCCCATTGCACATGCTTGTGGCGTCATTCCCAGAGGGTTTAAGTGGCGCCTCCAAGCCACTTAGACAAGCCCAATTGTATGTCATATCTCACATACAATTTCTCTTAAGGCCCTATTAACTTAGCTTCCTCTTTTAGACTTAAAACTCAATATTTTCTAAATCTTTCTCCTATACTTTAGGGTTCCAAAAATTCATAAAAACACATTCATACACACAAAAGCATACTTTCACATTCAATTAAGCAATAATGCATAAGCCATACTTCGGGATATTACATCAACCATCCTCAGTCTTTGATCATATCTATAGTTATTCTATAACTGAACTCTTTGATTCCACACTTATGAACTTAATCAACATGATTCTCATGAAATTCCGTTATAAACACCTCATCGGTAAGGGGGTGAGGTCGTACAGCCTCTAACTTGATTCTCACACACATATATATACATATGACACATATTTCATTATCAACATATGTCATTATAACTATACGACCCACTTCGAACAATTTATCATTCATATTTGCCTGACATAAAATTTTCAATTATCTCATTCAAGCAAGTGCACTCATTCATACATTATACAAAATTTGAATAACTTACTTAGCACATTCACTAATCAATTTTTGTCAAGCATGCTATAGTATATGGAGGTCAGAAAAAATATGAATAAGCATATTACTGTATAAACTTTCATTTCACACATTATCACATATACATATTACGAATTCTTATTCATACTTTTCCGAGTTTAACTCATCATTGCTACACTTTTTTCAAATACTTCAATATCACTATTAAATGGTCGGATATAGCTCGGTTGGAGAGTACTTCTCTTTTATTAAGATTATCCTCAATCACGTCGGAAGGCATTACACTATCACATATTGGTGGCATGTATAGCTAGACTCTCACACTTGCTATGTTAGTCTGAGAACTGACTAAACCATAGCTCTGATACCACTAAATGTAACACCCATCACCCGTGTCCAACTCCAGAACAGGGTTCGAGGCGTTACCGTACTTCAACATTCACAATCATACAAAATCGAGTTACCAAATTTCGCCCAAAATTTAAAACTTTTCAAAGACATGCATTTGATACTGTCATCTATTTAATCACTTATACCACATAACAAGACATCAACACATACCATGGACAAATAGGCTTATAAGCCAAAATCATTATAAGCCACATCTCATGGCCATAATTAACAAATCACTATATGCCAATACATTTGGCTAATCACAACAACATCCATCATAGAAAAACTAAGTCCCTATACATGCCACTCACTTGAAAACATTTAACATACACATGCCAATACTCCAAGGATAATGACCCGATAGTGTGATACTGCCTCCGACGATCTCCAACGCTGAGCTGACCTGACAAAACTAAAAGAAATGGAAAGGAGGGAGTAAGCTTTACACTTAGTAAGCTCGCATGAAAATAATAAGCAATGTGATAACATGTTATTTTCATATTCTTCCTATTTATTCAAATTCCAGTTAAGCTATTTTCTTGAGTCACAGTCATTAAATTATTTATATCGGGAGTTACGGAACTCCAAATTAAGATCCATAAATTTTCCATAAAACTAGACTCACATATATTTTTACCATAAAATACTAAGAATTTTTGGTTTAGCCAATTAGTACTGTTTATTTTTCAAAGTCTCCCCTGTTCTACTGCCTGACAATTCTGACCATTCTTTGCTAAAATTTAATTATCTTTTTGTACAGAATTCAAATGATGTTCTCGCTTGCTTCTTCTAACAATAGACTCAATAAGGAATCTAATCATATAAATTATGTCCCAATATTAATTTTTTACAATTTTCAATGATTTTTCCAAGTCTGAACAAGGGAACTCGAAATCACTCTGAACCAGTCTCACAAAAATCTAAATATCTCAAAATATACCAATCCTTTGCTTTCTCTGTTTCTTTTATATAAAAATAGACTCAGTAAGATTTAAATAAATGTCTCATACAACTTATAATTCAATTTCTACCATTTTTAGTGATTTTTCAAATTCACCTCACTGCTGCTGTCCAAAACAGTTTTACTGTAAAATTTTGCTTTCTCTCACTTTAGTTGTGTTCATCACTTGCCTATACCAATCTTTCCAATTTCTGATTACATATCGAGCATATTGTTCATACGTACATTTGCCACATTTCTCAATTGGTCACATTCACACTTGCACTTATTCATAACATGATCGCACCAATCATCGTTAGTAAATTATCTCGTTGAACCCCTTCGGAAAACGCCCGATACTCGGTGGTCTCAGCACATAGCTCCACCCACACATAATTCGGCTTTCTTGTACACATGGTAAAGGTCCCTTATCACCCATGTGACCTAGCCATTCCATCTCATAGCTCTCGTCTACATGGTGTCCAACACTAGGAACCACTCATGTGACCTAGCTACTCATAACCCGTAACTTTCTTGTACACATGGTATACACACAGTATTACAGATGTGACCTAGTTACATATGAAATTATTATCCCGTAGCTTTCTTGCACACATGGTGAAAATCCCTTATCATCCATGTGGCCTAGCTACATATCAAATTTTGCCATCTCATAGCTTTCTTGTGCACACGGTGAAGTTCCCTTATCACTCGTGTGACCTAGCTACATATTGTCTGTATCTCTCGGTTTTCCGAAGGTTCAATCAAGAATTTCGCATTCCATATGTTTTCATATTGTAGTTATCACCCAATGATTTCCATAATATCTAGTAAAATAATTATTGAACAAGTAAAATAAATGCATTATTTACATATAAACTTTCCATTTCACATAATAACCATAGTCGTAGAAAACACCTTTAAGCACAACATTTCAACCCATTTTCCATGTCACCTATGTCACCTTTTATCATAAACATATTATTAAATCAATTCACCAACATAATATACTAAACATGTAATTCAAAAAAATCAATTTAATACCACAATTTAGGTTTCAAACATACATTACGACATTATTGCATTATTATTAACACACCAACTTACCTCGAATGCCGAAACGACCATTTTACCAACTTTCCCGATTTTCAATTTTCCTGCAATTCTAGGTCCAAATCTCATTTTTCGGGGTCTAAAACATCACATTTCACTTATTTAATTAATGTACTATTCAAAATAGTCCTTAACTCAACTTTTGCAAAATTACAATTTTGCCCCTAAACTTTTACATATTTACACTTTTTCCCCAATACTCGAAAATTAAACTTCAGCCCTTATTCTTATGTTTTATAACATGCTGATCATTTTTCTCTTCTATGGCAACATCAAATTCTCACTCTAACATGTACTTATGAACATTAGGTATTTTTACCGATTATGATGTTTTACTCGTTTTCACGTAAAACTGCTTAGTAAAAGTTGTTTAACATAATTTCAGCCTTCATATACTATCATAAAACATAAAAATACACACTTTTCACCTATGGGTAATTTTCCAAAGATGAACCCTAGCATGAATTATTGGTAGCATAAGCTAAATCGAGCTACTGGGACTCTAAAATCGTAAATAACTTGAAAAACGGGGCTAGAACGGACTTACCATGAGCTTGGAAAGTTGAGAAAACCCTAGCCATGTCTTTTCTTTGTAAATTTCGTCCATATGAAGAAGATGGACATATTTGGCATTTAAATTTTGTTTTTAATTCATTTAATTCACTAAATTACCAAAATGCCCCTTAAAAAAAATTCTTTTGAAACATACCCATCCATGTCCATTTTTGTCCACAAACTTAACCAATGGTCTAATTATCATTTAAGGACCTCAAATTAACCATGTTCATAACAATTGGACACCTCTAACATGTGGAACTCAACTTTTGCACTTTTTACAATTTAGTCCTTTTGACTAAATTGAGTGCCCAAACGTCAAAATTTTCGAATGAGATTTTCACGAAATCATTCCATGAAATTGTAGACCATAAAAATATAAATAAAATAAATTTCTCAACATCAGATTTGTGGTCCTGAAACCACTATTCCGTTTAGGCCTTATTTCGGGATGTTACACTCGCACACATAGTGCCATTAAGTTTTACTTTTCTCCAATACGATATACATATATATCCTAATAACCATTTATATATATGTCCATGTAATGAAAAGTTTACAACAACCATGCATTTTAACCCTCACTAGTGCATTCGACACTTTAATACATATAAACATAACTCCCACATATTTAAACATCCATTCCTCATATTATTCGAATACATAACCATCTCATATTTCATTCACATATATTCATTTTTGCCCCACTAATTGAAGTATACTTAAACATTCACCAACTCTTAAATTCGGTTAATCAAGCTAAGTTTCTCAATTCCCATTCGGCATTACAAAGATTTTCATGCCAAAAATTATTTAAAATAAATACATAACATAGAGAATGATTCAATTAAGTTCGATTGCTTAAGATCTTACCTCAAATGTCAACGAATTCAACTTCCCGGTTAGTCGATCAATTTAGTTTTTCCCCGATCTAATCCTACCTCCTTTTATTCTTGATCTAAATACATTAGATTTAAGCTCAATCAAGCACTTTTATATTCAATTTAATCCTAAAACACATAAATAGGCAAATTACCATTTTACCCCCATTATTTCACACTTTTACAATTTAATCCAATTTGTACAAAACACAAAATACACCAATTTTGGTTACACACATCAATAGCCGAATGTTCATAGGCTCCATACAAGACCTTGCATTTCATTTACTACATGTTTTAGTCCTTCTAGAATTTATTATTTTTCAAATTAACTCCTAACACTCAATTTCACTAAAACTTCTAGTTATAAACATGATTATTTAAAGCATGCTATTACTAATCCATCATCAAATATCACATACCATGGAAATATCTCAATGGCCGAATCTTAATGTATCACAAACTCAAAAATTTCAACATGGGTTACAAAGCATTCAAAGCAACGATTCTAAAAATGCAAAAATAAATAAAAACTAAGCAAGATTCATACCCCAAATTGAGATCTCAATTGCCGAAATTTCAAGCTCCAAAAATGGAGTTTTCTTCCTCCCACATTCGGCCAAGAAGATAAACAAGGTATGTTCTCTTTCTTTCCACTTTGTTTCATTATTTTATGAGTTAAAATAATATAACATTTATTTATTTATTAACAACAAAACATATCATTATAACAACAATATTTTAATCTAATTTCCATCATATTGCCATCCACTTTACTAACATTAGGTTAATTGTCCTTTAAGGACTTCACTTTATAAAGCCATCACTAATTAACACAACATGCATTAAGAGATCACTTCTAACCATTATTCAATTTAGTCCTTTTTTCAAATTTGACACATAAATTAGCAAATTAATTTACCAAAATTTAGCACATGCTCAATCATAGATTATAGACTCGATATAAAATATTAAAATATTCTACTGACTCGGATTCATGGTCACGAGACCATCGTTCCGATTAGGGTCGAATTCAGACTTTTACATAATCTTTTTTAATAAGGTTTGTTTAACGCAGAATTCAACAAGAGGTTTAATAGTCGCTAACAGTTGGGGAGGACTTAGCAAAGCTTGTTCAATTGAGGTACGGTGCTAGGGATTCATAGTGCACTTCGTAATAGTTGTGTACACATACCACCCAAACTATAGATCAGCAAATGCCGGAATGTCGTAATGCCAAAAAGATGAAAGTACGACATCGATTGCCATACGAGCGCGCGAACACACGTTTGGAGAATCCAACGCGATAGTAGAGGCCACCATGAGCGCTCTCATTGGCATAGGTCGTTTTGGGCCGCGTTGGGGCCAAAATGGGCCGTGTGGGCCCAATAGTCCTGTGGGCCCTACACAGATTAAATGTCCATATTATGGTAAATGTTAGACCGAGCCGTGTAGTCCACATGGCTAGGGTTATTTTTGGGCAATGGGCCATGTGGGCCTACTGAGCTGGTGGGCCCCACACAGATAAAATGCATTTTATATGGTTTTTATTGGTTTGAACTGTGCTGTTCATATAACCAAGGCTATTTCTAGGTTAATTATGCCACACGAGCGTATGGGCCCACTTGGGCCGAGTAATGGGCCTTAGGCCCATTTACACCGTTGTGATTGTGTAGGTTACTTAAGTTGCTCGAGACGACGATGGACCTTTTGTTGGGTCGCTAAGACCCTGATTTGGGAAATTACCGAAATACCCCCGGTTTGCAAAATTACCTAAATACCCCTCATGGGTAAAATGTCTGTTTTGACTCGATAGGATATATGGATGACTATGTATGCCATGAGATGATTTGTATATGTATATTTATTCTGTCTACCTGCATGATAAAATTTAATAGCATGCCACTGGTGTATGTTGCATAACATGGGGTTGGGTTATGTGATTGGGGGAGGTATTCTGTTCTGGCAGCACTGCTCCGTATCTTTGATGGCTATTAGCCTACCGCTCTGGCAGCTCTGCTGCAAATTCTGTTTAGTGCCGCATCGATACTATTATGTGGTGTGTAGGGATGGGTGGGTTGATGCTGTATCCCCACATGGTGTGTACAATTGGACGGAGCTGGTGTGTAGAGGCTGGATGGATAGGGCTTTTACATGCTTGATTATTTTGATTCTGTTCTGTTTAGGGCTAAGGCCCACACCGTATTTGTTCTGTAATGGGCTTAGGCCCAGCTAGACTCTACTTCTCAGATGGGCCCAGGCCCAAACTGTTCTGATTGATCGCAGTTTTTATTTGGGGTGCACACTAAGTTTTCGTAAACTTACCCAATTGTTTAACTGTGCAGGTAATCCCCATGCATAGACAGTTCGGAGCTACGAGGGACTTGGAGATGGCCACACATTTAAACTTGCTTTGGATTTTATTTACCTTATTTATTATTTTGGGTTGTAATAAGGCCTTTCTAATTTCTGGGTTTTAAATTTGGAATCTTATTTATAGGTTTATAATTGCTAGAAGTAGAGCACCAAAACAACAACTGTTATTCAAAACGTCACGTTTTCACAACAGTTTTAAATTATGCTTCCGCAACAAATAAGGTTTTAAATGTAATAGCGTTTTACAATAGAATGACACTTAATAAACCACGTTTTAAAAATAAGAAAACAAAATCTAAGGTTTTTAAATGGCAACAAGTTTTAATTATAAAAAGGGATGTTCAATGACAACCTGGGTTTTGAAAAACACTTAAATGTGACACACCGGATTCGGGCCTAACTTCTAGGCTGGGTTTGGGGTGTTACATTTAGTGGTATCAGAGCCAAGTTAAAACTTGGGCTGTGAAATGGACTTTTAGCCTTTGGGGATTCCAAAATTTCTTACAAACGATTTTGAAGCATTTTTGAAGTAAGGATTGTATTGTGTGGCACACCAAGTCTCCGGCACCGAACCAAGTAAGTTTTTCTTGATGTTGAAATCTGTTTTAAATTGATATACTGTGGGCAGTTACTAGACTTACTTTAGATGATAGACTATATTGAGACTCTTAGTTAGTGTAAAATCGAAGCTCGTAGGGGACTAAAACTATAGTGAGTCTACAACTGCGTAAACGACTCATAACTGCTACTTTCATAAAACATCTATTTAATTATTATAATTATAAGCTAAATTGCATAAAATTTCTAATACAGACTTTACACGACGCGATAATGAACACTAGAAGGGGTACAAGAGGCCGCGGCAGAAGCCATAGAAGTGCTAACGCTGGGTCTTCGGCGTCAGGCCACATGCCCAATGTCAAGGCGAGAGAAGCATCGGCTTCACCCGTGGCTGAGACAGGGTCGTTCGACTGAGCTACTGGGGATGACGCTCTATCTCAGGCGATGCTTCGTATTTTGGAAAGAGTTATTGGGTCTGTTGGACCTAATACCGTTATTGGGAGCCGTGGGTTAGTTACGGAATGACTCCGATCAAATAGAGTAGAGATCTTCAGGGGAGTTTCTAGGGTGGCCCCAATTTTGTCGAAGTACTGGTTGAAGGCCACCGAAAGAATTATGGTCGACCTCGACTGCACTCTGGAACAAAAATTGAAGGGTACCGTGTCCTTGCTGAAGGATGAAGCCTACCAGTGGTGGCTTACGATAAAAGAGGGTACCCCGTCTGATCGATTGACCTAGGAATTCTTCAAGTCCACATTTCAGGGAAAGTATGTGGGCGTCAGCTATGTCGACGCTCGTAGGAAAGAATTTCTAAATCTGGCTCAAGGTGACAAGTCTGTGGCTGAGTACGAGACATAATTTTTGCGACTTAGCTGGTATGCTCAAGGAATTGTGGCAACAGAGTACGAACATTGTGTTCGATTTTAGGACGGCCTCAGAGACAGTCTCCGAGTGTTGATAGCTCCACAGAGGGAGTGAGACTTTGCTGCGTTAGTAGAGAAAGCTAAGATTACTAAGGAGGTGAAGTGCGCAGAGCCCAGAATCGTGAGAAAGACAAAGGGAAAAAGGAAGGGATGTAGAGCCCACTGGTTTTGAGCCGAGGCCCAATAAAAGGACTAGAGTTGATGGGCCAGTCAGAGCTGGGGCCCCTGTTGCTACTGATAGGTTGTAACCTTGTGCTGGGTGTGGGAGGAGTCATCCTGGGGAATACTGGAAAAGCATGGGAGCTTGTTTGAGGTGCGGACCGATAGAGCACCGTATCAGGGATTGTCCACGAAGACTAGTTTAGGCGCAAGCTACTAGAGTGGTTAATATATAGCCACCAAGGGGTGGTCAACAGCCGCTTAAAGGCCGTGGTCAGGCCAGGGATGGAAACGGTCTGGGTCGTGGAGCTCTAGGCAGCACGTCACCGAGAGGACGGAGACCCTTCAGATGTGAAACTAGTACGTACTTTACCCATAGTGTACCATTTACCTAATTTGCAATTAGGATTAGAGTGGGCAGCTAAAGCATAGTGGTGTAACCTGTGTTGTGTGGTTATTAGATAGTTGGAAATTTCGAGGACAAAATTTCTTTACGGGGGTAGAATTGTAACACCCTGAATTTTGGGCCTAGTAGAATTGGGCCTATTAAGCCTTAGGCATGGGAGCATTGAAAATTTTTTAGAACAAGAAAATGGCACAATTGCATGTTAGATCTGTTGGGTGAGTGTTTTGGAAGGTTAAGGGGCTTCTATAAAGTCCTGGGTTCAATCCATGTCGTATGGAAAATTTTTATTTTTAGCATTAGGGGAACCCTGACTCCAGGTTGTAAGCCTTTTAAGTAATTATGATTAAAAAGAGACATAAAGAGAGCTTGTTGTGGAGTGGTTGTGGCGTCACAAGTGTGGCAATGAGGACAGAGGTTCAAGTCTCACTGCATGCAAAAGGGATTATTTATTTTACTCTTGTGTGGCCAAGAGTTTGTGTTGGATTTGAACTCTGTGTTGGAGAGTTTGAATTGGTCAAGTGAGTGTTTTAAGGAGTGGATTGTGGAGAGATAAGGGGGAGAAAATCGTGGACTTTGGGTGAGAAGCTGTTGGCTGAATATTAGGTTCTTTGGGGTGTGTATTCAACACTTTGGAGGTTCTCTTGTGCTTGTGTCGAATTAGTATAGGAGCATTAGGGTTTTTTTTCTCATTTTTGTTTTGAAAGCTTTCCTCTTGAGCTATTGTTTTCTCATTCTTTTGTGCGTTTTTGACCTTTCGGGTCCTTTTCTGTTCAACTTTATTTCTCAATTGTTTGTTCACTTTTACCGAAACACAGAAACCAAGTGTTGAATTCCCTCATGAAACCTTTCTCCCTTTCTTCTCCTCTTCTTGATCTTGTTCTTCTCTTCTTGCATCTATTCTCAAACTCTAGCTTAATTTTTTATTTTCTCAATTGTATCCCCTTCTGTGTCGAACTACCTTTTTCCCCAATGCTACTTTCTTTTTGTCGTAAGGAGTGTAGAAGCCAGATACCTCTACTGTTTCGCTACCAACTATTACTGAATCTGTTCTCATTTCTTTCTCCTTCCATAAAGTTGCAGTTTTCTTCTCTATTTGTCGAGATCGAGAGTAAGTACTAGTGATTCTTTTATTTAGTTTACGTTACTGGTATTATTCCTTTCCTTTCTGTCGAATCTCCCCTCTTTTCTCTTAGTTTGATGGTGGTTGGTACCTAGGGTTGCTCAAGGTTTGATAGAAAGGCAAGTGACTTGAAGCAATCGACATTCTACTTTTGGTTTTTGACCAAAGTAAGTGTTCTTGCCTTGCTTTAGTTAGAGGCCGAATATTCCTGATGGCTCTGTTAACTGTCAAGTGTGGTTTTAACTATATAGTTATAATCTCTTTAATAAAGTTTGTTTAACGCAGAATTCGACAAGAGGTTTAACAATCGCTAACAATTGGGGAGGACTTAGCAAAGCTAGTTCGATTGAGGTGCGATGCTAGGGATTCGTAGTGCACTTCATAACAGATGTGTACACATACCACCCAAACTATAGATCGGCAAATGTTGGAATGCCGGAATGCCGAAAAGCTGAAAGTACGGCATCGATTGCCATACAAGTGCATAAACAAATGTGTGGTGAATCGAACGCGATAGTGGAGGCCACCAATAGCGCTCTTATGGGCATAGGTCATTTTGGGCCGCGTTGGGGCCGAAATGGGCCGTGTAGGCCCAATAAGCCTGTGGTCCCACACGGATTAAATGTGCATATTGTGGTAAATGTTAGACCAAGTTGTGTAGTCCACATGGCTAGGGTCATTTTTGGGCAATTGGTCGTGTGGGCCCACTTGACTGGTGGGCCACACACGTATAAAATGCATGTTATATGGTTTCTATTGGTTTGAACTATGTTGTTCGTATAACCGAGGCTATTTTTGGGCTAATTGGGCCACACGAGCGTGTGGGCCCTCTTGGGCTAAGTAATGGGCCTTAGGCCCATTTACATCGAGGCAAAAATGGACCTTCTGTTGGTCACTAACACGATTTGGGAAATTACTGAAATACCTCTAGTTTGTAAAATTACCTAAATACCTGTAACGTCTTGAATTTTGGGCCTAGAAGTATTGGGCCTTGTGTATGGATCAGTAAGGAGGCTGTACATAAGTATTTAGTTGTTCAAGGAAATGACACAATTAAATGTCTGCTTCAGTGGTTAAGGGCCCTGAAAAGTGTTGGAGAAGTCCTGGGTTAAAACTTAGGCTTTAGCAAAAATTTTGGTTTTAGGTGAATAAAACCCTGGATGTAAGTAAGTAGGCTTTAAGAATATTGTTGGGGAAAAAATGACACAAGGAAGCATGTGGTCTAGTGGTTGTGGCGTCATTAAATTTGTAAGGGATCATGGGTTCAAGTCTTGGCTCTTGCAATTTATTTTGGTTTTTCTTTTAAAGGAACCTGGACTTTGGCCTATAGACCTTTTTATTAATTGATGATATTTTGTGACACAAAAGAGCTTGTGGTAAGGAGGCAAGTGGCGTGTTGAGATAATGAGGGCGGCTTGGGTTCGAATCCCCTTGCAAGCAAAATAAAATTATTTTGCTACATGGGGATGGTAAGTGGTTGAATTGGATTGAAACTCTAGAAGGTTGTTGTGGACTTGGTAAAAGGGTGAAGTTTGAATTGGTCATGGAGGAAAAAGGGGAATTTGAATTGGATGGTGGAGAGGTTGAAGGAGGGATTTTAGGAGTGGTTTAAGGGTGGTGGATGGTTTGAGTGATTTGGGGAGGAAAATTCAGGATTTTGAAAGGAAAGAGGGGTGTGCGCCGAATGAGAATTTTTGCTTATCAGAAATCGGCTTTGAGTAGTCTTTTACTCTCTAATTCGGTGGCTTGAAACATTTTGGTTATTTTTCTTTCTTGGAGGCCGATTTGTGCCAAGAGTGTGGGTAGTATCTTTTCGTTTACCTTTCGGGTTCTTTTGTTCTCTACTTTGCATTCTTCTGCGAACCTCCTGTCAAACCGATTTTTTTTCTCTCCACTACCTCTTCACACTTTTGCCGAATATTTCTTTTCTCTCTCAATTGGTTGATGTGTTTTTGGCCAAGCACATTGTTATCTCCTCTCTTCTTTCTTTCGGCTTTTCTCATTTCCCTCTTTTTCTAGAGCCGAATAACCTCTGAACTTCTGTGCTAGTCGAATACTTAGTCTCAAGGGAGTGCGATTGTTTCTTCTCGTGCCTCGATTTATGGGTGTGTTGTGGTGGTGGCAGAATACTTCTATCTCTCAGTCTTAATTCCACAGTTTGCGTAAGTTGCGATACTCCTGGTTTAATTATTTGCGTATATGATATTAGTTATTGAGTCGCGAATAGGATGCAGGTAGGTTTTTTTAAAGACTTGAAGTGGAGTGATCTCCTGCGACGGCCTGAGTGAGATTGATTAAGGCAGGTGATAGGTAAGCCTCCGAATAGGAGTTTTGGGTTAAGGTTCTCTTCAATTGATTGATAAGTGACTAATCGAAGTTTCTGATTGTGTTAGGTTGGTGGTCTTGTGGGTTAGTCGCACACATTCGCAATTAGGTGTGTATTTTACCCTGTACCTGATAGTCAGCTGATAAGCCGAAGGTGTGTAACAGTACCCTGTATCCGATAGTTGGCGAGAAAGCCTGTGTGTCACCACACTCATTCTGATCATAAATCGACAAAATGCCGAAAAACTGAAATATCGACGAATGATGACACACGAGCGTGTGATCGTACGTGTGGTGGACCGAGTCCACGAACATGGGCGTTAGTCTATAGAGGCCACCACGAGCGCTCTCGTGGTATTGGGCTATTTTGGGCCTCGTTGGGTCGAAATGGGTCGTGTGGGCCGAGTGGGATTGTGGACCTACACGGATAAAATGTATGTGATGTGGTAAGTGTTGTTTGGACTGTGACGTTTGCATAACTGTGGCTGTTTCTGGGCTAAATGAGTCGCACGAGTGTGTGGGCCCAGTTGGGTCGAGTAATGGGCCTTAGGCCCATTTACATCGTTGTGACTGTTTAGGATACTTCAGTCGCTTGAGGCGACGCTAGACCCTCTGTTGGGTCGCTAAGACCCGGACTTGTAAAATTATTGAAATACCCCTGATTTGTAAAATTATCGAAATACCCTTGGATTGTGAAATTACCGAAATACCCCCGATTTGTGAAATTATCGAAATACCCCCGATTTGTGAAATTATCGAAATACCCCCGATTTGTAAAATTACTAAAATACCCTTGGATTATGAAATTATCAAAATCCCCCCGATTTGTGAAATTACCAAAATACCCCTGATTTGTAAATACACTCGGATTGTGAAATTACCTAAATACCCCTGATTTGTGAAATTACTGAAATACTCTCGATTTGTAAAATTACCGAAATACCCTCAGATTGTGAAATTACCGAAATACCTCCGATTTGTGAAATTATCAAAATACCTTTGATTTGTAAAATTACCGAAATACCCTCAGATTGTGAAATTATCGAAGTACCCCCAATTTGTGAAATTACCAAAATACCCTCGATTTGTAAAATTACCTAAATACCCCTATAGGGTAGGATTACCGAAATACCCTTATAAGGTAAAATGACTGTTTCACCTTTGTGGGCAAACGAATGACTTAAACTATGAATTTGACTGATTTGACTAGGATTGTATGACTGTGTTTTAACTAACTTGACGGTGGTTGTATGACTGATATGCTTTTAATATATGTTTAAATGACTGTTACTGAGCATTGCCATTTTGCAAACACGTGTAATGATTGAGCATGACATACTCGACATATTGCATGGGGTTGGGACATTGATACGAAGGAAGTTCTGATAGGGTCGCATGGGTCGCATGAGACAGCTCTGGATCCAGTATTTGTGATAGCCCGAAATAGGGCCTAATGAAACAGTGGTTATGAAACCACGAATTCGAGATATAAAAGTTTATTATGATTAATTATTATGATTTACCGAGTGATTAAATACATGTGTTAGACTATCGATAAGAAATTTTATTGATTGCATGCTTAAATTGCCTATTAGGACTTGTTTGCAAAAGTTGCTAAATAAGGGTTCTAATTCATAGAGTACTTGATTGTAATGGGGGTTTGAAGTAGGAGTCCTTAAATGGTAATTAGACCATTATAGTTCCATGGATAAAAATAGACATACAGTGATAAAAATAACTAAAGTTTTAATGAAGGGCATTTTAGTCATTTGGTATTAAAAAGAAATTAAAAGGGAAAAAGATGGCAAAATATGTCCATCTTCTCCGTTAGGACAAAATTTCAAGGGTTCTCCATAGCTAGGGCTTTTTCAAGCTTTCAAGCTCCATAGTAAGTGATTCCAAGCCTCGTTTTTAATGTTCTTTACGTTTTTGGAGTCCCGGTAACTTGATTTAGCTTATACTAGCAATAATTTAACTTAGGGCTCATATTTGGAAAAATACCCATAGGTGAAATGTGTTTATTTTTATGTTTTATGATAGAATATGAGGTTTGAAATTATTAAATAACTTTTGCTAAGCGATTTTAAGTGAAAACGAGTAAAACGGCTTAATTGGTAAAAATACCTAATGTTCATAAGTACATGTTAGAGTGAGAATTTGATGTTTTCATAGAAGGAAAAAATTATCAGCATGTCATAAAACATAAGAATAAGGGATAAAGTTTAATTTCCGAGCTTTGGGGAAAAAGTGTAAATATATGAAACTTTAGGGGCAAAAATGTAATTTTGCCAAAATATTGTGTATGAATTGTATTTGAATGGAATCTTGATAAAATGTATTAAATTGTGCTAATATGTAGATCAAGAAAGAAGGAATAATGAAGGTGATCGGGGAACAGAGAAGGTTATCGACTAATTTACGAAAATAGTCGTTTTGCATCCGAGGAAAGTTATGTGTAAATAATAGCAATATATTTTTATAAATTGTGAACTATATTTGATGTGTGAATTAATATTGAATGTGGAAGGAAAATTGTTCATGAATTATTCAAGTGATAAAGTGTTCAAAATAAGTGTTAAGAGTAAATTCCCGGTTGAACTTAGGAATAGAAGTGGATACAAGTGATATATCACTAGCGACCAGTGTTACAGTGTTATAGTGAGTCCCAGGTGCTGGGTGATCTAGCATGTGTTGCAGACACCTGATAGATTGTGTGAGCAGGCCCGTGGACATTTCCAGTGTTATTGATCAGTGGTAGCTTCGGCTACATTATAGTGGTAGCTTCTACTACATATCAGTGGTAGCTTCGGCTACATATCAGTGTGGCACTTACATGCTAATTCTCTACATATCCGTGTATATTCCGAGTGTTCAACGAGAATAATAATAAATTAAAGTGAATATGAGATGAAGTGTGTATGTAGGTATAATTGAAAGAATGAGCATACGTGATAATGATTAAGTACTTAAATGTATGTGCAAGTGAACTGGTAAGATTGTACATGTGCAAGTGATTAAAATTGCTAAGAAGGATATTAATTAATTTTATGTGAAAATGTTAATTATTGATTGAGTGCTTATTGTTTACATGTAACTTACTAAGCTATTACTAGCTTACTCGTTCTTTTCCTTTCCTTTGTTTTATAGTGTGTTGAACTTACTTGGATTGGAGATCGTCAGAGCCTCGTATCACACTATCAAGCCTTTACTTTGGTATATAAATGCTTTTGAAATGTTTTAAGTTATGACATGTATAGGGATCGAATTATTTTGTATGGATAGCTAAGTGATGTTTACTACAAAGAAAGTATGAAAAAGTAAAAATTTACAATGAAACAGTTTTTGGACAATAGCAGTAACGTGACTTTGAAAAATCACCAAAAATAGGAGAAATGAAATTAAAAAGTGAATAAGATATAGAATTAAATCTTATTGTGTCTACTTTCATATGAAAGAAACAGTGTAATCAAAGAAATTCTATATTCTGTGATATTTGAATTTCAGTGAGACAGGGTCAGAATGGTATTTGAAGTCCCCTGTTTAGACTTTAGAAAAACATTTAAAATTGTACAAAAATAATTATGAGTTATAATTTATATGTCTAGATTCCTTAGTGAGTCTACTTTCAGTAGAAATAAGTATAAACAACATATAAAAATTGTACAGTGAGAAAATTAATTTTTAGTGAAGAGTGGTCAGAACTATTGGACTGTGAAACGTGGGAGTCTTTAATGAATAAACTGTACTAATTGGCCGAACTAAAAATTCTGAAAATTTTATGGTGAGAATATATCTAGTTTCAGGGAAAGTTTACGGATCTAAATTTCGAGTTTCTTAACTCGAGTTATAATTAAATTAATGACTGTTGCGCAGATGGACAGATTTATTGTGAATGATGAAATAAATTATTTTTTTCATACTCGAAATAGTAAGATAAGTTAAATAATGCCTCGTACTCGACTCCGGCAATGGTCTCAAGTGTGTGGTGTTACATTTATTGGTATCAAAGCTGCTGTTTAGTCGATTCTCGAACAAACGTAGTGAGTGTAATATATTACATATGCATGCCATAATTGAATAATGATAGTGTGCCGACTCCTGACATCTTAAAATGTTTTCTTTTATATAGTAATGGATCCTAATGGAGCTATAGTTGATGATGCTCAAAGTAATGCGCCTGCTCCGGTGCAAGGGACGACGCTAGATGAAATTCGACTCGAGACTCAATGTCAAAGAGATGAGGCTCAACAAGCCTTTCTCCATATGATAAGCAATTGGTATACCAAGTTTGTTAGAACTAATCCTAACCCTCGACCTCCTTTGCCCCCTCCTATTCCTTAAGTTGTTCCCATAGCTCCTCAACAAACTGAAGTGTTAAGATTGTCAAAGCCTCCAGTGGATAAAATTCGAAAGTATGGTGTAATATCCTTAAATCGGGGCCTTTGCATTTTTAACATTTGCATGAGAATGGTATGAATGTGATGCTAGGTAGGGTGTTGTAGGGTCTAGGCATAAGCCAGGGGTAGGCCCGAGCCATAGTGAAATTTTTAAGGATAATTGTTAGCAAGATTCGTCCCAAGAAATCAAGTAGTAAAGTGGCAAGGGAGGCGCCACTTAGAGCACAAGGGAGTGACGCATCATGCAGGTGGGAGGACCTGGGTTCGAGCTGCAGGAATTCCTCTTTGTGCATTTATTTTTGACGTCTTGACAAGGAAGGAGGTGTGCTCAGGAGGGACTCTAATGGATGAGGATGGAAGAGGTCAAAAGATTCGAATTGATGGAGGAGAGAAATTTGTGGAGTTTGAACTATTCAAACTCGTTTGAATTTGTTGTTAAGAGAAAAACAAGGAGAGAAAAGGGGGATTGAAGTGGGAGGTGGCTTAGCCGAATTTTTTGTAGTGGCTATGAGAGCTTGTAGCATTCGGTTTTGTGTGTGATAGGTCTGTCGAATTTAGGTTGTTCTGGGGTGATATTTTCGGCATTTTGGTGACCACTCCCTCTTTTGCACTTTTGCATTTTTGTTTCTCCCTTTTTCCTTCAAAACATCCTTGGCCGAATGTCCTCCTAAACCTCTTCTCATATTATTTGTTTTTCTTTTTCCTTTACTTCTTTTGTTGGCCGAACCCACTTGCTGACCATTTGCCATTCGTGTTCATTTTTCTTGCTAGTCTCTTAAGGAGGCGAAACCCCATTCTTCATTCCTTCCTCCATCTTTTTCATTCTTGATAAGCCGAAAACCTTGCTGCTTTCCTCTCTTTTCTTCTTAGCACTTTGGCCGAATACTCTTGGCCATATTTTCTTCTCTTATTGCGTTTTCTAATCTTCTCGGGGTGCCGAAATCCATTTCTCTCCTTTGGGTCTCATAGCCGAATCTCAACTCATAGTTAGGTAAGACTTCATTGTTTCTTTTCTTTCTTATTCTATGTCTCTAAGGGTCGAATCTTCTCCCATATCTACTCTCTTCTATTTGTCATTTTATAACGGGGAAAGCTGGGATTTGGAAATGGTGTGGGTAGTGCTTTAGCTGACTACCCTTAGTTCTCATAATCGTTCTTCGGTTTTTATAGCAGCCGGTCGGTGTCATCCATCCACTCTTAATTGATATCGTTAAGGATTTTGGTGAGGGTTCCTGCCGATTCAATCTTTTCTTGTTATGTTTAAATGCCGAAGGCATTAATCCTATGTTGGTAGTTTTGGCCGATTGTAGTAGGGGGACTCGTCTTCGCGTTGCTTCAGTTTTTGCTTGGTGATTGAAGGGTACCAAGGTAAGGGGGAGTATCTTCTCACGTTCTTTCGGCATTTATGCCTAAGCCGAATGGCTATTTGTTAATGGTGATGTGTTTGGCCGATTATAGGAAGGAGTGACGCAAGCATTTGGATTTCCGTGATTTGCTTGATTCGTAGTTTAGACCTTGATCTTGAGATATATCGATCTAGGTAAGTGATCTATTTTTTCGAGTTAAATCTCTGTTCTTAGTTATTCGCTGTGTTAACCTGACTTAGTGACCAAAGGTGTTATGGACCCTAATGCCAGCCAAACATTATGTGGGGTTAGATCTGAGACCCCAGCTCCTAAGTTCCAAAAGAGGGCAGTGTCGGCTGTTCGTGACTGGCCACCTGGGTGTGGGCCGGCATCTGTGCAAAACAGGAGACAGATAGCGGTAGTGTCGATTAACGACAGTACCGACATAGAGAGCGTCGTATTGCGAGTAATCAGGTGTGTAACTCTCACACACTTCATATGTGATATGTTATATTTTACATGATATCAAAAGCCGAATTAACTGTCAAATTGATATGGTTACCCTTGTGGGTATAAGCGAGGACTCCGGGTAAGTCCACTCTGAATGTCTAATGTTAAATGCCTCGGTTAAAATCTGTATATGCCATGCCATGTGATTATTGTATGTTATACATGATATTTATGCCATGAAAAGTATGTTCATTAATGTGGGTATGATGAGAGGAGGGGGAAGGCATGGTTATAGACTGTCACCAATGGTTGTCACCACACAGTGGGTTGGCCCCGCTTTCTATATTATTGTGACTAAGTCTCAGTGGTTTTGACCATGTGTACATATCTATCTTCATGACTCGTCCGAGTGGTTTGGAACCACAGTGGGTTGGCCCCACATATTGATACCGGATTGTCACCAGTGGCTTGATCACAGTGGGTTGGCCTCACACATATTATTTGTGACTTCGGTCACCAGTGGTTGTGACCACCAGTGGTTGTGACCACATACATATATTATTTGTGACTTCGGTCACCAGTGGTTGTGACCACAAGGGGTAGACACAGGAGTTTCGGATGGTTAGGTTGGGCTGCATGATATACACATTCACTTGTGGAACTGTGTAAGGAATTATATTTTCGAGATAGGGATTCACACTGAGTCTCGGTGACTCACCCCTTCCTTTACGTTTTGCAGGTGATTCCTAGATCGCGGATGTGGAGCCGGGACAGACTCGAGGTGGCCATGCACCATATTGTGGGTTTATGTTTTAAACTATTAAATGGTTTGCTTTTCTTTAAATGTGATTTTGGGTTTGTAATAAGGCCACTAATACTCACTTTTTGGATTATCTAGCTGATTTAAATTTTCACTGAATCTTGTTCAAACTGCTAATGGCATGCTTAACAAGATTATAAAATGAATGTTTTCCAAACTTACACAAACTATCGAGATTTTCTAAAACTCACCATCGGGTAACGATAAAAGGTTATAACCACAAATAAAGCCCAATTGTCTTCAAACTGAATTCGTACTGGATTTTAGCAACATTATTCCATCCAACGCAGGTTTTTCGCAAAAGTATAGTTTTCTTATACTTAGAGCCAACAACTTGTTTTTCAAATCACGTTTCTTTCAAAAATTGAATCAACAACTGGTTTCATCAAATACGAACTTTCCCTGTGACATGCCGGATTCGGTCGTAGTGTCTTGACCGGGTTTGGGGTGTTACATATGGAGCCAAAGAGTTCCGAGCTAATGTAAATGATGATCCTGAGAGAGCAGAGTTCTGGCTTAAAAATACCATCAGAGTGTTGGATGAATTATCTTGTACTCCAGAAGAAAGTCTCAAATGTGCAATCTCATTGTTGAGGGATTTGGCTTATAATTGGTGGAAAACTTTAGCGTCAGTGGTGCATAAAGAGAAAGTTACATGGGATTTCTTTCAAGAGGAATTCGGAAGAAGTACATAAGTCAGCGTTCCATTGATTAAAAGAGAAGAGAGTTTCTTAAATTGAAACAAAGGCGCATGACGGTAGCTGAATATGAACTAGAATTTGTCAAATTAAGCAAGTATGCCCAAGAGTGTGTATCTAATGAAGCTACTTTGTACAAGAGGTTTGAAGATGGATTGAAAGAGGATATCCGATTGTTAGTGGGAATTCTTGATATTAAAGAATTAGTGGTACTAGTTGAAAGAGCTATCAAGGCTGAAGAGTTGAGCAAAGAGAAAAGAAAGGTGGAAAGTGAAGTAAGAGATGCAAGAAAAAGATCAATGGGCAAGTCATTTCTGTCTCAAGTAAAGAAGTCTAGAGAAATGAATACCCAGTCGTCACTGATTGATGATGGTTAAATTATAGCTGAATGGAGAGCTAAACCGACATTTCTACGACAAATATGTGAAGCTCATAAGAATGATGAGAAATTACAGGATAAATGGGTACAATGTGAGTCAGGTAATGATTCAGAATTTTAGATTGGGGCTGATGGTTGTTTATTATTCAGAGGCTGAGTTTGTGTACCGAAAAATTCAGAGCTTGTACAGAAGATTTTACACGAGGCACACATATGTCCGTACATCTGGGAAGTCATAAAATATATAATGATTTGAAGAAGATGTACTAGTGGCCAGGTATGAAACGTGATATTTCTGAGTTTGTATCAAAATGTCTGATATGTCAACAGGTTAAAGCAGAACATCAGGTACCTTCGGGATTACTCCAGCCAATTATTATACTGGAATGGAAATGGGAAAGAATTACTATGGAATTAGTGTCGAGATTACCATTGTCACCGAAAAAGAAAGACTCAATTTGGGTGATATTTGATCAATTGACTAAGTCAGCTCATTTCATTCCTGTGCGAATGAATTTTTCACTTGACAAGTTAGCCGAATTGTATATTGCTGAAATAGTCCGATTGCATGGTGTTCCTATGTCTCTTATATCTGATCGAGATCCACGGTTTACTTCAAGGTTTTGGAAAAAGTTACAAGAGGCATTAGGTAGTAAATTGAATTTGAGTACAGCATTCCATCCCCAAACCGATAGACAGTCTGAAAGAGTAATTCAAGTACTCGAAGACATGTTGAGATGTTGTGTATTGGAATTTGAAGGTAATTGGGAAAGATATCTACCTTTGGTGGAATTTGCATATAATAATAGTTATCAATCGAGCATAAAAATGGCACCTTATGAAGCGCTGTATGGACGAAAGTGTCGGACTCCATTATACTGGACTGAACTTAAAGAAAATCAGTTGAATGGAGTTGATTTGGTAAAAGAAACCGAAGAAAAAGTGAAGATAATCCGTGATTGTTTGAAAGCTGCATCAGATCGACAGAAGTCGTCTACGGACTTGAAAAGAAAAGCGATTGAATTTCAAGTAGGTGATAAAGTATTTTTGAAAGTGTCTCCATGGAATAAAATTTTGAGATTTGGCCGTAAAGGTAAATTAAGTCCAACATTTATTGGTCTGTATGAAGTGATAGAAAGAATCGGTCCAGTGGCTTATCGATTGTCTTTACCATCAGAATTAGAAAGAATTCATAATGTGTTTCATGTATCTAGGTTGAGGCGATATTGATCGGACCCATCACATGTGATTTCACCAACTGAAGTGGAAATTTGATCGGATATGACATACGAAGAAGAGCCGGTTGAATCTTAGCACAAGAAGTGAAACAGTTGAGAAACAAAGAAATTGCTTTAGTGAAAGTGTTATGGCAACGACGTGGAGTGGAAAAGGCAACATGGGAAACTGAGGAGGCTATGAGGAAACAGTATCCAAACTTATTCACTAGTAAGATTTTTGGGGATGAAAATCCTTAAAGGGGGAGAATTGTGATAGCCCGAAATAGGGCCTAATCGGAACAGTGGTTGTGAAACCATGAATCCAAGATATAAAAGTTTATTGCGATTAATTGTTATGATTAACCGAGTGATTAAATACATGTGTTAGAGTATCGATAAAAAATTTATTGATTGCATGCTTAAATTGCCTATTAGGACTTGTCTGCAAAAGTTGCTAAATAGGGGTTCTAATTCATAGAGTCCTTGACTGTAATGGGGGTTTGAAGTAGGAGTCCTTAAAAGGTAATTATACCATTATATTTCCATGGACAAAAATGGACATACATAGATAAAAATAACTAAAGTTTTAATGAAGGGCATTTTAGTCATTTGTATTAAAAAGAAATTAAAAGGGAAAAAGATAGCAAAATATGTCCATCTTCTTCATTAGGACGAAATTTCAAGGGTTCTCCATAGCTAGGGTTTTTTTTAAGCTTCCAAGCTCAATAGTAAGTGATTTCAAGCCCTGTTTGCAATGTTCTTTACGTTTTTGGAGTCCCGGTAACTTGATTTAGCTTATACTAGCAATAATTTAACCTACGGTTCATATTTGGAAAAATACCCATAGGTGAAATGTGTTTTTAAGTGAAAACGAGTAAAACGGCGTAATCAGTAAAAATACCTAATGTTCATAAGTACATGTTAGAGTGAGTATTTGATGTTGTCATAGAAGGGAAAAATGATCAGCATGTCATAAAACATAAGAATAAGGGATAAAGTTTAATTTTTGAGCTTTGGGACAAAAGTGTAAATATATGAAACTTTAGGGGCAAAAACATAATTTTGCCAAAATAATGTGTATGAATTGTATTTGAATGGAATGTTGATAAAATGTATTAAATTGTGCTAATATATAGATCAAGAAAGAAGGAATAGTGAAGGTGATCGAGGAAAAGAGAAGGTTATCGACTAATTTACGAAAATAGTCATTTTGCATCCGAGGTAAGTTATGTGTAAATAATAGCAATATATTTTTATAGATTGTGAATTATATTTGATATGTGAATTAATATTGAATGTGGAAGGAAAATTGTTCATGAATTATTCAAGTGATAAAGTGTTTAAAATAAGTGTTAAGAGTAAATTACTGGTTGAACTTAGGAATAGAAGTGGATACAAGTGATATATCACTAGAGACCAGTGTTACAGTGTTACAGGGAGTCCCGGGTGCTGGGTGATCTAACATGTGCTGCAGACACCTGACAGCTTGTGTGAGCAGGCCTGTGGACATTTCCAGTGTTATTGTAGCTTCGGCACATTACAGTGGTGGCTTCGGCTACATATCAGTGGTAGCTTCGGCTACTTATTAGTGTGGCACTTATGTACTAATTCTCTACGTATCCGTGTATATTCCGAGTGTTCAACGGGATTAATAATAAATTAAAGTTAATATGAGATGAAGTGTGTATGCAGGTGTAATTGAAAGAATGAGCATACGTAATAATGATTAAGTACTTAAATGTATGTGCAAGTGAACTGGTAAGATTGTACATGTGTAAGTGATTAAATTTGCTAAGAAGGATATTAATTAATTGTATGTGAAAATGTTAATTATTGATTGAGTGCTTATTGTTTACAAGTAACTTATTAAGCTATTAGTAGCTTACTCGTTCTTTTCCTTTCCTTTGTTTTATAGTGTGTTGAACTTACTTGGATTGGAGATCGTCGGAGTCTCATATCACACGATCAAGCCTTTAATTTGGTATATAAATGCTTTTGAAAAGTTTTAAGTTATGGAATGTATAGGGATCGAATTATTTTGTATGGATATCTAAGTGATGTTTACTACAAATAAAGTATGAAAAAGTAAAAATTTGCAATGAAATAGTTTTTGGACAACAACAGTAACGTGATTTTAAAAAATCACCAAATATAGGAGAAATGGAATTAAAAAGTGAATAAGATATAGAATTAAATACTATTGTGTCTACTTTCATATGAAAGAAACAGTGTAAGCAAAAAAATTCTTCTGTGATATTTGAATTTCAGTGAGATAGGGTCAGAATGGTATTTGAAATCCCTTGTTTAGCTTTTAGAAAAACATTTAAAATTGTACAAAAATAATTATGAGTTATAATTTATATGTATATATTCCTTAGTGAGTCTACTTTCATTAGAAATAAGTATAAACAACATATAAAAATTGTACAATGAGAAAATTTATTTTTAGTGAAGAGTGGTCAGAACCGTTGGACTGTGAAACAGGAGAGTCTTTAATGAATAAACTGTACTAATTGGCCGAACTAAAAATTCTGAAAATTTTATGGTGAGAATATATATGAGTTTAGTTTCAAAGAAAATTTACGGATCTAAATTTTGAGTTTCGTAACTCAAGTTATAGTTAAATTAATTGAGCTGATGGACAGATTTATTGTGAATGATGAAATAAATTATTTTTTTATACCCGAAGTAGTAAGATAAGTTAAGGCCTCGTACTCAACACCGGCAACGGTCTGGAGTGTGTGGTGTTACAGTATTGATCTGTTAAGGTTGTACGGGTCGCATGAAACGACTGTGGACCGACGGACGGCTTAAAACTGTGTAATCTGATTATGGCTCTGTGCCATCTTGATTATGGCTTTGTGCCAATCGTATTTACCGTGGCTATGTGCCTAACACATATATTGATGACTTTGTGTCGATCATAATTACCCGTGGCTGTGTGCTGGTTATATTATTGTCGTTGGTGGCTATGTGCCAAACTTATTACAGTTACCAATAGCTTTGTGCCATCCTGATTATGGTTTATAACCATTTTGTTTATGGCTTTTAGCCGTTTTGTTCACGGTGACGAGCTGTTCTGTTGACTTAGTGCTGCAACCGGTGCTAAGCTTGGTGTGTTGGCTGGATAGGTCAATTTTATCCCCATAGGAGTGTAGGGTTGGTACGGGTGGTGTGTTGGCTGGATCGGGGTGGGACGCATCCTCATACTGTTGCATATCTGTTTATGAGATTTGTCATTGTACGGGGCTTAGGGCCACTTGTTCTGTATTGGTTTGGGCTAGGCCCAATTGATTCTATTATGGGCTATGACCCAAATGATACTCTAGTGGGTTTTGGCCCACGTATGCTCTGAACTACACTGTACTGTTACTATTAAAGGGCTTTGGCCTAGACTGTTTCAGTTTCTGTTTCTGTATACTGACTGTTACTATAGTAAGGGGATTACACACTGAGTTTTCGTAAACTCACCCCGTTTTTAACTGTACAGGTAATCCTCAGTGTTAGGAGAATTAGTGCTGCGAGGGACTCGGAGGTGACCACACGACTGCGGCTGTTATGCTTTATGTTTTAAATTCCATTTTGGGTTTTAATTTCTGTAATAAGGCCTCTCTAGATTTAATTCTGAATTTGGGATTTTGTTACGTTTTATAACTATTAGACGTAGACGATTTTTCGACCCAATTACTGTTTTTAAAAAACATACGTTTTAAGCTTTTTTACCTTACATTAGCTTCTGCAACTAAAAGAGATTTTTAACGAAGTTAATAACATTTTTAAAAGTGATTAACTTTTCAGTGAACCACGTTTAGAAATCGAGTGAACACAAACTGAGACTTTAGTTTTTAAATCTTAAGGAGGGTTTTCAATGAAAACACGATTTTCGCAAAACACTTCAATGTGACACGCCAGATTCAGGCCTAACTTCTGGGCCGGGTTTGGGGTGCTACAATACCCCTCATGGGTAAAATGTCTATTTTGACTCGATAGGATATATGGATGACTTTGTATGCCATGAGATGATTTGTATATGTATATTTATTCTATCTACATGCATGATAAAATTTAATAGCATGCCACTGGTGTATGTTGCATAACATGGGGTTGGGTTATGTAATTGGAAGAAGTATCCTATTCTGGTAGCACTGCTGTGTATCTCTGATGGCTATTAACCTACCGTTCTGGCAGCTCTACTGCAAATTCTGTTTAGTGCCGCATCAGTACTATTATGTGGTGTGTAGGGATGGGTGGGTTGATACTATATCCCCACATGGTGTGTACGGTTGGACGAAGCTGGTGCGTAGAGGCTGGATGGATAGGGTTTTTGCATGCTTGATTATTCTGATCTGTCCTGTTTAGGGCTAAGGCTCACACTGCATCTGTTCTGTAATGGGCTTAGGCCTAGTTGGACTTTGTAACACCCCAAACCTAGCCCAAATGCCATGACCGGATATGGTATGTCACATGGAATAAATTTTACAAAAACGCGGACTTTGGAAAAACTGTTGAGTCATTCATTTTTTTTAAAACTCCCAATTTGGTAATTCACTTGAAAAAAAATTTAGTAAAAACTATAATTAGCCCGTTCTTGTATTTCGGTGACATTTGTAAACGCTAGTCATGACGTTCTACAAAACATACGAATTGCTTTTAGGTTTTTCGTGCGTAAAATCGCTGATTTAGTTTTGAGGAAAACCCTTTATATTTTATCTTATGAAGAAAAGTTTTGTCGTTCCAGTTTATGATTTCAACGTTTAAATAGCTAAACCATAATTAAAACCAAGTAGTAGTGGCCTTTTTACAAATAAAAAATTCCCCAATAGTAGCAAATGGCAAATAAATTAAAGTTTTAATAGAACAACCCATGCATGGCTACCTCGAGTCCATTCCAGCCCAGTCCATAGAACTAAGAGTCACCTGCAATTTGTTTAAGCAAATAGAGTGAGTCACTAGACTCAGTGTGCAATTAGTCCATATAACCCACAAGTGGGCCTGAGCCCCAAAACACCATCGGCCGAAGCCCAATCATTACGGCATAACCAAATAATCAATATGATAACCCAACCCAGCCTAATATTCCATCCTCTACACTCCGCTCCATATGTCCATCCTCAATACACCTGTGGGGATTTCTACAATCAACCCTCCATCCTGTACACTCCTCTTTGGCAGTCATACGGACAATCACACTGTTCAACCTCAATATAACGTGGTCTAGCCAGCGATAATCATGTGACCAAGTCACCGATACGATAATGAGGCACCGAGCCATCATTTAGCGTGACAGTGTCACCGATATACACTTCCCCTTCATATTATCAACATCCCAAACCCCATGCACATGCAACATAGTATAATAATCAGGTCACATGGTGTCATACATACAATATTTAGAGTACACACACAATCATGCTATCAACAATAGTTATAAGGCTTAATCAAAATACACTAACCTGGGGTTTCGATTTTACCCCCATGGGTAACTCAATCGCCATTGCCGAGATTTTGGGCTTTCAAACATAACATATACACGTTTTATACAATTAAGGAGTAGTGTGGTAATTACACACCTGTAAACACGAAGAACTACACTATCAATCTCGCTAACGTCCTCACTTGCAGGGTTCATAGCGATCTGCTTATACCTTTCTGAAGCTGGCCCACAACCCAGTGGAAAGTCACGAACGGCGGACACTGCACGTTTTTTGAACTTAGGGGTAGGGACTACGAGTCCAACCCCTTCCTTTACTTGGCTGACATATGATTCCATGAAAGAAATCTTGGTCAGAAGACCGGGTTTAGGTATTGAAGCAGAGAAAATAAGAATATACGCTCAATATATAAAGATTTCTTACCTAGGTCGACAAAACCCGGAGACTAAAAGGCTTGGATTAAGGAATCACTGAAATCCCTACACATCTACCAAATCAGATTCAGCTCTTCAAGATATAGGTTAGAAGGAGTGGCCTTTCGGCCAAACAAATGATGTAAACCCTTTACCTTGATTGACCGATCATCCCCCCTAGGATCCTTCAACACTGATTAGATGCAGAAAGAATGTGAAAGGAGGTCCCTCCTACATTCTGCCAAAGAAATTCAGAACAGGATTAACCCCATCGATTACCAACCCATCAGAGAATAAGAAAGAATCGAGAAAGAAGATGGCGCTTACCACTTAACAGGAAAGAACCGGTTTGAGAGAAAGATAGGTGGATGAGTGGTGGCACTTCACTGAAACAAGAATCGAAAAAAGAAACGTAACCACCAAAGAGATTCGACTAATCAAGAAAATAAAAACAACTCAGGGAGAAAGAAGAGAAGATATGTTTCGGCTTATGAAGAAATAGAGAGAAGATGCAAGAAGAAATGGCTTTGGAGGTTCGGCTTACCCAAGAAGATAGAGGAAGAGTTGAAGCACAGATGTTTCAGCCTTGGAGGAATAAAC
The DNA here is from genome assembly GCA_005393395.2 of Gossypium australe. Classification (NCBI taxonomy): domain Eukaryota; kingdom Viridiplantae; phylum Streptophyta; class Magnoliopsida; order Malvales; family Malvaceae; genus Gossypium; species Gossypium australe. The sequence goes on along the minus strand of CM016625.1, from coordinate 79,148,014 downwards.
CTTGCAATGAATGGTGACAAGGTGACTAAAGGATGAAGCACTAGAATGAAAAAGAAATGGTTGAGGAGTTTCAGCAAACTAAAGAGAAAGGTTGCGAATTAGAGGAATACCGAATATTAAAAGGAAAAAATGAAAGCAGTCAACACCCAAATGTTAACCACCCCACAAAATTTTGGCAGCTAAACCCCTTAACCAAAACCGAATGCCTACCCACTTCCAAGGACTCCACAAGACCGATTTTGCTCCCCTAACACCCTTCAAAAATTCGGCCAACCTGCTTCTCACCCCACTCCCCAAGCTTCCTCCTTGAAACACTCTTTAATTCCCTCTCCTCCACTCATTCAACTTAGTTTGAATAATTCAAACTCCCCAAATAGCTCTCCACCACTTGTTTGAATTGTTTAACCAGGTCTTGTCTCTTTCCTCTAGAGTTTGATTACCATCCAGCTGCCTCCCTTGCCTGAGCCAAAAATTAATACTCCCTTGTGCTGCTTGAGAGATTCGAACCCTCTCCCTCTCAGCTTCTCCCTTGTGACGCCACATCAAGCACTCTAAGTGGCGCCTCCTTGCCACTTTACCACCACTTTACTTGTGTCTTCAAACACAAGCAAAATACTTAAAACCTGCCTCAGCTAGCTTTCCCCTAAAGTGCCCAAAATTGAAAATTTGGCCAAAGCTTCGGCTTAACCCTAAGCCTTCCCGAGGCCCCCAAACATAACAAATTAATAGACAAAGCATTCCAAACACGTAGAAATATTCTTAATGCAAAGCCCCTAAATCCCGGATGTTACAGTTCTACCCCCTTAAAGAAATTTCGGCCTCGAAATTACCTGGTCAAAAGAGATGAGGGTACTTCTGACGTATAACATCCTCAGGCTCCCACGTCACCTCTTCCATACCGTGATTTCGCCACAAGACTTTAACCAACGGGACTGATTTCCTTCTTAGATCCTTGACGTCCTGTTCCAAGATCTGGATTGGTTCCTCCTCATAAGACAAGTCTGGCCTTACCTCAATTTCTTCCACTGGCACAATGTGAGACGGATCCGAACGGTAGCGTCTTAACATTGAAACATGGAACACATCATGCATCTGTTTCAATTTTGAAGGTAACTCCAGCTGGTACGCCACTGGTCCCACACGTTTCCAAACCCGATAAGGCCCGATAAACCTGGGACTTAGGTTGCCCTTTCGTCCAAACCTCATCACCTTCTTCCACGGTGTAACTTTCAAGAAAAATCGATCACCTACTGCAAACTCTACCTCCTTTCGCTTCAGATCTGCATATGATATCTACCTGTCAGACGCTTCCTTCAATCGAGCCCTAATTAACTTAACCTTCTCCTCTGTCTCTGTAACCAATTCTGGACCCAAAATCTGGCGTTCACCCAATTTTGTCTAATAGGTAAGAGTACGACACCTCCGCCCATATAACGCTTCATAGGGTGCAATCTGAATACTAGATTGGTAACTGTTGTTGTATGCAAATTCTGCCAACAGTAAGAACTCTTCCCAGTTACCCCTGAAGTCGATGACACAACCTCTCAACATATCTTCCAAGATCTGAATTACCCTCTCAGACTATCCATCTATCTGCGGATGAAACGCTGTGCTAAAGTCCAGTCTTGTGCCTAATGCGTGATGCAGTGCCCTCCAGAATTGCGACGTAAACCTAGGGTCTCTATCTGATATGATCGATACCGGTACCCCATGCAACCTCACAATTTCTGCCACATACAGCTTAGCCAACCTCTGAAGAGAAAAGTCGACACGAACATGTATGAAATGAGCGGACTTCGTCAACCGATCCACAATCACCCATACCGAATCCTTCTTAGTAGGCGTAAGAGGTAGCCCACTAACAAAGTCCATAGTGATCCTCTTCCATTTCCACTGTGGAATCTTCACCGACTGCAATAACCCCGAAGGCAATGATGCTCGGCTTTTACCTGCTGACACGTTAAACACTTCCCCACAAACTCCGTAACTTCCCGCTTTAATCCAGGCCACTAAAACTGTTCCCGCAGATCCCGGTACATCTTACTCCCTCTAAGATGAATAGCGTAAGGGCTACTATGCGCTTCCTGAAGAATCATCTGCCTCAACTCAGCATCCTTTGGCATGCAAACCTTCACATGGAAACACAAAACCCCATCACCGTTCAGATTATAATCTTCTACCCCACCATTCTGTACTTGCAGAAGTCGAGCACTCAAGACATCATCCGATAACTGTTTCTCTTTAATCTGATTTACCCATGTCGGTTTCACTTGGAGTTCAGCTAACAAGCTTCCATCATCAAACAGACTGAGATGAGCAAACATTTCCCTTAAATCTGTTATTACCTTCTGACTTAACGCATCCGCCACCACTTTAGCTTTTCCCGGATGGTACTCTATCGAGCAATCGTAATCCTTCAACAACTCAATCCACCTTCACTGCCTTAAATTCAACTCCTTCTGAGTTAGAAGATATTTCAAACTCTTGTGGTCGGTGTAGATAACTGACCTCTCTCCATACAAATAATGTCTCCAGATCTTCAGAGCGAATACTACTGCAGCCAACTCCAAATCATGCGTGGGATAGTTTATCTCATGTGGTCTTAACTGCCGAGACGCATACGCAACAACCTTCCATCTTGCATTAACACACATCCTAACCCCGTGTGTGAAGCATCACAATAAACCACGAACTCTTTTTCGGCCTCAGGCTGAATCAACACCGGAGCCTCTGTCAAAATCCTCTTCAGCTTCCCAAAGCTTTCCTGTTCTTGCCAGCCCAAACAAATGGTACCCCTTTCTTCAACAACTTAGTTAAGGGTGCCGCAATTAAAGAGAATCCCTCAACAAACCTTCTATAGTAACCTGCCAGTCCCAAGAAACTTCGGATCTCCGCCACGGATTTAGGCGGTTTCCAATCTAACACCGCTTCAATTTTTTGGGGATCAACCATAATCCCTTCCGCAGATACCACATGACCCAGAAAGGTAACTTCCTTCAACCAAAACTCACACTTGCTAAATTTGGCGTACAGCCGTTTCTCCCTTAAAATCTGTAAAACCACCTGAAGATGCGAATCGTGTTCCTCTTCATTCTTGGAATATACTGCAATGTCGTCTACGAACACTACCACGAACCGGTCCAGATAGGGTTGAAAAACCCGGTTCATCATATCCATGAACGCAGCTGGTGCATTTGTCAACCCAAACGGCTTCACTAGGAACTCTTAGTGGCCATAACGAGTCTGGAAAGCCATCTTGTGAATATCTGCTTCCCTGAACATAAGTTGATGATATCCCGACCTCAAATCTATCTTTGAAAAGACCGAAGCCCCTTTGAGCTGATCAAACAGGTCATCTATCCTCGGCAGCGGGTACTTGTTCTTAATCGTCAACTTATTCAACTGGCGGTAATCAATGCACATTCGCATGGACCCGTCTTTCTTCTTCAAAAATAGCACTGGCGCTCCCCATAGAGATACACTGGGTTGGATAAAACCACGATCCAACAACTCCTGGATTTGAGCTTTAAGTTCAACCAGCTCCTTCGGTGCCATCCTATAAGGGGCGATGGACACCGGAGTCGTACCTGGAAGTAGCTCAATTCTAAACTCCTCCTCACGGTCCGGAGGCAACCCTGAAAGCTCTTCAGGAAAGACATCCACAAATTCCTTTACTGTTCTAACCTTATTCACGGTCACTTCCTTTACATCCAATGCACTGAAAAAAGTTAAGAAAGCCATGCACCCTTTTCTCACCATTCTTTCCGCCACTAGAGCAGACACTACATGGACAAGTAGTCTCTCCTTTCGCCTATCACTAAAACTTCATTATCCTCTGAAGTCCTTAACACCACACACTTAGCAGCACAATCCAAGTTTGCTCGATACCTTACCAAGCAATCCATGCCTAAGATCAAATCGAATCCCCCGAACGGTAGTTCCATCAAATCAGCCGGGAAAACCAACCCTTGTACTTCTAGAGGCACACTTCTAAAAAGTTTATTTACCACTACAGATTGTCCTAAAGGACTAAGTACAGTCATCTCCCTAGAAGCAGTTTCAGAGTTCATGTTTAAAGTTCCAGACACCACACTAGCAACATAAGAATGCGTCGACCTAATATCAATTAATGCAGTAAAGGGTAAACCAAAAATGAGAAACATACCTGTTATAATATCTAGTGCATCACCCTCTTCTCGGCATCTGGCTGCATAAACTAACCTGGGCTGTCTTGTCTCTATATTCCCAGCACCCCTGCCCAGTGCTCCACGACCCCGACTAGAACCATTCCCTTCTCTGTTCGGACCACGACCTCTTGGCATCTGCTGTCCACCCCTTCCTGGCTACACATACCCCCTAACCTACCATCCGTGCCCTGGTCATTTCTAACGGACAATTCCTTATCAGATGATCCTTTGACCCACACTTGAAACATACCCTATCTCTTCCCCAGCAGTCTCCTGCATGTGACCTCCCACACTGAGTACACTGTCAAAATTTCCCAACAGTAACTAGCGTTGCAACACGACCCGGCCCTCGACCCTAGGCCTCTTCTGGAAACCCCCAGATGACCCTGACGGCCCATAACTCCTCTTCTTTCTGCCTCTATCCTTGTCCCTATTTTGCCTCTCCGTTTGTTTTACCTCCTCGGCTATTTTAGCCTTTTCCACCAGGATAGCAAAATCCATCTCCCGTTGTGGAGCTATCAACACTCGCAACTCATCTCGCAGCCTATCTTTGAACCGCACGCAATGCTCATAATTGGTCGTAACTATCCCTCGGGCGTACCGGCTCAACAGTAGAAATTTCGCCTCATACTCAGCTACCGACTTACCCCCTTGTACCAAATTCAAGAATGCTTTCCTTTGAGCATCCACATAACTGGCCCCATCATACTTCCTTTGAAACGTCATCTTAAAGAAATCCCAATCAACTCAGTCCGCCCGAGTACCCTCTCTTACGGTGAGCCACCACTGATATGCCTCATCCCGAAGTAGAGACACCATGCCTTTCAGCTTCTCCTCTGCCGTGCAGTCTAGATCATCCATAATCCTCTCGACTGCCTCTAGCCAACACTCAGCCACATTTAGAGCCACCCCAGAAATACCCCTAAACATTTCAGCTCCATTAGCTCGAAGTCGCTCAGGGATGGACTTCCGAGTTGCTGTTCCAGTCCTTGCCCCAACCACTCGCTCCAACACACGTAGCATTGCTTAAGACAGGGCATCATCTCCACCAGTTCTGTCTTACGATCTCGCTTCTGCCACAGGTGATGCTGGCGCTTCGCCTTCCGGCTCATTTCTCGCTTCTGAGAGTTCAACCTCAGTACCCTGGCCTCTCCCACGACTGCGTACAACACGTCCACGTCCTCTACCACTCATATCTTTCGCTCTGTCTTACTCTGATTACAAATTATATGTGTCAGTATTTCTTTCCACTGTTTATTAACCAGTAGTTTTATGAGGATAGAGTTATGAGTAGTTCTTTCGCAAGGCACCTGCATACCTAAAGGTTTTCATCTCTACGATAGAGTTTCTAAATTCCAATATCCATGACGGTATATCTATATCGTATAACTACCTTATGCAAATCATTTAACAATCAGAAAACTTACCTGCCAGACTTGGGCCGGAGACTCGGGTGCCACAGTTCTAGAGAACAGGTTCGTATGTATATTTTTTTAGTTTTTTAAACCATCTTAGATACGAAATTTAGAAAACATTTTGAACCCAAAACCCAAGGCCGAGCTTTTTAAACCTGCTCTGATACCAAATTGTAACACCCCAAACCCGGCCCAAATGCAACGACTGGATCTGGTATGTCACTTGGAATAAATTTTACAAAAACGCGGACTTTGGAAAAATTGTTGAGTCATTCATTTTTTTTAAAATTCCCTATTTGGTAATTCACTTGAAAAAAATTAAGTAAAAACTATAATTAGCCCGTTCTTGTGTTTCAGTGACATTTGTAAACGCTAGTCAGACGTTCTAGAAAATATACGAATTGCTTTTAGGTTTTTCGTGCGTAAAATCACTGATTTAGTTTTGAGGAAAACCCTTTATATTTTATCTTATGAAGAAAAGTTTTGTCGTTCCAGTTTATGATGTCAATGTTTAAATAGCTAAACCATAATTAGAACCAAGTAGTAGTGGCCTTATTACAAATCAAAAATTTCCCAAAAGTAGCAAATGGCAAATAAATTAAAGTTTTAATAGAACAACCCATGCATGGCCACCTCGAGTCCATTCCAGCCCAGTCCATAGAACTAAGAGTCACCTACAATTTCTTTAAGCAAAAAGAGTGAGTCACCAGACTCAATGTGCAATTAGTCCACATAATCCACAAGTGGGCCTGAGCCCCAAAACACCATCGGCCGAAGCCCAATCATTACGACATAACTAAATAATCAATATGATAACCCAACCCAGCCTAATATTCCATCCTCTACACTCCACTCCATCTGTCCATCCTCAACACACCTGTGGGGATTTCTACAATCAACCCTCCATCCTGTACACTCCTCTTTGGTAGTCATGTTGATAGTCACACTGCTCAAAGTCAATATGACGTGGTTTAGCCACCGATAATCATGTGACCAAGTTACCGATACGATAATGAGGCACCGAGGCATCATTTAGTGTGACAGTGTCACCGATATACACTTCCCTTTCATATTATTAACATCCCAAATCCCATGCACATGCAACATAGTATAATAATCAGGTCACATGGTGTCATACATGCAATATTTAGAGTACACACACAATCATTCTATCAATAATAGTTATAAGGCTTAATCAAAATACACTAACCTGGGTTTCAGTTTTACCCCCATGGGTAACTCAATCGCCATTGCCGAGATTTTTGGCTTTCAAACATAACACATACACGTTTTATACAATTAAGGAGTAGCGTGGTAATTACACACCTGTAAACACGAAGAACTACACTATCAATCTCACTAACGTCCTCACTTGCAGGGATCACAGTGATCTGCTTGTCCCTTTTTGAAGCCGGCCCACAACCTGGTGGAAAGTCACGAACGGCGGACACCGCACGTTTTTTGAACTTAAGGGTAGTGACTACAAGTCCAACCCCCTCCTTCGCTTGGCTGACATTTGATTCCAGGAAAGAAATCTTAGTCAAGAGACCGGGTTAAGGTATTGAAGCAGAGAAAATAAGAATATACGCTCAATATGTAAAGATTTCTTACATACGTCGACAGAACCCAGTGACTAAAAGGCTTGGATTAAGGAATCACTGAAATCCCTACACATCTACCAAATCAGATTCGGCTCTTCAAGATATAGGTTAGAAGGAGTGGCCTTTCGGCCAAACAAATGATGTGAACCCCTTACCTTGATTGACCGATCGTCCCCCCCAGGATCCTTCAACACTGATTAGATGCAGAAAGAATGTGAAAGGAGGCCCCTCCTACATTCGGCCAAAGAAATTAAGAACAGGATTAACCCCATCAGTTACCAACCCATCAGAGAATAAGAGAGAATCGAGAAAGAAGATGGTGCTTACCACTTAACAGGAAGGAACCGATTTGAGAGAAAGATAGGTGGATGAGTGGTGGCACTTCACTGAAACAAGAATCGAACAAAGAAATGTAACCACCAAAGAAATTCGGCTAATCAAGAAAATAAGAACAACTCAGGGAGAAATAAAAGAAGATAGGTTTCAGCTTATGAAGAAACAGAGAGAAGATGCAAGAAGAAATGGCTATGGAGGTTCGGCTTACCCAAGAAGAAAGAGGAAGAGTTGAAGCACAGATGTTTCAACCTTGGAGGAATAAACCTTTCACCGAATGGTGACAAAAGGTGACTAAAGGATGAAACACTAGAATGAAAAAGAAATGGTTGAGGAGTTTTGGCAAACTAAAGAGAAAGGTTGCGAATTAGCGGAATACCAAATGTCAAAAGGAAAAATGAAAGCACTCAACACCCAAATGTTAACCACCCCACAAAATTTTGGCACCTAAACCCCTTAACCAAAATCGAATGCCTACCCACTTCCAAGGACTCCACAAGTCCAATTTTGCTCCCCCAACACCCTTCAAAAATTCAGCCAACCTACTTCTCACCCCACTCCCCAAGCTTCCTCCTTGAAACACTCCTCAATTCCCTCTCCTCCACTCATTCAACTTAGTTTGAATAATTCATACTCCCTAAATAGCTCTCCACCACTTGTTTGAATTGTTTGACCAGGTCTTGTCTCTCTCCTCTAGAGTTTGATTACCATCCAGCTGCCTCCCTTGCCTGAGCCAAAAATTAATACTCCCTTGTGCTGCTTGAAAGATTCGAACCCTCTCCCTCTCAACTTCTCCCTTGTGACGCCACATCAAGCACTCTAAGTGGCGCCTCCTTGCCACTTTACCACCACATTACTTGTGTCTTCAAACACAAGCAAAATACTTAAAACCTGCCTCAGCTAGCTTTCCCCTAAAGTGCCCAAAATTGAAATTTTAGCCAAAGCTTCGGCTTAACCTCGAGCCTTTCCGAGGCCCCCAAACATAACAAATTAATAGACAGAGCATTCCAAACACACAGAAACATTCTAAATACAAAGCCCCTAAATCCCGGATGTTATAGACTCTGCTTCTGAGATGGGCCCAGGCCCAAACTGTTCTGATTGATCGCTGTTTTTATTTGGGGTGCACACTGAGTTTTTGCAAACTCTCCCAATTGTTTAACTGTGCAGGTAATCTCCATACATAAACGGTTCGGAGTTGCGAGGGACTTGGAGATGGCCACACATTTAAACTTACTTTGGATTTTTTTTACCTTATTTATTATTGTAATAAGGCCTTTCTAATTTCTGGGTTTTAAATTTAGAATCTTATTTATAGGTTTATAATTGCTAGAAGTAGAACACCAAAACAACAACTGTTCTTCAAAACATCACGTTTCCGCAACAATTTTAAATTAAGCTTCCGCAACAAATAAGGTTTTAAAGGTAATAGTGTTTTACAAGAGAATGAATTTTAATAAACCACGTTTTAAAAACAAGCAAATAAAATCTGAGGTTTTTAAATGGCAACAAGTTTTAATTGTAAAAAGGGTTTGAAAACCTGGGTTTCGAAAAACACTTCAATGTGACACGTCGGATTCGGGCCTAACTTCTAGGCCAGGTTTGGGGTGTTACATTAATATACATTCTATTAATTCATGATATAATTAATTTTAATTTATATCCAATTTAATTTGGATTAAATAAATTATTACTAATTAATTATGAAAATGTGGTCCAGTTGAGCTGAACCAAGTGAACCGAATCGACCAAGAAGTGGACAGCCCAAAATCATCCATATACTGACCCAGATCAGCTTATTGGCTGATTATTTAGCTTGCAAAGAGGCCCTTAAAGACTTGTTCAAGTTGCAAACAAACCCCTCCACAATTGGTGGCTTTATAGATTTGCCCCAAGCCTAAATTAGCAAAGTTGAAACTATCAACCTTGCTACATGTGTGGCCGGCCAAGGGAGGGATCTTTGGATGATAATTTTAGCTATTTTTAGTAGCCCACTTTAGCCATAAAAACCCCCTTAGGCTGGTCATTTGAAACACACCACAACATTCTCATCTCTTCTCTCATCTCTCAATTTTCTCTCTTTATTTCCCACCCATTTTCCTTTGTCCTCTTGCCGATTTCTCCTCTCGGAAAAGCGACGTTCATCAGCCATTTGGTATAGTAATTAAGTGTTCATAGCAGCCTTGGTCGATAAGGACAACAGAGAAGGAAGAATAGAACAAACTAGTCAAGCCACAGAAAGGCACCGGATTTGATTCGTGTTCCCTATCTCTTTAATTATTGTTGTTGTTATGATGAACATATTCATGAATATTTATGTTGTTGGAATGGTTAATTTAATCAAATTATCTTGAATTTAGTTTGTGTTAGGTTGATTGCATTTCGTTTGCTAAAATTGTTAAAATTGTGTTTATGTTGTTATAGGTCTCGGTAAGATGCTTGATTAAGTAAAATCATGACCAAGTTATTCTTGCATTACAATTGTGAGGTAGCTAACGAATTAATTATTTAAACGGATTAAAATTGTAATTAATGGACACAATACTTAATCAGTGCATGTTTAAAATCTAAGGTAGCTGAGGGTTAAATAAGCAACGGTATCTGACGATACATTTGCCTTGCATAACTTGCAAGATTATTGTGATTAAACTGTTTCAAGGTAGGGATACTTTGTTACCTTACGTAGTCTTTTATGTGCTTATTAGATTTAATTAATCGTTTGAATTGACATAGGGATATGTACAAGAGATTATTTCAATTTAATAAGTATGTATGTGCAATAACATATTTGCCTATTAAGATTTATTTAATTGGTGCAATTGACATATGGATATAGTCAAGAGATGAACGAATTTTGGTAGGTGAGTTTGTTCATAAGTTAGCAAATTATCGAGTTGCCGTGAATTTATTCGCTACAATATAAACATGAGTTTAATAATTCTAAGTTAAGAATTGTAATTAATCTAACACAATTATGTCATCTTGATTAAAATCATATTTTGAAATTGTGCATTTGAGATTTCTTTATTTAGTTTACTTAGTTTAAAATCTTAGTTTTTAATAACCCTTTTTGAACAAAATATTTTTCTTCACCAAAGTGTTTTAAATAGCATTCATAAATAGTTCTTTTCACAGTCCCTGTGGGTACGATAACTCGACATTTACTTGTCACTTTATTACTTCTTGCGATTGTGTACATTTGCACATTTTCATCGTTCCAGACCCTTAAGTATCATATTTCCATTCTGAATGGTTCAACATGTAAATGAAAAATGAGAATGTGTATGAGATTGGTACAAGATGGTACAGGTACGTACAGAAATGAATTGAATATTGAAACCATGGAATTAATTAGTTCCTGGGTAAGTTATGTGAATGATCATTCATAGCTTTGTGATTTAACAGAATTATTGTATATTGCTTTCTATTATTTGAATGATTAATGAATAGTGATATTTGCTCATTGTTAACATACGAGCTTACTAAGCTATATAGCTTACTTTGTTGCTTTTCCATGTTTTATAGTGATTTCAGAACTAGCTCGGATTCGGGGATCATCGGAGACTTCATCACACTATCCACTGACACTTTGGTACTTTTGAAACTATGATTTGGGTCATATGGCATGTATAGGGACTTTGAGTCAAATTTGGTAAATGATGTAGCCATCTGAGTTGGCTTATAAATATCTATGTTTGGTTTGTATATAGCCACGGAAGTTGGCATATTTTGGTTGATTTGTATGTGTTTATAAATGTGCTAATGGTTTTGTTTTAGGTTTGGTAATTGACCTATCTTGTGAGATTGAGGTTGGATTTATGATGTTTAATGATATTAGGTATTTTGAATGTTAAATGGTTGAAAATTGGAAAGCTATGTGCTTGTGAATTGGTACATGATAATGCATGTTTGGAAGGGTTTAGTTAATTGAATTGTATATGTGAATTAGGTATGAAATTAGATGTATATTGTTGTATATTTGTGATTTGTATTGATGGTAAAGAAATGGTATGATTTGAACAATTGTTGATGGTATTTGGCTGCATATTTGTGTCTTAAATTGGTATTTGGTACATGCAGATTTGGGTGGTAAAATGGCTTGGTAAATAGCCTATTTTTGTCCACACGGGCGTGTGTCTCAGTCGTGTGTGACACACGGTTATGTTACATGGCCGTGTGTCCCCTGGTATGGTTTTAGAAATCAAGTCAGTATGCTCCACACGGCCTCACACACAGGCGTGTGTGGCCTAGTACACGGTCTGGCACACGGACGTGTATGGCCATTTTTAGTGTACACTAGTCACACGGTTTAGTGTGTGTTGGCTGTGTGACCCAAGTCAGAGAGTTACACATGGCCGGACACGGGCTGAGACACAGCCATGTGCTCCCATTTCGAATGTCCACACGGCCTATGACACGGGCGTGTCTGGTGGCCACACGATCATGTGTCCCCTGTTTTGAGAAAAAATTTATAAGCGTTGAAATATTTCTAGAGAAAAATTTTATATAGTGTACACACGCTCGTTTTAGGGACAAATTGATTGATATTGAATGATGATTGTTTGTATTCATTAAATGCATAAGATAAGTTTGTGTAAATGTGTTGTAAGTTTGGTAATGCTCCATGACCCTATTTCAGCGTTGAATACGGATGAGAGGTGTTACATTTGTTGGTATCAGAGCTACGGTTTAGTCTATTCTCAGACTAACGTAGCTTGTGTGAGTCTAGCTATACATGCCATTTATAACATGTGATAGTGTGATCTTTCCTGACTTTGATGAGATTTGATTTACTTAGATAGAGATGTTTCAAACTGAGCTAGTTCTGATGATACTGAAAATGATATTCAAGCATTTGAGTAAAAATGTGTCTATGATGAGTTGAAACTCAAAAAGGTACGAATAAAATTTTCTAATATGGTGTTGATGATAAATGTTGTATTATATGTGTGTACATATATGAGAGTCAAATTTTGAGGCTTTACAATCTTCACCCCTCACCAGTATAGTGTTATACAATGAAGTTTACAAGATTTAGATTGGATAAGCTCACAAGTGTGAAACTAAAGAGTTCAGTGGTGGAATAATTATTAATGCGATTAGAGATGAGAAAGGGTTAGCAAGTAAATACAGTTCTAGAAGATATATCAGCTTGTTACGAAGATCATTCAAATTATGCGGTGATGCTGTTAAAGAAGTTAATCTCGACTAATCGACTCATTCAGGTATAATGTCTAAAGAATGTTAACTGGAAATTCTTCTAAATTTATTTTCGTTAGTGAATGTAATAAGGGGATTAGTGATGACTATAATAGTCAGTGGAATCATGTTTGAATTGTAAAGATATCCGAGTGCAGTGGTTATAGTTGAGTAGATTATGGCGAACTCTTCTGGGTATTCTATGTGTTTATTCATTCTCAAATATTTATGTAGCTGTTCATTTTCGGATGAGACTCTTGCCTTATGAGAACGTTAACTAACCATAGTTGGTTTATGATCGGCTTTGCTTTATCTTTTTTTTTTTTGGTATTCTATTCCAGTACAATTGTATGCAAAGTTTAGTAAATGTGAGTTCTGGTTACGTGAGGTTAGTTTTCTGGGACATATAGTGTCAGCTGTGGGGATATGAGTTGATTCGAGAAAAATTTCAGCAATTTCACATTGTAAACCTTCAAAAAATGTGTCTGAAGTCTACAATTTTCTGGGACTAGCGGGATATTATAGACGATTTGTGAAAGGCTTCTCGATGATTACAACTCTATTGACGAAATTACTACAGAAATATGTTAAATTTGAATGGTTAGAAAAGTGTCAGCAGAGTTCTAAATAGTTGAAAGCATTGTTGACAGAGGCACCAGTGTTAGTTCAACCTGAATTAGGTAAAGAATTCATAGTTTACACTGATGCATCATTGAATGGTTTAGGCGTTGTGTTGATGCAAGAAGGTAAAGTTATAGCCTATGCTTCGAGACAGTTAAAACCACATAAAAAGAACTACCCGACACACGATCTTGAATTAGCAGCTATTGTATTTGCATTGAAGATTTTTCGTCATTATTTATTTGGTGAGAAGTGTCACATTTATACTAATCATAAGAGCTTGAAATATCTAATGACTCAGAAAGAATTGAATTTGCGATAGCGGAGATGGCTAGAATTGCTAAAAGATTATGAATTAGTAATTGGCTATCATCTGGGAAAAGCTAATGTTGTTGCTGATGCTTTGAGCTGAAAGTCTTTATTCGCTTTACGAGCAATGAATACTCAAATAGATTTGTGTGATGATGGTTCGGTTTTAGCCAAATTGAAAGCAAGACCGTTGTTTTTACAACAGATTTGTGATGCTTAAAAAGTTGACAATGAATTGCTAGCGAAACGAGCTCAGTGTGATTTGAATTCTGATTCAGAATTTTGAGTTGATGATGATGATTGTCTGAGATTTTGAGATCAGATTTGTGTTTCGAGAAATTCAAAGTTGATTCAGTTGATTTTGAATGAAGCTCATAACAGTCGTTTATCGGTTAATTCGAGAAGTACAAAGATGTATAATGATCTGAAACAGTTTCACTGGTGGCCTGGTATGAAAAGGGATATTTCAGAGTTTGTTTCGAAATGTTTAGTTTGTCAGCAAGTCAAAGCTGAACATCAGGTACCTTCGGGCTTATTACAGCCGACCATGATTCCTGAGTGGAAATAGGAGAGAATCACGATGGACTTTATGTTGGGATTGCCCTATCTTCGAGAAAGAACAATGCAATCTGGGTGATAGTTGATAGATTAATGAAATTAGCTCATTTTATTGTGGTAAGAACAGATTACTCGCTTGATAAGTTAGCTGAATTGTATGTTTTTGAGGTTGTGCGGTTGCACGGGGTGCCTAATTCTATAGTGTCGAATAGAGATCCGAGGTTTCTTCGCGGTTTTGGAAGAAATTGCAAGAGGTTTTAGGTACGAAGTTGCACTTCGGTACTGCTTTTCATCCACAAACGGATGGTCAACCCGAGCAGACCATTCAGATTCTTGAGGATATGTTGAGATGTTGTATTTTTTGAGTTTGAAGGTACGTGGGAAAAATACCTGCCGTTGATTGAATTTGCGTATAATAGTAGCTTTCAATCAAGCATTAAAATGGCACCATATGAGGCTCTTTACGGCCATAAATGCAGAACACCTTTGTACTGAACAGAGCTTAGTGAGAATAAGATTCACGGTGTAGATTTGATCAAAGAGACTAAGCAAAAAGTGAAAGTGATTCGAAATAGTTTGAAAGCGGCATCAGATCGTTAGAAGTCCCATGTAGATTTGAAACGAAAAGATATTGAATTTGAGATCGGTGATAAAGTGTTTGTGTAAGTGTCTCCATGGAAGAAAGTACTTCGTTTCGGCAGAAAAGACAAGTTGAGCCCGAGATTCATTGGGTCGTATGAGATTATTGAACGTATCAGGCCAGTTGCTTATAGATTGATGTTTCCACCTGAGCTAGAGAAGATTCCTAATGTGTTTCACGTATCAATGTATGACAATATAGATCCGACCCATTACACGTGATTGCACCTACTGAAGTTGAGATTCAGTCTGATCTATCATATAGCGAAGAACAGATTAGAATTCCGACTCGTGAGATCAAAGAATTGAGAAATAAGAAAATTGCTTTAGTGAAAGTGTTGTGGCACAGACACGGGGTTGAAGAGGCTACATGGGAACCTGAGGATGCTATGAGGGAACAATATCCAAATCTATTCACTGGTAAGATTTTTGGGGATGAAAATCCCTAAGAGGGAGAGTTGTAACAGTCCGGTTTAGACCCTAGTCTGAAAAGTGGTTTTGGGACCACAAATTTGAGGTTAGAAAATATTTTAATATTATTTTTGATGTTTATGGTATGTGACAAGGTATGTGTTAAAGTTTCGTGTGGTAATTTTACCATTTGTGTGCTCGGTTAAAGAAAACAGACTTAATTGTGTAAAATACAAAAGTTGTGAGCTAACCGTTAAAAGTGCTTAAATGTTATGCTTTGTGATATGTGAGGTCCTTCTTATGGAAATGGACCATTAGTTGTGTAAGTGGTCATAAATGACCTTATAATAATAAGGTTAAATTAGTAAAATGATAATTAAGTGAATGATTAATTAAAAAAAGCCAAATAATGCTTCATTCATCTTTGTTTTTAACCAAAATATCAAGAAAGAATAGGGTTTGGAATGCTCAAATATTTCAGCAATAATATTGGGTGATTGAGGTATGCTTTGAGCTCGGTTTTTAATGATTTTTATGTTTTTGTGATCGTTGCTTTGTGTTCTATCAAGCCCATGCCTCAATTTCAGAATTTGATAATGATTTTGAGAAGTGTCATTATTGATTTTGTGAGCTTTGTGATGTTTGATGATGAAAACTAAGTGTTTGATGATTGATAAACATATTTTTTAAAGTGAATTTAAGTAAAATACATTTTTGGGATTTAATTGAAAGATGTGAAAACTTTGTGTTGAATTGTAAAATAAATGTAAATATGGGCTGCTAGGGGCACTATGGTAATTCGGCCAAGCTTGGGTGTGAGTAAATTATGTGTATTTGTGTAATTGTGAAATAAGGACTAAAATGCTAAAATGTGTAATTATGAGGGCTAAAGTGTAAAATGCCTTAATTATGTGTTGTGGACTAAATTGAGTGAAACTGTGATTGAATGAGTTGAATTTGATATTATATAGATAAAGAAAGGAGAAATTCAGATCTAGATCGAGGCAAGAACCAAGTGCTCGATTGATCGTTTAGCGTCATTGTTTCTACGGTCGAGGTAAGTTCGTGTATAATACATATTGTTTAAACAATTTCATATGTGATGAATGAAAATGTGATTGTGGAGTTGGTAATGCAAAATGTGAGTTCGAAGATATGTGGCACTAAGTGTGCATAAATAGAGTAGTTATTGTGATGAATGGCACTAAATGTGCGAGTTAAAGAAAGCATCGGCTGTATTATTTGGCACTATGTGTGCGATACCGAGACAAATTCAGTTTAATGTGATGGCACTAAGTGTGCGATATTATTATAGCTTCGGCTAATTAATTGGCACTAAGTGTGCGAGTTCATCGAATGTTTAAAGTGGATCGAATGAATTATGGCATCGAACTTTGAGTGGTAAATGTGATATATAAACGAGATGTATAGGTATGTACAAAACCTATGTGGTTAATGATATTGTGTATGAGATATATGGAAGATTATGTGAATGAGTGATGAAAAGGGTTGGATTGAGTAGCATTATAAATGCTTGTACATGAACTTATAGGTATGGTATGAAGTGTGTAATAGTCATGGGAGAGATTGAGTAATGATGTGAATTGAACTAAGTGCTAGTTAATTTTTGATATTGAATATGAATTGTTAAGTAAATTGTGTTATATTACGAACTTACTAAGCTTTTAAGCTTATTGTGTGAAGTCTTTCTCTGTTTTACAGTGATATTTAAAGCTAGCTCAATCCGGGGATCGTCAGCGACTCAATCACACTATCGGACATTTATTTTGGTACCTTTTGGAAGTTGTATTTATGGTATATGGCATGTATAGGCTAGTGAGATTGTGGTATGTTTTGAGATGTATAAATCTTCCCATGTGATATGGCTTGATAATGGAATGATTTTAGTACATGTTTTGGCTATGTGCAAATGGTTTATGTGATGTGTATATATGGTCTTCTGTGAATGGCCATTATGGTATGCTTTAGTGAAAAAGAACTAGTACGTTTCATGTTTGATTTGGTATTTGAGATGGTGAATGATTTGTATGTTATTTGATGCTGGAATTGTGTAACATCATTAAATCGGGGTCTCTGCGTTTTGGTGTGATTGCATGTGATAATATGCCTGCTGTGCTAGTTTAGGGTGTTTTGGGGTCCAGGCATGACCTCGGGTTAGGCCTGAGTCATGGCTAAAATTTTTGTTTTAAGTACTTGGAAGGGGGAGCTAAGGGAGTTAGGGGTTAAAAGGAATTGTTGGAGTATCTTGACACAAATAACCTAGTGGTAAAGTGGCAAGGGAGGCGCCACTAAGGTACAAGGAAGGTGACGCCACAGGGAGCTAAGAGGACCTTGGTTCGAGCTGCAGAAATCTCCCCTTGTGCAATTATTTTTTGACGCCAAACCTAAGGAGGTGGTGTGCTCAGGATGGACTCTCTGAGATAAGGATGGATGAGGTCAACAGATTTGAATAGATGAAGGAGATGAAATTGTGGAGTTTGAACTTTTTCAAACTCGTTGAATGGGTGGCTAGGAGAATTTTGAGGAATCGGGTAAGGAAGCTTAGTGTTGGCCGAATGCCAAACATTAAGGGTGATGGGAGAAGTCGGCTTGGGTAGGTAAGGGTGGGCCGAATATCATTAGTGGTCTAAGGGAGCCTTTCAGCTAGTTGAGAAAGTTTTCTTCCTCTTTTGTTTTGGGTCAAAACCGAAACCTTTTTTGCACCATTTCCTTTTCTACTTTCGGCAATTGGGGTGCTTGGCCGAATCATTTTTGTTATTTCCTTAAAGAGCCGAAACTTGCTTTTACCTTTTTTTTTCTCTTTGTTTTGCTCAAAAGCCGAAATCAATACTCTTTTCTCCATTCGACATCTCTCTTTCTTTCAATCTCCTTGTGCCGAAACCTTTTCTTTCTCCTTTGCCGAATCCATCCATCCCTATTCCATTTTTTTCTTCTCCATCTTTCTATTTTTGAAAAGCCGAAAACCTTGAGTTCTCTCTTATCTTTCCTTCAAATTGATTGGCCGAATACCCTTAGCCTCATTTTTCTTCTCTTCTCACGTGTTCTAATTCCCTTTGAAGTGCCGAAATCTATTTCTTTCTTTTGGGTTATAGCCGAATCTCCTGGTAAGTATAACTTCTTCTTATTCTTTTCTCGATTGATTTGGTTAATGCCGAATCTCACTTGCCATCCTCTCTTCTATTTCTCCATTCGTTATAAATCGGGATCTTAAACTCTTTTCTTGTTCTATTTTGGTGAGGTAGCCGAAATCCCTAAACATCATTAGGGTGTAGCCGTATTCAGTGGATCTTCGGGATTTGGTTGCCGATCTAGGTAAGGGTTCCATCATTTCAAATCTTTTTCTTACTCTTTCAAAAGCCGAAGGCTAATTATTTTTGTTGCTAGTGCTTGGCCGATTGTAGAGGGAGGTTCATCTTGTTGCTTCGGGATTTGGTTGGAAACCAAAGAGTGTTAAGGTAAGAGTGCTATCTCTGTGCGTTAACTCTTCGGGATTGACAAGAGTAGCCAAATGGCTTTTTGCTAATGACTTTGGTATTGGCCGAATGTAGGAAAGGGGGATCTAGTGCGTTAGATTTTGATCTTCGGGATTCAGTAGTCGCGTTAGTAACCAGGTGTGTAACTTACACACTTCATAATCTATGTAAATGAGCTAATAACCTAAACTTTGTTAAAAGCCGAAAACTGTGTAGATTTCGATATGGTACCCTTATGGGTATGAGAAAGAATTTTGGGTAAGTCTGTTTTGATGAGTTTAAGATGCATGATTGCTGATGCTATTATCTACGATATGTTCGATATACGTTTAATGATTAAGCATGTTGGCATGATATGTTTATGCATGTGCATTATTGTGGGTGATATGAGAGGAGGGGGAAGTTCTGATATCAGTGACTTTGGGTCACAAGTGGTTTGGCACCACCAGTGGTTTGGTACCACAGTTGACATTCGTGACTTTGGTCACCAGAGGTTTGGCACCTCATAGCGACTCGTCCCAGTGGCTTCGCACCACAGTGGGTTGGCCCCACATTTGATAAAACGGGATTGTCGCCAGTGATTTGGTATCACAACGTGGGTTGGCCCCACATATGGATTATTCGTGACTTTGGGTCACCAGTGGTTTGGCACCACATTATTA
This sequence comes from Gossypium australe, assembly GCA_005393395.2. Lineage (NCBI taxonomy): Eukaryota > Viridiplantae > Streptophyta > Magnoliopsida > Malvales > Malvaceae > Gossypium > Gossypium australe. The sequence continues at coordinate 79,128,585 of CM016625.1, read as the reverse complement.
TTGATATCAGTGACTTTGGGTCACCATTGGTTTGGCACCACAAGTGGTTTGCTACCACACGGGGTAGAAAAAGGAGTCGTGGATGGCTAGGTTTGGGTGCATGATATGTTTACTTGGTTATGACTTGTGTAAGGATGTTGCCATATTCGGGAGGGGAATTATGCACTGAGTCTTGGTGACTCACCTTCTCCCTTATCTTTTCAGGTGATTCGTAGATCGCAGATGAGGAGCCGGGTGGACTCGAGGTGGCCGTGCGATATTTGCTTTCGGTTTTACATGAGCTTTTAACTTGGGTACTTTACTTAAAATTTCGGTTTTTATTTGGGTTTGTAATAAGGCCGTTAGTATTTTATTTTGGTTTTTATTTTCATCTGCTTTAGGTATGATTTCAAATATTTCTAAGTAAATTACTTGACCTGCTTTAATAACCTGAAACGCAACATTGTCTAAACTTTAATACGCAATGGGTTTTCTAAACCTTACCATCGGGTAGTATAATTCACATGATAACAAAGTCAACTTAACGATTTCCAATATACATGCACCGAATTTCTGCAAACACAAAGCAAACAAAGAGTTTTTCGCTAAAATTAAGCCGACAACTTGTTTTCTTCGAAACGTTTTCACTCTGTGACATGCCAGATTCGGTCGTGGTGTGTTGACCGGATTTGGGGTGTTACATCTTTGGTATCAGAGCCAAGTTCAAAAGCTCGGCTGTGGGCCCGAGGCCCAAAATGTTTTAAAGTGGGGTTTTAAAAGTTTTGTTGGAAAATACACGGTTTGGGAAGCATGGCACCAAGTCTTTGGCACCAATCCGCCCAGGTAAGTACCTCTAATCGCTGTTTGTGATTGTGATGATATATGGTATGATGGATAGTATTAGTGGACTACTCTAGAGACTGAACCACCTAGGATTCTATGAACTCGCGGAAAACAAAACTCTGTAACAAGAGCTGTCCATAAGACTGTGCCTTAATAATAGTGGAATAAAGACTGACGCATAAAACTTTTAAATCAGATAAGTCGAGGCGTTAGTCATGAGCACTCGAGGTCGTGGTCGTAATACACGAGGATACGATCGAGGTAGAATGACTGTGTCTGAACCAGTGGGGTCTGGTCAGGGGTCAGAAAATGAGATGCCACCACCACCACCAGCTGTAGGAGTTGAGTTTCAGGATCAGACGGGGGATGACGCAGTGTCGCAGGCGATGCTGCGAGTTCTTGAGAGACTGGCTAGAGCAGGTGGGGGCGCGGGAGCTCGAAAATCTGTATCTGAGCAACTCCGAGCCAATGGAGTCGAGGTATTACAAGGTGTTTCTGGTGTGGTGCCCAATACGGCTGAGTATTAGTTGGAGGCGAAGGAGCGAATCATGGACGACTTGGATCTGACTGCTGAGGAGAAACTGAAAGGGATAGTGTCACTTCTTCGGGATGAGTCATACCAGTGGTGGCTCACGGTTCGGGATAGTGCTGCAGCGGATGATCTCACGTGGGACTACTTTAAGGCAGCTTATCAAAAGAAATATATTGGATCTATCTACATTGATGCGCAGCGGAAGGCGTTTCTGAGACTGGTTCAGGGGAGTAAGTTCGTATCGGAGTACGAGGCGGAATTCTAAAGGTTGAGCCGGTACGCCCGAGGTATCGTGGCTACAGAACATGTGCGATGCGTCCGATTCGAGGACGGACTGAGGGATGAGCTGAGATTATTGATTGCTCCACAGCAGGAGCGGGAGTTTGCTGTGTTGGTAGAGAAGGCTAAGATAGCCGAAGGGGTCAAGGAATCTGTGAGGCAGAATTCAGATAGGAATAGACATAAGAGAGGGTTTGGATCATCTGGGTCGGCCAAAAATTCTCAGAAAAGGGCTAGGCATGGTGGGCCGAATTAGTCTGGGAGGCCTGTTGCTGCTAATCAGGGACCAGCGCAGTGTAATCGGTGTGGAAAATCTCATTGGGGAGAATGTTGGACTGGTGGAAAAGGATGCTTCGAATGTGGGTCGCTGGATCATTGTGTGAGAGATTATCCACGGAAGTTAGCCAGGATTCAATCTGAGGGTCAGGGCCGTGCTTAGTTCAGGAATGAGGGACCGCAACCGCATAGGGGTCGTGGTTCCGGTATAGAAGGTAATGGTTCGGGTCGGGGCCGCGGAGCACCGGGCAGAGGTGCAGGCAACACTGAAGCAAGACAGCCTGGATTGGTATATGCAGCGAGGCGTCGAGAGGAGGGCGACGCACTGGACGTCATAACTGGTACGTTCTTAATCTTTGGATTACCATATACTTCTTTGATAGATATGGGTTCGATGCATTCGTATGTTGCTAGTAGCATAGTAGAGACCATGAACCTAGACTTTGAGACTACTTCTAGGGAGATGACAGTAATTAGCCCTCTAGGTCACTCTGTAGAAGTAAATAAGCTGTATAGGGATGTACCCCTAGAACTCCAAGGGGTAGTGTTTGTGGCTGATCTGATGGAACTGCCGTTTGGGGAGTTCGATCTGATTCTTGGGATGGGCTGGCTGGTGAAGTACCAAGCGAGTTTGGACTGCGCGGCTAAGCGTATGGTTTTGAAAACGGTTGAGGGTGATGAAGTGGTGATGATAGGTAATAGAAGAGATTACCCATCCAGCGTTGTGTCTGCTCTGAAAGCTGAGAAAATGGTCAGGAAGGGTTCTGAGGCATTTTTGGTTCATGTGTGTGCCTTGAAGGCCAAGGAGTCAGTTGTAGAGAATGTCCGAACGGTGAAGGAATTTGTCGATGTATTTCTAGAAGAGATTCCGGGTCTACCTCCGGATCGGGAAGTTGAATTCGGTATAGATCTGTTGCCCGGAACTGCGCCAGTGTCTATTGCCCCGTACAGGATGGCGCCAAAGGAATTGGTGGAGCTGAAGGCTCAGAATCAGGAGTTGTTGGACCGGGGTTTTATCCGGCCAAGTGTTTCACCTTGGGGAGCGCCAGTACTCTTTGTTAAGAAGAAAGATGGTACAATGCGGATGTGTATAGACTACCGCCAGTTGAATAAGCTGACGCTCAAGAACAAGTATCCGTTGCCGAGGATAGACGACTTGTTTGATCAGTTTAAGGGGGCATCGATTTTCTCAAAGATTGATTTAAGGTCAGGGTATCATCAGCTAAAGGTGAAAGAGGCAGATATCCATAAGACGGCGTTTCGTACTCGGTATAGGCACTACGATTTTTTGGTAATGCCGTTTGGGTTGACTAACGCACCAGCAGCATTCATGGACATGATGAATCAGGTGTTCCAGCCGTATCTGGACCAGTTTGTTGTGGTATTTATAGACGACATACTGGTGTACTCAAGATCTGAGAAGGATCATGATGCGCATCTGCGGGTAGTTTTGCAGATTCTGAGGGAAAAATAGTTATTTGCCAAGTTTAGTAAGTGCGAGTTTTGGCTTAGGAAGGTGACTTTCTTGGGGCACGTGGTGTCAGCTGAAGGGATTAGAGTGGACCCTCGAAAGATTGAGGCAGTGTTGGACTGGAAACCGCCTAAGTCAGTGGCAGAAGTTTGGAGTTTTCTAGGTCTGGCGGGGTATTACTGAAGATTTGTAGAGGGATTTTCTCTGATCGCAGCGCTGTTGACCAAGTTACTGAGGAAAGGGGTTTCGTTTGTGTGGTCAGAAAAACAGCAAGAAAGTTTTGACAGGTTGAAGAAGATTCTGACGGAAGCTCCGATTCTGATTCAGCTTGAGGCAGGAAAGGAATTCACGGTATATTGTGATGCATCGCATACTGGCTTGGGTTGTGTGCTGATGCAGGAAGGGAAGGTAGTGGCTTATGTATCTCGACAGCTGAGACTGCATGAGGTTAATTATCTGACGCATGACTTGGAATTGGCTGTGGTGGTTTTCGCCTTGAATATTTGGAGACACTACTTGTACAGAGAGAAGTCGATAATCTACACGGATTACAAGAGTCTGAAGTATCTTTTGACTCAGAAAGATTTAAATTTGAGACAGCGCAGATGGATTGAGCTGTTGAAGGACTACGACTATTCAATTGAGTATCATCCGAGCAAGGCTAACGTGGTAGCGGGCGCATTGAGCTGTAAAGTAGTGTCGGACCTGAGAGCGATGCTTGCTCGTCTTAGCTTGTATGACGACGGGAGTCTTTTGGCAGAATTGCAGGTTAAGCCAACTTGGGTAGAGCAGATTAAAGAGAAACAGTTAGTGGATGAGGGTTTGAATGCTCGGAGACTGCAAGTGCAGAGTGGTGGTTTGGAAGGTTACAGCTTAACCAGTGATGGAGTGTTGTGTTTTCAGGGGAAAGCTTGTATGCCGAAGGACGTCGAGTTAAGGCAGAGGATTCTTCAGGACGCACATAGCAGCCCATACGCTATGCATCCTGGAGGTAGCAAGATGTACCGAAATTTGTGAGAGCAGTTTTGGTGGCCAAGATTGAAACGGGAAGTAACTGAGTTTGTGGGTAAATGTTTGACGTGTCAGTAGGTCAAAGCTGAGCATCAGTTGCCGTCGGGTTTACTTCAGCCGGTGAAGATTCCACAGTGGAAGTGGGAAAGGACCACTATGGACTTTGTCAGTGGGCTACCCCTTACGCCTATAAAAAGGACTCAGTCTGGGTGATTGTGGACCGTTTGACGAAATCAGCTCATTTCAGACCGGTAAGGGTTGATTACTCGCTTCAGAAGTTAGCTAAGTTGTATGTGGCAGAGATAGTGAGGTTGCACGGTGTGCCAGTGTCGATTATCTCGGATAGGGATCCCAGATTCACGTCAAGGTTCTGGAAAGCGTTGCATCAGGCGTTGGGTACGCGGTTAGATTTTAGTACGGCATTTCATCCGCAGACAGACGGACAGTCAGAACGGGTTATACAAATCTTGGAAGATATGCTGAGGGGCTATGTTTTGGACTTCTGAGGTTGTTGGGAAGAATTTCTACCGTTAGCTGAATTCGCGTACAACAATAGTCACCAGGCAAGCATTAAGATGGCACCATATGAGGCGTTGTATGGTAGGAAGTGTCGTACACCTACATGCTGGACAGAATTGGGTGAGCGTCAGAGGTTGGGACCAGAGTTGGTTGCTGAGACCGAAGATAAAGTCAAGTTGATTCAGGCTCTCCTGAAGGAAGCTTCGGACAGGCAGAAGTCATATGCCGGTCTTAAGCGAAGAGATATTGGGTTTGCAGTGGGTGACAGGGTTTTCCTGAAGGTCTCGCCATGGAAGAAAGTGCTGAGGTTTGGAAGGAAAGGCAAGCTAAGTCCAAGGTTTATTGGCCCATATAGGGTGTTGAGACGAGTGGGACCGGTAGCTTATCAGCTCGAGTTGCCAGCGGAGCTGAGCCAGATACATGATGTGTTTCACGTCTCCATGCTGAGGCGTTACCATTCAGATCCATCGCATGTTGTATCAGTGGAGGAAATTGAGGTGAGCCTAGAGTTGACCATAGAAGAGGAACCTATGCAGATTCTAGATCGGGATGTGAAGGTTTTGTGCAAGAAGTCAGTTCCATTAGTGAAGGTGTTATGGCAGAATCATGGCGTGGAAGAAGCTACGTGGGAGCCAGAGGATGTGATGAGGCAGCAATACCCTCAACTCTTTTGACCAGGTAATTTCGAGGCCGAAATTATTTTTAAGGGGGGTAGAACTGTAACATCCTTAATTCGGGGTCTCTGCGTTTTGGTGTGATTGCATGTGATAATATGCCTGCTGTGCTAGTTTAGGGTGTTTTGGGGTCCAGGCATGACCTCGGGTTAGGCCTGAGTCATGGCTAAAATTTTTGTTTTAAGTACTTAGAAGGGGGAGCTAAGGGAGTTAGGGGTTAAAAGGAATTGTTGGAGTATCTTGACACAAATAACCTAGTGGTAAAGTGGCAAGGGAGGCGCCACTAAGGTACAAGGAAGGTGACGCCACAGAGAGCTAAGAGAACCTTGGTTCGAGCTGCAGAAATATCCCCTTGTGCAATTATTTTTTGACGCCAAACCTAAGGAGGTGGTGTGCTCAGGATGGACTCTCTGAGATAAGGATGGATGAGGTCAACAGATTTGAACAGATGAAGGAGAGGAAATTGTGGAGTTTGAACTTTTTCAAACTCGTTGAATGGGTGGCTAGGAGAATTTTGAAGAATCGGGTAAGGAAGCTTAGTGTTGGCCGAATGCCAAACACTAAGGGTGATGGGAGAAGTCAGCTTGGGTAGCTAAGGGTGGGCCGAATATCATTAGTGGTCTAGGGGAGCATTTCGGCTAGTTGAGAAAGTTTTCTTCCTCTTTCGTTTTGGGTCAAAACCGAAACCTCTTTTGCACCATTTCCTTTTCTACTTTCGGCAATTGGGGTGCTTGGCCGAATCATTTTTGTTATTTCCTTAAAGAGCCGAAACTTGCTTTCACCTTTTTTTTTCTCTTTATTTTGCTCAAAAGCCGAAATCAATACTCTTTTCTCCATTCGACATCTCTCTTTCTTTCAATCTCCTTATGCCAAAACCTTTTCTTTCTCCTTTGCCGAATCCATCCATCCCTATTCCATTTTTTTCTTCTCTATCTATCTATTTTTGAAAAGCCGAAAACCTTGAGTTCTCTCTTATCTTTCCTTCAAAGTGATTGGCCGAATACCCTTAGCCTCATTTTTCTTCTCTTCTCACGTGTTCTAATTCCCTTTGAAGTGCCGAAATCTATTTCTTTCTTTTGGGTTATAGCCGAATCTCCTGGTAAGTATAACTTCTTCTTCTTCTTTTCTCGATTGATTTGGTTAATGCCGAATCTTACTTGCCATCCTCTCTTCTATTTCTCCATTTGTTATAAATCGGGATCTTAAACTCTTTTCTTGTTCTATTTTGGTGAGGTAGCTGAAATCCCTAAACATCATTAGGGTGTAGCCGTATTCAGTGGATCTTCGGGATTTGGTTGCAGATCTTGGTAAGGGTTCCATCGTTTCGGATCTTTTTCTTACTCTTTCAAAAGCCGAAGGCTAATTATTTTTATTGCTCGTGCTTGGCCGATTGTAGAGGGAGGTTCATCGTGTTGCTTCGGGATTTGGTTGGAAACCAAAGAGTGTTAAGGTAAGAGTGCTATCTCTGTGCGTTAACTCTTCGGGATTTACAAGAGTAGCCGAATGGCTTTTTCCTAATGACTTTGGTATTGGCCGAATGTAGGAAAGGGGGGATCTAGTGCGTTAGATTTTGATCTTCGGGATTCAGTAGTCGCGTTAGTAACCAGGAGTGTAACTTACACACTTCATAATCTATGTAAATGAGCTAATAACCTAAACTTTGTTAAAAGACGAAAACTGTGTAGACTTCGATATGGTACCCTTATGGGTATGAGCAAGAATTTCGGGTAAGTCTGTTTGATGAGTTTAAGATGCATGATTGCTGATGCTATTATCTACGATATGTTCGATATATGTTTAATGATTAAGCATGTTGGCATGATATGTTTATGCATGTGCATTATTGTGGGTGCTATGAGAGGAGGGGGAAGTTTTGATATCAGTGACTTTGGGTCACCAGTGGTTTGGCACCACCAGTGGTTTGGTACCACAGTTGACATTCGTGACTTTGGGTCACCAGAGGTTTGGCACCTCATAGCGACTCGTCCCAGTGGCTTCACACCACAGTGGGTTGGCCCCACATTTGATAAAATGGGATTGTGCCAGTGATTTGGTATCACAACGTGGGTTGGCCCCACATATGGATTGGCACCACATTATTATTGATATCAGTGACTTTGGGTCACCAGTGGTTTGGCACCACCAGTGGTTTGCTACCACACGGGGTAGAAAAAGGAGTCGTGGATGGCTAGGTTTGGGAGCATGATATGTTTACTTGGTTATGACTTGTGTAAGGATGTTGCCATATTCGGGAGGGGGATTATGTACTGAGTCTTTGTGACTCACCTTCTCCCTTATCTTTTCAGGTGATTCGTAGATCGCGGATGAGGAGCCTGGTGGACTCGAGGTGGCCGTGCGATATTTGCTTTTGGTTTTACATAGAATTTTGACTTGGGTACTTTACTTAAAATTTCGATTTTTATTTGGGTTTGTAATAAGGCCATTAGTATTTTATTTTGGTTTTTATTTTCATCTGCTTTAGGTTTGATTTCAAATATTGCTAAGTAAATTACTTGACCTGCTTTAATAACCTGAAACGCAACATTTTCTAAACTTTAATACGCAATGGGTTTTCTAAACCTTACCATCGGGTAGTATAATTCACATGATAACAAAGTCAACGTAACGATTTCCAATATACATGCACTGGATTTCTGCAAACACAAAGCAAACAAAGAGTTTTTTGCTGAAATTAAGCCAGCAACTTGTTTTCTTCGAAACGTTTTCACTCTGTGACATGCCAAATTCGGTCGTGGTGTGTTGACCGGGTTTGGGGTGTTACAAATTGAACATGTAGGCATGACCCAAATTGGGTGGCAATTTGGCCTGGTAAATAGCCTATAATTGTCCACACGGGTGAGCACACGGGCGTGTGTCTCGACCGTGTCCTTCATTGTCCCAATTCGAAGCAAGTTAGTCTTGCACATGGGCCAGACACACGGGTGTGTTACAAGTCGTGTGACCCTAGTCAATGTTGCACACGGGGTAAGACATGTTTTAAGGCATGGCCGTGTGAGGCACTGGGCCTAGTCACACAGGCGTGTGCCCTGTTATGAAAGAAAAATTTTCTAAGTTTTGCAATGTTTCTGTATGAGATCGATTTAGTCCCGAGCCTTCTTGAAAGCATGTTTAAGGTCTTGTAGACCTTCTAAAGGGACTTTGTGTTATTGATTAACTATGATATGTTGATGTGTGAGTCACGGTGGTTTAAATGTTATGATTCAACCGGTAATACCTTGTAACCCTAGTCCGGCAATGGATACGGGTTAAGTGTGTTACACATATTTTCTATTATAGCGGCAAGCCTGCTCTACTTATTGCTAATGGAATTGGCCAACTTCTCGATATCCTACATTTTGGGCAGCAATGATGTCACTGTAGTCAGGTTTGTTCCCATACTTTCTGCCTTGGTTTTGCCCTTCCTTGTCTTGCTAGTCTCTGTCTCCTTCATTGTCACTGTATATTTGCCATGAGTCATTCTTTCAATAGAGGCTTCATTTATTCAGCCCTTATTTTCCAAGATCACTTCATCATCACAGGATCCCTTTCTGCTGGCACAGTAGCATCACAAACGATGGAAAAACCAAAATTCCAGTTTGCCTTGCGGCGCAGTTGGCAATTTCCTGGTGGAGTATTGCACCGAAATCAGTCTTTTTGTCCTTAACAATTGAATGTATTAGGCATATTCTGTCAGGGTTGACAGTGGTGCTGTGAGTAGAGAACAGTAGCTTGTGTTTGACAAAATGAAACTAGCTTTTGCTTTGTAGTGTCAGGAAGCGGCAGTGCATCGTATAATTCTTTTGATGTGAACCCATCCACAACGCTCCTTTGACACATAAATCCTTCACCAATAGGTCCCTTTTGTCATCGACGATATCTTCAATAAACTCAGAATGTTCATCTACATCCACTTTAGTGTTGTACAACTCATTGATTTTTTTAGCATCCCATGGGATTAAGCTTTCTTAAACAAAGATAAACTCTAACTCATGGTCATAAAGGTTAGCGTAAAACTCACGTATCAATGAAAGAGAATAACTTTCTGGATAACTGCAGAGAGTTTCCCACTTCAACTTAGAGATGGTTTTGTAGACTTGCTTGCCCAAGTCTTGCTACTGCGAAATGAGAATGCCCTTCTCTAAGTGGAAATGTCGCTTCAAAATGTTGTCTTGAAACCGGTTCTTGGCCGCTTTCGTTAGAAAGATCACTGGCTCATTTTTCTCCGTTGGCATAGAGGATTCTTATTCACGAACTGCAGTTACAGAGGATGAGTGTTCTTCAACAGGCTTGGTGGCTTTCTTGACTGATCCTCTCGTTCTTCCAATATTTTGTTTGTTTTGTGGAGTGAAGATGGTTTAAAGTTGTAAAGGTACGAGCTTGGGGAAGAGAAAGTGAATAAAAATGGCTGCTTTGTATGTGTTACAGTCGGCACATTAAAGGAAGGTTTATAGCGAGTTAAAGAAAACATGAAAAGGCGTGACTTTTGTGAAGGGATATAAAGCTAGCGGGAATAATTATGTCCAATGAGAATTGCGCCCGCTCAGACGGCTAGGTGACTTTTGATCAAATGGTGGGATCTAAAATTTCTTATTTGCCTTTATTCTTGATGAGTCATAAGTGACAGTACAATAGTACGAACTGCGTTGATAATAAAGCCCAAGTGCATCGACAATGGTACCTAATTATTCTACAAAAATAAAAAAAATAAAAAAAAATAAAACAAGCTTGAAAAAAATAATAACATAATGATAAATTCAATAAAAAAATAAAAAATTTTGACAATTTTAATGGTCTCTGCCTGCTTTTGATTAATATTCCCAAAATAGTGTTTCAACCGTTGTCCATTAACTTTGAACTGGTGCCCATCATGTAAATATTTGATTGTGACATCACCATGAGGAAATACTTCGACAACTTCGAAAGGTCAAGACCAACATGAGTGCAATTTACCCAGGTGCAATTTCAGTCTAGAATTGAATAATAAAACTTGTTGACCCGCAATGAATTATCGCTGCAAAATAATTCTATCATGCCATCATTTGGTCTTTTCTTTGTAAATTGCAACTTTTCCATAGGCATTTTGCATAATTTCCTCTAGTTGAGTGATATCTAACATCATTTTCTTTCTAGTAGCTTCGTAGTCCATGTTCACTTCCTTAATTGCTCAGATTGCTTTGTGCTCCAGTTCAACTGGCAAGTGACATGCTTTCCCAAAAACCAATTGATACGATGACATCCCTAATGGAGTTCTGTATGCTGTCCTCAATGCCCATAAAGTGTCATCCAGTCTGGAAGACCAATCTTTCCTCGGAGGGTTCACAACTTTCTCAAGAATGTATTTAATTTGTCAATTCTATACTTCGAATTGTCCATTAGTTTACAAATGGCAAGTAGTAGACATTCTATGATTAACTCCGTATCTCTTCAGTGCAGCTGCCACTTGGTTGCAATGAAACTGCATACCCTGGTCACTGATCAATGCCTTTGGTGTGCCGAAGCGGGTGAGTATATGCATGTAAAAAAATTTAAGCACTGTCTTTGCATCATCCTTTAGGACTGCATCAGCTTTAACCTACTTTGAGACTTATTAACAGCTACTAATGTATAAAGATTTCCAAATTAAATTGGGAATGGTCCCATAAAATCCATACCCCAAACATCGAACAATTCAACCTCTATAATTGGCTGTTGCAACATTTCATAGTGTCAGGATATAGAACCAGTACGCTGACACCTATCGCACTGATTCACAAAATTGTCGGCATCATTGAATAATAAAGGCCAGTAAATTCCTGATTGGAGAACCTTAACGGCAGTTTGCATGCCACCGAGATGACCTTCATAAGGAGCATCATGACAGTGCTTCAAGATTGAAAGCATCTGCTCTTCTGGAACACAACGCCGAATGATGTTGTCATTGCATACCTTGAATAAATGCCTCTCGTTCCAATGATACTTCACTACTTCATAAAGAAATCTTTCTTTTTTATGGCCTGTGACACCCAACGGGAGTTTTCCACACACTAGATAATTAACCAAATCCGCATACCAAGTGGTTGCATCTATAGCAAATAACTTCTCATCTGGGAATGTGTCAGCAATTTGAAGTATGTTTCCATCCGCACTGCCAACTTTCAATTGAGACAGATGGTCTGCAATTTGATTCTCTAAACCCTTACAGTCTTTTATCTGGATGTCGAATTCTTGCAATAGTAAGATCCAGCGTATCAGTCTTGGTTTTGCATTCTTCTTCGCAAAACGATATTTCAATGCCGAGTGATCAGTATATACGGTAATCTTTGTGCCGATAAGATAAGAAAAAAACTTGTCAAAAACAAAAACTACAGCTAACAATTCTTTCTCTGTAGTGATATAATTGATTTGAGCCTCTAGTTTTGCTAGCATAATAAATGGCATGAAATATATTTCCCTTGCATTGTCTTAGAACAGTACCCATAGCAAAGTCACTTGCATCGCACATAACTTCAAAAGGTCGAGACCAATCTGGTGCAACGACAATGGCTGCATTTACTAGCTTCGTCTTTAATTGAATGAATGCCTCCAGACATGCATCGTCAAAGAGGAATTTTTTATTCTGTTCCAACAATGAGCATAAGAGCTTTGCAATTTTCAAGAAAACTCTAATAAATCTTCGGTAAAAACCCCGCATACCCATGAAAACTACGAATACCTTTCACATTTTGTGGTGGAGGAAACTTCTCAATGATTTCCACTTTAGCTTTGTCTACTTCAATGCCTTGTCTATAGATGCGATGGCCTAACCCAATGCCTTCAATTGACCTTAAATGACATTTCTCCCAATTTAGAACAAGATGTGTGTCTTCACATCGCTGCAATACTTTATCCAAATTGTCAGCGCAATGATCAAAATCATTCCCATAGACTAAGAAAACATCCATAAAAACCTCTAAAGAATCTTCAATCATATCCGAGAATATTGCCATCATGCACCTTTGAAATGTGGCTGGTGCATTGCAAAAATCGAAAGGCATGCGGCGAAAAGCAAAAGTACCAAAGGAACAAGTGAAAGTTGTTTTCTCTTGATCGTCCGGTGCAATAGCAATTTTTATTATACCCAGAATAGCCATCTAAGAAGCAGTAATAGGCTCTTCCAGCAAGCCTATCCAACATTTGGCGAATGAAAGGAAGTGGAAAGTGGTCCTTCCTTGTGGTAGCATTAAGTTTGCGATAATCCATACAAACTCGCCATCCCGTAGGAATACGTGTAGGAATTAATTCATCTTTGTCGTTGCTAACCATAATGATGCCACTCTTTTTAGGAACGCATTGCACTAGACATACCCAATTGCTGTCAAAAATAGGGCAAATAATTCTAGTATCAAGCCATTTTATAATTTATTTCTTAACAACTTCCTTCATCTTCTCAATTAAACTTCTCTGTTGCTCAATCGATTGCTTCCCTTCATCTTCCAGCTTGATCTTGTGCATGCAAAAAGATGGACTAATGCCTCGATTATCGGCAATACTCCAAGCAATATCTTGTTTATGTTGCTTAAGAATATGGACCAATTTCGCTTCTTGAGTTACATCCAGTGTTGCGGAGACAATAACTGGGAGAGTACTGTTATCACCAAGAAAGACGTATTTAAGATGAGTAGGTAGTGGTTTCAAATTTAGAGTAGGAGATTTGTCGATAGATGGATTGAAAATTGGAGTTGTTCTGTTGGCTAAGTCTAAGGATTTAATCTGCCATCCATGCCTGAGTTCAATATTATTAGCTTCAACCATCCTGTCACAATTATCTAAGAATTCATCATCAAATGTCACTGTAAACTCCTCAAAAAGTATTGTGCTTTGGTTATTGAATTCTTCCTTAATTCGATAATCTAGCACATCGACAGTATGAGATTCTTCTTTATCCTTGCATTCAATAGATTAGAAAACACTGAAGGTAACGTGCTCATCATTAAGTTGCATGGTCAGTTCACCTCTGTACACATCAATGAGAGTTCATCTGGTGGCTAAAAATGGTCGTCCCAAGATATGGGAACCTCCTTGTCTGCCTCGCATTCAAGTATGATAAAGTCAGCCGAAAAAATGAATTTATCCATACGAACTAGGATATCTTTGATTTCCCCTTCAGGTTGAGCCAAGTATCGATTGGCTAGTTGCAATGTCACAACAGTAGGATTCATGTAACCAATTCCCAACTTTTTGAAAGTAGATAGTGGCATTAGGTTGATGCTAGCTCCAAAGTCGCATAAACCCTTGCCTAAATAATGGTTGCCAATTGAACATGGATAGTAAAGCTCCCAAGATCTTTCATTTTGGAGGGCAACTTATTTGTCAAAATAGCACTACAGCCTTCTGCGAGTGTAATAGTTTCGATATCAATGAGCTTCTTCTTCTTGGACAAGAGCTCCTTCATAAATTTCCCATAATTCAGAATTTGCACAAGAGTGTCTACTAAAGGAATATTGACCTGAAGTTGCTTCAGTGTGTTCATGAACTATTGGTATTGCTTGTCCTGCTCATTCTCCCTGAATCTTTGTGGAAAAAGGTAAAGGTGGAGATACATCTGATTGCATCGACACCTTTGTTTGCGTCGATTGTTTCGAGGGTCAGAGATTACGCATATGAGTGACAATTTGTGAAACTTCTTTGTCTGGTACATCAACAAGCTCTTCAGATTCAACTTCATCACTAGGGATCACTTCACCAATATCTTGAGGTGCGACAGTAGAGTCTGTAGTCAGCTCACCAGTTTGTTTACCACTCTTAAGAGTGATAGCCTTACAGTGCTCTTTCCCCCTTGGACTGGGATTTTTTGTGTCATTAGGTAGTGTGCCTGGTGGTTGAGTATTCAGATTCAAACAAGTTGTCCTAATTGTGCCTCCAACGCCCGAATAGAAGATGAATTTTGTTGCACAATAGCTTTTGTGCAAGTCAAATGCTCCCGCATTAAAGCCTTAAGAGCTGCTCACGGGTCAGAAGGAGAAGCTTGCGTGTACTGTTGTCGTCGATGCTCTTGAACATGCTTATGTGACATTGAAGAATGTAATGGCTACGTCTAATTCTGGTGTGGATGCATCTGAGTGTGCTGATTGTAATCTTTCTATTGTTGATTGTAATTCCCTTGTCTTGAATTATAATTACCTTAAGTAGATATATTCCCATATCGAAATGTCGTAACATTTTGTCCATCATTCTTAGTTCCCTAAGACTGTTGATTGCATGCAGAATTCTTCTAAGAGTTGCCATAAGAATTATTGCGGATGTTACTGACATAAAAGGCATTCTCTGCATGTTGTGGACAATCTTCATAGCTATAGTTGCCACTGCAAATATCACAACAAAAGGTAGGAACATCAACTTGTTGAGTGACTTGTATAGGTGCAATGTCATTTGTATCGTGCATATTTTTTTATCATATTTGCAGGATAATAAACTTGAGCACTAAGTGCATATATTGCATCCAATTTAATAACTCTCAGAGTAGCTTTTGCTTGTGCAGCTTTAGAGATAGGATATTGATAATAATTATGAGCAATTCTCTGAAGAATTCCAATAGCATCATTATAAGTACAATCCAGCAAAGGACCATTAGATGATGCGTCGATAAGATTCCTCGTGTGTGAATTCAACCCATTATAAAAAATCTCAATTTGTGTTTCCTGTTGAATGTTGTACATGGGACAACGTTGAAGCAAAGATTTATAACATTCCCAAGTGGTGTAAAGATTCTCATCATCCAACTGATGATAACCTGTAATATCATTTCAATGACGAGAATTCATTTTTGGTGAGTAAAATCTCCAAACAAACTATGTTGCTAGTGCATTCCAAGAAGTAATTGATCCAGTAGGTAGTCGAAGGAACCAAGTACGAGCTTTTCCCTACAAGGAATAAGGAAATAATTGCATCTTCAAAGCATCATCAAGAACACCTTATTGACTAAAGGAAGCACAAATAAGTAAAAATGATTTAAGATGTTCTCGTGCATCTTCATGAGGCAGTCCAACATATTGCCCATTAGAATTCAGCATTGGAAAAATGATTGGCTTGAGTTCAAAATTTCCAGCATAGATTGCTAGCCTAACAACTCTCGGTTGTAAGTCATCCAAGACAAGTACTACAGAATCTCGTATACTCTTGTTCTGAATTTGAGCGTCTTGTAGCAACGGTAGGTCATTAGAATTTTGGTTCTGCATCGGGGGTATAACTTCATATTTTCTTGGTAAAGTCGTATTCCTTTGTTCTCGAAGTCTTCTTCGAACAGTTCTTTGAATTTCTGGATCAAAACCGGTAGTAAACTCCGAATTGCTTTGGTTCATACAACACCTAAAATAAAATGTGAAAATAGCGACCAAAAGAAAACAAGTTAGTAGCAACTAAATATTATGAAATAAAAACAAATAAAAATAAACATCAAACAAACGCCATCCCCGACAACGGTGCCAAAACTTGATCGGCTATTTAACGTCATAGTAATAATGTACAAGTGTACACTGTCGATGCAAGTATAGTAGACAAATATGAGTCTATCGGATATCGATCCCACGATGATGGTTGTCTTTTTTCTATCAATGTCAGCGCAATAAATAGGTAGAAAGGAGATAAATTGTAAGAGTAGTTATCGAAGCAATAACTTGAAAACAATAAGATAAAATATGATACTGATAAACCAAGATTCCCAACGTGAATATTCAATAAAATACTAAGTGCTCACAAGGTATAAAAGGATAGGTAAGTGTTCACAGGGTATAAAAGGATAGGTAAGTGTTCACAGGGTATAAAAGGATAGGTGATTGTCGATGCATTAACTTGCAATGAATATCTTACCAATCTTAACTTCCATATTCAATCTAAGACTTAAACATGCACATTAGCCACACCTTCTAGTGATGGCAATGGAACACTATTAAGAACAAGTTGATTAAATTCCTCTAATCCTCAAGAAACTTCCGTTGTCATGCTTGTTAGCTTGAACTATCGCTGCACTTTCCAGTGCCAGTGACTGCAATAATACTTCCATGCTAAAAAATTCAAACCCAAAGATTATACAGTAGAAGCAAGATTGAATAAAATAACATTTAACCAGAAATCATGTGTACTTCCTTACAAACATGAAATAGAAAGTAATTACCAGCTTTTAGAAAAGAAAAATAAAAGAAACAAGTGGAGAAGACTATTCTTAGACAACTTGACTTGAATCTCTCTATTCCCTCTTGTGTTGCACTCAGGGCTCCTTGTCAAAAGCTGGTCTGCATCCCTTTTGCACTTGTACACCTGTAGGAGGCTTAAGCCGCCATAGTTCAAAGCTTCAAAGGGTAGGTTGAAGAAGATGATAATCCCAAACCCCCTTTTTTTGTTCTTTTCACGTGAATATTTATATTCTTCCCAAATAGCGAGGTCTCCTTTCATCAGAATCATGCTGCCTCTATACGTACAACTTTGTTATACCAGACTGGACAACGCACATATTTTTTTCTTATCTAGACAACTATCAGGTGTGGTGACAATTCTTGGCACAATCTGAAAATACTAATGCAGCGACATTGATACCAAAACATGACAAAATTAAGGATAAATAGGCTAAGATCCACTGAGTTATAAAATACAATTTACTGAATTGAAAATGCTAAAATATGTGCTAAATATAAGAAAATGGTGAAAAATTAACCAATAAGTAAGGAGAAAGCATATTTTCTTTCTAGTACTATCAACAGACTAACGAATCAGCTCACTCTGTTCTGGTCAAAATAGAGTACTTGCTTGAAAAGTTAGTTGAGTTATACGTGTATCAGAGATTGTTTTTTATTATCTACGGTTGAGACTGAGGTTCATCTCGAGATTTTGAGGTAAACTCCACAAGGCTCTAGATACTAAATTTAACTTCAGTACAACATTTCATTCGTAACCAGACAAACAGTTGGAATGGGTAATACAGATTCTGGAAGACATATTACAATGTTATAGTATTGAATTTGAAGGTAGCTAGAAAAAATATTTATCATTGACCGAATTCACTTATAATAATAATTATTAGTCCAATTTTAAAATGACAACATTTCAAGCTTTATATAAACAAAAATGTAGAACCTCGTTATACTAGTTAGAATTAAACGAAAACAAGATAGTTGGGGAAGAATTGCTTCGAGAAACTGAAGATAAAGTTCGTGCTATTTGAGATTGTTTGAAAGTTGCATGAGGTCATCATTTATCATTTTCAGATGAGCCAGTAGCGATTTTAGTTCATGAGGTAAAAGAACTTCAGAATAACAGGTACCATTAGTAAAAGTTCATGGCACCGACATAGTATCAAAGAAACTACATGGGAAATTGAGGAATTTAAGAAGTCATGATACTCGAATCTATTCTCAAGTAAAAATTTCGAGGACAACATTTCTTAAGGGGGAGAGTTGTAACAGCTTATTTTCTAGTGGTGTCAGAAACAGTGATTTTGGGACTACAATTCCGATGAGTGAGCCTGTAACTATTATTATTTAATATTTATGAGTCAAATATAATATTCTATTAAATAATGATTTGATAATTTTTTATATTTGAGATGAATTGTTAAGTTCAAATGGTTTGTACCTAGAGTCAAGTGGTTTTGGAAAATGAGGTATCGGGACCTCGTTTCTATAAACCAAGCTAGCAAATATTTTTATTAAATATTTACGAAGTGATTATATAGATGTATTAAACTTTGGTTAGAAAATTTTGATGTTTGGCTAGTTGATTAAAGAAAAAGGACTAAATCGTAAAAGTTACAGAAGTCATTTGCTATTAATGTTTAAGTGTCAATGGAGTATAAAAAGTAAAAGTCGGAGGTTCTATGTTGCAAATAGACCATAATAAGGTTAGTAGACGGTTGAATATGAGTTTTTATTATATTTTATATGTTTTAATTTAATTTTTAAAGCTAATATAATAATAAAACAGGTGGTAAACCACTATCATGTTTTTCATTTTCTTGTTTTGTCAACCAAAAATTCCATTGAAATAGCTTGGGAAGATTCGACTTGCTTATACCCCTAGCATGTAAGTGTTTCTTGGTCCATTTTTCATGAATTTTATGTTTCCAAGATCGTTGTAATGTAATCTAGCTAACCAATGGGCTGTTTTGTGAAACTTTCATAGTTTAGAAAAAATACCATTGACGTTCTTGAAGTTTTCTTGATGCTTATGCTTGGGTTTGAGCTTGGGTGGTGATTTTCAGCTAGTTTGTAAAGTAATTTTGTATAGTTTTAAGTGTAAGGATTTAATTAAAAGCATGTGAAATTTGGAAGGGTTTTTTTGAAAAATTTTAGAATTTAAGGGTTGTTTTTATATGGTTAAAGGTTATGCAAAAATTAGGTTTATGAATAAATTGTGAAAATAGGCTCATTTTAATATTATGGACTAAATTGAATAAAATGCAAAAGTTTAGGACAATTTTAAAAAATGTCAATAAAGTAGTCATATGCATTAAATGGATTACTTATAAGTATTTGAGCTAATAATTAAAATAAAATACTGTTTGGATTAAGAGACGATAGATAATTGTGGAAAAAGGAAAAATTCCTAATTGTCCCCTGACATTACAATCTTTGTTGCTTAGCCCTGGTAAGTTCATACGGTTTAAATTAGAATAATTTGTAATATTACATTGACTTGTGAATTATAATTTGATGAATAATATATAATGCAATAATCATAAAGTTGATTCAAGGTGAGTAATGTAATTGATTTGTAAGATATTATGCGATTATTTGTATCAAGCTCAAATAAATATAGGATAGGATATAATTGGCATGCCAATAGGTTATATTTCGTGCAGTACGAGATTGACTTTTGATGAGATGATGGTTATTGACTTGTTACTATCCACTGAATATACCGAAGTCCATCATTTGTTACGGACTATCATGTTATATTTTCAGTGATTCTGGTGTGTTACTGGGGGCAGATGTAAAGTCTTCAAGCTTGACACTTGGTGCCCAGATGATTTCCGGAGGGATGTTAGCCTACTGACTAGGCACTTCGTGCCTAGGTGTGTTCATGATGGGCTTGGCTCGTTTGAGCGTTCTATTGTGTTCTGGATGGATAGTCGTGTATTCGTATCTGTTATATTGTTCATCGGGCCAAATTTTTAATGGTTAAATGATTTAATGATAATAGGTAATTGATATTTGATTACAATTTCTTGTGAAAGACTTATACATGTGTTTATGGTTTCCAATTAAATTACTTGTATTTATGAAGCTCACCTATTGAATGGCTGTGATTGATATGGTTAATGTTAGCTATTGATTTTGTTAATTATAAATTTATGTGTATACAGTAAGTTATAACGTTTCAACCTATGAACTTACTAAGCTCGTAAAAGCTTATTCGTATTATTTTCCTGATTATTTGTAGATATCATTTTGCGGAACCAAGCTATCAAATAAAGTGGAAGATCACACTATCCATATATCTTCGGTAGACTTTGAAAATGTTTACTTTGTGATATGTAGCATGTAATAGGAGTATCTTAGACTTTGTATATAAGTGTTCATTATAAGTGGCATATTTTGTACTTGTTTATAAGTTGATTGTTTGTGGCCAATAATGTGGTTAATCATAGTTTGATTTAGAGATTTGAATGGGATATTGAAATTGATATGTGGTGGATTCAACTTGATAGGATGAAATGCGTATATAGGTGCGTTATATTCTGATAAGGAATACATGAATAGGTAAACAGTGGTTGGAGTTTGATTTGGATGGTATAAAATGGTTTGTGCCTAGTTTCTTTTTATGGTAGACAAGTTATTAAATGTGTTTAGATAAAGGTATAATGTTTGATGAATGAATTAGGACATTTTGGTACCTTAAATAGCCATGTTCTGTTAAGTGTGAATTTGATAGCAAATGAATTTTGATCATTAAATTTGATTATTGATTTGTGATGGTGCCTTATGGCATATTGGATAAGATTAGGTAAATAACATATTTTGGTATGTTTTTTATGTGACTTGAACAGGTTGAAAGTTTGATTAATTGGTTGCTTGTGGTTTAAGTAAGCATGAATTGGTAATCTTGCATTTAAAGGTACTTTTACGCAAACACGGGTTGCCACACGGTTTGACACACGACCGTGTGCTTTGTTAGATTTTGATAACAATTTTGTTCACACGATCACAATGAGTTACACGGTCTAGCAACACGATTGTGTGGCACCGCTTACATGGTCTGAGCTATATCACATGGTTCGATGTCACGATCGTGTTGTTCAGGTTCACACGGTCTTAGCCTGTCACACGGCCTTGTGACCCCTATTTCCTATTTTTGCCTTGATTTTATGGTTTGTTCCAAATTAGTCCCTAATTGTTTCTGAATTTCTTTCAAAGTTTATTAGGCTTGATTTTAAGCCTCAGTTTTGATTGAATGACATGTTTATTAATTGATTCCTTGATAATGATTGTTTGAATGGAAACTTGTTTGGAATTGTAAATTTTTTTCTCGTTAATTGTTGTAGTATTTTGTAACCCTAATCTGGTAACAATGATGGGCGATTGGATGTTACAATACCGTTCTGAACCTTGAATTTAGTCACTAGCGAACACTCTCTCAATTTCCATTCTCATTTACATGTCAGATACCATACATTGCTCAGAGCTCATTTCTCACCCATCAACATCTTCAATACACCACTTACCTCTTTCAATATGAACTTTCATAAATCATTACCTATTTCCTTTACAAACGTCCATACAATCGAATCCACTTATGATCTTCGAGACACTGTTTTGCCATATAAGTTTTCTTTTCATTGTTTTCCACAAAGGCTTTCTTTTATATTATGCCACAAAAGCTTTTTTTATATATAGTGTTTTTGCAAAATGGATTTGCCTAAACTCACTTATATGAGGTTTGCCCATCATCACATGGGACAAGTAGAAAACCGCTATGGCTAATAACCTTCCTTTAAGTTCCTATAGAGAGTGCCTTGGCCATGGACTTTTCCTTTCATAATTTGTGGTTAAAATCCCAACGAACCCCTTTAGACAATACCGCAGAGACAGACAGAAAGTCACTTCAAAGATCATTTGTGCACTGACACAATTCACCTTCACCTTTAACTCCACAACTTGCTCTTAACAAAACATACCCATAGCATACATCTAAGATACACATATATGACCAAACCTACTACTCAGATTCCATACCATAACATACATCCAATCATATAGTTGCATGACCATCATACTATACTTTTCTAACTTCAGTTTAATCGTTCAATCAGTTTCTGCAGTGATATCTCATATGAATAGTATACATGTAAACGTGAGTACATAGACTCCCCTGACAACCACAAATAGCAGTTTGAACTCCAAATCCAACCTTCATCAAGATACTGTAGCAACCACTGCATATAAAATAGAGGAACACCATTAAAGCTCATTTGAGTAACCATACTATCATATCAAACCCAAATGAACCCCATACAAGCCTTACTCCTTCATCTTACTATTCATACACTCATTCAGTCATACTCTTTTATAGCACAACATGCAGAGCCATAAAACTTACATTAACATGGAGCAATCACTGATAAAATCTGGGATCTCAACTTCAGCTTCGAGAAATGCCTTCGGTTCCTCAAACGTTAGATAACCTTATCTTAGGAGAAAGAAGAAGAGAGCTATTCTGGTTCACATTTAGTTAATTCCTAACTAGTTTACCTTGCAACTTGCATAGTACAACAGTTAACGGGCGCACTATCCCTAACATAAACTCATATTCTCAGTACCAATTTTACTTGGTCGTTGATCTTATTCCAACTAACATAGGCACCTGACAATGAACCTTTATTATGTAACACCCCTCACCCGTATTCAACGACAGAATAGGGTTTCGAAATATTACCGGACTTATAACACAATTACACATACATTTACTCATACATTTCCAAATTTCATTCAAATATCAATCAACACATTCATATCATTCCTAATACGAGCCTACAAGGCCCTAAACATGCATTGGGAGTGGTTTGGGACTAAACCCATAACTTTGGAAACTTTTTAAACATTTAGAAAATTTTCTCAAAAACAGGGGACACACGTCCATGTATCTCGGCCGTGTGTCTCACACAGCCAACAGACACGCCCATGTCACAAGTCGTGTGGACATTTGAAATGGGAGCATATGGCCGTGTTTCAGCCCGTGTCCGACCCCGTATAACTCTCTGACGTGGGTCACATGGCTAACATATGCCCGTGTGCCCTAAAAATGGCCATACATGCCCGTGTACTAAACTGTGTGCTATGCCATGCCAAACATATAGGGTATACTAACTTATGCCACACAGCCAAGTCACACACCCGTGTGTGAGGCCATGCGGAGCATACTGACTTGGTTTTTATTTCAACACCATGGGACACAAAGTCGTGTAACCTGACTGTGCATCACACACAGCTGAGACACACGCTCGTGTCTCTGCCCGTGTGGACAAAATTAGGCTATTTACCAAGCCACATTGCCACGCCAAACTTGTTCACACCTACACAACCCAAATGGCACAAATCATAGCATAAATAAGCATCTAATACAACCACAACCAAGACCAAAACATGCCATTTCAATACCAACAACTAACATGCTTATAATATCATGTTTTTCTCATTCAAATCATACCAATTTCACATTCACAAAGCATTTATGTGCACAATTTCATCTAATCAATTCCTTGCTTAAAACCGCAAACATATCAATATCAAACTCTCCACCATTAGTTGCCTTAAACTCTAAACTTCAACAAGTCATTCACAAGCAATTATAAACCATATCATCAAGGATCATTAGCACATATATATACATAACCATACTTGCCAAAATGAACTAAAATAAGACATCTCTCATAGCTATATATACGAACCAAAACATAGACATTTACAAGCCAATTCAAATGGAAAAACTCACTACCAAAAACATATCATAAAGACCATAATCCTATACAAGCCATATACCAAAATACCAAAGTTCAAAAGTACCAAGTGATAGTAGGATAATGTGACGTAGTCTCCGACGATCCCCGAATCTGAGCTAGCTTTAAAATCACTATAAAACATATAAAAATAAAAAAAAAGTAAGCTTTATAGCTTAGTAAGCTCGTATGCAATAAACTCAAACTAATCATAAATACACAAATCATCAATTTGAGCATATCAACATGAAATTCATGTTAACTAACAAACCTTTCACAGGTTTAATCATATGCTTGTATGTGCACTTCACATTTTTTTCGATTTAAAGCTTATACAATTCATGTACATACCTGTACCATATCGTATCAATCTCATACTCAACCGCGTCTTTCATTTACCCATTGAACCATTCGAAATAAAATTGGATACATGGGAAACTCGCACCTGAAGTGCCACATATATAGCCGAAGCTATCTCAATCACATATCACATATATACTCATTCTCGAGCAATCAACGGGCCCGCTCACACAAGCTGTGGGACAAGACGTAGCTACACGGTGCTGCTCACACAAGCTGTCAAGTAACCACAACACATGCCGGTATACTCAGCCAATGGTAGGACGTACAGGACCAGCACCCGGATCACATAATCACTATAACGCCCCAAATGTAATAGCACGATTTAAGGGCTAGTCGGAATAGTGATCTTGGGATCACTAATCCGATATTTGAGAAATTTATTTCCATGTTATATTATGAGTTAGAGCATGATAGTATATGTGCATAAGAATTTTGGTACTTTAATTTTAGCGATTTCATGTTTAATCGCGAAAAAGGGACTAAATCGCATAAAGTGCGAAAGTTCCATTCTAAAAGCTAAAGGTACCAAATAACCATAGATGGAAAATTGGGGGTCTTTAAAGGGCAATTAGACCCCCCCAAAATTGGCTTGGCCGGCCATAGATTTCAAAGGGGACAGGGATTGACCAAGTTGGTCAAAGTTAGTGGTGGTTGGTGGACTAAATTGTGAGTTTAATATTAGAATAAAGAAATGTTGATGTCCATTTTTTGCTCATCCTTCTCCACCGACAATAGCAAGCAAATAAGGGTTTTTGGAAGCTCAAAATTTCAGCAAGCTCTCATCCATTCAAGTAAATGATCTAGTGATCTTTTCCTGAAAATAATTGTACTTTTGATACCCCTAAGGCTTAAGCTTTCAAATGAGGGGACTATTGTGCAATATGGTAAAGAGTTTAAAGTTTTACCATGAGAGCTATCTTAGTTATTTGTTGCATTTTTATGGAAGAAATTGAGTCTTAGTTGTTAGATGAACAACTTTTGTGAAAGGTGTTGTCTTGGAAACACCTAATTAGACCTTGATGGAAAGGTTACAATTTGTAGTAAATATGTGAAATGCGGAGTTTTAATGATAGCTATAAGAGTATTAAATGTTCACCTAGGCTTGTAGAAGGTAGAAATATGATTAGAATTCATTTCGAGCCTAGGGGAAAAATGGTCATTTTGCGAAAGTCTAAGGGCAAAATAGTAATTTTGCCTAAGCATGATTATTGAAATACTTTCATTAACGCGGTGATTAAAATGAGCTAAATTGTTATTATAGAACAAGAAGAACCAAGAGTCCGCCTCGATCGGGGAAAGAACAAAGTCCTGGACTAAACCGACGAGTTAGCTCATTTTGAAATCGATGTAAGTTTGTATGTAATAAGTTCAGCATTTATGTTAGCATGTTTGAGAATGTTTGGTATTATATTGATGCATAATGCTTTACTAAATTGAGAAATTAATGTTGAATGAGATGTTGTAGTCCTAGTGGACCATATTGAATATGATAATGCTATCATCGAGATATGAAATAGATAAGGTCCCGTATAAGACCATGTCTAGGACATGGCCTCAGCACCAAGTTGAGATTCCGTATAAGACCATATCCAGGATATGGCTTCGGTAATGAATATGAAAATCGTATAAGACCATATCCGGGATATGGCATTGATACTTAATGTGAAAGTCCATATAAGACCATATCCGAGATATGGCATTGGCATTTAGAAGTGACTCCATGTAAGACCACTTCGGGGATGTGGCATTGGCTTTGTACCTACATGAATGACGATGTATATACATCTTTGACTATCCCTAGTGATTAATGGGATAAGTAGATGAGTTTAGAAGTAGAAATGAAAATTTTGCTAAAGTCATGTGAATGAGCGAGTACACGTATTCGTGAATGAGTCACGAAGGTGCTGAATAGGGGCAATTGTAAGTAAATATGGCAAGAAGTCTAGGACCTTTGTACCTTTAGTCAATGCCATGGATGAATTATATTATGAGTTTATTGTTACTATTTATTACCAAGCAAACTTACTAAGCTTTATGCTTACCCCTCTCATTGCCCTTTTTCCTTGTAATATTGCCAAGATAACTCGAGGATTTTGGACGTAGGAGTTCGGACATCACACTATCGACATCACTTTGGTATAACAATTTAGACTTATTTTGATTACGGCATGTATAGGGCTCAAGTATTTTGTTAAGTTATAATTGTTAGTCAAAGTGTTGGCTATGTAAGTTCGTAAAAGTCATTTTGTATATGGCCTTATGAGTTAGGAAAATACTTGGCAAATTAATTTGCTTAATGAAGATGAAATTCATGAAATATATGTCCTTTTAATTATCTTTTATGTTGGAATGAGTTCTTAGCCTTGCTTTCGGGATAGGAGTTGTAGTGTTTTGAATGGAAGTATGTATGTGTGCATCATAGGGTTGCAAGGGCTTGGTATATAGCCTGCTAATTGTCCACATGGGTAGACACACGGGCATGTGTCTAGACCGTCTGGGAGGCACGGCTAGCACATGGGCGTGTGCCTAGGCCGTGTGAAGTCTGCACCTTGCACTTGGGATTTAAATAAAAATACAGCTGGAGTACACGGGCGTGCGTGTAGGCCGTGTGGATAAGTCAGAATGCCAAGGTTTGACACACGAGCTAGTGCCACGAGCGTGTCAAGGCAGTGTGACTTTAGTCAGAATCGACCAGGGTTGGAAGACACGGGCATGTCTTAGGGGCACACGGGCGTGTCCCTAGACCAATACGGGCGTGTGGCCCCTGTTTTATTGAAAATTTTCTCAAGTTTATAGAAGTTCTCAAAATAGTTCCCAAACCTCTAAGAGGTATGTTTAGGGCCCCTTAGGCGGAGTAAGTGCTAGTGATGGGTTTAAATGAAATTTTATAACCTTAATCGGGGCGTTTAAGAAAGATTAGTTAGGTAATACTTCAAACCAAGTGTCAACTCGAATACGAGTAAGAGGTGTTACATTTATTGGTATCAGAGCTACGGTTTAGTCGGTCCCAGGACTAACGTAGCGTAAGTACGAGTCTAGCTATACATGCCATATGTAAGAATGTCTGAGTAATGATAGTGTGATCCAGATCGAACTGCAGTCGACGATGCTGCGAGTAACGCGCCAGCTCCCGCTCAAGGGACCGCGCCAGCTAATAGTGGACTTGAAACCTTGGGACAGGGGGAAGACACCCGAGAGGCCTTCCTTCGCATGATGAGTAACTGGTATACCGAGTATACCTGAGCAAATCCTAATGCTCAACCCCCTCCACCCCCACCTATCCCTCAACCTGCTCCGGTAGCTCCCCAAGTGGTTGAGGTGGTGAGAAGAGAAAGGCCTCCATGGATAAGATCCGGAAGCAAGGAGCCGAAGAATTTCGGGCAAAGAAGAACGATGACCCGGAGAGAGTAGAATTCTATCTCGAGAATATCATCAGAGTATTCGACGAGTTATCCTGCACGCCTGATGAATGCTTAAAGTGTGCGGTATCTCTCCTGAGAGATTCAGCCTACCGATAGTGGAACACCCTGGTGTCGGTGGTGCCAAGGGAGAGAGTTAGCTGGGAATTCTTCCAAAAAGAATTCTGGAAGAAGTATGTCAGCCAGAGGTTTATCGACCACAAGAGGAAAGAGTTTTTGGAACTGAAGCAAGGTCGTATGTCAGTGACTGATTATGAACGAGAGTTTGTAAGGCTTAGTAAATATGCTCGGGAATGCGTGTCTACCGAGGCAGTCATGTGCAAGAGGTTCAAGGACGGTCTGAATGAGGACCTCTATTTATATGTTGGAGTCCTCGAACTAGAAGAGTTTGTTGTGCTGGTAGATAGAGCCTGTAAAGCCGAAGAGTTGGCCAAGGAGCTGAGAATGAGTCTCGTAACTCGAGGAAGAGGCAATTGACTAAGTCTCACCAATTCTCATCTAAAAAGTCAAGGGATTTCCCTACTCGATCAGTCACTTCGGTTGAATTTTCAACCTGAAGTAAGGGCAAACAATTTTCGGGGTCAAAAGGGCAGACCACATCAGTAGCCAGTGTGGGCAACGTCTGACCAAGTAGACCGGAATGCCCCCAGTGTGGCAGGCACCATTCTGGTGAGTTTCGAGCTAATGAGAAAGCTTGTTTCAGATGTGGGTCCTTAGACCACTTTATCAGAGACTGCCTCGAGGTGTGCGAGAAAGAAAATCCCCATAATACAAGGCCGGGAAGTACTGCCAGGGGAAGACCATTGAGAAACCCGGGAAATGAGATGGGTAGCAAGAACCCATCTAGAGAGTAGACTACTAGAGTCGAGGGTAGAGCACCAGCGAGGACATATGCCATTTGTGCTCGAGAAGAGGCATATTCCCCTGACGTAATCACGGGTACGTTTTCTCTCCATAATACTCATGTTATAGCTTTAATTGATCTGGGGTCTACCCACTCATACATATGCATGAAAGTAGCCTCTAGCATGAACATGCCCATAGAGTCTACTGAAATTGTAATAAGAGTGTCTAATCCCCCAAGCAAGTATGTGTTAGTTGATAGAGTTTGCAAGGGATGCCCTTTGATGATTAA
Source organism: Gossypium australe (assembly GCA_005393395.2). Lineage (NCBI taxonomy): Eukaryota > Viridiplantae > Streptophyta > Magnoliopsida > Malvales > Malvaceae > Gossypium > Gossypium australe. The sequence goes on along the minus strand of CM016625.1, from coordinate 79,100,143 downwards.
GGGTCATTTTTTCCTGGTCGATCTTATGCTATTTCCATTTTATGAGTTCGATGTCATCCTTGGGATGGATTGGTTAGTAACTCATAGGGTAATTATGAATTGTGGGGAGAAGCATATTGAGTTGAGAGATGAAGATGGTAATCTTATTCGTGTTGAATCAAATAACCAAGATAGATCACCAGTAATGATATCAACCTTGTTGACTCAGAGATATTTGAGGAAGGGGTACAAGGTTTACCATGCCTTTGTGTTGAACACTAAAGAGACGGAATTGAGAATTGAGTCGGTACCCATAGTATGCGAGTACCTAGATGTTTTCCCGGAAGAGTTGCTAGGGCTACCTCCAGTTAGAGAGATTGAATTTGGGATTGAGTTAGTTCTGGGTACTACCTCTATTTTTATTGCTCCATATAGAATGGCCCCAATTGAGCTAAAAGTGTTGAAAGCACAGTTGCAAGAATTAACGGATAAGGGTTTCACGAGGTCGAGTTTTTCTTCGTGGGGTGCTCCCATTTTTTTTCGTGAAGAAGAAAGATGGTTCCATGAGACTATGTATAGATTACCGACAACTCAATAAGGTAACTGTGAAGAACAAGTACCCGTTGCCGAGGATTGATGATCTATTCGATCAGTTGAAGGGAGCCACGATATTTTCTAAGATAGATTTAAGGTCAGGGTACTATCAGCTCAGAGTCAAGGACTTGGATCTGCCGGAAACTGCATTTAGGACTAGGTATGGCCACTATGAATTTTTGGTCATGCCTTTTGGTCTAACTAATAATATATATATATATGCGATCTTCATGGATTTAATGAATCGCATTTTTGGCCATACTTGGATAAATTTGTCGTGGTCTTCATCGACGACATACTGATCTACTCTAAAGATGAGAATGAACATGTCAAACATTTGGGTATGGTTTTGCAAATTCTGAGAGAAAAACAATTGTATGCCAATTTCACTAAAAGTGAATTTTGGCTCAAGGAAGTACGATTTTTGGGGAACATTGTCTCGGGATAAGGGATTAGAGTAGACCCAAGTAAGATTTCAATAATTGTTGAATGGAAACCGTCGAGGAGCATAACTGAAGTAAGGAGTTTTCTAGGCCTAGCTGGCTACTATAGATGTTTTGTCAAAGGGTTTTCCATGATAGCTACTCCGGTGAAGAAAATTTTGCAGAAAGATGTAAAGTTCATTTGGACAGCAGAGTTTCAACAGAGTTTCGAGAAACTGAAGATATTGTCGACCGAAGCTTCTATTTTGGTGCAACCTGAATCGGGAAGAGAATTTGTTGCTTTCAGTGATGCATCCCTAAACTGGTTTGGTTGTGTACTTATGCAAGAGGGTAAGGTGATCGCTTACGCCTCTAGGAAGTTGAAACCGCACGAGAAGAATTACCCGACTCATGATTTAGAGTTGGCTGCAATTATTTTTGTGTTAAAGATTTGGAGGCATCATTTGTATGGTAAAAGGTGTCGAATTTTCACTGACCATAAAAGCTTAAAATATTTGATGACTCAAAAAGAATTGAATTTGAGGTAATGAAGGTGGATAAGGTTGATTAAGGAATATGAATTGGTAATTGACTACCATTCGGGAAAGGCGAATGTAGTCGCTGATGCTTTGAGCAGAAAATCATTATTCGCACTAAAAGCCATGAGTACTCAGATGACCTTGTTAGATGATGGTTCTGTTTTAGCCGGGTTGAGGGCTAAACCATTGTTTCTTCAAGAGATTCGTGAAGCTCAGAAAGATGATAACAGTTTGCAAGCCAAGAGAGCTTTATGTGAGTCGAGCGTTGAGACAGACTTTCAACTAAATCTTGATGGATGTCTAACATTTCGAGATCTAGTTTGTGTACCCAAGAATGATGAGCTTATTCGTAAAATCTTGAATAAAGCGCATAGCAGATGTTTGAATGTACATCCGGCCAGCACGAAGATGTACAATGATTTGAAGAAATGGTATTAGTGGTTGGGTATGAAGAAAGATATTTCCGAGTTTGTATTGAAATGCCTAATTTGCCAGCAAGTGAAGGCTGAACATCAAGTACCTTTGGGTTTACTTCAGCCTATTATGGTTCCTGAGTGGAAGTGGGACCGTATTACCATGGACTTTGTGACGGGCTTACCGTTGACTCCAAAGAGGAAAGATGCAATATGGGTAGTGGTAGATAGAGTCACTAAGTCAGCCCACTTTATACCAGTGCGAGTTGACTATTCGCTCGATAAATTGGCAGACTTGTACATGTTTGAGATAGTAAGACTTCATGGTGTACCATTGTCGATAATTTCAGATAGAGATCCGAGATTCATATCATGGTTTTGGAAAAAGTTGCAAGAGGCATTGGGTGTTTAAGCAAGATTCACGTCACAGTTTAAATGAAATTTTATAACCCTAATCGGGGCGTTTAAGCAAGATTAGTTAGGTAATACTTCAAACCCAGTGTTAACTCAAATACGGGTAAGAGATGTTACACCAAAAATATAGGGTCTTTAATTTTTCATGTCCTGACCAATTTTCTTGTTTGCTTTAATGGCTAAGTGTTTTAGGTGTGTTTTGGGGATTTTAGGAAGCTTGGGTTCAAGTATGGCCTTTGGCAAAATTTTGATTTTTTGCTCTTTTGGAAACCTCGATGTTAGCTTAAAGGGCATATATATTAAGTGTGCTTGGCTTGTGACACAATGAGTCTACTGGTAAAGGTGGCAAGTGGCGTGTGGAGTGTTCTAGTGGTCTAAGCTTTGAATCCCAGGGCATGCAATAAGGGGGTTTTAATTTATGTCATTGTGGCAAGAGAGGTAGAGTTGGATTCAAACTCTGCAGAGGTGGTTGGAGACTTGGTCATCAAATTTGAATGGATTTGAATGGGAAGCTGGGAGCAAATCAAGGAGAAATCGGTGGAGAGGTTGAAGGAGTTGGGATGTGAAGGAGTCATAGCTGAATTTCGGAGAGCTTGAGTAGGGGGATTTTGGCTAAAGGTATGTCATTTGGTGCATTTCGGCAGTTGGTGAAAGTGTCGAAGCCGAATTCTTTCTCTGTAATTTCAGGATTTTCTCTTTTTCGTTTCAGGTTTTCCTCTCTCCGTGTCATTGATGAAGCTCAAAACTAACTATTATTTCGACAAAGGCAAGTGCACCTATCGAACAGTAGTATAGCTATGGTGAGTCTGGAATATCGTATCATCAAGGACCAAGAGTACTAGTATTAACTATCTTTTTATTATCTAGCCTAATAATTGAGGGAATTTGGTTTTTAATCTAAAATTAACAAACTAATTTAATTAACTATGAAAGCGACAGAGAGTAAATTGGGAAAAAACTTTTGGACGACCGATATGAGATAGGCAATACCTAAGGAAGAATCCACCTAGACTTCATTTATTACTTTTGATTCATGCGATTTATTCACTTGGCTTAATCCGTAGAACTCTTTAAATTATATTAATACCTCCTGCGAGGCTACTAACAACAGACTCTAGGTTGATTAATTGAAATCTCTTTCTAATTAAAACCCCTATTGCCGCATTAACTCGATCTATGGACTCCCTATTAGGTTTGACCCTAATTTGGCAGATTTTTGTCGCCCTATTTCTAGGGTTGCAATCAACTCCGATTAATTGTGTTGATCTACTCTTAAATAGGGACTTTTGCTCCCCTGAATAAGCACATTCGACTTGAATCAATAACCTGAATTATCAAAACAAGAATAAGAACTCACAATTAAGAATAAGCACAAGTATTTATCTCATAAATCAAATAATAATAAGATCTGTCTTAGGTTTCATCCCCTTAGGTATTTAAGGGATTTAGTTCATACTAATAAAAGGAAACATATTAGAATAGGGAAAGCAACAAACCATAAGAAAACCCAAAAAGGAGATCCTCAGTCTTGATGGAGATCCTTCTCCTAAGCTGTTCCCGACGGCTGTCTTGGAGTATTTTCTCTTTTACTCGACGCCTATTCAACGTCCTGTCGAACTCCCTTTTAGGTTGCCCGCTAGGGTGTTTATATAGGCTTCAAGATGCCTTTCTTGGCCCACAAGTATCCTATTCCGAATAGAATTCATCCTTATTTCGGCAGGGACATGCCCGTGGTCGATAGCCCAGGCAATGTTCGATCCGGCTTGCCACTCACGGTCGTGCAGTCCGCCCGTGTGCAGTGGTCCAGGCCGTGTAGGCCCATTTCATCCCTTTTTCCTGTTTCTCATCCTTTTCGACTCCCTATGATCTTCTAAGTATAAAACATGAATTTAAGAGATTAGGAGCATCGAATTCATCAAATTCAATGAAAAATATCCAAAATTAAGCCAAGCATGGGGTTAAAATATGTGTAAACTATGGTTTATCAAATATCCCCACACTTAAACCTTTGCTTGTCCTCAAGCAAAATCCTAAACTCACAATTAAAATTAACTTCCTTGATTCGTAATCATTATCAATAATGTTTCATCATAATTCATAGATAATTCATACATTGATAATTTGAACTAAAAGAGATAAAGATTTAAACAATCTAAGTCATAAATTTTATAGCACGAAAACATACGTGTTTCCCCTTACCTAAATACTTACCTCTGATTCAAAACCGACAAGGATTGATATCCTCAGTAAGGATTCACTCAAATCACTGAAGATGTTTAAGGTTCAAATTAAGCACTCAAAAGTCAACATGAAGAGTTAATCCCATAGGCTTGCATGAAAATCAAATCTCCACCACTATAAAATGAGATGATACACAAATCAAAAGGTCTTTAAAGGGTTGTAGTGGGGCTTGGGTTAAAGGTGTGGATATAGGCTGAATTAGAATGTTAGAATCGAGATTGAATTGACAAAGTACCTAACTAGAAACAATGAACTGATAATAAATAATTACGTTAATAACACGAGCTTCTTCTGAAGATGTGAATTTAACTGTTTAAGCTCATAATTTTTTTTTTTTTAAGAATAAGAACATACAATAATAAGATAGAATTTAACAATGGAAATAGAGAACATAGTTAGGTAACTTCTCAAATCAAATCTGGACAAAGGCAACGTTTAAAGGATTAGGGGGAAGTAAAAATTTGGTTTTGGGTTAATATTAATGGGTTAGTCAAGAAGTGGTTTATTAGGCTAAAAAGGGTTCACTAGGGGTTAATTATGGAGGTAGGCTTTTATGGAGTAAGTGAGTTAAAACCTAGGTGCCTTTATCATCTCAGTATATCAAATCAAAAATGTGGTCTCGACATGTATAATCGAGGCAAGTTCTAGAATAACAAATCAATGTTGACACACTCATAATTAATAAAGTGAGCAAGAAAAGATATATGCTCTAAAAGGCTCAAAATCTCACAGAAATTATGGTTTTTAATGTCAACCTTGTAATTTTCAAACTTCAAAGTAATATTTTAGGGTTAGGGAAACAACCTAATAAATTTTTAATTCTAAAAATAGAATTATCCTGTTTGATTCTCTAATATCTTAAAGTTTAAACCATCAATGCACAATTACCTATGACTTAATCCGAAACATATCAATGAAAAATCATAAATCAATAAAAGTTTCATTCTAATAGTAAATATGAGAACATTACTTTAAGAACAAGACATAATTCAGGGATTTTCTAGTAACGAAATCAATAACCTCCCCACACTTAAGATGTACATTATCCTCAATGTACAAAGATGGATAATAACAATATAGTAAGAAATCATAAGAGAGGGGGAGAGGTGAAACTTCCTGAATTATGGATGAAATCCTTATTGAACCTAAATTAAAGAAATCAAAATATAATAACATAAATTAAAGACAAGAAAGATAAAGGGAAGAAAAATAAAGGAGAAGAGAAAAGAAAAAGAAAAAAATAAATGGACTCAAAGGTCCTTGTCCTGTCGAGTTAATGAAGCGGCCGGCGTGAACTTATGTAGATCGGTCTCGCACGGGGAGACTGTGTTAGGCTCCTTTCGCTTCTTCGACATGGTGATGGTGGTGTAGAGAAAGAGTGAGGAAAAGGGAAAAAGGAAAATGAAAGGGGAAAGATGAAAGAAAGAGGAAGGGGTGTGGTGGTTAGGATTTGGGAGAGGAAGAATTTGGGAAGAAAGTGAGAAGAAAGAGGGTTTCAAATAGGAAATAGAAACCTGGTTGCTTCCCACGCCTTTGTGCAATGGGCGTGTTAGGTCACATGGCCATATCACACGGCCGTGTGGTGTATCGTTCGTTTCTCCCACACCCGTGTAGAGGTTGCCATTCCCATGTTGATAGATCAGTGTTGACCACGGCCGTATCGCACGGCCGTGGCATTTTATCACCACCCGTGGTTTTGGGGATTTTTTGTCCTTGGTTCGTACGATGTCTGCCATGCCGGTGTGCAAATCCGTGCTGTCCACACTGCCACAGCCATGCCCGTGTGCAAGGCCGTGTAACATCCTGAATTAGGGCCTATTCAGAATAGTGGTTTCGAGATCACAAATCCGACGAGGAAAATTTAATTTTTATTATATTTTTATGGTCTACGATTTCATGGGAAGATTTCGTGAAAATTTTGTTAAAAAATTTCGACGTTTGGGCACTCAATTTAGTCAAAAGGACTAAATTGTAAAAAGTGCAAAATGTTAGAGGTGTCCAATTGTTATGAAATTTTAAATTGGAGGTCCTTAAATGATAATTAGACCATTGGTTAAGTTGGTGGACAAAAATGGACATGGATGGGTATGTTTCAAAAGATTTTTTTAAGGGGCATTTTGGTAATTTAGTGAATTAAATGAATTAAAAACAAAATTTAAATGCCAAATATGTCCATCTTCTTCATTAGGACGAAATTACAAAGTTTCTCCATAGCTAGGGTTTGTTTCAAGCTTCCAAGCTCCATAGTAAGTGATTCCAAGCCCCGTTTTTAATGTTCTTTATGTTTTTGGAATCCCGGTAACTTGGTTTAACTTATTCTAGCAATAATTTAACCTAGGGTTCATATTTGGAAAAATACCCATAGGTGAAATGTGTTTATTTTGATGTTTTATGATAGGATAAGAAGGCTAAAATTATGTTAAACAACTTTTGCTAAGCGATTTTACGTGAAAACAAGTAAAACGACATAATCGGTAAAAATACCTAATGTTCATACGTACATGTTAGAGTGAGAATTTGATGTTGCTATAGAAGGGAAAAATGTTCAGCATGTTATAAAACATAATAATAAGGGATGAAGTTTAATTTTCGAGCCTAGGGGCAAAATTGTAATTATGCAAAAGTTTAGGGGCAAAATTGTAATTTTTTGAAAGTTTGAGTTAGGGATTGTTTTGAGTACATCAATTAAATAAGTGAAATGTGATGTTTTAGACCCCGAAAAATGAGATTTGGACCTAGAACTGGAGGAAAATTGAAAAATCAGGAAAGTTGGTAAAATGACCGTTTCGGCATTCGAGGTAAGTTCGTGTGTTAATAATAATGCAATACCATGCTTGAATTGTAATTTTCTATTGATATGGCATAAATTGTATGATTTAATATGTTTAGGAGAAGTTGATGGATGGTTTGTATGGTATGGAAAATGTGATGTTTGTTGTGTCATGTGAAATTGAATGGCAAATTAATGTTACAAGAATTGAATGTTAAATTAATATTACATGGGTTGTATGAGTTGCTACACGGTTGTACCTGACGAGATTTCGACAAGAAAGTTTATATGTAAATAATGCATTTATTTTACTTGTACAATAATTATTTTGCTAGATATTATGAAAATCATTGGGTGATTACTAAAATATGAAAATGAATGGAATGGGAAATTTTCGATTGAACCTTCGAAAAACCGAGAGATACGGACAATATGTAGCTAGGTCACATGAGTGATAAGGGACCTTCACCGTGTGCACAAGAAAGCTACTAGATGGCAAAATTTGATATGTAGCTAGGCCACATGGATTACAAGGGACTTTCACCATGTGTGCAAGAAAGCTACGGGATAATAATTTCATATATAACTAGGTCACATGTGTAATACTGTGTGTATACCATGTGTACAAGAGAGTTACGGTTTATGAGTAGCTAGGTCACATGAGTGGTTCCTAGTGTTGGACACCATGTAGACAAGAAAGCTACGAGATGGAATGGCTAGGTCACATGGGTGATAAGGGACCTTCACCATGTGTACAAGAAAGCCAAATTATGTGTAGCTGGAGCTATGTGCTAAGACCACCGAGTATCAAGCATTTTCTGAAGGGGTTCAACGAGATAATTTACTAATGATGATTGGTGCGATCATGTTATGAATAAGTGCAAGTGTGAATGTGACCAATTGAGAAATGTGGCAAATGTACGTATGAACAATATGTTCGATATGTAATCATAAATTGGAAAGGTTGGTATAAGCAAGTGATGAAAACAACTAAATTGAAAGATAGAGCAAAAATTTACAATAAAACTATTTGGACAGTAGCAGTGACATGAGTTTGAAAAATCACTAAAAATAGTAGAGATTGAATTATAAGTTGGATGAGATATTTATTTAAAGCTTATTGAGCCTACTTTCATATAAAAGAAACATAGCAAACAAATGATTCGTATATTTTGAGATATTTGAATTTCTATGAGACTGGTTCAAAATGATTATGTTTTCACCTTGGTTACTCAATGTCCTAGTCGAGTCAAGAGCCTGAAGAGTGACCGTTTCGTCACCTACACGAAGTATGAGTTCTCCTGTACCAACATCAATTTTAGTTCTAGCAGTTGCTAAAAAGGGTCTTCCTAAAATTAAAGGAATATTATTGTCCTTATCCATGTCTAAAACAACAAAGTCTATTGGGAATACGAATTTATCAATTTTTACTAGTACATCTTCGATTATACCCCTAGGAATTCTAATAGTTTTATCAGCTAATTGAATGCTCATCCTAGTTTGTTTGGGTTTCCCTAGACCTAGCTATTTAAACATTTTATCAGGCATAACATTTATGCTTGCCCCTAAATCAGCTAAAGCATTATCAACAGATAAACTACCAATTAAGCACGGAATTGTAAAACTCCCTGGATCTTTTAACTTTTGTGGTAGTTTATTTTGTAGAATTGCTGAGCACACTGTGTTTAGCTCCACATGCGACGCCTCGTCTAACTTCCGTTTGTTTGTAAAAAGCTCTTTTAAAAATTTCCTTGAATCTGGCATCTACGAAAGAGCTTCAAGAAACGGTAAGTTAATATATAATTTCTTTAGAAGTTTAAGAAATTTACCAAATTGTTCATCTGTGTGGTCTTTCTTCATCGCATGACACACGAGGTTGGTACTCTATAATTACCGGTTTTGGCTTATCATGGCTTACCTCAACCTTACCTTCCTCTACCACGTTCTCTTGCCTCACTTTGGGTTCATCTAACCCTTCACTATCGTGAGCAGTTATGGCTTGAAGTTGCTCATTTGGGTTAGTTTCAGTGTTGCTTGGCAAGCTGCCTTCTGGTCATTCTGGTATCAGCTTAGCAAGCTGTCCTAATTGGTTCTCGATCCCTTGAATTGATTCCTATTGATTTTTAAGTACTATTCTGGTGTTTTGGAAACGAGTTTCTGACACCGCTATGAATTTTGTTAGCATATCCTCAAGGTTCGGCTTCTTTTCTTGTGGGTATGGTTGCTGTTGAAAGTCTGGGAGAGGTTGTTATCTCAGATTTCCTTGGCCACCCCATGAGAAGTTGGGGTGATTCCTCCAACCTGGATTATAACAGTTACTATAAGGGTTATTCTGAGGTCTAGAATTATTACCCATATAGTTCATCTGTTCACTTTCTATGCCAAGGTTGTAGGTCAGATATTCTGTATTGTTCATCCCTCCTCCATTTGCATCGCACTGCATCACTAGATGTACCCGCGAAGAACCATACAAACCAGCAATCTTTTTATTTAACAGTTCTACCTGGTTTGATAGCATGGTCACTGTGTCGAGGTTGAAAACACTGGTGAATTTTGTTGGCTTTGTCCTCGTGACTTGCCACTGATAGTTATTCAGTGAAATCTCCTCTATAAACTCATAAGTCGCTTCAGGGGTTTTGTTATTTAGGGTTCCACCGGCGGCTGAATCAATCAACTGCCTAGTTGAGGGGTTCACACCGTTGTAAAAGGTTTAAACCTGTAGCTACAAAGGTAACCCATGGTGAGGGCACCTTCTCAGTAGATCATTGTATCTCTCCCATGCATCGTAAAGTGTCTCTAAATCCATCTAAACAAAAGAAGAGATATCATTCCTCAACTTAGCCGTTTTAGCCGGCGGAAAATATTTTAACAAAACTTTTTCGGTCATTTGTTCCCATGTAGTGATTGATCCTCATGGTAACTAGTTCAACCACTGTTTAGCTTTGTTCCTTAACAAAAAGGGAAACAACAGAAGACGAATGGCATCATCAGAAACGCCATTTATTTTGAAAGTATCACAAAATTCTAGAAAATTTGCCAAGTGATTGTTTGGATATTCATCCTGCAAACCATCAAACTGAACAAATTGCTGTATCATCTGAATTGTGTTAGGTTTCAGTTCAAAATTATTTGCAGCAATAGCAGGTCTAACAATACTTGACTCAGTTCCTATTAAATTAGGTTTACCGTAATCATACACAGAACGAGGAGCAGGATTTACCGAATTTGCGGCAACCATAGGAGGTAGCGGATTGTTATCAGCCATCTCTTCGGTAGTATTGGTTTCGTCTTCTTGTTCTTCTTCTATGTACTGTAGGCTTCACCTTATTTCTTTGCGGTTTCTACGAACTGTACTTTCAATTTCACTGTCAAAATCAAGGGTCCTGACGGGTTCCTTCTAGTCATAAACTAAAAGTTCCTGCCAGAAAAAAGAAACGAAAAATTAGCAAAGTTAAAATAAAATAATAATAAATAATAAATTGCGAATGAATAAAATGGCTAAAGTAATAAAAATTTAGTTTTCCTAATATCTTAGTCCCCGGCAACGGCGCCAAAAACTTGATGGAGATCGAAACTAACTATTATTTCGACAAAGGCAAGCGCACCTATCGAACAGTAGTATAGATGCGGTGAGTCTGGAATATTGTATCCTCAAAGACCAAGAGTACTAGTATTAACTATCTTTTTATTATCTAGGCTAATAATTGAGGGAATTTGGTTTTTCATCTAAAATTAACTAACTAATTTAATTAACTATGAAAGCGACAGAGAGTAAATTGGGAAAATACTTTTGGACGACCGATATGAGATAGGCAATACCTAAAGAAGAATCCACCTAGACATCACTTATTACTTTTGATTCATGCGATTTATTCACTTGGCTTAATATGTAGAAATCCCTAAATTATATTAATATCTCTTTCGAAGCTACTAACAACTGACTCTAGATTGATTAATTGAAATCTCTTTCTAATTAAAACCCCTATTGTCACATTAAATCGATTTATGGATTCCCTTATTAGGTTTGACCCTAATCCGACAGATTTTCGTCGCCCTATTTCTAGGGTTGCAATCAACTCCGCTTAATTGTGTTGATCTACTCTTAAATAGGGACTTTTGCTCCACTGAATAAGCACATTCGACTTTAATCAATAACCTGAATTATCAAAACAAGAATAAGAACTCACAATTAAGAATAAGCACAAGTATTTATCTCATAAATCAAATAATAATAAGATCTGTCTTAGGTTTCATCCCCTCAGGTATTTAAGGGATTTAGTTCATACTAAAAAAGGGAAACATATTAGAATAGGGAAAACAACAAAACATAAGAAAACCCAAAAACTTCTAAAGAACATGATGGGAGATCCTCAATCTTGATGGAGATCCTTCTCCTAAGCTGTTCCCGATGGCTGTCTTGTAGTATTTTCTCCTTTTTCTCGACTCCTATTCGACGTCCTTTTGAACTCCCTTTTAGGTTGCCCCCTAGGGTGTTTATATAAGCTTCAAGATGCCTTTCTTGGCCCACAAGTATCCAATTCCGAATAGAATTCATCCTTATTTCAGCAGGGACACGCCCGTGGTCGATAGCCCAGGCCGTGTTCGATCCGGCTTGCCACACACGACCGCACGGTCTGCCCGTGTGCAGTGGTCCAGGCAGTGTAGGCCCATTTCGTTCCTTTTTGGCCCATTTCTCGTCCTTTTCGATTCCCTATGCTCTCCTGAGTATAAAACATGAATTTATGAGATTAGGAGCATCGAATTCATCAAATTCAATTAAAAATCATCCAAAATTAAGCCAGGCATGGGGTTAACATATGTGTAAATTATGGTTTATCAGTCATCTCGTGCAGCATTTTTGACCCCATTCGGGTATTTCCCTATTCAGTCCACTTCTGCCGAATACACTTCCTCTTCCTCCCTCTTCATTCTATTGTTTTCTCTTTTTATTTCTTTCTTCCCTCTTCTCCTTTCTTCTCCTAAGCCGAATACCATCCCTATTCTGTGGTACCAAATTCTCCTTTGAAGCCTTTCTTTCTTCTCCACATCTTTCTCTCTGCCGAATTAATAGTCTTCTTCTCTTTTACTTCCATTTCTTCTTCTTTGCCATTTTTTTTCGTTTTCCTTTCTCTGCTAGGCCAAATACTCATACTCTTTCCCTCTCAAACCTCTTTGTTCTTATTGGTTCGGGCCAAATCTTCTTGACTGACTACTGCCGAAATACATTTGTTTATTGGTAATGTTAAGGGGGTATTACAACCACTTTATTATTTTGTTCTTAGTTAGATTTCTTTTGGCTTTATTAACAAGCTTCGATTTTCCCTTCTTTTTCTCTTGGGGGCCGAATGCATGGTTATCTTCTAACAACTTTTGATCTGTCGAATCGTGTTAGGAGGGGGAATTGCCCTTGATCAGCAGGGAGGCGCTAGTATCGGTTAGTTCTAGCAAGGTGAGTGGTTGTGGTTTAAGTTAATAAAGGTGGTGGATATTTTGGTTGATTGTGGGATTCAGAGAGCGTGGATCTTAGCTAGTTTCACGAACAGGTGTGTAATCGTACACCCAGTATTGTTACTGCTAAAACGTTGGACAATGGTGTGTACTCGCACCCTTATGTTATTGTGCATCGAAAAAATGCCAAAAATCCAGAAATATGGTGCATGATGCCACACGAGCGTGCGATCGTGCATGTGGTGAACCAGGCCTATGAACATGGGCGCTAGTCTGTAGAGGCCGCCACAAGCGTTCTCGTGGGCTTGGGTCGTAATGAGCCTCGTTGGGCCGAGATGGGCCCAATAGGCTCATGGTCCCCACATGGGTAAAATCCACGATAAGTGACAAATAATGGATTGGGTTATGAAGTCCGCATAGCCGTGACTGAGATTGGGCTAAATGGGCCACACAAGCGTATGGGCCACTTGAGCCGAGTATTGGGCCTTGCGCCCAATTACACTATTTTGGCCATATAAGTTATCCAAGTCGTTCGAGATGATGGTAGGCCATTGGAAAGGTCGTAAACTATATTGAGACCCTAATGAAGAAAATGAATGAAATACCTTTAATGAGTAAAATGACTAAAATACCCCTAATAAGTAAAAAGACTAAAATACCCCTAATGAGTAAAATTACTGAAATACCCTTATATGGTAGAATTACTGAGATCCCTCATAGGCTAGAATTACTGAAATACCCTTGTAGTGTAGAATTACCGAAATACCCCTTAGGGGTGAAATTACCGTTTTACTCCTAACCGACGAAATGACCATTATACCCCTAGTGGTAGTTTAGTTGATGTGTGTATGCTATCTATATGACTGTTCATGAATATGACATACTGCATACAGGTAATATTTATGGCATGACATTTTGTATTGGGGTTGGGATTCTGATTTGGAGGAAATACTGTACTAGTGGCTCTGTCACATTTTTACTGTTCCACTGGCTTTGCCACGTATTATGATTTTAGTGCCTTGGCCACATTTACTGTTACTAGCAGCTTTGCTGCGTTACCATTAGCAGCTATGCTGCGATATTGGTGTGTTCGCTGGGTGGGTTGACTTAGTCCCTACATGGTGTGTTGGTTGGTAGGGGTGGTGTGTTGGTTAGATTGGGTTGGGTTGCATCTCTCTTCTGCACTGTTATTACTTTGGGCTTAGACCCACTCTGTTACTGTATAGGGCTAAAGCCTAGACAGATCTGTTACTGTATAGGGCTTAGGCCCAGTCTGTTTCTGCTTGCTCCGATTGTTATTCGACTGATAGGGGATTGCACACTGAGTTTTCGGAAACTCACCCTTTTCTTTTAACTATACAGGTAATCCCCAGCCTTAGAAGATTTGGAGCTGCGAGGGACTAGGAGGTGGCCACATATTTGCGAGTATTTTAATTTATACATAGTTTGTTTTTTAATATTTTATTTTAGGGTTGATATTTATGTAATAAGGCCATTTGAGGTTTTAACTTTTATCTGGTTTTAACTTCTTACTTCAACCTGCTAGATTAGGGAACACGGTTTTCAAAATAATAATTGTTTCCAAAGAAAATTATGCATTTCGGATCTTAAAGTTTACAATTAGAAAAGCTTCTGCAGTTTTTAGTTTGGATTAATAAACTTGTAACAACCAATTGACCTACATGTTTTTACAACACCAACATTTTTCAACAACAATGATCTTAAAAAGGATTTAAGATTTAGTCACGAATTTTCATCGACAAGATCGATTTTCAAATCAACACTTTGATGTGACACGTCAGATTCGGTCATAATGTTTAGGCCGGGTTTAGGGTGTTACATTTAATGGTATCAGAGCCAAGTTGCAGAAAACTCAGCTGTGGAATGGGTTCTCGAAAATTTTTCTAAAATTGTATAAATTTGGTTTTGGAAAGAAAATTGGAAGGTTGTTATTGAAAGTGTGGCACACCGAGTCTCTGGAGCCAAATCTGTAAGTTCTCTGACACTGTTAACTACTATAGACTAAAATGTTATACTGAGAAACTACTATAGATAGTAGTACCTTGCTAAAACTCTTTTGGTAGGGTAAACTGAGACTGTAGAAGACTGAAAACTGTAGTGATATATCTTGATCTGCGAAAACAAAAGCTTTAAATACTGATGGTCATAAAACATCCGTTAATTACTGGAATTATGAACTGACTCATAGGACTTTTAAAACAGATAATACATAAAGAGAAAATGAGAGCTAGAAAAGGTACTCGAGGCTGTGATAGAGGCCGAGGTGCTAGGGCTGGGTTTTCAGCATCGGGTCACATGCCTGCTAGGGAGGCACCAGCCTCACCAGTAATGGAGACAAGGTCTCATGACCGAGTAGTTGGGGATGATGCTCTATCCCAAGCAATGCTACGGGTTCACGAAAGGGCTGCTGGAGCAAGTATTGGGTCAATGGGCCGAGGGTCAATTTCTAAGCGATTCCGGTCTAATGGAGCAAAAATCTTCAGGGGTGTTTCTGGTGTAGCCTCGAATGTAGCAGAGTATTGGTTAGAGGCTGCCGAGTGGATAATGGATGACCTCGACTGTACTGTGGAATAGAAATTAAAGTTAGCAGTGTCCTTACTGCGAGACGAGGCATACCAGTGGTGGCTCATTGTAAGAAAGGGTACACAGGCTGACTGTTTGACATGGGATTTATTCAAGACAGCCTTTCGAGGGAAGTATGTGGGCGCAAGTTATGCGGATGCCCGAAGAAAGGAATTTCTAAATCTGACCTAGGGGAATAAGATTGTGGCAGTATATGAGGCAGAATTTTACGGTTAAGTCGTTATGCTCGCGGAATAGTCGCAACTGAGTATGAACATTGTGTGCGGTTTGAAGATGGCCTCTGGGTTGAGTTACGTGTGCTGATAGCTTCACAGAGGGAGCTAGACTTTACTGCCCTTGTTGAGAAAATGAAAATTGCTGAGGATGTGAAGCACTCTGAGTGCCAGAATCGTGAGAAAGATAAGGGTAGATTTAAAAGGGATTCAGGGCCCTCGGGTTATTCTGGAAGGCCTATAAAGAAGGCCTGATTTGATGGGTCAGTCCGAACAGTTCCTGTTACTATGGTTAGACCGCAGCCTTGCGCAGATTGCAGGAGAGCTCACCAGGGTGAGTGCTAGAAATGAACTGGGGCTTGTTTCATATGTGGGTCCATGGTTCATCAGGTCACGAACTATACACAGAGGCCTATTCAGATGCAAGCCGCAGGTCAGGGCCATGTTCAGCCAGGAAGAGGTTGTCAGCAGCCACCGAGAGGCCGTGGTTAGGCCAGAGGGGGAAATGGTTTGGGAAGAGGACGTGGAGCATTGGGCAGAGGTGCTGGTAATACCGGAGTGAGACAGCTAGCTTTGGTCTATGCTGCTTGTCTCCGAGAGGATGGCTATGTTCCTGACGTCATAACTGGTACATTCCTAATTTATAATGTACCATACACTGCTTTAATTGATATTGGGTCTACACACTCTTATGTTGCATGCACTGTGTCTAGGACATTGGGTTTTCAGTTTAAAATTACTGATAGTGAAATGACTGTGTTAAGTCCACTGAGACAGTCAGTTAGGGTGAATAAGTTGTTTAGAGACATGCCCTTAGAGGTCCAAGGGGTTGTCTTTCTAGCAGATTTGATGGAACTGCCGTTTGGTGAATTCAATCTTATATTTGGCATGGATTGACTAGTGAAACACCGTACGAATTTGGATTGTGCTACTAAGCGTATGGTGTTGTGGTCTATTTAGGATGAGGAGGTGGTTGTGTTAGGGGAGCGAAGAGATTATCTGTCTAATGTAATCTCAGCATTAAAGGCCGAGAAACTGGTTCGCAAGGGTTGCAAGAAGTATTTAGCTTATGTCAGCAGTTTTGATTCTAAAAGTCCTTCTATTGGAGATGTCAGAACTGCTCAAGAGTTTTCAAATGTATTTCCTGAAGAGCTTCCTGGGTTGCCTCCAGACCGTGAGGTCGAATTCGATATTGAGCTCCTACCAGGAACAGCTCCGGTGTCCATCGCTCCTTATAGGATGGCACCGAAGGAGCTGGTAGAGTTAAAGGCTCAAATTCAAGAGCTACTGGACCGAGGGTTCATTTGGCCAAGTGTGTCTCTATAGGGAGCACCAGTGTTATTTGTGAAGAAGAAAGATGGATCCATGCCCATGTGCATCGATTATCGTCAACTGAACAAATTGACGATTAAGAACAAGTACCTTTTACCAAGGATAGATAATTTGTTTGACCAACTGCGATGAGCTTCGATTTTCTCCAAGATAAATCTTCGATCTGGGTATCATCAGCTAAGGGTTAAGGAGGCGGATGTGTATAAGACTACGTTTAGGACTCTTTATGGTCATTATGAGTTTCTGGTAATGCCATTTGGGGTGACAAATGCACCAGCTGCTTTCATGGATATGATTAACCGGGTATTCCAGCCCTATTTGGATCAGTTCGTAGTTGTGTTTATAGACAAAATCCTGGTGTATTTCAGAACCGAGGAGGATCATGATGCATATCTTCGAATTGTTTTTGCAAATTCTGAGGGAAAAGTAGCTATACGCAAAGTTCAGCAAGTGTGAGTTCTGGTTGCGAGAAGTGACATTTCTGGGTCATGTGGTGTCTGCCGAGGGGATTAGGGTTGATCCTCGAAAAATTGAAGCTGTATTGAATTGGAAACCACCAAAGACTGTATCTGAGATTCGAAGCTTTCTAGGTCTGGTTAGGTATTACAGAGTTTTGTTTAGGCGTTTTCACTGATTGCTGCACCTCTGACTAAGTTAATGCATAAAGGGGTACCATTTAACTGGACTGATAAACAGCAAGAGAGTTTCGAGAAACTAAAGAAAGTTCTGACGGAAGCCCTTGTGTTAATACAACCAGAGTCTGGGAAGGAATTCATTGTCTACAGTGATGCGTCGGGCACATTGGATTGGGTTGTGTGTTGATGCAAGAGGGTAAGGTGGTTGCGTACGCGTCTCGACAGCTTAAGCCTCACGAGGTGAATTACCCCACTCACGACTTGGTGTTAGCTGCGGTGGTATTCGCACTAAAGATTTGGAGGCATTACTTATACGGTGAGAATTCTATTATTTACACATATCATAAAAGCCTCAAGTACCTCCTTACCCATAAGGAGTTAAATCTTAGGCAACGAAGATGGATAGAGTTTCTTAAGAATTATTATTGCTCTATTGAGTATCATCCTGGTAAAGCTAACGTAGTAGCTGATGCACTGAGCTGTAGGGTTGTAACGGATCTAAGAGCAATGTTTGCTCGTTTCAGTCTATTTGAGGATGGTAGTTTGTTGGCTGAACTCCAAGTGAGACTGACCTGGACTGATCAAATTAAGGAGAAACAGTTGTTGGATGAATCGTTGGTTCATCATTTTTGACTGGTTCAGAAGGGGGAGACTACGGATTTTGGGCTAAATAGTGAGGGAGTACTATGTTTCAGTGGGAGAGTTTGTATACTGAGAGATTCTGATCTGAGGCAGTCTATCCTATGGGAGGCACATAGCAGTCCTTATGCTATGCATCCTGGTGGAAACAAGTTGTAACGAGATCTGCGTGAACTGTACTGGTGGCCAGGGCTTAAGCGCGAGGTTACTAATTTCGTGGGCAAGTGGCTGACATGCCAACAAATTAAAGCTGAGCACCAACTACCTTCTGGGTTACTGTAGCCAGTAAAGATTCCACTCTGGAAGTGGGAGGGTGTAACCATGAATTTTGTAAGTGGACTACCCTTAACGCCAATGCAGAAGGACTCCGTATGGGTTATTGTTGACCAACTGACTAAATCTGCCCACTTTATACCAGTCCGTACTGATTATTCATTGCAGAAGTTGGCTAAGTTATACGAGGCTAAGATTGTAAGACTGTATGGGGTACCAGTGTCTATCATTTCAGACAGAGATCCTAGATTCACGTCTCGATTCTGGAAAAAGTTACACGAGGCTTTGGGTACAAGGCTGGACTTCAATACAACATTTCATCCTCAGACTGACGGTCAATCGGAGAGGGTGATACAAATATTGGAGGACATGTTAAGAAGCGATGTAATTGAGTTCAAAGGCAGTTGGGAAGACTACTTGCCGCTAGCAGAGTTCGCATATAACAACAGCTACCAATCCAGTATTCAGATGGAATCGTACGAAGCGTTATACGGTCGTAGGTGCCCTACCCCTACCCGTTGGATAGAACTTGGTGAGCAGCAAGTTTTGGGGCAGAGCTAGTTTTTGAAACCGAAGAAAAAGTAAAGTTGATTCGAGATCGATTAAAGGAAGCATCTGATAGGCAGAAGTCGCATGCAGATTTAAAGCGTAAAGAGATAGAGTACTCTCTGGGGGATTATGCCTTTTTGAAAGTCCCACCATGAAAGAAGATTCTGAGATTTGGACGGAAAGGCAAACTGAGCCCTAGATTCATCGGACCTTACCGAATATCAAAGCGAGTGGGACCAGTCGCCTATTAGCTTGAACTACCTCCTGAGTTAAACCGGATAAATGATGTGTTCCACATCTCTATGATGAGGCGATACTGCTCTGATCCCTCACATATAGTGTCGATGGAAGAGATTGAGGTTAGACCTGATCTGACTTTTGAGGAAGAACCGACGCAGATACTAGATCGTGATGTTAAGGTATTAAGGAGGAAATCTGTTCCTCTGGTCAAGGTGCTTCGGCATAACCACGGTACCGAGGAAGCCACGTAGGAGCCTGAGGAGGCGATGCGACTGTAACACCTCATACCCGAGTCCAAGGCTGAGACTAGATACGAGACATTACTATGCTTGAACTTTCTTAAACATGCACTTACGGGCTGTAAAATTTTGTTCCGAATTAAAAACTTCTCTTTCTTAATCTAATCATACATTTCATGGGCCTACGAGGCCTTCAACACATAACTCAAAACTTTCAGAACGTAATCGAAAACTTTTCCTTAAAACATGGGTCACACACCCATGTGGCTTAGGACACGCCCATGTCTTCCAACCGTGGTCGACACTGACTAATTTCACACGGCCTTGACACGCCCGTGGACTTAGACCGTGTGCTATACCTTGATATACTGACTTATTCACATGGCTTGGGGCACACGCCCATGTTCTAACCGTGTGTCACACACGGCCTAAACAAACGGCCGTGGGATTAGCCCGTGGTCTATTCTGACTTAAGATACTAAGGTGCAGGGGATGCACGGCCTAGACACACGTCCGTGTGTCTATCCGTGTGGGCACCTGAAGGCTATTTACCAAGCCAATTGCCACCCTGAAATCAAGATCAATCTCATACTCAATTCAACAACTCAAATTACTACATCCTTCATGAACAATACTTCATGCTTCATTGATATCAATAAACATACATACTTAGTCAATCTTGGCCAATCACTTAGCCATATACAAAAGAATAATAAACTTGATAGCCCATACTTTTGCCCTTTTTAAGACATATTCTCAAAATGAAATGTTTCCTATACATGACATACTTAATATAAGCAACTTGGCTATACCAAAATAGTGATTGATAGTGTGCTTCGAGCTCCGATGACAGTGATACACGAGATTAGCTTGGCGGGACTACATGGAAAGAAAGAATAAAAGACGTAAGCATTTAGCTTAGTAAGTTTGCATATAATGTACGTAGCAACATACTTATTTAATATAAACCATTTGGCATAAACAATGGCATCTTAAATTTCAGCTATTTAAGCTTACTTACTCCTACTGATTCTTACATATCTCATGATACTTACTAGTCTCATGCTCGTGAGGTAAACAAGGTACCTATATTACTTGATCACATAGATCAGCATACTTTACTATAACTCTCATAATCTCCAATTCATCATTCATAACATGAATAATACTCATTTTTAACTTAATAATAGCTTTGCTTACTTAACTTTCTTGCTATCTCATTTAAGCTCTACTCATTTGCCCGATGAATTTCTATGAATAACTGAGGATACTGAATCTCATCCCACATATAACTCGATGCCAAAGCCATATCCTAGATATGGTCTTATATGGAATCTCTCATCTTGGTATCGATGCCATGTCTTGACATGGACTTACACAAAGTCTTCCTTGTGTGTTCCCTTGGGAACTTACCATTGACATGTCTTGACATGGTCTTATTTGGTATCTTTACTCATGAACTGGTCAATGCTTAGCCTTGGATTGGACTTACATGAAATCTTCCTTATTACTCAACAATGCCATGCCTTGGCTTGGACTTACATGGGATCTCTATCTCATGATAACTTTTCAATGCCAAGACTTGTCTTGGACTTACATGACATCTCTATCTCATGATAACTTTTCAATGCCAAGACTTGTCTTGGACTTACATGACATCTTTACTTGGAGACTCACCAATGCCATGCCTTGGCTTGGGCTTATATGGGTCTTCATCTCATAATAACTCTTCAGTGCCAAAACTTGTCTTGGTCTTACATGATAACTTGCTTGATTGCCGATGCCATGCCTCGCCTTGGTCTTATACGGACTTTCTCTTTTCATGTGATAGATTGAGTGTCCTAAGTAATTCAACTTCAATCGGGACTTTCTCATGCTTAATCTCATTGATTTCTTTATTTAACATAACATTAAACATTTCCATGGTAATAATGTACATTATACTAAGCAATTCAATGATAGCAATCATAAAGCTTAGAAATCATACAAACTTACCTCGATATACAAAATGTATGTAGATATGCAATTTAGTCCTCGACTAAATTGACTCTTAAGACATACTTTACAAAATTACAATTTTGTCCCTAAACTTTCTCATAATTACACTTTTGCCCCAAGGCTCGTGAAGTGATTTTTATTCAACTTTTATGAACTTCATGCTTAACTGATTCATTGTCTCAACTATAGCAATAACAATTTATCACTATTTCTACCATGTATGACAAATTTCATAAAAATTACAAACTAGTCCTTATTAGCATTTCTCATGAAATTCACTTAGAAAAAGATGTTTATCTAACATCAAACTCTCATAATCTTCCATAAAATGTCATTTAACATGCATGTCATTCATGGGTATATTTTTAAACATGAATTCTAGCTCAACTTATAGCTATAATTAGCTAATTAGTAATACGAGGACTCCAAAAATACGAAGAATATTAAAAACGGGCTAAGATGCACTTACTAGCAAGCTTCAAAAATTTGAAGAACCCTAGCCATGGAGTCTCTCTAATTTTCGGCACAAGGAAAAAGATGAATAAGAATTTTTATCATCTTTTTTTCGTTTTTAACCATTTAATTGATAAATGACCAAAATGCCCTTCTCTTTAAAATTTCACCATTTACTAACTCATGTCCATTTTTGTCCAAAAAATATAATTTGGGAAAATTGCTATTTAAGGACTTCTAATTAATATTCTAGAGCTATTTCATACAAAAAGCTTCTAGAAACTCATATTTTACAACTTTTGCAATTTAGTCCTAATGGACCCTTTAATGGAAATTTCCAAAAAAACTTCTACATGAAACTATCATAATATCATGCAAACATCTCATTACCTTAAAAACTCATATTACTACTTCGGATTTGTGGTCCCGCACAACTGTTCCGACTAGGCCCTAAATCGGGCTGTTACAGCTACAGCAATATCCTCACCTATTTTAACCAGGGAAATTTTGAGGCCGAAATTTCTTTTAGGGGGTAGAATTGTAACGCCCCAAAAATATAAGGTCTTTAATTTTTCATGTCCTGACCAATTTGCTTGTTTTCTTTAATGGCAAAGCGTTTTAGGTGTGTTTTGGGGATTTTAAGAAGCCTGGGTTTAAGTATGGCCTTTGGCAAAATTTTGATTTTTTTTGCTCTTTTGGAAACCTGGATGTTAGCTTAAAAGGCATATATATTAAGTGTGATTGGCTTGTGACACAAGGAGTCTACTGGTAAAGGTGGCAAGTGGCGTGTGGAGTGTTCTAGTGGTCTGAGGTTCGAATCCCATGGCATGCATTTTATTTTATGTCTCTGTGGTGAGAGAGGTAGAGTTGGATTCAAAATCTATAGAGGTGGTTGGAGACTTGGTCATCAAATTTGAATGGATTTGAATGGGAGGCTGAGAGCAAATCAAGGAGAAATCAGTGGAGAGGTTGAAGGAGGTGGGATGTGAAGGAGTCATAGTCGAATTTGGGAGAGCTTTAGTAAGGGGATTTCGGCTAAGGGCATGTCATTTGGTACATTTTGGGAGTTGGTGAGAGTGTAGAAGCTGAATTCTTTCTCTGTAATTTCGGGATTTTCTTTTTTTCGTTTCGGGTTTTCCTCTCTTTGTGTCATCTCGTGAAGCACTTTTCACCATTTGGGTCTTTCCCTTTTTAGTTCAGTTATGCCGAATACACTTTCTCTCCCTCCCTCTTCATTATGTTGTTTTCTCTTTTTCTTTGTTTCTTCCCTCTTATCCCTTTCTTCTCCTAAGCTGAATACCATCCCTGTTCTGTGGTGCCGAATTCTCCCTTGAAGCCTTTCTTTCTTCTCCACATCTTTCTCTCTTCCGAATTAGTAGTCTTCTTCTCTTTTACTTCCATTTCTTCTTCTTTGCCAATTTTTTTTGTTTTCCTTTCTCTGCTAGGCCGAATACTCATACTATCTCCCTCCCAAACCACTTTGTTCTTCTTGGTTCGAGCCGAATCTTCTTGACCGACTATTGCCGAAATACGTTTGCTTATTGGTATTGGTAAGGGGGTACTACAACCACATTTTTTTTCATTCTTAGTTAGATTTCTTTTGGCTTTATTAACAAATTTCAGTTTTCCCTTCTTTTTCTCTTGGGGGGCGAATGCATGGTTGTCTTCTAACAACTTTTAATCTGTAGAATCGTCTTAGGAGAGGGAATCGCCCTTGATCAGCAGAGAGGCGCTAGTATCAGTTAGTTCTAGCAAGGTGAGTGGTTCTAATTTAAGTTAATAAAGGTGGTGGATTAAGAGTATGCGTTAACCTTATTGGTTGTAAATCTGATATGATATTTTGGTTGATTGTAGGATTCAGAAAGCTTGGATCTTAGCTAGTTTCGTGAACAGGTGTGTAATCGTACACCCAGTATTGTTACTATTAAAACGTTGGACAATGGTGTGTACTCGCACCCTTGTGTTACTGCACATCGGCAAAATGCCGAAAAGCCAGAAATATGGCGCATGATGCCACACGAGCGTGTGATCGTGTGTGTAGTGAACCGAGCCTATGAACATGGGCGCTTGTCTGTAAAGGCCGCCATGAGCGTTCTCGTGGGCTTGGATCGTAATGGGCCTCGTTGGGCTGAGATGGGCCATATGGGCCCAATGGGCTCATGGGCCCCACATGGGTAAAATCCACAGTAAGTGACAAATAATGGATTGGGCTACGAAGTTCGCATAGCCGTGATTAAGATTGGGCTGAATGGGCCACACGAGCGTGTGGGCCCACTTGAGCCGAGTATTGGGCATTGGGCCCAATTACACTGTTTTGGCCATATAGGTTATCTGAGTCGTTCGTGATGATAGTAGGCCTTTGGAAAGGTCGTAAACTGTAATGAGACCCTAATGACGAAAATGACTACAATACCTTTAATAAGTAAAATGACTGAAATACCCCTAATGTGTAAAATAACTAAAATACCCCTAATGAGTAAAATTACCGAAATACACTTGTAGGGTAGAATTATCGAGATACCCTTGTAAGGTAGAATTATCGAGATACCCTTGTAGGGTAGAATTGCCGAAATACCCCTGATGGGTGAAATTGTCGTTTTGCCCCTCACCGACGAAATGACCATTATACCCTAGTGGTAGTTTAGTTGATGTGTGTATGCTATCTATATGACTATTTATGAATATGACATACTGCATACACGTAATATTTATGACACGACATTCTGCATTGGGGTCGGGATTCTGATTTGGAGGAAGTACTGTACTATTGGCTCTGCCACGTTTTTACTGTTCCAGTGGCTTCGCCACGTATTTGATTTTAGTGCCTTGGCCACGTTTACTGTTACTAGCAGCTTTGTTGCGTTACCATTAACAGCTATGCTGCGATATTGGTGTGTTCACTAGGTGGGTTGACTTAGTCCCCATATGGTGTGTCAGTTGGTACTGGTTGTGTGTTGGCTGAACTGGGTTGGGTTGCATCTCTATTCTGCACTGTTATTACTTTGGGCTTAGACCCACTCTATTACTGTATAGGGCTTAAGCTGAGTCTGTTTCTGCTTGCTCCGATTGTTATTCGACTGATAGGGGATTGCACACTGAGTTTTCGCAAACTCACCCTTTTCTTTTACCTGTACAGGTAGTCCCTAGCCTTAGATGATTTGGAGCTGCGAGGGACTCAGAGGTGGCCACATGTTCACGAGTATTTTAATTTATACCTAGTTTGTTTTTAAATATTTTATTTTGGGGTTGATATTTATGTAATAAGGCCATTTGAGGTTTTAACTTTTATCTGGTTTTAACTTCTTACTTCAACCTGCTAGATTAGGGAACTCGAGTTTTCAAAATAATAACTGTTTCCAAAGAAAATCACGCATTTCGAATCTTAAAGTTTACAATTAGAAAAGCTTCCACGGTTTTTAGTTTGGATTAATAAACTTGTAACAACCAATTGGCCTACATGTTTTTACAACACCAACGTTTTTTAATAGTAATTATCTTAAAAAGGATTTAAGATTTAGTCACGAATTTTCATCGATCAGACCGATTTTCAAATCAACACTTTGATGTGACACGTCAGATCCAGTCGTAACGTCTAGGCCGGGTTTGGGGTGTTACAATCACATTAAGCCCTAATGACATGTCACTAGTATCCAAATCTATTCCTAAGGTTCAACCGGGATTTCCAATGTCGAACCGTCATTGAATCATTATCGAACATGTCTGATGACTTGTTTTCATAGTTTATGCTATATCAAAGCATTTAAAATACATTTATAATGAAACTTATTCCATACGAACTTACCTCGAACGTAAAAACCGCTAAACTGGTCGATTAGTCGAGACTTTGTTTTTCCCTGGATCTAGATTCGAGTTTCACTTTTCTTGATCTATATGTAATCAAAATTAACTTATTTAATCATCTCTCTATACAGTTTAGTCCAAAATTTACTTTAAGGCATTTATACACAATTTCCCCTAATGTTTCACATCTTTTACAATTTAGTCCTTATTTCATAAAATCACAAATTCATGAAATTCAATACTAACCCATGCTAGCCGAATTACCATTAGGTCCTTAGCAGC
Source organism: Gossypium australe (assembly GCA_005393395.2). Classification (NCBI taxonomy): domain Eukaryota; kingdom Viridiplantae; phylum Streptophyta; class Magnoliopsida; order Malvales; family Malvaceae; genus Gossypium; species Gossypium australe. Next base: position 79,074,066 of record CM016625.1, on the reverse strand, counting down.
CCATATTTTCCATTCATTTTTTTACCACAAATTTTCAACATTTCTTAATTTAATCCCTAATTTGCATTTTCACTAAAAACCACTTAACAAAACTTGTATAACTATCATCAAACATTCAAAATCTATCATTAAACATTAAAATACTCATGTATTCACCAATGGAAACATTCCAAATCTTTAACAGTTTTGTAAAATAGTCCTTGGGCTAGCTAGACCTAGTTGCAACGATATAAAAAACATATAAATCATTAAAAATAGGACAAAAATGGACATACAATTGAGCTAGGAAACTTGGGTGAATGGAAAAGCCCTAAAAATGGCTTTTCTTGCTAAAATCGACTAGGAAGATAATGAAACAATTTTATGTTTTTGTTTTATTAATTAATCATATTATTAACCAATTTACCTATTTAACCCTAGTTAATAACCATCAAAATTCATGATAATATGTCCATATATGTCTACTCAATTAAGTAATGGCCTAATTACAACATAAGGACCTCTAATTTAAGATTCCATAGCTATTAGATACCTTTAGCTATTAGAACATCACTTTTGCACTTTACCTGATTTAGTACTTTTTATTAGATTGACTAATCAAATGATAAAATTTCTAAAGGAAACTTTCACACAAATGTATTATCATGCTGTAGACATTAAAATAATAAAAAAATAATTTTGACTTTGAATTTGTGGTCCCGAAACCACTGTTCTGATTTGACTAAAAACGGGTTGTTACAACTCTCCTCCCTTAGGGATTTTCGTCCCCGAAAATCTTACCAGCAAAAAGGTTAGGGTATTGTTTTGTCATAGCTTCTTCGGGCTCCCATGTAGCCTCTTCGACCCCGTGTCATTGCCAAAGTACTTTCACTAAAGCTATGCATTTATTTCTTAACTCTTTAACCTCTCGAGCTAAAATTCTGATCGATTCTTCGTTTTATGGCATATCGGGTTGAATTTCAATCTTTGTCAGTGAAATCATATGTGATGGATCTGATCTATACCAGCGCAACATCAACACATGAATCACATTGTGAATCTTTTCTAATTCTGACGTAATGCTAACTGATATGCCATAGGCCCTATTCTTTCAATGATCTCGTACGACCAATAAATTCAATGTCTTTACGACCAAATCGAAGGATTCTCTTCCACAGAGAAACTTTTAGAAATACTTTATCACCGATCTGAAATTCAATGTCTTTACGTTTCAAATCCACGTATGATTCCTGTCGATCTAAAGCTACTTTCAAACTATTACAAAGTACTTTCACTTTATCTTCTTTCTCTCAGATGAAATCAACCCCGTCAATATTTTTCTCACTAAGCTCAATCCAATACAATAGAGTTCAACATTTGCGTCCATATAAAACTTCGTACAGTGCCATCTTTATACTTGATTGAAAGCTGTTGTTATAAGCAAATTCAACCAACAACGGCCATATAAAATCTCTTCCAATTGCCTTCAAATTCTAAAACACAACAACGAAGCATATCTTCGAGAGTCTACATTACTCTCTTAGACTAACCGTCAGTTTGCGGATGAAAAGCTATACAAAAATAGAACCTTGTACCTAGAGCTTCTTACAATTTCCTCCAAAATCGCAACATAAACCTCGGATCTCTATCTGAAATAATCGATACTAGCACCCCATGCAATCTAACAATCTCTATAATGTACAATTCAACCAATTTATCAAGAGAATAGTCTATACGTACCAAAATGAAATGTGTTGATTTCGTTAGTCAATCTACGACAACCCAGATAACATCTTTCTTTTTTGGAGACATGGGTAATCCCGATACGAATTCCATTGTAACTCTAACTGTAACATCCTGGAATTAGGGGTTCTGCATTTTGTGCTATTCTATGTGCTTGGCTCATTTAGCTTGTAATTTTGGTGTGTTTGGGGGCCTTGGGGAGGCTCGTGTTCAGGCTAGAGCTTTGGAAAAATTTCACTTTTTAGGGCATTCTAGGGGGAGTTAGCGGATGCAGGCCTTAAGTAGGTTTGGTTGTAATTTGATGTCACAGGTGGAGTGTGTGGCTTAGTGGTCAGCGTGACAAGGGAGTGTGGAAGGGGGAGTGGGTTCGAATCCCACAAGTGGCTTTTTGGGGAGTTCTTTTTGTGCCAGGAAGGGAAGGTAGTGGAGTTGGCGTTGGACTCTTCTAGGAAGAGTTTGAATTGGTCAAATGAATTCAAATGGATGATGGAGAGTGGATTGAGGAGCAAGTTGTGGGATTGAGGTGTGAGGTAGAGTTTGGCAGAAAATGGGAGGCTTGGGGTAGAGTGAAAATTCGGCTAAGGGGTGTTAGATAGGATATTCGGTCAAGTGAGGGAGGCTGAAACTTTCTTTTGGGTGTTGTACCGAAAATTCCATAGTGCATCTAAGGTCTCTTCTTTCGTATTTCTTCTTTTTCTTTTCAACTTCTATTCATCTTTTCGTTCATTTTGCCAAACTTTCCCTTGCCTATTCATACATTGCTTTCCCTTCAAAGTTACCAAAACACTCTTGATCGAATCTAGCTTTGACTTCCCTACACCTAAGTCGAATCTTGTGTCATCTTCTTTGCACTCTCATTCTCTTCTACTCATTTTCTTTTGTTAGCCAAATTTTTCTCATCTTCCCTTTCGTTTTTCACCATAGCAGAAACCTCTTTTCTTCCTCGTTATCTTTCTACCCTTCCCCCATCGACGGAACCTCCTTTTATTCTTTTTGGAATTTGTTCTTCTTCATTGGTTGATAACCAAAACTCCATCACTTCTCGCTCTTTCTTATTGCGTTCTTCTCTCGTAGTTGTTTGAGTGGGGTGGCTGAATCACTTTTCTCCTTCAACTCATTCGTAATCACAAGGTAAGGGCAGTTCTGTTTATCTTTGTATTTCTCTTTTGGTTTTAAGTTGCTCTTAGCCAAAGTGGCTATCTCTTTTAATGTTAGATTTCGGCTAATTCTTCCTTTTCTTCTCTCGTTTTGGAACGTTACTCCGGTGAACCCCAGTAGCTGAACATTTTGTAGTCTGAAGCTTGAAGGTCCGTTGATTGCCAAATCTTACCATTCATTCGGGTTCTTAGGCAGTAAGGGTCGAATCTCCTACTTGGGTTTTTCCGAATAGTAGGTAACACTTTCTTTTCCCTTCTTTGAGTGGTGGCCGAATAGTGATGTTATAAGCCAAGCACTCATTATCTCGATCTTGTGTGGTGTTGTATATCGCTGTGTAAGGGTTCGATTCTCGATTGGGCAAGAACCTGCTTGTGCCAAACTAGGGGAACCCTGTCAGGAGGATAGAACTAATCCGCGTTGATTAGTAAGGTAAGGAGTCATCTTTTCGGTTTCTTGGTTTGTATTTCCTTTTCGGTTTAGTCTGCCTTAACCAAGTTCCCTTGTTAGACAACCAACGTTTCTCTCTGAGTACTGATCAAGGTTCTCTTCATGGATGTGAGTGCTAGCCATTCTAAGGAGGGTACGATAAAGGAGCCTGAAGGAGTGGGCTCGGAGTCTGTGCTCCCAAGTTCAAATGTCGTGCGGTGTCGGCGGTTCGAGACTTTCCATCGGGTTGTGGTAGAGAGCTGACATCTGTTTGGGATAGACAGATCGTAGTCGTTTGCGATATCGAGAGTGTCGACGATCAGGAGTGTTTAATCCTTCGTATAATCAGGTGTGTAATTCTGACACCTTTATTTGTTTGGTTAATAATAAATACGTATATTGTTTAGAAGCCAAAATATCGGTAGTGGCTGTTGAGTTACCCTTGGGGGTAAAATTGGAGATACCAGGTTAGTTACTTTATGACTATGACCTTTAGATACCTTAGCATGAGTATAGGTATGCTCCAATTATTAGATGTACATTGATATATGTTGCATTCATTATATTATGATTATATGTTGCATTCGTTATATCATGATTATATGCTGCATGGGATTGGGTTATGATATTGATTAAAAGGGGCAGTGTATATCGGTGACTCTGTCACATTAGTTCAATGGCTCGGTGCCACATATATCGGTGAATTTGTCACATTATATTGGCTTTGAGCAGCATGACTGTCAGCATGACTGCCAATGAGGAGTGTAGCGGATAGAGGGTTGATTGTAAAAATTCCAACAGGTGTGTTGAGGTTGGACATATGGAGCGGTGTGTAGAGGATGGAATACTAGTTGGGCTGGGTTGCATTGCATTCACTATTTGATATGCCATGTTGTTAGGGCTACGGCCCAATTCGATTCGTATGGGCTTCGGCCAAGTATGTTACTGTGAGGGCTAAGGCCCAATCTGCTTTTGTGGGCTTAGGCCAGTTATCGTTCGTCAGGGGAACTACACACTGAGTTCTCGTAACTCACCCTGCTGCTTAATTTTGCAGGTAACCCCTAGTTCGAGGATCTGGAGCCGAGGAGGACTTTGTGGTGGCCATGCATTACCTCTTTAGTAACTCCGTTTTTCTTTACTTTAAACTTATTTTAAATTTGGGAATTTGTTATGTAATAAGGCCTTCAGGATTTTAATTTGGTTTTTGTTTTAAGACGGTTATCATATACCATGCAAGGTTAAATACGGAATTTTTCTAAAAATCTAAACAAACATTTTCCAAAATGTTAGCAAACGAATCACAGGTAGATAAATAACTAAATTTGGAAATTTTCTTAGAACTACAAGCATTGGTTTCAAAATGTCAAGTTTTTGAAATCCACTAGTTTCGTTTTTTTTCTTTTCGTATCACAAAACCTGTTTTCGACTGTTAGTATTATAACCGAAAATTTGCAAGAAAACCTTAAAACTAAATCTGATCTTCAAAATGAAAACAAAATGTGAAGTTTTTAAAATTGCAAAGTTTATTTCTAGACAACCTTTCCATGTGACATACCAGACCTAGTCGTAACGTTTAGGCCGGGTTTGGGGTGTTACACTATCCCATTTCCATTCTGGTAACATCACTGGTAGTAGTAGTCCCAAAGGTACTTGATGTTGAGCTTTGACTTGTTGACAAACTAAACATTTCGATACAAACTCTGAAATGTCTCGTTTCATTCTCGACCACCAATATAGTTGTTTCGAATCATTGTACATTTTAGTACTCCCCGGGTGAATAGATAAACAATCACTGTGTGCTTCGAATAAAATTTTCTGAATGAGATCAGAATTCTTGGGTACACAGATTCTACCTCGGAACATTAAACAATCATCGGACCATATATGAAAGTCAAAATCACTAGTTGACTCACATTGCACTCTTTTGGCTTGCAATTCATTATCATATTTCTGAGCTTCACAAATTTGCTGAAGAAATACCGGTTTAGCTTTCAACTCTGCTAGAATCGAACCACCATCAAATAAGGTTAACTGAGTATTCATCGCTCTCAAAGCAAACAGAGATTTTCTACTCAAAGAATCTGTGACTACATTTACTTTTCCCAGACGATAGTCAATCACTAACTCATAGTCTTTACGCAACTCGAGCCATCTTCATTGTCACAAATTCAAATCTCTCTGGGTCATTAAATACTTCAAGCTTTTGTGGCCAGTAAAGATATGACACCTCTCGCCGTATAAATGATGTCGCCAAATCTTCAATGCAAATACAATAGTGGCTAACTCTAATTCATGCGTCGGATAATTCTTTTCATGCGACTTTAACTGTCTAGAGGCATAAGCTATAACTTTTCCTTCTTGCATCAAAACGCAACCCAAACCATTCAATGGCGTGTCGCTGTATATCTGTAATATCCTGCAATAGGGGCTATTTTTGTTGTTGCATTGTTTGCATGTGTTTGGTCTGCAATGTTGTTGTTTTTGATGTTTTGGGGCTTAGTTGTAAGCCTGGTGTAAGCCTGAGTGGTAGGAAAAATTTTAGTTTTTAAGCTTTAAGTGAATGGAGCTGAAGGAGCTAGGGGTTATAGGTATTTTTAGGTGGATGTTAGCACAAGAAAGGGGCTTGGCAAGGTGGCAGGAAGGTGCCACTTAGAGCTTGTGGGTGACGCCACTTGCAGGGGAAGGAGGTCCTGTGTTCGAGCTGCAGAAGTCTCACCTTTTGCTTCCATTTTGACGCCAAGGTGGTTGAAGGTGGACCAAGTCAAATAATTTGAATGGTGGGTGGAGAGTAAATCAAGGAGGTTGACTAGTTCAAAGTGATTTGAATTAGTGGCCATGAGTGTTTGTAGGTGGTGGCCGAATCTTGGGTGCTTTATGGGGGGAGTGGCCGGTTTTGGTAGGTGAGTAAGTGGGGAGTGCCGAATTTCACTTAGGCATTTTGTTGCATTTTCGGTCAACTTGTGTAAGCCAAAGTTTTTTCTTTTGTCAATAGCTAGCCGAATTTTCAAGTAAGTTCTCTTTTTTTCCTTCTTGAAACCGAAAGTCCAAGCAACCTACCTTGCCGAAATTTGCTTTGTTTCTCTTAATTCTCTTTGGTAGCCGAATGTTCTCTTGAGCCCTCAAGCTTTGTCTCTTTTTGTTTACTTGGCCGAACCCTTCCATTTCTTTTTCTTTTCATTGTGCCAAGCCGAAACCTTACCCTCCTAAACATCTCTTCTTCTTCTTTTTCCCATTTTGGTTGTTGGCCGAATATCAACATTCTCCCTCCCATTTCTTTTGTTTTCTTCCATCATTTTACAAGCCGAATCTTTTCTCCCTCACTTCTAATCTCCCATTGCTGATTTCTCCTTTCTTCTTGAACCACATTTCTTTTGTTTCTACCTTCGAGACTCTAGCCGAATCTCTCCCTTTTGTTGCCGAAACTTCCCCTCTTCTATTAGTTTTCATCTTGGCCGAATATTAGTGTGGTGTTGATCTCTTTGGGTTCTTTTTCAAACGTTTGAAGAAGGTTAGTACTTGGCCAAATGTCTATTTCTCTTCTCCTTTGTTCTCTGTCGATTTTGATATGGTTAAGACCCGATTTCGGCATTTGTTGGAAGGAGTTAATCTCTTGTTTTGATAACCATTTTGTTATAGGGCATCCGGGATTTCGAAATAGTCAAGCGAAGCCTCCATCTTGGAGTAATAAGTGGTGGTAAGAAGTTATTTTGTTAGTCTATTCTTTTAGTTTACGTTAAGCCAAAAACTATAAAGGATTAATCGTTCTTTTAATAGGGTGTGGCCGATTGTCAGAGGTAAACCATTGTTTGGTTCGGGATTTGGTAGGAAACCAAATCATTTGCAAGGTAAGGGTTCAAGCGTTAACCCTTTGATTTATTTGTTTTGGCCGAATGCTTTAGGTTGCTAATCTCATGTTTGGCCGATTATAGGAGCAAGGTAATCGAGGGTCTTAGATCGGTTCTTTGGGATTAAGGCTTGCGTTTTAACAGGTGTGTAAACTAACACACTCTTTGCTTAGTAATATGCTTAATAACCTGATTGTTTAACAAAGCTGAAACAGTATGGTTGATTGATATGATACCCTATGGGGTATGTGCAAGGATTCGGGTAAGTCCGTTTCATTACGAGTTCTGTTGTTAATATACATGATATCATGATCTATGATGTATGTGCTATGAGATGCAACACTAAACATGTTAGCATGATTTGCATGATTGTCATACTTTACATGAGTCGGTATGATAGTGGGTGATATGAGAGGAGGGGGAATATGATATCCGTGTCTTTGGGACACCAGAGGTTTGGCAGCTCCAGTGGTTTGGTACCACAAATCGATTTATCGTGACTTTGGGTCACCAGATGTTTGGCACCTCATAGCGACTTGTCCCAGTGGCTTAGTACCACAGTGGGTTGGCCCCACAGTTGATATTATGGGATCGTCGCCAGTGATTTGGCATCACATGTGGGTTGGCCCCACACTTGGATATTGATATATTGTGACTTTGAGTCACCAGAGGTTTGGCACCTCATAGCGACTTGTCCCAGTGGCTTAGTACCACAGTGAGTTGGCCCCACAGTTGATATTACGGGATCGTCGCCAGTGATTTGGTATCACACGTGGGTTGGCCCCACAGATGGATTATTCGTGACTTTGGGTCACCAGTGGTTTGGCACCACATTGATGGATATCGTGACTTTGGGTCACCACTGGTTTGGCACCACCAGTGGTTTGGTACCACACGGGGTAGAAAAGGTGTTATGGATGGTGAGGATTGGGTGCATTAATTGTATTGCTTTGTTATGGTGTGCGTTAGTGTGTTGCATTAATCGGGAGGGGGATTTATGCACTGAGTCTTGCGACTCACCTTCTCCCTTATCATTTTCAGGTGACATTTAGATCGCGGACATGGAGCCGGGTGGACTCGAGGTGACCATGCCATGAATAAATTTGGATTTGCACTGTTCTAAACACTTGGTACTTTATTTCATTTATTTTCATTTGGTTTTGTTGGGATTGTAAAAGGCCTTTTAAATTATGCATTGGTTATTTATTTGCTTAGATTTGATTTCAAATATGCCTTAACAAACTATTGGATTAATATTGGATAAAACTTGGAAGGGTAAGGTTTCCAAAACTACAAAGTGAGGTGTTTTAAACTTTACCATCAGGTATCACGCTGTAATTTAAAATGAATGCAACTCAAATGTTTTCCAAACTTGAGACTTGAGATTTTTTTTCACACTAAATTCAAAATGATTTTAAGCAAACCAAAGAAATTACTCGGATGTTTAGATGTTATAAATTTGTTTTATGGATTCAACTAAGTTTTCAAAATTTTCGGGTTTTCAAAATGCACCATCGGTTTTAAAACAATCCTGCCCAAGATTTTTACAAGTACAAACACAGCAAAGAGTTTTTCATCAAACCTTTAACCGGAAACCTAACCTCTCAAATATGATTTTCCCCATAACATACCAGATTCGGTCGTGGTGTATTGACCGGGTTTGGGGTGTTACAATTGTGGTATCAGAGCCAAGTTCAAAGGCTCGGCTGTGGGACCGAGGCCCAAATTGTTTTAAATGTTGGTTTTAAGTGTTTTTGTTTTAAAATATATGGCTTGAAAGGCATGGCACCGAGTCTCCGGCACCAATCCGCCCAGGTAAGTATCCCTTACTATTGCTTGTGATTTTTGGATGTGATGTGATTGGATGACTGGCAATAGTGGATTACTTTAGAAACTGAAACTGATAGGACTCTGTGAACTTGCGAAAAACAAAACTTCTTTAATATTCATAAGACCTTACCTTTAAAGACAGTGGAATAATTACTAATGCATAAAACTTCTAAATCAGATATGTCGAGATTTTAGTCATGAGCGCTCGAGGTGGACGTGGTCGTGGACGTGGTCAGGGTAGGATGACAGTTTCTGAACCAGTAGGGTCTGGTTAGGGGTCAGAGAATGAGATACCGGTACCACCACCAGTTGGAGGTGGTGAGTTTCAGGATCAGACTGGGGATGACGCGGTGTCGCGGGCGATGCTGCGAGTTCTGGAAAGGGTAGCTGGAGTAGGTGGAGGCGCAGGAGCTCGAAAATCTGTGCCTGAGTGACTCCGAGCAAACGGGGCTGAGGTATTTCGGGGTGTTTCTGGTGTGGCTCCTAGCACGGCTGAGTATTGGCTGGAGGCAACGAAGCGGGTCATGGATGATTTGGACCTGACTATTGAGGAGAAGCTGAAGGGGATAGTATCGCTTCTTCGGGATGAGTCATATTAGTGGTGGCTCACGGTTCGGGACAGTGCTGCAGCAGTAGATCTTACTTGGGATTATTTTAAGGCTACTTATCAGAAAAAGTACATTGGAGCTAGCTACATTGACGCGCAACGAAAGGCATTTCTGAGGTTAGTTCAGGGGAGTAAGTCTGTGTCAGAATACGAGGCAGAATTCTTGAGGCTGAGTCGGTATGCTAGGGGCATTGTGGCTACTGAGCATGAGAGGTGTGTTCGATTCGAGGATGGTCTGAGAGATGAATTAAGGTTGCTGATTGCTCCACAGCAGGAGCGTGAGTTTGCCGTCCTGGTAGTGAAGGCTAAGGTAGCCGAGGGAATTAAAGAGTCTGCGAGGCAAAACATGGATAGGAACAGGCATAAGAGGAGTTTTGGATCTTCTGGGTCGTCAGGTAATTCTCAGAAAAGGGTTTGACAGAGTGGGCCGAATCAGTCTGATAGGTCTGTTACTGCTAATCAGGGACCGGCACAGTGTAACCGTTGTGGGAAATCTCATTGGGGAGGTTGCTGGACCGGTGGAAAAGGATGTTTTGAGTGTGGCTCATTGGATCATCGTGTGAGGGACTGTCCGCGTAAGTTGGCTAGGATTCAGTCTGAGGGTCAGGGCCGTACTCAGTTCCGGAATAATGGACCGTCACCGCAGAGGGGTCATGGTAATGGTAGAGGAGGTAATGGTTCTGGTCGGGGCCGCGGAGCACCGAGCAGAGGTGCGGGTAGTTCTGATGCAAGACAGCCTGGGTTAGTGTATACAGCGAGGCGCCGAGAGGAGGGCGACGCACCGGACGTCATAACCGGTACGTTCTTGATCTTTGGTTCTCCATTTACTGCTTTGATTGATGTGGGTTCAACGCATTCATACGTGGCTATTAGTATAGTAGAGACCATGGATTTAGACTCTGAAACTACTTCTAGGTAGATGACAGTAATTAGCCCTCTAGGTCACTCTGTAGTGGTAGATAAGCTGTATAAAGATGTACCCCTAGAACTCCAAGGGGTAGTGTTTGTGGCGGATCTGATGGAACTGCCGTTTGGGGAGTTCGATCTGATTCTTGGGATGGACTGGTTGGTTAAGTACCAGGCGAGGTTGGATTGCGCGGCTAAGCGCATGGTTCTAAAGACGGCTGAGAGTGATGAGGTGGTCATGATAGGTAATAGAAGAGATTACTTATCCAACGTGGTATCTGCTCTGAAGGCTGAGAAGATGGTCAGAAAGGGCTGTGAAGCATATGTGGTTCATGTGTATGCCTTGGAGGCTAAGGAGTCTGCTGTAGAGAGGGTCCAAACAGTTAAGGAATTTGTTGATGTGTTTCTAGATGAGCTTCCGGGACTGCCACCGGATCGTGAGGTGGAGTTCGGGATAGATCTGTTACCCGGAACTGCGCCAGTGTCTATTGCTCCGTATAGGATGGCGCCAAAGGAGTTAGTGGAGCTTAAGGCTCAGATCCAGGAGTTGTTGGACCGAGGCTTTATCAGGCCAAGTGTTTCACCTTGGGGAGCGCCAGTACTCTTTGTCAAGAAGAAAGATGGTACAATGCGGATGTGTATAGACTACCGCCAGTTGAATAAGCTGACGATCAAAAACAAGTATCCGTTGCCACGGATAGATGACTTGTTTGATCAGTTGAAGGGTGCATCGGTATTCTCAAAGATCGATTTAAGGTCTGGGTATCACCAGTTAAAGGTGAAGGAGGCGGATATCCACAAGACGACGTTTCGTACTCGGTATGGGCACTACGAATTTCTGGTAATGCCGTTTGGGTTGACTAACGCACCGGCAGCATTCATGGATATGATGAATAGGGTGTTCCAGCAGTATTTGGATCAATTCATCGTGGTTTTTATAGATGACATCCTGGTGTACTCAAGGACAGAAGAGGAGCATGATGCACATTTGCGAGTGGTGCTGCAGATTCTGAGGGAGAAGCAGCTTTATGCTAAGTTTAGTAAGTGCGAGTTCTGGCTTAAAGAGGTGACTTTCTTGGGTCATGTGGTGTCAGCTGAGGGGAGGCAGTTTTCAATTGGAAGCCGCCTAAGTCAGTGGCTGAGATTCGGAGTTTTCTGGGCTTGGCAGGATACTACCGAAGGTTTGTAGAGGGATTTTCGTTGATCGCAGCGCCGATGACCAAGTTGTTAAGGAAAGAGGTTCCATTTGTTTGGACTGAGAAGCAGCAGGAAAGTTTCGATAAGCTAAAGAAGATTTTGACTGAAGCTCCGGTTTTATTCAACCTGAGGCAGGAAAGGAATTCACAGTATATTGCGATGCATTAGATACGGGTTTGGGTTGTGCTCTGATGCAGGAAGGGAAGGTTGTGGCTTACGCATCTCGACAGCTGAGGCCACATGAGGTCAATTATCCGACGCACGACTTGGAGTTAGCGGCAGTAGTCTTCGCTTTGAAAATTTGGAGGCACTACTTGTACGGAGAGAGATCGATAGTCTACACAGATCAAAAGAGTCTGAAGTACCTTTTGACTTAGAAGGATTTGAATTTGAGGCAGCGCAGATGGATTGAGTTGCTAAAGGATTACGACTGTTCGATTGAGTATCATCCGGGCAAGGCTAACGTGGTGGAAGACGCGCTGAGCCGTAAGGTTGTTTCAGACTTAAGAGCGATGTTTGCTCATTTGAGTTTGTATGACGACGGAAGTATTCTGGCAGAATTGCAGGTTAAGCCTACTTGGGTTGAGCAGATCAAGGAGAAACAGTTGGAAGATGAGGTTTTGAGTGCGCAAAGGTCGCAGGTGCAGGATAGTGGTTTGGAGGGTTACAGTTTGTCTAGTGATGGGGTGCTGTGTTTTCAGGGGAGAGCCTGTATGCCGAAGGACGTTGAGCTGAGGCAGATGATTCTTCAGGACGCACATAGCAGCCCATACGCTATGCATCCTGGAGGTAGCAAGATGTATAGGGATTTAAGAGAGCAGTTTTGGTGGCTGGGTCTGAAGAGGGAAGTGACAGAGTTTGTAGGGAAGTGTCTGACATGTCAAAAGGTCAAGGCTGAACATCAGCTGCCGTCACAGTTGCTTCAGCCAGTGAAGATTCCTCAGTGGAAGTGGGAGAAGATAACTATGGATTTCGTCAGTGGTCTACCGCTTACGCCTAGCAAGAAGGACTCAGTTTGGGTGATTGTGGATCGTCTGACTAAATCAGCTCACTTTATACCGGTAAGGGTTGATTACACGCTTCAGAGGTTGGCGAAGCTGTATGTGTCAGAGATAGTGAGGCTGCACGGTGTGCCAGTATCGATCATCTCGGATAGGGACCCCAGATTTACGTCAAGGTTCTGGAAAGCGTTGCATCAGGCTCTGGGTACGCGTTCGGATTTCAGCACGGCTTTTCACCCGCAGTTTGACGGGCAGTCGGAAAAGGTTATACAGATCTTAGAGGATATGCTGAGAGGTTGTGTTCTGGACTTCAGAGGTAGTTGGGAGGAGTTTTTGCCATTAGCTGAGTTCGCCTACAACAATAGTTACCAAATAAGCATCAAGATGGCACCATATGAGGCGTTGTATGGTAGGAAGTGTCGCTCACCTACATGTTGGACGGAGTTGGGTGAACGTCAGTTGTTGGGACCAGAGTTGGTTGCAAAGACCGAAGACAAGGTCAAGTTGATTCAGGCTCGATTGAAGGAAGCTTCGGACAGGCAGGAGTCTTACGCTGATCTCAGGCGGAGAGACATAGAGTTTGCTGTGGGGGATCAAGTTTTTCTGAAGGTCTCGCCATGGAAGAAAGTGTTGAGGTTCGGAAGGAAAGGCAAGTTAAGTCCGAGGTTTATTGGGCCGTATAAGGTACTGAGACGAGTGGGACCAGTAGCTTATCAGCTTGAATTGCCAGCAGAGCTAAGTCAGATTCACGACGTATTTCACGTTTCGATGCTTAGGCGTTTTGTTTAGATCCATCGCATGTCGTAGCAGTGGAAGAGATCGAGGTAAATCCGGATTTGACCATGGAGGAGGAACCAGTGCAGATTCTGGATCGGGATGTGAAAGTTCTGCATAGGAAGTCAGTTCCTTTGGTAAAGGTGCTATGGCGGAATCATGGTGTGGAAGAAGCTACGTGGGAACCAGAGGATGGGATGAGACAGCAATACCCTCAACACTTTTGATCAGGTAATTTCGAGGCCGAAATTATTTTTAAGGGGGGTAGAACTGTAATATCCTAGAATAGGGGCTATTTTTGTTGTTGCATTGTTTGCATGTGTTTGGTCTGCAATGTTGTTGTTTTTGATGTTTTGGGGCTTAGTTGTAAGCCTGGTGTAAGCCTGAGTGGTAGGAAAAATTTTAGTTTTTAAGCTTTAAGTGAATGGAGCTGAAGGAGCTAGGGGTTATAGGTATTTTTTGGTGGATGTTAGCACAAGAAAGGGGCTTGGCAAGGTGGCAGGAAGGCGCCACTTAGAGCTTGTGGGTGACGCCACTTGCAGGGGAAGGAGGTCCTGTGTTCGAGCTGCAGAAGTCTCACCTTTTGCTTCCATTTTGACGCCAAGGTGGTTGAAGGTGGACCAAGTCAAATAATTTGAATGGTGGGTGGAGAGTAAATCAAGGAGGTTGACTAGTTCAAAGTGATTTGAATTAGTGGCCATGAGTGTTTGTAGGTGGTGGCCGAATCTTGGGTGCTTCATGGGGGGAGTGGCCGGTTTTGGTAGGTGAGTAAGTGGGGAGTGCCGAATTTCACTTAGGCATTTTGGTGCATTTTCGGTCAACTTGTGTAAGCCAAAGTTTTTTCTTTTGTCAATAGCTAGCCGAATTTTCAAGTAAGTTCTCTCTTTTTCCTTCTTGAAACCGAAAGTCCAAGCAACCTACCTTGCCGAAATTTGCTTTGTTTCTCTTAATTCTCTTTGGTAGCCGAATGTTCTCTTGAGCCCTCAAGCTTTGTCTCTTTTTGTTTACTTGGCCGAACCCTTCCATTTCTTTTTCTTTTCATTGTGCCAAGCCGAAACCTTACCCTCCTAAACATCTCTTCTTCTTCTTTTTCCCATTTTGGTTGTTGGCCGAATATCAACATTCTCCCTCCCATTTCTTTTGTTTTCTTCCATCATTTTACAAGCCGAATCTTTTCTCCCTCACTTCTAATCTCCCATTGCCAATTTCTCCTTTCTTTTTGAACCACATTTCTTTTGTTTCTACCTTCGAGACTCTAGCCGAATCTCTCCCTTTTGTTGCTGAAACTTCCCCTCTTCTATTAGTTTTCATCTTGGCCGAATATTAGTGTGGTGTTGATCTCTTTGGGTTCTTTTTCAAACGTTTGAAGAAGGTTAGTACTTGGCCGAATGTCTATTTCTCTTCTCCTTTGTTCTCTGTCGATTTTGATATGGTTAAGAGCCGATTTCGAAATTTGTTGGAAGGAGTTAATCTCTTGTTTTGATAACCATTTTGTTATAGGGCATCCGGGATTTCGAAACAGTCAAGCGAAGCCTCCATCTTGGAGTAATAAGTGGTGGTAAGAAGTTATTTTGTTAAGCCAAAAACTATAAAGGATTAATCGTTCTTTTAATAGGGTGTGGCCGATTGTCAGAGGTGAACCATTGTTTGGTTCGGGATTTGGTAAGAAACCAAATCATTTGCAAGGTAAGGGTTCAAGCGTTAACCCTTTGATTTATTTGTTTTGGCCGAATGGTTTAGGTTGCTAATCTCGTGTTTGGCTGATTATAGGAGCAAGGTAATCGAGGGTCTTAGATAGGTTCTTTGGGATTAAGGCTTGCGTTTTAACAAGTGTGTAAGCTAACACACTCTTTGCTTAGTAATATGCTTAATAACCTGATTGTTTAACAAAGCCGAAACAGTATGGTTGATTGATATGATACCCTATGGGGTATGTGCAAGGATTCGGGTAAGTTCGTTTCATTACGAGTTCTATTGTTAATATACATGATATCATGATCTATGATGTATGTGCTATGAGATGCAACACTAAACATGTTAGCATGATTTGCATGATTGTCATACTTTACATGAGTCGGTATGATAGTGGGTGATATGAGAGGAGGGGGAATATGATATCCGTGTCTTTGGGACACCAGAGGTTTGGCACCTCCAGTGGTTTGGTACCACAGATCGATTTATCGTGACTTTGGGTCACCAGAGGTTTGGCACCTCATAGCGACTTGTCCCAGTGGCTTAGTACCACAGTAGGTTGGCCCCACAGTTGATATTATGGGATCGTCGCCAGTTATTTGGCATCACACGTGGGTTGGCCCCACACTTGGATATTGATATATTGTGACTTTGGGTCACCAGAGGTTTGGCACCTCATAGCGACTTGTCCCAGTGGCTTAGTACCACAGTGGGTTGGCCCCACAGTTGATATTACAAGATCGTCGCCAGTGATTTGGTATCACACGTGGGTTGGCCCCACAGATGGATTATTCGTGACTTTGGGTCACCAGTGGTTTGGCACCACATTGATGGATATCGTGACTTTTGGTCACCAGTGGTTTGGCACCACCAGTGGTTTGGTACCACACGGGGTAGAAAAGGTGTTATGGATGGTTAGGATTGGGTGCATTAATTGTATTGCTTTGTTATGGTGTGTGTTAGTGTGTTGCATTAATCGGGAGGGGGATTTATGCACTGAGTCTTGCGACTCACCTTCTCCCTTATCATTTTCAGGTGACATTTAGATCGCGGACATGGAGTCGGGTGGACTCGAGGTGACCATGCCATGAATAAATTCGGATTTGCACTGTTCTAAACACTTGGTACTTTATTTCATTTATTTTCATTTGGTTTTGTTGGGATTGTAAAAGGCCTTTTAAAATTATGCATTGGTTATTTATTTGCTTAGATTTGATTCCAAATATGCCTTAACAAACTATTGGATTAATATTGGATAAAACTTGGAAGGATAAGGTTTCCAAAACTACAAAGCGAGGTGTTTTAAACTTTACCATCGGGTATCACGATGTAATTTAAAATGAATGCAACTCAAATGTTTTCCAAACTTGAGACTTGAGATTTTTTTCACACTAAATTCAAAATGATTTTAAGCAAACCAAAGAAATTACTCGGATGTTTAGATGTTATAAATTTGTTTTATGGATTCAACTAAGTTTTTAAAATTTTCGGGTTTTCAAAATGCACCATCGGTTTTAAAACAATCCTGCCCAAGATTTTTACAAGTACAAACACAGCAAAGAGTTTTTCATCAAACCTTTAACCGGAAACCTAACCTCTCAAATACGATTTTCCCCATAACATACCAGATTCAGTCGTGGTGTATTGACCGGGTTTGGGGTGTTACAATATCACAAACTCTTTACTCGATTTAGGTTGAACTAAAACTGGTGCCACAGTTAACAATGCTTTCAACTGATCAAAACTCTATTGACATTTCTCTGTCCACTCGAATTTTACATCTTTCTGTAGCAATCTGGTCATTGGTGTAGTAATCATCGAGAATCCTTTAACAAAACGTCAATAATAACTAGCTAACCCCAGAAAACTTCTAACTTCAAATACATTTCTCGGTGGTTTCCAGTCAACAACTGCAAAAATCTTGCTTGGGTCAACTCGTATACCTTTAGCTGAAACAATATGTCCCAAAAATCTGACTTCTCAGAGCTAGAATTCACATTTGCTGAATTTAGTGAATTATTGCTTATCTCTCAAAGTTTGTAGCACAATTCTCAAATGTTCGGCACTCAGATTCATCTCGTGAATAGACCAGAATGTTGTCAATGAACACAACAATGAATCTGTCTAAATACGATCTAAAAATTTGATTCATCAAATCCATAAAGACTTCAGGAGAATTAGTTAATCTAAAAGGCATAACAAGAAATTCATAATGTCTGTACCTCATTCTGAACGCAGTTTTCAGCACATCTGAATCTTTAACTCTCAACTGGTAATAGCCAAATCTCAAATCAATCTTTGAAAATATTGTTGCCCCTTTCAACTGATCAAACAAATCATCTATTCTAAAAAAAGGATACTTGTTCTTTATCCTAACCTTATTAAGCTTTCGATAGACAATTCTCATTCTCATTGACCCGTCTTTCTTCATTATGAACAATACTGGCACACCCCAGGGTGAAAAACTAGGTCGTGCAAAACCTCTATCTATTAATTCTTGCAACTAAGCTTTCAACTCTTTCAATTCTGTCAAAGCCATTCTGTACGAAGGTATAGATGTCAGTGAAGTTCCCGGTACTAACTCAATAGCAAATTCAACTTTTCTGCTCAATGGCAACCCCAGTAATTCTTCTGGAAATACATCCGGATATTCACAGACTACAGGCACTGATTCAATCTTTGATTCAGACACTTTTGTATCTAAAACATAAGCAAGATAAGCTTCGCACCGTTTTTTCAAACATCTCTGAGCTGACATAGACGAAATCACAGCAGGCAATTCATTCGATTCATTTGATTCAATTTGAATAATTTCACCATTTTGAAATTTCAACTCAATAGTCTTCATCTACAATTTACAACAGCATCATGTAGAGTCAACCAATCCATACCCAAAATTACATCGAATTCATCAAATGGTAGTAGCATCAAATCAGCCGGAAAACAATAACCCCGAGTCATTAAAGGACAGATCTTGCAAACTTTATCAACTAAAACATACTTGCCTAAGGGGTTCCATACATTAATCACAAAATCAGTATATTCAATAGGCAAACTCTTATTAAACACCAAATTCATACATATATACGAATGAGTCGATCCAGGTTCTATAAATGAAATTACATTAGTGTCATAAAGATAAAATGTACCGGTGATAACATCTAGTGATGTCGCATCTTCGCGAGCGCGAATAGCGTAAGCTCTAGAGGTGCTCTTGATACGAGCTCACCTACGAAGCCTGTGACGGATGTCAACCATGACCCGATGAAGCTACCTAATAGGCCAATTACACGATCCCGAACCAAACAATTCAAAGATGCCGCAATGGTGTTGGTGGCACAAATTTGGGATGACCATAGAAGAGAGCCCAAAAAGATGCTGAACCCATACAACTTATTTGAAGTTGAATATACTAGCTAGTCTGACTGCTAGTTTATTTAACGCTTTAAATTACGCATGTTTTATTTTTTCAGTAATAGCTTCATTTTCTTATTTCATATTTATTATATAGATAGTACAAGTTTCTTTAGTTAGTCTTTGTCAAAGTTGAATATTAGTATGCTTTTATCTAGTGTTAAAAAAGGTGATTAAAAATTTTGTTCAACTATGCTTGGCCGAATTTTAATTAGTGTGATTTATGCATTTTGTAGTGCTCCACGTTTTTGATAAGATGTTGGAAGGTGGTAGCTGAAATTCAAAACAAATGTGCAAGTGGAAATGCATGTGCAAGCATAAACGGCACCATGCTTTGACTTTGTAGTAAAATAATCACTATGGTGTATTTATCAAGATGAACATGCGGCACTAGCTACCTAAGCATGATGAAAGGGAATTTTAAATTCTAGCATTTGGGGGGGGAGCGAACAGCAAAGTATGAAGCACCATGGAGGAATTAATGAATTAAACAATTGAAGAATTCTTAATTGAAGCAAAGCATGGGACGGCAAGGCATGAAGCATGTGGATGAATAAATGGAATAAACAATTAAAATGACATAAAATAAGTCACCATGGGAGATAGTGGTGGACAGCCACACCTTAAATTAGGCCATGTGCGCATAAAATAATAGGCAAAGAGGAAAGCATGCATAATGGACGTCTTAAGCACTTTCAAATTAAGATAATTTAGTCAAGCTTATGGCAAATGCAAGTGGCATACGGCAGCAAGCTTTGGTGGAGTTTAGGTTGAACGGCCACATTATTCAAGAGCTTTAATTTAATTGTAAGTGGCCATACCTTCATGCTCCATGATCTTTTGTCTTACATGACACTTTGTCTCCAACGTGACTAGCCCTTCCTTTGGCCGAATGCTCACAAACGCCCCACCAAGTCAACTACTCATGTGCACAAATAGAGATTGAAGCCCTCTTTCCTTTCTGAAATCTTCAAAGTATTCCCTCCTTATTCGGCTATCATTAGAAAGAGCCTATAAATATTTTGCACATTTCATTTTGTAAGCCAACTTTGAATTGAATGAAAGAAGAATTTCTTTTGGTGAGTATTCACTCTCCTAATTCTCAAGGTTTGAATTGACTTATCTAGTTTTCTGTGGCGCCGTTCTTTCCTTGTTTCGAACTTATCATCCTTACGGGTGTGGTGTTCATTTACCTATACCGTTGGTTCCTATCTCGCTAGATAGTGGGTCTCGGTTTTATTCCAAAACTCATTCCATCAATTTGAAACTTATAAGATTCGGGTCTTTAATTTTTATTAAAGGTTCTTTCTTGTTTCAAGTACGTATCCATCTCAACCTCGCACCTATCTTTACCTTTCAAAGATATTATTTCCAATAAAATTATCCATTTTGTTAATTAAAAGAGAAACTACCTAATTTACGATCGGGCAACATTTACAATTCGTCTTCAAACCCGAGACGGCCCGTATCAGCTCTGGCCTCGGATCTTACTGTAGAATCTCTCGTAGTACCACAATTACAACTCGCATTTCCCACATTTCTTGGTGGCCTCCCTCTAGCAGTTGTATTGCTTGATCTTGAATTTTGAGATTTGTCTTTCTCATTTAACTCAAGACAATCCCAAGTAAATGATCTTGTGAACCACGTTTGAAACAAGCCTAATTATTACATTCACCAAGATGTCGTCTTCCACATTGCTAACATTCAGGTCTATAATTTCTCACACTGCCAACACTCAATACCGATGTAGCTTGAGCTTTAGGACTAGAGTATTGATTTCCACGATCTCTGTTCGAATACTCGATTGAATGTCGTCTTCCACATTGCTAACATTCAGGTCTATAATTTCTCACACTGCCAACACTCAATACCGATGTAGCTTGAGCTTTGGGATTAGAGTATTGATTTCCAAGATCTCTGTTCGAATACTCGATTGAATCATTTGGATGAATGAACGAATCTCTGGATTTCTTTGACGAAGATTGATATGGTTTATTCATCGGTCTTGAGATCTATTTTTCTCCTTTCTTTGCTAAGCTCCTCGGCTTTGCAAGCTCTATCAACCAGGGCAACAAATTCTTTCAATTTTAGAATTCCAACTAGAAGTTTAATATCCTTGTTCAACCCATCAACGAACCTTTTGCACATGATTTCTTCAGTAGAAACATACTCCCGAGCATACTTACTCAATCTTACAAATTCTCTTTCATACTCAGTCACAGTCATATGGCCCTGTTTCAATTCTAAAAACTCTTTATGCTTTTGATCAAGAAATCGCTATCTTATATATTTCTTCTGGAACTCAGTCTGAAAGAATCCCCAGCTCACTCTTTCTCTCGGTACCACCTATACCAAAGTATTCCACCATTGATACGCTGTGTCCCTCAATAATGAAATGGCACATTTTAAACACTTAGCTAGCGTGCACGAAAGTTCCTCGAATACTCGAATAGTATTTTCAAGCCAAAACTTGGCTCTCTCTAGATCATCATCAACAGTAGCTCTGAACTCTTCAGCCCCGTACTTCTGAATCTTATCAACTGGTGGCTTATTTAGTCATAGAAGTTCCACACCTTGAGAATCTACAGGAACAGGTTGGGGATTAGGTGGGGCTGAAGGTTGTTGTGCAGTAAGATTTGTTTGAACAAACTTCGTGAACCACTCGTTCTTCATTTGGAAAAAGGCTTCTTTAGCCTCTCCTCCTCGACTACTCAATACGTTTCTAGATTCAGACAACGCTGTTCCTTGAGTGGGAGCTGGCACATTACTCTCAACATCATCAGCTACAACTTGATTAGGATCCATTTGCTATACGAAAACATAGTTTAAACTGTCAGGAGTCATCACACTATCGCAGGTTATATATGGCATGTATAGCTAGACTCTCACATACGCTATGTTAGTCCTAGAATCGACTAAACTGTAACTCTGATACCAATAATGTAATACCCCTCACCCGTATTCAACGGCGAAATAGGGTTTTAAAGCATTACCGGACTTATAACACAATTACACATACATTTACTCATACATTTCCAAATTTCATTCAAATATCCATCAACACATTCATATTGTTTCTAATTCGAGCCTACGAGGCCCTAAACATGCATTGGGAGTGATTCAGGACTAAACCGATAACTCTGGAAACTTTTTAAACATTTAGAAATTTTTCTCAAAAATAGGGGACACACCCTCGTGCGTCCCGGCGTGTGTCTGACACAGCCAACAAACACGCTCGTGTCATAGGCTGTGTGGACATTCGAAATGGCAGCACATGGCCGTGTTCCAGCCCGTGTCTTACCCGTGTAAATCTTTGACTTGGGTCACACGGCTAACACACATGCCCGTGTGGCTAGCCCGTGTGCCCTAAAAATTTCCATACACGCCCGTGTGTTAGGCCGTGTGCTAGGTCGTGCCAAACCTGTAGGGTATACTGACTTATGCCACACGGCCAAGTCACACGCTCGTGTGTGAGGCCGTGTGGAGCATACTGACTTGGTTTCTATTTAACACCACGAGACACACGTTCGTGTAACCTGACCGTGTGTCGCACATGGCCTACACACATGCCCGTGTCTCTACCCGTGTGGACAAAAATAGGCTATTTACCAAGCCACATTGCCACCCCAAACTTGTTCACACCTACATAGCCGAAATGGCACAAATCATAGCATAAATAAGCATCTAATACAACCACAACGGAAACCAAAACATTCCATTTCAATACCAACAACTAACATGCTTATAATATCATGTTTTGCTCATTCAAATTATACTAATTTCAAACTCACAAAGCATTTATGTGCACAATTTCATCTAATCTTTTCCTTGCTTAAAACCACAAACAAATCAATATCAAACTCTCCACCATTAGTTACCTTAAACTCTAAACTTCAACAAGTCATTCACAAGCAATTATAAACCACATCATCATGGATCATTAGCACATATATATACATCACCATACTTGCCAAAATGAACCAAAATAAGCCATCTCTCATAGCTACATATACAAACCAAAACATAGATATTTTCAAGCCAATTCAAATGGAAAAACTCACTAGCAAAATACATATCGTAAAGACCATAATCCTAAACATGCCATATACCAAAATACCAAAGTTCAAAAATACCAAGTGATAGTAGGATAGTGAGACGTAGTCTCCGACGATCCCCGAATCTGAGCTAGCTTTAAAATCACTATAAAACATGGAAAAATAAATAAAGTAAGCTTTATAGCTTAGTAGGCTTGTATGCAATAAACTCAAACTAATCAGAAATACACAAATCATCAATTTGAACATATCAACGTGTAATTCATGTTAAGTAACAAACCTTTAACATGTTTAATCATATGCTTGTATGTGCACTTCACAATTTCTTCAATTTAAAGCTTATACAGTTCATGTGCATACATGTACCATCTCGTATCAATCTCATACTCAATCATGTCTTTCATTTACCAGTTGAACAATTCGAAATAAAATTAGATACATGGGAAACTTGCACTCGAAGTCCCACATATATAGTCGAAGCTATCTCAATCACATATCACATATACGCTCACTCTCAAGCAATCAACGGGCCTGCTCACACAAGTTGTCGATTAAGACATAGCTACACAGTGCTGCTCACACAAGCTGTCAAGTAACCGCAACACATGCCGGTATACTCAGCCAACAGTAGGACGTACAGGACTAGCACCTGGATCACTTAATCATATTAAGCCCTAATGATATGTCACTAGTGTCTAAATCTATTCCTAAGGTTCAACCGGGATTTCTAATGCCGAATCTTTGTTGAATCATTGTCGAACATGTCTGAAGACTTGTTTTTATAGTTTATACAATATCAAAGCATTTAAAATACATTTATAATGAAACTTATTCCATACGAACTTACCTCAGACATAAAAACAGTTAAACTGGTCAATTAGTCGAGAACTTTGTTTTTCTCTCGATCTAGATCTGAGTTTTGCTTTTCTTGATCTATATGTAATCAAAATTAACTTATTTAATCATCTCTCTATTCAATTTAGTCCAAAATTCACTTTAAGGCATTTTTACACAATTGCCCCTAATGTTTCACATCTTTTACAATTTAGTCCTTATTTCATAAAATCACAAATTCATGAAATTTAATACTAACCCATGCTAGTCGAATTACTATTAGGTCCTTAGCAACCCATATTTTCCATTTATTTCACATTTGACCTCAAATTTTCAATATTTTTCAATTTAATCCCTAATTTGCATTTTCACTAAAACTCACTTAAAAAAACTTGTATAATTATCATCAAATATTCAAAATCTATCATTAAACATCAAAATACTCATGCATTCATTAATGGAAACATTTAAAATCTTTAACATTTTTACAAAATAGTCCCTGGGCTAGCTAGACCTAGTTACAACGATCTCAAAAACATAGAAATCATTAAAAACGGGACAAAAATGGACTTACAATTGAGCTAGGAAGCTTGGTCGAACGAAAAAGCCCTAACAATGGCTTTTCTTCTTGCTAAAATCAGTTAAGAAGATGAATGAAATAATTTTATGTTTTTGTTTTATTAATTAATCATATTATTAACCAATTTACCTATTTAACCCTAGTTAATAACCATCAAAATTCATGATAATATATCTGTATATGTCCACTCAATTAAGTAATGGCCTAATTACAACATAAGAACCTCAAATTTAATATTCCATAGCTATTAGATGCCTTTAGCTATTAGAACATCACTTTTGCACTTTACGCGATTTAGTCCTTTTTATCAAATTGAATAATCAAACGATAAAATTTCTAAACGAAACTTTCACACAAATGTATTATCATGCTGTAGAAATTAAAATAATAATAAAATAATAATTTTGAAATCAGATTTGTGGTCTCGAAACCACTTTTCTGATTTGACTAAAAACGAGTTGTTACATATTAACTTAATCACATAACTATACACGCCCACTCTATATGCTGAAAGATGCACTTGGGTGAAGCCTACTCCACCAATCGTACTACCTTAGGACTATACGCCAAACCTTGTACTCACAAGAACCATGGTGTTACACCAAGTTCAGGCATATAAAGGGAAACATGCCATTTGTAAAATCAGTAAAAGTTCCTCAATTAGACAACATGAGCCGATATTATATAGTTCGGTTGTACTAAATTTCATCACAATCAAGCATTCAATAATAACAAACAAACAAAAACAATTTACAGTCAATCAAACATCACCAATTTTCTCCCTATTCGGACAATTTAATTAAGCCTAGACACCAATTATACCATAATAATTATTCATCACTTGAACACATAAATTCAGCAATAAAGTTAAATAAACAACAACCATTATTCAACTTTTTCAACAAGTTAAATTCGATAATAATCATCAATGAATAACATTAATTTATTAGCTGCTTTTGACAAGCTTAATTCCAGTTTTAAATGACAATGTACAACAACCATTTGTCACTCTTTTCAATTGTTAAGTTTCAGCAACAATTAACAATGGACAACAACAATTTATTAGACCTTTGGACAACTTAGTTACAATATTGTATTCACTTTAATTTTTTCTTTAAAACCACATAAATCACACAAGTTCACCCCTAGATTATGAAACCAAAGCACCAAATTTATAGCCATTAATATTCTTTCAATTACAGCTTAAAGACACGGATATTTTCAGCATTTAATCAACACTACATTAAATTGTTAAAGTGTTAAATTCAAGCATTTAACCAGCCTAAAACTCACCACCATTCGACAGCATTAACTAACAATTTTTTTAAACTTCAACATCATTACAATTATACCATTTTGATGTAATACAAATACACATCTTTTAACACAAAAACTCTTAAGACTTATTCAATTAAATTGCAGATCCCATTCAACTCAGGGATGTTTTGGAATTAAATTGAAATTTTATTTTCTAGAATTTAATAAGATAAATAGGAAAATTTAGAATTATAGATATGATAGGCTCGAAACTAACTAATATTTTGACAAAGACAAGCGCACCTATCGAACAGTAGTATAGTTGTGGTGAGTCCGGAATATCGTTTCCTCAAGGACTAAAATTGCTAGTAATAACTATCTTTTTATTATCTAGCCTAATAATTAAAGGGATTTATTTTTAATCTAAAATTAACTAACTAATTCACTAATTATATGACTATGAACGCGACAGAGAGTGAAGAGAATAATCGAATGAATAAAGACAATACCCAATGAAGAATCCACCTAGACTTCACTTATTATTCTGACTCTGAATTAAATGATTTATTCACTTGACTTGATCCGTAGAAATCCCTAAATTATGTTAATATCTCTTTCGAGACTAAAAACAACTGACTCTAGGTTGATTAATTGAAATCTCTTTCTAATTAAAACCCCTATCATCGCATTAACTCGATCTGTGGATTCCCTTATTAGATTTTATTCTAATCCGGTAGATTTATGTCATCCTATTTCTAGGGTTGCAATCAACTCCGCTTAATTATGTTGGATCTACTCTTAAACAGGGACTTTTGCTCCACTGAATAAGCACATTAAACTTGAATTAATATTCCTGAAAACATCAAAACAAGGATTAAGAACACATAATTAAGAACAAGAATAAGTATTTATCACGTAATTCAGATTTATTGAATAATAAGATTCATCTAGGTTTCATCCTCCCTAGGTATTTAGGGAGTTTAGTTCATAACGTAAAAGGAAAACATCTTAGAATTAAGAAAACCACAACACATAAAGAACCCAAAAACTTCTAAAGAACTTGATGGAGATCTTCAATCTTGGTGTGAATCCTGCTTCCGAGATGATTCTGACGGCTTCCTTCGAGTAATTTCTTCGATCTATTCTACGTCCTCTCCCTCTAATGTGTATTTATAGACTTTAGAAGGCTTAGAAACCCTAAAAATTGGCTTTTTCCGCGTGAAAACAAAGCAGGGTACGACAGGGACACGGGCGTGTGATCAACCCGTGTGAGGAGGCCCAGGCCATTTGGTAATTTGTATGGCTCTCGATCGACACAGGCTAGCACACGGGCATGTGTTTAGCCCGTATAGTGCTTTAAAATGGCCCGTTTTTGTCCAGTTTTGGCCCTCTTTTTGTTCCTTTCGCTCCCCTATGCTCTCCTAAGTATATAAACAGGAATTCAAAGGATTAGGAGCACCGAATTCACCAAATTCTATAAATAAACATCCAAAAACACGCTAAGCGTAGGATTAAAATGTGTTACTTTTATGGTTTACCAAGATACGAATTTTAATTTTAGTTATTTTGATTTGATTTAAATTTAGGTGAAACCATCCTAATCGAGCCAAATCCTGAACCAGAACAAATTATGAGACACACCCATCAGCAAATGCAAAACTATCCACCCGTGGTAGCTGTTACCTCAGGAAAAACCCTTTGTTTGAAGAGCCACTCGAATTTCTATCACAATTTCGAAGAGAGTCATTGATGGCTCGACATTTGCGCAAATACGTGTTGCCAACTTTAAATGTGGTCTGAGGCACTATCGAAAGGCCAACAATTAACACAAATAATTTCAAAATCATGACGAGTACAATACAAATGATTCAAAATAACTTGAAACTCCGGGGCAATATGATGGAAGACCCCAATCATAACTTAAAGTGATTCCTTCAGCTCTGTGATACATTTAAGTATAACAGGTGATGCGAGCACGCCCCGCGAACTCCATTGGACAAGTATCCTGAGTCAAGCATTGCATTGCTGGCAAGATGATCTCAGCTCGTTTCCAGCTCCACGAACTTCATCCAATTCAAATTCAGCTCATTTGAGCTTGAATCAACTCAATACTTTAGTCTTTAATTATGTCTTGTTTAATTAAATGCATCTTTAGTTAATGTATGCATTATTGATCTACATATTTTAATTATGACATGCATTATGTGTTCTGCATTTAATTAAGTCATGCATTAAGTAACTCATTTGTTCATTTAGTTTGCATTTTAAATAATTGCATTTAAGCATCTTAGTTAATAAATGAGTTGCTGGTCCTTAATTCAACTCAACTTAGTTTAATTAATTGAGTTCTTTTAATGAATTTAATTTTATTGTTGCTTCATTAATTAATCTAGTTACTAGGTTAATTTATTGATGCATGAGTTAAATTCATTTAATAATGTTTTTCTTAATTAAACTAGTTGTTGGAATAAATGATGTTTAAGTGTTAGTTCATTTATTTAAGTCTAGTTGTTGGAATAAATGAAGCTTAAGTGTTAGTTATTTATTTAAGTCTAGTTGCTAGAATAAATGAAGCTTAAGTGTTAGTTCATTTATTTAAGTCTAGTTGCTGGAATAAATGATGCTTAAGTGTTAGTTCATTTAATTAAGTTAGTTGTTAATTTGTTTTAAGTTCAATAATTGCATTAATGTGACGGTTACATGTGATAATTGTAGGTGACTTTTCATCTTACAACCATTATTTCTAAAGGCTGTTATGTAATTTAATTGAAGAGTTAATCACATTGAAGATGGAGTTATATGGCTAGAATTCCAAAGGTTGAGACTCTTCATTTGGTTGGTGACTTTTCAGTTGGTCATGGAGAACTCAAAGGATTTTGACAAGCAATTTAATTGAAAAGTTAATCACATTAAAGATGGAGTTATATGGCTAGAACTCCAAAGGTTGAGACTCTTCATTTGGTTGGTGACTTTTCGGTTGATCATGGAGAACTCAAAGGACTTTGACAAGAAATTTAATTGAAGAATTAATCATAATGAAGATGGGAGTTACATGGCAAGAATTTCAAAAGTTGAGACTATTCATTTGAAACCATTATTAGCCTCAACAAAAGTGACCATTCAACTAGCCTCATTTGATACTATATATACATGTAATCAACATATTGTGTGGAGAACTTTTGATTTTTGGTTAATGATATTCTGCTCATTTTGTGAGGCAAACGTTTCTCTATTTTCGTTCAAAGATTCGTTGGCTACCTAGTGTTCTAGTTGTGTCATTCGTTTTTCTTTGTCGAAACTGAACTTATCACTATTCGTAGTGTGGCGTTCAAACATACCGAGGTTCCTATCTTGCTAGATAGTGGGCCGAGGTCACCATAACCATTTCCTAAACCGAACTAAAGGGCTTATAAACAACGGGTCGATACCAAATCGATATTGGTTCTTGTTTGCACTTTTGTTTAACCATTTTCCTTTCTTATCTATTTTTGAACCGAAATCCATTTATTCTTTCATATTCTACTTCGTCAAACCATACTCTTAAACTATCATTTATTTTGCCAAAACTATTTCTTTCCATACCCATTCTACTAAACTAAATATTCATTGTTTCTCAAAGACGATTGGGAAATTTAAATACGACTCGACTCAACCAGAGGCGGATCGTATCATTTGGTATCAGAGCTAGAATCGAGAAGCTCAGAAGATCGAAGAACACAATGAAGATTAGCTTGTAAGTCAAAAAAAATTAAAAAAAATTGTATTTCATTTCTTTGTACTCACCTTTTTACATTTGAAGTGAAAAAAAATAAAAAATGTAACACCCCAAACCCGGCCTAGACGTTACTACCGGATCTGGCATGTCACATGAAAGGAATGTTTAAAAAAAACTGTGCGTTCATTAAAAAGTTCGTATTCTTTTTGAAACTCCGCGTTTTGTGGTTTGTTTATAAAAGCCGATTCATTTCAATGCCCATTTTACAAAGTTGTTATTAATTTGAATAAAATTGTATTTGTTGTGACAACCGAGCTTAAGTAATTTTGAATAAAAACAGTTTATTATCATTTTAGGAAAATCCCATATTGAACATTTAATAATGAACAGTAACCAAATTGAAAGCTAAAACCAAATAAAATACCAAAGGCCTTATTACAAACCCAAATAAAAAACCGAAATTTAAAATAAATACCCAGACCAAAAGTCCATGTAAAATTGAATGGATCTAATGCATGGCTACCTCGAGTCCATCCGGCTCCTCATCCGCGATCTACTAGTCACCTGAAAAGATAAGGGAGAAGGTGAGTCACCAAGACTCAGTGCATAATCCCCCTCCCGGTTAATGCAACATGCTTACACAAATCATAACCAAGCAAATATATCATGCACCCAAACCTAGCCATCCATAACTCCGTTTCTACCCCGTGTGGTACCAAACCACTGGTGGTGCCAAACCACTGGTGACCCAAAGTCACTGATATCCAATAATAATGTGGTGCCAAACCACTGGTGACCCAAAGTCACGAATAATCCATCTGTGGGGCCAACCCACGTTGTGATACCAAATCACTGGCGACAATCCCGTTATGTCAAATGTGGGGCCAACCCACTGTGGTGCTAAGCCACTGGGACGAGTCGCTATGAGGTGCCAAACCTCTGGTGACCCAAAGTCACGAATATCAATAATCCAAGTGTGGGGCCAACCCACATTGTGATACCAAATCACTGGCGACAATCCCGATATATCAACTGTGAGGCCAACCCACTGTGGTGTTAAACCACTGGGACGAGTCGCTATGAGGTGCCAAACCTCTGGTGACCCAAAGTCACGAAATTAACTGTGGTACCAAACCACTGGTAGTGCCAAACCACTGGTGACCCAAAGTCACGGATATCAATCTTCCCCCTCCTCTCATCATACCCATGCAATATGACATAATAATTCGTATGCAGGATGACATGTATGCAAATCATATATCACAGATACCGTATGAAACAAATTACCATCATAATCAAAATAACAAAACGACATAATCAAGCCAATCAACCTCTAAGGGTATAATCATAATTTTACCTACCAAGGGTATTTTCGTAATTTACCCACCAAGGGTATTTTCGTAAATTTGCACCTGCAATGGCCTTTCCGAAGGCCTAATGTCGCCACTAGCGACTCAGCTACCATTTCTGGTCCTTACCAGACTATTGGGCCTAAAACCCGATTTCGGCCCATTCGGGCCCACACGCTTGTGTGGCCCACCTAGCACAAATCCAGCCACGTATATAAGTTCCACCTAGTCTAGTTCACTATATACTATATCATCATACAATTTACTCATATGGGCCCACGGGCCCACTTCGGCCCATCGTGGCCCAAGTAGCCCAGCCCACAAGGATACTACTGATGGCCTCAACTATCGCGTCGAAGCCCCATACGTGCGCTCGCACGCTCTTGTGGCTACTATTGCCGTGACCGGCACTTCGGCATTTGCCGCTCTACAACTAGAGTAGAGAGAGTTACACACCTGATAGGACTCTGGTGTTAAACCGCGCTGCGCCCACTGCTGTGCCCAAACGCCCACCAAGGTATGTTAACTCTCCTCCTGGAATGCTCTTTATATAGCTAGCTCTTCACCCTTCTTCTTTATGTGTTTCCGATGTAGGATCCCTTCGTCAGTAGAGTTTAAATTCAACTGAAACTCTTGCCGTCCAATCCGCAAAATAATTACTCCCTTGCTTCTCATGAGATTCGAACCCAGGCTCCCTTGCAACATAATCCACGGCGCTAACCACTTGGCCACAAGCTCCTCTTGTGTCTTAAACCATGCGCAACTAAATATAAACTATGGCCCAAATTCTAAGATCCAAGTAAAAAGAAACCAAAATGCAAAATCCAAGACTTGAACCTTGGACCTCCTTCCTTCCTTGTGGCGTCACCCCCTTGTCTCTTATGTGGCGTCACTTTGCCACTACACCGCACACTCCACTTGTGTCATTTTCTCCATATTTTATTCTTAAGGCCTACCTGCCAACTTCCAGGGTTTTTTTCACCTAAAACCAAAATTTCCCTAAAGCCAATATTTGATCCCGGAACTTCATAGAAGCCCTCTAATCTTCCAAAATCACTTACCTAATAAGTCTAACTTACATTAATACCGTTCTCTAAAATTTTAAACGCTACTACTCCTAAGGCCCATTGGGCTCAATCCTACTAGGCCCAATTTTAGGATGTTACAAATCTACCCTCCTTAAAGAAATTTCATCCTCGAAATTTCCAACTATAGGTACAGTCACACATCCTAACCTACAACACTACGCTCACGCTGCGCACTCTGATCTTAATAAAACTAATATACTTTCTATCTAAATCTTGGAACCCGTCACATAACCAACTATCTAACACCGAAGTAAACAGATATTTTCCACACATACATACAATTCCTACATTCAAGCATCACATCCACACATCGCAGAATAATACAATCATTCAGCATATAATAGAATAAAGTAAAAAGGAACTTACGGATTTGGTGCCGGGGACTTGGGTGCCATACTTCCAGAAAAGAGATATATATTTTTCTAAACCATCCTTTGAAAACATTTTTCAACCCAAACCCACAGCCGAGTTTTTGAACCTAGGCTCTGATACAATAATTGTAACACCCCAAACCCGGCCTAGACGTTACGACCGGATCTGGCATGTCACATGAAAGGAATGTTTAAAAAAAACTGTGCTTTCGTTAAAAAGTTCGTATTCTTTTTGAAACTCCGCGTTTTGTGGTTTGTTTATAAAAGCCGATTCATTTCAATGCCCATTTTACAAAGTTGTTATTAATTTGAATAAAATTGTATTTGTTGTGACAACCGAGCTTAAGTAATTTTGAATAAAAACAGTTTATTATCATTTTAGGAAAATCCCATATTGAACAGTTAATAATGAACAGTAACCAAATTGAAAGCTAAAACCAAATAAAATACCAAAGGCCTTATTACAAACCCAAATAAAAAACCGAAATTTAAAATAAATACCCAGACCAAAAGTCCATGTAAAACTGAATGTATCTAATGCATGGCTACCTCGAGTCCATCCGGCTCCTCATCCGCGATCTACGAGTCACCTGAAAAGATAAGGGAGAAGGTGAGTCACCAAGACTCAGTGCATAATCCCCCCTCCCGGTTAATGCAACATGCTTACACAAATCATAACCAAGCAAATATATCATGCACCCAAACCTAGCCATCCATAACTCTGTTTCTACCCCGTGTGGTACCAAACCACTGGTGGTGCCAAACCACTGGTGACCCAAAGTCACTGATATCCAATAATAATGTGGTGCCAAACCACTGGTGACCCAAAGTCACGAATAATCCATCTATGGGGCCAACCCACGTTGTGATACCAAATCACTGGCGACAATCCCGTTATGTCAAATGTGGGGCCAACCCACTGTGGTGCTAAGCCACTGGGACGAGTCGCTATGAGGTGCCAAACCTCTGGTGACCCAAAGTCACGAATATCAATAATCCAAGTGTGGGGCCAACCCACATTGTGATACCAAATCACTGGCGACAATCCCGATATATCAACTGTGGGGCCAACCCACTGTGGTGTTAAACCACTAGGACGAGTCGCTATGAGGTGTCAAACCTCTGGTGACCCAAAGTCACGAAATTAACTGTGGTACCAAACCACTGGTAGTGCCAAACCACTGGTGACCCAAAGTCACGGATATCAATCTTCCCCCTCCTCTCATCATACCCATGCAATATGACATAATAATTCGTATGCAGTATGACATGTATTCAAATCATATATCACAGATACCGTATGAAACAAATTACCATCATAATCAAAATAACAAAACGACATAATCAAGCCAATCAACCTCTAAGGGTATAATCATAATTTTACCTACCAAGGGTATTTTCGTAATTTACCCACCAAGGGTATTTTCGTAAATTTGCACCTGCAATGGCCTTTCCGAAGGCCTAATGTCGCCACTAGCGACTCAGCTACCATTTCTGGTCCTTAACGGACTATTGGGCCTAAAACCCGATTTCGGCCCATTCGGGCCCACACGCTTGTGTGGCCCATCTAGCACAAATCCAGCCACGTATATAAGTTCCACCTAGTCTAGTTCACTATATACTATATCATCATACAATTTACTCATATGGGCCCACAGGCCCACTTCGGCCCATCGTGGCCCAAGCAGCCCAACCCACAAGAATACTTATGATGGCCTCAACTATCGCGTCGAAGCCCCATACGTGCGCTCGCACGCTCGTGTAGCTACTATTGCCGTGACCGGCACTTCGGCATTTGCCGCTCTACAACTAGAGTAGAGAGAGTTACACACCTAATAGGACTCTGGTGTTAAACCGCGCTGTGCCCACTGCTGTGCCCAAACGCCCACCAAGGTATGTTAACTCTCCTCCTGGAATGCTCTTTATATAGCTAGCTCTTCACCCTTCTTCTTTGTGTCTTTCCGATGTGGGATCCCTTCGTCAGTAGAGTTTAAATTCAACTGAAACTCTTGCCGTCCAATCCGCAAAATAATTACTCCCTTGCTTCTCATGAGATTCGAACCCAGGCTCCCTTGCAACATAATCCACGCCGCTAACAACTTGGCCACAAGCTCCTCTTGTGTCTTAAACCATGCGCAACTAAATATAAACTATGGCCCAAATTCTAAGATCCAAGTAAAAAGAAACCAAAATGCAAAATCCAAGACTTGAACCTTGGACCTCCTTCCTTCCTTTTGGCGTCACCCCCTTGTCTCTTATGTGGCGTCACTTTGCCACTACACCACACACTCCACTTGTGTCACTTTCTCCATATTTTATTCTTAAGGCCTACCTGCCAACTTCCAGGGTTTTTTTCACCTAAAACCAAAATTTCCCCAAAGCCAATATTTGATCCCGGAACTTCATAGAAGCCCTCTAATCTTCCAAAATCACTTACCTAATAAGTCTAACTTGCATTAATACCGTTCTCTAAAATTTTAAACGCTACTAGTCCTAAGGCCCATTGGGCTCAATCCTACTAGGCCCAATTTCAGGATGTTACATAAAAATTTCGAAACAAAAAAAGTTCTTGCAAGATAAATGTTATCATTCTTTCTACTACCCCCGATCAACCCCAAAGTATTTTACCTTCCATTCTTTTACCCAACGCCACACATTCTTTCAGCCTACCGACAACCATTCAATTCATCTTTTGTTACCCATTTGAAACCGACCATCTAGACAAAGGTTTTTAGCCTTGGCGAATCTGTGTACGAAGTTACGAGAAAGGTAAAGAGAGGTAAAAGGCACGAGTGTGTTCATCAAAGAAAAACCCTTATACGAGTGAAACACGAGTATGAGCGAATTTTCTTTGTGAGTGACTTGTGAGTTTTTGTGGTGAGGTTTTAATATTTTTTTCTATTTTATTTCTTTTTAACAAACTCTCTTTTCAGAAAATAAAATGAATCAAGAAGCGTTGTCAGCATCCAATTATCAATACTTGTTGAATGGAATGCGAAGCATCGTGAACACCAGGTTTGACAATTTGCACAAGCGGTTGGATCGAATCAAGGTACGAGACCAACAAGATCGACTCTTTTCAAATCAAAGGTTTGAGTAAAGGTCATCTCGAAGACACACTTTCGAAGAACATTCGAGAAGAGACTATGATCGAGATTCTTATTCCTCAAGAAGTTTGAGATGGTATGAATCAAACCACAAATTTGAAACTTTTCAAAGTTACCAACAAGGAAGTGAACATGGTTCATATGCGTCCAAGTATTCCTCTACGAAATATCATTCTCGAAGTGGTTCAAATCATTCGACGAGGAATTCAAGGCGAAACAAAGCGACTAACGAGTGTGAAGCCTATTATGAAGATGAATACGCAAGCACGAGTTATTTGTCTTATGATTCCCAGATGTCACGCTCAAAGAATCTTCCAAGAATCGATCGTGATATCTATGAGAACATCGCTTTGATCTTAGAATCAAATCCTTGTATCTTTGATTCTTTTGAAATATCTTCTTGTTGTAATCAAAATGAAAAAGAAAAAGAAATAAAAGAGAGGCAAGAGGCGAGTAAAAGAGAAAATGAGAGATTCTTGAAAGAGCTCAAGAAAGTCATTGAAAAAACCGATGAAAAAGAAAAAGAAATAAAAGAGAGGCAAGAGGCGAGTAAGAGTGAAAATGAGAGATTCTTGAAAGAGCTCGAGAAAGTCATTGAAAAAGCCGATGAAAAAGAAGTTGAACAAGAACAACGAGTGGAAAAAGAGATTGAGGAAAAAGAAACGAGAGATCTCGAGAAAAAAGAATCAAGTGAAAAAGAAAGTGAGCAAGCAAGGATCATTTCCACTAACCCACATGTTCGATCTTCTTGTGATGTAACTTTTCAGGTTCCTAAAGTCTTGTACGACCAATTCCAGCTTCACTATCTTCCAAACGAGAGATGTTTTCGATTATTTAAGAAAGGTAAGTACACAAATGACGACCACCCACTTGTGATTGACGGTAAGAAAGGTAAGGATTCCATGTTTATCGAATCAAGGTTGTCCGATTTAAAAAATTCTCATAAAGATTTTGATGGGTCAATTTCTGATATGCTACCATCATTTGATTTGATTAGTCCTTGTTCATCTCTTGATAACCCTACTTTGAAAAGTGCCGTGAAAATTCTATCTTGTGAGACATTTGATCCTTCTATTGGAATGGCTCACTCTAATCAAATTTTAGATATGTTTGATAAAAGCTTTGCACATACAAATGTTGGTTATATAAATTCTTAGGACTCATGTGTTAAATATGCCTGTTTAAATATGCCTGTTCATTTGGTTCGTGATAGATTTGAATCTTTGAATAGTTATATGTTCACCATGTCTTTGTTTGACATACATGATAAAATGCTTTCGCATGCAATGTTCAAACCGTTTGATTTTGGCCTTCAAGATAAAACTTCGAATTTTTATATGAGATTCCCATATCTTGATCTGTTTGGTTTTGTCAACTCTACATGCTTGCTTGATCGAGTGGAATTTAAGCCTTGTAGTGGGTTGATTACATCATTTTCTAACATGTTGTGGACATTGGAAATTATTCAAAATATATTACATGTTGGAACGAATGATCAAGTTCGTGTGTTCAAACCTGGTATTTGTTACTTTTATTCGTTTTATAGAAACTTCAAGCAACTTTCTTGTTGTGTATCTTATTTAAGTTTGTTTGATATTCGTACTTTAATTAAGGCAATGAAACTTAATGACTTTGGTTTTGTTTTGTTCCTTAATCATGTTGTTTGGCCACATATGAAATATTTGTTTCATTTTGAAAAGGTAAGGCTGACATAAGTAAATGGACTTGAATCGAATTCCAAATATGATCTATTTTTTTCTTTTAAGTCCATCAATTTTGTTAATACTAACCAATCTCGTTTTTCTGAATTCCACAATTCGAGGAGCATGAGATGTCATGGTGTCTCATCACCCATCGAAGTTGTTCGAGATAAAAGGTTTGTATTACATTACATTTATGAGGAGAGAAGATTTGTCTTGATTGACAAAGGTAAAACCAATTATAAATTTTCTTCTCTTCAAGATCATCAAGGTAAAGTCTTTGAAAATTTTCAAATACCTTTGCTTCGTTCAAATGAAGATGAAAATTTTATTGATTGGATGTCTGGAAATTCTTTGAATCATGATGTGTTTAATGGTAGTTTTTGGCCTAGTATTGATTTGTTTGTGTTGGATTGTGACAATGGACACAATGCTATCACAAATCATGATAATAAGCAAATGATTGAAAGATGTTGGCCATGGTACACTTTGCATGTACAATCACATGAATTTCTGCTTTTGAATAAACATATTGAAAAGTTTTGGATGTGGATTAGTATGCTTAACTTTTTGCAAATATTCATGACTAAGTATCCTTTTATCCAATTGAATCCACATGTTTGCATTGATGGAATAATGAAACTTTTAAATAAATTGAAGTATGTTTGCTTTGCCCAATTGAGATTATTGCCATATGATCTTTGGACTACATTCTATAAAAGCTATTTGGATTTGAATACTTTGCACTTGTCATTGTCAAAATTGATAAGTCATTTTGGCAAAATAAAATCAGTTTTTTGCTTAGCATTTGGTTTATCTTTAGGTTTTTGTTGTCTTAACCCACTGTTACTTATCTATGATGGTGATGTGCTTTCTTATCCATTGATAAACCATTTCCAAGATTGTGTGATATCTTCTATTCCGTTCGATCGAGGAAAGCTGAACGAGAGGAAATATTTTCCAATAGAGGAACAACTCGACTTGAGGACAAGTCGCCTAAAAGAGGGGGTATCTTATGCGAGCACGCCCCGCGAACTTCATTGGACAAGTATCCTGAGTCGAGCATTGCATTGCTGGCAAGATGATCCCAGCTCGTTTCCAGCTCCGCGAGCTTTGTCCAGTTCAAATTCAGCTCATTTGAGCTTGAATCAACTCAATACTTTAGTCTTTAATTATGTCTTGTTTAGTTAAATGCATCTTTAGTTAATGTCATGCATTATTGATCTACATATTTTAATTATGGCATGCATTATGTGTTCTGCATTTAATTAAGCCATGCATTAAGTAACTCATTTGTTCATTTAGTTTGCATTTTAAATAATTGCATTTAAGCATCTTAGTTAATAAATGAGTTGCTGGTCATTAATTCAACTCAACTTAGTTTAATTAATTGAGTTCTTTTAATAAATTTAATGTAACATCCTGAAATTGGGCCTAGAAGAATTGGGCCCAATGGGCCTTGAGCGTAGTAGCATTTTTACCAGGTTTAGGGTGTTATAATTATTGTATCAGAGCCTAGGTTCCAAAAATTCGACTGTGGATTTGGGTTCAAAAATGTTTTCAAAGGATGGTTTGGAAAATGGTTTAGAAAAATATATATCTGTTTTCTGGAAGTATGGCACCCGAGTCTCCGGCACCAATCCGCACTGTAAGTTTCCTGATACTTTGCTTTGTTATATGCTGTATTTCTGGTATCTATTCTGTGTGTTTGGTTTGGATGTGATGTTCGGATATAGAGGTGGTTGCGTATGAAATATTCGTCTGTTTTAATGGCTAGGTGTTTTTGAGTATGTGTAGGAGTTCTAAATTCTAGTTAAAAGTATATTAGTGTTATTAGAATCAGAGTGCGCAACGTGGGCATAGTGTTGTAAGTTAGGATGTACGGCTATTAGTTAGTTGGAAATTTCGAGGACGAAATTTCTTTAAGGAGGGTAGATTTGTAATATCCTGAAATTGGGCCTAGAAGAATTGGGCCCAATGGGCCTTGAGCGTAGTAGCGTTTTTACCGGGTTTGGGGGGTTACATTTAATTTTATTGTTGCCTCATTAATTAATCTAGTTACTAGGTTAATTTATTGATGCATGAGTTAAGTTCATTTAATATTGTTTTTCTTAATTAAACTAGTTGTTGGAATAAATGATGTTTAAGTGTTAGTTCATTTATTTAAGTCTAGTTGTTGGAATAAATGATGCTTAAGTGTTAGTTCATTTATTTAAGTCTAGTTGCTAGAATAAATGAAGCTTAAGTGTTAGTTCATTTATTTAAGTCTAGTTGCTGGAATAAATGATGCTTAAGTGTTAGTTCATTTAATTAAGTTAGTTGTTAATTTGTTTTAAGTTTAATAATTGCATTAATGTGACGGTTACATGTGATAATTGCAGGTGACTTTTCATCTTACAACCATTATTTCTAAAGGTTGTTAAGTAATTTAATTGAAGAGTTAATCACATTGAAGATGGAGTTATATGGCTAGAATTCCAAAGGTTGAGACTCTTCATTTGGTTGGTGACTTTTCAGTTGATCATGGAGAACTCAAAGGATTTTGACAAGCAATTTAATTGAAAAGTTAATCACATTAAACATGGAGTTATATGGCTAGAATTCCAAAGGTTGAGACTCTTCATTTGGTTGGTGATTTTTCGGTTGATCATGGAGAACTCAAAGGACTTTGACAAGCAATTTAATTGAAGAATTAATCATATTGAAGATGGGAGTTACATGGCTAGAATTTCAAAAGTTGAGACTATTCATTTGAAACCATTATTAGCCTCATTAAAAGTGACCATTCAACTAGCCTTATTTGATACTATGTATACATGTAATCAACATATTGTGTGGAGAACTTTTGATTTTTGGTTAATGATATTCTGCTCATTTTGTGAGACAAACGTTTCTCTATTTTCGTTCAAAGATTCGTTGGCTACCTAGTGTTCTAGTTGTGCCATTCGTTTTTCTTTGTCGAAACTGAACTTATCACTATTCGTAGTGTGGCGTTCAAACATACCGAGGTTCCTATCTTGCTAGATAGTGGGTCGAGGTCATCATAACCATTTCCTAAATCGAACTAAAGGGCTTATAAACAACGGGTCGATACCAAATCGATATTGGTTCTTGTTTGCATTTTTGTTTACCATTTTCCTTTCTTATCTATTTTTGAACCAAAATCTATTTATTCTTTCATATTCTACTTCGTCAAACCATACACTTAAACTATCATTTATTTTGCCAAAACTATTTCTTACCCATTCTACTAAACTAAATATTCATTGTTTCTCGAAGACGATTGGGAAATTTAAATACGACTTGACTCAACCCGAGGCGGATCGTATCATTTGGTATCAGAGCTAGAATTCAGAAGCTTAGAAGATCAAAGAACACAACGAAGATTAGCTTGGAAGTAAAAAAAATTTAAAAAATTGTATTTCATTTCTTTTGTACTCATCTTTTTACATTTGAAGTGAAAAAAAATAAAAAAATTTGAAACAAAATTCGAAACAAAAAAAGTTCTTGCAAGATAAGTGTTATCATTCTTTCTACTACCCCCGATCAACCCCAAAGTATTTTACCTTCCATTCTTTTACCCAACGCCACACATAAACCAACTTACAAACTTCTTTCAGCCTACCGACAACCATTCAATTCATCTTTTATTACCCATTTGAAACCGACCATCTAGACAAAGGTTTTTAGCTGTAATATCCTAGATTTAGGGGTTATGCGTTCGTGCATAATTCATGAGTTAGTATAGTCTAGTGAAGGCTTGGAATTATTAGCTAAGCTAGAGTAATTTTTAGTATTAAAAATTTAGTGAAGTGGATTAGGTGAACTTGACACTTAAGTTAATTCAAGTGTTAAATTAAGCACATGAGGAGTTAGTGGCAAAGTGGTTATGGCGTTTGAATGGGTAGCTTGAGGATAGAGGTTCGAGTAGCATGATTAGCATTTTGAAGACTTTATTTTTATGTATCCTAGCATTTAGTGTTGGTCAAGCTCTAATTATGGTAGGTTGGACTTTCAATTATTTCTTTATGGCAAGTTGAATATTAGTTTAAGGTAAGTTTGATGTTTGGGAAAGAAATCAATGGTTTTAAGGCTAATGGGAGAGCATAAGGCATGATATAAGGTATTTGGTTTTGGAAAGTGTTGGGTGGATAGGTTTGACTTGGAAGTCCATGTATGTGGACGGCATGTGTGGCTAGGGGGAGAGTGGCCGTATTTTTGGTTTGGTTGGTAGCTAGTTAGTGCCAACTTTCTCTTTGGTTAGTAGTCATTTTCGGCTAGCTTGGTAGGCATTCAACCTTTGCTTTGTGTCAAAACCAAAACTCCTTTGAACCTTACCAATTCTTCTCTTTTGTACACCATTTGGTATTTTATTTCTTTCCTCCCCAAAGCTATTCTCTTTAGCCGAATGTACCTTGATCTTTAGGTGCAATTTTGTACACTTTTCTTCTTTGGTAAAATAGGTGTTGGCCGAATCTCTTAATCCCTTTTTCTCTCTTTCCTTTCTTTTGAATATTGTTCAAAATCATAATATTTCTTTTACTTTCTTCTTGGCCGAATCTCTTTCTTCCCCATTCCTCTTGATTTTTCTTTCATTGGTTGCTAAAGCCGAATCATCCTTCTTCTCTTTTCATTTTTTTTCTTTGCCATACTAATTGTTCATCTCTTTCGAGCCGAATATCAATTGTTTTCTTTATTCTAAAACCATAGCCGAAACTTCTCATATCCTTTTGATTTGTCTTGGCCGAATTTCTTCAAGGGTAGGACTTCATTTGGTTTTCTTCAATCGGTTTTGGAAGATAGGTATGTGTTATGGCCGTTTTTCCTTATTCTTTTTCTTGTTTCTATGTTGTTTCTCTTGAGGGCAAAGGCCGAATTTTGGGCACTTGTTGCAAGGTTCTAATCATTCTTAGAAACTGATTTTTTTAGGCTCCTCGGGACGTTGGAAGCGATGAATCTAAGCCTCGTTTCTTTTTCAATCGTTTTGGGTAAGCTTTTTAGGTAAGACTTGGTATTTCAAGTGATAACTCTTTGGGATTTAGTGGTTTGGCCGAATGGCCTTTGTTTATAATCTAAGTTTTGGCCGATTGTAGGACAAGGTGATCTAGTGCGGTAGATCGGATCTTCTGATTTTAGTACTTGCGTTAGTGTCAGGTGTGTATCTTATACACTTTATAATTTGGTGATATGTATTTATATATATACTAATCGTTTTATTAAAGTGAAAAACTATGAGATATTGATTTGATACCTTGAAGGGTATGAGCAAGGATTCGGGTAAGTCCGTTTCAATATGATGTTAATATATGTTGATTGATATCATGATCTATTTTTTAAATATGTTATATTATCATATCAAAGTATGATGGCATGATTGATACTCTTAATACATTGGTTTGGGAATGTGAGTGGAGGGGGAAGGATTTGATATCCGTGTCTTTGGACACCAGAGGTTTGGCACCTCCAGGGATTTGGTATCACATTTGTGTCTTTAGGACACCAGAGGTTTGGTACCTCATAGCGACTCGTCCCTGTGGTCTAGCACCACCGTGGGTTGGCCCCACTTTTGAGATATGGGATCGTCGCCAGTGATTTGGTATCACACGTGGGTTAGCCCCACAACTTGATTATTTGTGACTTTGGTCACCAGTGATTTGGTATCACATTTGTGTCTTTGGGACACCAGAGGTTTGGCACCTCATAGCGACTCGTCCCTGTGGTCTAGCACCACCGTGGGTTGGCCCCACTTTTGAGATATGGGGTTGTCGCCAGTGATTTGGTATCACACGTGGGTTGGCCCCACAACTTGATTATCGTGACTTTGGGTCACCAGTGGTTTGACACCACCAGTGGTTTGGTACCACAAGGGGTAGAAAAGGAGATAAGGATGGCTAGGTTGGGTGCATTATATATTTATACATGTTGCTCGATTATAAATTGTGTAAGAATGTTGCATTAACCGGGGGAAGGATTTATGCACTGAGTCTTGGTGACTCACCTTCTCCCTTATCTTTTCAGGTGATTCGTGAGATCGCGGATGAGGAGCCAGATGAACTCGAGGAGGCCGTGCAATAAAATTTGATTTTACATCTTTGATTTTGGGTACTTTACCTTATTTAAATTTGGTTTCATATTTATTTTGGGTTTGTAATAAGGCCATTTAAATTACGATTTTGGATTATTTATATGCTTTGGATATGTTTTAAATATGGCTTAATAAATATCATGGATGATTTAATAATTGAGCCCAAAGTTTTCTAAACTATAGAACGCAACGATTTTTCCAAAATCTTACCATCGGGTAATATAAATTGTTTGATAGTAAAATTTCAACTTAAGTGTTTTCGACTTCTTAAATTATTTCAAAATTAAAGTTTCTACACTAAAATTCAAATGGTTTTCAAAGTAATAATTTAGATTTTTCTTAAAATGGTATAAAGGTTTTCTAACCTATGGTTTGACAATTACGCTTTAAAGTTTATTTATGGAATTTCAAATTAAGTTATCAGTTTTTAACTTATTATACACCCGTTTTCTACAAATATAGAACAACAAAGAGTTTTTCATTAAAATTTTTATCGTTAACCCGAATTTCTTCATAACGTTTTCCTCTGTGGCA
This sequence comes from Gossypium australe, assembly GCA_005393395.2. Lineage (NCBI taxonomy): Eukaryota > Viridiplantae > Streptophyta > Magnoliopsida > Malvales > Malvaceae > Gossypium > Gossypium australe. The sequence continues at coordinate 79,030,819 of CM016625.1, read as the reverse complement.
TGCCGGATTCGGTCATGGCGTATTGACCGGGTTTGGGGTGTTACAAATTGGTATCAGAGCCAAGTTCAAAGGCTCGGCTGTGGGCCCAAGGCCCAAATGTTTTCAAATATGGTCTTAAAACATTTTGTTTGAAATTATATGATTTGAAAGGCATGGCACCGAGTCTCCGGCACCGATTCACCCAGGTAAGTACCTCAAACTGTTGATTTTGATGATAATGATGATGGCATGACTGGATAGTAGTAGGAACTACTCTAGAGACTCAAAACTATAGGTTGGATGTACTCGCGAAAACAAAACTCTTTAATAAGAATTATTCATAAGACTGTGTTCTAAAGATAGTGAAATAATGACTAATTCATAAAACTTTTAAATCAGATAAGTCGAGACTTTAGACATGAGCACTCGAGGTCGTGGTCGTGTTATGCGTGGACGTGGTCGTGGTAGGATGGCTGTGTTTGAGCCAGTAAGGTCGGGTCAAGGATCCGAGAATGAGGTACCACCATCCCCACCACCAGCGGTTGGAGTTGAGCATCAGGATCAAACGGGGGATGACGCAGTGTCTCAGGCGATGCTGTGAGTTCTTGAGAGGGTAGCTGGAATAGGTGGAGGCGCGGGAGCTCGAAAATCTGTACCTGAGCGACTCCGAGCCAATGGAGCCGAGGTATTTCGAGGTGTTTCGGGTGTAGCTCCCAGTTCGGCTTAGAGGCGACGGAGCGAATCATGGATGACTTGGATCTGAATGCTGAGGAAAAGCTGAAAGGGATAGTGTCGCTTCTTAGGGATGAGTCATATCAGTGGTGGCTCACGGTGAGGAATAGTGCTGCGGCGGAGGATCTCACTTGGGACTATTTTAAGGCAGCGTATCAGAAGAAATATATTGGGTCTAGTTACGTTGATGCGCAGCGTAAGGCATTTCTGAGTTTGGTCCAAGGGAGTAAGTCCGTATCAGAATATGAGGCAGAGTTCTTAAGATTGAGCCAGTATGCTGGAGGTATCGTGGTTTCGGAGCACGAGCGATGTGTCCGGTTCGAGGATGGTTTAAAAGATGAGCTGAGGTTGCTGATTGCTCCACATCAGGAGCGAGAGTTTCCTACGTTGGTTGAAAAGACTAAGATTGCTGAAGGAATAAAGGAATCTGCAAGGCAAAATCACGACAGGAATAGACATAAGAAAGGTTTTGAATCATCTGGGTCGGCCGAAGATTCTCAAAAAAGGGTTAGGCAGAATGGGCCGAATCAGTCTGTGAGGCCTGTTACTGCTAATCAGGGACCAGCATAATGTAACCGATGTGGGAAATTTCATTGGAGCGAATGTTGGACCGGAGGGAAAGGATGTTTTGAGTGTGGCTCGCTGGATCATCGTGTGAAGGACTGTCCACGTAAGCTAGCCAGGAATCAGTCTGAGGGTCAAGGTCATGCTCAGTTCAGAAAGGAGGGACCGTCACCGCAGAGAGGTCGTGGTAATGGTAGAGGAGGTAATGGTTCTGGTCGAGGCTGCGGAGCATCGGGCAGAGGTGCAAGTCACACTGAGGCAAGACAGCCTGGTTTGGTGTATGCAGCAAGACGTCGAGAGGAGGGCGACGCATCGGACGTCATAACCAGTATGTTCTTGATCATTGGATTTCCATATACTGCTTTGATTGATGTGGGTTCGACGTATTCAAATGTTGTTACTAGTATAGTAGTGTTATTAAGATCAGAGTGCGCAGCAAGAGCGTAATGTGGTGAGTTAGACTGTACGATTCATCGCTAGTAAGTAATTTCAAGGACGAAATTATTTTTTTAGGAGGGTAGAATTGTAATATCCTAGATTTAGGGGTTATACGTTCGTGCATAATTCATGAGTTAGTATAGTCTAGTGAAGGCTTGGAATTATTAGCTAAGCTAGAGTAATTTTTAGTATTAAAAATTTAGTGAAGTGGATTAGGTGAACTTGACACTTAAGTTAATTTAAGTGTTAAATTAAGCACATGAGGAGTTAGTGGCAAAGTGGTTATGGCGTTTGAATGGGTAGCTTGAGGATAGAGGTTCGAGTAGCATGATTAGCATTTTGAAGACTTTATTTTTATGTATCCTAGCATTTAGTGTTGGTCAAGCTCTAATTATGGTAGGTTGGACTTTCAATTTTTTCTTTATGGCAAGTTGAATATTAGTTTAAGGTAAGTTTGATGTTTGGTAAAGAAATAAATGGTTTTAAGGCTAATGGGAGAGCATAAGGCATGATATAAGGTATTTGGTTTTGGAAAGTGTTGGGTGGATAGGTTTGACTTGGAAGTCCATGTATGTGGACGGCATGTGTGGCTAGGGGGAGAGTGGTCGTATTTTTGGTTTGGTTGGTAGCTAGTTAGTGCCAAATTTCTCTTTGGTTAGTAGTCATTTTCGGCTAGCTTGGTAGGCATTCAACCTTTGCTTTGTGTCAAAACCGAAACTCCTTTGAACCTTACCAATTCTTCTCTTTTGTGCACCATTTGGTATTTTATTTCTTTCCTCTCCAAAGCTATTCTCTTTAGCCGAATGTACCTTGATCTTTAGGTGCAATTTTGTACACTTTTCTTCTTTGGTAAAATAAGTGTTGGCCGAATCTCTTAATCCCTTTTTCTCTCTTTTCTTTCTTTTGAATATTGTTCAAAATCATAACATTTCTTTTACTTTCTTCTTGGCCGAATCCCTTTCTTCCCCATTCCTCTTGATTTTTCTTTCATTGGTTGCTAAAGCCGAATCATCCTTCTTCTCTTTTCATTTTTTTTCTTTGCCATACTAATTCTTCATCTCTTTCGAGCCGAATATCAATTGTTTTCTTTATTCTAAAACCATAGCCGAAACTTCTCATATCCTTTTGATTTGTCTTGGCCGAATTTCTTCAAGGGTAGGACTTCATTTGGTTTTCTTCAATCGGTTTTGGAAGATAGGTATGTGTTATGGCCGTTTTTCCTTATTCTTTTTCTTGTTTCTATGTTGTTTCTCTTGAGGGCAAAGGCCGAATTTTGGGCACTTGTTGCAAGGTTCTAATCATTCTTAGAAACTGATTTCTTTTACGCTCCTCGGGACGTTGGAAGCGATCAATCTAAGCCTCGTTTCTTTGTCAATCGTTTTGGGTAAGCTTTTAGGTAAGACTTGGTATTTCAAGTGATAACTCTTTGGGATTTAGTGGTTTGGCCGAATGGCCTTTGTTTATAATCTAAGTTTTGGCCGATTGTAGGACAAGGTGATCTAGTGCGGTAGATTGGATCTTCTGATTTTAGTACTTGCGTTAGTGTCAGGTGTGTATCTTATACACTTTATAATTCGGTGATATGTATTTATATATATACTAATCGTTTTATTAAAGTGAAAAACTATGAGATATTGATTTGATACCTTGAAGGGTATGTGCAAGGATTCGGGTAAGTCCGTTTCAATATGATGTTAATATATGTTGATTGATATCATGATCTATTTTTTAAATATGTTATATTATCATATCAAAGTATGATGGCATGATTGATACTCTTAATACATTGGTTTGGGAATGTGAGTGGAGGGGGAAGGATTTGATATCCGTGTCTTTGGACACCAGAGGTTTGGCACCTCCAGGGATTTGGTATCACATTTGTGTCTTTGGGACACCAGAGGTTTGGCACCTCATAGCGACTCGTCCCTGTGGTCACCACCGTGGGTTGGCCCCACTTTTGAGATATGGGATTGTCGCCAGTGATTTGGTATCACACGTGGGTTGCCCCCACAACTTGATTATCGTGACTTTGGGTCACCAGTGGTTTGGCACCACCAGTGGTTTGGTACCACACGGGGTAGAAAAGGAGATAAGGATGGCTAGGTTGGGTGCATTATATATTTATACATGTTGCTCGATTATAAATTGTGTAAGAATGTTGCATTAACCGAGGGAAGGATTTATGCACTGAGTCTTGGTGACTCACCTTCTCCCTTATCTTTTCAGGTTATTCGTGAGATCGCGGATGAGGAGCCGGATGAACTCGAGGAGGCCATGCAATAAAATTTGATTTTACATGAACTTCGATTTTGGGTACTTTACCTTATTTAAATTTGGTTTCATATTTATTTTGGGTTTGTAATAAGGCCATTTAAATTACGATTTTGGATTATTTATATGCTTTGGATATGTTTTAAATATGGCTTAATAAATATCATGGATGATTTAATAATTGAGCCCAAAGTTTTCTAAACTATAGAACGCAACGATTTTTCCAAAATCTTACCATCGGGTAATATAAATTGTTTGATAGAAAAATTTCAACTTAAGTGTTTTCGACTTCTTAAATGATTTCAAAATTAAAGTTTCTACACTAAAATGCAAATGGTTTTCAAAGTAATAATTCGGATTTTTCTTAAAATGGTATAAAGGTTTTCTAACCTATGGTTTGACAATTACGCTTTAAAGTTTATTTATGGAATTTCAAATTAAGTTATCAGTTTTTAACTTATTATACACCTGTTTTCTACAAATATAGAACAACAAAGAGTTTTTCATTAAAATTTTTATCGTTAACCCGAATTTCTTCAAAACGTTTTCCTCTGTGGCATGCTGGATTCGGTCATGGCGTATTGACCGAGTTTGGGGTGTTACATTAGCCTTGGCGAATCTATGCACGAAGTTACGAGAAAGGTAAAGAGAGGTAAAAGGCACGAGTGTGTTCATCAAAGAAAAAGCCTTATACGAGTGAAACACGAGTATGAGTGAATTTTCTTTGTGAGTGACTTGTGAGTTTTTGTGGTGAGGTTTTAATATTTTTTTCTATTTTATTTCTTTTTAACAAACTCTCTTTTCAGAAAATAAAATGAATCAAGAAGCGTTGTCAGCATCCGATTATCAATACTTGTTGAATGGAATGCGAAGCATCGTGAACACCAAGTTTGACAATTTGCACAAGCGGTTGGATCGAATCAAGGTACGAGACCAACAAGATCGACTCTCTTCAAATCAAAGGTCTGAGTTAAGGTCGTCTCGAAGACACACTTTTGAAGAACATTCGAGAAGAGACTGTGACCGAGATTCTTATTCCTCAAGAAGTTTGAGACGGTATGAATCAAACCACAAATTTGAAACTTTTCAAAGTTACCAACGAGGAAGTGAACATGGTTCATATACGTCCAAGTATTCCTCTACGAAATATCATTCTCGAAGTGGTTCAAATCATTCGACGAGGAATTCATGGCGAAACAAAGCAACTAACGAGTGTGAAGCCTATTACGAAGATGAATACGCAAGCACGAGTTATTCGTCTTATGATTCCTAGATGTCACGCTCAAAGAATCTTCCAAGAATCGATCGTGATATCTATGAGAACATCGCTTTGATCTTAGAATCAAATCCTTGTACCTCCAATTCTTTTGAAATATCTTCTTGTTGTAATCAAAATGAAAAAGAAAAAGAAATAAAAGAGAGGCAAGAGGCGAGTAAGAGAGAAAATGAGAGTGAAACACCCCAAACCCGGCCCACGAGCCTCAACCGGATTTGGTATGTTCCTTGAGTAAAACATTTTAAAAACTTGTTTGTTACTTTGGAAAAATTTTAGTGATTTTGAAGAAAATTTGATTTGTGTTGATTTCAAATTGAAAACAATGTTATTCTTGAAATCTAGATCTTAATAAAACTTTATTTTAGTACTGGAAAACAATAAGTTAAAAGTATTCAATTTATCTTTGAGAAAAGTTATTTAAAACTTGAAATAATAATAATCATATCATAATGAAATCAAATAAAATGTATGCATAAAAACAATTCAATAGTAATGGCCTTATTACAACTAAAAAAAATACCAAATAAATCCCGAAAATAAAATAATAGAAAACGCAAGTTCAACTTTTGAAATCCCGAAAATATTCAGCATGGCCACCACCTAGTCTCCGCCGACCCGGTCCAAGTCACTGTATGTCACCTAAAAAGATATCCCACAACTGGGTGAGTCAAACAGACTCAGTGTGTAACATTCAACACATAGTCCCAACCGATTTAGGCATATCAAAACATACATATATATATATATATAGCAAATAGAGATAATGATGCAATCCCGAACCCAAACCTAAATATCCATCCTCTACACATCACCCGTACCAACCAATCACACCGTGGGGATTACTAAATCGACCCTCCATCCGCTACACACCATCGAAGGCAATCACTGCAGACGACTTGCACATCGCCCTTATAAATTGTGGCATAGCCACCAGATAATGTGACAAAGTCACCAGATAACAATATGTGACATAAGTCCCCACATTCAGATTATGTGACATGAGTCACCAGATATTGTGGTAAAGACCACCAGATCACTTCCCCTTCACATATCACCCTTATGCCCATATGTCATACAAAACATGCAAAATCATGCCATATATCTTATTCCATGTTCATAACGAATTCACTTATATGTCATATTCAATCTTCATAACACTATTAACATAGTATTAAAAGTGAACGTACCTGGGTACTCTGTACCATCGTATGGTACCTTTAGCCATATCTTTCATATTTTCATTAACACATATATTAAATTAATACCGTAAATCTATTAGGAAACAATGTAGAGTTACACACCTGATAATGGTGATTACGATACTACCGATACCAACGCTCTCGCTAGCAAGAATTAACAATGAAATACTTATCCCTATCGAACAGCCCCTAAAATATCATAATCAAAATCGGCCAACTTAATAGACAAATATGGCCTTTGGCCGAATATTACTCTTGCTTACCTTGGATATTTAAATCCCGAATGATCTCCCCCTAAACGTCGGCTACAGAGAAACCCCGAAACTTTCCTTCAAGATTCGGCCAAAGAAGCTAAGAGGATTAGAATCTTGCTTTTCGATAGTCAAAGAGAGATAAAGAAAAAGAGACTAGCCTAGAAGAGATCCTTACCGAAAAAGAATGACGAAAATGTATTTGGTCAAAAACCTCCAAAAAAAAATTCGGCAGATGAAGTAGAGAAATAGATTCCAATAAGAAAGAAGATAGGTTTTCGGTGCTTAGAAGCAATCGGTTTCAATGGTGTCAATAGAGTGAAACTTTCGGCTTTAGAAGAGAATAGCAAGGTTATAGATTCGACTTTAACAAAATAGAAAGAAAAGAAGAGAAAGGAAAAGAAAAAGAAAAGAAGAAATGATCAAAGAGACTAAATGGTTTCGGTTATGAAAGAATTTGAACAAAGAAAAAGTTTTTGATAATGGTGCACATTCGATCAAGTAAGAAAAAGAATGAAAGAAAAATCCCTTCAAAAGTAAAAATATTTCGGTACCAAAAAGAAAGAAAAGTTTGAGAGGAAAAGAAGAAAAAGGGATACCAATATGGTCAAAGATGGTAGCCAAAACAAAACAAAATTTTCACCTAATGCCCATGACAAAATTCGGCTAAGGAAAAAGATTTTGGAGAAAAGGGAAAAAGATGCACAAAATGCCAAGAATTTGGCCAACTATCTTCCCCCTAATCCCATACAATATTCGGCCAAACCCCCCTAGCCCCCTAAGCCGTCCACAATCATGGTCAAAATGACCATGAAAAATTTCCAAAACATCACCCATACATCAAGCCTTATGTTCCCTTATCCTTCCATAACACCTTGATTCCATACCTTAACTAATAACTTGCCTTTTTCCTTTAGTCTACTATCCAAAAATGAAAGAAAATCCATCCATACCAAATATAGAGCTTGGCCTACACTTGATGTAAATGTGCAGAAAAATATAGTCTCCAAAATGCACTCTATGCTATTCGAACCACTCCCCTCAAGTAACCATTCATGCGCCATTTCTACCATGCCACTAACTCTTCTTATGCTAAATTAAGACACTTAAATTAACTTAAGCATCATAATCACTTGATCCACTTCACTAAATTCTCCATACTAAAAATTATTCTAAATCCAAATAATTCCAAGCCTTCACAAGACTATATTAATCACACAATAAAATCATATCCGAGCTAACACAATCAACAAGATGATACTCAAATTTTAGGATGTTACAACTCTACCCTCCTAAAAGAAAATTTCGTCCTCGAAATTACCTGACTAGAACAAGTGAGGGTATTGCTGTCGCATTACCTCTTCCAGCTCCCACGAAGCTTCTTCCGATCCATGATTACGCCATAACACTTTGACGAGAGGAACTGATTTCCTCCATAACACCTTCACATCCCGATCTAGAATCTGAATCGGCTCTTCCTCGTAGGACAAATCTGGTCGAAGTTCCACCTCCCCAACTGGCACGACATGAGATGGATCCAACCGGTAACGACCTAGCATCGAAACATGGAACACATCGTGCATTTGCTTCAACTCCGAAGGCATCTCTAATTGATATGCCACTGGTCCAAACCCACTTTAACACCCGATAAGGTCCTATAAACCTGGGACTTAACTTTCTTTTGCGACCAAATCTCATCACCTTCTTCCAAGGCGACACTTTAAGAAATACTTGATCTCCCACAACAAACTCTATTTCCTTCCGCTTAATATCTGCGTACGACTTTTGCCTGTCAGATGCCTCCTTTAACCGAGCCCGAATTACCTTAACCTTTTCTTTGGATTCAGCCACCATCTCTGGACCCAAAACTTGACGTTCCCCTAATTCTGTCCGACACGTAGGAGTGCGACACTTCCGTCCATAAGGCGCTTTATACGGTGCCATCCGAATACTTGCTTGGTAACTGTTATTGTATGCAAACTCCGTTAAAGGTAAAAATTCTTCCCAACTTCCTCTGAAGTCTATCACACAACCCCTTAACATATCCTCTAACACTTGGATTACTCGCTCATATTGACCGTCAGACTGTGGATGAAATGCCGTACTGAAGTCTAATCTGGTGCCTAAAGCCTGATGTAGTGCTTTCCAAAACTGAGACGTAAACCTTGGATTCCTATCCGAAATAATCGACTCCGGCACTCCATGCAACCTCACAATTTCCGCCACATACAACCTCACCAACTTATGTAACGAATAATCAACCCGTACTGGAATGAAATGTGCAGACTTCGTTAATTGATCCACTATTACCCATACTGAGTCCTTCTTAGTAGGCGTAAAGGGAAGCCCACTAACAGAGTCCATGGTGATACGCTCCCATTTCCATTGCGGAATATTTATCGGCTGAAGCAATCCTAACGGAACTTGGTGTTCAGCCTTGACTTGCTGACACGTCAAGCACTTTCCTACAAATTTTGTAACTTCCCGCTTAAGACCAGGCCACCAAAACTGATCCCGAAGATCTCTGTATAACTTACTTCCTCCAGGATGCATAGCATAAGGGCTACTATGCGATTCCTGGAGAATCCTTCGCCTCAGCTCCTCATCCCTTGGCATACAGACCTTACCCTTGAAACACAACACCCCGTCACTATTAACACCATAATCTTCCAATTCCCCACTCTGCATTTGCCGTAACTTAGCACTTAAATCTTCATCTACTAATTGTTTCTCTTTCACTTGACTCAACCATGTCAGCTTTACTTGCAACTCTGCTAACAAACTTCCGTCGTCATAAAGGCTAAGATGTGCAAACATCACCCTCAGATCCGACACTACTTTCCGACTTAAGGCGTCTGCCACCACATTCGCCTTGCCCGGGTGATACTCTATAGAACAATCGTAGTCTTTCAACAACTCCACCCACCTTCGCTGTCTCAGATTCAGCTCCTTCTGAGTCACCAGATACTTCAGACTCTTGTGGTCCGTATAAATCACTGACTTTTCTCCATATAGATAGTGCCTCCATACCTTAAGGGCAAAAACCACCACCGCCAACTCCAAGTCATGCGTCGGGTAGTTAACCTCATGTGGCCTTAATTACCGAGACGCATAAGCGACTACCTTCCCGTCTTGCATCAGAACACATCCTAATCCGGTATGAGAAGCATCACAATACACCACAAAATCCTTCCCTGCCTCAGGCTAAATCAAAACCGGAGCTTCAGTCAAAACCTTCTTAAGCTTCTCAAAGCTCTCTTGCTACTTATCCGTCCATACGAAAGGTACTTCTTTTCTCAACAACTTCGTCAAAGATGCAGCTATCGATGAGAATCCTTCTACGAGCCTTCTGTAGTAGCCTGCTAAACCCAAGAAACTGCGAACCTCAGCTACAGACTTAGGTTTCTTCCAATCCAACACTGCCTCAATCTTCCGAGGATCCACCCTTATACCTTCCGCAAACACCACATGTCCTAAAAACGCAACTTCCTTCAGCCAAAATTCACACTTGCTGAATTTGGCATAAAGCTTCTTCACCCTTAACACTTGCAACACTATCCGACGATGCTCATCATGCTCTGCCTCAGACTTGGAATATACTAAAATGTCATCTATAAACACAACGACAAACTGATCCAAATAGGGTTGGAAAACCCGATTCATCATATCCATGAATGCAGCTGGGGCATTCGTCAATCCGAACGGCATTACTAGGAACTCATAATGCCCGTATCTTGTTCAGAAAGCTGTCTTATGGATATCCACTTCCTTCACCTTAAGCTGATGATATCCCGATCGTAGATCTATCTTTGAGAAAACCGCAGCTCCCTTAAGCTGATTGAACAAGTCGTCAATCCTTAGCAAAGGGTACTTGTTCTTGATGGTCAGCTTATTCAACTGTCGGTAGTCTATGCACATACGCATAGTCCCGTCCTTCTTCTTCATGAACAAGACCGATGCTCCCCATGGAGACACACTGGGTCGGATAAACCCACGATCAAGCAAATCTTGAATCTGAGCCTTGAGCTCACTCAACTCCTTTGGTGCCATTCTATACGGAGCGATAGATACTGGCACCGTTCCAGGCAACAAATCAATCCCAAATTCCACCTCACGATCCGGAGGCAATCCAGGAAGTTCTTTCGGAAAGACATCCACAAATTCTCTCACAGTTCTGACCTCTTCAACAATTGCCTCCTTAGCCTCCAAGGCACTGACAAACATAAGAAAAGCCAAACAACCCTTCCTAACCATCTTTTCTGCCTTAAGGGCAGATACTACATTTGACAAGTAATTCCGTCTTTCACCCAACACTACAACTTCCTTATCGTCAAAAGTTCTCAATGACAGGCGCTTAGCAGCACAATCTACATTCGCACGATACTTCATTAACCAGTCCATGCCTAAGATTAGATCAAATTCCCCGAATGGCAACTCTATTAAGTCAGCCGGAAACTGCGTCCCTTGCACTTCTAAAGGCACTTCCCTAAAGAGTTTATCTACTACTACAGTCTGTCCTAAAGGACTAAGTACAGTCATCTTCCTAGGTACAGTCCCAGAGTTCACATGCAGAGTTCCAGATACTTCACTAGCGATGTAAGAATGAGTTGACCCTATATCTATCCAAGGGTGTTTTAGTAATTTTTACAAACCAGGGGTATTTGGGTAATTTTGTAAATCGGGAATATTTTGGAAAAATTTTCAAAAATAATTTTCCTACAAACCAAAGAGGTAATTTGGTGAATTTAAAACTAAGGTTTTAATAAAACCGTGTAGCTAGTCCCTTTCGGGTTTTAATTATCGAGTTTAGTCCCGTGAATAAGTCCTCTTGGTTAGGGTGAACCGTCACTATGCACCAGGTAGGATTCGAGTGGAGAGGAGGTGAGTCACTAGGACTACTTAAATACCAAGCTCCCACCGAAACCAATCCTAGACATGCGCACAATGGTTGCCACACCCTAACTCGGCGACTCACTCACAGGTTTGTTTAATTAGGCTTTAAGTTTTATGTAATTCTGTGTTGGAGTAAACTAATCCTAGAGTTCAATAGTTCCTAGTGTACTAATCTACGTTCCCTTTATACCCACATACAAACCATACAATAAGTCATACAACAGTTAGGGGTACTTACCTGGTGGACTTTGGGTCGGAGACTTAGGTCCCATGTCAGAAAACCTGCTCATTTCCAAAATTTTTCACAAAATCTTAATTGGGCTTAATTTTGAAAACGTTGTGGGCTTTAAACCCAAGGCCGAGTGTTAAAAAACTGGGCTCTGATACCAAGTTAAAACACCCCAAACCCGGCCCACGAGCCTCAACCGGATCTGGTATGTTCCTTGAGTAAAACATTTTAAAAACTTGTTTGTTACTTTGGAAAAGTTTTAGTGATTTTGAAAAAAATTTGATTTGTGTTGATTTCAAATTGAAAACAATGTTATTCTTAAAATCTAGATCTTAATAAAACTTTATTTTAGTACTGGAAAACAATAAGTTAAAAGTATTCAATTTATCTTTGAGAAAAGTTATTTAAAACTTGAAATAATAATAATCATATCATAATGAAATCAAATAAAATGTATGCATAAAAACAATTCAATAGTAATGGCCTTATTACAACTGAAAAAAATACCAAATAAATCTCGAAAATAAAATAATAGAAAATGCAAGTTCAACTGTTTGAAATCCCGAAAATATTCAGCATGGCCACCACCTAGTCTTCGCCGACCCGGTCCAAGTCACTGTATGTCACCTGAAAAGATATCCCACAATGGGGTGAGTCAAACAGACTCAGTGTGTAACAGTCAACACATAGTCCCAACCGATTTAGGCATATCAAAACATACATATATATATAGCAAATAGAGATAATGATGCAATCCCGAACCCAAACCTAAATATCCATCCTCTACACATCACCCGTACCAACCAATCACATCGTGGGGATTACTAAATCGACCCTCCATCCGCTACACAACAACGAAGGCAGTCGCTGCAGATGACTTGCACATCGCCCTTATAAATTGTGGCATAGCCACCAGATAATGTGACAAAGTCACCAGATAACAGTATGTGACATAAGTCACCACATTCATATTATGTGACATGAGTCACCAGATATTGTGGTAAAGACCACCAGATCACTTCCCCTTCACATATCACCCTTATGCCCATATGTCATACAAAACATGCAAAATCATGCCATATATCTTATTCCATGTTCATAACGAATTCACTTATATGTCATATTCAATCTTCATAACACTATTAACATAGTATTAAAAGTGAACGTACCTGGGTACTCTGTACCATCGTATGGTACCTTTAGCCATATCTTTCATATTTTCATTAACACAAATATTAAATTAATACCGTAAATCTATTAGGAAACAATGTAGAGTTACACACCTGATAATAGTGATTACGATACTACCGATACCAACGCTCTCGCTAGCAAGAATTAACAATGAAATACTTATCCCTATCGAACTGCCCCTAAAATATCATAATCAAAATCGATCAACTTAATAGACAAATATGGCCTTTGGCCAAATATTACTCTTGCTTACCTTGGATATTTAAATCCCGAATGATCTCCCCCTAAACGTCGGCTACAGAGAAACCGCAAAACTTTCCTTTAAGATTCGGCCAAAGAAGCTAAGAGGATTAGAATCTTGCTTTTCGATAGTCAAAGAGAGATAAAGAAAAAGAGATTAGCCTAGAAGAGATCCTTACCGAAAAAGAATGACGAAAATGTATTTGGTCAAAAACCTCCAAAAAAAAAAATTGGCAGATGAAGTAGAGAAATAGATTCCAATAAGAAAGAAGATAGGTTTTTGGTGCTTAGAAGCAATCGGTATCAATTGTGTCAATGGAGTGAAACTTTTGGCTTTAGAAGAGAATAGCAAGGTTATAGATTCGGCTTTAACAAAATAGAAAGAAAAGAAGAGAAAGGAAAAGAAAAAGAAAAGAAGAAATGATCAAAGAGACTAAATGGTTTCGATTATGAAAGAATTTGAACAAAGAAAAAGTTTTTGATAATGGTGCACATTCGGTCAAGTAAGAAAAAGAATGAAAGAAAAATGCCTTCAAAAGTAATAATATTTCGGTACCAAAAAAGAAAGAAAAGTTTGAGAGGAAAAGAAGAAAAAGGGATACCAGTATGGTCAAAGATGGTAGCCAAAACAAAACAAAATTTTCACCTAATGCCCATGACAAAATTCGGCTAAGGAAAAAGATTTTGGAGAAAAGGGAAAAAGATGCACAAAATGCCAAGAATTTGGCCAACTATATTCCCCCTAATCCCATACAATATTCGGCCAAACCCCCCTAGCCCCCTAAGCCGTCCACATTCATGGTCAAAATGACCATGAAAATTTTCCAAAACATCACCCATACATCAAGCCTTATGTCCCCTTATCCTTCCATAACACCTTGATTCCATACCTTAACTAATAACTTGCCTTTTTCCATTAGTCTACTATCCAAAAATGAAAGAAAATCCATCCATACACAATATAGAGCTTGGCCGACACTTGATGTAAATGTGCAAAAAAAAATAGTCTCCAAAATGCACTCTATGCTATTCGAACCACTCCCCTCAAACAACCATTCATGCGCCATTTCCACCATGCCACTAACTCTTCTTGTGCTAAATTAAGACACTTAAATTAACTTAAGCATCATAATCACTTGATCCACTTCACTAAATTCTCCATACTAAAAATTATTCTAAATCCAAATAATTACAAGCCTTCACAAGACTATATTAATCACACAATAAAATCATATCCGAGCTAACACAATCAACAAGATGATACCCAAATTTTAGGATGTTACAGAGAGATTCTTGAAAGAGCTCGAGAAAGTCATTGAAAAAGCTGATGAAAAAGAAAAAGAAATAAAAGAGAGGCAAGAGGCGAGTAAGAGAGAAAATGAGAGATTCTTGAAAGAGCTCGAGAAAGTCATTGAAAAAGCCGATGAAAAAGAAGTTGAACAAGAACAACGAGTGGAAAAAGAGATTGAGGAAAAAGAAACGAGAGATCTCGAGAAAAAAGAATCAAGTGAAAAAAGAAAGTGAGCAAGCAAGGATTGTTTCCACTAACCCACCTGTTCGATCTTCTTGTGATGTAACTTTTCAGGTTCCTAAAGTCTTGTACGACCAATTCCAGCTTCACTATCTTCCAAACGAGAGATGTTTTTGATTATTCAAGAAAGGTAAGTACGCAAATGATGACCACCCACTTGTGATTGAAGGTAAGAAAGTTAAGGATTCCATGTTTATCGAATCAAGGTTGTCCGATTTAAAAATTTCTCATAAAGATTTTGATGGGTCAATTTCTGATATGCTACCATCATTTGATTTGATTAGTCCTTGATCATCTCTTGATGACCCTGCTTCGAAAAGTGCCGTGAAAATTCTGTCTTATGACACATTTGATCCTTCTATTGGAATGGCTCACCCTAATCGAATTTTAGATATGTTTGATAAAAGCTTTGCACATACAAATGTTGGTTATATAAATTCTTAGGACTCATGTGTTAAATATGTCTGTTTAAACATGCCTGTTCATTTGGTTCGTGATAGATTTGAATCTTTGAATAGTTATATGTTCACCATGTCTTTGTTTGACATACATGATAAAATGCTTTCGCATGTAATGTTCAAACCGTTTGATTTTGGCCTTCAAGATAAAACTTTGAATTTTTGTATGAGATTCCCATATCTTGATTTGCTTGGTTTTGTCAACTCTGCATGCTTGCTTGATCGAGTGGAATTTAAGTCTTGTAGTGAGTTGATTACATCATTTTCTAACATGTTGTGGACATTGGAAATTATTCAAAATATGTTGCATGTTGGAACGAATGATCAAGTTCGTGTGTTCAAACCTGGTATTCGTTACTTTGATTCGTTTTATAGAAACTTCAAGCTACTTGCTTGTTGTGCACCTTATTTAAGTTTGTTTGATATTCATACTTTAATTAAGGCAATGAAACTTAATGACTTTGGTTTTGTTTTATTCCTTAATCATGTTGTTTGGCCACATATGAAATATTTGTTTCATTTTGAAAAGGTAAGGCTGACATATGTAAATGGACTTGAATCGGATTTCAAATATGATCTATTTTTTTCTTTTAAGTCCATCAATTTTGTTAATACTAACCAATCTCGTTTTTGTGAATTCCACACTTCGAGGAGCATGAGATGTCATGGTGTCTCATCACCCATCCAAGTTGTTCGAGATAAAAGGTTTGTATTACATTATATTTATGATGAGAGAAGATTTGTCTTGATTGACAAAGGTAAAACCAATTATAAATTTTCTTCTCTTCAAGATCATCAAGGTAAAGTCTCTGAAAATTTTCAAATACCTTTGCTTTGTTCAAATGAAGATGAAAATTTTGTTGATTGGATGTTTGGAAATTCTTTGAATCATGATGTGTTTAATGGTAGTTTTTGGCCTAGTATTGATTTGTTTGTGTTGGATTGTGACAATGGACATAATGTTATCACAAATCATGATAATAAGCAAATGATTGAAAGATGTTTGTAACATTTGGGATTTGGGGGTCTTGCATTTTAATTCATATCTAAGTGTGGCTATGCCCTGTATGCTGTTTGAGTGTGTTTGGGGGCTTCGGGAAACCTTGGGGTTAGGTAGGAGCCTTGGTGGAATTTTTGGTTTAAGCTGATTAGGGGAGAGCTGGGGGAGTTAGACCTTAAGGGAATAAAGTTGGTGTTCAAGGACACAAGAAGTGAGGAGGTGGAGTGGCAAAGGGGCGCTACCTAGGGTGCATGGGAGTTTGCGTCAAAGGGAGTTGTAGGGGAGATGAGGTTCGAGTAGCATGGACAACATTTTGGGTTGCTTTTTGCGTCAAGCAGGGAGTAGGTAGTGGATTCGGCTATGGCACTTGAAAGTGGGAGTTTGAATGAGTCAACAATTCAAATGTGTGGTTATGAAGGGAGGTAGGAGTTTGAATCATTAAAACTCATTTGAATGGGTGGAGTGGAGGAAATTTAGGAGGAAAAAGAGGGGATGAGGAGAGGGGTGAGAGTTGGCCGAATATGGGGAGCTAGGAGGTGGTATTTTTGGTTTTGTGGGGGGGTGTGCCGAAATTATGAGTTTAGTAACTTGAGTGTAGGCATTTTGGGGAATTTTTCTCTTCATTAGTTTTCTTAGCCGAAAGTGTAAGTCTAAAGCCTTTCATTGTCTTCTTTTTCTTCAGTCAAAAGCCAAAAGTTAGGGTGGCCATTTTGGTGCATTTTATTCATCTTCTTTCTCCCTATTTCCCTCTCTTGGCCGAACCATATTTCCTTCTTATTCTCTTTTCTTTTTCGTTTTAATAATCTTAGACTCTCACTCTCTAAAAGCCGAATTCACCCTTCACCATAGCCGAAACCCCATAAGCCTCAACCCTTTCTTCTCATTTTCTTTCCATCGATTCCTTTATCTTCAAAAGCGGAATAACTCCTCTTTCCTTGTGTTTTGATAACCGAACCTTCTAAGCCATCTCTATTCACTCTTTTTCTTTAGTGGTTGTTATCAAAAGCGGAATAACTCCTCTTTCCTTGTGTTTTGATAACCGAACCTTCTAAGCCATCTCTATTCACTCTTTTTCTTTAGTGGTTGTTATTCTCCAAAGCTGAATCTCCTTGAGTATGGTGATCATCTTTGTTTGATAGTCTCTGATGGAAGTGTCGTCATTTATCTTCTGTCAGGTCTCTCAATAGATTGCTAGTAATTATGGTAAGGGTTCTCTTTTATTTGATATTTCATCCTTCTCTTTGGTTTGCCGAAATCTAGAAGCCTAACTCTGTATTATGTGTGTGGCCGAATCTATGAAGGTTGGTTTCGGGTTCTTTGTGTAGGCCAACATTAAGGGAGTAAGGGGATCTTTCGGGAGTTGGTCAATCAAGGTAAGAAGAGTGTACTTTTGGGTTCGGCCAAAGGCCATTTCAGTTGGACAATAAATGTTAGGCTGAATCTAACATTGATCCATGTAGGGATTTCGACAGCCTTCAAGTGCAAGTGAGAGCCTTCGGGATTTGGGTCGACTCTAGTAAGGTTATTCGATTAAGATGTTATTTAGTCTCGGTTAGATCTGATTTAACGTTTAACCAGGTCTTCTAATTAAGTTGTTGTTCAATGGATGTGAGTACCAGTCAAGGAGAGAAAGGGGTTGGACACGTAGTCCCTACCCCTAAATTCAAGAAGCGGTCGATTTTTGCGGTGTGGGATTAGCCACCGGGGTGTGGGCCAGCATCGGAGCAGGATCATAGGCAAATAGCGGTAGTGTCATTTAGTGACAGTGTCGACATAGAAGGTGTGGTGTTACGAGTTATCAGGTGTGTAATTAACACACTGTTTATTTATTTGCTTTAGTTAAAAATATATGTAATGTGAGTGGTAACCGAAATAGTGGCTGTAGTGGTGATATTACCTAAATTGGGTAATCCGGTAACCAAGTTAGTATACTACCTATGTTACGGTTGTGGTTATTAATTGTGGATTCATGTAAGCATGTTATATGTGCCTATCTGGTAGGTTCATGTATTATATTGTCATATCATTATATTCTGCTGCATGTGCATGGGGGAATCGGGATATATTGAATAAGGGGAAGTGTGTGCATTTATGTACGTGGATTGGTGTTGGCCTCGTGCCTCATCGTGGATTGATGTTGGCTTCGTGCCTCATCGTGGATTGATAATGACCTTGAGTCTCATCGTGGATTAATGATGGCCTCAAGCCTCATTGTACATTTATATACATGGATTGATGATGACCTTGAGTCACATCGTGGATATTGTGATTTAATCACGTGGATCAATGGCTAGACCACTAGGTGGACTTTGAGCAGTGTACTGCCAAAGAGGTGTGTAGCGGATGGAGGGTCGGCTTAGTAATCCCCTGGTGTGTGGTGGGAGGATATACGGGTGGTGTGTAGCGGTTGGATACTAGGTTGGGTTGGGTTAACATTTTGCATCATTATGCATGGTATGTGGATTTGTGTGGATTTGGGCCAAGCCCATCTGTGGAGTTGTGTGGATTAATTGCACACTAAGTCTGGTGACTCACCTTATTTTTTAGAACGACGCAGGTAACCCATAGCTCACTGGACCGGGCTGGAGTGGATACGAGGCAGCCATGCAGAAGTTGTTTTGCTCTTATATACATTTTAAACTTTTAATTACTATTTGGGTTATTTTTATTGTAATAAGGCCGCTTTAAATGGTTAGGGATTTTTATTATGATTTTAAGTTAAGACTTATAACGGATTATAAATTGAGAATGATCTAGAAACTTTTGCAACATAAAAATCAAATTGAGGTTTTCAAATTTGGATTAAACAATCCGTTTTTCATAGTTTCTTTCAAACAACAACTTAACCTTTACACAAATCTGTAAGTTTTTATTTCCCCGGCAAACTACTACTTTCATACAAAACCTTCACTAATTGAGTATTCATTTTTAAACTTAACACTTATTTTCACCCTCAAGACAGAACTCTATTCGAACATTTTCCCAGTAACATTCCGAATTCAGACGTGGAGTTTTGGGTCGGGTTGGGGTGTTACAATGTTGGCCATGGTACACTCTGCGTGTACAATCACATGAATTTCTGTTTTTGAATAAACATATTGAAAAGTTTTGGATGTGGATTAGTATGCTTAACTTTTTGCAAATATTCATGACTAAGTATCCTTTTATCCAATTGAATCCACATGTTTGCATTGATGGAATAGTGAAACTTTTCAATAAATTGAAGTATGTTTGCTTTGCCCAATTGAGATTATTGCCATATGATCTTTGGACTACATTCTATAAGAGCTATTTGGATTTGAATACTTTGCACTTGTCATTGTCAAAATTGATAAGTCATTTTGGCAAAATAAAATCAGTTTTTTTTGCTTAGCATTTGGTTTATCTTTAGGTTTTTGTTGTCTTAACCCACTGTTACTTATCTATGATGGTGATGTGCTTTCTTATCCATTGATAAACCATTTCCAGGATTGTGTGATATCTTCTATTCTGTTCGATCGAGGAAAGCTGAACGAGAGGAAATACTTTCCAATAGAGGAACAACCTGACTTGAGGACAATTCGCCTAAAAGAGGGGGTATCTGATGCGAGCACGCCCCGCGAACTTCATTGGACAAGTATCCTAAGTCGAGCATAGCATTGCTGGCAAGATGATCCCAGCTCGTTTCCAGCTCCACGAGCTTCGTCCAGTTCAAATTCAGCTCATTTGAGCTTGAATCAACTCAATACTTTAGTCTTTAATTATGTCTTGTTTTGTAACACCCCAAACCCGGCCTAAACGTTACGACCGGATCTGGCATGTTACATAAAAGGGTTGTTTAAAACTGCGCGTTTGTTAAAAAGTTCGTATTCTTTTTGAAACTCCATGTTTTGTGGTTTGTTTATAAAAGCCGATTCATTTAATGCCCATTTTTCAAAGTTGTTATTAATTTGAATAAAATTGTATTTGTTGTGAAAATCGAGTTTAAGTAATTTTGAATACAAAACGGTTTATTATCATTTTAGGAAAATCCCATATTGATCATTTAATAGTAAGCAGTAACCAAATTGAAAGCTGAAACCAAATAAAATACCAAAGGCCTTATTACATAACAAAAACCCCAAAAAAAAAAATAAGTCCAAATAAAAGAAACGAATTTACTAGTAAACATATGTATGGCCTCCACGAGTCCGCCTCAACTCCCAAATCCGCGATCTAATGATTACCTGCAAAATTAACTAAGGGATGAGTCATCAAGACTCAGTGTGTAAATCCCCATCCAACAGGTGTTAAACCCTTACACAATTTCATATGAAAATATGCATGTCATGCAGCCCATCCATCCTAGGTATCCATCCGAGTCTCCCAATTCTACCCCTTGTGGCACCAAGCCACTGGTGGTACCAAACCACTGGTGACCGAAGTCACAAATAATCATGTGTGGGGCCAACCCACTTTGTGGTACCAAACCACTGATGACGATCCCTTTTGATATTATGTGGGGCCAACCCACTGTGGTACCAAACCATTGGGACGAGTCACAAAGATAAGCATTTGTGGTACCAAACCACTGGTGGTTCCAAACCACTGAGACTTAGTCACAAAGTAATGATAAGTGGGGCCAACCCACTATGTGGTACCAAACCACTGGTGACAGTCTGGTAATCATATCTTCCCCCTCCTCTCATCATACCCATGCAATATGACGTAATAATTCGTGTATGCAGTATGTCATGTATGCTAAACATATATCAAATATAAGTATAACATGAATTACCATCATAATTAGATAGACATAAAACAACATAATCACGCTAATCAACCTCTAAGGGTATAACCGTAATTTTACCTACCAAGGGTATTTTCGTAATTTACCTCTCAGGGGTATTTTGGTAATTTACCCACTAAGGGTATATCAGTAATTTCTCACCTGCAATGGCCTTTTCGAAGGCCTAATGTCGCCCCGAGTGACTCAGCTACCATTTCTGGTCGTACCGGACTATTGGGCCTAAAACCCAATTTTGGCCCATTCGGGCCCACACGCTCGTGTGCCCCACCTAACACAAATCTAGCTACGTATATAAGTTCCACCTAGTCTAGTCATCATCAAACAATTTATTCAATTGGGCCTACTTCGGCCCATCGCGGCCCTAAGCAGCCTCAACCCACAAGAATACTACTGATGGCCTCAACTATCGCGTCGAAGCCCCACACGTACGCTCGCACGCTCGTGTGGCTACTATTGCCGTGACCGGCACTTCGGCATTTGCCGCTCTACAACTAAAGTAGAGACAGTTGCACACCTGATAGGAGTCTGGTGTTAAACCGCACTGCGACCACTCCTGTGCCCAAACGCCCACCAAGGTATGCTAACTCTCCTCCTGGAATGCTCTTTATATAGCTAGCTCTTCACCTTCCTTCTTTGTACCTTTCCGATGTGGGATCCCTTCGTCAGTAGAGTTTAAATTCAACTGAAACTCTTGCCGTCCAATCCGCAAAATAAATACTCCCTTGCTTCTCATGAGATTCGAACCCAGGCTCCCTTGTAGCATAATCCACGTCGTTAACCACTAAGCCACAAGCTCCTCTTGTGTCTTAAACCATATGCAACTAAATATAAATCTACAGCCAAATTCTAAGGTCCAAGCAAAAAGAAACCAAAATGCAAGAGCCAAGACTTGAACCTTGGACCTCCTTCCTTCCTTGTGGCGTCACCTCCTTGTCCCCACATCACTTTGCCACTAGACCACACACTCCACTTGTGTCATTTCCTCCACATTTTATTCTTAAGGCCTACCTGCCAACTTCCAGGGTTTTTTTCACCTAAAACCAAAATTTCCCCAAAGCCAATGTTCAATCCTGGGACTTCATAGAAGCCCCCAAACCTTCCAAAATCCCTTATCTAATAAGTCCAACTTGCATTAATGCCGTTCTCAGAAATTTTAAATGCTACTACGCCTAAGGCCCATTGGGCCCAATCCTACTAGGCCATTGGGACCAATCCTACTAGGCCCAATTTCGGGATGTTACATGTTTAATTAAATGCATATTTAGTTAATGTCATGCATTATTGATCTACATATTTTAATTATGGCATGCATTATGTGTTCTGCATTTAATTAAGTCATGCATTAAGTAACTCATTTGTTCATTTAGTTTGCATTTTAAATAATTGCATTTAAGCATCTTAGTTAATAAATGAGTTGCTGGTCATTAATTCAACTTAACTTAGTTTAATTAATTGAGTTCTTTTAATGAATTTAATTTTATTGTTGCCTCATTAATTAATCTAGTTACTAGGTTAATTTATTGATGCATGAGTTAAGTTCATTTAATAATGTTTTTCTTAATTAAACTAGTTGTTGGAATAAATGATGTTTAAGTGTTAGTTCATTTATTTAAGTCTAGTTGTTGGAATAAATGATGCTTAAGTGTTAGTTCATTTATTTAAGTCTAGTTGCTAGAATAAATGAAGCTTAAGTGTTAGTTCATTTATTTAAGTCTAGTTGCTGGAATAAATGATGCTTAAGTGTTAGTTCATTTAATTAAGTTAGTTGTTAATTTGTTTTAAGTTTAATAATTGCATTAATGTGACGGTTACATGTGATAATTGCAGGCGACTTTTCATCTTACAACCATTATTTCTAAAGGCTGTTAAGTAATTTAATTGAAGAGTTAATCACATTGAAGATGGAGTTATATGGCTAGAATTCCAAAGGTTGAGACTCTTCATTTGGTTGGTGACTTTTCAGTTGATCATGGAGAGCTCAAAGGATTTTGACAAGCAATTTAATTGAAAAGTTAATCACATTAAAGATGGAGTTATATGGCTAGAATTCCAAAGGTTGAGACTCTTCATTTGGTTGGTGACTTTTCGGTTGATCATGGAGAACTCAAAGGACTTTGACAAGCAATTTAATTGAAGAATTAATCATATTGAAGATGGGAGTTACATGGCTAGAATTTCAAAAGTTGAGACTATTCATTTGAAACCATTATTAGCCTCATTAAAAGTGACCATTCAACTAGCCTCATTTGATACTATGTGTGGAGAACTTTTGATTTTTGGTTAATGATATTCTGCTCATTTTGTGAGGCAAACGTTTCTCTATTTTCGTTCAAAGATTCGTTGGCTACCTAGTGTTCTAGTTGTGCCATTCGTTTTTCTTTGTCGAAACTGAACTTATCACTATTCGTAGTGTGGCGTTCAAACATACCGAGGTTCCTATCTTGCTAGATAGTGGGTCGAGGTCACCATAACCATTTCCTAAACCGAACTAAAGGGCTTTTAAACAACGGGTCGATACCAAATCGGTATTGGTTCTTGTTTGCACTTTTGTTTAACCATTTTCCTTTCTTATCTATTTTTGGACCAAAATCCATGTATTCTTTCATATTCTACTTCGTCAAACCATACTCTTAAACTATCATTTATTTTGCCAAAACTATATCTTTTCATACCCATTCTACTAAACTAAATATTCATTGTTTCTCGAAGACGATTGGGGAATTTAAATACGACTCGACTCAACCCGAGGCGGATCGTATCATTTGGTATCAAAGCTAGAATCGAGAAGCTCAGAAGATCGAAGAACACAATGAAGATTAGCTTGTAAGTTAAAAATTTTTTTTAAAAAAATTGTATTTCATTTCTTTTGTACTCATCTTTTTACATTTGAAGTGAAAAAAAAAATAAAAAAAATTTGAAAAAAATTCGAAACAAAAAAAGTTCTTGCAAGATAAGTGTTATCATTCTTTCTACTACCCCCAATCAACCCCAAAGTATTTTACCTTCGATTCTTTTACCCAACGCCACACATAAACCAACTTACAAATTTCTTTCAGCCTACCGACAACCATTCAATTCATTTTTTGTTACCCATTTGAAACCGACCATCTAGACAAAGGTTTTTAGCCTTGGCGAATCTGCGTACGAAATTACGAGAAAGGTAAAGAGAGGTAAAAGGCACGAGTGTGTTCATCAAAGAAAAAGCCTTATACGAGTGAAACACGAGTATGAGTGAATTTTCTTTGTGAGTGACTTGTGAGTTTTTGTGGTGAGGTTTTAATATTTTTTTTCTATTTTATTTCTTTTTAACAAACTCTCTTTTCAGAAAATAAAATGAATCAAGAAGCGTTGTCAGCATCTGATTATCAATACTTGTTGAATGGAATGTGAAGCATCATGAACACCAAGTTTGACAATTTGCACAAGCGGTTGGATTGAATCAAGGTACGAGACCAACAAGATCGACTCTCTTCAAATCAAAGGTCTGAGTCAAGGTCGTCTCGAAGACACACTTTCGAAGAACATTCGAGAAGAGACTGTGACCGAGATTCTTATTCCTCAAGAAGTTTGAGACGGTATGAATCAAACCACAAATTTGAAACTTTTCAAAGTTACCAACGAGGAAGTGAACATGGTGGTTCAAATCATTCGACGAGGAATTCAAGGTGAAACAAAGAGACTAACGAGTGTGAAGCCTATTACGAAGATGAATACGCAAGCACGAGTTATTCGTCTTATGATTCCCAGATGTCACGCTCAAAGAATCTTCCAAGAATCGATCGTGATATCTATGAGAACATCGCTTTGATCTTAGAATCAAATCCTTGTATCTTCGATTCTTTTGAAATATCTTCTTGTTGTAATCAAAATGAAAAAGAAAAAGAAATAAAAGAGGGGCAAGAGGTGAGTAAAAGAGAAAATGAGAGATTCTTGAAAGAGCTCGAGAAAGTCATTGAAAAAGCCGATGAAAAAGAAAAAGAAATAAAAGAGAGGCAAGAGGCGAGTAAGAGAAAAAATGAGAGATTCTTGAAAGAGCTCGAGAAAGTCATTGAAAAAGCCGATGAAAAAGAAGTTGAACAAGAACAACGAGTGGAAAAAGAGATTGAGGAAAAAGAAATGAGAGATCTCGAGAAAAAAGAATCAAGTGAAAAAGAAAGTGAGCAAGCAAGGATTGTTTCCACTAACCCACCTGTTCGATCTTCTTGTGATGTAACTTTTCAGGTTCCTAAAGTCTTGTACGACCAATTCCAGCTTCACTATCTTCCAAACGAGAGATGTTTTCGATTATTTAAGAAAGGTAAGTACACAAATGACGACCACCCACTTGTGATTGAAGGTAAGAAAGGTAAGGATTCCATGTTTATAGAATCAAGGTTGTCTGATTTAAAAATTGCTCATAAAGATTTTGATGGGTCAATTTCTGATATGCTACCATCATTTGATTTGATTAGTCCTTGTTCATCTCTTGATGACCCTGCTTCGAAAAGTACCGTGAAAATTCTGTCTTGTGACACATTTGATCCTTCTATTGGAATGGCTCACCCTAATCGAATTTTAGATATGTTTGATAAAAGCTTTGCACATACAAATGTTGGTCATATAAATTCTTTGGACTCATGTGTTAAATATGTTTGTTTAAACATGCTTGTTCATTTGGTTCGTGATAGATTTGAATCTTTGAATAGTTATATGTTCACGATGTCTTTGTTTGACATACATGATAAAATGCTTTCGCATGCAATGTTCAGACCGTTTGATTTTGGCCTTCAAGATAAAACTTTGAATTTTTATATGAGATTCCCATATCTTGATCTGTTTGGTTTTGTCAACTCTGCATGCTTGCTTGATAGAGTGGAATTTAAGTCTTGTAGTGAGTTGATTACATCATTTTCTAACATGTTGTGGACATTGGAAATTATTCAAAATATGTTGCATGTTGGAACGAATGATCAAGTTCGTGTGTTCAAACCTGGTATTCGTTTCTTTGATTCGTTTTATAGAAACTTCAGGCAACTTGCTTGTTGTGCATCTTATTTGTGATAATGTGGATAATTTTGTCATTTGCCCTCCTTTGATTCGTTATGATGAATTAAAAGATGGTAAGACGGGTTTACCCCAAAATAATCATTGTGAAGCAAAGTGTGAAGGTGGAGTAACGTCTATTCGACAAGTGCAAGACTCAAGTAAGTATGACATGAATTTTCTCTTAATCCCAACTTGTTTGATTGTGGTTATTACGAAATTAGTTCATTGTCTAATACGAAAACTTTGAGTTTTTGTAAATCGGTTTTGAAACATGTTGAGAGTTTTGATTGCTCGATCTTGAATGTGCATAAGTCTTATTGGTTTAACATGTTTGATTTTCTAAACCCTTGTCACATCTTGAGTTTAATAATCAAAATCGTGTCTTTAAACCAGGACTATGTTTTGTATCATTTGGTATCAGAGCTAGAAAACGAGAACCACCAACGTTCATATTCAATTCCGCAAATAGGTTCGTAAAAAAATTCAAGAAAAAAATTCGAAAAAAAAGTTGTATTTCATTTCTTTTGTACTCATCTTTTTACATTTGACGTGGAAAAAAAATCCAAAAAGATTTTTTAAAAAAAGTTCTTGCAAGATTAAGTGTTATCATTCTTTTCTACTACCCCAGATCAACCCCAAAGTATTTTACCTTCCATTCTTCTACCCAACGCCACACATAAACCAACTTAAAAATTTCTTTTAGCCTACCCACAACCATACAATTCATCCTTTGTTACCCATTTGAAACCGACCATCTAGACAAAGGCTTTTAGCCTTGGCGAATCTGCGCACGAAATCACAAGAAAGGTAAAGAGAGGTAAAAGGCACGAACGTGTGAGACTATTCAAGCGGAGGTAAAAGCCAATCGAGTGTAAATACGAGCGTGAGAGCAAACCATCAATTTTTCTTTCTGAGTGAAATTGTTAGGATTTTGTTGTGAGAAATTTAAATTTTTGTTTTACTTAACATGTAACACCCCAAACCCGGTCAACACACCACGACCGAATCTGACATGTTACAGAGGAAAAACGTTTTGAGGAAATCGGGTTAAGGTTAAATTTTAGTGAAAATTCTTTGTTGTTTTATGCCTAAAGAAATCAGGGCATGATTATTTAAAATCGATAGTTTACTTTGGGATCCCGGAAATCAGTCTTTAAAACTTAGTTGCCGATCCATAGATTAGAAAACCTTTTTGTCATTTTAAAAGAAACCCAAATGATTAATTTGAAAACCGTTTCTATTTGAGTGTGGAAACTTAAGTTTGAAAACCATTTAAGTTGTCGAAAACATTTGAGTTGTCATTTATTATTAAGTGATTTGTATTACCCGATGGTAAAGTTTTGAAAACCATTGCGTTTTGTAGTTTAGAAAACCTTGCGCTCACATTATTAAATTAATCAAGTAATTCACTTAACCATGTTTGAAATCAAATCCAAAACATATAAATAATTCAAAACATAATTTAAAAGGCCTTATTACAAACCCAAACAATAAAAGCAAAATATAAAATAATTACCCAATTCAAAATCCAAGTAAAACCAAATGTTTTAATGCATGGGCCACCTCGAGTCCACCCGGCTCCTCATCCGCGATCTACGAATCACCTGAAAAGATAAGGGAGAAGGTGAGTCACCAAGACTCAGTGCATAATCCCTCCCCCGGTTAATACAACAAGCTTACACAAATCATAACCAAGCAATATATCATGCACCCAAACCTAGCCATCCATAACTCCGTTTCTACCCTGTGTGGTACCAAACCACTGGTGGTGCCAAACCACTGGTGACCCAAAGTCACGATATCCAATAATAATGTGGTGCAAAACCACTGGTGATCCAAAGTCACGAATAATCCATCTGTGGGGCCAACCCACGTTGTGATACCAAATCACTGGCGACAATCCCGTCATATCAAATGTGGGGCCAACCCACTGTGGTACTAAGCCACTGGGACGAGTCGCTATGAGGTGCCAAACCTCTGGTAACCCAAAGTCACAAAATAAACCGTGGTAGCAAACCACTGGAGGTGCCAAACCTCTGGTGTCCCAAAGACACGGATATCAAATCTTCCCCCTCCTCTCATATCACCCATAACCGTGCAAATATTATGCAAATCATGCCATCATGCTCTAATATGGACATACAGCAAGTATATCATAGATCATGGTATTAAACAACATATAGCAAAATCATATCGAAACGGACTTACCCGAATCCTTGCTCATACCCAATAGGTAACATATCAAGATCTACACAGTTTCCGACTTTTAACACATACAGGTTATTAACATATTTTCTTAGTTATAAAGTGTGTAAGTTACACACCTGCTACTAACGCAACCGCTGAATCCCGAAACCCGACCTACTGCACTAGATCCCCTTGTCCTTTCTGCCTTACGAATGCTAATCACAATACACGATACGCGAGACTGATTCTCCCCCTCATAGACTGGATGACAATGGATTGTCAGAGAATACTACTCCCGATCTGATGCTTCCAAAAATCCTAAAGAGCCTAGGAGAATCGGCTTTCAAAGGTGATTAGAAATCTCGATAACAAATGCCGAAATTCGGCTTTTGTCTACGCATGAGAGTCGACAAAGAGAAGAGAAAAGAACCAAAAGAACCAAAAGAAATTCGGCCATGAACACCAGAAGAAAGAAAGGAAATTTCGACAAAGGTTGAGTGACCAAGATGATTCGGCTAAGGTTTTGAATGAAGAAAACAAATGATATGCGGCTAAAAAGAAATGAAGGACGAGAGTGGCAAAGTAAAATAAAATGGGAGAGGAAGGATTCGGCTTGAGCAAACAATGGAAGAAAAACCAAGAGAGATGGGGAAGAAGAAGGTTCGGCCAAAAAGAAAGTAAAAGAAGATATGTGGTTTTTGAACAAATATCAAAAGAAAGGAAAAGAAAGATGGGAACAAGAGAGGTTCGGCCAAGCACTTGAGAAGAAAAAGAAATAAAGTAAAATTAAAGAAGTTTAGCAAGACATTTGGCTAAGGGTTTTAGAGGGGAAAAACGACAAGTACCTATGGTGGTTTCGGCTTTTACCTCAATATGGTGTACTAGGGGAAATCGGCAAGGCTCCAAAAGGGGTTTTTCGGCTTGACACAAAACAAAGAATAAAGCCAAAACCAAAACAAGATTTCACCTATTGTCAATAACACATTCGGCTAAGGAGAGTGATTTTGGAGAGAAAAGAAAATGATGCACCAAATGCTAAGGAATTTGACCAACTAGCTACCAACCAAAACCTTCAACAAAATTCGGTCACCCCCTCTAGACCATAATGCCGTCCATATACATGGACAAGTTGGCCATTAAAAAGTTTCCAAAAACCTCATCCTTAATCCAAGCCTTATGTCCCCTTATCATTCTAATCAAAATGATTTCTTTCCCCAAGTTCAAGCTTACCTAAACTATTTGTCATCTTGCCATAAAAATTTAATGTCCAACTTACCAAAAATACCTCATGACCGATACTTAAGGAAAGCATGCAAAAATAATCTCAATTTGCACACAAAGTGATTCGAACTCCTTCCCTCAGGGTACTACAAGTAACGCCATAACCACTTTACTAATAGCTCATTTATGCTAGCTATTTACTCATAAATTTCTATATGTCTTGAAGCTACTTACCATCTCTCCTTAAAGTGCTAAAATACCAAATTTTTCCTAAAGTCCAATTAAACCCGAGACTTCATAGAAACCTTGTAACCTTTCAAATCCACTTAACTAATAAGTCCAATTTGCAATAACACCATTCTCATATTCTTGAAGATTTTAAACACTCCTAAGCCCAAGGCCCAATCGGCCCAATGCTACTAGGCCCAATTTCGGGATGTTACATAACAAATTATTTTTCAGCAATCAAATATGTCTCGTGAAGAATTTACCGAGTCAGAATATCAATACTTTGTGCAAGAAATGCGAAGAATGGTGAATTCTAAATTCAATGCATTGCACGAGAGATTAGACCGTGTGAAGAAAAGAGACCAACGGGAACGAATGTCTTCAAGTCAGAAAGTGGGATCAAGAATATAACAAAGACATACATTCAATGATCATTCGAGAAAAGATTTCCATTGTGATTCCTATTCGTCATCGACTTTAAAACGAAGGGATTTCAATCGAGATTTCTTTTCGTCAAGGAATTCAAGATGACGAGAGTCTGACCTCGATTTTGAACCCGTCCAAGATGACATCCGAAGAGATAAGCATACCTCTTTCCGATCTTCAAAGAAATCCTACTCAGAGTATTTTTCACGAAGCATTGATCAAGATTCTTATGCAAATAATTTTCCTTCTTTTGAACAAATCATTGTTTTCATGATTCTTTTGTATCTTCTTGTAAAAAGAAAATGATAAAAGCAAAAGAAGAAAAAGAAAAAGAAATAAAAGAGAGGCAAGAGGCGAGTAAGAGAGAAAATGAGAGATTCTTGAAAGAGCTCGAGAAAGTCATTGAAAAAGCTGATGAAAAAGAAAAAGAAATAAAAGAGAGGCAATAGGTGAGTAAAAGAGAAAATGAGAGATTCTTGAAAGAGTCGAGAGATTCTTGAAAGAGCCGATGAAAAAGAAGTTGAACAAGAACAACGAGTGGAAAAAGAGATTGAGGGAAAAGAAACGAGAGATCTCGAGAAAAAAGAATCAAGTGAAAAAGAAAGTGAGCAAGCAAGGATTGTTTCCACTAACCCACCTGTTCGATCTTCTTGTGATGAACTTTTCAGGTTCCTAAAGTCTTGTACGACCAATTCCAACTTCACTACCTTCCAAACGAGAGATGTTTTCGATTATTCAAGAAAGGTAAATACGCAAATGACGACCACCCACATGTGATTGAAGGTAAGAAATGTAAGGATTCCATGTTTATCAAATCAAGTTTGTCCGATTTAAAAATTGCTCATAAAGATTTTGATGGGTCAATTTCTGATATGCTACCGTCATTTGATTTGATTAGTCCTTGTTCATCTCTTCATGACCCTGCTTCGAAAAGTGCCGTGAAAATTCTGTCTTGTGACACATTTGATCCTTCTATTGGTGTAACACCCCTAACCCGTATCCGTCGCCGGACTAGGGTTACGGGAATTATCAAATAAATCTCAACCTTTGTTCAATAAATCAAATCATAATTAAACATACTTATATAATGTTACAATATAAGCAGCCAATCACATACAGAAATCATGCTTAATTTACTTAACTAAGTTATATGACACAAGCATAAACTACTCAAATCAAACATGTAATATACATTTTACTAATACCATACTACAATTCAAATACCATAAGTTTCGTTTATCTTATCTTTATTATTATAAAATTTAAATAATCAAACCAAATATAACTATTTGAATAAAGAGACATGATCCAATTTCACCTTACTATATTACACCTGTAAGGCCGAATATACATGGTAAGTAATTTTTTTCATTGTGGTCGAATAAACCATCACATTACATAATATCATGTGTCCCAATTTGAATGCTCAATAAACAATTATATGCATATACTTATTTTGCTAATACACAAGAGTACACATATGAAATAACATGAACATAACTAATACTATATTAAAATAGATCCAATGTCCAAGTAAATCAAGATTCACACAGTTTCGTTTATAAGTACATAATTGAACCAAAATGTACCAATAAGTTTTCAAAGCATTCCATATGTATATATAATATTTACAACCATGTACAACTTGAATGGTTTCTAAATTCATGCTTATTTCATCATTTTCACAATGAAGATTCATAGACACAAGGTTCGTTAAATAACATACCAAACATATACTATATAACTGTAAGAGTATGCCCAAAGATCAATCATGAGATGGTTGTAATAACATACTTAATTTACCATGTTTATTAATATAAAGCGTTGTCATTATTATTTCAGTTTTTCTTTCTGTGTGTATAGATAAACTGTTTTATAATAATGTCCTGAGAATAATATGATTATTCTTAAAAGATCCTTAGTCGAGTATTATTGTTGACTAGGACAATAATAATGCATTAAGACTAACATGTAGTTGATTGATGATAAAGAGTTGTCATTGATATGGAGTGTCAAAATCAATGCATGAATATGTGTGTTAGAGAACAACATATTGGATTGACCCGCTATGAGTATGTTTGTTGGATTATTATGTAATTGTCACAACATTACTCATAGTGATTAATATGTATATGATCCTCAGACTTGAGATCATTATTATCCCAGCATCGTGAGTTGTATATTTTGATACAGTCAAACATACACCGTAACAGGTTGTTCTATAAAGGCTGATATTGGATATACCACAATCTATGTAGAGGGATATGGTTGATCAATAAAGGATAAGTCCCTCCTACATAATAGGAGTAATATCTTAGGCCACTTGATTGAGTGAGACTAGAAATGCATGGCCATGCTCAAATAAGTTGATATGAGATGTCATATTAATTTGTATATCATAGTCTACTCAAGATATCAAGAAACATGGGATGGACTATGCAAGTGTGACTATCCCATGACTTGTATCCGTTCCAGAGATAAAGGACTTAAGGATTAATGCATGAAAGGTTAATCACGAAAGGTTATGTCGAATCATGACTTCTTGTAACTTAGGTAGCAATGATGCATTGCTAGATGCCACTCATTGTCTGTGACATAGAATCGTTCTAGTATTACTGCTAACGTTGCAAGAACCTACAGGGTCACACCCTATGGTTGAAATGAACGGAATAAAATATAGTTGGTATTGTGCTTGGTTGTCACATAAATTAAATTAATTAAAGAATTAATTTAATTGGGCAATCAAATATTGAACATATTATATGTACAAGGATGTTGTACACATAATGCTAACATAATTTTATTAATATATGAATTTGATTCATATATAAATTTAAATAAATATAGTTTACCGGAATCCTTATTATAATTAATATAATTATAATTTTCAGATATAATTAATGTAATTATAATTTTCGGTTAAAAACTTTATTGTATTTATTTGATCTTGTAATACATTCAAGAGATACCAATTATAAAAGGCCCAATTAAGAGGATACCTATTATAAAAGGCCCAATGAGAAAGGCACCCATTATAAAAGGTATTAAAAGGAGACAAAACTCAACATGAAAACCCTAAGTGATTGCTTGTTAGGTCTAGCAGCCCTCAAGCAAATAAGCCTCCAAAACAGTTTTGGAGATTTCTTCCGTTCATAGTCAAACCGGGTGGATTACGTAGAGGCCGACATCGCAAAAAGTTGAGGCTTGATTCGACAGTAGATCAAAACTCTTGTTGCCAAGGCGTCGCTATCTACTCAGATTGAAGTTTTGGTAATTTCGAAACCTTTATTTCACCCCGATTCGTTCCTCACACATGGATCCATGATTTGGATCGCCGGATCTAATTTTATTCTGCTGCGCCATGGGGTACCGGTGTTCCAACAGTGGTATTAGAGCCACTTGTGTGATACGAACTCGGGTTTAAATACTTGGGTAATGCAATTGTATGAGATACATGTTTTGATCTTATTATATTTTCGATTGTTTAAATTGTTTAAGCATAATCTGATAATTGTTCCTTTCGGTAATTGATTAAATGTTAATCATGGTGTTGTGGCCTATTCGATTTTATGTTATTACTGTTAACTATTAACAAATCTGTAATAATGCGGCGGTGGTATTTATAGTTTCCAGTAAGTGTTAACTGGCTAGTGGAACAAGGGTTGTTCCGATATGAAACCTCAAGGATTAAAATCCTAAAAACACAATTGTGTTGATAAAAATTTATCAAATCATGAGGCTTCATTTGACTGGGGTATGCGATTCGCATCGCGGGGGCTCCGCAAAAAAAAAAATTGTTAATAAAAGAAATTTATAAACTTGATGGGCCACAAAAGGTTGAAAGGATATTTTATAATTCAGCTTAACAAAAAAACGCATTGAATTATGTATGCTATTTTTGACATGCACGGTGTTTGAAATGCATGGTTATAGCCCAATGACCCATTCGATAAAAGGTTGTATTTTTTTTAAAAATACGGCCTGCGTGTCGTGCCTGACTACTATTCTCATGTATTTCTCTTCTCATCTTATTCCCTCGTATGTAAAACGAGTTTCTGCATATTGTAATTTGTAAGAGTTGCTGTGGGCCAAACAAGAAGGAAGGTGGGACAATGATTGTGAATGATAGCTTGTGAAAGGGCTTACACCTTTAGGTTTCCTTTTGGTTTTCCCATTGGCTTGGGTTGAACCACTTTAGTTTATGGGCTATAACTATTGCATTTATTTATTGCTTTATTTATTCATGTATGAGATGCTATGGATGATAATAAACCTTGTTAATAATAAACCCTATTAATTGATGAGATCGATTAGAAGACTAAATGGGCTAAAGTAGACCATAATTGGTGAGATGCAACAACCTTAATAAAATCCCTCTATTAAAATATTAAGTCAACATGGCCTTCCAATTTTGTCCTCGTTAAGGCCTCGATCAATACTATGTAGGTTCTGCCAAAGCGAAGTACTAGTATTTATCTTGGTTAAACGCGAAGAATAAACAAGTGATATTCGCTGGTTAAAAAAAAATTGGTTAATGACTTAACTAGGTTACTCTAATAGGATTAGAAACCTAGAGGCAAGTAAATTGGATAAATCATAAGATGATTAGAACAAGAGTTGTTCACCAAATATTAGGAGTTACATATGATGTAATTAGAAAATGTTGCTTACCTAAATAACCATAATCTTAAGAGTAAAGCCAAAGCTGACTTAAGAGGTGGTGAAATATGGATCCTTAACCTACTAGAAATACTTTTGAGAAAGTTTTTTCCGAAATTAATATACGAGGGCTATTAATTTTGAAATAAAATAGTGGGAATATCTTTTAATAAAGTCTTTTTAATGATTGATATAAAATTGGTAAATTTACTCACATGCATATTTAATTGTTGTAGATATATTATGGCTGCAAACACTAGCACACTCTCATTGCGATCGGTCCTTGAGAAGGACAAATTGAATGGTTTGAATTTTCTTGATTGGTTCCGTAACTTGAGGATTGTCCTTAAACAAGAACGGAAATTATATGTCATTGAACAACCACTTCCTAATGAGCCACCCGCTAATGCCTCGAGGACTGATAGAGATGCTTACAAGAAGTATCTCGATGACATGATAGATGTTGGATGTCTTATGCTTGCCACTATGAATCCTGAACTTCAGAAGCAACATGAGGACATGGTTGCTTATGATATGATCGAGCACCTGAAAGAACTTTATCAGGGACAAGCACGGCAAGAGAGGTTTGATATCTCTAAGGCCTTATTCCAATGTAAGTTGGCGGAAGGAAGCCCAGTAGGACCTCATGTCCTTAAGATGATTGGCTATATTGAAAGCCTGTCTAAGCTTGGGTTTCCATTGAGCCAAGAGTTGGCCACTGATGTTATTTTACAATCGTTGCCGGATAGCTACAGCCAGTTTGTCCTCAATTTCAATATGAATGAAATTGACAAGACTCTACCACAATTGCTTAGTATGTTACGAACTGCTGAAGGCAACTTGAAAAAGGTTGGACCCAAGCCCATACTGATGGTCCATAATATCAAGGGCAAGGGAAAGGCCAAAGTTCAAACAAAGCCCAAGGGCAAAGGTAAGCCCAAATTTGGAAAAGGAAAGGCTGCACTGAAACCTAAAGGTGGGGTGTCTAAGGAAGGAAACTGTTTTCATTGTGGTGTGACTGGACATTGGAAACAGAACTGCCCTGCCTATCTTGAAGAAGTCAAGAAGGCTAAAGCAAGCGGAATGTCTGCTTCAGGTATTTATGTTATTGATATTAATTTATCAACTACTACTTCTTGGGTATTAGATACTGGTTGTGGTTCTCATATTTGTACTTCTGTACAGGGACTACAAAGGAGTAGGACTTTGGCTAGAGGAGATATGGACCTACGAGTTGGAAATGGAGCAAAAGTTGCTGCATTAGCTGTGGGAACATATACTTTATCTTTGCCTAGTGGACTTGATTTATGTTTAGAGGATTGTTATTTTGTGCCCAGTTTGACTAAAAACATTATTTCAATTTCTTGTTTAGACAAAATTGGTTTTGAGATAATTATTAAGAATAATTGTTGTTCATTTTATCTCAATAATGTTTTCTATGGTTCGGCACAATTGATTAATGGCCTCTATATTTTAGATCAAACGAATCCCATTTGCAACATAAATACTAAAAGATCTAAAATAAATGACTCAAATCAAACTTATCTTTGGCATTGTCGTTTGGGCCACATAAGTGAGAAACGCATATCCAAACTCCACAGAGATGGTCTCTTGAATTCATTTGTTTTTGAACAATTTGAAGTATGTGAATCTTGCTTATTGGGAAAAATGACTAAATCTCCTTTTTCTGGAAAAGGTGAACGAGCTAGTGATTTATTGGGCCTAATACATTTTGATGTATGTGGACCAATAAATACACAGGCCAGAGGTGGATTTCACTACTTCATTACTTTCACTGATGATTTCAGTAGATATGGGTATGTTTATCTCATGCGCCATAAGTCTGAGTCCCTTGAAAAGTTCAAGGAATTTAAAAATGAAGTACAAAATCAACTAGGCAAAACTATCAAGTCACTTCGATCTGATCGAGGTGGAGAGTATTTGAGCCTAGAGTTTGATGATCTTTTGAAAGAATGTGGGATTGTATCACAACTTACTCCTCCTGGTACTCCTCAATGGAATGGAGTATCTGAGAGAAGAAATCGAACTTTGTTAGACATGGTTCAATCCATGATGAGTCATGCTGATCTACCGACTTCCTTTTGGGGACATGCACTTGAGACTACTGCCTTCACACTAAATCGTGTTCCATCTAAATCAGTTCAAAAGACACCATATGAGATGTGGACTAGGAAACGTCCTAGTATGTCCTTTATGAAAATTTCGGGTTGTGAAGCTTATGTTAAACGTCAGACGTCTACTAAGCTTGAACCCAAATCTGAAAGGTGTATTTTTGTGGGGTATCCAAAAGAAACCAAAGGATATTATTTTTTTAATCCCACTGAGAACAAAATTTTTGTTGCTCGGACTGGTGTCTTCCTAGAGAAAGAATTTACTTCTAGAAAAGGAAGTGGGAGAAAGATTGAACTTGAAGAAATTCAAGAATCACAAGATACCACTGAACCAAAGATTGAACAAAACCAAATTCCACAAGAAATTGAGGAACAAACAACTGCTATAGAAACACAACCACCGCACAGATCTTTAAGAGAATGCCGTGCACCTGAGAGATATGGATTTCTCATTACAACGCATGGTGACGTTCTTCTTATAGATCAAGATGAGCCTAGGACTTATCAAGAAGCGGTGACGAGCCCAGACTCTGAGAAATGGCTTGAGGCCATGAGATCTGAGATGGATTCCATGTATGAAAACCAAGTATGGACTTTGATTGACCCACCCGAAGGTGTTAAACCTATAGGGTGCAAATGGGTTTTCAAAAAGAAAATAGACATGGATGGTAATGTACAAACATACAAAGGGCGATTAGTCGCTAAAGGTTTTCGCCAAATTCATGGTGTTGACTATGATGAAACCTTTTCTGCTGTAGCTATGTTTAAATCCATCAGGATCTTGCTCGCCATAGCTGCATTTCATGATTATGAAATCTGGCAGATGGACGTCAAAACAGCTTTCCTTAATGGGAAACTTGAAGAGGATGTGTATATGACACAACCTGAAGGTTTTGTAAATCCAAAGGATGCTAGAAAGATATGCAAGCTACAAAGATCCATTTATGGATTAAAGCAAGCTTCTCGAAGTTGGAATATTCGTTTTAACGATGCAATCAAAGAGTTTGGTTTTATCAAAAATGAAGATGAACCATGTGTTTACAAGAAAGTTAGTGGGAGCACTATCACATTCTTGGTACTATATGTGGATGACATACTTATCATGGGAAATGACATACCTACCTTGCAGTCTATTAAGACTTGGTTAAGAAGTTGTTTTTCTATGAAGGACTTGGGCGAAGCCACTTATATCTTAGGAGTCAAGATCTATAGAGATAGATCAAGACGACTACTAGGTCTAAGCCAAAGTACATACATAGATAAAGTACTGAAAAGGTTCAGTATGGAAGAATCTAAAAGAGGATTCCTACCTATGAGACATGGTATTTCACTCTCGAAGGAAATGTGTCCTTCAACTCCACAAGAGAGAGAACGTATGAGTAAAATTCCATATGCTTCCGCTATTGGATCTATCATGTATGCTATGTTATGTACCCGTCCAGATGTCTCGTATGCCTTAAGTATGACGAGCAGGTATCAAGTAGATCCCGGTGAAGGTCACTGGACCACAGTCAAGAGTATCCTTAAGTACTTAAGAAGAACTAAGGATACGTTCCTATTATATGGAGGTGAGGAAGAGTTAAGTGTAAAAGGTTACACTGATGCCAGCTTCTAAACCGACAAGGATGATTCTCGATCGCAATCAGGTTTTGTGTTTTGCCTTAATGGTGGTGCTGTGAGCTGGAAGAGTTCAAAGTAAAGTACAATAGCCGATTCTACAACAGAGGCCGAGTATATTGCAGCCAGTGAGGCAGCAAAAGAAGCAGTTTGGATCAAGAAGCTCATTACTAGACTAGGGGTTGTGCCTAGCATATCAGATGCTATAGAACTCTGATGTGATAACAATGGAGCTATTGCACAAGCTAAAGAACCCAGATCTCACCAGCGATCCAAACATATACTTAGACGCTACCATCTTATTCGAGAGATTATCGATCGAGGGGATGTAGAGATATGCAGAGTACCTTCAGATGATAACATCACTGATCCCCTAACCAAGCCTCTAACACAGCAGAAGCATGATCGTCACACTAAGTCACTTGGTATTAGATATATGAGTGATTGGTCTTAGTGCTAGTGGGAGATTGTAAGAGTATGCCCAAAGATCAATCATGAGATGGTTGTAATAACATACTTAATTTACCATGTTTATTAATATAAAGCGTTGTCATTATTATTTCAGTTTTTCTTTCTGTGTGTATAGATAAACTGTTTTATAATAATGTCCTGAGAATAATATGATTATTCTTAAAAGATCCTTAGTTGAGTATTATTGTTGACTAGGACAATAATAATGCATTAAGACTAACATGTAGTTGATTGATGATAAAGAGTTGTCATTGATATGGAGTGTCAAAATCAATGCATGAATATGTGTGTTAGAGAACAACATATTGGATTGACCCGCTATGAGTATGTTTGTTGGATTATTATGTAATTGTCACAACATTACTCATAGTGATTAATATGTATATGATCCTCAGACTTGAGATCATTATTATCCCAGCATCGTGAGTTGTATATTTGATACAGTCAAACGTACACCGTAACAGGTTGTTCTATAAAGGCTGATGTTGGATATACCACAATCTATGTAGAGGGATATGGTTGATCAATAAAGGATAAGTCCCTCCTACATAATAGGAGTAATATCTTAGGCCACTTGATTGAGTGAGACTAGAAATACATGGCCATGCTCAAATAAGTTGATATGAGATGTCATACTAATTTGTATATCATAGTCTACTCAAGATATCAAGAAACATGGGATGGACTATGCAAGTGTGACTATCCCATGACTTGTATCCGTTCCAGAGATAAAGGACTTAAGGATTAATGCATGAAAGGTTAATCACGAAAGGTTATGTCGAATCATGACTTCTTGTAACTTAGGTAGCAATGATGCATTGCTAGATGCTACTCATTGTCTATGACAATAGAATCGTTCTAGTATTACTGCTAACGTTGCAAGAACCTACAGGGTCACACCCTATGGTTGAAATGAACGGAATAAAATATAGTTGGTATTGTGCTTGGTTGTCACATAAATTAAATTAATTAAAGAATTAATTTAATTGGGCAATCAAATATTGAACATATTATATGTACAAGGATGTTGTACACATAATGATAACATAATTTTATTAATATATGAATTTGATTCACATATAAATTTAAATAAATATAGTTTACCGGAATCCTTATTATAATTAATGTAATTATAATTTTCAGATATAATTAATGTAATTATAGTTTTCGGTTAAAAACTTTATTGTATTTATTTAATCTTGTAATACATTCAAGAGATACCAATTATAAAAGGCCCAATTAAGAGGATACCTATTATAAAAGGCCCAATGAGAAAGGCACCCATTATAAAAGGTATTAAAAGGAGACAAAACTCAACATGAAAACCCTAAGTGATTGCTTGTTAGGTCTAGCAGCCGTCAAGCAAATAAGCCTCCAAAACAGTTTTGGAGATTTCTTCCGTTCATAGTCAAACCGGGTGGATTACGTAGAGGCCGACATCGCAAAAAGTTGAGGCTTGATTCGACAGTAGATCAAAACTCTTGTTGCCAAGGCGTCGCTGTCTACTCAGATTGAAGTTTTGGTAATTTCGAAACCTTTATTTCACCCTGATTCGTTCATCACACATGGATCCATGATTTGGATCGCCGGATCTAATTTTATTCTGCTGCGCCATGGGGTACCAGCTGTAACACCCCAAACCCCGGCCCATTCACTATGACCGAATTTGGAATGCCACTGTGGAAAGACAGTTGGAAATCTTTTTGACTTAGAATAAAAACATGAAAATTTGTTAACTTTTGAAAACCATGTCCATTTAAAATCATATGTAACACTTTGATGTTATAAAATGTCTGAATTAAAACTTTATTAAACATATATATATATATATAATTAAAATAAAAATGTTGCTAAAAATAAATCATCTTCACATGGTAACTCAAATTAATCAGGCCATACTTAAAATAATACCAAAAATATAATAAGGCCCTTATTATAACCAATACTTAAACAAAGTACTTAATATGAAAAAAAAACGCATAAAAATAATCAAAAACATTTGCTTCTGCATGGGCCACCTAGTATCCTCTCCAACCCGGTCCAAAGCTTACGCATCACCTGAAATGGTTAAGAAAAATTGGGTGAGTCCACAGACTCAGTGCATAATCATTACACATGTTTCCACACGTATGGGCTTAACCCATACCCACACAGTCTATACCAACAGATATGCAATTATGACCCAACCCAACCTAAGTCCATCCATTACGCCCACCTTAGCAGACTCCCTGCTCAAGGCCGTGGCTAATCCACCGATCACAACTGAGTGATCCCACATAACTTACCTCGGCAGCCCTGCTGCACAAGGCCGTGGCTGAGCCACCGATCACATCGTGATCCTCAAATCCTACCTTGGCAGACTTGCTGCTCAAGGCCGTGGCGGAGCCACCGATCACATAAATGATCCCAACATTAATCCGTCTACGGTGATGCACTCAGCTATCAACCGTCGAGATGGGCACCTAGCCAACATCTCCCTTGGTGAAGCACACAGCTAATCATCAAGCGCTAATGTAGCACGAGGATAACATTAGACCACGTACATAATATGTACACCCCGTCCTTCCTTGATCAAATCCAATCCCCATGCACATATGCAAATGTATCATATCAAATCAACATATAGAATGAATAACATCACATGTTCATTACCATATCACGTATACATCATAAATAATTTAATATCACAATATACTAACCTGTTAACCGATTACCTCAAACATGGGTATCCACCACTTTAGCCTTTATTGTCGGCTACCACACATCATACGCAAATATATACATCATTAAACAATTAACAGGAGAAACAGTGCGATGATTACGCACCTAATTACTTGGAGTTCTAAACTCTCGATCCCAATACTATCGCTAAGCGAGACTACGGCTATTTGCCTATAGCTTTCTCCTGCTGCTGGCCCACACCCCGGTGGCCAATCTCGAACCACCGAGACAGATCTTTTCTTAAACTTTGGGATAGGGACTTTCCCTTGCCCTCCTTTACTGGTATTCACCTCCATCAAAACGCTTAATCAGAACAACGGTTAATCCTCCAAGTCATAAATCTAAACAACGAATCTTACCAAATATTGCTTACCAAAACCACTTGAATTCCGGATGTTACTTTATGCTTCTGCAAACGCTGACTAAACGACTCCCGAAAAGGTCTCCTGCGTTAGGCTCTCCTCCCCTACAATCAGCCTTAGCACCTTCTAGAGAAAACTTAAGGCCATTCGGCCAAAACAAGAATATCAGCACCAAGACCATTCGGCCAAGCAACCAAACCAAAGGATTAACACTCCACCCTTACCTTACAAATGATTCGGTTTCCTACCAAATCCCGAGCCAAACGATGGTTCACCTCTGACAATCGGCCACACCCCTAAAACGCAAACGGTTAGCCTCACAAGCCTTCGGCTTATCGAATACTAAAAGAGATAGACTATCAACATAAATCCTTACCCTCCAAAACGACTAGAGAAAAGACCCAAACGCTCCACCCTTGCCTAAGATTCGGCCAACCAACACTAGGACACAAAGAAGGTTTCGGCAAAGGCTGAGGAGAGATTCGGCTCAAGAGAAATGGAGAGAAAACAAGTGGAAAATTCGGCTATGTGCCTAAGAAGGTAATCGGCAAAACTAAGGTGGTTTGAACAAATATGGAAAAGAGGGGAAATAAAAGATGAATGAGGTTCACAAATGAAGATTCGGCCAACAAGTCCAAGGGAGAAATCGGCAAGGTCTATGATGCTAATGGCTTTCGGTTTCAAAGAAGGAAAAGAGGTAAGCTTAACTTGAAGGTTCGGCCAAATGACAAAAAGGGGAAAAGAAGAAAGCAAAAAGAAGTAAGGCTTTAAAAGAAAGAACTAAAATTCGGCAAAGGGATGGCACACCACCCTTAAATAAGGTTCGGCTACTCCCTCTAACCTTCATGGCTGAAAATGACCTCAAGAGAACCCCTTTGGCCGTCCAACTCCTCTCCCCTTACTCAATCCCTTGATTCCTTCCTAAATTCACTCTACACCCTCCTTTCAAACCAATTCAAATTAAAGCCAACTCATCTCTTCTCCTAGCCACACATTCAAAACAACTTGACTCAGTCAAATTCCCCTTTTAAAGTGCCATGGCCGAATCCAACACTTCCCCCTCTCCTGACACAAAAAGCAAAACCAAAATGCTGTCTTTGCAGCTCGAACTCTGGCCCCCTTCTGCTCCTTGAGGCGTCACCTTCCAAAGCTCTAAGTGGCGCCTCCCTTGCCACTCTACTAGCTCAATTCTTGTGTCTTAACCTCCCAAATAATTCTCTTAAGACCTCTAAAGCCAAGCTCCCCCTTCTTAACACTAAAAATTCAAAAATTTCCTAAGGCATCTCTTACCTTCTAGGGTTCTCCAAACCCCTTAAAACTCGTCCAAACACACCATAAGCCTTCCAACACTCGAGTTAT
Organism: Gossypium australe; assembly: GCA_005393395.2. NCBI lineage: Eukaryota > Viridiplantae > Streptophyta > Magnoliopsida > Malvales > Malvaceae > Gossypium > Gossypium australe. The sequence continues at coordinate 78,987,391 of CM016625.1, read as the reverse complement.
GCACTAAATGCATAACCCCTAGAACCCGGATGTTACACCGGCGTTCCAACAATAACTAGTTCGAAATACATAGTACTACTCATTCACTTTCTTATATTCGGTTTTCAATTCGTATCTTTAATAATCAACGCAAAATAATTATAACATTTTCCTTTTTCAAAACCGAACCCTATTATCATGATGAGGAAACATGCATCAATTCATATACATCTTTCAAGCATATTATCCACGCATATCACACCAAGGATAGATTCATACCATCAAACATCAACATTAAAATTAGCCACTTTCGCATGGCCTTAATACATTATTATAGCATCATTCGAAAACTTAGCTAGCCTATACATGCCTTAAGCACAAAATTCTAACATTATAGCTACCATCAAGAGCCGATAGTGTGAATGACTTCAGTGATGTTCCCCGGAGCTCGTAGCTTGACCAAAATCTATAAAACAGATTATTAAACACACAGAGTAAGCTTACTAGCTTAGTAAGTCTTAAGCAGAAACATTATCACATACAATTAATTAAGCATTTTTAAACAACCAACTCATAACATTAAATAGGCATAGCTTAACTTATATATATACATTATGGCTGAATATGTATATATAATATTCACATATATAACACCAACTTGTACACATCCGTATACCTTTACAAATACCTTTAACTACTTATACTTTCATTTAACCAAATTTTCTTATAGCATAGTCCATATTTTTTTTCGTCTATCACTTGTATATCAAATTCTTCTTATCATTTCATTTACTCAATAACATCACATACATACATATATATATATATATATATATATATATATATATTCATATAACACTTGAGTAGGAATAACACATACCTTGTAGCCGAATTAACAAATTCACCTCCACATGCTTAGGCATACTTAATTCATTTCATAAATTCATTAGCACATAATCAAATATTAGAATAGCAACTCACTAGTTAGAACCTGCTAAACATTACCCCGAATCTCACACACTGGCACTAAGCCTGCTAGGCAATAAGCCTGAAATATGTCACCGGCACGAGGCCTGCTAGGCATAAAGCCCGATACAGATCACCGGCACAAGGCCTGCTAGGCTCGAAGCCCGAATATCAATATGATTAATCCTTCAATTCACATTTCATAATGCTAACTTCACAACAACCCATATATCACATATTACATTCACATATCAAACCAAATGCATTTATTCACATCACATTAAATAAAATTACAATCAATCCAATTTAGTACCCTTACATTCGGCTAATTCATGGATTCATGCTAAAAATATTCAAATTTCATCATTCATTAGATTCATAAATAATTCTTTAACATATATTCGCTTAAGGACTTACCTCGACTATCGACGGACCGCGTAAACTGGCTATTCGATAACCTTCATCTTTCCCCGATCCAAATATATTTTTTTTTTGTTCTTGATCTAAACACATTAAAATTCAGCTCATTCAAGTACATTTCATCTCAATTTAGTCCTAAGCATATAAATAGGTAAATTACCATTTTACCCCTACTATTTCACAATTTTACAATTTAGTCCTAATTACACAAAACACAAAATACACAAAATTTCAATATGGTACCTTAGGGCTGAATATTCATTGGGACCATACTAGTCCATATCTTTTATTTATTTTGCAAATAAGCCCCTATAAAAATTTATTTTTACAAATTAGCCCTAAATACTCAATTTCACCAAAATTTCCAATTCAAAACTTGTTAATCTTTAACATAACTTTAATATAAAATCATCAAACATTCGAAACCACATGAACATGTCATTGGTTGAATCTCACATACATACTAATCTCAAAAATTCTAGCATGGGTTGGGTAATATACAAAGCAACGATCTCAAAAACGTAAAAATTATCAAAAATCGAGCTAAAATCCGTACCTAATTTGGCTTGAACAAGGCCGAAAATACCAAAGCTTATTCTTTCTTTCTTCCTTGCTAACTTTCAGCTATTCCCAAGCTAAAAAGATGAGTGTTTTTTGCTTTATTATTTTATTAACATTAACATATATACTTTAATTACCTATTTACCAATTTAGCCATTATTAAAACATAACCAAAATATAAATATTAAGGTTAGTTTTTTCCATGGCCGGCCACTAAATCTTAAAATGGGCTAATTGCCCTTTTAATGCCTCACTTTAAAAAGCCACACTCAATTTAGTGCATTTCACTATAGGTTGCAACTTTTACCTTTTACGCGATTAAGTTCGTTTCCTAAATTGAACACACAAATGATTAAATTTTTCTACGAAACTTTCACACACATTAATTCACATATAATAAACACAAAATATAATATTTAAATAATTCTCAGACTCGGATTCGTTGTAACACCCCAAACCCGGTCAACACACCACGACCGAATCTGGCATGTTACGGAGTGAAAACATTTTTGAAACCATCAGTTTATCAAACCATTCTCCTAGAAAACCCCTTTTAAAAATAATTTCGATTGGAAATCCTTGTTTAAATTGAAATCGTGTGGTGTTGTTTAAAGAAACTCATGCTCGATAAGCTACTTCGTTATTACAAATTTTATAAAAACGATACTTATTCAAAACTGAGTGTAATGCACATCACCAAGTTGAAACCATTTGCTTCTGAAGTTGTATGAAGATCTAAGTTATAAAAGCGTTCAAGTTACCTTATTATTTTGTGAACTTTGTTACCCGATGGTAACATCTTTAAAATCCGAAGAGTGATAATTTTGAAAACGTAGTCTTTTTACCGGTTAATCTTTAGCAAATCCATAAAGCCAATGTATATAATGTAAGCAGAATTAAACAAGTAATAATAAAAACCCAAAATAAACTTAGCGGCCTTATTAAAAAACCAAAACCAACTTTAAGAAAAATCAAATAAACCAAAGTATTAAGTTATAGTCGAAAACCCGAAAACAAATTCGCATGGCCACCTCGAGTCCTCCCGGCTCCATATCCGCGCTTTACGCCTCATCTACAAAAATATATGGGAAGGGGTGAGTCACCGAGACTCAGTATATAAATCCCCAACCCGATAATTCAAACACTTACACAGATCATCAGTAAAACATGCAGATTATGCAACCCGTAACCTAGCCATCCAATCTCCTTTAACTACCCCGTGTGGTCAAAACCACTGGTGGTCAAAACCACTGGTGATCGAAGTCACAAATATATTGGTGTGGTCAAAACCACTGGTGACCGTAGTCACAAATCAAATGATGGGGCCAACCCATCGTGTGGTCAAAACCACTGATGACAATCCCGTAATAATCATGTGGGGCCAACCCACTGTGGTACGAAACCACTAGGACGAGTCACAATATCCATATGTGGTCAAAACCACTGGTGACCGTAGTCACAAATATCAATAGTGTGGTCAAAACCACTGGTGGTCAAAACCACTGGGACTTAGTCACAAATCATATCAATAGTGTGGTCAAAACCACTGGTGACCGTAGTCACAAATCAACTGATGGGGCCAACCCATCTTGTGGTCAAAACCACTGTGACAGTCCAAATATATCATCCCCCACCTCTCATCAGCCCATCATCATCATGTTCATATCATACGTATCATAATCTCATATATCATGCATTTATGGATAACATAGCATTTAACAGCACATGATGGCATATACAAACATACATCGTAAATCAAGTAGTAGGGGACTTACCCGGAATCCCAGCTTATGCCCACAAGGCAAAGCCGCTAACACAAAGGTTATACAGTAACACAATAAGCATTGTTAGACTAATAAAGTGTGTAAGAGTTTACACACCTGATTAAACGCAATCTAAGCGAAAAATCCCAAAGCTACTCGATACAACGAGATCCCGAAACGTATGCCCCCACTGCTCCTACAATCGGCCACTGCTTAGTTAGCACTTTAAAGCCCTATTCGGCTTAACTGGAAATCCCAAAAAGATGTCGCCCAAACATACCTTAAGTCGATTTGGTTATTAGCCAAATCCCGAAGACTCACTTAATACGGCTAAAGCCTTCCCTGCAATCGGTTTTACCACAACACTTAGAGTCCATAGGCCATTCGGCCATAACATAAATCCAATAGAATCTGACACCCTCTTACCTTACTGACGCACCCGGCATCTAATCTCCAAAGATCGGCACCCCCTTGTTGATGTTAGGGGTTTCAGCTACCCTTAGAGAACAAGAATGGGAGTTAAAATTTTATTAATAAAGGTTGAAAGAGTGACAAAGAAGACAAAAGAAATTCGGCATTACCCAACAGATCAAGGAAAGAAAACGCATGGGTAGTTCCCTTACCAAAGTTTCGGCTATTGTCCACAAAGGTGAGTAGATTCGGCATTTGAAAACAAAGGCTAGATTTCGTGAAAAGAGAAAAAGAACACGGCCTAAGGATATTCGGCCAAGGTGACAATCAAGGGAAAGAAATAGCAAAGAAGTTTCGGCTATGGTTTATGAATTCAAAAGAGAAGGAATAAAGAAAGAAGAAAATGCAAGAGATGAGGGATGATGTTGCCGAATGGGAGGGGAGAAGAGAGTTGGGTGTTACGGCACAAGTATTTTGAAGGAGAAAAGAAAAGATGTCAAGTGAGGGAGGAGTTCTTAGTTTCGGCCTTGAGCAAGAATGAGAAGAGAGGAATATGGACAAGGTGGTTTCGGCAATTGAAGAATTAACCAAAGGGAACCGAGGGGAAAAGAAAGAAAAGAGAAACACCTTGGTGTTTCGGCTTAACACTAAACGCAAAAGAACATGGCCCTCCAAGCTTGCCGATTTTAGCTTTTCCCCTTGACACATTCGGCCCCCAACACTTGAACCCCAAAACCGATTGCATATCCCCCAACTCACCTTACCAAATTCGGCTGCACACTCCCCCACCTCAAACTCCCCCTTTTCCTCCACGAAATCCTCCCTTCCACTCATTCAAACAGGTTTGAATGAGTCCAACACCTAAAATCTCTCCCCTTCATCCATTTCAAACAAGTTGACTTCTTCCAACACATCCAATAGAGTCCTTCCTGAGTACTCTTCTCTAGCTTGTGGCGTCAAAAAGAAATAGCAAGGGATACTATTCCTGCAGCTCGAACACAGGCACTCCCATCCTGCAAATGGCGTCATCCCCTTGGTGCCTAAGTGGCGCCTCCTTGCCACCTTTTCCACTTGCTTCCTTGTGTCACAACCTCTCAATTAATTCTTTTAACCCCTACTTTCCCTAGCTCCTTCTTCTTAAGGGCTAAAACAAGAATTTTGGCCATGACCCAGGACTACACCGAGGTCACGCCTAGACCCCAAAACACATCCAACCAACACAATAGACATATCATCATATTCAAACACATACCAAAAGCAGAGACCTCGGTTTAAGAATGTTACATTCGTGGTCCCGAAACCACCGTTCCGATTAGGCTCAAATTCGGTCTGTTACAACTCTCCCCCCTTAAGGATTTTCGTCCCCGAAAATCTTACCGTTAAACAAAGTCGAATGTTATTGCCTCATTGAATCCTCAGGTTCCCATGTAGCCTCTTCAACTCCTTGCCGATTCCATAGTATTTTCACTAATGGAATTCTCTTGTTTCTTAACTATTTCATTTCCCGAGCTAAAATACGGATCGGTTTCTCCTCATACGTCATATCGGATCGGATTTCAATCTCAGACGGAGCGATCACATGTGACGGATCTGATCTATATTTACGAAGCATCGAAACGTGAAACACATTTTGTATCTTTTCCAATTCAGAGGGTGTAACAGACCAAATTTGACCCTAATTGGAACGGTGGTTTCAAGACCATGAATCCGAGTCTGAGAAATATTTTATTATTATAATTTGAGTCTATAATATGTGAATTGATGTGTGTGAAAGTTTCTTATGAAAATTTTATCATTTAAGTGCTTAATTTGATAAAAAGGACTTAATCGCGTAAAGCGTAAAAGTAGCATACTAAAGTGAAATGTGCTTAATTGATTATGGCTTTATAATATGAAGTATATAATGGGTAAATAACCCATTTTAGATGTTAGTGGCCGGCCATGGACAAGTTTGTCCTTAAGTTAAAATGTTTAGTTATTTTAATTATAAGGTTAGTTTAGTAATTTGGTAATTACTTAATATATGTTAAAATAATTAAGGAAAGAAATCCATTATCTTTTCATTCATCCATGGCCAAATGTGGAGGAAGAAAATAAGCTTTTAACTCTTTGAAATTTCGGCACTTTGAAGCTAAAATTGAAGGTGAGTTTTTAGTTAGTTTTTGATAAGTTTTACGTTTTTGAGATCGTTGCTTCGAACTGTACTTGACCCATGTTAGAATTTTTGAAAATGAGCATGTATGAGGTTCGGCCATTCCTATATTCTTGTGATTTTTGGTGTTTTATGATTTTATATAAATGATATGTTAAAGATTAGTATATTTTGCATTGGAAATTTTGGTAAATTTGAGTATTTTGGGCTAATTTGTAAAAATGAAATTTTAGAGGGGCTTAATTGCAAAATAAATGAAAGAAATGCACTTGTATAGTCCCTATACATATTCGGCCCTTAAGGAGTATGGGGAAATTTGGTGTATTTTGAGTTTTATGCAAATAGGACTAAATTGTAAAGTTTTGAAATAGTGGGGGTAAAATGGTAATTTGCCCATTTATGTGTTCTGGGACTAAATTGAATTGAAATATACTTGAATGAGCTGAATTTAATGTGTCTTAGATCAAGAGCAAAGAAAAGCGGAATTGGATCGGGGAAAGACGAAGGTTCTCGAATAGCCGATTTGCACGGTCTATCGACAACCGAGGTAAGTCCTTAAGCACTTATATGTTAAAGAGTTAGTTATAAACATGTTAAAGAACAAAATTTAATAATGTTGACTATGGAATTTTGAGTTAGCCGAATGTAAAGTGCTAAATTAGATTAAATATGTTTTGTTAATATGATATGAACAAGTATATGTTTTCGAAATGATACGTGGATACAATATGATGTATATGGTTTGGTTGTGATGTTAGCATTTATAAATATGTATTGAAAGTTTAATTATGTTGTTATTCGGGCTTTGAGCCTAGCAGGCCTTGTGCCGGTGAGTTATTCGGGCTTCGCGCCTAGCAGGCCTTGTGCCGGTGAAATAGTTCGGGCTTTTAGCCTAGTAGGCCATGTGCCGGTGAAACAATTCGGGCTTATTGCCTAGCAGGATTAATGCCGGTGATATACTTCGGACCTTAAGTCCAGCAGGCTTAGTGCCGGTGAATATGTTCAAGCTCTAAGCGCATGAAAATCAAGTTATGAACATATCAAGAAATTTCTGTTTAGAAACATGATTCGTATAAATTTGACAGAGAGGTACGTATTTACAGTCATTTTACTCAATAAAAGGACAAACAAGTATTTGAGTAAGTGAAGGTTTTATACATTAACTTGTTTGAGATGAATGAATATGTATATGCAAGATATATTGTGTGACAATAATTATTTGAAAGCATGAATGTATTTAGTTGAAGGGATAAGCATATGATATGTACATATGTCTGTGATACACTGAATGATTGGTGTATGTGAATAAGAAAGATAAAGCTTTAGTATCAAGTGCATTCAATGATATTTAGTTGTTTCGGCTTTATAAATAAAAGAGGTTATGTATTAATTATGTTCGAATTAGTGATAGAAGATATTGATTGAATGGTTGTATGTATGTTACTTATATAAGTATATGCTTACTTAAGGCTTACTAAGCTAGCAAGCTTACCGTGTGTGTGTGCTTTTATCTACCTCTGTTTTATAGATCTTTGATTCAAGCTACGGACTCGGGGGATTATCCAAGAAGTCAATCGCACTATCAAACTTTTGGTATACTTATCTTAGTTTTATTCGAAAGGCATGTATAGGCTAGACTTAAATGTTAATTATTAGATTTTGGGTGATTGTACGTAACTATAATGTAGCCTTGTGAAAAAGGCTTATTTCATTTGGTTAACTTAAGTTTTTATGCTATATGACCTAATGGTTGGAATTCAAAAGTTAAGCTTAGTTATATGACAGAATGGTTGAATGTCAAATGTGTTTGGTTCATGGAAAATTTATACCTGGCCTGTTCATGCATATCTAGGTTGATGTATGTTATATAGAGGGTATGATTGCGGATAAGATGATTGTATGTGCTTTGAGTTTACTATATACAGGATGGATAATGTTCATGTTTGAAGTTGAGACATATGAATTGTATTGATCGAATGTTGTATATGTTTATGTTATTAGGATTTAAGAGTTATATAGATGTTGATATAAGGTACATATACATACGTCTATCTATATATGTTCTTAACTGTAGGTAAATGTTGATTTGATTGAGTATTGGCTCTATTTGAGTTAATACTAGTTATGAAATGTTCACGAAATTCTTATGTATATGTTCTTGCATATTCGGCTAAGCTATCAATTGCGTTTATGTTAATGTAATGAATTTATGCATCTTGACTATATAGCATAAAGTTTTGATTATCGAGTTGTTTTCGTTAGTAAATAAAAATGAATTGACTTTTGAAATGGTTTACTTGTTTATAAACTTCACATATTATGATCAACTTGTCGAATGTGGTATATGGAATCAGTATTGCTAGGTGACCTTGTCGTATCGCATGTTTCAGGGTTTTTTTTTTTTTTTTTGCGTTCGTTAATGATTACATTGTATATGATTTGGGTTAAAGTATTAAGCATATATTATACATGTATGATTAGTATGTTATAAATGTATTATTTGATAAAGATGTTTAGATAAGATTTATTCGTATGAGCAGAAGTTATAATGTATCCGGTAATGCCTGTAACCCTAATCTGGCGACGGATACGGGTTAAGAGTGTTACATTTTATTGGTATCAGAGGTTACGACTTAGTCGATTCTAGGACTACCGTAGCGCGTGTGAGTCTAGCTATACATGCCTTTGTTATATATTGATAGTGTGGTGACTTCTGACATTCTGAACTGTGTTTCATATAGTAAATGGACACTAATCCTGAAAGAGCCGTAGCGGATGATGTAGAGAGTGTAGCGCCTGACCGTGCACGAGAATCAGTGCTGGTAGACTCTCGACCAGTTTCGGGTAGCCACGAGGGGGAGGCTAAACAAGCCTTCTACCAGATGATGAACGAGTGGTTTACCCAGTTTATTCAGACTAACCCAGCTGTACCCCAACCTCCACCCCCGAATAATGCAACTCCGATTCCTTCAGCACCCACGATGATAGATCCAATGAGATCTAGTAGGCCTCCAGTTGATAAAATCCGGAAATTTGGGGCTGAAGAATTTAGGGCCAATGATGATGATGACACAGAGCGAGCCGAAATGTGGCTTTATAACACTATTCGGGTATTAGATGAGCTATCTTGTACTCCCGATGAATGCCTGAAGTGTGCTATATCTTTACTTCGGGACACTGCATATCACTGGTGGAATAAACTAGTATCAGTAGTCCCGAAAGAAAAAGTGACATGGGATTTCTTCCTGAATGAATTCCGCAAGAAATACATCAGCCAGAGATTCATTGACCAGAAACGTAAAGAATTTCTTGACCTGAAACAGGGGCGAATGAAGATTTAAAGTTGCTTGTTGGCATTCTCGAAATCAAAGAGTTTGTGACACTAGTCGAGCGAGCTTGCAAAGCTGAAGAGCTCAGGAAGGAGAAAAGAAAGGCTGAGACAGAAGCTAGAGACACTCGAAAGAGATCGTCGGGTAAGAATTTCCATTCCACATCTAAAAAGTTCAGAGATGATTTCAGCCGACATAAAGCTACTTCAGATTTACCTAGACGTGATCGACCTCCAGTGGGCTCCCGAGCTACCTCGATGGCCAGTGTTGGTAACGCCCCACAGAATCGAGTAGAATGCAAGCATTATGGGAAATGGCATTCTGGGAGTTGCAGATTCCATGATCGGTCTTGTTTTAAATGTGGATCCTTAGATCATTATATTAGAGAATGTCCGATGTTAGTTGAGCAGAATCCAGTTCAGAACATTAAGTCGAGCAACGCGTCAGTACGAGGTAGGCCACCCAGACATGCAGGCAATGTAGGTGGTAGTCAAAGAGGAACGAAGAACACTGCAGTTCGATCCGAGGCTAGAGCTCCAGCTAGAGCTTATGCTACACGAGCCAGAGAGGATGTTTCCTCCCCCGATGTCATTATCGGTACTTTCACCCTTTATGATACTACTGTGATTGCATTGATTGATCCTGGTTCGACCCATTCATATGTGTGTGAAACTCTAGTAATCAGTAAGACTCTGCCAGTTGAGTCTATTGAGTTTGTGATTCGTGTGTCCAACCCTTTGGGTAGATGCGTACTTGTTAATAAAGTGTGTAGAGGTTGCCCATTGATGATTCGGGATTCTTGCTTCCCAGCCGATTTAATGTTGTTGCCCTTCGATGAGTTCGACATAATTTTGGGGATGGACTGGTTAACTTCACATGATGCAGTGGTGAATTGCAAAAGAAAGCTTATTGATTTGAGATGCCAGAACGGTGAGATCATCAGAATTGAATCCAGTGATTTAAGTGGGTTTCCTACAGTAATATCTTCGATGTTAGCCCAGAAGTATGTGAGAAAAGGGTGCGAAGCTTATTTGGCCTATGTACTGGATAATAAAGTGTCTGAAAAGCATATTGAATCTGCACCGGTTGTGTGTGAATACCCAGACGTGTTTCCTGAAGAACTACCGGGTTTACCACCAGTACGAGAGATTGAGTTCGTCATTGAATTAGTACCGAGAACGACTCCGATCTTGATATCTCCGTATCGGATGGCACCTACAGAGTTAAAAGAGTTGAAAGCGCAGTTGCAAGAGTTGACAGATAGGGGTTTTGCATGACCGAGCTTTTCCCCTTGGGGTGCACCAGTTCTTTTTGTGAAGAAGAAAGATGGGACGATGCTAATGTGTATTGATTATCGGCAACTGAATAAGGTAACTATAAAGAATAAGTACCCGTTACCTCGGATTGATGATTTGTTTGATCAGTTGAAAGGGGCTTCAGTATTTTCGAAGATAGATTTGAAATCAGGTTATTATCAGTTGCGAGTCAGAGATACAGATGTGCCAAAGACTGCATTCCGGACGAGGTACGGACATTTTGAGTTTCTGGTTATGCCTTTTGGACTCACTAATGCACCAACTGTTTTTATGGATCTAATGAATCGAGTCTTCAGACAGTTTTTGGATGGTTTGTAGTAGTGTTTATTGATGATATACTGATCTACTCCAGAAATGAAGCAGAGCATGCCGAGCATTTGAGATTAGTGCTACAAACTTTGAGAGATCAACAGTTGTATGCGAAGTTTAGTAAGTGTGAGTTCTGGATGAAAGAAGTCAGCTTTTTGGGACATGTTGTTTCAGCATCAGGTATTCGAGTCGATCCGAACAAAATTTCGGCTATACTTGATTGGAAGCCACCGAAGAATGTTTTCGAGATTCGAAGTTTTCTGGGACTTGCGGGCTATTACAGACGGTTTGTGAAAGGTTTTTCTGTGATAGCTACACCTTTGACAAAGCTACTACAGAAAGACGTCAAGTTTGAGTGGTCAAAGAAGTGTCAGAAAAGTTTCGAGCAGTTGAAAGCCCTTTTGACCGAAGCTCCAGTGTTAGCTCAGCCTGAATCGGGTAAAGAATTTGTTGTGTATTCTGATGCTTCCTTAAGTGGTTTAGGCTGTGTATTGATGCAGGAAGGCAGAGTAGTAGCCTACGCATCGAGACAATTGAAGCCGCATGAAAGAAATTACCCGACGCATGATTTGGAGCTTGCAGCCATTGTGTTCGCACTGAAGATTTGGCGTCATTACTTATTTGGCGAGAAATGCCATGTTTACTCAGATCACAAAAGTCTGAAGTATTTAATGACTCAAAAAGACTTGAATTTAAGACAACGCAGGTGGCTGGAATTGTTAAAAGATTACGAATTGGTAATTGACTATCATCCGGGAAAAGCTAACGTTGTTGCGGATGCGTTAAGTCAGAAATCATTGTTTGCTCTTCGTGCAATGAACGCACAGATGGCTATGTCTAGTGATGGTTCGATCATAGCCGAGTTACAAGCAAGACCGATGTTTATCCAGCAAATTTGTGATGCACAGAAAGTTGACAAAGATTTGACTGCTAGGGGAATTCAGTGTGAAAAAGATGCAGAGTCAGATTTTCAAATTGATACAAATGACTGTTTGAATTTTAAAAGCCGAATGTGTGTTCCGAAGAACTCAGATTTGATTCAGATGATTCTGAGTGAGGCTCATAGTAATCGACTATCGATACATCCGGGTAGCACGAAAATGTATAATGATTTGAGACAGTTCTATTAGTGGCCTGGCATGAAACGGGATATATCTGAATTTGTTTCTAAATGCTTAGTTTGTCAGCAAGTAAAAGCTGAGCATCAAATGCCATCCGGACTACTTCAGCCAATCATGATTCCTGAATGGAAATGGGATAGAATTACAATGGATTTTGTATCCGGTCTTCCTATGTCATCGAGTAAGAAAGATGCCGTCTGGGTCATAGTTGATAGACTGACTAAATCAGCTCATTTTGTGCCAGTACATACAGACTATTCACTTGATAAACTTGCTGAATTGTATGTATCATAGATTGTAAGGTTGCATGGTGTACTGAGTTCAATTGTTTCAGACAGAGACCCGAGATTCACATCGCGGTTTTGGAAGAAGTTATAAGATGCTTTAGGTACTAAACTTCATTTTAGTACAGCCTTCCATCCGCAGACAGACGGTCAGTCCGAGCGAACTATTCAGATACTTGAGGACATGTTGAGATGTTGTGTTCTCGAGTTTGAAGGTACGTGGGAACGATACCTACCTTTGATTGAATTTGCTTATAATAATAGCTTTCAATCAAGTATCAAAATGGCACCTTATGAAGCCTTATACGGGCGAAAATGTCGAACACCATTATACTGGACTGAGCTCAGCGAAAATAAGATACACGGGGTTGATTTGATTAAAGAGACTGAACAGAAAGTGGCCATAATTAAAGATAATTTGAAACTGCGTCAGATCGACAAAAGTCCTATGCTGATTTGAAACGTAAAGACATTGAATTTCAGATAGGAGATCGTGTATTCTTAAAAGTTTCTCCGTGGAAGAAAGTACTCCGATTTGGTCGAAAAGGCAAGTTGAGTCCGAGATTTATCGGACCGTATGAAATCATCGAACGTATTGGGCCTGTTGCTTATAGATTGAAATTACCCTCTGAGTTAGAAAAGATACATGACGTATTTCACGTTTCGATGCTTCGTAAGTACAGATCAGATCCGTCTCATGTGATCACACCTTCAGAGATTGAAATCCAACCTGATTTGACATATAATGAAGAATCGATCCATATCTTAGCTCGGGATATAAAAGAGTTGAGAAATAAAAGAATTCCGTTAGTGAAGGTTCTATGGAATCGTCACGGAGTTGAAGAGCCTACGTGGGAGCCTGAGGATTCATTGAGGCAACAATATCCGACTTTGTTTAACGGTAAGATTTTCGGGGACGAAAATCCTAAAGGGGGGGAGAGTTGTAACAGACCAAATTTGACCCTAGTCGGAATGGTGGTTTCGGGACCACGAATCCGAGTCCGAGAAATATTTTATTATTATAATTTGAGTCTATAATATTTGAATTGATGTGTGTGAAAGTTTCATATGAAAATTTTATCATTTAAGTGCTTAATTTGGTAAAAAGGACTTAATCGTGTAAAGCGTAAAAGTAGCATACTAAAGTGAAATGTGCTTAATTGATTATGGCTTTATAATATGAAGTATATAATGGGTAAATAACCCATTTTAGATCTTAGTGGCCGGCCATGGACAAGTTTGTCCTCAAGTTAAAATGTTTAGTTATTTTAATTATAAGGTTAGTTTAGTAATTTGGTAATTACTTAATATATGTTAAAATAATTAAGAAAAGAAAGCCATTATCTTTTCATTCATCCATGGCCGAATGTGGAGAAAGAAAATAAGCTTTTAACTCTTTGAAATTTCGGCACTTTGAAGCTAAAATTGAAGGTGAGTTTTTAGTTAGTTTTTGATAAATTTTACGTTTTTGAGATCGTTGCTTCGAACTGTACTTGACCCATGTTAGAATTTTTGAAAATGAGCATGTATGAGGTTCGGCCATTGCTATACTCTTGTGATTTTTGGTGTTTTATGATTTTATATAAATGATATGTTAAAGATTAGTATATTTTGCATTGGAAATTTTGGTAAATTTGAGTATTTTGGGCTAATTTGTAAAAATGAAATTTTAGAGGGGCTTAATTGCAAAATAAATGAAAGAAATGGACTTGTATAGTCCCTATACATATTCGGCCCTTAAGGAGTATGGGGAAATTTGGTGTATTTTGAGTTTTATGCAAATAGGACTAAATTGCAAAGTTTTGAAATAGTGGGGGTAAAATGGTAATTTGCCCATTTATGTGTTCTGGGACTAAATTGAATTGAAATATACTTGAATGAGCTAAATTTAATGTGTCTTAGATCAAGAGCAAAGAAAAGTGGAATTGGATCGGGGAAAGACGAAGGTTCTCGAATAGCCGATTTGCACGATCTATCGACAACCGAGGTAAGTTCTTAAGCACTTATATGTTAAAGAGTTAGTTATAAACATGTTAAAGAACAAAATTTAATAATGTTGACTATGGAATTTTGAGTTAGCCGAATGTAAAGTGCTAAATTAGATTAAATATGTTTTGTTAATATGATATGAACAAGTATATGTTTTCGAAATGATACGTGGATACAATATGATGTATATGGTTTGGTTGTGATGTTAGCATTTATAAATATGTATTGAAAGTTTAATTATGTTGTTATTCGGGCTTTGAGCCTAGCAGGCCTTGTGCCGGTGAGTTATTCGGGCTTCGCGCCTAGCAGGCCTTGTGCCGGTGAAATAGTTCGGGCTTTTAGCCTAGCAGGCAATGTGCCGGTGAAACGATTCGGGCTTATTGCCTAGCAGGCTTAATGCCGGTGATATACTTCGGACCTTAAGTCCAACAGGCTTAGTGCCGGTGAATATGTTCAAGCTCTAAGCGCATGAAAATCAAGTTATGAACATATCAAGAAATTTCTGTTTAGAAACATGATTCGTATAAATTTGACAGAGAGGTACGTATTTACAGTCATGTTACTAAATAAAAGGACAAACAAGTATTTGAGTAAGTGAAGGTTTTATACATTAACTTGTTTGAGATGAATGAATATGTATATGCAAGATATATTGTGTGACAATAATTATTTGAAAGCATGAATGTATTTAGTTGAAGGGATAAGCATATGATATGTACATATGTCTGTGATACACTGAATGATTGGTGTATGTGAATAAGAAAGATAAAGCTTTAGTATCAAGTGCATTCAATGATATTTAGTTGTTTCGGCTTTATAAATAAAAGAGGTTATGTATTAATTATGTTCGAATTAGTGATAGAAGATATTGATTAAATGGTTGTATGTATGTTACTTATATAAGTATATGCTTACTTAAGGCTTACTAAGCTAGCAAGCTTACCGTGTGTGTGTGCTTTTATCTACCTCTGTTTTATAGATCTTTGATTCAAGCTACGGACTCGGGGGATTATCCAAGAAGTCAATCGCACTATCAAACTTTTGGTATACTTATCTTAGTTTTATTCGAAAGGCATGTATAGGCTAGACTTAAGTGTTAATTATTAGATTTTGGGTGATTGTACATAACTATAATGTAGCCTTGCAAAAAAGGCTTATTTCATTTGGTTAACTTAAGTTTTTATGCTATATGACCTAATGGTTGGAGTTCAAAAGTTAAGCTTAGTTATATGACAGAATGGTTGAATGTCAAATGTGTTTGGTTCATGGAAAATTTATACCTGGCCTGTTCATGCATATCTAGGTTGATGTATGTTATATAGAGGGTATGATTGCGGATAAGATGATTGTATGTGCTTTGAGTTTACTATATACAGGATGGATAATGTTCATGTTTGAAGTTGAGACATATGAATTGTATTGATCGAATGTTGTATATGTTTATGTTATTAGGATTTAAGAGTTATATAGATGTTGATATAAGGTACATATACATACGTCTATCTATATATGTTCTTAACTGTAGGTAAATGTTGATTTGATTGAGTATTGGTTCTATTTGAGTTAATACTAGTTATGAAATGTTCATGAAATTCTTATATATATGTTCTTGTATATTCGGCTAAGCTATCAATTGCGTTTATGTTAATGTAATGAATTTATGCATCTTGACTATATAGCATAAAGTTTTGATTATCGAGTTGTTTTCGTTAGTAAATAAAAATGAATTGACTTTTGAAATGGTTTACTTGTTTATAAACTCACATATTATGATCAACTTGTTGAATGTGGTATATAGAATTAGTATTGCTAGGTGACCTTGTCGTATCGCATGTTTCAGGGTTATTTTTTTTTTTGCGTTCGTTAATGATTACATTGTATATGATTTGGGTTAAAGTATTAAGCATATATTATACATGTATGATTAGTATGTTATAACTGTATTATTTGATAAAGATGTTTAGATAAGATTTATTCGTATGAGCAGAAGTTATAATGTATCCGGTAATGCCCGTAATCCTAATCTGGCGACGGATACGGGTTAAGAGTGTTACAGAGGGCAACCTCAGTCTATAAGCAACAGGCCCTATTCGTTCGATGATTTCATATGGTCCAATGAATCTCGGACTTAGTTTGCCTTTTCTACCAAATCGAAGTACTTTCTTCCATGGAGAAACTTTCAAAAACACTTGATCTCCGACTTGAAACTCAATGTCTTTACGTTTCAAATCAGCGTAAGACTTTTGACGATCCGAAGTAGCTTTCAAAGTATCCCTGATCACAGCCACTTTCTGTTCAGTCTCTTTAATCAGATCAACCCCGTGTATCTTGTTTTCACTGAGCTGAGTCCAATACAACGGTGTACGACACTTGCGACCATAAAGAGCCTCGTATGGTGCCATTTTGATACTAGATTGAAAACTGTTATTATAAGCAAATTCAATCAGAGGTAAGTATTTTTCCCACTTACCTTCAAACTCAAGAACGCAACATCTCAACATGTCCTCAAGTATCTGAACAGTTCGATCAGATTGACCGTCTGTCTGCGGATGAAAGGCTATACTAAAATGAAGTTTAGTACCTAAAGCATCTTGCAACTTCTTCCAGAACCGTGATGTGAATCTCGGGTCTCTGTCTGAAACAATGGAACTCGGCACACCATGTAACCTCACAATTAGTGATATATACAATTCAGCAAGTTTATCGAGTGAATAGTCTGTACGAACTGGCACAAAATCAGCTAATTTAGTCAGTCTATCTACTATAACCCAGATTGCATCTTTCTTGCTCGGTGTCGTAGGCAAACCGAATACAAAATCCATTGAAATTTTATCCCATTTCCATTCAGGTATCATGATTGGCTGAAGTAATCCAGAAGGTACTTGATGTTCGGCTTTGACTTGCTGACATATTAAACACTTTGAAACAAATTCAGATATATCCCTTTTCATGCCAGGCCACCAGTAAAACTGTTTCAAATCATTATACATCTTCGTGCTACCCGGATGTATCGACATTTGACTATTATGAGCCTCATTCAAAATCATCTGAATTAAATCTGCATTCTGCGGTACACACATTCGGCCTTTGTAGTTCAAACAGTCATTTTTATCAATTCGAAACTCTGACTCTGTATCATTTTCACATTGAGCTCGTCTAGCAGCCATATCTTTGTCAATTTTCTGTGCATCACTAATTTGCTGAATAAACAACGGTCTAGTTTTCAACTCGGCTAGGATCGAACCATCACCAGTCACAACCATATGTGCGTTCAACGCACGAAGAACAAACAATGATTTTCGGCTTAAGGCATCTGCAACAATGTTAGCTTTCCCCGGGTGGTAGTCAATCACCAATTCGTAGTCTTTTAACAATTCCAACCATCTGCGTTGTCTTAAGTTCAGGTCTTTCTGAGTCATCAAATATTTCAGACTTTTGTGATCCGAGTAAACATGACATTTCTCGCCGAATAAGTAATGACGCCCAATTTTCAATGCGAAAACAATGGCTGCTAATTCTAGATCATGAGTCGGATAGTTTCTTTCATGAGGCTTCAACTGTCTCAAAGCATAAGCTACTGTAATATCCTAGATTTAGGGGTTATGCATTTAATGCATAATTCAAGTGGTAGTAGGCTTAGTGTATGATTGGATGTGTTTTAGGGGTTTTGAGAACCCTAGGATGTAGGAGAAGGCTTAAGGAAATTATTGGATTTTAAGTTTAGTAGGGGAGGTAGGCTAAGAAGGCCTTAAGGAAATTTGTGGGAGCTTTTGGACATAAGAAATGCCTTGGTAAAGTAGCTTGAAGGCGCCACTTAGGGCCTTGGTGAATGACGCCTCAAGCAAGGGTGAGGGGCTCAGGTTCGAGTCATGTGGGCAGCATGGAGTGTGCTTTTATTTTTGCTTTTGGCGTCAAAGGAAGGGAGAAGAGGTTGGACGGCATATGGACTTTAAAGGATGAGGTAAAGGCTTGATTTTTCTTTTTAAATTTCGGCTAGGATATGAGATAATTGCAGTTTTATTTTATTTATCTTAAGTGAGCAGATAAGAGATAAAGTAGGAGATTAGTGAAGGATAATTGAAGTTTTATTTTGATTATTTTGAATAAGGTGATAAAGAGAATAATAAGGGATATGATAGTGGAGATATGGTGGCCAGCCAAGGGACTCTCTTGGTGAGCATTTTCGGTTTGGAAGCTTTATAAGGAGGGTGCGTCGAAATTTAGTTTTCTTTTTTCCCATTTGTGTCGTATTCTTTATGTGAAGAAGCCACCTAGTTTCGTCTTGCCAGTTCTTTTTAGTGTTGACTGAAACTTCAAAGAGCATTAGGGCCTTTGTATTTCATTCTTTTTCTCCCTATTTGCTAGCTTGGCCGAATCTATCACCCTTCCCAAACTTTTTCTTTTATTTCGTGATTAGCCGAATCCTCCTTTGCCACCATTGCCGAATTTCTCAAGCTTATTCCTTTTTATTGTTAGCCGGATATTTCATATTCATTTGGGAGCCATAGCCGAACCTTATAGCCCCATTCTCTACTCTTTTTCTTTTCACCATTAAAGTGCTAAAACACCCTTGTTTTGCTCAAAAGCCGAATCTCTAAAGGAGGGGCTGTCGACTTTTCTCTTATAGTCTCTTCAAGTGGCATAGGGGTAAGGGATCTCCTCTTTAAGCAATCGGTTTTATTCTTCTCTTTATGGATGTGCCGAAACCAATGGTTGGCTTTGATTTATGTGAGATGGCCGAATGGTTTTTAGTGCCATAATCTTGTGTTTCGTTTGTATGTAGCCGACGTGAAGGAGCCTTAAGGGAGTCTCTTGGATTCGACTACATCAAGGTAAGCAAGTGGGTAAGCATTCGGTCAAAGGCCATGTTTATGGATTTATGTATTAAAGCCGAATCTGACATATGGTGTGTAGGGATTTCGACTATTCAAGGAACAAGTACAGATTCGGGTTTTGATAAACAAGGTAGGTGAGTTAAGGTATTCGGCCTTAGGTCATATATTTAGTATTTAAGTGTGACCGATTTCTGACTATGGCTTTTAGGAGGGAATCGACAGTGGTAAGCAAGGCCTTCGGGATTCTAGATCGTTTCGGTAAGGGTATTTAGTAAGTATAGTTAAGATTCGTTATATTTGGATTATGACGTTATCTATTAACCGAACGTTTCTGATTAAGTGTTCTACGGTGGACGTGAATACCAGTTAAGGAGGACAAGGGGTAGTCCCTATCCCTAAGTTTAAGAGGAGAGCAGTCTCTACAGTGCGGGATTGGCCACCGGGGTGCGGGCCAGCGTCAGAACAGGAAAGTAGGCAGATAGCCGTAGTATCGCTTAGTGATAGCATCAGTATCGAGAGCGTAGTTCTTCAGATTATCAGGTGTGTGGTTAGTCTACCGTTTTTCGGGTTATATGTTTTATTTGTATGTGTTATGTGTATGTGTTAATAAGTGCAGTGATCATCATGATATGGATACCCTTAAGGGGTATATCGATAATCAGGTAAGTACCAAATTTGATGAAATGTGGCTATTAATGTGTATATGTGATGAATGCTTGATGAACATGCTCATGCATTATTATTATCATGACACTATTTTATGTTGCATGTACATGGGTGGGATATGATTATGAAAGAAGGACAGGGTGTACTTCGAGTACGTGGTTTGATGAGTGGCTCTGTGCCTCATCGTGGTTGATATAGGCTATGTGCCATATCGTGGTTAATGATGGCTTTGTGCTCATCGTGGATTTGATGTTAGCTACGGGCTACATCGTGGATTGGCGCAGACTGAGGTCGCGTTGTGGATTATTTTCGATTTAGTTCGCGTGGACGGCTTTAATTGCCAAATTGGTGTGTAGCGGTTGGAGGGTGATTTAGTAATCCCCTGGTGTGTGGTGGCTGGGTACGGGGGTGTGTAGAGGATGGACCCTAGGTTGGGTTGGGTGTATTTTGCATAAATCTGTTTGATATGTGAATTTATGTGAAAATGGGCCAAGCCCGACATGTGATGTGGATTAATGTGGAAATAGGCCAAGCCCAATATGTTTGGATCAATGTGATAATGGGCCAAGCCCAATATGTGGACTCGTGTGGTTAAATTACTCTATTATATGAATGTGATGTGGATATGGGTTAAGCCCAATAAGTGAAAACATGTGAATAAGTTGCATTGATATCTGATATGTGGGTTAATATATGGATTGATATATGGGTGGAATTCAGTGGACTAATTACACACTGAGTCTATTTGACTCACCCAAATTTTTACCAACATTGCAGGTGATGCATAAAGTTTGGACCGGGTTAGAGTGGATACGAGGTGGCCCATGCAGAAGATATTTTTAAGTGTTTACGTATTTATATTTTTAGTAGTTCTAAGTATTTATTTATTGTAATAAGGGCCATTTAAGGTACTTACAGATTATTATTAAGTTTTAAGTTGGATTGTCGATTATATTATTATCTGAAAATGTTTATTTTTAGCAACCTACATTTTTAAAATGTTTATACTAAAGTTTTTAATCCGGAAATTTGTAACAACTTAATTTATTTTGAAATTTTAAATACACCATGTTTTTCTAAAGACAAGAGATTTATAAATTTTTACTTTAAGTCGTAGGCTTTTCAAATATTTTTCGCAGTGGCATTCTGAATTCGGCCGTGGCTCGTGGGCCGGGTTTGGGGATGTTACAGCTACTACCTTGCCTTCCTGCATTAAAACACAACCCAAACCATTTAAAGAAGCATCACTATACACAACAAATTCTTTACCCGATTCAGGCTGAATTAACACTGGGGCTTCGTTCAAAAGGGCTTTCAACTGGTCAAAACTTTTCTGACACTTTTCTGTCCACTTGAACCTGACATCTTTCTGTAGTAGCTTTGTCAAAGGTGTAGCTATCATGGAAAAACCTTTCACGAATCGTCTATAATATCCCGCAAGTCCCAGAAAGCTTCGAATCTCAGAAACATTCTTCGGTGGCTTCCAATCAAGTATAGCTGATATTCTGTTTAGATCAACCCGAATACCTGACGCTGAAACAACATGTCCCAAAAAGCTGACCTCTTTCATCCAAAATTCACACTTACTAAACTTTGCATACAACTATTGATCTTGCAAAGTTTGTAGCACCAATCTCAAATGCTCGGCATGCTCGGTTTCATCTTTGGAGTAGATCAGAATATCATCAATAAACATTACCACAAACCGATCCAAATACTATCTGAAAACCAGTTCATCAAATCCATAAAAACAACAGGTGCATTAGTAAGCCCAAAAGGCATAAGCAAAAACTCAAAATGTTCGTACCTCGTTCGGAATGCAGTCTTAGGCACATCGGAATCTCTGACTCGCAACTGGTAATAACCCGATCTCAGATCTATCTTTGAAAACACTGAAGCCCCTTTCAACTGGTCAAACAAATCATCAATTCGAGGCAACGGGTATTATTCTTTATTGTTGCTTTATTTAACTGCCGATAATCAATACACATTCGCATAGTCCCATCTTTCTTTTTCACAAATAGAACAGATGCACCCCAAGGAGAAAAACTCGGTCGTGCAAAGCCCCTATCTGTCAACTCTTGCAACTGTGCTTTCAACTCTTTCAACTTAGTAGGTGCCATCCGATACGGAGCTATCGAAATTGGAGTCTGTAACATCCCGAAATAAGGCCTAAACGGAATAGTGGTTTCGGGACCACAAATCCGATGTTGAGAAATTTATTTTATTTATATTTTTATGGTCTACAATTTCACGGAATGATTTTGTGAAAATCTCATTCGAAAATTTTGACGTTTGGGCACTCAATTTAGTTAAAAGGACTAAATTGTAAAAAGTGCAAAAGTTGAGTTCTACATGTTAGAGGTGTCCAATTGTTATGAAATGTTAAATTGGAGGTCCTTAAATGATAATTAGACCATTGGTTAAGTTGGTGGACAAAAATGGACATGGATGGGTATGTTTCAAAAGAATTTTTTTAAGGGGCATTTTGGTAATTTAGTGAATTAAATGAATTAAAAACAAAATTTAAATGCCAAATATGTCCATCTTCTTCATATGGAAGACATTTACCAAGAGATGACATGGCTAGGGTTTTCTCAACTTTCCAAGCTCATGGTAAGTCCGTTCTAGCCCTGTTTTTCAAGTTATTTACGGTTTTAGAGTCCTGGTAGCTCGATTTAGCTTATGCTACCAATAATTCGTGCTAGGGTTCATCTTTGGAAAATTACCCATAGGTGAAAAGTGTGTATTTTGATGTTTTATGATGGAATATGAAGGCTGAAATTATGTTAAACAACTTTTACTAAGCGGTTTTACGTGAAAACGAGTAAAACGTCATAATCGGTAAAAATACCTAATGTTCATAAGTACATGTTAGAGTGAGAATTTGATGTTGCCATAGAAGAGAAAAATGATCAGCATGTTATAAAACATAAGAATAAGGGCTGAAGTTTAATTTTCGAGTATTGGGGAAAAAGTGTAAATATGTAAAATTTTAGGGACAAAATTGTAATTTTGTAAAAGTTGAGTTAAGGACTGTTTTGAATAGTACATTAATTAAGTAAGTGGAATGTGATGTTTTAGACCCTAAAAAATGAGATTTGGACCTAGAATTGGAGGAAAACCGAAAATAAGGAAAGTTGGTAAAATGGTCGTTTCGGCATTCGAGGTAAGTTGGTGTGTAAATAATAATGCAATAATGCCGTAATGTATATTTGAAACCTAAATTGTGGTTTTGAATTGATTTTTCTGAATTACATGTTTAGTATATTATGTTGGTGAATTGATTTAATAATATGTTTATGAGAAAAGGTGACATAGGTGACATGGAAAATGGGTTGAAATGTTGTGCTTAAAGGTGTTTTCTATGACTATGGTTATTATGTGAAATGGAAAGTTTATATGTAAATAATGCATTTATTTTACTTGTTCACTAATTATTTTGCTAGATATTATGGAAATCATTGGCTGATAACTACAATATGAAAATGTATGGAATGCGAAATTCTCGATTGAACCTTTGAAAAACCGAGAGATACGGACAATATGTAGCTAGGTCACACGAGTGATAAGGGAACTTCATCGTGTGCACAAGAAAGCTACGAGATGGCAAAATTTGATATGTAGCTAGGCCACATGGATGATAAGGGATTTTCACCATGTGTGCAAGAAAGCTACGGGATAATAATTTCATATGTAACTAGGTCACATGTGTAATACTGTGTGTATACCATGTGTACAAGAAAGTTATGGGTTATGAGTAGCTAGGTCACATGAGTGGTTCCTAGTGTTGGACACCATGTAGACAAGAGAGCTACGAGATGGAATGGCTAGGTCACATGGGTGATAAGGGACCTTCACCATGTGTACAAGAAAGCCGAATTATGTGTGGGTGGAGCTATGTGCTGAGACCACCGAGTATCGGGCATTTTTCGATGGGGTTCAATGAGATAATTTACTAATGATGATTGGTGCGATCATGTTATGAATAAGTGCAAGTGTGAATGTGACCAATTGAGAAATGTGGCAAATGTACGTATGAACAATATGCTCGATATGTAATTGGAAATTGGAAAGATTGGTATAGGCAAGTGATGAACACAACTAAAGTGAGAGAAAGTAAAATTTTACAATAAAACTGTTTTGGACAGCAGCAGTGAGGTGAATTTGAAAAATCACAAAAAATGGTAGAAATTGAATTATAAGGTGTATGAGACATTTATTTAAAGCTTATTGAGTCTATTATTATATAAAAGAAACAGAGAAAGCAAAGGATTGATATATTTTGAGATATTTAGATTTTTGTGAGACTGGTGCAGAGTGATTTCGTGATCCCCTATTCTGACTTGGAAAACTCATTGAAACTTTTACAAAAATAATATTTGGACATAATTTATATGATTAGATTCCTTATTGAGTCTATTTTTAGAAGAAGCAAACTAGAACATCATTTGAATTCTTTACAAAAAGATAATTAAATTTTAGAAAAGAATGGTCGGAATTGTTGGATAGCAGAACAGGGGAGACTTTGAAGAATAAACTGTACTAATTGGCTAAACCAAAAATTCTAAAAATTTTTTGGTAAAACAATATGTGAGTCTAGTTTCATAGAAAATTTATGGATCTTAATTTCGAGTTCCGTAACTCCAGATATAAATAATTTAATGACTGTGACTCAAGAAAACAGCTTAACTGAAATTTGAATAAATAGGAAGAATATGAAAATAACATGTTATCACATTGCTTATTATTCTCATGCGAGCTTACTAAGCGTAAAGCTTACTCCCTCCTTTCCATTTCTTTTAGTTTTGTCAAGTCAGCTCAGCGTTGGAGATCGTCGGAGGCAGTATCACACTATCGGGTCATTATCCTTGGAGTATTGGCATGTGTATGTTAAATGTTTTCAAGTGAGTCGCATGTATAGGGACTTAGTTTTTCTATGATGGATGTCGTTGTGATTAGCCAAATGTATTGGCATATAGTGATTTGTTGATTATGGCCATGAGATGTGGCTTATAATGATTTTGGCTTATAAGCCTATTTGTCCATGGTATGTGTTAATGTCTTGTTATGTGGTATAAGTGATTAAATAGATGACAAGGTCAAATGCATGTCTTTGAAAAGTTTTAAATTTTGGGCAAAATTTGGTAACCCGGTTTTGTATGATTGTGAATGTTGAAGTACGGTAACACCTCGAACCCTGTTTTGGAGTTGGACACGGGTGAGGGGTGTTACAGAGTCATCCCCGGTACTAATTCAATGCCAAATTCAATCTCTCGTACTGGTGGTAAACCCGGTAATTCTTCAGGGAACACATCTGGGTATTCACACACAACCGGTACAGATTCAATCTGCTTTTTGGACACTATATTATCCAACACATAAGCCAAATAAGCTTCGCATCCTTTTCTCACATACTTTCGAGCTAGCATCAAGGATATTACTGTAGGCAATCCGTTCAGATCGTTTGATTCGACCCAGATAATCTCACCGTTCTGACATCTCAAATCAATAATCTTTCTTTTGCAATTCACCACTGCATCATGCAAAGTTAACCAGTCCATTCCCAAAATTATGTCAAACTCGTCGAAAGGTAACAACATTAAGTCAGCTGGAAAACAGGAATCCCGAATCATCAACGGGCAACCTTTACACACTTTATCAACAAGTACACATCGACCCAAAGGATTGGACACACGAATCACAAACTCAGTAGGCTCAACAGGTAGAGTCTTACTGGATACTAGAGTTTCACACACGTATGAATGAGTTGAACCAGGATCGATCAATGCAATCACAGGAGTATCATAAAGAGTAAGAGTACCAGTGATAATATCTGGGGAAGAAGCATCCTCTCGGGCACGAATAGCATATTCTCTAGCTAGTGCACGAGCCTCTGATCTAACTACAATGTCTTTAGCTCCCTTTTGACTGCCACTAATATTTCCTGAATGCCTAGGTGGTCTGCCTCACACTGACACATTGCTCGGTCTGATATTCTGGACTGTATTCTGCTCGACTAACATCGGGCACTCTCTAATAAAGTGATCTGACGATCCACATTTAAAGCAAGACCTATCACGGAATCTACAACTCCCGGAATGCCATTTACCACAGTGCTTGCATTTAACTCGATTCTGCAGAACGTTACCAACACTGGCCATCGAGGTAGCTCGGGAACCCACTAGGGGTCGATCTCGTCTAGATGTATCTGAAGTAGCTTTATGTCGGCCAAAGTCATCCCTGAACTTCTTAGATACAGATTGAAAAGTCCTACTCGATGATCTTTTATGAGTGTCTCTAGCTTCTATCTCAGCTTTTCTTTTCTCTTTACCAAGTTCTTCAGCTTTGCAAGCTCGTTCGACAAGTACTACGAACTCTTTGATTTCAAGAATGCCAACAAGCAACTTTATGTCTTCATTCAAGCTGTCTTCAAATCTTTTGCACATGATGGCTTCAGTTGATACACACTCTCGGGCATACCGGCTCAATCTGACAAATTTTCGTTCATATTCAGTCACAGTCATGCAGCCCTATTTTAGCTCCAGAAATTCTTTCCTTTTCTGACCGATGAACCTCTGGCTAATATATCTTACGGAACTCGATCTGAAAGAAATCCCACGTCACTTTTTCTTTAGGAACCACTGATACTAGTGTATTCCACCATTGATATGCAGTGTCCCATAGTAGAGATATAGCACATTTCAGGCATTCATCTGGAGTACAGGATAGCTCATCAAGTACCCCAATAGTATTATCAAGCCACATCTCAGCCTGCTCCGCATCATCATCATCATTAGCTTTGAATTCTTCGGCCCCATATTTTTTGACTTTATCAACATGAGGCCTACTAGATCTCATCAGTTCTATCATCGGAGGTGCTGAAGGTAACAGAGTTGGATTATTTGGGGGTGGAGGTTGTTGTACAGCCGGGTTAGTCTGAATAAACTGGGTAAACCACTCGTTCATCATCTGGTAGAAGGCTTATAAACAACGGGTCGATACCTAATCGGTATTGGTTCTTGTTTGCACTTTTTTTTAACCATTTTCCTTTCTTATCTATTTTTGAACCAAAATCCATTTATTCTTTCATATTCTACTTCATCAAACCATACTCTTAAACTATCATTTATTTTGCCAAAACTATTTCTTTCCATACCCATTCTACTAAACTAAATATTCATTGTTTCTCGAAGACGATTGGGAAATTTAAATACGACTCGACTCAATCCGAGGCGGATCGTATCATTTGGTATCAGAGCTAGAATCAAGAAGCTCAGAAGATCGAAGAACACAACGAAGATTAGCTTGTAAGTCAAAAAAATTTTTTAAAAAAATTGTATTTCATTTCTTTTCTACTCATCTTTTTACATTTGAAGTGAAAAGAAAAAAAAATTTGAAAAAAATTCGAAATAAAAAAAGTTCTTGCAAGATAAGTGTTATCATTCTTTCTACTACCCCCAATCAACCCCAAAGTATTTTACCTTCCATTCTTTTACCCAACGCCACACATAAACCAACTTACAAAATTTTTTTTCAGCCTACCGACAACCATTCAATTCATCTTTTGTTGCCCATTTGAAACTGACCATCTAGACAAAGGTTTTTAGCCTTGGCGAATCTGCTTATGAAATTACGAGAAAGGTAAAGAGAGGTAAAAGGCATGAGTGTGTTCATCAAAGAAAAAGCCTTATACGAGTGAAACACGAGTATGAGTGAATTTTCTTTGTGAGTGACTTGTGAGTTTTTGTGGTAAGGTTTTAATATTTTTTTCTATTTTAGTTCTTTTTAACAAACTCTCATTTCAGAAAATAAAATGAAACAAGAAGCGTTGTCAGCATCCGATTATCAATACTTGTTGAATGGGATGCGAAGCATCGTGCACACCAAGTTTGACAATTTGCACAAGTAGTTGGATCGAATCAAGGTACGAGACCAACAAGATTGACTCTCTTCAAATCAAAGGTCTGAGTCAAGGTTGTCTCGAAGACACACTTTCGAAGAACATTCGAAAAGAGACTATGATCGAGATTCTTATTCCTCAAGAAGTTTGAGACGGTATGAATCAAACCACAAATTTGAAACTTTTCAAAGTTACCAACGAGGAAGTGAACATGGTTCATATGCGTCCAAGTATTCCTCTACGAAATATCATTCTCGAAGTGGTTCAAATCATTCGACGAGGAATTCAAGGCGAAACAAAGCGACTAACGAGGGTGAAGCCTATTACGAAGATGAATACGCAAGCACGAGTTATTCGTCTTATGATTCCCAGATGTCACGCTCAAAGAATCTTCCAAGAATCGATCGTGATATCTATGAGAACATCGCTTTGATCTTAGAATCAAATCCTTGTATCTTCGATTCTTTTGAAATATCTTCTTATTGTAATCAAAATGAAAAAGAAAAAGAAATAAAAGAGAGGCAAGAGGCGAGTAAGAGAGAAAATGAGAGATTCTTGAAAGAGCTCGAGAAAGTCATTGACAAAGCCGATGAAAAAGAAAAAGAAATAAAAGAGAGGCAAGAGGCGAGTAAGAGAGAAAATGAGAGATTCTTGAAAAAGCTTAAGAAAGTCATTGAAAAAGTCGATGAAAAAGAAGTTGAACAAGAACAACGAGTGGAAAAAGAGATTGAGGAAAAAGAAACGAGAGATCTCGAGAAAAAAGAATCAAGTGAAAAAGAAAGTGAGCAAGCAAGGATTGTTTCCACTAACCCACATGTTCGATCTTCTTGTGATGTAACTTTTCAGGTTCCTAAAGTCTTGTACGACCAATTCCAGCTTCACTATCTTCCAAACGAGAGATGTTTTCGATTATTCAAGAAAGGTAAGTACGCAAATGACGACCACCCACTTGTGATTGAATGTAAGAAAGGTAAGGATTCCATGTTTATAGAATCAAGGTTGTCCGATTTAAAAATTGCTCATAAAGATTTTGATGGGTCAATTTCTGATATGCTACCATCATTTGATTTGATTAGTTCTTGTTCATCTCTTGATGACCCTGCTTTGAAAAGTGTCGTGAAAATTCTGTCTTGTGAAACATTTGATCCTTTTATTGGAATGGCTCACCCTAATCGAATTTTAGATATGTTTGATAAAAGCTTTGCACATACAAATGTTGGTTATATAAATTCTTTGGACTCATGTGTTAAATATGTTTGTTTAAACATGCCTGTTCATTTGGTTCGTGATAGATTTGAATCTTTGAATAGTTATACGTTCACCATGTCTTTGTTTGACATACATGATAAAATGCTTTCGCATGCAATGTTCAAACCGTTTGATTTTGGCCTTCAAGATAAAACTTTAAATTTTGATATGAGATTCCCATATCTTGATCTGCTTGGTTTTGTCAACTCTGCATGCTTGCTTGATCGAGTGGAATTTAAGTCTTGTAGTGAGTTGATTACATCATTTTCTAACATGTTGTGGACATTGGAAATTATTCAAAATATGTTGCATGTTGGAACGATTGATCAAGTTCGTGTATTCAAACCTGGTATTCGTTACTTTGATTCGTTTTATAGAAACTTCAAGCAACTTGCTTGTTGTGCATCTTATTTGTGATAAGTGGATAATTTTGTCATTTTCCCTCCTTTGATTCGTTATGATGATTTACAAGATGGTAAGACGGGTTTACCCCAAAATAATCATTGTGAAGCAAATTGTGAAGGTGGAGTAACATCTATTCGACAAGTGCAAGACTCAAGTAAGTATGACGATGAATTTTCTCTTAATCCCAACTTGTTTGATTGTGGTTATTACGAAATTAGTTTATTGTCTAATACGGAAACTTTGAGCTTTTCTAAATCGATTTTGAAACATGTTGAGAGTTTTGATTGCTCGATCTTGAATGTGCATAAGTCTTATTGGTTTAACATATTTGATTTTTCTAAACCCTTGTCACATCTTGAGTTTAATAATCAAAATCGTGTCTTTAAACCAGGACTATGTTTTGTATCATTTGGTATCAGAGCTAGAAAACGAGAACCACCGACGTTCGTATTCAATACCGTAAATAGGTTCGTAAAAAAATTCAAGAAAAAAATTTGAAAAAAAAAAAGTTGTATTTCATTTCTTTTGTACTCATCTTTTTATATTTGAAGTGAAAAAAAAAATCCAAAAAAATTTTAAAAAAAAAAGTTCTTGCAAGATTAAGTGTTATCATTCTTTTCTACTACCCCAGATCAACCCCAAAGTATTTTACCTTCCATTCTTCTACCCAACGCCACACATAAACCAACTTACAAATTTCTTTCAGCCTACCCACAACCATATAATTCATCCTTTGTTACCCATTTGCAACCGACAATCTAGACAAAGGTTTTTAGCCTTGGCGAATCTGCTCACGAAATCACGAGAAAGGTAAAGAGAGGTAAAAGGCACGAACGTGTGAGACTATTCAAGCGGAGGTAAAAGCCAATCGAGTGTAAATACGAGCGTGAGAGCAAACCATCAATTTTTCTTTCCGAGTGAAATTGTTAGGATTTTGTTGTGAGAAATTTAAATTTTTGTTTTACTTAACAAATTATTTTTCAGCAATCAAAGATGTCTCGCGAAGAATTTACCGAGTCAAAATATCAATACTTGGTGCAAGAAATGCGAAGAATGGTGAATTCTAAATTCGATGCATTGTACGAGATATTAGACCGTGTAAAGAAAAGAGACCAACGGGAACGAATGTCTTCAAGTCAGAAAGTGGAATCAAGAATATCACGAAGACATACATTCAATGATCATTCGAGAAAAGATTTCCATTGTGATTCCTATTCGTCATCGACTTCAAAACGAAGGGATTTCAATCGAGATTTCTTTTCATCAAGGAATTCAAGATGACGAGAGTCTGACCTCGATTTTGAACCCGTCCAAGATGACATCCGAAGAGATAAGCATACCTCTTTCCGATCTTCAAAGAAATCCTACTCAGAGTATTTTTCACGAAGCATTGATCAAGATTCTTATGCAAATAATTTTCCTTCTTTTAAACAAAATCATTGTTTTCATGATTCTTTTGTATCTTCTTGTAAAAAGAAAACGAGAAAAGCAAAAGAAGAAAAAGAAAAAGAAATAAAAGAGAGGCAAGAGGCGAGTAAGAGAGAAAATGAGAGATTCTTGAAAGAGCTCGAGAAAGTCATTGAAAAAGCCGATGAAAAAGAAAAAGAAATAAAAGAGAGGCAAGAGGCGAGTAAGAGAGAAAATGAGAGATTCTTGAAAGAGCTCGAGAAAGTCATTGAAAAAGCCGATGAAATAGAAGTTGAACAAGAACAACGAGTGGAAAAAGAGATTGAGGAAAAAGAAACGAGAGATCTCGAGAAAAAAGAATCAAGTGAAGAAGAAAGTGAGCAAGCAAGGATTGTTTCCACTAACCCACCTGTTCGATCTTCTTGTGATGTAACTTTTCAGGTTCCTAAAGTCTTGTACGACCAATTCCAACTTCACTACCTTCCAAACGAGAGATGTTTTCGATTATTCAAGAAAGGTAAATACGCAAATGATGACCAGCCACTTGTGATTGAAGGTAAGAAAGGTAAGGATTCCATGTTTATCGAATCAAGTTTGTCCGATTTAAAAATTGCTCATAAAGATTTTGATGGGTCAGTTTCTGATATGCTACCATCATTTGATTTGAATAGTCCTTGTTCATCTCTTGATGACCCTGCTTCGAAAAGTGCCGTGAAAATTCTGTCTTGTGACACATTTGATCCTTCTATTGGTGTAACACCCCTAACCCGTATCCGTCGCCGGACTAGGGTTACGAGCATTATCAAATAAATCTCAACCTTTGTTCAATAAATCAAATCATAATTAAACATACTTATATAATGTTACAATATAAGCAACCAATCACATACAGAAATCATGCTTAATTTACTTAACTAAGTTATATGACACAAGCATAAACTACTCAAATCAAACATGTAATATACATTTTACTAATACCATACTACAATTCAAATACCATAAGTTTTGTTTATCTTATCTTTATTATTATAAAATTTAAATAAACAAACCAAATATAACTATTTGAATAAAGAGACATGATCCAATTTCACCTTACTATATTACACCTGTAAGGCCGAATATACATGGTAAGTAATTCTTTTCATTGTGGTCGAATAAACCATCACATTGCATAATATCATGTGTCCCAATTTAAATGCTCAATAAACAATTATATGCATATACTTATTTGGCTAATATACAAGAGTACACATATGAAATAACATGAACATAACTAATACTATATTCAAATAGATCCAATGTCCAAGTAAATCAAGATTCACACAGTTTCGTTTATAAGTACATAATTGAACCAAAATGTACCAATAAGTTTTCAAAGCGTTCCATATGTATATATAATATTTATAACCGTGTACAACTTGAATGGTTTCTAAATTCATGCTTATTTCATCATTTTCATAATGAAGATTCATAAACACAAGGTTCGTTATATAACATACCAAACATATACTATATAACTAGTTCGAAATACATAGTACTACTCATTCACTTTCTTATATTTGGTTTTCAATTCGTATCTTTAATAATCAACCCAAAATAATTATAACACTTTCCTTATTCAAAACCGAACCCTATTATCGTGATGAGGAAACATGCATCAATTCATATACATCTTTCAAGCATATTATCCACGCATATCACACCAAGGATAGATTCATACCATCAAACATCAACATTAAAATTAGCCACTTTCGCATGGCCTTAATACATTATTATAGCATCATTCGAAAACTTAGCTAGCCTATACATGCCTTAAGCACAAAAGTCTAACATTATAGGTACCATCAAGAGCCGATGGTGTGAACGACTTCAGTGACGATCCTCGGAGCTCGTAGCTTGACCAAAATCTATAAAACAGATCATTAAACACATAGAGTAAGCTTACTAGCTTAGTAAGTCTTAAGCAGAAACATTATCACATACAATTAATTAAGCATTTTTAAACAACCAACTCATAACATTAAATAAGCATAGCTTAACTTATATATATACATTATGGCCGAATATGTATATATAATATTCACATATATAACACCAACTTGTACACATCCGTATACCTTTACAAATACCTTTAACTACTTATACTTTCATTTAACCAAATTTTCTTATAGCATAGTCCATATTTATTTTTTCGTCTATCACTTGTATATCTAATTCTTCTAATCATTTCATTTACTCAATAACATCACATACATATATATATATATATATATATATATGTATATTCGTATAACACTTGAGTAGGAATAACACATACCTTGTAGTCGAATTAACAAATTCACCTCCACATGCTTAGGCATACTTAATTCATTTCATAAATTCATTAGCACATAATCAAATCTTAGAATAGCAACTCACTAGTTAGAACCTGCTAAACATTACCCCGAATCTCACACACCAGCACTAAGCCTGCTGAACTCAAGGTCCGAAGTCAAAACACCAGCATTAAGCCTGCTAGGCAATAAGCCTGAAATATGTCACCGGCACGAGGCCTGCTAGGCATAAAGCCCGATACAGGTCACCGGCACAAGGCCTGCTAGGCTCGAAGCCCGAATATCAATATGATTAATCCTTTAATTCACATTTCATAATGCTAACTTCACAACAACCCATATATCACATATTACATTCACATATCAAACCAAATGCATTTATTCACATCACATTAAATAAAATTACAATCAATCCAATTTAGTACCCTTACATTCGGCTAATTCATGGATTCATGCTAAAAATATTCGAATTTCTTCATTCATTAGATTCATAAATAATTCTTTAACATATATTCACTTAAGGACTTACCTCGACTATCGGCGGACCACGTAAACCGGCTATTCGATAACCTTCGTCTTTCCCCGATCCAAATCTGTTTTTCTTTGTTCTTGATCTAAACACATTAAAATTTAGCTCATTCAAGTATATTTCATCTCAATTTAGTCCCTAAGCATATAAATAGGTAAATTACCATTTTACCCCTACTATTTCACATTTTTACAATTTAGTCCTAATGCACAAAACACAAAATACACAAAATTTCAATATGGTACCTTAGGGCCGAATATTCATAGGGACCATACAAGTCCATATCTTTCATTTGTTTTGCAAATAAGCCCCTCTAAAAATTTATTTTTACAAATTAGCCCTAAATACTCAATTTCACCAAAATTTCCAATTTAAAACTTGTTAATCTTTAACATAACTTTAATATAAAATCATCAAACATCCAAAACCACATGAACATGTCAATGGCCGAATCTCACATACATACTAATCTCAAAAAATCTAGCATGGGTCAGGTAATATACAAAGTAATGATCTCAAAAACGTAAAAATTATCAAAAATCGAGCTAAAATCCATACCTAATTTGGCTTGAACAAGGCCGAAAATACCAAAGCTTATTCTTTCTTTCTTCCTTGCTAACTTTCTGCTATTCCCAAGCTAAAAAGATGAGTGTTTTTGCTTTATTATTTTATTAACATTAACATATATACTTTAATTACCTATTTACCAATTTAGCCATTATTAAAACATAACCAAAATATAAATATTAAGGTTAGTTTTGTCCATGGCCGGCCACTAACTCTTAAATGGTCTAATTGCCCTTTTAATGCCTCACTTTAAAAAGCCACACTCAATTTAGTGCATTTCACTATAGTTTGCAACTTTTACCTTTTACGCGATTAAGTCCTTTTTCTAAATTGAACACACAAACAATTAAATTTTTTCTACGAAACTTTCACACACATTAATTGACATATAATAAACACAAAATATAATATTTAAATAATTCTCGGACTCAGATTCGGGGTCCCAAAACCACCGTTCCGATTAGGGCCAAATTCGGTTTGTTACAATTGGAATGGCTTACACTAATCGAATTTTAGATATCTTTGATAAAAGTTTTGCACATACAAATGTTGGTTATATAAATTCTTATGACTCATGTGTTAAATATGTCTGTTTAAACATGCCTGTTCATTTGGTTCGTGATAGATTTGAATCTTTGAATAGTTATATGTTCACCATGTCTTTGTTTGACATACATGATAAAATGCTTTCGCATGCAATGTTCAAACCGTTTGATTTTGGCCTTCAAGATAAAACTTTGAATTTTTATATGAGATTCCCATATCTTGATCTGCTTGGTTTTGTCAACTCTGCATGCTTGCTTGATCGAGTGGAATTTAAGTCTTGTAGTGAGTTGATTACATCATTTTCTAACATGTTGTGAACATTGGAAATTATTCAAAATATGTTGCATGTTGGAACGAATGATCAAGTTCGTGTGTTCAAACCTGGTATTCGTTACTTTGATTCGTTTTATAGAAACTTCAAGCAACTTGCTTATTGTGCATCTTATTTAAGTTTGTTTGATATTCGCATTTTAATTAAGGCAATGAAACTTAATGACTTTGGTTTTGTTTTGTTCCTTAATCATATTGTTTGGCCACATATGAAATATTTGTTTCATTTTGAAAAGGTAAGGCTAACATATGTAAATGGACTTGAATCGGATTTCATGTAACATCCCAAAATTGGGCTTAGTAGGATTGGGCCGATTGGGAATTGGGCTTTAGGAAAATTAGAATATTATTTATTTTTGTGTTGGCTTGGATATGAATTTTGTGTGTTAGCATAGTCTTGTGAAGGCTAGATTTTAATTAGGAAGTTAGAATAAATTTTAGTATGGTTTATTTAATGAAGTGGATTAAGTGAGCTTAGCACTTAAGTTAATTTAAGTGTTCATTTATAGCACAAGAGGAGTAAGTGGTTAAGTGGTTATGGCGTTTGAAAGGTGGCTTGAGGTTAGAGGTTCGAGTGGTATGTTTAGCATTTTGAAGGTTTATTTTTGTGTATTAGCATTGATGGCCGGTCAAACTTATTTATGATAGGTGGAATAATAACTTTTGGTAAGTTGAATTTTTGTTTAAGGAAAGCTTAAGCTATGGGATAAGATTTTTAAGGTTATGGAAGGATATCTTAAAGTTATGGTATATTGAGGGGACAAAGGCATGGAATAAGGAGGATGTTTTGGAAAGTAATCCTAGGCTTTAGTGGATGTATGTGGACGGCATGGGTGTCTAGGGGGGTGGCCGAATTTTGTTAGGTAGCTTGGGGGGGAATAGTTGGCCAATTCTCCTTTTGAACATCTTTTGCATTTTTGTTTTCCCTCTCCAAAAATCCTTTGTTTGGCCGAATGAGTATTGTACATTTTGTGCAAGTTTTGCTTTTGGTTAGCCTTCATTTTGTTTGAACCAAAATTTATATTTTCTTTCTCTCATCTTTTCCTTTGAAACCGAAAACATCTTTTGCACTTTTGTGCACTCTTTCTCCCATCTCTCTTCCTCTTTTCTTACTTTTGGTATTTGCTCAACATCACTTTTTCCTTTTTATTTTCTTCTTGACCGAACCTCTTTCTTCCCCAAATCCTCTTTTCTTTTCTTTTCTTTTCTTCCATTATTTCTAAAATCGAATCCTCTCCCTCTCATTCTCATTTTCTTTGCTACTCACATACTCTATTTCTTTTTCTCCATAATATCTTTTGTTATCTTCATTCAAAACCATAGCCGAATCTTCTACTTCCTTGTTAGTATTATTTTTGTTGGCCGAATATTCAAAGGGTAGGCATTCATTTTTGGGTTTTCTTCAATCTGTTTTGGAAGATTGGTAAGTGTTCATGGCCGTTTTTCCTTTCTTTTTTTTATGTCGTTTTCTTCAGGGCGTAGGCCACTTTCTAATGTTTTTGGTATAGAGGCCGAAACTAATATGATTCCATTTAGGGATTTCGGCAGAGTTCTTAATCAAGTGACGTTTTCGGGATTTGATCGTTTGTGCCTTAGCAGGTGCGTAGTTATCGCACTATTTCTCCTGTTTTGTGTATTGATATATATATATTCTTGTATGATGTGTGATAGCCGACAACAAAGGCTAAAGTGGTGAAAACCCATGATTGGGGTAATTGGTTAACAGGTCAGTAACATGTGATATTAAATTATTTATGGTGACTGTGTAATATGATAATGAGCATGTGATGTATGTTCATTCTATATGTTGATTTGGCATGATACATTAACATATATGCATGGGGATTGGATTTGATCAAGGAAGGACGGGTGTACATATTTATGTACGTGGTCTAATGTTAGCCTCGTGCTATATTAGCGCTTGATGATCAGCTGTGTGCTACATCAAGGGAGGTGTTGGCTAGGTGCCCATCTCGGCGGTTGATGGCTGTGTGCATCACCGTAGACTAATTAATGTTGGGATCACTTATCTGATCGGTGGCTTAGCCACGGCCTTGAGCAGCAAGTCTGCCAAGGTAAAATATAAGGATCACTATTTGATCAGTGGATTAGCCATAGCCTTGGACAGCAGGTGTGCCGGGGTTGGTGTAATGGATGGAATTAGGTTGGGTTGGGCGTCATTTTGCATATTTATGTATGTGAACTGTGTGGATTTGGGCCAAGCCCATATGTGGAGGCATGTGAGATGATTATGCACTGAGTCTGTGGACTCACCCAATTTTTCTCAACCATTTCAGGTGATGCGTAAGCGTTGGACCGGGGTTGGAGTGGATACAAGGTGGCCCATGCAGAAGAAGATATTTTAATTATTTTAAGCATTTTAATATTGAGTATTTTGTTTTAAGTATTGGTTGTAATAAGGGCCATTTAACCAATTTTTGATTATTATTATGTTTTAAGTTGGTTTGTTGAATATATTGTTATTTGAAAATGTTTAAATTTGTAACAACTTAATTTTACTTGAAATTTTAATTACACAATGTTTTAGTAAAGACACCAAAATTTTATGTTTTTAACTCTAAGTCAAAAGTTTTTCAAATGTTTTCCGCAGTGGCATTTCAAATTCGGTCATAGCGAATGGGCCGGGTTTGGGGTGTTACAAATTGGTATCAGAGCCCAGTTCAAAACTCAGACTTTGAGGTTTTGGGCCCGAAAATAGTTATCAAAGATGGGTTTTTTAAAGATTTGGGCTTTCATAAATTTTTCAGGTTTATTCTAGCATGGGACCTGTACCTCCGACCCGAAGTCCACCAGGTAAGTACTTCGGACTCTTAAAGTGATTTGTTTGTGTGAATTATTATGGGTTATTTGGGCTCGTAGATTAGAATACTAAGGTTATTGGACTCTAGGATTAGTTTACTCAACATATGCATAAGACTTTAATAGGTTATTAAACCAACCTGTGACCAAATCGCCGAGTTAAGGTGTGGTAACCTTGGTGCGCATATCTAGGATTGGATCCGGAAGAGCTTGGTACTTAAGCAGTCCTCGTGACTCACCTCCTCTTCGCAGGAATCCTACCTGGTGCGTAGCTTCGGTTCACCTTAACCAAGAGGATTTGTTCATAGGCTAAACCGATTACTAAAACCCGAACGGGATTAGCCTTATTGTTTTAAAACCCTTAGTTTTAAAATTTTCAAATTTACCCCTTTGATTTGTGAAACCTTAAATCTGATTTTTGAAAGACGTTTTCTCGATTTACGAAATTACCCAAAATGCCCCTAGTGGCAAATTTACAAAATGCCCCTGTATTGCAAAATTACCGTATTACCCTCAACTATTGTTAAAATGATTTTACTTTACAAAATACCAAAATCTCGAGTTTTCAAAATGGCAAGATACTCCGGTTTGGGAAAACTTACGAAAATACCCCTGGTTGACAAAATTACCAAGAAGCCCTGAGTTTCTAAATCTTCATGTTGCTTCCGACTTTTACTAAAATGTTTCTACTTTACAAAGATATCAAAAACTTCTATTTTACAAGTATCAAGCTATCCTGAGTTGGAGAATTTACAGAAACGCCCATGACTTACAAAATTACTGAAATAACCCTGAATTTCTGAAATTTTTGCAACATCTCTGATTTTTAAAAAAAAATGAATTTCAAGATGATTCCAAGATTTTGTAAATTCTGAAATAGCTTTAATTTGAAAATAAAATATTTTCAAAGTTGACCCTGATTCATTCCCGAAATACCCCTAATAGGAAAATGACGGAAATACCCCTGGGTTGGGGGTAGACAGGAATGTTTTAATGGTGTGCTGAATGTGTAATTCTCTGAATTAGAATAGTGAACTTGAGATGAAAACTTTGATTGATCAAAAGAACCACTATTAAACTTCTTTTCATAAAACTGCTCGCGGATAAACAGTGAAACAAAGTGCTAATGCATAAAACTTTTTAAATAGATTAAATCGCGATGTTAGGTATGAGTTCTTTGGGACTGTTCATAGAAAGTATGTTAGTTTTATTAAGATCAGAGTGCGCAGCAAGAGCATAGTGTGGCGAGATAGGATGTGCGACGGTTAGTTAGTTGGAAATTTCGAGGACGAAATTTCTTTAAGGAGGGTACATCTGTAACATCCCAAAATTTTGGCTTAGTAGGATTGGGCCGATTGGGAATTGGGCTTTAGGAAAATTAGAATATTATTTATTTTTGTGTTGGCTTGGATATGAATTTTGTGTGTTAGCATAGTCTTGTGAAGGCTAGATTTTAATTAGGAAGTTAGAATAAATTTTAGTATGGTTTATTTAATGAAGTGGATTAAGTGAGCTTAGCACTTAAGTTAATTTAAGTGTTCATTTATAGCACAAGAGGAGTAAGTGGTTAAGTGGTTATGGCGTTTGAAAGGTGGCTTGAGGTTAAAGGTTCGAGTGGTATGTTTAGTATTTTAAAGGTTTATTTTTGTGTATTAGCATTGATGGCCGGTCAAACTTATTTATGATAGGTGGACTAATAACTTTTGGTAAGTTGAATTTTTGTTTAAGGAAAGCTTAAGCTATGGGATAAGATTTTTAAGGTTATGGAAGGATATCTTAAAGTTATGGTATATTGAGGGGACAAAGGCATGGAATAAGGAGGATGTTTTGGAAAGTAATCCTAGGCTTTAGTGGATGTATGTGGACGGCATGGGTGTCTAGGGGGGTGGCCGAATTTTGTTAGGTAGCTTGGGGGGGAATAGTTGGCCAATTCTCCTTTTGAACATCTTTTGCATTTTTGTTTTCCCTCTCCAAAAATCCTTTGTTTGGCCGAATGAGTATTGTACATTTTGTGCAAGTTTTGCTTTTGGTTAGCCTTCATTTTGTTTGAACCAAAATTTATATTTCTTTCTCTCATCTTTTCCTTTGAAACCGAAATCATCTTTTGCACTTTTGTGCACTCTTTCTCCCATCTCTCTTCCTCTTTTCTTACTTTTGGTATTTGCTCAACATCACTTTTTCCTTTTTATTTTCTTCTTGACCGAACCTCTTTCTTCCCCAAATCCTCTTTTCTTTTCTTTTCTTTTCTTCCATTATTTCTAAAATCGAATCCTCTCCCTCTCATTCTCATTTTCTTTGCTACTCACATACTCTATTTCTTTTTCTCCATAATATCTTTTGTTATCTTCATTCAAAACCATAGCCGAATCTTCTACTTCCTTGTTAGTATTATTTTTTTTTGGCCGAATATTCAAAGGGTAGGCATTCATTTTTGGGTTTTCTTCAATCGGTTTTGGAAGATTGGTAAGTGTTCATGGCCGTTTTTCCTTTCTTTTTTTATGTCGTTTTCTTCAGGGCGTAGGCCACTTTCTAATGTTTTTGGTATAGAGGCCGAAACTAATATGATTCCATTTAGGGATTTCGGTAGAGTTCTTAATCAAGTGACGTTTTCGGGATTTGATCTTTTGTGCCTTAGCAGGTGCGTAGTTATCGCACTATTTCTCCTGTTTTGTGTATTGATATATATATATATTCTTGTATGATGTGTGATAGCCGACAACAAAGGCTAAAGTGGTGAAAACCCATGATTGGGGTAATTGGTTAACAGGTCAGTAATATGTGATATTAAATTATTTATGGTGACTGTGTAATATGATAATGAGCATGTTATGTATGTTCATTCTATATGTTGATTTGGCATGATACATTAACATATATGCATGGGGATTGGATTTGATCAAGGAAGGACGGGTGTACATATTTATGTACATGGTCTAATGTTAGCCTCGTGCTATATTAGCGCTTGATGATCAGCTGTGTGCTACATCAAGGGAGGTGTTGGCTAGGTGCCCATCTCGGCGGTTGATGGCTATGTGCATCACCGTAGACGAATTAATGTTGGGATCACTTATGTGATCGGTGGCTTAGCCACGGCCTTGAGCAGCAAGTCTGCCAAGGTAAGATATAAGGATCACTATTTGATCGGTGGATTAGCCACGGCCTTGGACGGCAGGTGTGCCGGGGTTGGTGTAATGGATGGAATTAGGTTGGGTTGGGCGTCATTTTGCATATTTATGTATGTGAACTGTGTGGATTTGGGCCAAGCCCATATGTGGAGGCATGTGAGATGATTATGCACTGAGTCTGTGGACTCACCCAATTTTTCTCAACCATTTCAGGTGATGCGTAAGCGTTGGGCCGGGTTTGGAGTGGATACAAGGTGGCCCATGCAGAAGAAGATATTTTAATTATTTTAAGCATTTTAATATTGAGTATTTTGTTTTAAGTATTGGTTGTAATAAGGGCCATTTAACCAATTTTTGATTATTATTATGTTTTAAGTTGGTTTGTTGAATATATTGTTATTTGAAAATGTTTAAATTTGTAACAACTTAATTTTACTTGAAATTTTAATTACACAATGTTTTAGTAAAGACACCAAAATTTTATGTTTTTAACTCTAAGTCAAAAGTTTTTCAAACGTTTTCAGCAGTGGCATTTCAAATTCGGTCATAGCGAATGGGCCGGGTTTGGGGTGTTACATTTCAAATATGATCTATTTTTTTCTTTTAAGTCCATCAATTTTGTTAATACTAACCAATCTCGTTTTTGTGAATTCCACACTTCGAGGAGCATGAGATGTCATGGTGTCTCATCACCCATCCAAGTTGTTTGAGATAAAAGGTTTGTATTACATTACATTTCTGAGGAGAGAAGATTTGTCTTGATTGACAAAAGTAAAACCAATTATAAATTTTCTTCTCTTCAAGATCATCAAGGTAAAGTTTCTAAAAAATTTCAAATACCTTTGCTTCATTCAAATGAAGATGAAAATTTTGTTGACTGGATGTTTGGAAATTCTTTGAATCATGATGTGTTTAATGGTAGTTTTTGGCCTAGTATTGATTTTTTTGTGTTGGATTGTGACAATGGACATAATGTTATCACAAATCATGATAATAAGAAAATGATTGAAAGATGTTGGCCATGGTACACTTTGCGTGTACAATCACATGAATTTCTATTTTTGAATAAACATATTGAAAAGTTTTGGATATGGATTAGTATGCTTAAATATTCATGACTAAGTATCCTTTTATCCAATTGAATCCACATGTTTGCATTGATGGAATAATGAAACTTTTCAATAAATTGAAGTATGTTTGCTTTGCCTAATTGAGATTATTGCCATATGATCTTTGGACTACATTCTATAAGAGCTATTTGGATTTGAATACTTTGCACTTGTCATTGTCAAAATTGATAAGTCATTTTGGGAAAATAAAATCAGTTTTTTGCTTAGCATTTGATTTATCTTTACGTTTTTGTTATCTTAACCCACTATTACTTATCTATGATGGTCATGTTCTTTCTTGTCCACTGATAAACCATTTCCAGGATTGTGTGATATCTTCTATTCCGTTCGATAGAGGAAAGCTAAACGAAAGGAAATATTTTCCAATAGAGGAACAATCCGACTTGAGGACAAGTTGCCTAAAAGAGGGGGGAATGATGCGAGCACGCCCCGCGAACTTCATTGGACAAGCATCCTGAGTCGAGCATTGCATTGCTGGCAAGATTATCCCAGCTCGTTTCCAGCTCCACGTGTAACATCCCCAAACCCGGCCCATTCATTAAGACCGAGTCTGGTTATGTCACGGGGAAAAGTCGGTTGAAAATCTTTCTTTAACTCACAATAAAAACATGAAAGAGATTAAGTTTTGAAAGACCATGTTTATTTGATATTTGAGTGAAAACTTTGATATTATAAAAATATTATAAGATGCCCAAAATTAAGCTTATATGACTAACTTGAATAAATAAGTTGTTAAAATATATTTGCCTTTACTTAGTAATTTAATATAATCCATCCATAATTTAAAATAATAATAAAATAGTTTACAAAATAAACAAAAAAATGAAAAGGCCCTTATTACATCAATATTTAAAGATCCAATACTTAATAAAAATAAACTTAAAATATTTAAATTCCTCTTTCCGCATGGGCCACCATGTGTCCTCTCCGATCCCGGTTCAATCTACGCATCACCTGAAATGGTTAGGAGAAATAGGGTGAGTCCACTGACTCAGTGCATAACCACAACACAGATTTCCACA
This sequence comes from Gossypium australe, assembly GCA_005393395.2. Classification (NCBI taxonomy): domain Eukaryota; kingdom Viridiplantae; phylum Streptophyta; class Magnoliopsida; order Malvales; family Malvaceae; genus Gossypium; species Gossypium australe. Next base: position 78,943,925 of record CM016625.1, on the reverse strand, counting down.
CGTATGGGCTAGGCCCATACCCACATAGTCATCGTAACGAAAACATGCAAGAATGCTTTTCAGCCCAACCCATTGTCCAACCGTACACCAACCTTAGCAGACTCCCTGCCTAAGGCCGTGGATAACCCACCACTGATCACATCGTGATCCAAAATCCTTACCTTGGCAAACTCACTGCTCAAGGCCGTGGCTGAGCCACCGATCAACCAAAGTGATCCCAATATTGTAATCTGTCTACGGTGATGCACATAGCCATCAACCGCCGAGATGGGCACCTAGCCAACACCTCCTTTGAGGTAGCACACAGCAAACCCTCAAGCGCTAATGTAGCCTGAGCTATCATTAGACCACGTACATCATCTGTACACTTCTTCCTTCTGTGATCAACCCCATGCCCACGTGTCAATTATGCCAAAATAACATATAGAGTGAGTAATTATTAATTACCAATACCACATCAAACATATATAAAATATATACAACACAACCAATCTTACCAATCATCGATTCACATCACTTAAGCCATTATAATCAGCCTCCACACATAATACATATGTAATCACATTAAACAAACCAACAATCGCAGAAATAGTGCGTTGATTACGCACCTAATTGATACCAATGACCAACTCCCGAAGCGCTACTTAACCAAAACTCTGTCGACACACCCTTGATGAATCGAACCTACGAGTCCTCCCTACCGCTCCTCCTGGCTGATTACACATGAAAGAATTACCACACTAAGACCACAAGAATATTCGGCCAACCTCAAACATCAAGACCACCTTTGGTTAACGAAACATCGAAAGAAATAAACTATAACGTAAAACCTTACCCTTCACAATGACTAGAGCAGAGACCCAAACGCTCCACCCCCCTCTGCTTAAGATTCGGCCAACCACCACTAGGACAAGGAGAAAGGTTTCGGCAATAGAGAAAGAAAGAAGGTATGAGGAGACAATATGAAATGGTTTCGGCTTAGGAAAAATGGAGAGAACCAAGTAGGAAAATCGGCTAGGTGACCTTGAAGATTCGGCCAAAGTGCATAGGTGAAGAGAAGGGATATTTTTAGTGTTGGTAGAGTATGGAAGACAAATGGACGAAGGCTTAAGAAAGAACTAGGATTCGGCAAAGGGTCCAAAAGGGATTCGGCACACAAAGAAATGGGAAACAAGTCAAGAAAGCACAAATGGTGAAAACCCAAAAAGGTGAACACCTCCCCCCATTTATAGCATTCGGCCATGGCTGCTCCAAATCCCAAAATTCTTTCCTAACCAATTCAAATTAAATTAAAAACCCACCTTTATCATCTATCTTAACTAAATAATTAAAAAAAATAAAAGAAACATTCAGCCGAATTTAAAATTAACTCAATCCTTATCCCAATCAAAGGTTCCATGTGCCGTCCCACCTTCAAATTTGCTGCCAAAAAGAATAAAATAAAAATAAAACCCAAATGCCACTCACATGGTTCGAACCTGGAACCATGCTGCTGCACACCTTACCCCCAACGCCCAGGCCACTCGGCCACTTTGATTTTTATGACATAAAGCCCCCAAATTTATTTTTAAACCCTTCCTACTTCAGCCCATCACAAGCAAAATATAAAACGCCCAAAACTGCTGCTCCAGCCCTCGAACCCGCGCTCTCACCTCCCTCTAGCGCCTAAGTGACGCACACTAGCCACTTGACCAACGAGTTCTTTGTGTCTTAAAGTCGCCCCAGCTCTTTTTAAAGCCTCCTCCCCTTTAAACGCCAAACCCAAAAATTCAAAACCAGCATGCTGCCTTCTTGAATCGAACCTGAGACCTAAAGGCGTCACCTTCCCTCAGCCCCAAGCAGCGCCTCCATGCCACTTTGCCAAAGGCATTCTTGTGCGAAAAATTACCGAAAAATATACTTAAGGCCTCCCTTGGCCCGATTCCCTTCTTTACACTAAAAATCAAAAATTTCCAAAGCCTTTCCCCTTTCATCCAAGCATTCGTAAACCTCTAAAACACATCCAAAAACACCCAAAAACCTTCCAACACTGGAATTATACCCGAATTGCCTAGCCCCTAAACCAGGGTGTTACAATTCTACCCTCATTAAAATAATTTCATCCTCGAAATTACTTGTATAAACTAACAGTCCAATTCCTCCCACTACGCTATGGCTGCGCACTCTGATCTTAAAGAGCTAACATACCTTCTAGGCACCGTTTCTAAGTTCATACTCAAGGTTCCAACTACTTTACGAGCAATAGATCAAACAATCACCAAAACGAACAAAACAACAAAGAATATTCCAGACTTAAGGAACTTACCAGTTGACCCATCAGGCACATCATTATCCTCTCTCCGACGAACTGCATAAACCAGACCTGGCTGCCTTGCCTCAGTGCCACCATTACCGTGGCCTAAAGCTCCACGACCTCGGCCGGAACCATTTCCTCCATGGTTCGGACCATGACCTCTTGTCACCTGCTGACCACCTCTGCCTGGTTGCACATAACCTTGACCCACTATCCGAGTCCCATTCGGATCCTGGGGACAATCCTTAACCAGATGAGACTTGGACTTGCATCTGAAGCAGTCCCTGACCCGATTCCAGCATTCGCCAACATGGTACCTTCCACACTGCGCACACAGACGATCTGGATTCCTCTCAGTTGTCTTAGCAATATGAACAGGAGTCTCAACCCTCGGTCTTTTCTGGACCCTCTCAACCACTTCTGGCGATCCAACACTTCTCTTATCACGGTTCCTTTCTCTATTGTGCCTCTCAGCCTTCTTGACCTCCTCAGCTATTCGAGCTTTCTCCACTAAAACGGCGAAGTCTCTTTCCTGATGCGGAGCAATCAAAACTCGCAGCTCATCCCGCAGACCATCTTCAAATCTGACACATCTCTCATAATCCGTTGCCACGATACCCCGAGCATACCGGCTCAAACGCAAAAACTCCGCTTCGTACTCCGCTATTGACTTGCTACCTTGCACCAGACTGAGGAACGCCTTCCTCTGAGCATCAACATAGCTCGCTCCAACATACTTCCCTTCGAACTTGATCTTAAAGTAGCCCCAATCCACTCGATCCGCAGGGGTACTTTCCTTAACAGTGAGCCACCACTGGTAGGCCTCATCTCGCAGCAACGAAACAACACCCTTGAGCTTCTCCTCAGCCGTTAGGTCTAAGTCGTCCATAATCCTTTCCACTGCCTCAAGCCAGTACTCTGCCACGTTCGGAGCTACCCCAGACACTATTCTGAAGACCTCGGCCCCATTCGCCCTAAGCCTTTCGGGCACTGACTTCCGAGTCCTATTGCCCACATTGGCTCCTGCCACTCGTTCGAGCACTCGCAGCACAGCTTGCGATACTGCGTCGTCTCCTCAGGTCTGATCCTGCTGTTCAACCTCAACAGCTGGTGGCGGTGCATCGCTCTCTGACCCATGGCGTGACCCGACCGGTTCCGATACTGACATCCTGCCTCTACCACGTCTACGAGTATTGCGACCACGCCCCCTAGAACTCATATCTAGCGCCTCGATTTAGTCTGTTTAAAAAGTTTTATGGATTAGAAATTCTTTTTTCACTGTTTTACCCACGAGCAATTTTATGCAATGAAGTTTCCGAGAGTAATTCTTTCGAGCAATCAAAGTTTCCTTCCCTACCCAGGGGTAATTTCGTCATTTTTCCTAAAGGGGTATTTCGGTAATAACTCGGAGTCAATTTTGAAAATAGTTTTTTCCAACTTAAAGATATTTCAAAATTTACAAAATCTCAAGGGTCATCTTGAAAATTTTGTTTTTCAAACAAAGTGTGTTGCAAAATTTCAGAAAGCAGGGTTATTTTTGTAATTTTGGAAATCATGGGCATTTTCGTAAATTCTCAAAATCGGAATATCACAACATTTTACAAAATAGAATTTTCGGATATTTAGTAAAATAGGAATATTTCAGTAAAAGTCGAGAAAAATTTGAAAATTTAGAAACCAAGGGCATTTTGGTAATTTTATCAACCAGGGGCATTTTCGTAAATTTCCACAAACCAGGGTATCTTAATATTTGAAATTCCAAGATTTTGGTATTTTACAAAGTAAAAATCATTTTATCAAAAGTTGAGGGTAGTACGGTAATTTTATAACACAAGGGCATTTTTGTAATTTTGCAAGTAGGGGTATTTTAGTAATTTTGTAAAAAAACGTCCTTCAAAATCAAATTTAGGGTTTATAGACCAAAGGGGTAAAGTTGAAAATTTTAAAACAGGGGATTTTAAAACAATCAGGCCACATCCCTTTCGGGTTTTAATAATCAGTTTAGCCTATGAACAAGTCCTCTTGGTTAAGGTGAACCGTAGCTACGCACCAGGTAGGATTCCTGCGAAGAGGAGGTGAGTCACGAGGACTGCTTAAGTACCAAGCTCTTCCGAATCCAATCCTAGACATGCGTACCAAGGTTACCACACCTTAACTCGGTGACTTACTTCACAGGTTTATTTAAGAACTTTAAGTTTTATGCAAAAGTTTGAGTAAACTAATCCTAGGGTCCAATAGTCCTAATATTCTAATCTACGAGCCCAATCTAAGCCCATAATACATCACACAAACAAAACACTTCAAGAGCTAGAAGTACTTACCTGGTGGACTTCGGGCCGGAGACACAGGTGCCATGCCAGATTAACCTGAAAACTTTTTATAAAAGCCCACATTTCGAAAAGCCCATTTTGAAAACTGTTTCGGGCCCAAAACCCTCAAAGCCGAGTTTTGAACCGGGCTCTGATACCAAACTATAACATCCCCAAACCCGGCCCATTCATTAAGACCGAGTCTGGTTATGTCACGGGGAAAAGTCGGTTGAAAATCTTTCTTCAACTCAAAATAAAAACATGAAAGAGATTAATTTTGAAAGACCATGTTTATTTGATATTTGAGTGAAAACTTTGATATTATAAAAATATTATAAGATGCCCATAATTAAGCTTATAGGACTAACTTGAATAAATAAGTTGTTAAAATATATTTGCCTTTACTTAGTAATTTAATATAATCCATCCATAATTTAAAATAATAATAAAATAGTTTCCAAAATAAACAAAAAAATGAAAAGGCCCTTATTACATCAATATTTAAAGATCCAATACTTAATAAAAATAAACTTAAAATATTTAAATTCCTCTTTCCGCATGGGCCACCATGTGTCCTCTCTGATCCCGGTTCAATCTACGCATCACCTGAAATGGTTAGGAGAAATAGGGTGAGTCCACTGACTCAGTGCATAACCACAACACAGATTTCCACACGTATGGGCTAGGCCCATACCCACACAGTCATCGTAACGAAAACATGCAAGAATGCTTTTCAGCCCATCCCATTGTCCAACCGTACACCAACCTTAGCAGACTCCCTGCCTAAGGCCGTGGATAACCCACCACTGATCACATCGTGATCCAAAATCCTTACCTTGGCAAACTCACTGCTCAAGGCCGTGGCTGAGCCACCGATCAACCAAAGTGATCCCAATATTGTAATCTGTCTATGGTGATGCACATAGCCATCAACCGCCGAGATGGGCACCTAGCCAACACCTCCCTTGAGGTAGCACACAGCAAACCCTCAAGCGCTAATGTAGCCTGAGCTATCATTAGACCACGTACATCATCTGTACACTTCTTCCTTCTGTGATCAACCCCATGCCCACGTGTCAATTATGCCAAAATAACATATAGAGTGAGTAATTATTAATTACCAATACCACATCAAACATATATAAATATATACAACACAACCAATCTTACCAATCATCGATTCACATCACTTAAGCCATTATAATCAGCCTCCACACATAATACATATGTAATCACATTAAACAAACCAACAATCGCAGAAATAGTGCGTTGATTACGCACCTAATTGATACCAATGACCAACTCCCGAAACGCTACTTAACCAAAACTCTGTCGACACACCCTTGATGAATCGAACCTACGAGTCCTCCCTACCGCTCCTCCTGGCTGATTACACATGAAAGAATTACCACACTAAGACCACAAGAATATTCGGCCAACCTCAAACATCAAGACCACCTTTGGTTAACGAAACATCGAAAGAAATAAACTATAACGTAAAACCTTACCCTTCACAATGACTAGAGCAGAGACCCAAACGCTCCACCCCCCTCTGCTTAAGATTCGGCCAACCACCACTAGGACAAGGAGAAAGGTTTCGGCAATAGAGAAAGAAAGAAGGTATGAGGAGACAATATGAAATGGTTTCGGCTTAGGAAAAATGGAGAGAACCAAGTAGGAAAATCGGCTAGGTGACCTTGAAGATTCGGCCAAAGTGCATAGGTGAAGAGAAGGGATATTTTTAGTGTTGGTAGAGTATGGAAGACAAATGGATGAAGGCTTAAGAAAGAACTAGGATTCGGCAAAGGGTCCAAAAGGGATTCGGCACACAAAGAAATGGGAAACAAGTCAAGAAAGCACAAATGGTGAAAAACCAAAAAGGTGAACACCTCCCCCCATTTATAGCATTCGGCCATGGCTGCTCCAAATCCCAAAATTCTTTCCTAACCAATTCAAATTAAATTAAAAACCCACCTTTATCATCTATCTTAACTAAATAATTAAAAAAAAATAAAAGAAACATTCAGCCGAATTTAAAATTAACTCAATCCTTATCCCAATCAAAGGTTCCATGTGCCGTCCCACCTTCAAATTTGCTGCCAAAAAGAATAAAATAAAAATAAAACCCAAATGCCACTCACATGGTTCGAACCTGGAACCATGCTGCTGCACACCTTACCCCCAACGCCCAGGCCACTCGGCCACTTTGATTTTTATGACATAAAGCCCCCAAATTTATTTTTAAACCCTTCCTACTTCAGCCCATCACAAGCAAAATATAAAACGCCCAAAACTGCTACTCCAGCCCTCGAACCCGCGCTCTCACCTCCCTCCAGCGCCTAAGTGACGCACGCTAGCCACTTGACCAACGAGTTCTTTGTGTCTTAAAGTCGCCCCAGCTCTTTTTAAAGCCTCCTCCCCTTTAAACGCCAAACCCAAAAATTCAAAACCAGCATGCTGCCTTCTTGAATCGAACCTGAGACCTAAAGGCGTCACCTTCCCTCAGCCCCAAGCAGCGCCTCCATGCCACTTTGCCAAAGGCATTCTTGTGCCAAAAATTACCGAAAAATATACTTAAGGCCTCCCTTGGCCCGATTCCCTTCTTTACACTAAAAATCAAAAATTTCCAAAGCCTTTCCCCTTTCATCCAAGCATTCGTAAACCTCTAAAACACATCCAAAAACACCCAAAAACCTTCCAACACTGGAATTATACCCGAATTGCCTAGCCCCTAAACCAGGGTGTTACAATTCTACCCTCCTTAAAATAATTTCATCCTCGAAATTACTTGTATAAACTAACAGTCCAATTCCTCCCACTACGCTATGGCTGCGCACTCTGATCTTAAAGAGCTAACATACCTTCTAGGCACCGTTTCTAAGTTCATACTCAAGGTTCCAACTACTTTACGAGCAATAGATCAAACAATCACCAAAACGAACAAAACAACAAAGAATATTCCAGACTTAAGGAACTTACTAGTTGACCCATCAGGCACATCATTATCCTCTCTCCGACGAACTGCATAAACCAGACCTGGCTGCCTTGCCTCAGTGCCACCATTACCGCGGCCTAAAGCTCCACGACCTCGGCCGGAACCATTTCCTCCATGGTTCGGACCATGACCTCTTGTCACCTGCTGACCACCTCTGCCTGGTTGCACATAACCTTGACCCACTATCCGAGTCCCATTCGGATCCTGGGGACAATCCTTAACCAGATGAGACTTGGACTTGCATCTGAAGCAGTCCCTGACCCGATTCCAGCATTCGCCAACATGGTACCTTCCACACTGCGCACACAGACGATCTGGATTCCTCTCAGTTGTCTTAGCAATATGAACAGGAGTCTCAACCCTCGGTCTTTTCTGGACCCTCTCAACCACTTCTGGCGATCCAACACTTCTCTTATCACGGTTCCTTTCTCTATTGTGCCTCTCAGCCTTCTTGACCTCCTCAGCTATTTGAGCTTTCTCCACTAAAACGGCGAAGTCTCTTTCCTGATGCGGAGCAATCAAAACTCGCAGCTCATCCCGCAGACCATCTTCAAATCTGACACATCTCTCATAATCCGTTGCCACGATGTCCCGAGCATACCGGTTCAAACGCAAAAACTCCGCTTCGTACTCCGCTATTGACTTGCTACCTTGCACCAGACTGAGAAACGCCTTCCTCTGAGCATCAACATAGCTCGCTCCAACATACTTCCCTTCGAACTTGATCTTAAAGTAGCCCCAATCCACTCGATCCGCAGGGGTACTTTCCTTAACAGTGAGCCACCACTGGTAGGCCTCATCTCGCAGCAACGAAACAACACCCTTGAGCTTCTCCTCAGTCGTTAGGTCTAAGTCGTCCATAATCCTTTCCACTGCCTCAAGCCAGTACTCTGCCACGTTCGGAGCTACCCCAGACACTATTCTGAAGACCTCGGCCCATTCGCCCTAAGCCTTTCGGGCACTGACTTCCGAGTCCTATTGCCCACATTGGCTCCTGCCACTCGTTCGAGCACTCGCAGCACAGCTTGCGATACTGCGTCGTCTCCTCAGGTCTGATCCTGCTGTTCAACCTCAACAGCTGGTGGCGGTGCATCGCTCTCTGACCCATGGCGTGACCCGACCGATTCCGATACTGACATCCTGCCTCTACCACGTCTACGAGTATTGCGACCACGCCCCCTAGAACTCATATCTAGCGCCTCGATTTAGTCTGTTTAAAAAGTTTTATGGATTAGAAATTCTTGTTTCACTGTTTTACCCACGAGCAATTTTATGCAATGAAGTTTCCGAGAGTAATTCTTTCGAGCAATCAAAGTTTCCTTCCCTACCCAGGGGTAATTTCGTCATTTTTCCTAAAGGGGTATTTCGGTAATAACTCGGAGTCAATTTTGAAAATAGTTTTTTCCAACTTAAAGATATTTCAAAATTTACAAAATCTCAAGGGTCATCTTGAAAATTTTGTTTTTCAAACAAAGTGTGTTGCAAAATTTCAGAAAGCAGGGTTATTTTTGTAATTTTGGAAATCATGGGCATTTTCGTAAATTCTCAAAATCGAAATATCACAACATTTTACAAAATAGAATTTTCGGATATTTAGTAAAATAGGAATATTTCAGTAAAAGTCGAGAAAAATTTGAAAATTTAGAAACCAAGGGCATTTTGGTAATTTTATCAACCAGGGGCATTTTCGTAAATTTCCACAAACCAGGGTATCTTAATATTTGAAATTCCAAGATTTTGGTATTTTACAAAGTAAAAATCATTTTATCAAAAGTTGAGGGTAGTACGGTAATTTTATAACACAAGGGCATTTTTGTAATTTTGCAAGTAGGGGTATTTTAGTAATTTTGTAAAAAAAGTCCTTCAAAATCAAATTTAGGGTTTATAGACCAAAGGGGTAAAGTTGAAAATTTTAAAACAGGGGATTTTAAAACAATCAGGCCACATCCCTTTCGGGTTTTAATAATCAGTTTAGCCTATGAACAAGTCCTCTTGGTTAAGGTGAACCGTAGCTACGCACCAGGTAGGATTCTTGCGAAGAGGAGGTGAGTCACGAGGACTGCTTAAGTACCAAGCTCTTCCGAATCCAATCCTAGACATGCGTACCAAGGTTACCACACCTTAACTCGGTGACTTACTTCACAGGTTTATTTAAGAACTTTAAGTTTTATGCAAAAGTTTGAGTAAACTAATCCTAGGGTCCAATAGTCCTAATATTCTAATCTACGAGCCCAATCTAAGCCCATAATACATCACACAAACAAAACACTTCAAGAGCTAGAAGTACTTACCTGGTGGACTTCGGGCCGGAGACACAGGTGCCATGCCAGATTAACCTGAAAACTTTTTATAAAAGCCCACATTTCGAAAAGCCCATTTTGAAAACTGTTTCGGGCCCAAAACCCTCAAAGCCGAGTTTTGAATCGGGCTCTGATACCAAACTGTAACATCCCCAAACCCGGCCCATTCATTAAGACCGAGTCTGGTTATGTCACGGGGAAAAGTCGGTTGAAAATCTTTCTTCAACTCAAAATAAAAACATGAAAGAGATTAAGTTTTGAAAGACCATGTTTATTTGATATTTGAGTGAAAACTTTGATATTATAAAAATATTATAAGATGCCCATAATTAAGCTTATAGGACTAACTTGAATAAATAAGTTGTTAAAATATATTTGCCTTTACTTAGTAATTTAATATAATCCATCCATAATTTAAAATAATAAAAAAATAGTTTCCAAAATAAACAAAAAAATGAAAAGGCCCTTATTACATCAATATTTAAAGATCCAATACTTAATAAAAATAAACTTAAAATATTTAAATTCCTCTTTCCGCATGGGCCACCATGTGTCCTCTCTGATCCCGGTTCAATCTACGCATCACCTGAAATGGTTAGGAGAAATAGGGTGAGTCCACTGACTCAGTGCATAACCACAACACAGATTTCCACACGTATGGGCTAGGCCCATACCCACACAGTCATCGTAACGAAAACATGCAAGAATGCTTTTCAGCCCATCCCATTGTCCAACCGTACACCAACCTTAGCAGACTCCCTGCCTAAGGCCGTGGATAACCCACCACTGATCACATCGTGATCCAAAATCCTTACCTTGGCAAACTCACTGCTCAAGGCCGTGGCTGAGCCACCGATCAACCAAAGTGATCCCAATATTGTAATCTGTCTATGGTGATGCACATAGCCATCAACCGCCGAGATGGGCACCTAGCCAACACCTCCCTTGAGGTAGCACACAGCAAACCCTCAAGCGCTAATGTAGCCTGAGCTATCATTAGACCACGTACATCATCTGTACACTTCTTCCTTCTGTGATCAACCCAAATGCCACTCACATGGTTCGAACCTAGAACCATGCTGCTGCACACCTTACCCCCAACGCCCAGGCCACTCGGCCACTTTGATTTTTATGACATAAAGCCCCCAAATTTATTTTTAAACCCTTCCTACTTCAGCCCATCACAAGCAAAATATAAAACGCCCAAAACTGCTGTCCAGCCCTCGAACCCGCGCTCTCACCTCCCTCTAGCGCCTAAGTGACGCACGCTAGCCACTTGACCAACGAGTTCTTTATGTCTTAAAGTCGCCCCAGCTCTTTTTAAAGCCTCCTCCCCTTTAAATGCCAAACCCAAAAATTCAAAACCAGCATGCTGCCTTCTTGAATCGAACCTGAGACCTAAAGGCGTCACCTTCCCTCAGCCCCAAGCAGCGCCTCCATGCCACTTTGCCAAAGGCATTCTTGTGCCAAAAATTACCGAAAAATATACTTAAGGCCTCCCTTGGCCCGATTCCCTTCTTTACACTAAAAATCAAAAATTTCCAAAGCCTTTCCCCTTTCATCCAAGCATTCTTAAACCTCTAAAACACATCCAAAAACACCCAAAAACCTTCCAACACTGGAATTATACCCGAATTGCCTAGCCCCTAAACCAGGGTGTTACACCACGAGCTTCATCCAGTTCAAATTCAGCTCATTTGAGCTTGAATCAACTCAATACTTTAGTTTTTAATTATGTATTGTTTAATTAAATGCATCTTTAGTTAATGTCATGTATTATTGATCTACATATTTTAATTATGACATGCATAATGTGTTCTGCATTTAATTAAGTCATGCATTAAGTAACTCATTTGTTCATTTAGTTTGCATTTTAAATAATTGCATTTAAGCATCTTAGTTAATAAATGAGTTGCTGGTCATTAATTCAACTCAACTTAGTTTAATTAATTGAGTTCTTTTAATGAATTTAATTTTATTGTTGCTTCATTAATTAATCTAGTTACTAGGTTAATTTATTGATGCATGAGTTAAGTTTATTTAATAATGTTTTTCTTAATTAAACTAGTTGTTGGAATAAATGATGTTTAAGTGTTAGTTCATTTATTTAAGTCTAGTTGCTGGAATAAATGATGCTTAAGTGTTAGTTCATTTAATTAAGTTAGTTGTTAATTTGTTTTAATTTTAATAATTGTATTAATGTGACGGTTACATGTGATAGTTGCAGGTGACTTTTCATCTTACAACCATTATTTCTAAAGGATGTTAAGTAATTTAATTGAAGAGATAATCACATTAAAGATGGAGTTACTAGAATTCCAAAGGTTGAGACTCTTCATTAGGTTGGTGACTTTTCGGTTGATCATGGAGAACTTCTGATAATTTGTGAATGTTATGCTACTCGTTTTGTGAGGCAAACTTTACTCTATTTTTGTTCAAAGATTCGTTGGCTACCTAGTGTTCTAGTTGTGTCATTCGTTTTTCTTTGTTGAAAACTAAACTTATCACTATTCGTAGTGTGGCGTTCACCTTTATACCAAGGTTCTTACTTTTCTAAGTAGCGGGTTGAGGTTTCACTACTGCCATCATACACCTTGAAGCTTATAAGTATTTGGGTCATTGCTCTTTAGTAGTGGTTCTTACTTGCTTTGAGTTTGTTCCCTTCCATTCCATCACTATCCTTTATTTTTGTTGCTAGTCGAATTTTCCATTTCTTTCTTGAACCTAAAATCCATTTTATTCCCATTCCATATACCATTCCTTCTTATTTTCAATAATCAAACCTATATATTATTCATTTCCATAAACCCATCTTTGAACCCTTCTTCATAGCTTCCGCCATTATTTTCTTAAAAACATCCTTTTTAAACAAACCGAACAAAACCTTCTCATAAACGATCGGGCATCTCACATACGACTCGACTCAACCCCAGGCGGATCGTATCATTTGGTATCAGAGCTAGAAAATAAGGAGCGCCGACATTCGTATTCATTCCCGAAAGTAAGTTCGTAATAACAAAACTAAAAAAACTTGAAAAAAAATTTACGAAATTGCTTGTATTTCATTCTATTATATTTGAAGTGAAAAAGAAACGAAAAAAATGAAAATTCAAAAAAAAAAAAAATACGAGTTAAAAAAAAGGGTGAAAGTTTTGCTTTGTTTTTCATCTTCTTCTATTTTTTGTTTTCCCGATCTTCAAAGCCATCATTCTACCCTTATCCTTCGATCAGCAAAACCTTTCTACCATCATTTGGTTTCACCCTTTCCACCCGAAGCGCCACACTTAACCCCACAGTTATTTTTGTTTCAGCCTACCCTACACTTAAACATCTATCCCTTGCACCCATTTTGAAGCTGACCCCAAAGCTACTAATAGGTCTATACGAGACAAACTACAAAATTATAAGACGAGGTCAAGTGGAAAAAAGCAAGAGAGAGGTGAGTCCATTCGAGAGAAGAAAAACCCATAAAATGAGTGAAACACGAGTGGAGTGAATTTTTTTCCCAAGTGGCTTAGTGAGTTTTTGTGGTGAGGTAATCATTTTTTTCTTTTGCATTTCTCCTTTTCAGCAAATAATAATGTCTCGAGAAGAGATTTTCGCTTTTGATTTTCAATATTTGTTGGAAGAAATGGAAAGCATGCTCGACAGCAAGATTAAGCCAATTCAAGACAAGCGAGAACCTCAAGCAACAACCCGACAAAAGCAAACTCCAACAAGTCAGAAAATGGAGTCACGACTATTGCAAAGACAACTTCTCGATGACTATTCGAGAAGAGATTCTTATTGGGATTCCTATCCAACAAGGTCGTTAAGACAAAAAGAAGAAAGTTTTGGGTTCGAGACTCTTCAAGATAAAGAACGAGGAAGTACGAGTTATCCTTCGTACGCTACAAAGACATCATGCACGAAGGAACGTACCCGAAAAATTGATCGAGAAATCAGTGAGAATACTTTCTCTTTCTTTGAGCAAAACATCCATCTTTTTGATTCTTTTGTATCACCTTCATGTTGTAATCAAATCGAAAAAGAATACGAAAGAAAAGAAAAAGAAAAAGAAATAAAAAAAGAAGAATAGGAAAAAGAAACTGGAAAAGAAAAAGAGATCGAGAAAGAAATTGAAGAAAAAGAAGAGAGTGTAAAAGAAACGAGTGATGTTGAAAAACAAACGAGAGAAAAAGAGGCAAAAGAACAAGAAAAATTGAGGAATAACTCGTGCTTGCATATTCATCTTCGTAATAGGTTTCACACTCGTTAGTCGCTTTGTTTCGCCTTGAATTCCTCGTCGAATGATTTGAACCACTTCGAGAATGATCTTTCGTAGAGGAATACTTGGACACATATGAACCATGTTCACTTCCTCGTTGGTAACTTTGAAAAGTTTCAAATTTGTGGTTTGATTCATACCGTCTCAAACTTCTTGAGGAATAAGAATCTCGGTCACAGTCTCTTCTCGAATGTTCTTCGAAAGTGTGTCTTCGAGATGACCTTGACTCAGACCTTTGATTTGAAGAGAGTCGATCTTGTTGGTCTCGTACCTTGATTTGATCCAACTGCTTGTGCAAATTGTCAAACTTGGTGTTCACGATGCTTCGCATCCCATTCAACAAGGATTGATAATCGGATGCTGACAACGCTTCTTGATTCATTTTATTTTCTGAAAAGAGAGTTTGTTAAAAATAAATAAAATAGAAAAAAATATTAAAACCTCACCACAAAAACTCACAAGTCACTCACAAAGAAAATTCACTCATACTCGTGTTTCACTCGTATAAGGCTTTTTCTTTGATGAACACGCTCGTGCCTTTTACCTCTCTTTACCTTTCTTGTAATTTCGTGTGCAGATTCACCAAGGCTAAAAACCTTTGTCTAGATGGTCGGTTTCAAATGGGTAACAAAAGATGAATTGAATGGTTGTGGGTAGGCTGAAAGAAATTTGTAAGTTGGTTTATGTGTGGCGTTGGGTAAAAGAATGGAAGGTAAAATACTTTGGTGTTGATCGGGGGTAGTAGAAAGAATTATAACACTTATCTTGCAAGAACTTTTTTTTTTCCGAATTTTTTTAGAATTTTTTTTTGATTTTTTTTCACTTCAAATGTAAAAAGATGTGTACAAAAGAAATGAAATACAATTTTTTTCTGAATTTCTTTTTTTGACTTACAAGCTAATCTTCGTTGTGTTCTTCATATCTTCTGAGCTTCTCGATTCTAGCTCTAATACCAAATGATACGATCTGCCTTGGGTTGAGTCGAGTCGTATTTAAATTTCCCAATCGTCTTCGAGAAACAATGAATATTTAGCTTAGTAGAATGGATGTGGAAAGAAATAGTTTTGGCAAAATAAATGATAGTTTAAGAGTATGGTTTGACGAAGTAGAACATGAAAGAAGAAATGGATTTTGGTTCAAAAATAGATAAGAAAGGAAAATGGTTAAACAAAAGTGCAAACAAGAACCAATATCGATTTGGTATCGACCCATTGCTTATAAGCCCTTTAGTTCGGTTTAGGAAATGGTTATGGTGACCTTGACCCACTATCTAGCAAGATGATGAACGAGAACGCACGAGTTGTTCGTCTTATAATTCAAAGTCGTCATGCATGAAGAATCTTTCACGAAGAATCGATCGAGATATCTATGAAAACATTGCCTTGATCCTTGAGTCAAAATTTTCTCTTTTCGACTCTTTTGAACCATCCGCTTGTTGTAATCAAAATGAAAAGGAAAAAGAAAAAGGAAATAAAAGTGAAAAAGAAAATTGAAAAAGAGTTGGAGAGGAAAGAAAATAAAAATGAGAAAAAAGAAAAAGAAATTGAAAAGGAAGAAAAAGAAGTTGAAAAAGAAATAGAGATCGTGAGTGTAACACCCCAAACCCGGCCCACGAGCCACGGCTGAATTCAGAATGCCACTGCGGAAAATGTTTGAATAATATTTTGACTTAGAGTGAAAACATAAAAAAATTATTGTCTTTAATAAAACATTGGATATTTAAAATTTCGACATAAATTACAATGTTTCAAATTCTTCGGTTAAAAACTTTATCATATATTTTAAAAGGAAAGTTACTAAAGATAAAACATTTCCAAATAGTAATTTAATCATCAATCCAACTAAAACATAATAACAAACCTCAAATACTTAAAGTGGCCCTTATTACAATAAATAAATACTGAAAATATAAATTTTATTAAATAAGGAGAACAACTTCTTTTGCATGGGCCACCTCGTATCCACTCCAACCCGGTCCAAGCTTTATGCATCACCTGCTATGTTGGTAAAAATTTGGGTGAGTCAAACAGACTCAGTGTATAGTTATTTCACATGTCTCCACATATGGGCTTGGCCCACATCCACAAATCAATTACAAATCAGATGGTAAGACAATTCATCCACATAATTTCACATATTGGGCTTGGCCTATATCCACATTGATCCACATAATCAGTCATGCAAAAATGCATCCCAACCCAACCTAGTGTCCATCCATTACACCTACCTTGGCAGACCCGCTGCCCAAGGCCGTGGCTAATCCACCGATCAACTGAGTGATCCCACATATCTTACCTTGGCAGACCTGCTGCCTAACGCCGTGGCAAAGCCACCGATCACCTAAGTGACCCCACAAGTCAATATCCACGAGGTGACTCAAGATCATCCTCTATCCACGGTGATGCACACAGCTATCATCCGCCGAGATGTGGCACCTAGCCAACACCTCCCTTGATGAAGCACATAGCTAACATCAAGCGCCAATGTAGCACAAGGCTAACATCAGACCACGTACATAAATGTACACCCTGTCCTTCGATATTCATATCCCAAATTCCCATGCACATATGTATATCATGACAATAATATCATTTAAAACAAATATACATCACATGCCATCCCAATTTCATACATATACCATCTATAAATTAACGTCATAAAATACTGACCTGATTAATCGATTACCCATCATGGGTATCCACCTTCTTAGCCATTCTTGTCGACTACTAATCACATCATACACATATACATAATAGCACATAATAACAATCAAGAGACAGTGCGATAACTACACACCTTGTAAACACAAAGAACGATAGAATACTTAAGATTTCTGACTTTTGCCTACAACGTCGACAGTACCTACATAACACTATATGAGAAATCGATTATCTCTAAAAAGATATGGCCTTTGGCCGAATATCATGCTTGCTTACCTTGGATTATTCAAATCCCGAATGATCTCCCCCTAAACGTCGACTACAGAGAAACCCCGTAAATTTCCTTCAAGATTCGACCAAAGAAAATAGGGAATTAGAGTTTCGCTTTTCAACCGTCAGAAAAAGAAAGAGATAAAGAAATCAGTCTAGAAAAGATTCTTACCGAAAAGAATGACCAAAATGTATTTGGACAAATGTTCTTGACTTTTGATGAAATATGAAGAGTAGAAATGAAGGAGATGGAGGGTGATGCTAATTGATTTGGTGACAAGAGGGAGTTTTGGCTTTAACAACAAAACAAGAAAAAGAAAAGAGAGATAGGAGGTTTATGGTGTTGCGGAAATGGTGAAAATGGAAGAGAGAAGTTTCGATCTTAGCAAGGTAAAAGAATAGAAAAAGAATAGGGATGAAACACAAAAATAGAATCGGCAAAGATGAGAAGAAAGAGAGAAGAAATGAAAAAGTAACAAATGACTCCTATGGTCAATGAGTGATTCGGCCAAAGTGTACAAATGAAAAATAAATGGTAAATTTTGATGTGGTTCAACTTATGAAAGAAAAGGTTGAGGTTTAAGAGAGAATGGAACAAATTTTTATCAAAAGAAAATGGCCAAAATGGCACTTTGATGGCATTAGGATTTCGGCACCCCACTAGAGAAGGAAAAAGAAAACCCGAAAATAAACACCTAAACTCCTTAAGAGAAATTCGGCTACTCCCCTCTACCCACAAAAACAAAAATGATCTACAAAGATATTTCCTTGGCCGGCCAACTCACATACTCATTACAAATCCCTATTTTCCTCTTTAATTCCTCCTAATCACTTTCAAAATTAAGCCAACTCCCCCTAGTCCATGAAACTGTCCATGTTCATGGACAAAATGCCATTAAAAAGTTTCCAAACCTCATCCCTTAATCCATGCCTTTTGTCCCCTTATCATACCATATTTTCTTGATTCCATACCTTAAGTTAATCACTTGCCTTTTTCCCTTAGTCTACTATCCATAAAAGAAAATAGTCCAACCTTACCTTAATTAGAGTTTGACCAACACATGCCATATAATGCAAAAATAAAAGTCACCTTATTGCCATCCATGGGATTCGAACCTAAGACCATTAGTACACTCCACACTCCACTTGCCACTTTACCAATTGACTCCTTGTGATTAAAACCTCAAACTAATTTTCTTAAGGCCAATTTTGCTTAGCTCCCCTTCTGAGACTAAAAATCTAATATTTTTCTAAGGCATTCCCTTACATTCTAAAATTCTAAAAACCCTTAAAACATATCCAAACACACACTAAGCCCACTTACACTTGAATTATGCACTACACGCATAACCCCTAATTCTAGGATATTACAGTGAGAGAAAAGGAAAATGAAGAAAAGAAAATTGAGATTGAGAAAAAAATTGAAAAAGAAAGTGAAAAAGATCTTGAAAAAGAAACGAGAAAACAAGATGAGCGAGAAAAAGAAAGTGATTTTTCAACTAACCCATTTGAAGTTTTTTCTTATTCTGTTTCTTCATTTCAGATTCCCGACGTATCGGACAAAGATCTTAAACTTCAATACCTCCCGGAAGAACGACGTTTTTAAATGATCGAAAAAGGTAAGGTTGAAAGTGAAATTGAACTGCCTACGCCGGAAGGTAAGAAAGGTAAGTGTTTTGATGAGATTCAATCTCCACCGAATCTTTCTACTGTTTGTGATAATGTGGATAATTTTTTCATTTGCCCTCCTTTGATTCGTTATGATGATTTAAAAGATGGTAAGACGGGTTTACCCCAAAATAATCATTGTGAAGCAAAGTGTGAAGGTGGAGTAATGCCTGTTTGACAAGTGCAAGACTCAAGTAAGTATGACGATGAATTTTCTCTTAATCCCAACTTGTTTGATTGTGGTTATTACGAAATTAGTTCATTGTCTAATACGAAAACTTTGAGTTTTTCTAAATCGGTTTTGAAACATGTTGAGAGTGTTGATTGCTCGATCTTGAATGTGTATAAGTCTTATTGGTTTAACATGTTTGATTTTTCTAAACCCTTGTCACATCTTGAGTTTAATAATCAAAATAGTGTCTTTAAACCGGGGCTATGTTTTGTATCATTTGGTATGCCTTGTTGGAAAATCAAGCAACGACAATTGTGTTTGAAGAATTTCAATCATTTTGATACTTGGTTTTTGATTAAGGTTACGAAATTTGCCCATTTTGTGTTCAATTTTTATTCACTCCTTAAACAAATTCTATGGTTGCACTTGAAATTCACATTCCATTTGAAAAGTGCTAATTCAACCACAAAGCTTCGACTAGACTACATTCCCGAGGAGAGAAGGTTTGGGTTAAATGGAAAAGGTAAAATCGACCCTTATCCTTCTGTTCAACAAGGTAAGACGCTTGAAACTTTTGAAACTTGTTTGTTCTCCTTGGATGGTAACAGAATTCACGTTGATGACTTAGTTTTTGAAAATTACTTAGATCCTGATGTGATTAACTGTTCTGCTTCGTTTAAACACGATTTATCTGTTTTGATTGGTGATAAAAAGATGCTTGTTTTTGACCCTGGAGACCTTTGTTCTATAGCTTTGTTCAAGTGGTTTGAGAATCAGAATGTTGTTAACTCTCGAATATTATGTGGTTTTGGTTTGATTCCACATAAGAAAAAGGTAAGACCAATTTCTATTTTTGATCCCGACATCAATTCATATGTTCAATTTGTGAATAATGTTTCAGCATGTTCCTTTGAGTTCATCATCCATGGTGTCACTGAGATCTCAATTCCAGCGACGGTTTCATTAGATATCTTACAACTAGAATCCCTCTTTTTTCCGATCCAATTCCTCCACCACCGCGAACCCCTCTTTCATTTTCGTAAGAGAAAGCAAGCAACTAATCTACTTCCTTTTCGAGTCTTGTGTATTTTTCAGGTTTGTGACGATGATAAATTTTTCGCGAGCACATGGCCCGATTTGAGGACAAATCGTCTTCAAGAGGGACGGTATGATGCGATCCCAGCTGCATCATGTTACGACACAACTCGATGCCACCGAGATTGGCCCAAACTCGAGGGGCCCAAGTGCAAAATGAAGTTTTTAATTTTAGTTTGTTAATTTGGTTGCTGGAATAAAGACTTTGATTTATTTATTTTAGTTACTTTAGTTATTATAATATGAGTCTTTAATTATGTCATGTTTATTAAATGCATCTTTAACTAATGTCTTGCATTATTGATCTACATTTTTAATTATGACATACATTATGTGTTCTACATTTAATAAAGTCATGCATTATGTAACTGTCATGTTAGTTAAAGTTTACATCATTAAATTCAGTTTTGCATTAAGTAACTCATTTGTTCATTTACTTTGCATTTCAAACCATACATTTAAGCATCTTAGTTTAATAAATGAGTTGCTGGACATTTATTTAACTCATCTTAGTTTAATTAATAAGTGTTCTTATTGAACTTCATTTAATAAAAAGCTTATTTAATTAATCTAGTTACTAGGATAATTTTGTAACAGCCCAATTACGACCCTAATCGGAATGGTAGTTTCGGGACCACGAATCTGAGCCAAAAAATTTTATAATATTATTTATGCTTTCGTACGTAGTAATTCTGAATGAGCATGTGTCGAAATTTTGAGTTTTATTACTTTGGTATGCCTAAATTAAAAAGGAAGGATCAAATAGTTAAAGTAGTAAAAGTAGTACATATAAAATTTGAACGGTAAATTGAATTGTTTTGCATGCATGGGAGGACTTGCATGTCAAATTGCCCATGTAATATCCCGGGTTAAGGGCTATTTTGTTGTTGCATGATATTGCATGTGTTGGTGTGCTATGTTGCTATTTCTATGTCTTAGGGGCTTAGTTGTAGGCTAGGAGTATGCCTGAGTGAATGGGAAAAATTTAGTTTTTGAGCCTTAGGTGTAGGGAGCTGTTGGAGTTGAGGGATATGTATTTTATTTGGTAGTTTGTTACACAAAAATGAGGTTGGCAAAGTGGCAAGGCATGTGCCACTTGGAGCTGAGTGTGGCGTCATCTACAAGGGGGAGAGATCCTGAGTTCAAGTCGCAGAGATCCCCTATTTTGTCACTCATTTTGGACGGCATGGAGGAAGAGGTAGAAGGCAATTCGAATTCTTCCTTGGACTTTGTCAACACATTCAAAGGAGGGGTGGAGAGTGAAAGTAGGAGGGAGACTTGGTAAACTCATTTGAATTGAGTGGTGTGGAGTGGTGTGAGGGATTATGGCCGAATTTTTGGGGTGTTTGGAGGGGGGAGTGGACGGCTTGGTGTGGTGTTGGAGATGCCGAAATGCATTTGGCATTTTGGGGTGTTTTTCGGTCACTTTTTGTCAAAAGAAAAGCAAAGTTCTCTCTTTTGTGTTAGTAGCCGAATTTCCAAAGAGCTTTCCTTCATTCTTTCTCTCTTGAAACCGAAATAAGCAACACATATACCTTAGCCGAAACTTGCCTTTGTTTCTCTTAATTCCATTATAGCCGAATGCTCTCTCCCTTTTGTTCTTCTGTTCATTTGTAAGCCGAAACTAGCCTCTCTTCTTCTCAAACTTTCTTTTTCTTTTTCAAACCTTGTAAGCCGAAACCCCATCCTCCAAAATACTATTCACCATTTCTTCTTCTTTCAAACCAAAAGTACCTTCCTATCTGTTCGTTCTATTTTGGTTACTTGGCCGAATACCAACTCTATTTCTTGGCACTTTGTTTACTCTTTTCTTCAACTCTGACCGAAAATTGTGATTGGTATAAATCACCTTGGCCGAATCTTTTGCTCTTCTTTTGGTGCAAGTCTTGGCCGAATCTCTTGTGGTTCTCTCCTAGTGTTGGGTGGCCGAATATAGTTGGTGTTGGGTAAGTGTGTGTTTGGCCGTATGGCCATTTTTCTCTTCTCTAGTACTATGTTGATTGCGGTTTGTTCAAAACTTATGATCGGTTTTGGTTGGAAGGAATTAACCATTGGTTATTATCTCGTATAGGGCTTTTGGATAGTGGAGGTGATCAAGAGGAGTCTTTCTTCCTTGTTAACCGATTAGTAAGTAAAGGGTAAGTGATTGGTATATTATTGTTAGTTCAATCTTTTGATTTCGGTTAAGTCAAAGGTGATTAGAGATTAACTATTTGTCTTTATAGGGTGCCGATTGTTGGAAGGAGAATCACTGCTTGATTCGAGATTTGGTAGGAAACCAAATCAAGTATAAAGGTAAGGGTTTGATATTGACCCCTTTGGTTTATGGTCTTGGCCGAATGAGATAAGTTGTCTAATGCTATTATCTGGCCGATTATAGGAGCAAGGTAATCAAGGGGGCTTAGATCAGTTCGAGGGGTTTAAGGCTTTTGTTTATCAGGTGTGTAACTAACACACTTTGTATCTAGTAATATGTGTTAATAATCTGTTTGATTAGTAAGTCAAGACAGTTTGAAGGATTGATATGATACCCTATTGGGTTTGATCTCGGACTCGGGTAAGTCAGTGTTATTGTGAGCTTACTGATGATCTATATGATACCATGATTATGGATGTATGTGATATGAGATATGATGTTAAACATATTGGCATGAGTGCATGACTTACATGATACGCATTAGTATGACATGTATGGGTGATATGAGTGGAGGGGGATGATGATATCCGTGTCTTTGGGACACTGTGTCTTTGGGACACCAGAGGTTTGGCACCTCCAGTGGTTTGGTACCACAGATTGATTATTGTGACTTTGGG
This sequence comes from Gossypium australe, assembly GCA_005393395.2. NCBI lineage: Eukaryota > Viridiplantae > Streptophyta > Magnoliopsida > Malvales > Malvaceae > Gossypium > Gossypium australe. The sequence goes on along the minus strand of CM016625.1, from coordinate 78,921,082 downwards.
TCACCAGAGGTTTGGCACCTCAGCGTCTCGTCCTAGTGGCTTAGTACCACGGTGGGTTAGCCCCACGGTTGATTATACGGGATTGACGCCAGTGATTGGGTATCACACGATGGGTTGGCCCCATCATCGGATTGTGACTACGGTCACCAGTGATTTGGTATCACATGTGTCTTTGGGACACCAGAGGTTGGCCACCTCATTGCGACTCGTCCCTGTGGTTAACACTACCGTGGGTTGGCCCCACTTATGAGATACGGGATTGTCGCTAGTGATTGGGTATCACACGATGGGTTGGCCCCATCATTGGATTATTCGTGACTTTGGGTCACCAGTGGTTTGGCACCACACTTATGGATATCGTGACTTTGGGTCACCAGTGGTTTGGCACCACCAGTGGTTTGGTACCACACGGGGTAGAAAAGGCGATACGGATGGTTAGGATCGGGGTGCATTGACCATGTTGTTATGACTTGATGTGTGTTAGCATGTTGTTTTATCGGGAGGGAGATTTATACACTGAGTCTTGCGACTCACTCTCTCCTTTGACCTTTCAGGTGACTCTTAGACGCAGACATGGAGCCGGGATGGACTCGGAGTGCTCATGCCATGCTTAATAAAGATTTGCTCAGACTTAATAAATTTGGTACTTTAGCTTATTATCATTATTATTTGGTTTTATTTTGGGTTGTAAAAGGCCTTTAAGTTATATTTTGCTATGTTATGTTTAAAGTAGATTTGCAATATGTCTTAACAAACGATTTGAGTTTAAATATGCTAAAAACTTAGGAAGACAATGATTTCAAAATTATAGCGCAATGTGTTTTTAAACTATACCATCGGGTATCACACTATGATTTGATATTAAAAAAAACTCAAATGATTTTCAAATCAAGACTCGATTTTCTACTAAGTCAAAAGGTTTTAAGTAACAAAGAGATGCAACTTGAATTTCCAAATGTAATAAACTTGTTTAACTTCTTAAAATGTTTTCAAAATGACATATGAAGTTTTCAACAATCAAGCCCAAGATTTCTACAACTCCAAATCTCTCAAAGAGTTTTCATCAAACTTTTAAGCGAAAAATTTAACTTCTCAAAAACGTTTTCCTCATAACATACCAGATCAGGTTGTGGTGTCTTGACCGGGTTTGGGGTGTTACAATTGTGGTATCAGAGCCAAGTTCAAAGGCTCGGCTATGGGCCTGAGGCCCAAGGTGATTTTCAAAAGTCTGTTCAAGTGATTCTGTTTTAAAACTTAGTTTGAAAGGCATGGCACCGAGTCTCCGGCACCAGTTCGCCCAGGTAAGTACCCCTTACTATTGCTTGTGATTTGTTGGATATAATATGATTGGGTAATTAGCAATAGTGTATTACTTTAGAGATTGAGACTGATAGGATTCTGTGAACTCGCGGAAACAAAGCTTCTTAAATATTCATAAGACTTTGCTTTAAAACCGTGGAATAAATACTGATGCATAAAACTCTTAAATCAGATACGTAGAAAGTTTAGTCATGAGTGCTCGAGGTGGACGCGGTCGTGGACGTGGTCGTGGTAGGATGACGGTTTCTGAACCCGTAGGATCTGGTCAGGGGTCAGAAAATGAGATACCGGTTCCGCCACCAGCTGGAGGTGGTGAGTTTCAAGATCAGACTGGGGATGACGCAGTGTCACAGACGATGCTGCGAGTATTAGAAAGGGTAGCCGGGGTAGGTGGAGGTGCAGGAGTTAGGAAATCTGTGCCTGAGCGACTCCGGGCAAACGGGGCTGAATTCTTTCGAGGTGTTTCTGGTGTTGCTCCCAGCACTGCTGAGTATTGGCTGGAGGCAACTGAGCGGATCATGGATGATCTGGACCTGACTGCTGAAGAGAAGTTAAAGGGCATAGTATCGCTCCTTCGGGATGAGTCATACCAGTGGTGGCTCACGGTTCGAGACAGTGTGGCAGCAGAGGAGCTGGCATGGGATTATTTTAGGGCTGCATATCAGAAGAAGTACATTGGAGCTGGTTATATTGACTCTCAGCGAAAGGCATTTCTGAGGCTAGTCCAGGGGAGTAAGTCTGTTTCCGAGTACGAGGCTGAGTTCTTGAAACTGAGTAGGTATGCCAGGGGTATTGTGGCCACTGAACATGAGAGGTGTGTTCGTTTCGAGGATGGTCTGAGAGATGAGTTGAGACTGCTGATTGCTCCACAGCAAGAGCGTGAGTTTGCTGTCTTAGTTGAGAAGGCTAAGGTAGCCGAGGGTGTTAAGGAGTCAGTGAGGCAGGGTATGGACAGAAACAGGCATAAGAGGAGCTTCGGATCTTCTGGATCGTCGGGTAATCCACAGAAAAGGGCTAGACCGAGTGGGTCAAATCAGCCAGGTAGGTTTGTTGCTGCTAGGCAAGGACCGCCGCAGTGTAACCAGTGTGGGAAATCTCATTGGGGTGGCTGCTGGACCGAGGGAAAAGGTTGTTTTGAGTGTGGTTCTTTGGATCATCGCGTGAGGGACTGTCCGCGTAGGTTGGCTAGGATTCAGTCTGAGAGTCAGGGCCGTAATCAGTTCAGGAGTAGTGGACCGCCACAGCAGAGGGGCCGTGGTAATGGCAGAGGTGGTAATGGTTCTAGTCGGGGCCGTGGAGCACCGGGCAGAGGTGCGGGTAGTTCTGAGGCCAGACAGCCTGGGTTAGTGTATGCTGCGAGGCGCCGAGAGGAGGGCGACGCACCGGACGTCATAACTGGTACGTTTTTTATCTTTGGTTCTCCATTTACTGCTTTGATTGATGTGGGTTCAACGCACTCTTATGTTGCCAGTGGGATAGTAGAGACCATGGATTTAGACTCTGAGATATCTTCTAGGCAGATGACTGTGATTAGCCCTTTAGGTCACTCTGTAGTAGTAGATAAGCTGTTTAAAGGTGTACCCCTAGAACTCCAAGGGGTAGTGTTTGCTGCTGATCTGATGGAACTGCCGTTTGGGGAGTTCGATCTGATTCTTGGGATGGATTGGCTGGTCAAGTACCAGGCGAGGTTGGATTGCGCGGCCAAGCGCATGGTTCTTAAGACGGTTGAGGGTGATGAAGTGGCTATGATAAGTAATAGGAGAGATTACTTATCAAATGTGGTATCTGCTCTGAAAGTGAAGAAGATGGTCAGGAAGGGCTGTGAAGCATATGTGGTTCATGTGTATGCCTTGGAGGCTAAAGAGTCTGCTGTAGAGAAAGTTCGTACAGTTAAGGAATTTGTTGATGTGTTCCCTGAGGAGCTTCCGGGGTTGCCGCCGGATCGTGAGGTAGAGTTTGGGATAGATCTGTTACCCGGGACTGCGCCAGTGTCTATTGCTCCGTATAGGATGGCGCCAAAGGAATTGGTGGAGCTTAAGGCTCAGATCCAGGAGTTATTGGATCGAGGTTTTATCAGGCCAAGTGTTTCGCCGTGGGGTGCGCCGGTGCTCTTTGTCAAGAAGAAAGACGGTACGATGCGGATGTGCATAGACTACCGCCAGTTGAATAAGCTGACGATTAAAAACAAGTATCCGTTGCCACGGATAGATGACTTGTTTGATCAGCTGAAGGGTGTAGCGGTATTTTCGAAGATCGACTTGAGGTCTGGGTATCACCAGTTAAAGGTTAAGGAGGCTGATATCCATAAGACAGCGTTTCGGACTCGGTACGGGCACTATGAATTTCTGGTAATGCCGTTCGGGTTGACTAACGCCCCTGCAGCATTTATGGATATGATGAATAGGGTGTTTCAGCAGTATCTGGATCAGTTCGTCGTGGTTTTCATAGACGACATCTTAGTGTACTCAAGGACAGAGGAAGAGCATGATGCGCATTTGCGAGTGGTGCTGCAGATTCTGAGGGAAAAGCAGCTCTATGCTAAGTTCAGTAAGTGCGAGTTCTGGCTTAGAGAAGTGACTTTCTTGGGTCATGTAGTGTCAGCTGAGGGGATTAGAGTAGATCCTCGGAAGATTGAGCCAGTTTTGGATTGGAAGCCACCTAGGTCAGTGGCTGAGATTCGGAGTTTTCTGGGTTTGGCCGGATACTACCGAAGGTTTGTAGAGGGTTTCTCGTTGATAGCAGTGCCGATGACCAAGTTGTTAAGGAAAGAGGTTCCGTTTGTTTGGACTGAGAAACAGCAGGAAAGCTTCGATAAGTTAAAGAAGATTTTGACTGAGGCTCTGGTTTTGATTCAACCTGAGGCTGGTAAGGAATTCACGGTGTACTGCGATGCATCACATACGAGATTGGGTTGTGTGCTGATGCAAGAAGGTAAGGTTGTGGCTTACGCTTCTCGGCAGCTGAGGCCACATGAAGTCAACTATCCGACGCACGATTTGGAGCTAGCGGCTGTAGTCTTCACCTTAAAGATTTGGAGGCACTACTTGTATGGAGAGAGATCGATAGTCTACACCGATCATAAGAGTCTGAAGTACCTCTTGACTCAGAAAGATTTGAATTTGAGGCAGCGCAAATGGGTTGAGTTGCTTAAAGACTACGATTGTTCGATTGAGTATCATCCGGGCAAGGCTAACGTGGTGGCAGACGCGTTGAGCCGTAAGGTTGTTTCGGACTTAAGAGCGATGTTCGCCCATTTGAGCTTGTATGACGACGGGAGTATTCTGGCGGAGTTGCAGGTTAAACCTACTTGGGTTGAGCAGATCAGAGAGAAACAGTTAGAGGATGAGGTTCTGAGTGCGCGAAGGTTACAAGTGCAGGATGGTGGTTTGGAGGGTTACAGCTTGTCTAGTGATGAGGTTCTGTGTTTCCAAGGTAAAGCTTGTATGCCTAAAAATGTTGAGCTGAGGCAGAAGATTCTTCAGGACGCACATAGCAGTCCTTATGCTATGCATCCTGGAGGTAGCAAGATGTATAGGGATCTTAGAGAGCAGTTTTGGTGGCCTGGGTTGAAGAAGGAAGTGACAGAGTTTGTAGGGAAGTGTCTGACATGTCAGCAGGTCAAGGCTGAACATCAGTTGCCGTCAGGTTTGCTTCAGCCTGTGAAGATTCCTCAGTGGAAGTGGGAAAGGATAACCATGGATTTCGTCAGTGGACTACCGCTTACGCCAAGCAAGAAGGATTCAGTATGGGTAATTGTGGATCGACTGACTAAATCAGCTCACTTCATTCCGGTGAGGGTTGACTACTCACTTCAGAAGCTAGCAAAGCTGTATGTGTCAGAGATAGTGAGGTTGCATGGTGTGCCAGTTTCGATTATCTCGGATAGGGATCCCAGGTTTACGTCAAGGTTCTGGAAAGCGTTGCATCAGGCTTTGGGTACTCGATTGGATTTCAGCACGGCTTTTCACCCACAGTCTGACGGTCAATCAGAAAGGGTTATTCAGATCTTGGAGGATATGCTGAGAGGTTGTGTTCTGGATTTCAGAGGTAGTTGGGAGGAATTTCTGCCATTGGCTGAGTTTTCCTACAACAACAGTTACCAAGCGAGCATCAAGATGGCACCGTATGAGGCGTTGTATGGTAGGAAGTGTCGCTCACCTACGTGTTGGACGGAGTTAGGTGAACGTCAGTTGTTGGGACCCGAGTTAGTTGCTGAGACAGAATACAAGGTTAAGTTGATTCAGGCTCGATTGAAGGAAGCTTCGGACCGGCAGAAGTCTTATGCCGATCTTAAGCGGAGAGATATAGAGTTTGCTGTGGGGGATCGAGCTTTTCTGAAGGTCTCGCCGTGGAAGAAGGTGTTGAGGTTCGGAAGGAAAGGCAACCTAAGTCCGAGGTTTATTGGGCCATATAAGGTTTTGAGACGAGTTGGACCAGTAGCGTATCAGCTTGAGTTGCCAGCAGGCTTAGTCAGATTCACGACGTTTTTCACGTTTCGATGCTTCGGCGTTATCGTTCAGATCCGTCACATGTGGTAGCAGTGGAGGAGATCGAGGTAAACCCAGATTTGACCATGGAAGAAGAACCTGTGCAGATTATAGATCGAGATGTGAAGGTTCTGCGTAGGAAGTCTGTGCCTTTGGTTAAAGTTCTTTGGCGGAATCATGGCGTAGAAGAAGCTACGTGGGAACCCGAGGATATGATGAGACAGCAATACCCGCAACTCTTTTGATCAGGTAATTTCGGGGCCGAAATTATTTTTAAGGGGGGTAGAACTGTAATATCCCGGGTTAGGGGCTATTTTGTTGTTGCATGATATTGCATGTGTTGGTGTGCTATGTTGCTATTTCTATGTCTTAGGGGCTTAGTTGTAGGCTAGGAGTATGCCTGAGTGAATGGGAAAATTTTAGTTTTTGAGCCTTAGGTGTAGGGAGCTGTTGGAGCTGAGGGATATGTATTTTATTTGGTAGTTTGTTACACAAAAATGAGGTTGGCAAAGTGGCAAGGCATGTGCCACTTGGAGCTGAGTGTGGCGTCATCTACAAGGGGGAGAGATCCTGAGTTCAAGTCGCAGAGATCCCCTATTTTGTCACTCATTTTGGACGGCATGGAGGAAGAGGTAGAAGGCAATTCGAATTCTTCCTTGGACTTTGTCAACACATTCAAAGGAGGGGTGGAGAGTGAAAGTAGGAGGGAGACTTGGTAAACTCATTTGAATTGAGTGGTGTGGAGTGTTGTGAGGGATTATGGCCGAATTTTTGGGTGTTTGGAGTGGGGGAGTGGACGGCTTGGTGTGGTGTTGGAGATGCCGAAATGCATTTGGCATTTTGGGGTGTTTTTCGGTCACTTTTTGTCAAAAGAAAAGCAAAGTTCTCTCTTTTGTGTTAGTAGCCGAATTTCCAAAGAGCTTTCCTTCATTCTTTCTCTCTTGAAACCGAAATAAGCAACACATATACCTTAGCCGAAACTTGCCTTTGTTTCTCTTAATTCCATTATAGCCGAATGCTCTCTCCCTTTTGTTCTTCTGTTCATTTGTAAGCCGAAACTAGCCTCTCTTCTTCTCAAACTTTCTTTTTCTTTTTCAAACCTTGTAAGCCGAAACCCCATCCTCCAAAATACTATTCACCATTTCTTCTTCTTTCAAACCAAAAGTACCTTCCTATCTGTTCGTTCTATTTTGGTTACTTGGCCGAATACCAACTCTATTTCTTAGCACTTTGTTTACTCTTTTCTTCAACTCTGACCGAAAATTGTGATTGGTATAAATCACCTTGGTCGAATCTTTTGCTCTTCTTTTGGTGCAAGTCTTGGCCGAATCTCTTGTGGTTCTCTCCTAGTGTTGGGTGGCCGAATATAGTTGGTGTTGGGTAAGTGTGTGTTTGGCCGTATGGCCATTTTTCTCTTCTCTAGTACTATGTTGATTGCAGTTTGTTCAAAACTTATGATCGGTTTTGGTTGGAAGGAATTAACCATTGGTTATTATCTCGTATAGGGCTTTTGGATAGTGGAGGTGATCAAGAGGAGTCTTTCTTCCTTGTTAACCGATTAGTAAGTAAAGGGTAAGTGATTGGTATATTATTGTTAGTTCAATCTTTTGATTTCGGTTAAGTCAAAGGTGATTAGAGATTAACTATTTGTCTTTATAGGGTGCCGATTGTTGGAAGGAGAATCACTGCTTGATTCGAGATTTGGTAGGAAACCAAATCAAGTATAAAGGTAAGGGTTTGATATTGACCCCTTTGGTTTATGGTCTTGGCCGAATGAGATAAGTTGTCTAATGCTATTATCTGGCCGATTATAGGAGCAAAGTAATCAAGGGGGGCTTAGATCAGTTCGAGGGGTTTAAGGCTTTTGTTTATCAGGTGTGTAACTAACACACTTTGTATCTAGTAATATGTGTTAATAATCTGTTTGATTAATAAGTCAAGACAGTTTGAAGGATTGATATGATACCCTATTGGGTGTGATCTCGGACTCGGGTAAGTCAGTGTTATTGTGAGCTTACTGATGATCTATATGATACCATGATTATGGATGTATGTGATATGAGATATGATGTTAAACATATTGGCATGAGTGCATGACTTACATGATACGCATTAGTATGACATGTATGGGTGATATGAGTGGAGGGGGATGATGATATCCGTGTCTTTGGGACACTGTGTCTTTGGGACACCAGAGGTTTGGCACCTCCAGTGGTTTGGTACCACAGATTGATTATTGTGACTTTGGGTCACCAGAGGTTTGGCACCTCAGCGTCTCGTCCCAGTGGCTTAGTACCACGGTGGGTTGGCCCCACGGTTGATTATACGGGATTGACGCCAGTGATTGGGTATCACACGATGGGTTGGCCCCATCATCGGATTGTGACTGCGGTCACCAGTGATTTGGTATCACATGTGTCTTTGGGACATCAGAGGTTGGGCACCTCATTGCGACTCGTCCCTGCGGTTAACACCACCGTGGGTTGGCCCCACTTATGAGATACGGGATTGTCGCTAGTGATTGGGTATCACACGATGGGTTGGCCCCATCATTGGATTATTCGTGACTTTGGGTCACCAGTGGTTTGGCACCACACTTATGGATATCGTGACTTTGGGTCACCAGTGGTTTGGCACCACCAGTGGTTTGGTACCACACGGGGTAGAAAAGGCGATACGGATGGTTAGGATCGGGGTGCATTGACCATGTTGTTATGACTTGATGTGTGTTAGCATGTTGTTTTATCGGGAGGGAGATTTATACACTGAGTCTTGCGACTCACTCTCTCCTTTGACCTTTCAGGTGACTCTTAGACGCGGACATGGAGCCGGGATGGACTCGGAGTGCTCATGCCATGCTTAATAAAGATTTGCTCAGACTTAATAAATTTGGTACTTTAGCTTATTATCATTATTATTTGGTTTTATTTTGGGTTGTAAAAGGCCTTTAAGTTATATTTTGCTATGTTATGTTTAAAGTAGATTTGCAATATGTCTTAACAAACGATTTGAGTTTAAATATGCTAAAAACTTAGGAAGACAATGATTTCAAAATTATAGCGCAATGTGTTTTTAAACTATACCATCGGGTATCACACTATGATTTGATATTAAAAAAAACTCAAATGATTTTCAAATCAAGACTCGATTTTCTACTAAGTCAAAAGATTTTAAGTAACAAAGAGATGCAACTTGAATTTCCAAATGTAATAAACTTGTTTAACTTCTTAAAATGTTTTCAAAATGACATATGAAGTTTTCAACAATCAAGCCCAAGATTTCTACAACTCCAAATCTCTCAAAGAGTTTTCATCAAACTTTTAAGCGAAAAATTTAACTTCTCAAAAACGTTTTCCTCGTAACATACCAGATCAGGTCATGGTGTCTTGACCGGGTTTGGGGTGTTACAGCCCACCTTTAATGTTAGTGGACGACAATGATGATGGAGAAATTATTTTTAAATGTTTTATGATTTAATTATTACATTTTAAGTATATTAAAATAGATATTAAATTGATAAAATAAGGGAAAATTGTGTGAAATTCATTTTCTCTCACTTTACTCATCTTCTCCACCGATTTTCTTTCAAAGAAAAGAAAGAAATTGAATCTCCATTGTTCGGCCTTTGCATGTAGTAACCAGGTAAGAGATTGAACTTTGATTTAGCAAATATTTATATAATTGAGTGAGTTACCTTGAATACCATGAAAACCATGTTGAAATTTTGAGAGTTAAGCATGTATAGTTTCGGCAATGGAGGAATATTTCTTTTGGCTTGTGTGTTTGATGAATACAAGATTTATTTGAGAAAGAGAATTAGATGGAAAGGGTGAATAATGGTTTAAATTGTATGCAATGCAATGGAAATTATTTTGAGTTGAGCATGGAGGCATCTTTATATTCAGCCAAAATCGTTTCGAGTGAGTATATATATGGAATTATTAGTATTTGTTTGGTTATACTTATATATCGAAATATATGCATGTATTGAAATAGTATATTCGGTTTTTAGAAGATAAATTGTATTAGAAATTATTTATAATAAAATTTCAAAAGGGTTAAAAAGCAAGTAAAAAAATGAATTGATATAAGGGTTAGGGGTATTCGGCCCTTAATAAGAATTAGTTAATTCTTGATATTTGGAGTTTTAATGCTTTGAGGACTTAATTGAAAAAGGTGTGAATTTTAAGAGTAAGAAAGTAGAATTTATAAATGTTATGGTTAGATTAAAATTTGGGATGTGTAGGGACTTTAATGAGCTTAAAGAGGATCGGCCTTAGCTCATTAAGGTATAAATGGACATGTTTTGAACAAGTAGCGATTTTGTATTAATTTGTTCATGTACGAAATATCAAGGACGAATGGATAATTTGTCCTTTATTTTGCTTATGGCTAAACTGAATAGAATTGTATTGAACGAGTTCAAACTTATAATTGTTTAGATCAAGCTTCTAAGGAAAAAAGGGTTGGATAAAGGAAAAGCCAGGTTGAACGAGTGATCAAGAAGTTCTATCTATTTCATCCGAGGTAAGATTTAAGCAATTGGGTTAAATTGAATTTTATTTTATAAATTAGAATTTTAATAAGAGGAGATAGGTATGTTAACTTATTCATTGCAGAATGCCTTATTATGTTTGTTCAAAATTGGCCGAATAAGAGGTTGTGTATAATTTGGGTGTAATTGCATAAATAGGACACTTTGATATTGATAGTGTAATATATAGAGTATGTGAGATATTGAGCTAGAATATGATTGATTTTTATGTATGGGTCGATTGGATGCATGATAAAGGCTTGGCCGAATGGGTTATAATATTAGATAGAAACTATTAATGGCATATTATGGTGTATGTAATTATATGAAATTCATTGGATTGATTTTCATTTATATATGTATAGGAAGTAATGAATAATAGATTATGAAAGGCACTAATTAAGTGTGCGAGCATGTCACCGAGCACTAAGTGTGCGAAATCGGTTATAGGGCAATATGTGTGCTAATTAATAAAGTAATGGCTCTATGTGAGCGATACGTTACGAGAAGTGTTAAGTAACGGCTCTATGTGAGCGATACGTTACGAGAAGTGATAAGTAACGGCTCTGTGTGAGCGATACGTTACTAAAAGTGTCAAGTAACGGCTCTATGTGAGCGATCCGTTACTAAAACTTATATTTAAAATGTAGGTAGAGGTTCGAAAAACAACCATATCTACTAATGTTCTTATGTATGCGGAAAGGTTTGGATCAAGTATAGTACATTATGCATAAATGGTTAGTTACGAAAGGTCTGCAAATTAAAGGTTTGTGATATATATATATATATATATATATATATATATATTATTGAAATTTTTAGTAACCCGAAATGGTAGTATGAGATTCGGAACAAAATTGAAAATGTGCTTGCAAATTATCTATCATGTGATGGTGATATATGAAGATAGATATAAGTATATGACTGTAAATGCATATATTTTTCTATATGTTATGATTTATTTATTTCTTGAATATATGACTATTCGACAAGGGTATGACAAGAGGGTTTATTCAGGAAAGCTTAAATTAGCCTATTGCATATGAATTGTTTAAATCTTACTAAGCTTGGAGAGCTTACTTTATTTCGGTTGCTTTGAAATTGTAGATTTTTGTTTTCGGAGTTGAAGCTCACACTCGGGGATTCCGTCATAGTCAATTACATTATCGTCCTCTTTTGGTATTTTGTTTTTTCAGTTTGTATAAGCTTGATCTCTCTTTTGAGTTTGTTTTGGATTGATGTACATAAATGCCATGTGAATATGGCTCATAGTTTTGGTTGGGTTTGATTTACTTATGTTTTAGGTGATGCATATTTTTGTATCTTTTAGATCCTATTAAAGCATGTTGGTATTTATGTTTGCGTGTGAATAATATTAAAAAGCTTTTTAAATTTATATCATAAGATGATTTGATCATAATTTGTGCATGTGGTTGATGATTTTGTTACATTAATGAATAGTGATTGGTTCATTGAATCAAATTTGTTTGGCTATGTTTAATGATACTATTTGATATGTATATATATATGTATAGTAGAAAATGTTTTGAAACTAGATAAGTACACATGTTTATCTATGACATTATGAATTGGTACTCGTCTATCATAGGAACAGTTTATATATATATATGGTGTTTGGACTTGTGGTGTGTAAAGTAACGCCCGTAGCCCTAATCCGGCGTTGGATACGGGGTATGGGTGTTACAAATTTAATGAAGCATGAGTTTAAGTGTAACATCCTAAAAATTGAGTATCGATATGTTGCATGTTTTTGGTGCTTAGCTTGTGAATGATTTAATTTATGTGTTTATATAGTCTTGAGAAGGCTCGGGATTTATTCGGAATTAGAATAAATTTTAGTAATGAGTACTTTATTGAAGTGGATCAAATGACCTTGATGTTTAAGGAAATTAAGTGACAAAAACTAGCATTAGATGACCTAGTAGTAAAGTGGAGTTGGCGCCATAAGTGTTGCTTGAGGGAAGAGGTTCGAACCCTTTGGAATGCATTTTGTGACTTTTATTTTTGCACTCTCCGCGGTCAAGCCTTATTCTTGGTAAGTTGGACTTTATTTTTTTTATGGTAAGGTGGTTATTGGATTAGGATAAGACTTGAACATAGGGAAGGAAATCTTGAGCTTATGGTATGTAAGGGGGACATGAGGCACTCATTAAGGGGGTGTGTTTTGGAAAGTTTTGCATGGCCAAACTTTGACTATGAACATGGACAGTTTTGTGGTCTAGGGGGATGGCCAAATATTTTTGGTAGCATAGGTAAGGATGGTAGCATGTTTTGGTCACTTTCATTTGGTCATTTTGGTGTTTTTTTTTTTCATAAAACTTTTCTTCTCTTTTTTTTTCTCTCCCTAACCGAATGCAATTGGTGCATTGTGAGCATTTTTGTTTTCTTCTTTTGGTCATTGTTTTTGACCATTTGGTCTCAAGTTTTGCCTAACCTCTCAAGTTCTTCCTCTCTAGTGCCGAAATCACCAAAGCACAAAGGCCATTTTTCTTTTCTTTCTTTTCTACTCTTTGGCCAAATGCTCTCTTGTCCCAAATCCCTCTCTTGTTTCTTTTTCATCCTTGAAAAATCAAAACACATTTTCTCTCTTCTATTTTTCTCCATGGTTGAATGTTGCTAGTATCTTTTCCATCAAAATTTTCTTCTTAGCCGAACCCTCCTCCTCACATATTTTTCTCTTGATTAATCATTCTTTCAACTTTCGTTTAAATCAAGTGTGTTATAGGGAAGGCCGAACTCAGAGTATTCGTAATCATCGTGACTCGCTAGAAATCGAATCGAAGTGTTAAGGGACGCTAACGCTCGATTTTTATCCGGTGAACGCAAAGATATTTTTGTGGCAAACAAGATAGGGTCGAAAAGGGTGGTGAATAGTGTTCAGAAGAGGGGCGGTTCTGCTATTCCCTCTAGGTTCAAGCGAAGGGATGTTTCGGCAATCAGAGATTTTCCAACGGGTTGTGGACCCTCTTCTGGTGAAAATCAATTATTTGAAGTCGTTCGTACTCCTGAGCCATTGACTGTTCGTGGTTCTTCAACGGGTTATGAACCATCAATCGGGGAGAAACCACAAATAGTTATTGTTCGAAATTCCGAGGGTAAAGATCTAGATCGCTTATCTTTAGTTTAGATTTATATTAAGTATTAGTGTTCTAATCAAGCGTGACACGTATTTAGGTATCGACGAGCGGGAAAATATAGTTCTCACCGTAATCAGGTGTGTAATTTCACGCTTATCTCATGGGTTAGATGTTATACCGTAAGCATTTGAATAAAAATGTAAAGTTGGTAAAATCGAAAAATACGGTATATTAACGCTTTCTGTGTAAATGCATGAAATCGGTATTAAAGTCGTGGAAATTACGGAATTGCCCTCGATGGGCTAATTTGATAAAAGTTAATTTTTGGGCCTCATTTGATTAATGGGCCAAATTGTTAGATTGCTTAATGGGCCAAATTGCTAGATTGCTTAATGGGCCGATTTGCTAGATTGATTAATAGGCCAAATTGCTAGATTGCTTAATGGGCCAATTTGCTAGATTGATAAATTGGCCAAATTGCTAGATTGTTCAATGGGCCGAATTGCTAGATTGCTTAAGGAGCGGATTTGATAAATTACCATATGGGCCAAAATGAGAAATGGGCCAACTTGTAGTATGGGCCTTATATTGAAATTATCATATGAATATTGTTATGCTTTGTATATGTATACATGATTGCATGGGTTGGGATAAAATTGAAGAGAAGTTTTGGTGGCTCTGCCACAATCTAGTTCGGGTGGCTCTGCCACAAACATTTTAAATGGCTTTATGCCTGCGATTGGTGTGTTGGCGGGGTGGGTTGACTTGATCCCCACAGGTGTGCTGGTTGGTACGGGTGGTGTGTAGCGGATGGAAATTTAGGCTTGGTTGGGAATTGCATTTCACATGCATTTTTTTAATTACTATATTGTTATATTCGTAAATGGGCTCAAGCCCAATTAAATGCTTATATGGATTTAGGCCTGGTTGCGAATTTTGGTTGAAGGAAGTGACTTTCTTGGGTCATGTGGTGTCAGCTGAAGGAATAAGAGTTGATCCTCGGAAGGTAGGAGCTGTGTTAGATTGGAAACCACCGAAGTCAGTGGCTGAGATTCGGAGTTTCTTGGGTTTGGCTGGTTACTATAGACGCTTTGTTGAGGGGTTTTCGTTGATTGCTGCACCCCTAACTAAGCTGTTGCGGAAGGGAGTACCATATGTGTGGACCGATAAACAACAAGAGAGTTTCGAGAAATTGAAGAAGATTTTGACGGAAGCGCTAGTTCTAATTCAACCTGAGGCTGGAAAAGAGTTTATCGTTTACTGTGATACGTCGCACACGGGTTTAGGATGTGTGCTAATGCAAAGTGGAAAAGTGGCTTATGCTTCCCGACAGTTGAGGCCGCACAAAGTCAACTACCCTACTCATGACTTGGAGTTGGCTGCGGTGGTGTTTGCTTTAAAGATTTGGAGGCACTATCTCTACGGTGAGAAGTCGATCATTTTTACGGACCATAAGAGTCTTAAGTACCTCCTTACCCAAAAGGAGTTGAACTTGAGACAATGGAGATGGGTGGAGTTGTTAAAGGATTATGACTTCTCAATCGAGTACCATCTTGGAAAGGCTAACGTGGTGGCAGACGCGTTGAGTCGTAAGGTAGTATCAGAGTTAAGAGCAATGTTTGCTCATCTCAGTTTGTATGAGGATGGCAGTCTGCTAGCAGAACTTCAGGTGAAGCCATTGTGGTTAGAACAGATCAAGGAAAAACAGTTATCAGATGAGAAGTTGAGTCCTTTTATGCAACAAGTTGAAAGTGGTATAATAGGGGACTTAGGATTGAACAAGGATGGCGTGCTGTGTTTTCGTGGAAGAGCTTGTATGCCAATGGATTCGGATTTGAGACAAATGATTCTATGAAAGGCGCATAGTAGCCCTTATGCTATGCACCCCGGAGGAAATAAGATGTATCGGGATCTCCGTGAGCAGTTTTGGTGGCCAGGGTTGAAGCGAGAGGTTACTGATTTTGTGGGAAAGTGTTTGACTTGTCAACAAGTGAAGGCGGAACATCAATTACCATCGGGTTTATTGCAACCGGTAAAGATTCCTCTATGGAAATGGGAGCGGATAACGATGGATTTTGTTAGTGGGTTACCCTTAACACCTACTAAGAAAGATTTCGTTTGGGTGGTAGTTGATCGATTGACAAAGACTGCTTATTTTCTACCAGTTCGTACGGATTACTCGCTGCAAAAGTTGGCTAAGTTGTACATACCGGAGATCATGAGGTTGCATGGGGTACCAATGTCTATCATATCGGACAGGGATCCTAGGTTTACATCACGATTTTGGAAAGCTTTGTATGAGGCTTTGGGAACAAAGTTAAACTTCAGTACGGCTTTTCATCCTCAGTCAGATGGTCAGTCAAAAAGAGTAATTCAGATTTTGGAAGACATGTTAAGGGGTTGTGTAATTGACTTCAGAGGTAGTTGGGAGGATTTCCTACCGTTGGCAGGGTTCGCGTATAATAACAGTTACCAATCTAGAATCCAAATGGCGCCCTATGAAGCTTTATCCGATCGTAGGTGTCGTACCCCTACTTGTTGGACTGAGTTGGGGGAACGGCAGTTGTTGGGTCCTGAATTGATATCTGAGACGGAAGAAAAGATAAAGGTGATACGAGCACGGTTAAAGGAAGCTTCGGATAGACAAAAGTCATATGCGGATCTGAAGCTTAAGGATATTGAGTTTTCGGTGGGAGATCAGGTTTTTCTGAAAGTCTCACCTTGGAAGAAGATTTTCAGATTTGGAAGGAAGGGCAAGTTGAGCCCTAGGTTCATTGGACCGTACCGTGTGTTGAAGCGTGTAGGACCAGTGGCCTATTAACTTGAATTACCTCCGGAGTTGAGTCAGATTCATAGTGTTTTCATGTTTCTATGCTGAAGCGTTATAGATCGGATCCGTCTCACATAGTACCGGTAGAAGAAGTGGAGATAAGGCCAGACTTGTCTTTCGAGGAGGAACCAGTGAAAATCTTAGTCCGTGATGTTAAGGTGTTAAGAAAGAAGACTGTGCCATTGGTTAAGGTTCTATGGCGTAATCACGGAGCAGAGGAAGCTACGTGGGAGCCTGAGAACGCAATTTGGCAACAATATCCTCACCTCTCTTAATCAGGTAAATTTCGAGGACGAAATTTTCTTTAAGGGGGTAGAATTGTAACATCCTAAAAATTGAGTATCGATATGTTGCATGTTTTTGGTGCTTAGCTTGTGAATGATTTAATTTGTGTGTTTATATAGTCTTGATGAGGCTCGGGATTTATTCGAAATTAGAATAAATTTTAGTAATGAGTACTTTATTGAAGTGGATCAAGTGACCTTGATGTTTAAGGAAATTAAGTGACAAAAACTAGCATTAGATGACCTAGTAGTAAAGTGGAGTTGGCGCCATAAGTGTTGCTTGAGGGAAGAGGTTCGAACCCTTTGGAATGTATTTTGTGACTTTTATTTTTGCACTCTCCTAGCTTGTGTCGGTCAAGCCTTATTCTTGGTAAGGTGGACTTTATTTTTTTTTTATGGTAAGGTGGTTATTGGATTAGGATAAGACTTGAACATAGGGAAGGAAATCTTGAGCTTATGGTATGTAAGGGGGACATAAGGCACTCATTAAGGGGGTGTGTTTTGGAAAGTTTGGCATGGCCAAAATTTGACTATGAACATGGACGGTTTTGTGGTCTAGGGGGGATGGCCGAATATTTTTGGTAGCATAGGTAAGGATGGTAGCATGTTTTGGTCACTTTCATTTGGTCATTTTGGTGTTTTTTTTTTTTCATAAAACTTTTCTTCTCATTTTTTCTCTCCCTAACCGAATGCAATTGGTGCATTGTGAGCATTTTTGTTTTCTTCTTTTGGTCATTGTTTTTGACCATTTGGTCTCAATTTTTGCCTAACCTCTCAAGTTCTTCCTCTCTAGTGCTGAAATCACCAAAGCAGAAAGGCCATTTTTCTTTTCTTTCTTTTCTACTCTTTGGCAGAATGCTCTCTTGTCCTAAATCCCTCCCTTGTTTCTTTTTCATCTTTGAAAAATCGAAACACATTTTCTCTCTTCTATTTTTCTCCATGGTTGAATGTTGCTAGTATCTTTTCCATCAAAATATTCTTCTTAGCCGAACCCTCCTCCTCACATATTTTTCTCTTGGTTAATCATTCTTTCAACTTTCGTTTAAATCAAGTGTGTTATAGAGAAGGTCGAACTCGGAGTATTCGTAATCATCGTGACTCGCTAGAAATCGAATTGAAGTGTTAAGGGACGCTAACGCTCGATTTTTATCCCGTGAACGCAAGGATATTTTTGTGGCAAACAAGATAGTGTCGAAAAGGGTGGTGAATAGTGTTTGGAAGAGAGGCGGTTCTGCTATTCCCTCTAGGTTCAAGTGAAGGGCTGTTTCGGCAATCTGAGATTTTCCAATGGGTTGTGGACCCTCTTCTAGTGAAAATCAATTATTTGAAGTCGTTCGTACTCCTGAGCCATTGACTGTTCGTGGTTCTTCAACGGGTTATAAACTATCAATCGGGGAGAAACCACAAATAGTTGTTGTTCGAAATTCCGAGGGTACAGATCTAGATCGCTTATCTTTAGTATAGATTTATATTAAGTATTAGTGTTCTAATCAAGCGTGACACATATTTAGGTATCGACGAGCGGGAAAGTATAGTTCTCACTATAATCAGGTGTGTAATTTCACGCTTATCTCATGGGTTAGATGTTATACCGTAAGCATTTGAATAAAAATCGTAAAGTTGGTAAAATCGAAAAATACGGTATATTAACGCTTTCTGTGTAAATGTATGAAATCGGTATTAAAGTCGTGGAAATTATGGAATCGCCCTCGATGGGCTAATTTGATAAAAGTTAATTTTTGGGCCTCATGTGATTAATGGGCCAAATTGCTAGATTGCTTAATGGGCCAAATTGCTAGATTGCTTAATGGGTCGATTTGCTAGATTGATTAATAGGCCAAATTGCTAGATTGCTTAATGGGCCAATTTGCTAGATTGATAAATTGGCCAAATTGCTAGATTGCTTAATGGGCCGAATTGCTAGATTGCTTAAGGAGCCGATTTGATAAATTACCATATGGGCCAAAATGAGAAATGGGCCAACTTGTAGTATGGGCCTTATATTGAAATTATCATATGAATATTGTTATGCTTTGTATATGTATACATGATTGCATGGGTTGGGATAAAATTGAAGAGAAGTTTTGGTGGCTCTGCCACAATCTAGTTCGGGTGGCTCTGCCACAAACATTTTAAATGGCTTTATGCCTGCGATTGGTGTGTTGGCGGGGTGGGTTGACTTGATCCCCACAGGTGTGCTGGTTGGTACGGGTGGTGTGTAGCGGATGGAAATTTAGGCTTGGTTGGGAATTGCATTTCACATGCATTTTTTTAATTACTATATTGTTATATTCGTAAATGGGCTCAAGCCCAATTAAATGCTTATATGGATTTGGCCCAGTGGACACGGTAAGTGGGATACACACTGAGTTCTAAGTAACTCACCCCGTTTTCTTACCCTTCCCAGGTAATGATAATTGATCGAGGCTTGGGCCGGGGATGACTTCGCGTGGAGGCCAGACTACGAATGATGGTTTATATAAACTTTGAACTTCTTTTAGGTATTTCTATTTAAGTACTATATCAGTTGCGATGTAATAAGGCCTCTGGTATTATTATATGGATTTTTATTCGTGGATGGATTTTAATTATGTTTTAGATACTTAAAGGGAACTATTTTATATTATAAATGATTTCTTTAAATTTTTCGTATAAAAAGGGGGTTTTTCTTAAATATCACAAACTCGTAAAAATTTCTGTGAAAACTCTTTTATGAATTTTATTTTCAAACTCCTTTTGAATTCTTTCAAAATTCTTTAAAAATTTAACCAATTATTTTTTTGAGATCAAAATATAATCTCTTATGTTCTTAAATCATAGATTTCAAATAAATTCTAGGTTTTTGATAAACTCCATCTCCAAAATAGTTTTTTTTTGAAGACCTGTTTTATTTAAATCATTAAATGACTAGATGTATGTTCGATTTGTGTGGCACACCAAATCTGGTCTTAACACATAGACCGGATTTGGGGTGTTACATTAAGTTTATTTAGTTTTGCTTCTTTAATTAAACTAGTTGCTGCATTAATTGATGTCTTTGCTTTTAGGTCATTTATTGAAGTCAAGTGTTTAATGTGTTTGAGTTTAATAAGTGTTTAAATGTGTTTAATAAGTTCATTTTATGGTGTTTATTGCAGGTGTCTTTTTAGCTCACAACCGTTACAATTTATGGGCTGTTACAACTTTAATGAAGTGACTTTTAAGTTGATTTTGGTTACACATAAAGTGGTTGTTACAAGGATGCTTAACACATCAATTAAAGGAGTTTTAAGGAGCATTTTAACTCCTCTTAAATTGGCAGCAACCTCTTCACCTACCAGCAGATTTTTTGGTTCATTTAAAGGATGAAAACAAGCATTCAAAACTATTTAGTTGCTGGTGACTTTTCGGCTAACCAAGGGACAACTCAAGGGGCATTTTAAAGCATTCAAGATGGACATTCAAGCTGATTTAATGTGAATTCAAGCAAGGAGTTAAATTATTACAAGAATGCCAAGAGTCTTAAGTTTAAATTCATTTTAATTAGCAAATTAACATGTGACCTTTCAGCTAGTTTTTTATATAACTATAAATTTGTGTAATCAGCCTATTGTAAGAAACTTTTGATCCTTGAATATATTTTATGAACTTTGTTCACCGAGTGAGATTTTCTCCTCTCTATCTTTAGTATGATTTTCGATACCGACTTATCAAGCATTGCTTGTGGCTTCAGTCGTTTCTCTTCCATTCAATTATACCATTGGTTCCTAATTTGTTAAGTAACGGGTCTTTGGTCCATCTTCGATTCCATCTTCAACCTTAAACAAATATAGAACCCGGGGTGACACTTTCCTAGTGTTGAATCGATTCTTTGTTTAAGTTCTTCTATCCATCTCCACCAACTATCTTAATATATATCCTTTTGATTATTTCTATTAAACCCAAGTCCATCCACTATATTCATCTTCCTTGTTTGCATCCTAATCGAACCTATGTCCATCTTCCATCCAAATCTTAACCTTTTTGATAGTTTCCGCAACTTTAACCTTATTTCACCTATTTTCCGACAACTTTTCAATTACTCCTCGTAGACGATTGGGCAACTTCACATACGACTCGACTCACCCCGAGGAGGATCGTATCATTATGATGCGAGCACACCCTGCGAACTTCATTGGACAAGTATCCTGAGTCAAGCATTGCATTGCTGACAAGATGATCCCAGCTCGTTTCCAGCTCCACGAGCTTCGTCCAGTTCAAATTCAGCTCATTTGAGCTTGAATCAACTCAATACTTTAGTCTTTAATTATGTCTTGTTTAATTAAATGCATCTTTAGTTACTGTCATGCATTATTGATCTACATATTTTAATTATGACATGCATTATGTGTTCTGCATTTAATTAAGTCATGCATTAAGTAACTCATTTGTTCATTTAGTTTGCATTTTAAATAATTGCATTTAAGCATCTTAGTTAATAAATGAGTTGTTGGTCATTAATTCAACTCAACTTCGTTTAATTAATTGAGTTCTTTTAATGAATTTAATTTCATTGTTGCTTCATTAATTAATCTAGTTACTAGGTTAATTTATTGATGCATGAGTTAAGTTCATTTAATAATGTTTTTCTTAATTAAACTAGTTGTTGGAATTGTAATATCCTGAGATAGGGGTTATTTTGTAACTGCATTGTTTGCTTGTGTTTGGACTGCGATGTTGTTATTTGTGATGTTTTGAGACTTAGTTGTAAGTCTAGTGTAGGCCTGAGTAGTAGGAAAAATTTTAGTTTTAAGTTTAAGTGGAAGGAGCTGAATGAGCTAAGAGTTATAAGTATTTTAAGTGGGTTTTAGCACAAGAAAAAGGCTTGGCAAAGTGGCAGGAAGGCGCCACTTAAAGCCTTGTGTTTGACGCCACTTGTAGGGGAAGGAGGTCTCAGGTTCGAGCTGCAGAAATCCCACCTTTTGTCTTCTATTTTGACGCCAAGGAGGGGGGGAGTTGTGTGCAGTTCAAACTCTGCCATGGACCAAGTCAAATATTCAAATGGTTGGCAGAGAGAAAAAGTAGGCATTTGACTGATTCAAAATGGTTTGAATTGGTGGCCAGGAGTGATTTTGGGTGTTGGCCGAATCTTGAACTCCTCTTGGGGAGGAGTGGCCGGTTTTGGTAGGTGAGTAAGGGGAGAGTGCTGAATTCTCTTAGGCATTTGGGGTCATTTTCGGTCAGCTTGTGTCAAAAATCGAAACTTCCTTAGGTGATTGCCGAAATTCTTTAGGTGTTTCTTTTTTTGTTTTTGCTCCTAGCCGAACCCTCAAGTAAGTGCACACTTTTTCTTCTTGGTAACCGAAAGTCTCAAGCAACACATGCCCTTGCCGAAACTTGCTTTTGTTCTCTCTTAATTCTCTTTGGTGGCCGAATCTTCTACTCTTCTTTCTCCCTCTTTCTTTTTTTTTTCTTTCCAAACCGAAAACACCCTCCTCACATCCATCTTTTCTTTTCTCTGCTCAAACACTTTTGCTGAAACCCTATCTTCCTTTTTACTTCATTTCTTTCTCTTCTTCCACTCAGGCCGAACCATAATTGTTTGTGTTAAGCAACCATAGCCGAATCCCCTCCACTCTTGTTGCTGAAACCTCTCCTCTCCTATTAGTTCACCTTGGCCGAATATTAAGAGTGGTGTTGGTCTCTTCGGGAATTCTTTTTCAATCGTTTGGAGAAGGTAAGTGCTAGGCCGAATGCTATTTCTTCTTCTCTCTATTTCTTTGTCGACATCTATAAGGGTAAGAGCCGATTTGGGCATTTGGGAGTAAGGGTGTTAATCACTTGTTTTGGAGCCGATTTATTGTAGGTACTCAGGGGTTTTGAAGTACTCATTCCAAGCCTCCTTTCTCTGTCAATTGGATTTGGTAAGTGGTGGTAAGGATCTATGTTAATAGTCTATTCTTTTAAGTATTCGTAAGCCAAAGGCTTTTGAGGCTAACTGTTTCTGCGTCTTAGGGGGGTGGCCGATTGCAAGAGGAGACCGTCTCATAGTGTTGGGATTTGATTGGAAATCAAATCGGCAGTAAGGTAGGGGGTTCATGCGTTAACCCTTGAGCTATTTGGTTTGGCCGAATGGCCTTGGTACTAATCTTTATGTTTGGCCGAATATAGGAGCAAGGAAATCTAGTGTCTTAGATCGGTTCTCCGGGATTTGGGGCTTGCGTTATAACAGGTGTGTAAATTTACACACTCTATACTTAGTAATATATTTTAATAACCTGATTGTTAAGTAAAGCCGAAACAGTACGGATGTGATACGATACCCTATGGGTATGTGCACGGATTCGGGTAAGTCCGTTTCAATATGAGTTCTGTTATGTGATATATGATATCATGATTTATGACATATATGTTATGTGATGGGTAACTAGTCATGTTGGCATGATTTGCATGATGTATATGATTTACATGAGTATGGCATGATGATGGGTAATATGAGAGGAGGGGGAAGATGATATCCGTGTCTTTGGGACACCAGAGGTTTGGCACCTCCAGTGGTTTGGTACCACAGTTTGATTTTGTGACTTTGGGTCACCAGAGGTTTGGCACCTCATAGCGACTTGTCCCAGTGGCTTAGCACCACAGTGGGTTGGCCCCACAGTTGACATTACGGGATCGTCGCCAGTGATTTGGTATCACATGTGGGTTGGCCCCATACTTGGATTATTGATATTCGTGACTTTGGGTCACCAGAGGTTTGGCACCTCATAGCGACTTGTCCCAGTGGCTTAGCACCACAGTGGGTTGGCCCCACAGTTGATATTACGGGATCGTCGCCAGTGATTTGGTATCACACGTGGGTTGGCCCCACAGATGGATTATTCGTGACTTTGGGTCACCAATGGTTTGGCACCATAATATTGGATATCGTGACTTTGGGTCACCAGTGGTTTAGCACCACCAGTGGTTTGGTACCACACGGGGTAGAAATGGTGTTATGGATGGCTAGGGTTGGGTGCATTAATTATATGGCTTAATTATGTTGGGTGTAAAAATGTTGCATTAATCGGGATGGGGATTTATGCACTGAGTCTTGTGACTCACCTTCTCCCTTAATTCAGGTGACACTTAGATCGCGGATGTGGAGCCGGGCGGACTCGAGGTGACCATGCTATGAATAAATACGGTCTTTCACGGATTTGAACTTGGTACTTTATTTCTTTTATTTCGATTTGGTTTTGTTGGGATTGTAAAAAGGCCTTTTTAAGTTATGTTTTGATTATTTATGTGGTTGGATTTGATTTCAAATATGACTTAACAAATTATTGAGTAATAATCGACAAAAGATGAATAATAAGGTTTTCTGAACTACAAAACGACGTGTTTTAAACTTTACCATCGGGTATCACGTTACAACTGAAGATAACTTCAACTCAAATGGTTTTTTTTTTTTAGAACTTGAAGTTTTCCACACTCAATCCAAAAGATTTTAAGCAACTAAAAAGGAACTATACAATGTTTTTAAATGATATGGAATTGTTTTACTTATGAACTCGACCAACTAAGTTTCAATGATCTAAGTTCGGGTTTTCGAAAACAACAAGAGCGGTTTTTAACTCATCATGCACCCACTTTCTACAAAAATAAAACAAAGAGAAATTTTTACTCAAAACTTGATTCGATTTTCTTCAAAATATTTTCCTCTAACATGCTAGATTTGGTCGTGGTGTGTTGACCGAGTTTGGGGTGTTACAGGAATAAATGATGTTTAAGTGTTAGTTCATTTATTTAAGTCTAGTTGTTGGAATAAATGATGCTTAAATGTTAGTTCATTTATTTAAGTCTAGTTGCTGGAATAAATGATGCTTAAGTGTTAGTTCATTTAATTAAGTTAGTTGTTAATTTGTTTTAAGTTTAATAATTGCATTAATGTGACGGTTACATGTGATAATTGCAGGTGACTTTTCATCTTACAACCATTATTTCTAAAGGCTGTTAAGTAATTTAATTGAAGAGTTAATCACATTGAAGATGGAGTTATATGGCTAGAATTCCAAAGGTTGAGACTCTTCATTTGGTTGGTGACTTTTCAGTTGATCATGGAGAACTCAAAGGATTTTGACAAGCAATTTAATTGAAAAGTTAATCACATTAAGATGGAGTTATATGGCTAGAATTCCAAAGGTTGAGACTCTTCATTTGGTTAGTGACTTTTCGGTTGATCATGGAGAACTCAAAGGACTTTGACAAGCAATTTAATTGAAGAATTAATCATATTGAAGATGGGAGTTACATGGCTAGAATTTCAAAAGTTGAGACTATTCATTTGAAATCATTATTAGCCTCATTAAAAGTGACCATTCAACTAGCCTCATTTGATACTATATATACATGTAATCAACATATTGTGTGGAGAACTTTTGATTTTTGGTTAATGATATTCTACTCAATTTGTGAGGCAAACTTTTCTCTATTTTCGTTCAAAGATTCGTTGGCTACCTAGTGTTCTAATTGTGTCATTCGTTTTTCTTTGTCGAAACTGAACTTATCACTATTCGTAGTGTGGCGTTCAAACATACCGAGGTTCCTATCTTGCTAGATAGTGGGTCGAGGTCACCATAACCATTTCCTAAACCGAACTAAAGGGCTTATAAACAACGGGTCAATACCAAATTAGTATTGGTTCTTGTTTGCACTTTTGTTTAACCATTTTCCTTTCTTATCTATTTTTGAACCAAAATCCATGTATTCTTTCACATTCTACTTCGTCAAACCATACTCTTAAACTATCATTTATTTTTCCAAACCTATTTCTTTCCATACCTATTCTACTAAACTAAATATTCATTGTTTCTCGAAGACGATTGGGAAATTTAAATACGACTCGACTCAACCCAAGGCGGATCGTATCAACAGGGCTACCGATAACGTTATTCGTCTTCAGTTGTTCCACTTTTCTTTGTGCCACAACGCGTATGAATGGCTTGACTCCTAATATCGTAGTTCCATCACTACATAGGATGAATTAGTGCGAAAGTTTTTACATAGATTCTTTCCCATTAGTCAAGCCATCTAGTTAAGGCATGACATTGCCAACTTCAAGCAAATCGAGGGCAAGAACCTTTATGAAGAATGGAACATTTTAAGTCGCTATTAAGGAAGTGCCCCCACCATGGAATGTAAGAGTGGTTGCAACTACAGATATTTTATAATTAGTTGGATGGTAGCTTGAAAGCTGGACTAGATGGCACATTCGGTAGGGCTTTCACGAGCAACACTTACAAGCGAGCGATTCTCAATTGATATTGAAAAAGCTACACCACTTGGAGACCACTGTTAACTATCCATGAACAACAACGTTCGAAGCTATGACCCATACTTTGATAATTAATTGGAAGAGGTTAATTATTTGGGTAATAGAGGCAGAAATCCATATTCGAACACTTATAACCTCGGTTGGAAGGAGTACCCCGATCTAAAGTGGGGAGGCAATCAAGGTAGCAGAAACCTAATTCAAAACTAACCCAATCCTACGTATCAACCTCCTGATATACAAAGATCTCAAGAAAGATCCATGGGAAACAATCAAGTTGGTTGTGGTCAAAGATTGGATCGAATCAAAGGAGAAATGCAATTAATGAGGTCTGACATTCAACAAGTGAAATTTGAATGCACACAAATTCGATCGATGTGGCCGAATTATAGGAAGAAATACGCAACATTGTAAGTGCATTGAATGAAATGCGAAGGCAAATGGGCACGGGTATACGGAAAATAACCCCAAGAAGGAAGGAAATAACACATGAATGCCATTGCACTCCGCCCGGGTAAGACTCTTGTAAACCGGAGTACACTTATGCAAAAGAAGGATGATAAGGTTGATATGGTCGATGAAACCCTTGATGAACTCAAACTTGAGGAGCAAATGGAGAGAGTAGCCAAACTGATAGCTTAACCAAAAATTGTAAAACATAAGAAGCCTACCTCAAAGAACATATCATTTCCATCGAGGTTGGAGGACAAACAACGAAGGGATGAAGCATAATTCGTAAGTTTTCTGAATTTATTTAAATCTCTTAACTTTAATTTACCATTGCTGGAATTAATTGATAAAATAAAAAAATATATGTCAAATACTTAAAAGAGATAATGTCTAGGCATAAGAAATTAAAGAAGGGTGATCAAATTTGTAACCTCCCAAATCTGGCCTAAACGTTATGATCGAATCCTGAAAATTACATTGGCCCTTGGAATGGCACAAAAAAACATTCTTGTTTTAATTCTCTCTTTAAAAATCGTTTTCCTTTTTATTTAAGAACAATACTCCCGAGTTACTTGTTTGGTTTTGAGAAAACTAAATAAGTTTCAAAAATAGTCTCATCAAACGTCTTTAGTGTTACTTTTGTAATTATTGAATATTTTAGAAAGACTGCGTTGTATATTTGAAGAAAAGCAACATATTTTAAAACATCACTACTAAAATTTTGACAATAGAATGTCCTATGCCACAGTCCATAAAAATATTAATACAGTCCCAAAATAACAATATAATAAAGTTTTGAGTAATTAAAATAATAACCATCCGAGTACTCCTCGTCAGTCGTGTCCAAATCCTAACCTTGGGGATTATCTGAAAAGTTAGAGAACTAATGAGTGAGCTAAATGAGGTCAGTATGAGTCTTAAGTAACAAACAGTAATTAATTCATACATTTCATATTATAGCAGAAAATATATAAGCAGTCCCATTTTTACAGATATCAATATACATGAAGATGTTGATGCAGAGTTTATTAAAAATCATTACATAATTTTCAGAAATATTCGTACCCAACTCTACTACACAGCATAAAAGAAATCCCCCAAACTCATCCATCCAAAAACACACCAAAGTTGTGGACAAGCCACCAGATATTGCAGACAAACTGCCATAACAGACAAATTATGGACAAGCCACCAGAATCACAGATATACTGCAAGTGTAATATCCTAAATATAGGCCTGTGCATTTATATGTGGTACTTGATTAATTTGTAATTTAAGAATTTGAGGTTGAATTGAGGCCCTGATTAAATATTTGGATTAGGTTTAAATTAATGTTCTGGGTAATTTAAGTGATATTTTGGGCTTTAAAAATTTGGGTTAGGTGGCTAATAAATGGTGTTAGCTCATAATTTAAGTAGATAGTTAATTAAGTGACAAGCTGGGCTTGTGGCCCAAAGATTTGAGGAGCTTTAAGTGGGCATAAGGTGGCGTCATAAGGGGGGAGGAGTTTGGGCCAAGTGAGGGCTACTGAGAGCCCAAGTTTTGGGTCAAAAATTCGGCACTTAGGAGCCCTAGGAGTGGACGACACACTGGCTACAAAATAGGGATTTTAATTCTTTTATTTTCTTGATAAATAGGAAGATAAAGGAAGAGAAAGATAAGGGCTATTTTTGAGGAGATAAGGGATTAAGATAACAAGAAAGATAAAAGCTATCAGATGACAGCAGAGTTGGCCGAAAATCCAACTCTGGGAGTGGGAGTGTATTGCTGAAATTATATAAGCCAAGTGGTCATCCTTTCTTTCAGTTTTTCTCTCTTCTTCCTCACCTAGCCGAATTTCTCTTCTTCTTTTCTCTCAAAACCTTTTCTTTGCCGCAACTCTCCAAACACAGTTTACTTTCCCCTCTTCTCTGCTCAAAGTCGAATCTACAAGTGAGATCTCTGTTTCCCGAAGGTGCACCGTAAGCCGTATACTCCTCTTTAATCCAGTGAGTTTCGGGATTTCTCCTTTTTCTGTGATTCATTTATTTTTTCATGCTCCTAATCCAAATCATTATTTCCAAGGCCCTATCGATTATACTCTTTATCCCTAGAAGCCGAATCTGTTCCACTAAAGCCGATTTGGTGGAAAAGCCGAAGGTAGGGAGGTGACGTTTCTTAGGGATTTTCGGGATTTGACAAATAAGGCTCTACGTTAAGGATAATAGATTTTCGCGATAACAGGTGTGTAATACTTCCCCACCATCTAGAACTGAATATTAATATATGTTCATAAGTTTATATGTTATGATAAAAGCCAAAATCTCGACTTAATGTGGGAAGCCCAAAAAGGGTAACGCAAATCGCCAGGTCAGTGAATAATTTGATTAAATGTTATAAGTACTTTGCTTGTATATGATTGCATGGGTTGGGTTGATGAAAGGAGGAAGTTATACGTTATATGTGTAGCGGTTTATACCGTGATCTGTTACATGTTGTAGCGGCTAATGCCGTGATCTGTTATAAGGGCTCCAGCCATAATATGTTGATGAGCAGCATGACTGCCATCTTGGCGTGTAGCGGTGTGGGTCGATTGTAGAAATCCCCAATGGTGTGAACGGTTGGTACGGGGGCGTGTAGCGGATGGAAACCTAGGCAAACGGGTTGGGCCTTGCATACTATTTGTTATTTAAATGAATGAAATTATTAATCTGTTTTATGGGCCTAAGGCCCAAAATCTAGTGGTGCATGAGGGTTGCACACTGAGTCTCGCGACTCACCCTTTTAATTAACATTTCAGGTGATACCTAGTGCTTCGGACCGGGTTGGAGAGGAACGCAAGGTGGCCATGCAGAAGAATATGTAGATTTGGCAAAAAGACTCCAGTTAATTATTTTATATTGTATTTTAATTAATGGATTTTAAAATCTCGCTGTAATAAGGCCATGGGCCACTAGTTTATATTTTATTTTGTTTTGGGCTTTAATTACTTTTAGTTATTTAAATTCTTAGTGACATACTAGATTCGATTGTAGTGTTTGGGCCGGGTTTGGGGTGTTACAGCAAGAATATTTGGATTTACCACTAGAATGTGCAATGTGATATGGCATATGAAAAGAAATTTAGCTTAATGGGCATGCTTAACATGCGGTCAAATTTTATTAACATAAATAGTAGGCATGGGTTTTCTTTTTATGCTTATCAGAATATAATTAACAATATTCATGATTCATCATGATATCCAATTTACTTAATCAAAACATGCCATTTAATCACATAACATGAGTGTCAGAACAAACATATAATTTCATCCATCAATATAACACAAAAACATATTTATGACATCACAGATTAAATAGATCAGAGTTACTTACTTGGGAATCATCCTATTAAAGGATTTATCAACCATCATAAGTACTTATTTTATTCGAATATAGCCACATTTCAGAGTAGTTAACAAATATTAATCACAAGAAGATAATACTTAACAAATAATCATACAATTTAATTTTATTAAACCCACACCTTGAATAACATATTCGTCGACATTGATTCAAACTCCAACACTCCAAGCATATAGATCTAGGCCTTAAATCATGTTATTTCAAAGTCAAAACCAACACTCCTATGTTAGATCATATATTAAGTCTCATGTAGATCTCATATTAAAAATCCAATGAGAAGAAAATTTACTTAGCCAATCTTTCAACTGATCTTAATCTTCATATAAAAAGAATACGGATCTGGGCGATTCAAATTGAAAAGCTTCACGAGGATGTATTATAAAAATAATGTTAAATTTGGCCAATAGAGATGGAAAAGAAAAGATTGAGATTGGATGAATCAAATATCACTTACACTGTACCGACAAGATAGGAAAATCTATGATTCAACGGTGCCTTAATTAAGGAGGAACAATATTGACTAATGAAACAAAACAAATTGTAATAAATAAATAGATTAGTGAAAGGATGAAATTTTTTTTCTAACAGAAAATATAGATGTTAAAGTGGATAGAATTAATTTACGATAAAGGAGATGAAAAGAGGAGGAGAAATGGAGAAAAATATGGGAGACGACAGTGGTGGCGTGATGGTGGTGAGGTAGTGATGCAATAGCGGTCAGGCGAAGACAAGGAAAGGAAGAGACAGAGGAGATGGTGATGAAGGGTAGTGGTTTGGTGTTGAGGTGGTGGCTGACAATGTTGATTTTGTGGAAAAAAGTGGAAGAGTGGTGGCTAAAGGAGGAGAAGAGAAAATTTGAGAGGAGAGAATGGATGAGAAAAGAAAACAAAAATGTTTTTTTTTTTGTCCAAGTGCTTTGGACAGCAAGGGTCATTGGGGAGAGAAAAATGGAAATGAGTGACTTAAGGGAAAGAAAAGGAAGGTGGTGGAACAAGGGGAGTAAAAAGGGGCAGAATAAAGAAAGGTGGAAAGAATCTCTCCATAAAGGAAACTAAAGGGGACGACATAAGGGGGTGTTGACCAAATTTAAATGCAAAAATCAAAGAAAAAAATAAGGAGTGGGGAATTCAAACATGGGACGTAAGTGAAACTAAATATGCTATTAGCCATTAGGATAAATTGATTACTTGGTCATGAACTAGCAAAATTTAAATAAAAGATATGGGGCATGATAAGATTAATATCAAGGCCTCTTGTAGTGCGATAATTGCTCGAAAAATACCCCAAAAATCGAAATATTTAATTCGTTTTACAATTTATATAGAAATAGGGGACAAACAATTCAGTAACATTAATTTGTTGCCCCTGTTTACTTATTTAAAACTCAAATTAATGGAATTAAAAAATACATCGATCACACTACAATTAGCCAATAGGTCTCTAGTACACCCTAAAGGTGTACTTGGAGACATATTAGTTAAAGTGAGGGATTTTATTATACCCATCGATTTTGTTGTCCTTGACTATAAAAAGGACCAAGACATTTTCATTCTGTTAGGTAAACCATTTTTAGCCACGTATAGATCAACCATTGATCTCAAAAAATAAAAATTAATTTCGAAAATCAATAGGAAAAATAGAGGTGTTCAAATGTGGCCATGATTCCCAAAATGAGGGATTCGAAAATTAATTAGGGGAGAATTGTTATGAAATTTGTTATATCACCCCTAACAGCTTTGATCGAAGGTATGGTTGTGGTTTGATATGTTATGGAATGAATGGGTTAACTAAATAGGATAAATGGAAAGACCCTGAATCAGAGAGAATATGTTGGATAAACTGCGATGAGCAACAACAAAATAAGAATTCAATGAAGGGAATTCATGGGCTCTCAGATGATTCCGATAGCCACACCTAAGTTAATCATTTAAATATCAATTCGTGTTGTAAATTAGTGTACATTAAGTTTTTTTCGTAATTTGAAAATTTATTTAGGTTTAGTATTTTTAATTAGGATAGGGTTACGACTTTAGGAAGCAAAAGGGTGACTAGTTGGGATGATATTTTCCAATTAAGAGTAAATAGAAGGGACCGACACGCCCAAACACATGAGATTTGGGAAAAATGAGGGTTGTGTAATGACACTGAACCCAAATTTTGTGACACGAAACTTTGAATACCCCAGGGGAACAAAAAATAAGGCCTCTCACGACACCACATCTCAGTGTCGCAACACGGTACTTCAAGGCATCCAAATTTAAAATTCCAGACCTGTGTCGTGACATCAAAACCTGGTGTTACGACATCACATTTCAAACCTAAATTATTTTGAAAATGAGGGTCAGTGTTGTGACACCATATCCCAATGTCATGACACAAAATTTCAAATAAAAATCTTGGAGCATTCGAAATTTGGTGTCTCGACACCGACGTCGAGTTTGCAATTTTTTGACTTAATTTCTGTGTGACTTGACAACCCTTATATAAACCCTAACCCATTTTTAGTCCTAATCCTTTAACTAAACATATTCTAAACAACCACTCTAACTCCCTAAAAACTAGCTACGTGCCCCCTCTCTGTCTTTGCTTTCGATTTTTGTGATTTTTAGCAAACTTTCCTACCCCCATTACTTCTATTCATTACACCATTGTTAGTTACTCCTACATTGAAAGTATTCAACATTGGGTATTGCACAAGAACACAACCAAACACGGTGAAACGTTCTTAATCTCTTGCTTATTTTTTCACATTATTTAATTTTAAATTATTTTGTAGGTATACATTGTTGTTAGAATTGGCCCTAAGAAAGTTAGACGCACCACACAATTAGAGGCATCAATGGATTTCAATGTCAGCCATTTCCAAAACCAAGAGGTTGAAAAATACTGCTTGAAGCTCCAAGGGACAATATTAATCTAAGAAAAGGGGTTCGACCCATCATTTGATTTATGTGATGGTATTTGGGATTTGGTTTATTTTAATCAATTAACTAATTTTTGCTTGAGCCCAAAACAACTGACAGTCAATGCGGTAGTTTAAAAATTTTATGCATCGTTAAAAGAATGATAAAATAATAAATTATTTAGCGTCGAGCATAAACATGTAACGATTTGAGGAAAAGAGGTCTTTTTTACTCCCTGATAATTTTTTAAGTTTTATAATGTCCTATTCTTTGTCTTAGACACTCTTTATGACGTGGATATTTATTATTTTCGAGAAACCGACATGGATGGAATTGTCGAATACCTTACTGAGGGGAGAGGCGCTAGGAAACACAAATCGAGCACCAAAATCCCTTTTATCATTTAATCAAGTAATCATGTTTCTGGATGAAAAAATGTGGATGTAGTTTATTTGTACTCGAATATCACTGGCCTTTAATGTTTGTAATGTCAATGCTTTTTGAGTTATGTTGCTTTACTCTATTTTGCATGGTCAACAAGTTTGAGTGGGCAAGTGGATTTTCTAGTCAATGCTCACTTGCATCAGTGGCAAGAAGGTCAAGATATTTTCTCCCCTCTTCATGATGAAATTGTCCAAGAAGGTGAAGGTTCTCATGTACAAGATAGAGTAATTTTTGAAGCCAACAAAGAGCCTCATTGACAATGTGATCTATACCCAATATGTTGAGCTTCAACGAAAACAAATAATCAAGCGCAGCCAATGTCAGAAGCACAAAATTAATGTCCCGCAATCTCTGAAGCAGAAAACTAAAGAGAAAAGCTAGCCAAGCCAAAGGCTAAGCGAGTTGCTCGATATGGAGTAGGTGATTAGGTGGATGCAAGAGATATCCCCGGTGGGCATCAGTTACACATGGAGGCACCGAATGCAACTGTCCACTCCACCATCGAAAAAATATCCACCCATGCAATTCTATAGGCAAGCTAAGTATGAGGAAAGGGAGGAGAAGGAAGAAAATGAGGATTCCAAGGAATGAGAGGAAGAAAGGAGAAAAGTCGACCCATGACTACAACTTCGATGATGTTTTCCTAACGGAATAGCCAATAGTAGGAAGGGTCAAATTTCGCAGCCCAAGCCAAAGCAGCCTGACCCAATCTGCAAGTAAGATGGCCACTAAGATAGTTGCAGGTCGTGGGAAAGTTCTGGTCGTTACGGAGAATTGCCTGGCATCTAATTCTGATTTAAATTTGAACTTTAATTTAATTTTGGGACTATATAATTTTCAATTTGAATGATTTTATTTTTATTTATTTTTATTAGATATAAATTAAAAAAATGGTGTTAATTCTGTGTAGGAACCTCCAACTTAGGCGACACTTGTAACACCCCTAACCCCTATCTGTCGCCGCAACAGTGTCACAGAGCATTACCGGAGTTTACAGATCAATTACCAAAAAATTCATATCATTTAATATAAATATCTTAAATCAATTATATATTCCCTTAATTTGGTCCTCAAGGCCCAAAATACACGTTAGAAACATATCGAGACTAAACTAGAAACTTAGAAAATTTTTTGCAAAAATTTCAAAATTTTTCTTAGGTGTAGGGGACACACGCTCGTGTGGTCAGGCCGTGTGGCTCACACAGCCAAGTGACACGCCCGTGTCTTAGGCCGTGTGGGCATTCAATGTGAGGCACAAGGCCGTGCCCTAGCCCGTGTTCAAGTTAGGGTAGCTACTAACTTGGGTCACACGGCCAGCCACACGCCTGTGTGCTAGGCCATGTGGACAATTTAATTTTCAAAAATAGGTGCAGGATTCACACAGCCAAGACACACGCCCGTGTGTTGGGCCGTGTGTTTCACACGGCTGAGACGCACGCCCGTGTCTCTGCCTATGTGACCAATTCTAAGCATTCTATTTCTAAATTTTTAGGATGCAGGGGACATACAGCCAAACCACACGCATGTGTGCATGGCCATGTATCACACACGGTTGAGAGACACGCCTATGTAGACAAAATAAGGCCATTTCCAAGCCTTATTTCTCACCCAAATTTTGCCTTGGACCTACATCAACACTTGCATACATATACCAACCAATTCAAGACATTAAAACCAAGCCAACATTAACATTATACATGATATATCATCACATGTATTCAAACTCACCTTTTATAAGACATATATGTTTACCATAATTCAATTAAACCATATCAAGAACATATATATTAACCATATTATAATCTCATATATATATTCACTAAACATATCATCACTAGCCATTCCTATGGCTATATTACAATCAACCATTTAAATGCCAACACTAGCCAAGTTAGCCTATACATGCCATTATATAAAAATAAGTTTTTTATTTATACCAAAATGAGCTGAAGGATAGTGTGATGGTGCTCCGACCGATTCCAACCTTTACGAGTTTCCAAGCACTATAAAATAGAGGAAAATAAAACAAAGTAAGCATTTAATGCTTAGTAAGTTCATATAACAGAAATTTAACTTATCGTTTATATTCAATTTAAGTAATCATGTAAATAACATGCATCCCAACAAAGTGACCAATTGCCTAATCACATACACTCAATCAAACAAGTTAGTCATGAATTTCTAAATACTTTTCAAGTAATAAAGATTAGCTCATCATGTAATAACTTTCATACACATATAATTTTCTTATCATATTTCCGTATAACATATACATTTTTATGATAAATCATCTCAAGTTCAGATTAGCCATGACAGAACTTTGCCCATTGAATTTAAATGAAATATCGATGGATACACATGTAGGACACTTGAAGTATACAACACTGTAAATCGTCAACTCATATTCAGGGGTACTCAGTTAGGGCACATAATCAGGAAGCACCCGTTCAAGCCAGGTAATAGGATGCTCATGTGAGCCATGTAACAAGAAGCTTATTCGAGCTATAACAAGAAACTCATAAGAGTTTACAATAGGAAGCTCATTGAGCTTAATAGGTAACTCCGAAGAGCTATTATCAGGGAGCTCCGGATAGCCAAATAATAGGATGTTCAAGCGAGCCATGTCAGGAAGCTCAAGAAGAACCTCTAACAAGACGCTCATAAAGAGCTACATTTGTGTCCGCAATATATGCAAGATCATAACTGATCATATAACAGGACGCTCACAAAGAGCTGCGGTAGTCCGCAACACATGCAGGATCACTACCGATCAGGATGCTCGTAAGAACCATATAACGGGAAGCTCAAAAGGGCTTATAACAGGATACTCTTTCATGTTATGGTGTTTTTGCAACATATGCAAGACCACAAGAAGTCAGGAAATACTGTATCCATCGACTTTTATTTATTCAAACGAAATTTGACATTTTTGGGCATTATCGGATATGTGATCTGTAACAACCCATTTTTAGTCAAATTAGAACAGTGGTTTTGGGACCACAAATCTGAATACAAAATAATTATTTTATTATTATCTTCATGTTTACAGCATGATAGTATGATTGGGTGAAAGTTTCGTTAAGAAATTTTATCGTTCGAGTGCTTAATTTGATAAAAAGGAGCAAATCGCGTAAAGTGTAAAAGTGGAGTCCTATTAGTTAATGGTGTCTAATTTCTATAGAATATTAAAGTGAAGGTTCTTATGTGGTAAATAACCCATAACATGATAGTGGATGATATTGGTTTGGTATTTTTGATATTTGAAATAATTTTAAAGGTTAATTTTGGTATTTAGTAATTAAAAGTTAATTATATAAAACAAAACAAAATTATGCTTTCATATCATCTTCTACAATTGAATTTTAGCGCAAGAGAAGCCATTTTTATGATTTCAAGTTCGAAAACTTCAATTATTGCATTTAGTTATGTATTTTTTCCCGTTTTTAATTATTTCTATGTTTTTGCTGTCATTGTAACTTAATCTAGCTAGCACAAGGACTATTTTACAAAATTGTTAAAGGTTTAGGGTTTTTCCATTGATGAATCTATGTATGTTTTGATGTTTGATGATAGAAAATGCATGCTTGTTGTTAGATAAACAACATTTGTAAAGTGATTTTTGATAAAATTTTCATTTAGGGATTTAATTGAGAAATGTTGAAATTTTGTGGTTAAATTGTGAAATAAATGAAAAATATGGGCTACTAGGGACCTGATTGAAATTCGACTAACATGGATTTAGGCTGAATTGTATGAATTTGTAATTTTATGAAATAAAGACTAATTTATAAAAATGTGAAATACTAGGGAAAAAAGGTAAAGTTACCTTAATGTGTATTTTGGACTAAATTGAATAGAGTGATCATTAAATAAGTTAACTTTTATTACATTTAGATAAAGAAAAGCAAAATACAGATTTAGATCGGGGAAAGAACAAAGTTTCGGACTAATCAACTCGTTTCATCAT
Source organism: Gossypium australe (assembly GCA_005393395.2). NCBI lineage: Eukaryota > Viridiplantae > Streptophyta > Magnoliopsida > Malvales > Malvaceae > Gossypium > Gossypium australe. The sequence continues at coordinate 78,884,111 of CM016625.1, read as the reverse complement.
TTTTACATTCGAGGTAAGTTCATATGTATTAAACATTATTATATTATTGTTTTAAATGCTTTGATATTACATAAATTGTGAATATGACACTGTGGACATATTCAACGACGATTCAGCAAGTGAGAAAATCCCGGTTGAACCTTAGGAATAGATTAGGATACAAATGACATGTCATTAGGGGTTATATGATTTTGGTGGTAGTTCGTACGTCCTACCGGTGGCTAAGTTATCCGGCGTGTGTTGCGGATACTCGTCAGCTTCTCTGAGCAGCACCGTGTAGTTTCGTTATAACCATCAGCTTGTGTGAGAAGACTTGTTGATAGCTCGAGAATAAGCATTATATGTGATACGAGATTGAGATAGCTTCGGTTATGTATGTGGCACTTAGGGTGCGAGATTCCTGAGTATCCGATAGTATTCCGAATGGCTCAACGGGTATATCAAAGATGTGGTTGAGTATGAATTTGGTACGAGATGTTACAGGTATGTACATGAACTGTACAAGCTTTGAAATGAGAAAATTATGAAATTCATAACTAACTTAGCGAATGAAAATGTTGAAGGCTTGTGAATCATTGAAATATGTTATGTTATGTTTAGATTGCTTATATTGTGCATATATGGTAAGTTGATTTTAATGCTATACGAACTGACTAAGCTTTATAGCTTACATTGTTTATTTTTCCATATTTTATAGTGAAATCAAAGCTAGCTCAGATTCGGGAATTGTCGGAGACTTCATCACACTATCCAACTATCACTTTGGTACTTTTGAATCTATTTTTTTGGGATATGTGGCATGTATAGGAGTTTGGTCATTTTGGTACATATGTGATAGTAATGAATTTAGCCATTTGAGTTGGCTTGTAAATGTTTAATGTTGGGTTTTGTATATAGCCATGAGAGTTGGCTTATTTTGGTTGATTTGGATGTGTATATATTTGTTAAAATAGCTCCTGTTATGTATATATTTGTTAAAATAGCTCTTGTTATGTGCATGATTATGGATATGTGATGCTAGTTGGTATTTGGTAATTAGGGGTACTAAATGGTTGAGAATTGAATTTGGTATGTGTATCAGCCCGTTTTTGGTCAAATCGAAACAGTGGTTTTAGAACCACAAATCCGAAGTTGAAATATTCATTTTATTATTTTATTCAAGTTTACAGTATGATAGAATTATTGTGTGAAAGTTTTGTAAAGAAATTTTACTGTTTGAATGCAACAGCCCGATTTAGGGCCCAGTCGGGATAATGGTGCGAGGCCACGAACCCGAGGTGAATTTATGAGTTTTTAAAGTTTATGCCATGTTTGCATGTTAGTGTGAAAGTTTTATGAAGCAATTTTATTAAGTTGAGGTCAATTGGTCCAAAAAAGACTAAATTGCAAAAGTTGCAAAATATGAGTTTCTAGAAGCTTTTTGTATGAAATAGCTTTAGAATGATAATTATACGCCCTTAAATAGAAATTTTCCCAAAATTTAATTTTTGGACAAAATTGGCCATGAGATGGTGTTATGGAAAATTTTAAAGAGAGGGCAATTTTGGTCATTTACCTATTAAATGATTACAATGGGAAAAAGATGACAAAAATCCATTCATCTTCTTCCCCAAGCTGCCGAAAATATCTATAGCCATTGTTAGGGCTCTTTCAATTTTTCAAGCCTGCTACTAAGTGCTCCTAAGCCCATTTTTGATATTCTTCGTATTTTTGAAGTTCTCGTATTATGAATTAGTTATTTTTAGCTATAAAATGAGCTAAGATGCATGTTCAAAAATCTACCCATGAATGACATGCTTGTTAAATGGTGTTTTATGGAAGTTTATAAGAGTTTGATGTTAGATAAACATCTTTTCCTTAATGAATTTCATGAAAAATGATAGTATGGACCAATTTGTGATAGTTATAAAAATGGGTCATACATACTAGAAATAGTAAGAATTGATGATTGCTATAGTTGAGACTATTAATCAGCTAAGCATGTAGTTTAAGAAAGTTGTATGAAAATCATTTTACGAGATTAGGGGCAAAAGTGCAAATATGAGAATGTATATGGGCAAAATAGTAATTTTGTCAAAGTATGAGTAATGAGTCAATATGATTATTAAATGATCTATTTATGATTATAGATCAAGAAAAACAAAGCCCGGATCGAAACCGAGGCAAGAACAAAGCCGAGGACTAAATTGCATATCTACATACATTTTGTATATTGAGGTAAGTTTGTATGATTTCTAAGCTTTATGATTTTTATCATTGAATTGCTTAGTATAATGTACACTATTTTCATGAATTGTTTATTGTTATGTTTAACCAAGAAATCAATGAGATTAAGTATGAGAAAGTCCCGATTGAAATGAATTTCCCAGGATACTCGATCTACCCTATGAAATGAGAATGACCGTGCAAGACCATGTTTGGAACATGGCATCAGCATTGAGTCAAGCTATCATGTAAGTCCAAGGACTCAAGCTTGGCATTGATCAAGTTATCAAGCAAGTTATCATGTAAGTCCAAGGACTCAAGCTTGGCATTGATCAAGTTATCAAGCAAGTTATCATGTAAGTCCAAGGACTCAAGCTTGGCATTGATCAATTTATCAAACAAGTTATCATGTAAGTCCAAGGTAAGCTTGGCATTGATTCAATAAGAGATATTCCATGTAAGTCCATACCTAGGATATGGCTTTGGCATTAAGTTCATGGCAAGAGATTTAGTATCCTCGGTTATTCGCAGAAATTCATCGGGCAAATGAGTAAAGTTAAAATGTGATAACAAGAAAGCTAAGAAAGTAAAGCTATCACCAAGTTGAAATTGAGTATTATTTATGTTATGAATGATGAGTCAGAGATCATGATTATTATATTAAAGTATGCTGATCAATGTGATCAAGAGATACAGGTACCTTGTTTACCTTACAAGTATGAGAATAGTAAGTTTCATGAGACAAGTATGAGTCAAGTATGAGTAAGTAAGTTTTATAGCTGGAATTATGATACCATTGTTATGTTAAATGGTTTATATTAAACAAATTTATTGATATATATTTCACATGCAAACTTACTAAGCTAAATGCTTACGTCTTTAATTCTTCTTTCTATGTAGTCCCGCCAAGCTAACTTGTGGATCATTGGAGTCGGAGCTCGTAGCACACTATCAATCTCTATTTTGGTATAGCCAAGTTATTTTACTAAGTATGGCATGTATAGGAAGTATTCATTTTGAGAACATGTTTTAAGAAGGGCCATTTTATAGGCTATCAAGTTTATTATTCTTTTGTATATGGCTAAGTGGTTGGCCAAATTTGTTTAAGTTTGTTTGTATATAGATATCAATGAAATACGTAGTATTATTCATGAAAGATGTGTTAATATTGAATTGTTGATTTGAGTATAAGTATGATCTTTATCTAAGGGTGATTAGTGGCTTGGTAAATAGCCTCCAAGTGCCCACACGGTTAGACACACGGGCGTGTGTCTAGGCCGTGCGTACCTTGCACCTTTATGTTTTAAATCAAGATAGACCATGGGTAAATTCCACGGCCGTGTGCATGAGCCGTGCAGGACACACGGTTTGGACATGGGCGTGTGCCCAAGCCGTGTGGTTTAAGTCAGTAGCTTCCCACGATTGGAAGAAACGGGCGTGTCAAGGCCGTGTGAATATAGTCAGTAACTCCCCACAGTTTGTAGATATGGGCGTGTCCAAGGGTACACGGGCGTGTTCCAAGTCACATGGGCGTGTGAACCCTACTTTAAAAATGAGTTTTCGATTAAGTTTCGAAAGTTTTCTGATAGGTGCTTAAGGCCTCGTAGGCCCATAAAATGTTTGTTTAGACTAAGAAAGAGAAGTTCTTAAATCAGAATGAAATTTTATTGCCCGAAGGTGTATGATTATGTGAATTCAAGCATGGTAATGTCTCGTATCCAGTCCTAGCATCGGTCACGGATATGGGGTGTTACATTTAATGGTATCAGAGCTACGGTTTAGTCGGTTCTAGGACTAACGTAGCACGAGCATGAGTCTAGCTATACATGCCATACGTAAGAATGTTTTTATAATGATAGTGTGACGACTCCTGATGACTTAAATTATGTTTATACATATAGTAAACGGATCCTGAAAGAGCTGTGGCAGATGATGTAGAAAGTAACGCACCAGCTCCCGCTGAAGGGACGGTGCCGAATGAGAACGAGAATAGACCCACTACGGTGAGTCAAGGAGGAGGAGAAGAGGCTAGAGAAGCCTTCCTCCATATGATGAATACATGGTATACGGAGTTCGTTCGTGCGAACCCGAATGCACAACCCCCTCCACCCCCGCCTGTTCCACAACCTACTCCAGTAGTCCCTCAAGTAGTAGAGGTGGTAAGAGGAGATAAACCTCCAATTGATAGGATCAGGAAACATGGGGCAGAAGAATTCTGGGCTAGAAAAGATGATGATCCAGAAAAGGCAAAATTCTGGTTAGAAAATACCACCAGGGTATTTAATGAATTGTCCTGCACGTCTGATGAATGCATGAAGTGTGTAGTCTCTCTTTTAAGAGATTCTACTTATCAATGGTGGAACACCCTCGTGTCAGTAGTACCGAGGGAAAGGGTCACATGGGAATTCTTCCAAGAAGAGTTCAAGAAAAAGTATATCAGCCAAAGGTATATAGACCAAAAGAGGAAGGAATTCCTAGAACTGAAGCAAGGTAAGATTTCAGTGACTGATTATGAGCTTGAGTTTGTACGACTCAGCAAGAACGCTCGCGAATGTATATCCACTGAGGCTATCATGAGTAAAAGATTTGAAGACGAGTTAAATGAGGATATTAAATTGTTTGTTGCTGTCCTAGAACTAAAGGAATTTGTTGTGCTAGTAGAGAGGGCTTGTAAAGCCGAAGAATTAGGAAAAGAGAAGAAAAAGTCTGAAATGGAGTCTCGTGACGCTAGAAAGAGATAGTGGAATAAGTTATTCCAATCTTCATCCAAGAAGTCCAGAGATTTCCTACTCGATCGGCTACTTCCACTGGGTTTTCAAGGAAAGACAAGAGTAAATAGTATTCGGGGAATAGAGCATAGACTACTTCAGTTGCTAGTGTAGGGAATGTTCGGTTTGATAGAACCGAATGCCCACATTGTGGCAAACGTCATCTTGGAGAATGCCGGGCACATGAAAATGCATGTTTTAGATGTGGTTCCCAAGATCACTATATAAAAGATTGTCCAGAGATGATGAAAGAAGAAAGAGCTCAGAACCTGAGATCCGGGAGTATGGTCCGAGGAAGATCGCAGAGAAACCCGGGAAGTGGGGCAAGTGGAAGAGGTAACTCCTGAGAGCAGGCCGTGAGACCCGACGGTAGAGCGCCTGCAAGGACCTATGCCATTCGCGCTCGCGAAGAGGCATCTTCCCATGATGTTATTACGGGTACCTTTTCTCTTTTTGATATCAAAGTTATTGCTTTAATAGATCCCGGGTCTACACACTCTTACATTTGCATGAAATTAGTATCCAATTTAAGCATGCCTATAAATTCTACAGAATTTATGATTAAGGTGTCTAATCCTTTAGGCAAGAGTGTGTTAGTTGATAAAGTTTGTAAAGATTGTCCATTAATGATTAGAGGTCATTGTTTTAAAGAAATCTTATGTTGCTACCATTTGATGAGTTCGACCTCATTTTTGGTATGGACTGCTTGACTACTCATGATGTAATAGTTAATTGTGGGAAGAAATACATTCAGATGAGATGTGAGAATGGGGATACTCTTCATGTAGAATCAGATGAACAAGGTAGATCGCCAGCAATGATTTCTCATATGACGGCAGAAAGATATTTAAGAAAAGGGTATGAAGCATATCTAGCCTTTGTGATGAATGATAAAGAAACAGAGTTGAAGATTGAGTCGGTATTGATAGTATGTGAGTATGTGGATGTTTCTCCCAAGGAATTACCAGGACTACCACCAGTTAGAGAGGTTGAGTTCAGCATTGAACTAACTCCCGGTACTGTACCGATATCTATTACTCCTTACAGAATGGCTCCAACAGAGTTGAAAGAGCTAAAGTCACAGTTGCAAGACTTAACAGACAAAGGCTTTGCAAGATCAAGTTGCTCACTATGGGGTGCTCCGGTTTTATTTGTGAAAAAGAAAGATGGCACTATGAGATTATGCATAGATTATCGTCAGCTTAATAAAGTGACAGTAAAGAACAAGTACCCATTGCCTAGAATCAACGATTTGTTCGATCAATTGAAAGGAGCCACTGTGTTCTCCAAAATAGACTTGAGGTCAGGGTACTACCAGTTGAGAGTGAAAGATTCAGATGTATCCAAGACCACCTTTCGAACGAGGTATGGACATTATGAATTTTTAGTCATGCCCTTTGGGTTGACCAATGCTCTCGCGGTATTCATGGATTTAATGAACCGCATCTTTAGACCATACCTCGATAAATTCGTAGTCATTTTCATTGACGACATACTGATTTATTCTCGAGACGAGAATGAGCATGTTGAGCATCTACGAACAGTTTTGCAGACTCTTCGAGAAAATCAATTATATGCCAAGTTTAGTAAAAGTGAATTTTTGCTCAAGGAAGTAGGATTTCTTGGACATATTATCTCAAGAGATGGAGTCCGAGTAGATCCAAGTGAAATCTCAGCTATAATGGATTGGAAGCCACCTAAGAACATCTCCGAGATTAGAAGTTTTCTAGGCCTAACCGGCTATTACAGACGATTTGTCAAGGGGTTTTCCATGATTGCAACCCCCATGACTAAATTGTTACAGAAAAATGTGAAGTTTGAGTGGACAGAAAGATGCCAACAAAGTTTCGAGAAGTTGAAAGCAATGTTGACAAAAGCTCCAGTTTTAGTACAACTCGAGACAGGAAAGGAATTTATAATTTATAGTGATGCATCCTTAAATGGATTAGGCTGTGTACTTATGCAAGAAGACAAATTTATTGCTTACGTCTCTAGACAGTTGAAGCCTCATGAGAAGAATTATTCGACACATGATCTAGAATTAGCTGCCATAGTCTTCGCTTTGATGATTTGGAGACACCATTTATATGGTGAAAGATGTCAGATTTTTACTGATCACAAAAGTCTGAAGTACTTAATGATGCAAAAAGAATTGAACTTAAGGCAATGGAGATGGTTAGAGTTGATAAAAGACTATGAGTTGGTTATTGACTACCATTCAGGAAAGGCGAATGTAGTCGCCGATGCTTTGAGTCGGAAGTCCCTTTTTGCAAGGGCAATGAATTCACGGATAACTCTATCTGACAATGGGTCCATTTTAGCTGAGTTAAGAGCTAGACCAATGTTTCTTTAAGAAATCGTTGAGGCTCAGAAAGAAGATAGTGAGTTGCAAGTCAAGAGGGCTCAATGCGAGTCAAATACTAAATTCGACTTTTGGATTAATTCTGATGGATACTTGATGTTTAGAGATAGAATTTGTGTACCGAGAAAAGAGGAGCTTATTCAAAGAATTTTGTATGAAGCACATAACGGATGTTTGTCTGTACATCTGGGAAGTACTAAGATGTATAATGACTTGAAGCAACAGTATTGGTGGTCGAAAATGAAGAAAGTTATTTCAGAGTTTGTTTCAAGATGTGTTAGTTGTCAGCAAGTAAAAGCTGAAAACCAAGTACCTTCGGGTTTGCTTCAGCCCATCTTGGTTCCCAAGTGGAAATGGGACCGGATCACCATGGATTTTATGACGGGTTTACCGTTGTCGCCAAGCAAGAATGATGCTATTTGGGTTGTAATTGATAGACTCACGAAGTCAACCCATTTTATACCTGTACGAGTGGATTTCTCACTTGACAAGCTGGAGAGCTTATATGTTTCAGAAATAGTAAGGCTTCATGGGGTTCCTTTATCGATTATATCGGATAGATATCCGAGATTCACATCCAGATTTTGGAAGAAGCTGCAAGAAGCTTTGGGTACAAGATTGAGTTTTAGCACAGCTTTTCACCCTCAAACTGACAGTCAGTAAGAGAGGTTAATTCAAGTACTCGAGGATATGCTCAGATGTTGTATTTTAGAATTTTAAAGTATGTGGGAAAAGTTTCTCCCATTGACAGAATTTGCCTATAATAATAGTTTTCAATCGAGCTTAAAGATGGCGCCTTATGAAGCTCTATATGGACGAAAGTGCAGAACACCTTTGTTTTGGACTAAACTTAAGGAAAACCAAATACACGGGGTTGATTTAGTTAGAGAAGCTGAAGAGAAAGTGAAAGTGAACGAGAATGTTTAAAAGCTCCATCAGATAGACAGAAATCCTATGCGGACTTAAAAAGAAAAGAGATAGAGTACCAAGTCGGGGATAAAGTCTTCTTGAAAGTGTCACCATGGAGAAAAGTTCTCAGATTTGGTCGAAAAGGCAAGTTAATTCCACGTTTCATTGGACCTTACGAGATTACTGAGAGAGTTGGGCCGGTAGCTTACCGTTTGGCTTTGCCATCAGAATTAGAGAAGATACATGATGTGTTTCACGTGTCAATGTTGAGACGCTACAGATCAGACCCTTCACATGTAATTACCCCATCAGAGATAGAGATTCATCCCGATATGACTTATGGTGAAGAACTAGTCAAAATTTTAGCTCGGGAAGTCAAGCAACTGAGAAATAAAAGTATTGCCTTAGTGAAAGTATTGTGGCAAAAACATGGAATAGAAGAAGCTACATAGGAACCAGAAGAGATTATAAGAAACCAGTATCCAAACCTTTTTGCTGGTAAGATTTTCGAGGACAAAAATCCCTAAGGGGGGAGAATTGTAATAGCCCGATTTAGGGCCCAGTTGGGATAATGGTGCGAGGCCATGAACCCGAGGTGAATTTATGAGTTTTTAAAGTTTATGCCATGTTTGCATGTTAGTGTGAAAGTTTTATGAAGCAATTTTATTAAGTTGAGGTCAATTGGTCCAAAAAGGACTAAATTGCAAAAGTTGCAAAATACGAGTTTCTAGAAGCTTTTTGTATGAAATAGCTTTAGAATAATAATTATAAGCCCTTGAATAGCAATTTGCCCAAAATTTAATTTTTGGACAAAATTGGCCATGAGATGGTATTATGGAAAATTTTAAAGAGAGGGGCATTTTGGTCATTTACCTATTAAATGATTAAAATGGGAAAAAGATGACAAAAATCCATTCATCTTCTTCCCCAAGCCGCCGAAAATTTCCATAGCCATTGTTAGGGCTCTTTCAATTTTTCAAGCTTGCTAGTAAGTGCTCCTAAGCCCAGTTTTTTATATTCTTCATATTTTTGAAGTTCTCGTATTATGAATTAGCTATTTTTAGCTATAAAATGAGCTAAGATGCATGTTCAAAAATCTACCCATGAATGACATGCTTGTTAAATGGTGTTTTATGGAAGTTTATGAGAGTTTGATGTTAGATAAACATCTTTTCCTTAATGAATTTCATGAAAAATGATAGTATGGACCAATTTGTAATAGTTATAAAAATGGGTCATACATACTAGAAATAGTAAGAATTGATGATTGCTATAGTTGAGACTATTAATCAGCTAAGCATGTAGTTTAAGAAAGTTGTATGAAAATCATTTTACGAGCTTAGGGGCAAAAGTGCAAATATGAGAATGTATATGGGGAAAATAGTAATTTTGTCAAAGTATGAGTAATGAGTCAATATGATTATTAAATGATTTATTTATGAGTATAGATCAAGAAAAACAAAGCCCGGATCGAAACCGAGGCAAGAACAAAGTCGAGGACTAAATTGCATATCTACATACATTTTGTATATTGAGGTAAGTTTGTATGATTTCTAAGCTTTATGATTTTTATCATTGAATTGCTTAGTATAATGTACACTATTTTCATGAATTGTTTATTGTTATGTTCAACCAAGAAATCAATGACATTAAGTATGAGAAAGTCCCGATTGAAATGAATTTCCCAGGATACTCGATCTACCCCATGAAATGAGAAAGTCCGTGCAAGACCATGTTTGGAACATGGCATCGGCATTGAGACAAGTTATCATGTAAGTCCAAGGACTCAAGCTTGGCATTGATCAAGTTATCAAGCAAGTTATCATGTAAGTCCAAGGACTCAAGCTTGGCATTGATCAAGTTATCAATCAAGTTATCATGTAAGTCCAAGGACTCAAGCTTGGCATTGATCAAGTTATCAAGCATGTTATCATGTAAGTCCAAGGACTCAAGCTTGGCATTGATCAATTTATCAAACAAGTTATCATGTAAGTCCAAGGTAAGCTTGGCATTGATTCAAGAAGAGATATTCCATGTAAGTCCATATCTAGGATATGGCTTTGGCATCAAGTTCATGGCAAGAGATTTAGTATCCTCGGTTATTCGCAAAAATTCATCGGGCAAATGAGTAAAGTTAAAATGTGATAACAAGAAAGCTAAGAAAGTAAAGCTATCACCAAGTTGAAATTGAGTATTATTTATGTTATGAATGATGAGTCAGAGATCATGATTATTATATTAAAGTATGCTGATCAATGTGATCAAGAGATACAGGTACCTTGTTTACCTTACAAGTATGAGAATAGTAAGTTTCATGAGACAAGTATGAGTCAAGTATGAGTAAGTAAGTTTTATAGCTGGAATTATGATACCATTGTTATGTTAAATGGTTTATATTAAACAAATTTATTGATATATATTTCACATGCAAACTTACTAAGCTAAATGCTTACGTCTTTAATTCTTCTTTCTATGTAGTCCCGCCAAGCTAACTTGTGGATCATTGGAGTCGGAGCTCGTAGCACACTATCAATCTCTATTTTGGTATAGCCAAGTTATTTTACTAAGTATGGCATGTATAGGAAGCATTCATTTTGAGAACATGTTTTAAGAAGGGCAATTTTATAGGCTATCAAGTTTATTATTCTTTTGTATATGGCTAAGTGGTTGGCCAAATTTGTTTAAGTTTGTTTGTATATAGATATCAATGAAATACGTAGTATTATTCATGAAAGATGTGTTAATATTGAATTGTTGATTTGAGTATAAGTATGATCTTTATCTCAGGGTGATTAGTGGCTTGGTAAATAGCCTCCAAGTGCCCACACGGTTAGACACACGGGCGTGTGTCTAGGCCGTGCGTACCTTGCACCTTTATGTTTTAAATCAAGATAGACCATGGGTAAATTCCATGGCCGTGTGCATGAGCCGTGCAGGACACACGGTTTGGACATGGGCGTGTGCCCAAGCCGTGTGGATTAAGTCAGTAGCTTCCCACGATTGGAAGAAACGGGCGTGTCAAGGCCGTGTGAATATAGTCAGTAACTCCCCACAGTTTGTAGATATGGGCGTGTCCAAGGGTACACGGGCGTGTTCCAAGTCACATGGGCGTGTGAACCCTACTTTAAAAATGAGTTTTCGATTAAGTTTCGAAAGTTTTCTGATAGGTGCTTAAGGCCTCGTAGGCCTATAAAATGTTTGTTTAGACTAAGAAAGAGAAGTTTTTATATCGGAATGAAATTTTACTGCCCGAAGGTGTATGATTATGTGAATTCAAGCATGGTAATGTCTCGTATCCAGTCCTAGCATCATTCACGGATTCGGGGTGTTACATTGGATGCTTAATTCGGTAAAAAGGACTAAATCGCATAAAGCGTAAAACTTGTGTTCTATTAGCTAAAAGTGTCAAATAGCTACAGAACATTAAAGTAAAGGTCTTTATGTTGTAATTAGACTATTTTATTTATGAGTGCTCAATTATGGGCTTAAATGGTTGTTAAATAAGGTTTAATAATAAGGTTAATTTAGTAAATAACAAACATACTAAATTAAAGTATGCAAAACAAATTATAATATTGTCTTCTTCATTTTGTCCACCAAAAATTAGAAGGGAGAAACTCTATTATTGTGTTTTAGGGTTTAGCACTTGCAAGCTTACATTAATCAAGATAAGCCGAGATTAGGACTAGATCGGGGAAAAGGAAAGTGTAACAGACCAATTTTGACCCTAATTGGAACGGTGGTTTCGGGACCACGAATCCGAGCCCGAGAAATATTTAAATATTATTTTTTGTGTTTATTATATGTGATTTAGTGAGTGTGAAAGTTTCGTAGAAAGATTTAGTCGTTTAAGTGCTTAATTTGATAAAAAGGATTTAATCGAGAAAAGCGTAAAAGTTACATGCTAAAGTGAAAGGTACCAATTTGATTGTGGCTTTTTAAATCTATATAAATGAATTTAACATCAATTTGATCTATTTCATACTCAATTTAATTCAATTCATATCCTAGGCAAAATTATCATTTTGCCCCTATACTTTCCATAAATGACGATTTTGTCCCTAGGCTCGAAAAATGAAATTTGTGAAATTTAATCCTATTCCAAGCCTAACCAATTTTTATATATAACATTTACATCACATATATTATGTAACAACCCAAACCCGGCCCAAACACTATGGCCGAATCTAGTCCGTTACAAGGAAAATATTTTGAAAAATTCGTTTTTCTAAATCAATTTAAGTTGTTGAAAACCTTTTGTTTGAATGTCTTGTAAAAACTTTATTTAGTTTTTATTAGAAAATTTATTTAAGCCAAGTTGATATAAAATTCTAAATGTGCCCGATGGCACGTTAAAACAATTTTCGTTTTAACTTGGAAAACATGTGATTTAAATTCAATAATAGTAGATAATTAAAACAAATATTCCAGCATAAAATAAAATAAAAATAAAAATGCTAGGAGGCCTTATTACATCCGAAATAAAATTTAAATCAACAAACCAAAAATAAATAAATTGAAATTCAGAGTCTGTTAAAATTTAAATCCCACTGCATGGCCACCTCGAGTCTAACCGGCTCCACATCCGCGATCTACGTGTTACCTGAAAAATATAAAGGAGAAGGTGAGTCACCAAGACTCAGTATGTAACCCTTCCCCCGTTTAAAAAAAACATTTTTCATACACAACATATAACAATTAATATGCAAAATATCATGTGTCCCAACCTAGCCAGCCATACGCCACTGTCTACCCCGTTGTGGTACCAAACCACTGGTGGTGCCAAACCACTGGTGACATATAGTCACGATGTGTTACCAAAACACTGGTGTCCGTAGACACGAATCGATTGATGGGGCCAACCCATCGTGTGATACCAAATCACTGGCAGACGATCCCATATCTCAAGTGGGGCCAACCCACGGTGGTGTTAACCACAGGGACAAGTCGCTATGAGGTGCCAAACCTCTGGAGGTACCAAACCTCTGGTGACCGTAGTCACAGTGTGTTACCAAAACACTGGTGCCCGTCGGCACGAATAATCCTGCCCCCTCCACTCATTTAACCCACAATAGTCAAATAGTCATGAATAGATCTCATACATTTATCACATGTAACATATAAACCATGCTTCCCAAAAGCATAATAATCTCGTATTAACAGAGACTTACCTGAATCGTCACTTATACCAATAAGGTATATTTTTCAATGCTATATTAAGTTAGCATTCACAATATTCAGTATATATAATAAGTTATACGTGTGTATGTACACACCTGTCACCACTGAATCGTCTAAATCCCGAAAAGAGATGTCGGCCACCTAGATTTACTGATCCCTATATTCGGCCATAATAGTGTTAGCGACATGGGCCAATTGACCAAACCAAATAATTTGAGAGGGGTCCTTGTAAACCCGAATCCTTACCTTCACACCTTTGGATACTAATCTCAACACCAAACTCCCGAATCTGCTTCTGATTCCATGAATCGGCAATCAATAAATTAGTAGCCTTCGGCTTAAACGAATACCAAATAACTAACTAAAGCAGATCTTACCATTACTTACCCAAAATTGAATACTAGAGATCGAGCTGTGAGTCGACTGCTTCACTTCCCTGAGTACCTAGAAGAAATCGGTTACTACTCGATTAGAAGACTTAACCATTGCCGAAATCGGCACCTTCCCTTGTAAAAAGTCGACAGAAAAGTAAGAAAAGGGAAGATAGAATTTCGGCCATCACTTACCTTATCAACCGATTGATAACAAAGAATCTGAAGAGATCTATGTTCCTTCCAATATTCGGCCAAAGTACAATAGAATAGAAGAAGGGAATTTCGGCAAACTACTGGGTGAATTCGGCTATTAGGAAAATAAAAGAAAAGGGAATTGAGGGTAGGGGTTTCGGCACTTAGCAAAATGAAGAAAAGTAAAACAAGGGGATCAACTAATGCTTTTATAGGCACTTAGTACCCTTGCCGTCCACCCCTTTTTGATTAATTCAAATTAATTTTGAATTAATCCCAATAATCCATTGATAAACTTAATAATCCAAATAATATCAAATAATCCTTTTAATCCAATAATCTCCTTAATTATCTTGTATTATCAAAATAAAACTAATATTATCCTAATTATCCTTAGAATTAAGCAATTAAAATGCTCATATTATCTTATTATCCAAATAGATAAATAAATAATAAAAAAATAATAATTTAAGGAGAGAATTTCTCTCCCCTTGTGCCGTCCAAATAAAGAGCAAAAGGGAGGATTTCTGTGACTCGAACCAAGGTTCTCCCTTGCTCCTTGGTGGCGTCACATGCTAGCTCTTAAGTGGCCTCACTTTTGCCACTTTGCCAAGGCCTTATTAGTGTCCAATTTCCTTCATTTATTCTTATAACACCCTCCTGCTAAGGCTCCCTGCCTTTAAAGTTACAAACTGAAATTTTCTACCAAACCGTGCACACTCAAAGCCTTAAATTAAGCTCTATTATTCAATAAATAAAATCACAGCAGTCCATACATAAGAAAAATAATTAAATTCCAAATAACCCCCTTTTGAGGATGTTACAGTTCTACCCCCCTTAAAATAAATTTCATCCTCGAAATTCCCTGGTCAAAAGAGGTGGGGGTATTGCTACCGCATCATATCCTCGGGCTCCCACGTGGCTTCTTCCACACCGTGGTTCCGCCATAGCACCTTCACCAAGGGCACTGACTTCCTACGTAGAACCTTCACGTCTCGGTCTAAGATCTGAACCGGTTCCTCTTCAAAAGATAAATCCGAGTTCACCTCAATCTCTGCTACTAGCACAACGTGCGAAGGATCTGACCGATACCGTCTCAACATCGATACATGAAAGACATCATGGATTTGATTCAGTTCTGCCGGCAACTCTAGCTGATAAGCTACCGGTCCTACTCGCTTTACCACCGTATATGGGCTGATGAACCTTGGGCTCAGCTTCCCCTTTCGGCCAAATCTCAACACCTTTTTCCAAGGTGACACCTTCAGAAAAACCTTGTCTCCTACAGCATACTCCGTTTCCTTGCGTTTTAAATCAGCATAGGATTTCTGTCTATCCGACGCTTCCTTAAGACGAGACCGGATCACTTTGACTTTGTCTTCAGTCTCTGTTACCAATTCTGGACCCAGAACTTGTCGTTCCCCCAACTCCGTCCAACATGTAGGAGTACGGCATTTTCGTCCATATAGGGCTTCATATGGAGCCATCTGAATACTCGCTTGATAACTATTGTTATAAGCGAATTCCGCTAATGGTAGATTCTCTTCCCAACTACCACTAAAATCCAAGACACAACCTCTTAACATGTCTTCTAAGATCTGTATCACCCTTTCCGACTGTCCGTCACACTGTGGATGGAAAGCCGTACTGAAATCTAACCGTGTACCCAAAGCTTGATGCAACGCTTTCCAGAACCTTGACGTGAATCTGGGATCCCTATCCGAGATGATCGATACTGGCACACCATGCAATCTCACTATTTCCGACACATACAACTTAGCTAGCTTCTGGAGAGAAAAATCCACTCTTACCGGTATGAAGTGTGCTGACTTAGTCAGACGGTCCACAATCACCCAAACTGCGTCCTTCTTGCTAGGCGTCAGGGGTAGCCCACTGACGAAATCCATAGTGATCCGCTCCCACTTCCGTTGAGGGATCTTTACCGGTTGAAGTAGCCCTGATGGCAATTGGTGTTCAGCCTTAACTTGCTGGCACGTCAGACATTTTCCCACGAACTCAGTTACCTCACGCTTCAACCCGGGCCACCAGAACTGTTTCCGTAGATCTCCATACATCTTGCTTCCCCCCGGATGCATAGCGTATGGGCTGCTATGTGCATCATGGAGAATTTTCCACCTCAACTCCATATCCTTTGGCATTCATGCTCGCCCTTGAAAACAAAGCAATCCATCACTAGACAGACTGTACCCTTCCAAACCACCATCCTGGACTTGTACCCTCTTAGCATTCACTCCTTCATCCACTAACTGCTTGACCTTAATCTCCTTGATCCACGTTGGCTTAACTTGCAGCTCTGCCAAGAGACTCCCATCATCATATAGACTCACCCGAGCAAACATCGCTCTTAAGTCCGTCATAACCTTCCGGCTCAACGCGTCAGCTACCACGTTAGCCTTACCCGGATGGTACTCGATTGAACAATCGTAGTCCTTTAATAATTCAATCCACCGACGTTGTCTCAGATTTAAATCTTTCTGAGTCAAAAGATACCTCAAACTTTTGTGATCCGTGTAGACTATAGACTTTTCCCCATACAGATAGTGTCTCCATATCTTTAGGGCGAAGACAACTGCGGCTAACTCCAAGTCATGCGTTGGGTAGTTAACCTCATGCGGTCTTAACTGACGGGACGCATAGGCTACTACCTTTCCTTCTTGCATCAGCACACATCCCAACCCAGTATGGGATGCATCACAGTAGACGGTAAACAACTTTCCTGCTTCAGGCTGTACCAAAACTGGAGCTTCCGTCAGAATTTTCCTTAGCTTATCAAAGCTCTCTTGTTGCTTCTCTGTCCATACAAATGGAACACCTTTTCTTAGTAACTTAGTTAACGGCACTGCTATTAGAGAGAATCCTTCCACGAATCTCCGATAGTACCCCGCTAAACCCAGAAAACTTCGTATTTCAGCCACCGACCTAGGTGGTTTCCAATCCAATACTGCTTCTATCTTGCGAGGGTCTACTCTAATTCCTTCCGCCGACACTACGTGCCCTAAGAAAGCCACTTCCTTCAGCCAAAATTCGCACTTACTGAATTTGGCATATAACTGCTTCTCCCTCAATACTTGCAGAACTATCCGTAAATGCTTGTCATGCTCCTCCTCCGTCCTTGAGTAAACCAATATGTCGTCGATGAACACTACAACGAATTGGTCCAAGTACTGTTGAAATACCCTATTCATTAAGTCCATAAATGCCGCCGGTGCATTGGTCAACTCGAATGGCATCACTAAGAACTCGTAATGCCCATACCGAGTTCGGAATGCCGTCTTGTAAACCTCAGCCTCCTTCACCCTTAATTAATGATAACCCGACCTAAGGTCAATCTTTGAGAATACCGACGCACCTTTCAGTTGATCAAACAAGTCATCGATCTGAGGCAACGGGTACTTGTTTTTGATCGTTAACTTGTTTAACTGACAGTAGTCGATGCACATCCGCATAGAACTGTCCTTCTTCTTGACAAACAACAAAGGTGCTCCCCACGGAGATATACTTGGTCAGATAAACCCTCTGTCCAAGAGCTCCAGAATTTGAGCCTTCAACTCCACCAATTCCTTTGGTGCCATTCGGTATGGTGCTATAGACACAGGTGCCGTTCCGGGTAGCAAGTCTATACCGAATTCAACTTCTCGATCTGGAGGCAGACCCGGAAGCTCTTCTGGGAACACATCAGTGAATTCCCCAACCGTTCGGACCTTTCCAATAACTGACTCCTTAGCTTCCAAAGCACAGATTCGAACCAAATACGCCTCACAACCCTTCTTGACCATCTTTTCAGCCTTCAAGGCAGACACTACGTTGGATAGGTAATTCCTTCTATCACCGATCATAACCACTTCATCACCTTCAGCCGTCTTAAGAACCATGCGCTTAGCCGCGCAATCCAAATTTGCCTGATACTTAACCAGCCAGTCCATTCCAAGGATCAAATCGAACTCCCCAAACGGTAGTTCCATCAGATCAGCCACAAATACTACCCCTTGGAGTTCTAGGGGTACGTCTCTATAAAGTTTGTCTACCACTACAGAGTGACCTAAGGGGCTAACTACAGTCATCTCCCTAGAAGCAGTTTCAGAGTTTAGGTCCATAGTTCCTACCACACTACTAGCAATGTACGAGTGCGTCGAGCCCACATCAATCAATGCAACATAAGGAAGACCAAAAATTAGAAACGTACCGGTTATGACATCCGGTGCGTCACCCTCCTCGCGACGCCTCGCTGCGTAGACTAAGCCAGGCTGCCTAGCCTCTGAGTTGCCCGAACCTCTGCCCTGAGTTCCACGACCTCGGTTAGAATCGTTGTTTCCTCTGCCATTACCACGACCCCTCTGTGGTGGTCCAACATTTCTGTCCTGAGTACGATTCTGCCCCTCTGGCTGATTCTTGGCTGACTTCCGAGGACAATCTCTGACACGATGCTCCAAAGACCCACACTCAAAACATCCTCTATTGCCAGTCGAACAACTTCCCCAATGGGTCTTTCCACAGCGGTTACACTGAGTCGGCCTCTGATTAGCAGTCATGGGCCTTGCCGCCTGATTTGGCCCACTTGGCCTAGCCTTTTTCTGGACACTACCACTGGATCCAGCTGACCCAAATCCTCTCTTCTGATTATTCCTACTATAGCTTTGCCTCACAGCCTCCTTGATCCCTTCGGCTACCTTAGCCTTTTCCACTAGAGATGAGAACTCACGAACCTGCTGCGGGGCAATCAGTAACCTCAAATCATCTCGGAGTCCGTCCTCAAAGTGGACACAGCGCTCATGCTCAGTAGACACGATGCCTCTAGCATACCTACTCAGCCTTAAAAACTCCGCCTCATATTCCGCTACTGACTTAGTTCCTTGCACTAGCCCTAGAAAAGCTTTTCTCTGCGCGTCAGTGTAGCCGGTACCCACATACTTCTTCTGATAGGTGGTTTTGAAATAATCCCAAGTCAGATCATCTGCCGCAGCACCATCTCGAACTGTCAGCCACCACTGATACGCTTCATCCTTTAGAAGCGATACGGCCCCTTTCAGTTTTTCCTCCTCCGTTAGGTCAAGATCATCCATGATCCTTTCTGTAGATTCTAGCCAGTACTCTGCTGCACTGGGCGCCACTCCCGACACGCCCCGAAACACCTCAGCTCCATTAGACCGGATTCGCTCGGGAACAGATTTCCGAGCTCCTAAATTTCCACCAGCCCCAGCCACCATCTCCAAGACTCGCAAAACAGCCTGCGATACAGCCTCACCACCGGTTTGATCCTGCTCCTCAGCTCTAAAAGTAGGAGGTGGTGGTGGCGGTGGTACTTCATTTTCAGAACCTTGTCCCGACCTGACGGGTTCAGACACCATCATCCTACCCCTACCGCGTCCACGGCGACCACGTCCTCTAGAACTCATTCTATCTATCGCGCTTTAATCTGATTAAGAAAATTTTTATGCGTTAGCATTTGTTTCACTTTATTACTCGCGAAGAAATTTTATGGATAGAGTTTTAATCAGAGATTCTTTCGAGCAAACAAGGTTTCAGTTTCCTATCCTAGATCACACAAAGGAGTTCATGCATCCATTCCTTAATACTTTCCATACCTATTCGCTCTTCGAACATTTCTGTCCATTTCTAACCCAGGGGTATTTTCGTCATTTTTCCTACAGGGGTATTTTCGTAACAAAAGAAGGTGTAAAATTTTAGTAAAACAAATCACTTTGAATTTCCCCCAAAACTGGAGGATGTTATCGACAATTGGCAAGATTTAAAGATATGGCATCGTTTTGGAAACCAGGGGTACTTTGGTAATTTTGTCAATCAGGAAAATTTTGAAATTTTAATAGATCGGGGATGTTTCCAACAGTTGTAAAACTCGGGGGTTTCTTTTTGAAAATGTTCCTTTTCAAATAGTGATGTTTGTAAAGATTTCCAAAACCAGGGTCATTTCGATAATTTTGCAACTTGGGGGCGTTTTCGTAATTTTCCAAAACCAAAATATTTTGCTGATGATTTTCAAAGCAAGGTTTTTGGATGTCTGTAAAATCATTGAAATTTTTGGGCAAAACCATTGAATTAATATTTTATGGGTCAGGGGCATTTTGGTAATTTTACCTCTAAGGGTATTTCTGTAATTTTTCACAAACCAAGTTTTTCGAGAAAAACGTTGTAAAAATAATGTTCTCGGATTTGAAAAAAGTTATTGCACAAGTTTTGAAAACATTAGGGTTTGTTGTTTCATTCTTTTTCGAAAACATGGCTAATTCCCTTTTCGGGTTTTAATCATTGTGTTTAGCCTATGACCGAGCCCTCCTGGTCAGGGTGAACCAAAGCTACGCACCAGGCAGGATTCGAGTGAAGAGGAGGTGGGTCACGCGGACCGCTTAAATACCAAGCTCCCACTGAACCTTTCTAGACATGCGCACAGAGATTGCCACACCACTGAGCCCTCTGAGTTAGGGTGAACCGAAGCTACGCACCAGGTAGGATACCTGCGAAGAGGAGGTGAGTCACGAGGACTGCTTAAATACCAGGCTCTTCCAGATCCAATCCTAGACATGCGTACAGGGGTTACCACACCCTAGCTCAGTGACTAAGTCATAGGTTGGTTTAGTCCTTTAAGTCTTATGTCTTGTTTGTGTGTTTGAGTAGTCTAAACCTAGGGTTCAAGTTCCTACAAATCTATCTACGTTCCATGCTTCCTACCCTTCTACAGAAGATAATCCACGAAGATTTGCAGATGTACTTACCTGGGCGGATCGGTGCCGGAGACTCGGGCCATGCTGCTTTAAAACCCAAAAACAATTAAAAAGGCCTACTAAAACATTTTTGGGCCTTGGGCCCCCATAGCCGAGCTTTGAACTGGGCTCTGATACCAATTTTGTAACAACCCAAACCCGGCCCAAACACTATGGCCGAATCTAGTCCGTTACAAGGAAAATATTTTGAAAAATTCGTTTTTCTAAATCAATTTAAGTTGTTGAAAACCTTTTGTTTGAATGTCTTGTAAAAACTTTATTTAGTTTTTATTAGAAAATTTATTTAAGCCAAGTTGATATAAAATTCCAAATGTGCCCGATGGCACGTTAAAACAATTTTCGTTTTAACTTGGAAAACATGTGATTTAAATTCAATAATAGTAGATAATTAAAACAAATATTCCAGCATAAAATAAAATAAAAATAAAAATGCTAGGAGGCCTTATTACATCCGAAATAAAATTTAAATCAACAAACCAAAAATAAATAAATTGAAATTCAGAGTCTGTTAAAATTTAAATCCCACTGCATGGCCACCTCGAGTCAACCCGGCTCCACATCCGCGATCTACGTGTTACCTGAAAAATATAAAGGAGAAGGTGAGTCACCAAGACTCAGTATGTAACCCTTCCCCCGTTTAAAAAAAACATTTTTCATACACAACATATAACAATTAATATGCAAAATATCATGTGTCCCAACCTAGCCAGCCATACGCCACTGTCTACCCCGTTGTGGTACCAAACCACTGGTGACATATAGTCACGATGTGTTACCAAAACACTGGTGTCCATAGACACGAATATATTGATGGGGCCAACCCATCGTGTGATACCAAATCACTGGCAGACGATCCCATATCTCAAGTGGGGCCAACCCACGGTGGTGTTAACCACAGGGACAAGTCGCTATGAGGTGCCAAACCTCTGGAGGTACCAAACCTCTGGTGACCGTAGTCACAGTGTGTTACCAAAACACTGGTGCCCGTCGGCACGAATAATCCTGCCCCCTCCACTCATTTAACCCACAATAGTCAAATAGTCATGAATAGATCTCATACATTTATCACATGTAACATATAAACCATGCTTCCCAAAAGCATAATAATCTCGTATTAACAGAGACTTACCTGAATCATCACTTATACCAATAAGGTATATTTTCCAATGCTATATTAAGTTAGCATTCGCAATATTCAGTATATATAATAAGTTATACGTGTGTATGTACACACCTGTCACCACTGAATCGTCTAAATCCCGAAAAGAGATGTCGGCCACCTAGATTTACTGATCCCTATATTCGGCCATAATAGTGTTAGCGACATGGGCCAATTGACCAAACCAAATAATTTGAGAGGGGTCCTTGTAAACCCGAATCCTTACCTTCACACCTTTGGATACTAATCTCAACACCAAACTCCCGAATCTGCTTCTGATTCCATGAATCGGCAATCAATAAATTAGTAGCCTTCGGCTTAAACGAATACCAAATAACTAACTAAAGCAGATCTTACCATTACTTACCCAAAATTGAATACTAGAGATCGAGCTGTGAGTCGACTGCTTCACTTCCCTGAGTACCTAGAAGAAATCGGTTACTACTCGATTAGAAGACTTAATCATTGCCGAAATCGGCACCTTCCCTTGTAAAAAGTCGACAGAAAAGTAAGAAAAGGGAAGATAGAATTTCGGCCATCACTTACCTTATCAACCGATTGATAACAAAGAATCTGAAGAGATCTATGTTCCTTCCAATATTCGGCCAAAGTACAATAGAATAGAAGAAGGGAATTTCGGCAAACTACTGGGTGAATTCGGCTATTAGGAAAATAAAAGAAAAGGGAATTGAGGGTAGGGGTTTCGGCACTTAGCAAAATGAAGAAAAGTAAAACAAGGGGATCAACTAATGCTTTTATAGGCACTTAGTACCCTTGCCGTCCACCCCTTTTTGATTAATTCAAATTAATTTTTGAATTAATCCCAATAATCCATTGATAAACTTAATAATCCAAATAATATCAAATAATCCTTTTAATCCAATAATCTCTTTAATTATCTTGTATTATCAAAATAAAACTAATATTATCCTAATTATCCTTAGAATTAAGCAATTAAAATGCTCATATTATATTATTATCCAAATAGATAAATAAATAATAAAAAAATAATAATTTAAGGAGAGAATTTCTCCCCCCTTGTGCCGTCCAAATAAAGAGCAAAAGGGAGGATTTCTGTGACTCGAACCAAGGTTCTCCCTTGCTCCTTGGTGGCGTCACATGCTAGCTCTTAAGTGGCCTCACTTTTGCCACTTTGCCAAGGCCTTATTAGTGTCCAATTTCCTTCATTTATTCTTATAACACCCTCCTGCTAAGGCTCCCTGCCTTTAAAGTTACAAACTGAAATTTTCTACCAAACCGTGCACACTCAAAGCCTTAAATTAAGCTCTATTATTCAATAAATAAAATCACAGCAGTCCATACATAAGAAAAATAATTAAATTCCAAATAACCCCCTTTTGAGGATGTTACATATTTCATAAAAGTCAGAAATTTTCCATGAATTTTACATCTTTACAATTTAGTCCCTAAATCACAATTTCATCAAAATTCACTTTACAAAAGTTGTTTATCTATCATCAACCTTTTATTTTCTACCATAAAATTCAAATTTTAAGCATATTCATCCACGTAAAATTTCTAATACTTCGATAACTTTACAAATTGGTCCCCAAAATAGCCAGATTAAATTATTCCGATCTCAAATATATAAAAAAATTACTAAATTCGAGACAAGATTACTTACCCAATTAGGCTTGCTTGATTTTCTTTCTCTTTTCTAGGGTTTCCATAGAATTTGGGGAGGAATATGATAATAATAATATGATATTAAGTTATTATCATCTTTATTTATTTCTATTTCCAATTTAGTCCTTTTCTTTTTTCTAATTTTCAATGGATGAATCATCAAAAATATCTACTAAATTTTCTTAATGGTCTAGTTACAATATAAGAACCTTAATTTTTGAATTCCATAGCTATTTGATACTTATAGCTACTAGACCTCAACTTTTTCATTTTATGCAATTTGGTCCTTTCTATAATTAAACATGTAATCGGTAAAATTTTATTATCAAAATTTTTATACGCCTTTCCTATCATAATGCAGACAATGTAATATTATTAAAATAAATTTTCTTTCTAACTCAGATTTGTGGTCCCGAAACCACTGTTTCGATTTCATGAAAACAGCCTGTTACAACACAAAATTATGGAGCTAAACCAACATGACGAGGACCACCCAACTACTCTTGAGGCAATTCAATGCTTCAATTGGGTAGCCTATTCTCTTATCTTTTGGGTGCACATTGGGGACAATGTGCCAAATAAAGTGTGGGGGGGATAGCATAGAATTTTTCAAATTTTTTAAAATTTTTAAATTTTTTAAAATTTTTAAAATTTTTGTTGCTTATTTCTATTTGTTTTAGTAGTTAATTTTAATTTTTATGTGCTTGTTTGTGCTCAAGCCTGTAGAAATACAAGTGATTGGAGAGGAGCATGTAAATAGGATTTTGTATATAAACTATAAATTTAGGTTGTTTAATGTTAAATTAATTAGTTCACTTTGTCACACTGTAAATAGGTGAAAGTGTGTTAAGTATACCAAATGAAAAATAAGTACATAAAAAACATATATGTTTGTTTGAATTATAGGTTGTTAGAATTTTAAATTTTAGTTAATTGAATCCATGAATTGAAACACTTAGGAATGACCTAAAGCATTATTTGGTAACCACTTGAACAAAAATGCTGACCTTATGTATAAATTCCCTAGTACCTTATTTTGAGCCTAATTTTATTTTCTTGATAAACCTCGAATAAAACCATGAGCCTAATATATAATCTCTTGATTTTTTTTCTTTTTGGTTCTAGCATGAACTTAGACATCGAGCCATTAATAATAAGGGTTAGGTAGATACTTAACAGATGTTTCAAAACAAAAACAATTGAGAGTGAAAACTAAGGAATAATAAAGTATAGTTAGTATAAGATTCTTGCAAATATATACTTTAATGAAAAATAAAAATATCAAGTGAAAAAAGGCTTTGTGAAGGCTAAAAGCCAAGCAAGAAAGTCTTGAATGAACAAAAGCAAAGTGAGTAAAAGGGAAGAAAAAGAAAGATCAAAAGTAGAAAAAGAAGAAAAAAAAACTCATTTATGCACAAAAGATTCTAAGACGATTGTACTCATGAATACTATATTGTACCTTAGAAAATGGAGAAAAAAAAAGGCGAGAGAAGTGGATATAAGGTGGTGAGCTAAGGGATATAATTGGAATCAATATAATGTGCCAAAATATTTTCGTACTTACCCATTTTGTGGAGTCAATTCTTCAAATCTGAACCAACATAAGCCATAGAATGTTACAAGCCAAAAAGTCCTATGTGACCTAAGTGATATGACTCATGGATGAAAATTAAACTGAAGATTGACATTTCTAACCTCTTGTATTCTTCGAACATAAATGTATACTTGTGTATTTGTTTAGATCCAATAATATTCTTAACATATTAGAATTTGTTTACTTTGTAACCTACTGAACTCACATGTTTAATATTAAAAATTGGAAGTCAATTATGTATCATGCTAGAATTATGTGTTTAGTCACATTGTGTTGTTGACAATGTTCCAAATCAGTCTCATGTATTAAGCATGATCAAGCACCATTTCATTGTTTTAATTTCGTCTTTTTGTGTGTCTTTGTTTTGTTGCTTGAGGACAAGCAACGAGTTAAGTGTGGGAGAGTTTGATTTTCCACAATTCGTTGTGGCAAATTAGAGTCTTTTCAACACTTAACGAGCTTGTTTTCTTACACTTTTATATGATTTTATTACATTTCTCATTTTTTATTAGTTTATGTTTAATTTTAGTAAAGTAAGTGTTTTTACGAAATTTTTAGCCATGTGATGACCTAACGGAATATGGGCCAAAGGATGAACTAGCAAGTCAATCGAGTGTGCAAGACACTATTTTTAGGCTGAGAACACAAAGGACAACGCGGTGTTGTGACATCGACATGTGGTGTCGCAACACCAAACTTTGAAGCCAAATAAGTCACCCTCGAAAGGCAATGTCACAACAACGGTCCTATGGTGTTGCCACATTGGAGTGATGAACTGGAATTTTAAGCCAAGGGTGTTTTCATCCGCACAATACATATTAATCAATTTTAAGGTTGTCAATTAACCTAGTTAAGGCATGAGTATTTAGCCTCAGTTTAGGAGGCTTCGCCGAGTAAGCTGCTTATATTAGTTTTAGGATTTATTTTAGTTTTAGTTTTACTTTTATTTAGTCCTTTTTATGTTACAAAACAAAAATTTTCCTTTGTTTAACTTGGATTCAATTTAGATGCACGCTTTTATTTAAGTAGTTTATATTAATTTCTTTTTGGTTTTCAACTACAATCGAGATTGTCTTCGGAATTGTCAAAGGAATTTTGACTTTCGCTTCTAAACCGATATCGAAATGAATTAATTTTCTTATTCCCTTTTTCTATTTAATTATTTTCATTGCATGTTGAATATGAAACTTGGCAAAATTACATCTATATCCATGAGTGGTTAATTTCCTTAGGGAGATTAACAATCAAATGTGGTAATAATATGAGTTAGTTGGCTTAAATTATGTGCGATTAAACTCTAGGATTGACGACACTAGGAAGTAATCTAGGATAAATGAGATCGAAAGATAAGTTTACTAATTAAATCATAATTTATCTCGGTCAAGAAAGTGAGATTAAAAGATAAGTGAGTATTGGTCGATTAGTTAATTTGTTAGGGGTTGAAAGGTAATAATTTGTTAATCAATAGCTAATTGGATAAAACCTGAATTATGAAGTTAATTAGGAACACGGACTTGAGTTAATCTTTTGCTTGTTTAATTGGATTAATTTCAATTGTTAATTTGCTTTCATTAATTTTGTTCAATTTATGTTATTTCAATTACTTCATTTTAACTTGGATTTTTTCGTACTATAGTTTTTTTTACTTTGAATTTTTTTGTACTATAGTTTTAACCTTTCATGGTTTAGCCTTGTTAGCGTGGAAAACGAATTTTAATTTAATTCAACCTCCCTTTGGTACAATTCTCAAAATACTTTCCTAAGTGTTTCATTGTAACACTTTCCTATATTATAATTTGACACATATACTTGTGGACATTGTTGATTAATTAATTATCTTTTTGATACAGTATTTCCAGTCCGGACGCTTGCACATCTGGTTTCGATTAAGTACATAGGTTGAAATTTTATCTTATACTAAATTTGTAACTTTGAATTTTTATTCAATAATGTCTATAAAACTTTAAGTATTGAATTTAAAATTTTAACGCATTAGATTATTGACTACGATTCATAGGGCCACAAAATATGTATAAGGGGTCTTCGTGGTGGTATAAATAAATTTAAGGGTAAATTACACCAACAATCACCCAACTTTAGGATAGTTGACAACATAGTCTCCTAGGCTTTATTTGGAAAATGGCATCTCTGTTAAGTGAATAATGGAAAAGGATAGCTCCATTACAGACGTAACAAAAAATGGTTAGTGGTGACTGTTTTGTTATTTTTTGAAAGTTGAGTGGCTAAATTGAAACCTGAATGACTGTTTTGTCTGCTATCCCAAAGTTGAGTGACTGTTGATGTAATTTACCCTTAATTTAAAGCTAATGGGTATGATTTCATGATGTTTAGAAGTGTATTTGAGGTGTATTTATTATTCCAGAGGTCCAAGTTTTAAAACTTATATAACGTTATATGTACACTGCATGTCAGTAGCTAAAAACCTACATTTCTTTGCCTAGGTGCCGATATATATGATCTATTTATTAGAGCTTTAGCCCAGGTATTCGAACATAGTTTCTATGTATCGATACATTGGCCTTGGAATTGTGTCACTGTACTGTTTTGAGAGTTTTGAGCACTTTAAAATTCAGAAATGATTCCAGACACCTCTAATCACCCACAAATGTTTCTAAATGATTTTAAAATAAATTTTCATTCTTCATAATGATTTAACCTATATTTTGTATTAATTTAAAAAAAAAATGAATTATGAGAAGTCCCCTAACTTTCTAAAGCCGAAAGATCATGAAATTGAATCGATGAGCTACACATATTCGTTTTATGAGTTGGGCATGTCCGTAAATATAATAAAGGACTTTGAATAAAATCACATCTAAATCTATATAAATGTGATGAATTTTATTAGAGAACAACATTATATATAAAAATAGGGGTTGCTTTTAGGAAAGTTAAATTTTGCATAAGTTTGACAATGTAGCTTTTTGAGACAGGTGAAAGATGTTTCAAGTAGAAAAATAGCGTGAAGTGATAGTCCAACAGGTAGAAGTTGCAGGGTTCCAAATTGCGGGAAGCAAGAACCTGCGCCCGTTATTTCCATGAGCACTGAAATTCTCGCCAGTTTTTCGATCAGTAAAAACCTTACCAGGGTTTCCAGGGGCGGCTCCGGGACCGAAAATGCCTTTACAAGCTGTAGCGGATTCGATTGGATCAAACTCGATTCCACCATAAAAGCCCGTATTTTGGGGATTGGTGATTGTATTAACTAATGCGCTTGCCAATGCAACTACCATTGCATCAGCTGCCATATTTTTATTTGGTGGTTTAAAGACGAGTCCCTTTGGCCCTGCATCAACCTCGTGGAAAGGCCATCCACATGCTCCAGGGCATTCTATTTCAGGGTCTCCAATCACGATGAATCCCTTGTTGTTCTCTATAATTTCATTACAAATTTCATTATAATTAGTACGTACGTATGAGCAAAAAAAAAAAAAAAAAAAGAGAAAGTAAGTGAAAACTTACCAAAAATCCCGTGGTCAGCACATTTTCCAGCGCAAAGCCCATGCATACTCACATCTTTTGCAGTTATGATGAGAGGGAGGAGGTTCGGATCTCCATGATTGACATCTTTAATAAGACGTGGAATATCATATTGTGTTGTCAAGACTTTCCCATACGCATAATCAATGGTGTCCTCTTTTGCCACTTTCACTTCGATTTTAGGGCTCTCAACTCCTATAGTTGGTTTTCCCTTCATAGCCAATTGATAGCTTTCAACCACATTCCACCATCTTGAAACGTGAGGTTGGACTTTCTTATCGCCTTCTGTGATCAATGTTTTGAGGAAGTCCATAATCACTTCCCTTTGAATTTCTTCAGGCTTTCCATACCAGATAAGGTGTAAATTTACGGTTCCAGTGAGGATTGGGCCATCATGATAGGTGATTTTCGTTTTTTCAGTGAAGGGATCAAAGGTAGCACCATAGCAAATAGATGGAATAAAGCAAAGGAGCAACAAGAGGTTAAGGGAGACAAGGCGAATTGAGAAAAAAGATGCCATTGTAGCAACTTCTTATTTATTTTTATTTATTTAAAGAATGCAACAACTTCTTATTAGAGATATTTGCTGAGAAGTACAATCAATAGGATGAGATTATAGAGTTGAATTAATGGCAATTCATACCACACAAACATGAGCTATTTTTAGGGAAATTATCTCACTTTTCTAATCTACGTCCATTTTTAGAATTGCGTTTTTTAAGGTCATTTATTTTAAGAATGGTTAAATTTTGTAATTTTTGGAATTTTTACAGATATACCAATTAGGTCAAAACAAGTTGGTCAAATTCTATATTAGACCATTTAATTTGTCTAAGTTGTGGATTTAGTACTTGTACTTTAATTTGATCAACTTTAGTCCTTGTACTTTTTGAATTAGTCAATTTTAGTCTCTATACTTTTCAAAATTTGAAATTTTAGTCTTGACCAAATGGTAGCAATTAAATATGTTTAGCTGAATTCTCCTATTATCCTATATTCTCCATAAAGTTATAGATTTAGTTTATATTTCCCAACTCAATCATTTTCAGTTTCTATATTTCTCAAATTTCAAAATTTTTATCTTAATAAAAATGAAAATAATTAATTATGGGATATTTTAGTAATATGTGAAAATAAAAAGCTGACAAGAAATTACACATGTGATAATATGTTTGTCACTTCAAATTTTAAAAATAGCATAACTTAACTTAATGAATTTAATAGCTACCATTTGGTGAAGACTAAAATTTTGAAATTCTAAAAGTGCAGATATTGAAAATGACCAAATTAAAGTATAGGGACCAAATCCATAACCTACACAAAGTGCAGGTACTAATAGTAGAATTTAACCAAATGAATTGGTATCAATATTACCAACAGAAAAATGTTGTGAAATAAGGATTATCAAAATTTGTTTACTATCAACAGCATTTGTGTATATATGCTAATATGAAACTTCTAACTAAATTTAGTCTGATAAGTTAATTGAGCACCAACGCAATCAATAAAATCAACAAAATACTCGTAAAAATTGTAATAGCCGATTTTGGGGCTAGTCGGAACAGTGGTTTCGGGACCACTAATCTGAGGTTGAAGAAAATTATTTTAATATTATTTTATGCGTTATAGCAAGTTTTTATGGATGTATGAAAATTTTGGTGCTTTAATTTTAGCAATTGTATGATTAATTGTGAAAAAGGACTAAATCGTATAAAGTGCAAAAGTTCTATTTTACAAGTTAGGGGTGTCTAATAGCTATCGAATATTAAATTGGAGGTCCCTAAAGTGCAATTAGACCTCCCTAAAGATGATGGCCGGCCAAGGGAACCAAGAGAGACAATAGCATTAAATGAGTCAAAAATTTGGTGGTGTTAGGTGACTAAAATGAATAAAATAAGATGAGTAAAGAGAAAGCTATCATCTTTTTTCATTTCTCTTCTTCTTCCACCAAAATTTTAATCAAGGAATAGGGGTTTTGAATCTCAAACTTTCAGCCAACATATCCTCTAGCAAGTAAGTGATTTTAGAGGTCTTTCTTGATAATTTTTGTACTTTTGGAACCCCTAAAGCTTAAGCTAGCTAATGAGGGGATTATTTTGCAAAATGGTTGAAAGCTTAAGGACTTTCCATGAGAGTGTTCATGTTGTTTGTTGGGTTTTTATAGAAGAAAATGAATGTTAGTGAGTTAAGGAACAACTTTTGTGAAAGGTGTTACCATGAAAACACCTAAACGGGACCTATTAGTAAAGGTTGAATTTGTGTAATAAATGCATGAAATAATTGGTTTTGTGAGTTGTTGTAAGAGAAATAAATGTTCAACTAGGCTTGTTTAATGAGACAATGTGATGAAAAACGATTTACGAGCCTAGGGGCAAAATGGTCATTTTTGCCCAAGTAGAAATTTTGATATATCATGAATTATAAAGTGATTGAATGAGTGGATTTTATTATTACAGATCAAGAAGAGCGCGAAAACAACCTTGACCGAGGAAAAGGCAAGGTTACGGACTAAAACGTCAATTAATACATTTTGCATCGAGGTAAGTTTATGTGTAAATGATACATCTTTCATACATATGTTGTTAATTATTGATGCATTGTATGAATGAGATCAATTATGATTGAGATTGATTGAAATTGATAGATGGTGAGTAGTTCTCGTATGAACCTTGGAATAGATACGTAAGTGCGAAAAAATATCCGTAATAATTAATTTGTGGGCTATGTACGATACCACCCTATTATCGATTAACGGTGGGTTGTGTGCGAAACCACTAGGTACATAGTATTATTCCAAGGGGTTCATCGAGAAATGGTATAAGTAAATGTTTCATGTTGCTTTGTGGTGATGAGTGAGGGGAATGTGTACAAGCAATTGTGAGCAATATAATTGTTATGTGATTGGAATGTGGTAAGAGATGAGATGAGTAAGCATGATTATGGAAATGTGAATTGTTCTTGCTTAGTATGTGAGGTTATTGATTGATTAGCATATCTGATGATGCTTATTGTTTACATGTAAACTTACTAAGCTTAAAGCTTACTCCCTTTCTTTTTTCCCTTGTTTTATAGTGTCAAAGAGCCGGTTCGGGATACGAAGATAATCAGAAGACCACTCACACTATCAGTTCATCTTGGTCTATTAGACTTAGCATTTTGAATGTCGTAACCATTTTTTGACAAAACAGGAATCGACTTTAAAAATAGGGAGTCGCCACCGATCTTGTTAGGTGTGATCGGATCACCTTTGAAAATATTTTGGTCTTCGAAATTCGAGAAAACGGGTTCGGGAGTCGGTTACGTGCAAGGAAGGGTTAGCACCCTTGCAACGCCCAAAATTGGTACCAAATTGATTGATATTGTCCTAATGCTGAAAACTTGAAAAGATTTAAGGTAAAAACAGCATTCGTCAATTTGGGATTGAATCTCAAGATTATCTCGTTTCAAAGGAATAAAAGTGTCATACCCAGCACGTTAGGATATGACCCATTTATACTCTGACACCGAGATCATCTTTGATTTTCAAAACATGTAAAAGAAAGAGGGTACTTGAGTATTCAGTCGAACGAAAAAATCGACACCCAGCACGTTAGGATGTAATTTTCCGTACTTCTAAACACACAAATATTGCCTCGTTTATAAACTTTCAAATAAGTGGTTTGAAAAATGACTTAAAATACTTTTATTGAATCTTGAGAAAAGAAATATTGTATCAAACATGAAGAATCATACGCAGATACAACACTTATACAAATGGAAAATAACAATATGAACATATAGTTCAATATATATAAGGCCAATAGTCTCTTACCACCCTTTTTTGAAATATTAACATTATGAAGAAATAAAACGAAAGCTAAAAATATAGCTACCTGAAGCAAATTATACTAAAATATAGCATATTTAAAGAAATAATAATCAAATAATACACATCAAATTAAATATATATAAATGAAAAGAATAAAAATTGACCTAAAATAACGTATATATATAATAAAGATATATAAAAATAAAGTAAGTAGTACTTAATAAGAATAAATTATCTACATAGTAAATATACATATATCAAATAATGTAAAATATCCATAAAATTTTGATATAAATAATATGTAGGTATAACAAGTATACGTGTAGAATTAATGAAAATATCGGGTAAATAACATAATATATAGCTAAAACAGTTTAAAATATTTAATATTAAATATTAAAAGGAATGACTAAAGAGATCGATAAACAAATAAATTAACTAAATGACTTAGGATTATATCGAAAATCAGAGCGAAATTAGAGGGCCAAAAGGCAATAAATCAAAAATGAAATCTAAAAGGGGTTGAAATACAACGCGCAGAAATTAATAAGGACTAAATCGGGAAATATTTCAGTTAACCAAAACGCTGCGTTGGTAGGACTATACTGCGACAGAATCAAAGAACGGGACTAAACGCGTAAATATCCCTTTTAACGAGGAAAGGTGCGGATCCGGGTCGCCAAGCGGGTCGACGCGCGGATCCCTCCCCTTCTAGACGGCGTCGTTTTGTTTTCCACTTAAAGGCCCAAAATTCCCCTTGTCTTTCCTTTCTGCCATTGCGTTTTAAAAAAGGGAAAGGAGGGGAGGGTTATTTGCTCTGCTAGGGTTCTTTTTTGAAACCATTTCGCGTCGCCGATCGACTTCCTCGGCCATCTTTTGAAAATCCTTTTTAAATGATGATGGAGAAACCCTTTTTGAGCTCGACTCCGACGAAGGCACGGGTCCTCCGACGACACATTTGCAGGTTCTGGTATAGTCTCCTTGCTTTTTTGAGTTTTTTTTTTTTGAAAGCTTTAAAATAATAAAAATATAAGACGAAAAGACGAACGATAACAGCAAAGTAAAATCGGAATCAACCTTCAGCTTTTCGATTTCTTTGATCTCTGATATTCGAGGAAAGAGGACGACTACAAGAGCTCTGTTTTGGTTTCTTTCTTGATTTTTTTGATTTCTGAATGCCTGAAAAACGGTCTATTATTGAATGTTTATTTTCTTTTACTTTATTCTATTTGTTCTATTTCTACTTTTGATCTCAGGTGCCTCCAAAAAAAAGTCCCCGTTACACTGTTTTTGGGCGGCTTTATAGCCGAAATATACAACATCTGGTATTATTAATCTATTATTTCGTCCATATTTCTCTGCTACCTTGTTTCTGTTGCTGCCTATTTGCTTTGCTGGGCATGGGCAATGGTGCAAACGGTGGACGCCGAGGCGTCTGGGGAAGCTCCAAGCGTCAGGGACGTGGGCACGGAGAACGACGCACGTGGGAAACCGAAACGACGCGTGGCGCGTGGTGGCGAACGATCCGTTAGTGCGCATGGTGGGCAGACGATGGGTCGGCGGCTAGGGGTGATGACTCCCTAGGGTTTTCTGATTTGGCTTAGTCCTTGGGCCATTGTAATTGGGCTTGGGTTTTTAGAAATTGGGTCTGTGGAATGGGTCATCTGGGTTAGTTGGGTTTGGGGTTTGTAAATGGGCCCTGTAATTTGGACTTGTTTGTTCTAGTTTGGGCTTGTAAAAAAAAAACTGTTAAAATGGACTGTTCAGTGTTTTTTGGTTTTATATTTTGGTGTAAATCTGGGTAATTAGTAGGCTTAATGGATATGGACTTTTTTATTTCTTTATTTTTATTTTTGGGGTTTAAAATGGGCCGTTCGGGACCCCGGGCAAAAATGGTTATTACAGCTGCCCCTCTTTGCCCATTGTCGTGAAACGAGAATAGAGCAAAGAATAAAAGAAC
Source organism: Gossypium australe (assembly GCA_005393395.2). Taxonomy (NCBI): domain Eukaryota; kingdom Viridiplantae; phylum Streptophyta; class Magnoliopsida; order Malvales; family Malvaceae; genus Gossypium; species Gossypium australe. The sequence continues at coordinate 78,849,693 of CM016625.1, read as the reverse complement.
CAATTTTTGCCCGGTCTTGGCCAAGCCTTAACCTCTTGGTTCACGTTTTCCAAACAACTTCAAACTCTGTAACATGTTGCTTTGATCCACTCCGCTGCCGCTTCCATGAGATATGACCTGTAGCTTCAATTTGCTCTTCCTCAATCTTGTTTATTTTCTTAACTTGCTCCAATATGACTTCAGGACACGAAGAGGTTTGTAGCTTCGATCTACCAATTGCTCCGCTAGGACTTCGATGAAACCTCAGCTTTTCAAAACGCTTTCTCACTCTCGCAATATGAGTTGAACCATTCTCTTTTTTCTCTTTTTGTTTTTTTTAGATAACAGAAATTGAAAAACAGGAATTAAAAATACCTCAGAGTGTGACTTGAGGCTCAACTCACCTCTCGTATTATGAGTTGATACTTAAACGGAAATTGAGAACAGAAATTAAAAACACCTCAGCGTGTGGCCTAAGGCTCAACTCACCTCTCGTATCATGAGTTGATATTTAGAAAATAAAAATTGAAAAACACCTCAGCGTGTGACCTGAGGCTCAACTCACCTATCGTATTATGAGTTGATATTGTGAACAGGAATTAAAGAACACCTCAACGTGTGACCTGAGGCCTCACCTCTCGTATCATGAGTTGATATTTAGAAAATAAAAATTGAAAAACACCTCAGCGTGTGACCTGAGGCTCAACTCACCTCTCGTATTATGAGTTGATATTGTGAACAGGAATTAAAGAACACCTCAGGGTGTGACCTGAGGCTCAACTCACCTCTCGTATTATGAGTTGATATTGTGAACAGAAATTAAAGAACACCTCAGGGTGTGACCTGAGGCTCAACTCACATCTCGTATTATGAGCTGATATTTGGGAAATTAAAAAAAAATTGAAAAACACCTCAGCGTGTGACCTGAGGCTCAACTCACCTCTCGTATTATGAGCTGATATTTGGGAAATTAAAAAAAAATTGAAAAACACCTCAGCGTGTGACCTGAGGCTCAACTCACCTCTCGTATTATGAGTTGATATTGTGAACAGAAATTAAAGAACACCTCAGGGTGTGACCTGAGGCTCAACTCACCTGTCGTATTATGAGCTGATATTTGGGAAAATAAAAAAATTGAAAAACACCTCAGCGTGTTACCTAAGGCTCAACTCACCCCTCGTATTATGAGTTGATATTTGAAAAGTAAAAATTGAAAAACAATCATCTGGTGGAATTCGGATGTTCCCTTTTCCTTGGTTCGGTATAGCTATCGTCAAAACTTCATGTTCTACTGGCGTACCTGTATGTGTTATGCTTGATATTGTCATGATATGCACGTGTTTGTCTTAAATGCTTTTATGCCTACATGATTATGTCATACGCCTGGGGTTTATTTGTCATGTGTCTCTTCTTGTTACGACTCTCATGATGACTTGTATTCATTGCTTCGACTCTTGACCTTCCTTTCATGTTTCGTGCCCGTCCTCGAGTTTCACGAGTGATCTGCCTTTCGCGTATGTCACCCTTTTGCCCCCTGTTGAACTTTGTCCTTACCTTGAGGCTCTTGTACTTATCAAATTTTCGTCCAGGTAATGCTCAACATTCCTTTTGTTTAGAGTATGTAATTTCACTACTTATCATTTAAATGAACCAAACATGAGATGTCTGAAAATGGGAATATAAGTATGAAAGGGGTACCTCACACCCATATTTATTTCAACAGTGTCAAGCAAAGAAAGTTGACAAGGACAGGACTAATTCAATAAAGGAATGTTATAAAAAAAAAGTAAACTACTTATCATTTAAATGAACCAAACATGAGATGTCTGAAAATGGGAATATAAGTATGAAAGGGGTACCTCACACCCATATTTATTTCAACAGTGTCAAGCAAAGAAAGTTGACAAGGACTAATTCAATAAAGGAAATGTTATAAAAAGAAAAGTAAACTCGATTGTTGCAAATTCTCTGGATATCTAACGCATGAACTTTTCGCGTTTCTTCATCCCGGATCTTTCCGAGCAAAGCTTCTTGTGTAGAGGATTTTGAGCTTTCGAGTCCGCTTCAAATATTAATATCTCACCCTTTGACTCCCTGTTCAAATCGCCCTAGCCCTTTATGTCTGAATCCGCTTCATTAGGACGCCCTTTTAGGTTTTCGTCCCAATTTTGTTTATCAAGACGCCCTTTTCGGGTTTTCATCACCCCCCCTTTTTTTTTAGGCGTAGTACTTCTTCACGGCATCAGAGTTTACCGGATTTGGTAACTCCTTCCCATCTATTTCAGTGAGGATCAAAGCTCCGCCTGAGAACGCTCTCTTCACGATGTATGGCCCTTCCCAATTTGGTGCCCATTTTCCTCGAAAGTCCTTTTGAATTGGGAGAACCTTTCTCAGTACGAGTTCTCCCTCGCGAAATTCTCTTGGCCGTACTTTCTTGTCATGGGCCGTGATCATTCTCTTCTGGTACATCTGTCCATGACAGATTGCTTTTAAGCGTTTTTCTTCGATCAGATTTAGCTGGTCATATCGAGCCCGAACCTATTTTGATTCTTCTAGTTTTGACTCCATTAAGACTCGCAGGGAGGGGATCTCAACTTCAACGGGCAGCACAGCTTCCATTCCATAGACCAGAGAGAAAGGAGTTGCCCCCGTAGAGGTCCACACACACGTGCGATACGCATATAGAGCAAATGGTAGCTTCTCGTGCCAATCTTTATATGTCTCAGTCATTTTCCCAATAATCTTCTTAATGTTCTTGTTAGCGGCTTCCACCGCTCCGTTCATCTTTGGACGGTAGGGTGAGGAATTATGATGCTTTATTTGAAATTGCTCACACACTTCCTTCATCATCTTGTTGTTCAGATTCAAGGCATTATCTGAAATGACTCTCTTAGGCAAACCGTATCGACATATGATCTCCTTCTTTAAGAACTTGCAAACTGCGGTCTTTGTCACATTAGCAAACGAAGCGGCTTCCACCCATTTCGTGAAATAATCTATGACCACAAAAATGAATCGATGTCCATTAGAAGCCTTTGGGGAAATTGGCCCTATAACATCCATGCCCCACATAGAAAAATGCCACGGAGAAGTCATGACGTGAAGGGGCGAAGGTGCTGCATGAATTTTATCGCCGTAAACTTGACATTTGTGGCATTTTCACGCGTAACTAATGCAGTCGCTTTCCATTGTCAGCTAGTAACAACCGAGCCTCGTAATTCGCCTAGCCATAGTAAAACCGTTGGCATGCGTTCCGCAAATTCCTTCATGGACATCTTCCAGTATCTTTCTAGCTTCAACTGTATCCACGCATCTCAGGAGCACTTGATCTTTTCCCTTTTTGTATAGGATGTTCCCATCAAGACCAAATCCCACTGCTATTCTTCTGATTGTTCTTTTGTCATTCTCATTTGCTTGCTCAGGATATCTTTGATTCTTGACATATTCTAAGATATCATGGAACCATGGCTGTCCATCTGCCTCTTTTTCGATGCTAAAACAGTGTGCAGGAGCCTCGTATATGCTCATTTGGAGAGGCATTATTTTCGTTTCTTGGCTTGCTTTGAACATTGAAGCCAAGGTGGCTAGGGCATCAGCCAATTGGTTTTCTTCTCGTGGGAAGTAATTAAAGGTTACTTCTTCAAATTCTTTGATCAGCTCTGTCACAAGATCACGATATTTGACTAACTTCGAGTCTCTCACTTCCCAATCTCCACGGATTTGGTAAATCACCAATGCCGAATCCCCAGATACCTTTAAGATTTTGATGTCTCGCTCAATAGCTGCGCGAAGTCCCATGATGCAAGCCTCGTATTCCGCTATGTTGTTGGTACAGAAGAAATTTAATCTGGCAGTGAATGGGTAATGATTCCCTTCTGGTGACACTAAGACTGCTCCGATCCCATGCCCCAATGCATTTGATGCACCATCAAAGCTCATCTTCCATGATTTCTCATTTGACGACTCGCATTCTTCTTCTGTAGTGCACATCAAGTCTTCGTCTGGGAAGTCAAATCTCAATGGCTCGTATTCCTCAGTTGTTCGAGTCGCTAAGAAGTCAGCTATTGCACTTCCTTTTACCGACTTTTGATTCACGTAAATGGTGTCGTACTCTGATAGTAGGATCTGCCATCGTGCCATTCTTCCTGAGAGTGCAGGTGATTCCATCATGTACTTTATTAGGTCCAATTTTGAAATTAACCTCATCGTATGATACAGCATATATTGTCTGAGCCTTCGAACCACCCAGACCAAAGCACAACAGAATTTTTCAATTGACGGATACTTCACTTCACACCCCGTGAATTTCTTGCTGAGGTAGTAAATCGCCTTTTCTTTTTTCCCTGACTCATCATGTTGCCCCAGTGCACAACCCATGGAATTTTCAAACACAGTTAGATACAATATTAACGGTCTCCCGGGAGTTGGCGGTACTAGCACCGGGGGGCTGGACAAATATTGTTTTATTTTGTCAAAAGCCACTTGGCACTCCTCGTTCCATTCTCCGGGATTGTGCTTCCGAAGGAGCCGAAAAATTGGGTCGCACTGGTTGGTAAGTTGAGCGATAAATCAGGCGATGTAGTTCAACCTTCCTAGAAATCCTCTGACTTCCTTTTGTGTACGTGGAGGTGGTAATTCTTGTATGGCTTTTATCTTGTCCGGATCAACCTCAATACCTCTCTCGCTGACGATGAAGCCCAGTAATTTCCCCGAGGTTGCTCTAAATGTGCACTTGGTCGGATTAAGCTTCAGCTAGAACTTTCTCAGTCTTTCAAACAATTTCCTGAGGTTTCCAACATGCTCTCTTTCTCCTCGAGATTTGGCAATCATATCGTCGACATAGACTTCCATTTCTTTGTGCATCATGTCATGGAACAGCATCACCATTGCCCTCTGATATGTTGCCCCAGCATTCTTTAATCCGAATGGCATCACCTTGTAGCAGAATGTCCCCCACATCGTCACAAAGGTAATTTTCTCCATATCTTCGGGAGCCATCTTTATCTGATTATAACCCGAGAATCCATCCATGAAAGAAAATAATGAATGTCTCGCTGTGTTATCTACCAATGTGTCGATGTGTGGTAAGAGAAAATTATCTTTTGGGCTTGCTCGGTTCAGGTCGCGATAATCTATGCACATTTGCACCTTACCGTCTTTTTTCGGTACTGGGACTATATTAGCCACCCATTCTGGATATTTAGAGACTTGTAAGAAGCCAGCATCAAATTGTTTTCTTACTTCTTCTTTTATCTTTAGCAACATTTCAGGCCTCATTCGTCTTAGCTTTTGTTGGATGGGTTTGCATTCTGGCTTCAGTGGGAGCTTATGGACCACTACATACTTGTTCAAACCTGGCATGTCCTGATACGACCATCCAAACACATCTCTGTACTCATGAAGCAAGGCGATCAAATCATGTTTGGTGTGCTCTGAAATGGAGGTCCCAATTTTCACTTCTTGCCTCTTTTCTTCATTTCCCAAGTTCACTGCCTCAACAGATTCTTCATGGGGCAGAATCTGTTTATCTTCCTGTTCTATCATTCTCAGTAAGTCCGGGGTTGAGACATAATCTTCAGCATTTTCGTCAACTTCGGATTCTCCTAAACAAACAACTTGCTCGAAATCGATTTTAGGACTTGTAACGGGATTGTTCACGTCGTCGATATCTGAGCACCTGAAAGGTAAATGGAAAAGAAACTATAGAGGGGCATCGAGGTACTGGAACCTACAAACGCGATACTATGGCATGATATGAGATATATATAAAGACAGACTATGAAAGGAGGGAATAAATATGAAGCCAATGAGAATGAGAGACCATGACAAAATGCATTTTCATTAATGCTCATTTAAAAGCTAAATAGCCAACATAAACTCTTATAATAGATTCCCCCACAACTTAGGGGCATACAAGAAGTGAGTATTGAGCATTACTTTGGGGAAGACTTAGAAACTACGAGAAGGTCCACGGCAGTCCAGTTATTCAAAACAAATCCAGGGGGCTTGGGCGTATCATTGAAATGTCTTTCTCTACATCATTCACTCTTTCAATGACGTTTATGCTGAAGTTCTGAAGGCCTTTTTCAACCGATAATGATGTGTTTGGTGGATTATCTCTCCCCGGGTATATCATCCCTGCAGATGTAAATGTTTTCGACAAGGGCGGATACGTTATGGGCTCCCATTCCACTTCCCGACCTGAGGCTCTTGCAATCCTCCTTTCTTGCTCTTTCTGTAACTGTTTCCTTCTTTGTCACACGTCAGGCTTGAATCCTAAACTGTATCGAGCCTTGTGATGTACTGGCTTTAGTGCTCTGGCCATTCCTTGCTGGTACTTTCCCAACCCTTTCTTCGCTCGGGCTCCTTTTCCCATAGTCAGCTTGATTCCCATCTTGGTATTCCTCGATAATTTGGGTGCGGGGATTTTATTTCCTTCAACAACGAATGTAGCATTGATAAACTCGAAGGAGCAGAAGGAACATTCTACTGTATCTTTATTTGCTTCAATGTAGGGCGTGTCAGTAGCGACAGACGCAACAATGTCTTCTTCACCAGCGACCGTGATCAAATGGTTATCCATGACAAACTTGACCTTTTGATGGAGAGATGAAGGAACTGTCTCGGCAGAATGGATCCAAGGCCTCCCTAAGAGGCAGTTGTACGAAGGTGCGATGTCCATGACCTGGAATTCAACATCGTATGTACACGGGCCCACTTCTAGAGGAATCTCGATCTTTCCCATGACCTCTCGTCGCGTCCCATCAAACGCCCTTACCACGGAATGACAAGGCCTTAGGTAAGACATATCAACCGGCATCCTAGACAGTGTACCCAAAGGCATGACATTGAGTGCAGACCCGTTATCAATGAGCACGTTCGGTATTATATAGCCTTTGCAACCGGTCGTGATGTGCAATGCTTTTATAGAACCTCTACCATTTGGTGGTATTTCGTCATCACTGAAAGAGATGAAATTATCCGCATTCAAGTTGTTCACCCACCTATCAAGCTTTTCGACGGGTACGTTGCTTGGCACATACGCTTGGTTTAACACTCTTAATAAAGTGTTTCGATGTGGTTCCGAGTTTAGCAGTAGAGATAACACTGAGATTCTTGCTGGTTGCTTGTTCAATTACTCCACGATGTTATACTCGCTATGCTTGATAAACCTTAAAAATTCATGTGCTTCATCCTCATTCACGGGTCTTTTAATTTCCTGTTCGGATGGAATTTCAGTCTTGACCACTGCCTCATGCATTGGTGCCTTTCCTTTTTGATTCGAGCCAATGGTCTTCTTACTTGTTCAACCACCTCGGGGGAATAACATCTCCCGCTACGGGTAAAATGCCCCACCTCGCTAACATTTCCATTCGTAGCCTCGGGCATGGTAATGTTGACATCGTATTTCTAAGGCACTGACTTGTCATCCTTGTAAGGGAACGGAGTTGGTACTTTGATTATCATCTTTGGTTCGACTTCCTTCTTCTTGGCCTCATAATAAATTACCAGAGGTCGATCAGCACTATAGGGGATGGCTGGTGGTTGATTATTAGAGGCGCATATTTCCCTTTCCTCGGCCTTGTCTGTTTTATCAAAGATCTTGACCTCCTTATTGTTCATCATGTCTTGGAGTAACTCTTTGAATTCCTCGCAAGACTGGATGTGATGCCCTTCTATGTCATGAAAGACACAAAAACTTTGACCCTCTATACTTTCCTCCTTGAGACTTTTCTTGAACAAGCCCTTCTCAGTCATTATTTCCCGTACTTTCCATAAAGGCGTTCTTATCTCCGAAACGCAACTTTGGCTCGCCACTTGTCTTCTTGTGTCACCACACTCACGTTCCCTTCAGCATGGTTAGGGAGCGGATTTCCAGCCATACTATTAATACCATCAAATCGTAAAATGCCCGCATCAATAAGACCTTGAACCCTTTTCTTAAAAGCTAGGCAATTTTCTGTAGAATGCCCCCGGTTTCCAGCATGGTGCATGCAACTAGCGTTGGGATCGTACCATTTTGGGTATGGAGGTTTCAAGGGTGCCATATAATATGGGGATATTAATTGTTTTTCTAGTAATTTCGGGCATAGCTCTCCATACGACACCAAAATAGGGGTGAATTGAAGTTTTTCAGGATTGGGTTTTGTTGGTCTTTGTTCATTTTTGGGCTGACTTTGAGCGGGCGTAGTACTTGGCGGGAATATAGTGAATGGTCTTTGGTTATCGGTGGCATAGACGGGGTAAGGGGGAGGTGTTTGATAGTAAGGGTTTTGAGGAGGAAAATAGAAGTTCGGAGGTGGGCGAAATTGAGGTCGTGGTTGGGTTGGGTATGGATTAGAAGCATAGCGACTTCCAGTCCCCACCATGTGAGTTTCAGGCTCTTTTTTCTTCATGGGTACTGGTCTTTTCAAACTCTCAGGACCTTCCATCTTTCCACTCTTGATGCCATTTTCAATGAGCTCCCCAGACATTACGATATCGGTGAAGTCCTTTGTGACGTTTCCCACCAGTTTGTCGTAAAATGGCGCTTTCAAGGTGTTGATAAAGAGGACTGTTATCTCACTTTTAGTCAGTGGGGGCTCTATTTGCGTCGAGACGTCCCTCCACCTTTGAGCGTATTGTCTAAACATCTCTGCTGGCTTCTTTTCCATCACCTGCAGCGTTAGTCGATCAGGCGCCATATCGGAGACATGCTTGTACTGTTCGCAAAATGCAGATACTAGGTCCTTCCATGATTGGATCCTCTCTCTGCTGAGTTGATTATACCATCGAAGGGCTGATCCGATCAAGCTACCTTGAAAACAATGTATTAACAATTTGTCTTCATTCACATAACCTGCCATCTTCCGACAAAACATGATAAGATGCGCCTTTGGGCATCTCGTTCCATCGTATTTTTCAAAATCTGGCGCTTTGAATTTTGGGGGTAGGACCAGATCTGGTACTAAACTGAGCTCTTTGGCGCTCAGTGCAGAGAAGACTCCAGTACCCTCTACCGCTTTGAGTCTTTCTTCTAGACTCCTATACTTGTCCTCGGCATCATGTTCCTTCGTTCTCAGCTTGGCTATTTCTACCGGATCATCCAAATCCGGAACTATTGGATTAGCGAAATTATCTCTGGAATTCGACGCAAACATACCTTGCCTTAGATGAGCATGTGGTGCGGGTCGTTGCTCTAGGCCTACCGGTTCCCCTTGAGGGTATCCTCTTTGCGTTGTAGGGACGTGGGGTGGAGTGAATCTTGGGAGATAAAGCGGATCTTGATTAACTCTCGAATGGGGTTCTGTAACATCAGGACTTTGTACGGGCCCTTTTCCTTTGACCAGAGTTGATATCATCTCCATCATTTTGGTCATTTGATCCTTCTGCTCGAGCGATTCCTCTCGGGACCTTACCATCAGATCCCTTGCTTATTGCTGCAACTTGGCTAACTGTTCTTACAACTCTTTCTGGATTCTTTCCATTCTTTCGATCCTCTCATTGAGTTCGGCGTCCATAGCTCTAGTTCTTAGACGTGTCCTATAGGGAAGACGTGATTCCAGATTCGTAGTGTCACAACTGCGGATTATATGATTTTAGCCTTAGTGAATGATTAAGGTGACATGATACTAATGTATGCAATGCAATGCAAATGTATGGTATGAATGCAAAAAAAGTGTCAACTCTGATTCAATTCTCCATAGAAAACTTTCTTAGAAAACAAAGCTCTTTACATAAGATAGATTACAAGAACAACCTTGCTCTAACGCCTAAGGCTTTAATCTTCGTCAGTAAGAAAGCTAATTCTCGTCCACGATCCGACCGTGTCTCCAACTGTACACTCAATATGTCAGCTTGTATAGCTAGAGTCTGTAAATGCTCGGCTATCTCTCATATCTGGGTTATAGCCTCCCCCATGAGGTAATCTCTATCTTTGACTTGATTCTGAGAATGGTACAGCTCCATTTCTCTTCGTTCTTCGTTCTCTTTTAGATATCCAATATGATTCTCACAGTTCTGCAGCTCCATTTCTAACTCTTCGGTTTTCTTCTCCATTTCTTCGACTCTACTCAAACGTGCCTTTAATTCTCTTACCGAGTTACGGTTTCGATAATAGTCAAGGGACCTTTCCAACTCCGCCACTCTAGTCTTCAATTCGTTTCTTCTGTTTTGGCCTTCTGACACTTGCTTTTCTAGGATCTCCTTCTGAGCCTTCATTTCTTGAAATTTCCTTTCCCATTGCTCGGTCTTAGCTCTCTCCTCTTGTAACTCTTGTCGCCATTGACTCGAAGTCTTTCCTAGTCCCGCAGTTCTCATTGAGAGACGCATCTTCTTGTAGTCCCCCTTTAGGCTATACAACTCTTCTTCGGCTTTGCTCTTCCCCTTTTCTATCTTTTCTGCTTCTGATTTCGTATCTACATCCAACTTCAAAAGCATCTTCTCTTCCTCCAACTGCTCAATTTTCTTCTCAAGCTCTGAACTTCGCTTTACAAAATCTTGCTTTATAATTTCTAATTCCGTTGGTATCATTTGCAAGCGTTCCTCTATAGATTGAGCATTATCAGAACTTGGTCTCGAGATATTGTCGTTGATTCTTTTGTTTAGCCACACTTTATACTCAAAAGTCGCCGTTTCGCCTACAGTCAACCTCTTCATCCGGTAGGTTTGCTTCCAAACATTTGCACTTTCCTTAATCTTCTTCTTATAACCTTCTCCTGTATAAGAGAATTCGCTTCGATCCAACCCATGTGTTGCTGGCACGAACTGTCTAGACTGGTATTGTCTTGCTGCTAGCGAAGGGGCATACCCGATGACTCCCAAAATTCCGGGTAGAGGGACCCAATTAAAGTCTCCGTATCTATAAAGGATCTCTCCAGGCACCATCCATGGAGCTCTCCACTCAATGTCTCCCTCCTGAAGATTCTGAAGAATTGTCCTCCATCCTTCTTTCGTTATATCTTCTCGTCTTGACACGGCCACTTCCTCTTTTATCGGTGAATAATCCTTATAAAAGGGTCGACAATAGACTTTATCCATCTTCCAAAAATGCCCATAAAACCATACCATTAATAGTTGTGCGCATCTGATAAACCTTCCTTCTCCCGCTCTTCTGCATGTGTTTAACGATCTGAAAGTCTCTGTAAGAATTGCTGGGATAGGTGTAACTTGTTTATCCAATCGATCGAACAAATCCATCGCTGCTTCATCTATGTGTCTTAGGGCTTTTGGGAAGATGACTAGTCCGTAGAGGCTTAAGGCGAAAATATCAACCTTCCTCCTCACATCAGGGTGCGTCAAAATCAGATCCCTTAAATTTACCCAAGGAATACATCTCCCTTCTCTTTTCTGTTGAATCTTGGTCGAGATCCACTGTTCACTCATTCCCGTAATTTTCATCAACTTCCTTGCCAAAGGAGGGACATAGGCAGGCCTAATATAAACCTTGTCAACTTGCATCTCAGGAATACGAAGTAAAGCGGTATATTCTTCTATTGTTGGCACCAAATCCACTTTCCCAAAAGTGAAGCAACTGTATGCGGAATTCCAAAACTGGACCATAGCCCGAAACAGGTGTTTATCTATCTTAACATCCAATAAGTGAGAGATATCACCATAACGGTGGCAAAACATCTGTTTAGCTTCATCTTCCCAATGGGTCCAGATATCCCGCAACTCTTGAAGCTCATTTTGTGTCACGCTAACACGGGTGAAGTTCCTCAGCTCCGACGTATGACCTTCAACTAAGCTATCTCCTTTTTCTAACTGCAACTTTTCTGACCATGTGCGCACGGCCGCATTGTCCTCTACTTTATCAAGAAAGTCGTTTCCCATAGCAAACTTCCTATCTCAGCAACCGAACAGAAATTGACACCTCTACTACATGGGATGTTATGCAAATCAAACAAATCAACACAAGTTAGTATTGCATAATCAAAACAAGCAAAATATCATTAAACGCTTATCTGGGTAACTATTTCGACACTATGCCTAGGGTAGGCTCTAGGGCTTCTATAAGGGGTTCGGTTCTACAGAGGGGTACCTGAACCAGCAGATTCCTCGATCCTCACCCATTATAGGCTCATACGGACCGAGTTCAGTTCAGGGGGATACATTTCCCTATGGCCATGCGGAGGTGAAAACCTCACGAAGCACATAGGTACGGATGTATCCCGGAAGCAATCCACTAGCCCATGCGGAGGTGAAAACCTCACGAAGGCTTAGTTTCTTACTCCACTTAAAGGTGTGACCATAATGGTCATGCAATGCAAATGCAAGTATTATGAGACTCAGCAGTGTAGCAGTTACAGCACGAACAAATGCTTTAGGAGAAACATGATTTTTCCGTTGAAACAAAAGCAATTTTTCAAGTTCTCAACCAAAAGGACAAAAATCAATCAATTTTACGGCCTGACTCTTGAAGTCCCCAGCGGAGTCGCCAAGCTGTCGTAACCATTTTTTGACAAAACGGGAATCGACTTTAAAAATAGGAAGTCGCCACCGATCTTGTTAGGTGTGATCGGATCACCTTTGAAAATATTTTGGTCTTCGAAATTCGAGAAAACGGGTTCGGGAGTCAGTTACGTGCAAGGAAGGGTTAGCACCCTTGCAACGCCCAAAATTGGTACCAAATTGATTGATATTGTTCTAATGCTGAAAACTTGAAAAGATTTAAGGTAAAAATAGCGTTCGTCAATTTGGGATTGAATCTCAAGATTATCTCGTTTCAAAGGAATAAAAGTGTCATACCCAGCACGTTAGGATATGACCCATTTATACTCTGACACCGAGATCATCTTTGATTTTCAAAACATGTAAAAGAAAGAGGGTACTTGAGTATTCAGTCGAACGAAAAAATCGACACCCAGCACGTTAGGATGTAATTTTCTGTACTTCTAAACACACAAATATTGCCTCGTTTATAAACTTTCAAATAAGTGGTTTGAAAAATGACTTAAAATACTTTTATTGAATCATGAGAAAAAGAAATATTGTATCAAACATGAAAGAATCATACGTAGATACAACACTTATACAAATGGAAAATAACAATATGAACATATAGTTCAATATATATAAGGCCAATAGTCTCACCACCCTTTTTTGAAAATATTAACATTATGAAGAAATAACAAAAGCTAAAAATATAGCTACCTGAAAGCAAATTATACTAAAATATAGCATATTTAAAGGAATAATAATCAAATAATATACATTAAACATATATAAATGAAAGGAATAAAATTGACCTAAAATAACGTATATATATAATAATAAAGATATATAAAAATAAAGTAAGTAGTACTTAATACGAAATAAATTATCTACATAGTAAATATACATATATCAAATAATGTAAAATATATCCATAAAATTTTGATATAAATAATATGTAGGTATAACAAGTATACGTGTAGAATTAATGAAAATATCGGGTAAATGACATAAATAATAGCTAAAACAGTTTAAAATATTTTATATTAAATATTAATTAAAGGAATGACTAAAGAGATCGATAAACAAATAAATTAACTAAATGACTTAGGATTATATAAAAAATCAGAGCGAAATTAGAGGGCCAAAAGGCAATAAATCAAAAATGAAATCTAAAAGGGGTTGAAATACAACGCGCAGAAATTAATAAGGACTAAATCGGGAAATATTTCAGTTAACCAAAACGCTGCGTTTGAGTAGGACTATACTGCGACAGAATCAAAGAACGGAGGGGCTAAACGCGTAAATATCCCTTTTAACGAAGAAAGGCGCGAATCCGGGTCGCCAAGCCGGTCGACGCGCAGATCCCTCCCCTTCTAGACGGTGTCGTTTTGTTTTCCACTTAAAGGCCCAAAATTCCCCTTGTCTTTCCTTTCTGCCATTGCGTTTTAAAAAAGGGAAAGGAGGGGAGGGTTATTTGCTCTGCTAGGGTTCTTTTTTGAAACCATTTCGCGTCGCCGATCGACTTCCTCGGCCATCTTTTGAAAATCCTTTTTAAATGATGACGGAGAAACCCTTTTTGAGCTCGACTCTGACGACGGCACGGGTCCTCCAACGACACATTTGCAGGTTCCAGTATAGTCTCCTTGCTTTTTTGAGTTTGTTTTTTTTTTTGAAAGCTTTAAAATAATAAAAATATAAGACGAAAAGACGAACGATAACAGCAAAGTAAAATCGGAATCAACCTTTGGCTTTTCGATTTCTTTGATCTCTGATATTCGAGGAAAGAGGACGACTGCAAGAGCTCTGTTTTGGTTTCTTTCTTGATTTTTTTGATTTCTGAATGCCTGAAAAGGGGTCTATTATTGAATGTTTATTTTCTTTTACTTTATTCTATTTGTTCTGTTTCTACTTTTGATCTCAGGTGCCTCCAAAAAAAAGTCCCCGTTACACTGTTTTTGGGCGGCTTTATAGCCGAAATATACAACATCTGGTATTATTAATCTATTATTTCGTCCATATTTCTCTGCTTCCTTGTTTCTGTTGCTGCCTGTTTGCTTTGTTGGGCATGGGCAATAGTGCGAAAGGTGGAGGCCGAGGCGTCTGGAAAGCTCCAAGTGTCAGGGACGTGGGCACGGAGAACGACGCGCGTGGGAAACCGAAATGACGCGTGGCGCGTGGTGGCGAACGATCCGTTAGTGCGCATGGTGGGTAGACGATGGGTCGGCGGCTAGGGGTGATGACTCCCTAGGGTTTTCTGATTTGGCTTAGTCCTTGGGCCATTGTAATTGGGCTTGGGTTTTTAGAAATTGGGTCTGTGGAATGGGTCATCTGGGTTAGTTGGGTTTAGGGTTTGTAAATGGGCCCTGTAATTTGGACTTGTTTGTTCTAGTTTGGGCTTGTAAAAAAAACTGTTAAAATGGACTGTTCAGTGTTTTTTGGTTTTATATTTTGGTGTAAATCTGGGTAATTAGTAGGCTTAATGGATATGGACTTTTTTATTTCTTTATTTTTATTTTTGGGGTTTAAAATGGGCTGTTCGGGACCCCGGGCGAAAATGGTTATTACATTGAGTATGGCATGTATAGGGGCTAGACATAGTGAAAAGTTTTGTTGTTTTGGCCAAGTGTGTTGGCTCCTTTAAAGATGAACACTTCTGTAAAATGGTCATATTTAATGGCTCATTATCATTATTTATATATGAAAGGATGATGTTATTCATGAATGTGTATGATACATGATTGAGTTTCTTGGTAAATGGTTGAAGGTGATTGATGTTGTATGAGTTATGTAACGCCCCAAATTTGGGCCTAGAAGAATTGGGTTATTGGGCTGTGGGCTTTGGGCTTTGGATTTTAGAAAAAAAAAATTTAAGTGAGCGAGAAAAATGACAATTGGCATGTGGGCTTTGAGGATTAATGAATTTGGAGTGTCTAGAGGTGTTGGAGATGTCTTGGGATCAAGTAAGGGTAAAAGAAAAATTTTGGTTTTAGCCTTATGGAACAGTGACTTCAGTTAGTAGGCCTTTTTAATAAATGAAGATGAAATAGTACACAAATAGGCTTGTGGTCCAGTGGTAAGTGGCGTCACTTGGGAGCTATAAGGTGGCGTGTTGTAAGCTGAAGAGGTCCAAGGTTCGAGGCTTAGGAGTGGTATTTTGTGGAGTGTTTATTTTATTGTATGGACGGCCAGAGTTGTGTTGGTTTTGAACTCTTTCCATGGAGAGTTTGAAGTAAACAGGTGTGTTGGATGTGGAGGAAATTTCGGATAAGATTAAGGTGTTACCAGGGAGAAAAGTCAGGAGATGAGGAGAGGGAGGAGTTGGTGCCGAATGGGACTGTGGGGGGAAGGTAGGATTTGGCTTTGGCTATAAAAAGAGGGTGCCAAATTCATTGAAGGGTTCCTTGGGTTCTGTCATTTCTTCCTTTTCTCCCTCTCAGCCGAATTCTTTCATTTGCCGAAAAAAAACCCATCATTCTTTTTGCCGAAATTCCTATTAGAGTTGTGTTCTTCTTCTTTCTCTGAAAGCAAAATTCCCCTATAGCCAAATTCTCTTCTTTGCCGAATTACCATCATCCTTCCTTGCCGAAATCCCCATTAGTGCCGAATCTTTGTTGTTTTTCTCTATCACAAATCAGTTGGTAGCTACTCTCAGTCAAGGTTAAAAGTCGAATCTAGTTCGGTAGTTATCTAGGCCGCAGGATCTAAGGTTGGATTCGGTAAGTATTCTGTTAACTCCCCTTAGTATGTTTTGTTAAAAGTCGAAGGGCGATCTAATTTTTCATTATCGGTGATCTTGTATTAACAAGGTTAAGGATCGGAGATCGCAAGCGTGGTAGGATCATTAGCAAGGGTAAGGCTACTCAACTCGATTATGGTTGAAGTGAATGGCTGAATGTGTGGATGAGTTGTGTGGATTACGAGTCACCCAAATTTTGATAGTGTATGTGTGAGTGTAGATCTAGGGAACACTTGTGATTAGTAGCAAAGGAAGGGCCATTAGAACCCCGTGGCACACGGTAAGGTTACGGTAAGGTTTTGGCTTTTGAGTAAATATTTTGATTAAGTATGAGTGGTTGATTGAAGGTTGGTTGGTTGTAGGGTCATGACAAAGGATAGAATAGCATGTCACGGTATCCAGGTGTGTACAAACACTACACACACACATGATTTCGATAATGCCAGAAAGCTGAAAAGCCGAAAGTGGCTAAATGGGCCTGGTGGGCCCTGAGGCTAAGTTTGATAAAATGGTTTGATTTAATTATATGAATTGGGTTAAGCAAGCATGTTACATGATCTGAAATTGTTTTGGGCCTAATGGGCCATAAAGATGTGACGTGGCCATTATGGGTTATATGAACGTGAAATAGGTTTGATGGGCTTTTTGGGGACGTAGACTAGTATGCTAGGTTTTATGGACTTTAGGCTTAGTACTGAACAACTCTTAAACCGCATAAGACTTTCTAATAATTAAACATGTCTGTGGATAAGTCGTTAGGTTAGAGTGTGGTAACAGGCATATGCATGTCTAGGATTGGATCTAGGGAGAGCTTGGTACTTAAGCGGCCCTAGTGGCCCACCTCCTCTTCTCTGGAATCCTACCTGGTGCATAGTGTCTGTTCACTTTAGCCGCAAGGACTTGTTAATAGGCCAAAGTTCATAACTAAAACCCGAGAGGGACCAAATACCCTAGATTTGTAAAGTTACTAAAATACCCCTGATTTGAAATTACCAAAATACCCTTGGTTTGAAAAATCACTAAGATAGCCCTGAATTGTGAAATTACCAGGATACCCTTAATTTGCAGAATTGCCAAAACATCCTTGATTTACAAAATTTCCAAAGTACCTCTGATTTGCAAAATTACCTAGATACCCTTGTAGAGTAGATTTACAGAAATACCCTTGGGCTGTGAAATGATGAAAATACCCCTATGTGATGAGTATAAGTTTATGGATGTTACTTATGTGTTTGATGCATTCATATGATATTCTGCTTAGGATGCATATGGGTGGGAATTATGGTACGGAGGAAGATTTGAGGATCACATAGTCGCTTGACGACCGTGGATCCACCGGTAGCTTTAAGCCCATTATATGATTAGCAGCTTTGCTGCAACATTAAGTAGTGCCGCTGTGAGTGCTACCTTTGGTGTGTAGAGGATGGGTGGGTCGATTTAGAAATCCCCACAGGTTTGTAAGGTTGGAAGGAAAATGGTGTGTAGCGGATAAATTTTTGGGAGGGTTTTGCATTACCTTGTCTTGCATATGATATGATATGATATGATATGATATGATATGATATGATATAATATGAGGTCATTGTGGGCTAAGGCCCAAGACCAACAATTTCGATAGGGATTAGGCCCAATGTGAATATTTCTATGTTGATTTGATTGCCAAGGGTTGAACATACTAAGTTTTGAAACTCACACCCTTTATTTAATGTTTCAGGTAATCCTCAGTAAATGGCTCGACGTGGGAGAGGACTCGGAGATGGCCACAGTACAAGATGTTTAAATTTTTATTTTTATTATTTTGTTTCAAAGGACATGGTTTTAGTTGCTTTACTTTCGTTGGATGCAATAAGGCCTTGTACTTTGATCTGATTTTAAATTATGGGTTTTGATGTTATCAGCTAATTGAATGCTCATCCTAGTTTGTTTGGGTTTCCCTAGACTTAGTTGTTTAAACATTTTATAAGGCATAACATTTATGCTTGCCCCTAAATCAGCTAAAGCTGTAACACCCCTTACCCGTAATCGAGCCGAAACAGAGTTTGAGGTATTACCTAACTGATCTTACTTAAACATCTCAAATAGGGTTATAAAAATTTCGTTTAAACCCATCCTTTGTATAAACTTGGCCTAAATGGCCCTAAACATACTTCCGAGAAGTTTGGAAACTATTCTGGGAACTTTTATGAGTTCGAGTAACTTTCTAACAAACAGGGGTCACACGCCCGTGTGGGTCTAAGACATGCCCTTGTCTTCCACCGTGGTCTATACTGACCAATTCCACACTGCCTTGACACGACCGTGGCCATAACCTGTGTTCTAAAACTTAGCATTCTGACTTATCCACACGGCATATACACACACCCGTGTGCTTTAACCGTGGGGTGCATTAAATTCCAATGCAAAGTGCAAACTTCACACGGCCTAGACACGCGCCCATGTGCTAGTCGTGCCTCCCACATGGTCGAGACACACGCCCGTGTGTCTACCCATGTGGACAATTATCAGGCTATCTACCAAGCCCTCTTCCACCCTACATTACATACATTCATATGATATTTCAAACATTCTCAAATCATCAATTAAAACACATGAATTAAAGACATTTAATCATAAGAGAAATAAAGTCTCCATCCCATACACTAGGGAGAACTATATCCAATACAATTACAAACAACTTAAGCCATCATCTATGGCTATACACAACCAAACTATAAATTCTATTAGGCCAACACAATTTGGCTACATCTATTATAACTTAATCAACTTTAAAAGAATCCCTATACATGCCATGACTCATAAGAACTTGAAACACCATACCAAGCGTTTATTCGATAGTGTGAAAACATCTCCAACGGCCTCCAACCCGAGCTAGTTAAAATAACCTATAAGAGATGAGAAAAGTAAAAGAGTAAGCAATAATGCTTAGTAAGTTCATCTGCTTAATCTGAAAAATATTGATATTCATTGAATATACATAACCACAAAGTATTATACCGAGTTTTTCTCATTAACACACGGTAACTTACTCAACCATTTGTGAAGCTTACTCATTCTATCTCTTACCACATTCTTACCATGCCACAAGCCAATTGCTCGTTTATTTATTACACATTCCTGCAATGATCACCACAAGATCATATAAAACAACACATTAAGCATTTTCAATTAGCCACTCATGCTGCTAATCTCTCAGTGGTTTCGCACTTAGCCCACCATTAAATCTCTAATAAGGTGATATCGCGCATAGCCCACTGATCGTTTACACTTATGGTGATTTCGCACTTAGCTCACCAATCATTTATAAGCGATGGTATTGCACACAACCCATCGATTACTAATTAATCAGGTGGTAACGCACACAGCCCACTGATAACAATATAATTGATGGTATCGCACTTAGCCCATCATTAACATCCATAAGGTGATATCGCACATAGCTCACCGTTATATACATTTCCCATTACTCTTAGATTCAATTCTCTTAACCTCTCATTAAAAGATATTTCATACATTCATAGAGTAAATATACATTCCATACAACGTTGGAATATTAAATTAACTCCTACGTAATTGCAACATTTGCACATGAACTTACCTCGATGTCGAAAGGCCCAAAAGGGACTTTTTGCCCACATTTCTCTTTTCATCCGTTCTAGGTCCGAAACTCGTTTTCTTTGATCTAGAATAATGAAATTTACTGATTTAATCATTTATAAATCATATTTCACCATAATATACACTTTAGGCAAAAAAGACTATTTGGCCCCTACACTTTGGCAAAATTACAATTTTGCCCCTAGGCTCGTAAATAAATTTTTATCACATTTTCTCGTTAAACAAGCCTAGCTGAACATTTAATCCTCTTACAACTATTCACAATTCCATCAATTTCATGCCTTAATGAACAAATTACAACTTTTGCATTTTAGTCCCAATTAGGTGCTTTCATAACAACACCTTTCACAAAAGTTATTTATCACCATCCTATCCTTCATTTTCTTCCATGAAAACTCATCAAACAACATAAACTCTATCATGGTAAGTCCCTAGACTTTCAACCATGTTGCAAACTAAACCCCCCTTTAGCTAGCTTAAGCTTTAGGGGTCTCAAAAGTACAAAAATCATCAAAAACAACCATCAAATTGACTTTCTTGAGTGGAGAAAAGCTTGCTGAAATTTTAAGCTTCAAGAACCCCCATTCTTGTTTGTATTTTCGGTGGAAGAAGAAATGAAATAAAAAGATGATAGCTTTTTGCTTATTTCATCTTATTTTATTTCTTTTTAATTACCTTACATGACAACATTTAATGCCCTTGTCCCCTATGTCTTCCTTTGACCGGCCAAGCTAATTCCGATGGCCTAATTGCACATTTGGGACCTCTAATTTATAAACCATAGCAATTTGGCGCCTCTAGCAAATAAAATAGAACTTTCGCACTTTATGCGATTTAGTCCTTTTTCACAATTTAGCTAGAAATCGCTAAAATTTAGGCACCAAAATTTTCATGCATCCTTATAAACATGTTATAACACATAACATAACATGAAAATAATTTTCTCTAACCTCGAATTAGTGATTCCGATATTACTGTTCTGAATAGCCCCAAAATCGGTCTGTTACAAAAGCATTATTAACAGATAAACTACCAATTAAGCATGGAATTGTAAAACTCCCTGGATCTTTTAATTTTCGTGATAGTTTATTTTGCAACATTGCTGAGCACACTGCGTTTAATTCCACATGCGATTCTTCGTCTAACTTTCGTTTGTTTGTCAAAAGCTCTTTTAAGAATTTCCTTGAATCTGGCATCTGCGAAAGAGCTTCAAGAAACGGTAAGTTAATATGTAATTTCATTAAAAGTTTAAGAAATTTACCGAATTATTCATCTGTGTTGTCTTTCTTCATCGCATTGGGTTATGGTAAACGAGGTTGGTACTCTTTAATTACCGGTTTTGGCTTCTCGTTACCTACCTCGACCTTACCTTTCTCTACCAAATTCTTTTGGCTTAATTTGGGCCCATCTAACCCTACACTTTCCTGAGCTGTTATGGCTTGAAGTTGCTCCTTTGGGTTAGTTTCAGTGTTGCTTGGCAAGCTGCCTTGTGGTCGTTCTGAGATGATCTTGGCAAGTTGGCCTAATTAGTTCTCGATCCCTTGAATCGATGCTTGTTGATTTTTAAGTGTTGTCTCGGTGTTTTGGAAACGAGTTTCTGACACCGCTATGAATTTTATCAGCATCTCCTCAAAGTTCGGCTTCTTTTCCTGTAGGTAGGGCTATTGTTGGAAGTTTGGAGGGGGCTGTTGTCTCTGATTTCCTTAAGCACCCCATGAGAAATTGGGGTGGTTCCTCCAACCTGGATTACAAGTATTACTATAAGGTTATTTTGAGGTCTAGAATTATTACCCATATAGTAACATTGCTCGTTTTTAGCGTTCGGGTTGTAAGGTGGATATTTTGTATTGCTAATCCCTCCTCCATTCATATCGCAGTGCATAACTAGATGTACCTACGAAGAACCACATAAACCATCAATCTTTTTATTTAGCATCTTTACCTGATTTGATAGCATGGTTACTGCATCGAGGTTGAAAACACTGGCGGCTTTTGTTGGCCTTGTCCTCGTGACTTGCCACTGATAGTTATTCAATGACATCTCTTCAATGAATCAATTAGCTATCTAGTTGAGGGGTTCACACCGTTGTAAAAAGTTTGGACCTGTAGCCACAAGGGTAATCCATGGTGTAGGCATCTTCTCAATAGATCCTTGTATCTCTCCCATGCATCGTAAAGTGTCTCTAAATCCATCTATACAAAAGAAGAGATATCATTCCTCAACTTAGCTGTTTTAGCCGGCGGAGAATATTTTAATAAAAACTTTTCGGTCATTTGTTCCCATGTAGTGATTGATCCTCGTGGTAGAGAATTCTACCACTGTTTAGCTTTGTTCCTCAAAGAAAAGTGAAATAACCGAAGACGGATGGCATCATCAGAAACACCATTTATTTTGAAAGTATCGCAAAATTCTAGGAAATTCGCCAAGTGATTGCTTGGATCTTCATCCTGCAAACTATCAAACTGAACAAATTGCTGTATCATCAGTTCAAAATTATTTGCAACAATAGCAGGTCTAACAATACTTGACTCAGATCCTGCTAAATTAAGTTTAGCATAATCATACATAGTTCGAGGAGCATAATTTTCAACCACATCTGGAGGTAGCGGATTATTCTCGGCCATCTCTTCAGTAGTGTTAATTTCGTTCTCTTGCTCTTCTTGTATGTATTGTAGGCTATGCCTTATCTCTCTTCAGTTTCTGCTAACTGTGATTTCAATTTCACTATCATAAAGTAGAGGTCCTGATGGGTTTCTTCTAATCATAAACTAGAGTACCTGCCAGAAGCAAAAAAGAAAATTTAGAAAAATAAAAAATAAAATTTAATTGCAAAAATAATAAAATATGGCTAAAGTAATAAAAATTGAGCGTTCTTAATATTTTAGTTCCTCGGCAAAGGCGCCAAAACCTTGATCGTGTGTCAGAGTCTTAAAATTTATATAATGAATGATCGAACCTAGAAACTAACTGTGACAACGATTGAGGCAAGTGCACCTATCGAACAGTAGTATAGTTTAGTGGCAAGACCGGATTGTCGAACCCAAAGGAACCAAAAGTACTAATACTAACTTTCTTTTTATTATTTAGGCTAAAAAATAAACTGAATTGTTGTTTAATCTAAAAATTAACTAACTACTAAGCTAAAGATGCTGAGACAAAGAGAATGAATTGGGGATAATACTTGTGGGAAGAACCAATTGATTAAGACAATACCCGAGGAAGAATCCACCTAGACTTCACTTGTTATTTAACTCTGAACCAGATGATTTATTCACTTGACTTGATCCGTAGGATTCCCTAATTTATATTAATACCTCTCTCGAGGCTACTAATGTCTAACCCTAGGTTGATTAATTGAAATCTCTTTCTAATTAAAACCCCTAAATTGCATTAACTCGATCTATGGACTCCCATATTAGGTTTGACCCTAATCCGGCAGATTTTCGTCATCCTATCTCTAGGGTTGCGATCAACTCCACTTAACTATGCTAGATCTACTCTTAAACAAAGAATATTCCTCTTCTACCCAAGCACATCAATACTTGAATCAATATCCTGAAATATCAAAACAAGAATTAAGAACACATAATTAAGAACAAATTAAGTATTTGCCATATAGCTCAAAAAACAATAACAAGATCCATCTTAGGTTTCATCCCCCTCAGGTATTTGAGGGTTTAGTTCATAATAATTAAAGATTACATCTCAGAAGAAAATATAAAAGAAAACATAAGAAAAACCCTAAAACCCCCTGAAGGAATTTGAAGGGAAGATCTTCCGTATTGAGTATAACTCCGGCTTCTTGAGATGAATCAACTATCTTTCTTCGAGTAAATCTCACAATTCTGGCCTCTCTGGCTTGGCTCCTCAGCCTAACTGGATGCCCCCTTTTTAGATCACACTTAGGGTGTTTATATAGGCTTTCGGAATGTCTTTCTTCGCCCCTAAGTATCTTAATCCGAGTGAAATTAAAACAGGTCGTGGCAGGGACACGCCCATGGCACACGCCCATGTAAGTCGAGGCCAGGCCGTGGTTGGGTCTGCTAATGGAGGCACGGTCGTGTGGCTTGGGCCCAGGCCGTGTCGATTTCGTACTTTGGCCCATTTTCTCCATTTTTGGCCCGTTTCTCGTTCTTTTCATCCTCCAGTGCTCTTATAAGTATAAAACATGAAATTAAAGGATTAGGAGCACCAAATTCCATAATTCAGGGAATAAATCATCCAAAAGTATGCTAAATATGGGATTAAAATATGTATATATTACGGTTTATCAAATGAGCTCAAACAGCTCTTATGTGGAGTGATGGGGGACGAAGTGGTGTGTTGGCTGGATGGGTGGGTTTTATAACTTAATTGCATTCATAAGCATTTGTTTGACTGTTCTTTGCGCGGGAATATTTGTTTGTTCTGTTTGACTTACAAGTAAATTTATGGTTCTTTTGTAACTGTGTAACTCGGCGTGTATCTAACTGACCGAATAGAACTGGTGATTGTTAGTGAATTGTGATTATCTGATGAGACTTCTATCTCGAGGTTACCGTCTGATCCTGTAAGTATGTTCCGCTGTCGAACTAATCCTAGTCTTCTGTATCGATTTGTAGTTAGATGGTTTTGATCTCACAGAGCTCGAGTAGCTCACCCCATCTTCTGTCCCCTTTACAAGTATATTTCAGAATTTTGGACGGTAGACTGAGTACGCGGAGGTCTCGGACAGTCTTGGTGGAAATAAACTATCAGTTTATATTTTCAGTTTTAATTACTATTTGGTTTTTGAACTGTATGGTTTTATAATACTTTGGTACAATTTTCGATATATGTTTTTAATCGTACAATTTATACGAGTGTATATTAAGTCTTATTGTGAATTTTTTCGACCGGATTTTAAATGACTAAATGGTACGATTCAACATGTTAACTTGTTTGTAAAAATTCACCTACGATCACTTCGGTGATTAATGTAGCATCCCGAATTTGGTCTAGAATTCTAGGCCAGGTTTGGGGTGTTACAAAAAGTCAACTCAAAAGCTACAGTCAATATTGGAATTGCCAAAAGATCACAAGCCAATAATGAAAACTCATGATATGGAATTCAACTTTTGCTCCAATAATCTAATACATATATTTGACTACTTAACTCAAGCTCTGGTTCTTTCAAATAAAGGTCCAACTGTGACTTTTCACTCTTAGTATTGGATACACTTAATTATCGTTTATAACGATCACTCTCATCATAATCTTCTCCCAAATCAGCCCTATTAATATTGAGTTGATGTAAACTAAAATCAAAAGGATCATTATCCGAAACATTGGAACTCCCAGCCAAAAAGGAATATGTGAATTTGGAGTTCTCAAAATACTCATCAAACAAAAGTTTAAAATTGGTAAGAATGGTTTGCATAAAGTTCAAAGCATGAGTACTGTAACACCCCAAACCCGGCCCAGACGTTATGGCCAAATCTGGCGTGTCACATTGAAGTGTTTTTCAAAAACCATGTTTTCATTGAAAACCCTTCTTGAAATTTAAAACATCTACAAAACCTCAGTTTGCATTTGTTTATTTTCTATCATGGTTAATTACAAAGTTATTCCCTTTTAAAATGCTATTGCCTTTAAAATATTATTTGTTGCAGAAGCTTAATTTAAAACAGATGATTTATGAAAACGTGATATTTAAAATTGAGTTGCGAAAACGTAGTGTTTTGAAAACAGTTATCATTTTGAGAAAATCGTGTTCTACTTCTAACAAGTATAAATCATAATGATTAAAATCTCAGATCGAAAGCTATAAAATTGGAGAGGCATTATTACAAATATAAAAACCCAGACGAAAACTAATAGTAAATAAAAACCAAATAAACGAAAATAGGAGCAGTAGTGTGGCCATCTCTGAGTCCCTCGCAGCACCTAACCGTCTAACATTGGGGATTACCTGAAAAGTTAAAAACGGGGTGAGTTTACGAAAAACTCAGTGTGTAATCCCCTTATTAAAGAAACAGTCAGAATACAAAAACAAAATCAGTCTGGGCCTGAGCCCAGTAACAGTAACAGTACAATTCAGTTCAGAGTATATGTGGGCCAAAGCCCAAAACAATATCATTTGGGTCAAGCCCATAACAGAACCAATTGGGCTTAGCCCATTCCAGTAACGGTGGCAACTGGGCTTTAGCCCCCATCAGCCTCTGTCGGGCCTGAGCCCATATCAAAAGTCACATATCACATATATCTAGGCCTAAGCCCATCTCAATATCAGAATCAGTATATGCAATGCATAAATACCCAAACCAACCCTGCACTCCGTCTCATGTCCAACCCTGCACTCCTGTGGGGATTAAATCGACCTACCCAGCCAACACACCAAGCTTAGCACTGGTTACAGCACTAAGTCAACAGAACGGCTCGGCGCCGTAGACAGAACAGCTAAAAGCCATAAATATCGCAACACCGCTGCCGGTTAACAGAACAGCTAAAAGCCATAAATATCGTAGAAAGGCTGAAAGCCTTGTACAGAACGGCAATGGCCGTACACTTCCTCCTTAACAATGTCCCAACCCCATGCAATATGTCAAGTATGTCATGCTCAATCATCACAAGTGTATGCAGAATGGCCATGCTCAGTAACAGTCATTTAAACATATATTAAAAGCATATCATTCACACGACCACGGTCAACTCAGTTAAAACACAGTCATACAATCACAGTCAAATTAGTCAAATTCATAATCTAAGTCAGTCATTTACCCACAAGGGCAAAACAGTCATTTTGTCCTATAGGGGTATTTCAGTAATTTTACAAATAGTGGGGTCTAAGAACTTATTACGACTTCCTAGAGGGTCTATTGTCGCTTCAAGTGACTCAAATAACCTACACGGCCAGAACAGTGTATATGGGCCCAAAACCCGCTATTGGGCCCCACACGTTCATGTGGCCCATTTAGTCCAAATTCACATACGGCATTGCGAGCCTCATAAACCAACCTATCAATGATCACTTACCGAGGATTTTAACCGTGTGGGCCATAAGCCCATTGGTCCCACGCGGCCCATTTCGACCCATCGAGGCCCATAACAGCTCCTGTCCACGAAAACGCACGTGGTGGCCTCTACAGCCTGCTACCCATGATTTGGGGCTTGGTTCCCTCGACGTGCGTTCGCACGCTCGTGAGGCCTCGAATGCCAAGGTTTCAGCATTTCAGCTTATCGGCTTTTGACCGACTAGCAATTACAGTACTAACACACACCTTTTTCGGAATAGCGCAGAAACTCCCGAATGTCAAACCTGAGCCTTGCTTGATCGGATGCCCCTAGCCTTCTTAGACTACTAACAGAATCGATCACCCGATTAATCGTGTATCTGCCTGTACACGGATTCTATTAAAAGATTGAAAACATCAAAAAAATTTAGGAACCTAACACCAGAATAATCGGTTAACATCTTACAATATTAGCCCAAATGATTACCTTAGATTGCGAGATAAGAAAATGATTGACTACCACTGCGATCCTTGACAAACGCCTTTACCCCTTGCAATGATCTAAAAACTGAAAGTGCCACCACCATCATCGAGATGGAAAAAGGGATTCGACCACACGTGAACAACTAAAGAAAACATTTATTAAAGAAAGAGAAAACACTTAGCATCCAACAACACAAGAAAGAATAAGAGCTTTCTGAAAGTCTAGGTGACCTCCAAACCACGACCGACCACAGCGAAAGAAGAACGAGATTGCTATCTAGTTCAAGGCTATGAGCCAAAGGGAAATAGAAAGAAAAATAGAGATTCAGCTTAGTATCAAAAGAATATAGTACTACGAGAGAGAAGTTCGATTATGAAGAAAACCAAAAGAAACAGTAAGAAGAAGAACTATTCAGCCCTAAAGAAACCAAGAAAAAAAAACAACAACATAAGAGTGAAGAGGGGTTAAATTGGGTCGAGAGAAAATAGAAGTAGAGAGATGTTAAGTTCGACCAAAGAAGAATGAGAGAAAAAGACTTCAAAAAGAAATAATTAGAACTAGGCACTTGATTTCTAATGTTTCCGGCAGAGTGACCAAAAGCCAGACGAGAAATAATGTTGAAAGAAAAGAGGACCCAAATGGTCAAAAATGTACCAAGATAAGAAAACAAAACCCAAAAATACCAGAAGAAGTCGGTACCTACTCACTCTCACATTGCCGAAACGTACCAAACTGGTTCCCCTAGCCGAATTTGCACATAGAAGTTGCACAATTCTGCTACAACACTCCTCTCCTCCAAATCCCTTGAAAATCTCTTCAAATCTCTCCCATTACCCTCCTAGATATCCTCTATAACAACCTCTAAGACCCATTCAAACTCTCACCCAACAGAGTTCGAAACCACCTCAAACTCCTGCCGCCTTATGCTAGCAAAATAAATATCCTTTTTGCTTGCAATGGGATTCGAACCCAAGCCCCCCTCAATAGCTCAACACGCCACTTGCCTCCTTGCCATAAGCTCTTTTGTGTCACATTTTATCTTCAATTAATTCAAAGGTCTAAAGGCCAAAGTCCAGGTTCCTTTAAAAGAAAAACCAAAATAAATTACAAGAGCTAAGACTTGAACCTAGGCTCCCTTGCAACCTTAATGACGCCACAACCACTAGACCACATGCTTCCTTGTGTCATTTTTTTTTAAAATAATTTAAAAGGCCTATATCCAAGCATCCAGGGTTTTATCCACTTAAAACCAAATTTTTGCTAAAGCCTTTGAACCCAGGACTTTTCCAACTCCTCTCAGGACCCTTAACCAGTTGAGCAGACATTTAATTGTGTCATTTCCTAGCTCACATAAACTTTTATGCATAGTTTCCTAACCATTCCCTTGCTCAAGGCCCAATACTTCTAGGCCCAAATTCCGGGGCGTTACAAGTACCATAGATTGTTATAAAGCAATATTGCACATAATTTAACTTGTAACAAGAATCTAAAATTGCAACACATAACAATATCAAATAATACTCAGCCCAATATTACTTAAATTTCTCTTGCATTTTCTTAACCATTGGAGTTAAAAAAAAAAAAGAATGAGGACCTTTAATTGTATTAAGCAAAACCTTGTGAACCTTCCAAACCCCTCTAAAATAAAGATTACCCGTTGAATAATTAAAACCAGAAAAACACAAGCCACATCATAAAAGACTTTCAAAATTTTGCAAAGAATAACAACATTTCTCCACTCCTCATCAGAAAGTGCAAATATTTGATAATCTTTATCTCGTTGGCCCCAATAATCTAACCCATCTTTATAGTACAGAGAAGATTCAAGCATCAAATAAGTAGAAAGTGCAAATATTTGATAATCTTTATCTCGTTGGTCACATTCAAATGAAAGCTTTGGTCGGTCATATCATAAAACATTTTCCTACAAATTCCCAACTTTTTTATGTACTTAATTCCATTTTTAATCTTACCTAATTCCATTTTTAATATTACCAAGAACATCATCAACAAGTTCCAAATCAGTTTTAACTATAAGATTCAATACATGTGCACAACATCTAACTTGAAAAAAAAGTACCATCACACAAAAGAGCTCGATTAACATGAAAACAGTTTTTATGACAAGAAACCATAACATCATTATAAGAAGCATTATCCAAAGTGATGCTAAATTTTCTTGTCTATACCCCACTGAGATAAATATAAAATAAGTTCATTCACTATGTTTAAACCATCATACAGAAGAGATAAAGCTCTAAACCTTATGATTCTATTTTGTAGCTTTCAATCTTTATCAACCCAATGAGTAGTAACGCAAATGTATTCATTATTAGTATGCTCAAAGTTCCAATGATCAGAAGTTAGGTAAATTAAACCAAGTGCTTTATGTCTCATCCCAAAATAGGGCCTAAGAGTTTTAGAGGTATTTTAGAAATTTTAGCCTTCAAGTGTTTAGAATTCTATGACATGGCATATCGTTAATGTTTTCAATTATGGTTTTTAGAAAATTAAATCAAATTCTAAAAATGAGTTTTAAATACCTTTAATTTTAAAAAAATGTCTGATTTATAAAAGAGTCAAATTTTTTAGTTTTTAAGAAGCAATTAGACCAAAATTTAAAAACCAACCTATTTCTTCTTCCCACCTACAGTTATTCACGTTAACTCTTCCCTAAAACTAGTGTTGTCGTCCCTTGATTCTCTCTTGCTATTTCAATCAATTTTGAACACCAATTCCTAATCCTCTTTGATTTCTATCACCCTTGAACCTTAAAACCTCTATTTAAACCAAGAAAATCACCCAAAAACTTCATCACCTACATTATTTTCTCCGAACGTGGGCTTTTCCAGATTTGCGTCAAAGCTCATTTTTCTTCCATTGAAGGTAATCATTCTACTTTTTATGAGTTTTAAATGATACCTAGTCTCTTAAACTGAATTTTTAGTCATTAAAACACATATTTTAAATAAAAGCCAAAAATCATGTCTTTAATGGTGAATTTCAGGTTTGTGGATAAAAATGTGGTTTCAAAGTGTTTTTCAATTAGTTTTAACATGATTAGAAGGTTTCTAAACTTACTTTAAAGTTTCGTTAAGGATTTATAAGGATTTAATGAATTTTCATAAAAATTGCCATAAACATGTCAAAAATTTTGATACAATAAATTGAATAGTTTTGAGTAGTTTAAAGGTTGAGAATTAGTCGTAGGTGAGTAATTAGATTAATAAAATTTATTTTAGGCAAACATATTAAGTATAGACCGAGATATTTGAGTTTCAAGTTTGTTAGTTGAAATTTACGTTTCTTGAGGAATATAGCTTAGGCTGGCCTTTCTGATTGGTTTAAGTGAGTCTTTGGTTGAATATTGATTGTGTATATTGTGTGGTTAACATATGTGAAGCATCAGAACCGTTGGAACCTTCTTCGAGCAAGGCGAAAGGCAAGGAAAAGCTAATATACGCTTTTGGCTTTTTGACGAAAGTGTAATCGGTGAGTGTTTGGAATCGTTACTTGTAGACATGATTCATAGTGTTAATTGGGAGCTTAGGAATAGCCTAAATCCCTATCCTAAGTTCTGAGTGTAAGCTTTCTATTTTCCTTGTTTTATTTTGGCAAATATGTGAATATGTGATAATTATGGATTGATTATTATGGCGCAATATTGTAAATTGTATTATGTTGTGGGAATGGCATACCGAATGGCAATAATGATGTTGTATTAGCGATATACAGATGTGTAGTGGAAGTGTTCAAAAGCTGGTAAGTATGTATGTGTTGAATTGCGAAATATGGTTCTAATGTAATTGGTTTTGTATGTGATAAACTAATTTTAATGCACTAATATGTGGATGGATATGTGATGGCTCAATAAGCATTATTGTGGCACTTTAAGTGCAGTTAAATGTGAATTCGATAAATATGCATTGTGTACAAGTTTTTGATGTGAATAGACGAATATGAACATAGATTATGAGCATTAAATCAGTAATTAACAATGTGTAATTGTGATGTGGATATTTTGGCCTTGTGATCTTATGAGACTATTGGATATAGTTGGCATGCCATAGGATTGTAAGTACTCACCTATATGTGTTTTGTGATTTGGGAGTTAAGGCCCTGGGACATGTTGGAGAGATAAAGGAATGTGAGCTAAGCTCCATTCAACGGGACATGTTTGGTGTGTTGGAGAGTATTGCTTTATGCTTCACTTTTGGGATATGTTAGACTCTATGAGTCAATTGGTGTGTTGGAGATTTGTGTATCCGATGAGTGATGATAGAGCTCACTTTATGTTTCATAGCCTCAAGTGTCAACTTATCGTTTAAATATGAACTTATATGTTATGATAATACGATAAGAGACGAATGCTTTTAATTATGAATAATATGTTAAATTAGTTGATTTAAATTACATGGAAACATTAGTATGTTATCATAGTAAATTGTGTATGTAATTGTGGATTGGGTTATTTTCATATAACTTGTGAATGCCTGTGAATATATAAGTTAAACTTGTGAGTTATAAAAGCATGTATATGTTGTTTTAGTCTTGATGAATTATTGTTAAATGAATTAATGAAGCATGAACATGTAATTTTGACTCGAGTGGAATATGGTTGTGAATGTATTGTAGTATACTCTTGATTGACCTTTGATATTGTGTGTACATTGTGGTTACTCTGAGCATTCACTGAGTTGTTTAAGCTCACTCACTCCCTTCTCAAACTTTGCAGATTAGTTGTGTGCTGGTGTGAGTGGTGTGGTTCCAAGGGGTGATCCAAGCAAGTCCATTTTCGTTATTTGTAGGTGTTTATTATTTGGTTATGTTTGGGAATAAGGCAATGTGGTAGTCTTTGTACTAGTATTGGATATGATATTTTGAGTTGTCTCCATGATTTAATTACTCTTAGGATTTTGGGATTTTCTGTGTAATATGTTGACTATTGTTCAGATTTTCTTTTGATGTTTGAAACTATTATTATGGATGTTTCAGTGTTTATTTGACGATGATATGATAGCATGTTGAACTAGTACAAGTTGGAATGACTTATATGCTTAAAAATGTTGTATTTTTTAGGTCTGGAGCAAAGGTATCAATATTCGTATTTTAAAAATGATATCTCTGTATTTTCAAACGTGCAGAAAAATAGAATAGAGATTCGGTATCGATACCTTATCTCGAGTATCGATACTCGGGGAAGAAATATTGATACTTGGGCAGGGGTACCGATAATTTTTGAAGTTTGGGTTTTAAATGAAAAACAGTAAGCAAATTTGGTATCAATTTTCCAAGCGGTATCAATACCTCTTGAACAAAATTTCAATACCATGTCTTTAGTATCGATACCTATGTTGATGTTTTGAGATTTAGCTAAAATGGACCATATGCATTTTTATTTATTATTTTAAGGCTATTTGATGTATGTTAACGTGTAATGACAATAACTAAAGCTTAAGATAGACTCTAAACCTGTACGAATGTTAAAATGGGAAACGTTTTGTTGAGAATGAGTTTTTACTTGTTGTGTTTGACATGAGACGGTGGTGTGACATCCTATATTAGGGCTTGGCGAACAGGCCGAGTATAGAGTGGTACACTTTAACCAACTTTTCTTTAACATGGTCTCTCTCTTTTGCATAATACATTAGGACATCCCTAGCAACCATATGTCTACTTATATTCTTAAAATTAGGACTAGCAATACTCATTATGTATCTAAATTTTGGTTCTTCGATTGTCCTAAATGAATGCTTACCACACACAAGAAAAGCAGGATCAGCTCGACAACACTCATCAACATCAAACTTGTAGTTTTTTATAGATGTACCACCTCCTGAGGATGATTGAGTGGCTCTGGTGTATTGAGTGATATCCTTATTAATTTTTTTCAGACAATTATTTAGATGACGTCTTAAATGGGAGGTTACACTAGAAGATTTAGTAAAGATTACATTGTGCCTTCAATTTGTCTTTTTTCTCACACCTTTAATTTTCTAGAGAGATCCGAGCATGCATAAAGGTTTTAAGTATTTAAAATTGGCTTATATTTCAATCAAGAGAAGAGTGAATTAGAGTATTTTTGTAGTTATTTTAATTAAGTTTATGTTAAGTAGTTCATTTTTGAAGCTTTTATTTTAATAATGTATTTCTACCAAGTGAGACACTGAAAATATGAATTTTTATCCTTAAAGGTGGATAGTAAAACATTGAGAATGTGGACGACAGAAGATGTTGAATTTTAACATCTGAATCCCCAATGCTGTAGCAAAATCGTAGTATCAAGTCTGATGGGAGCAGATTGAATATTCCACATTTAAAGAACACCACA
Source organism: Gossypium australe (assembly GCA_005393395.2). Taxonomy (NCBI): domain Eukaryota; kingdom Viridiplantae; phylum Streptophyta; class Magnoliopsida; order Malvales; family Malvaceae; genus Gossypium; species Gossypium australe. The sequence continues at coordinate 78,816,159 of CM016625.1, read as the reverse complement.
TCAGATCTTGGGCTTAACCCATTTCTTAGTCAATTGTTTATGGTGTCTGAGAATCAAAAAGAATTAGGCTCTGCAAAAAGTGAATGACCCAAATACTCACAAAAAGACAAAAATAGAAGAATAAAAAAAATAAAAAGAGTTGACCTAACCTCCACCATCTTTTGGGGATATAAATACCTCCTTTTCAACAAAGAGAAAAGGAGGCAGCCCCTTGGTACAAGGGAGAACACCTATTTTCAGAAAAGTAGAAGTTGAAAAAGAAGAAGATAAGAATAGGAAGAAAGAGTAGAACTGTTGGAGGTGAATCACCTTATTTGGTTTGAAATCGTTTCACCTTTCTCTTTACGTTTTGTTTCTTTTCTTATTTGTATCTTGAACCATTACTGAGTTTTTCTTATTTGTTTTTAATTTAATTTTTATGGGCTAAACATTTATTAGCTAGGATAACTATGGAACCTTAATCTAAGATTATTGGTACTTTGCTAAGGATGCTTAATGCAATATGAGGTTTATTCATTCAAGTGTTATTTCTGAAAATGTTGTAATTAATAGACTTAAAACTTGAATGATGCATGTTTAATTTCTTCGATTTTAATTTTGTAATGATATAGACATATATTGTTACCGTGCATAATCTTGTAGGAATAATGCTTGCAAATGTATTCTTGACGTTAAATTAGCATAGACATGTATGTTAGTTTAATTAAAGAATTGAAATATAGTGACTTTAAGAGAAGCCTATAAGCTATTTGATTTTGGATTAATAAATTGTCAAAAGACGTAGCATTATTGCAACTTCGTTACCAGTAGTTGCAAATGATGAACTAGAATTAATTATTCTAGTTCATCATTTCTTCATTACTAATTTGTATTACTTTTTTTAAATTGCCTTGAATATTTTTATGCATTTAATCAAATTTGTATTTACTTTCCAAGTTGTCATTTGTTAACTCGCAATTTATGTTTTAAAATCAATCCATGTGGAGACGATAACTCTAGTATCTATTACTGTTTTACTTGCTAGCAATTATGTTCATTTACATATCATAATAAAATTCATGACAGTGTATAAATTAACTATAATTCTAAGAGCTGTGAAAATCTTTCAAAATCATAATATAATAATAAGTTATTTAATAAATAAATTTAAATAATTTTATATGTGCAGATGACTGATTATAATTATAAAACAATCAATGCACCTTTTTATTAACAATAGTGTACATTAGTACTTATATATAGATGTATCGATTTATTGTATTTAAATTAAAAATACATTTAATTAATTCATATATTTTATCTATAAAATATTTATACATACTATAATTTAGTTCATATATAAAAATTTAATTAATTCATGTTTTTCATATATAATTTTTTTACACATTCTATAATTTAAATGCATATATTAAGATTTATTTAAATTTAAAATTATTTTTTTAATAAAAAAGTGAAGAAATTGACACTTATTTATAGAGTAAAATAGTATAAAACTTAACACTTATTTATAAGGTAAATGTGAGCATGGAAGTATTCTCTAGCTAATGTGGGATTAAAATTAACATTTTAATGAATTAAAACTAAATTTAATGAAAATACTAAAAAATGAATTATGGGAGTATTCTCTAGTCAATATGGGATTAAAAATTAACTTTTTTTTAATGAAAATAGTGAAGAAATGAGCTATGAGGATATTCTCTAATCAATGAGGAATTAAAATCAACTTTTTAATAAAAAATAGTGAAGAAATTGTCACTTACTTATAAGGTAAATGGAGATATGAGTGTTTTCTAGTCAATACGGGGTTGAATTTAATTTTTTTTAATTAAAATAGTGAAGAAATTGGCACTTTATAGGGTGATTGTGAGCATGAGAATGTTCTCTAGCAAATGTAGAATTAAAATTAACTTTTTAATAAGATTAAAATTATTTTTTAATGAAAATAAGAAAGAAGTCAACCGTAAGAGTATGTGAGATTAAATTTAACTTTTTTAATAAAAATAGTGAAGAAATTAGCACTTATTTATAGGGTAAGTGTGAGCATGAGAATGTTCTCTAGCAAATGTGGAATTAAAATTAACTTTTTAAGAAGATTAAAATTATTTTTTAATAAAAATAAGAAAGAAGTCAACTGTAAGAGTATTCTCTAATCGATGTGAGATTAAATTTAACTTTTTTTAGTAAAAATAGTAAAAAAAGTGAGATATGAAAGTATTCTCTAGCCAATGTGTGGTTAAAATTAACTTGTTTAATGCAAATAGTGAAGAAATAAGTTACGAGAGTATTCTTTAGTCAATGTAGGATTAAAATTAATTTTTTTAATGAAAACAGTGAAGAAATATGAAAGTGTTCTCTAATCAATGTGAATTAAAATTAACTTTTTAATGAAAATAATGAAGAATTAATCACTTATTTATAGAGTAAGTGTGGGCATGAAAATGTTCTCTAGCCAATATGACATTAAAATTGTTTTTTAATGAAAATAATAAACATGTGACAATATTCTCTAGTCAATATGAGATTAAAATTAACTTTTTAATGAAAATAATACAGAAGTGAGCTATAAGAGTATTATGTAGTCAATAGACTTATTTAAAAGATATATGGAAATGTTCTCTAATCAATGCAAGATTAAAATTAACTTTTTAATGAAAATAATGAAGAAATTGACACTTATTTCTAAAGTAAGTGCAAGCATAGGAGCATTCTCTAGCCATGTAAGATAAAATTAAGTGAACCATGAGAGTATTCTCTAAACAATGTCGCATTAAAATTAACTTTTTTAATAGAAGTAGTGAAGTGGTCTATAGAGCAATCTCAAGTCAATGTTAGATTAAAATTCATTTTTAATTAAAAATAGTGAAAAATTGGCACTTATTTATTAGGTAAATGTGAGATATGAGAGTATTCTCTAGTTAATATGAGATTAAAATTAACTTTTTAGTAAGATAGTGAAGAAATTAACACTTATTTATAAGGTAAATGTGTGCATGAGAGTGCTCTCTAGCCCATATGATTAAAATTAACTTTTTTAGGGTATTAAAATTAATTTTAATAAAAATAGTGAAGTGAACTATGAGAGTGTTCTTTAGTTAATGTAGGATTAAAATTAACATTTTTATTGAAAATAGTAAAAAAGTTAGCTATGAGAATATTCTCTAGTCAATGTGGGACTAAAATAATTTTTTTAATAAAAATAGTAAATAAATTGGCACTTCTTTATAAGATAAATATGAGATATGGGAGTGCATTCTAGTTCATGTGGGATTCAAATTAACTTTTTAATAAACATAGTGAATAAGTTGAGTGTAACCCCCTAAACTCGGCCTAAAAATTTACACCGAATCTCGAATGCTACATTGACCACCGAAGTGATCGTAGGTAAATTTATACAAAACAATTTTCATGTCGAATCGTGATACTTAATCATTTAAAATCAGTTATTCAAATTTCAGTTAAGATGGTATATGTATATGCAAGCGGAATAAAAACGATTATAACTTAACTCAAAATTTGTACCACAGCTTTATAAAACCCTACAGCTCAAAATCTGAATAACAAAATAGAAACTGAAAATATAACATTTACTAAATTTTCTCCAAGACTGTTCGAAACCTCCGCACATCGAGTCCATCGTCAGAATTCAAAAAAGTACATGAAACGGAAACACTAAGAGGGGGTGAGCTACTCGAGCTCAATATGAGCCTGAATTAAGACTAAAGGCAGAAACTCATAATTTAATTCAGAGGTGTAATGGACTTACAGTCATGAACAGAAATAGATACCAAATGCAATCAAGCAAAGCACACCAATTACACAGAACACTTACACGCTGTTGTTCAGACAACAAAACACAGACAGATAGTCGTACACCCAGAACACACAGAAAAATATGCATATGAGATGCAGTCAAAAAATATAACTCACCCATCTAGCCAACACACCTCTCCGTCCCTCGATCACACCTCATAAGAGCTGTTAAAGCTCATCCAACCAATCACACCAATTAGGACCCCAGAAGGCCCATCCAACCCTACACACCACATATGTGGACTAAGCCACTCAGATAATAATACGCAGTAGAGCTAGCGTATATGTTGTACTGTGCAATGCAGTATACCGCTGTACAGGTAAGTCGCAATTTAAACTGCCAAATCAAATAACGATATGCAGTAGAGTTGACATACGTACAGTACAGTGCAATGCGATAATCCATTGTACCGAGATGTTGCAGTTAAATTGCCAAATCAGATAGTAGTGCGCATCAAAGCTGACGCATGTGCAGTACAATGCGATAAATCACTGTACGTATAAGTCGTAGTAAAACTGCCAGATCATATTAGAATTAGCCTCCCTTCTCTTCACAACCCAACCCAAAACAATTTATACAAATGCATATATGCATTCAATCTCACAGAACAGTAACACAGTATCAAACATACAGACAGAACAGATATGCACACGCACCCAAAGAACAGATATCAGTTTCAAACATCTCACATGACAGTCACAGATACACTCAGGCCGAAGCCCAGATCATAATTCTTAACCAGCCTGACTAAAGATCAGCCAAGGCAAATACACAAACAAATGTTCAGATCAAAACACACAGAATCAAAATAGATGTCCTAAAGCCACACGCCCGTGTACTTTGGCCATGTGGACATTCCTAGGCCGTGTGGGAGGTCACAAGCCCGTGTAAAAAGGGGCACACGGCCGTGTAACTGTGGCACACACCCCTGTGAAGAGAGGCACACGGCCGTGTGACTGAAGCACACGCCCGTGTGGACTAAGGACATGGCCGTGGGAGCAGGCCGTGTAACTCTCTGTCCATTTGCACTAAATTCGAATACAGGGTTGACACGACCGTGTGAGGGTCTCACACGCTCGTGTGCCCACCAGACACGACCGTATGTCCCGAAAAACACGCCCGTGTGAAATCCCTAAATCCCCAAATTAGCCACACGACTGTGTAGCATCAAATCACTCAAACCCTAATCACCAAACTCACGCACCCGTGTACCCGAGGGACACGACCGTGTGAGAAACGATAAAATTCCCATGTCAGCCAAACGGCCATGTGGCGCCAAATCTTGCCCGAACACCCTAATTTCTAATTCCACACGGTCGTGTGTTCCGACACGCCCGTGTGGCCTCGAAAACACCTACAAACAACCTGAAAATCAAGCTTTTCTGATCACTAAATCGACCCTCAGTCAATGGGACTCAAAGGCACACCAACCTAAGCAGGTTCCCACGTCATTTAATAGTACTATCGAACTTTAACAAACAAATTCCGAAAGACACCAACATTTGTCATATTCTATCAAAAATAATTTTACACTTCACAATTAAAATAGAAAGTTCCAAAACCCACACCTGTTCGCAGTCGGAGATGGCCAAACACAGACTCGATGATACTGAAGCGAAGCACTTCCAAAGACCACTTTTCAAAAAGAAAGAGAGAAGCAAAACAAAGAAAAACCCTTAAAAAGAAAACCAAGAAGAATACGTCCCCAAAAAAAAGTAAATAAAATTAAATAAATAAATAAAATATTTACAAAATAATAGCTAAAAATAAAAATGTATTAGTTAAAAACGCACACACTAGGACTCGAACCAGAACCCAAAGGTATACTAGCATTCACACAACCACCAGACCAGTAGGTCTATTCTAACATTTAAATGCGCCACTAAACTCAATAACACCACCAACTCATTGACCCTAACCACAAAACCCAAAACTTCTAACCCCAAAATTCGGGGTGGTACATTGACATTTATAGAGTAAGTGTAAATATGAAAGTGCTTAGTAGCCAATGTGAAATTAAATTTAATATTTTTAATGAAAATAGTGAAGAAGTGAGTTATGAGAGCAATTTCTAGGAAAATAGTGAAGAAATGAGCTATGAAAATATTCTCTGATCAATATGCCTATTTAAAAGATAAATGTAAGATATGAAAATGTTCTCTAGTAAATATGAGATCAAAATAAACTTTTTAATGAAAATAGTGAAAGAATTTACACTTAAGGTAAGTGTGAATACGTAAGTATGCTCTATCCGATACATAATTAAAATTAATTTTTTTAAGAAATTAATATTTAATTCTAATGAAATAGTAAATGAATGAACTAAGAAAGTATTCTCTAATCAATGTGAGTTTAAAATTAACTTTTTAATGAAAATAGAAAAAGTGAACTATTAGTATTTTAAAGTTAAGGTGAGATTAAAATTACTTTTTTAATGAAAATTGTGAAAAAAATTATCTCCTATTTATAAGATAAATATGAGATATCGATCTGGGATTAAATTATATCTCAAAGTGAGATATGGAAGTGTTTTATACTCGATGGGGGATTAAATTATATCTAAAAGTATGTATCTTTTTATCTTATTAATTTATATGAAAAAATAAAATAAATAATAGTTAAACCAATAGAACTCTTTCATATAAATATATTATATATAAATAATAATACAAATAATATATAAACAATCTTAAAATATAAGCTCTTTCTCATAAATATATGAGAGTGTTCTCCATTCGATGTGAGATTAAAAATTGATTGTATAAAAAATTATTACATGTCAACAAAATAGATATACCATGTGTCAAAAAATTAGACTGTCCCATCTGTTGCAAACGTAAGACCATGTAATAATATATATATATATATATATATATATATATATATATATATAAAGGATGAATGGATAAGTTATTATTTTAACCATACAAATAATTAACAACTAAAAACAAAATTAATTAAAATAACCATAATACCTCTATTAACTCTTATGGGTCTAAAGGAACTGGTTTTATATGGTTTTATATGATAGATAGATAGCTAGATATGTATATATACTAGGGAGATTAATTTTACAAATTCACATTTATTCAGATTTACCATCTAAGATCATATTATCTATTTTGAAGAGAATGCTTCTCCTCAGATATCTTCGAAAAATAAAGATCCTCAAAACGGTCCCAAACCTCTAAAGGTACTGAATTTGGACATATTCGGGTCAGACACATACTTGTATTAACACTAGAGTCCAAGCAATACTGTCAGCAGAACATCCCGTAAAAGACAAGATAATACTACACAATTTGCTCAAAAAAAAAAAATACTACACAAACCTCCAGAGGAACTGCTTTTCAGTATACTATGTATCTATATCCTACGTTCACTCTCGAGTCTGAATAATATATTAAATATCACATCTCACAGAAGGCAAAATAATATACTATGCTGAGATTTGGACACAAACCTCTGGATAAACTTCTTTACAGTATATACCAAGACAAACATATACTTGTATCTAACACACACGCATGAGTCTGAGTAATATAGACAACAACACATCTCATAGAAGGCAAGATGATTAATACTACATGTCGAAATTTGGACACAAACCTCTGGAGGAACTACTTTTCAGTAATAAACACTGAATTTGAAACATATACCTGTATCGGACATTTACACCAAGCCTAACTATCAACAACATATTTCATAGACTGCAAGATGATTAATACTAATATAGATCAAGCTTTGGAAACAGATGCATATCATGATAAATTATTTCAGCCCCTATTTTCCAACCATTCTAGTAAGGCATACAAACTAGGAAGAATAAATTAAACACAGATGTGATAGTTAATCACTGTACAGAATATTAATGGCTGAAAAAGCTAAACTAATCATATATCAGTTTTAAACAAAGATAATTCAAATCTACCTCAAAACATGAAAGTCGCATTTGTCCATGGTATCTAATGTTAAAGAGTCTGCTTCTCCTCATATAACTTCAAAAAATAAGGATCCTCAAAAGGGGTCACAAATCTCTGGAGGAACACTTTTTCAGTACACACCATTATAGAATTAACATTGAACTTCTCGATCAAACCTTTGGATAACAGAGCCTTAAGAACTGAACACCTAGGAATAATTCTCTTCTCCAAGCTATACGAAAGAAGAACCGGATGGTTTGCAGTATATGAAGATTTGCACCCCATTGTATTGACAAAGAAATCCATATTCTCTGTGATCTTGTGCTCGGAAAAGAGCATACACCTAGGATACTTCTCAAAAGCAGAAACAATATCTTCATCGGACCAACCCCATTGCTTAAAAACATTGAATTTCATTTCCCATGTTGATTTGCTGATTTGTATCAAAGCTTGAAGAGCTACAAGGAAAAGCTGCTGTAAAGGATTAAAACCCAATTTCTTAACTTCTTCAGTTGCTCTTCTGAAATTTTCAGGATTCACAGCAAAGATTCTTGGGTGAACAAGTAGTTTATTCATAAGAACCGTTTCAGGAACCCCTTTTTCTCGCAAAATTGCGAGATTTGGAGTGAAAACGAACTCTAAATTACGTGTAAGAATGCCTGAACAATTCTTGTAAGCCAGAAAAACCTTATCATCACTACACTGAGTTAAATCCTTAAAGAAATTGAAACTGGGGACAATTCTGTTATCTAAATCATATTCTAAAACATGAGGGTTTAAAGATAAGATTCTTCTAAGCTCAGAACTTGAAATCCTTTTGGAGTAAAAGAATTGGAATTTAGGCAAAAGGGATTTATCAGGATTTGCCAAAAGCAATTTAGGTCTCCTATTAATGAGGCTTCTGATTTGAGATTGTGAAAAGCCATGGTTCTTGAGGAAGCCAATTACAGAGTCAGGCTTTTGGGGGGATTCAAAGTGGACTGTTTCAGAAACTGAGAAAGCAGATTCTGGAGAGAACCCACAAGAGTTTATAAGGTAAGAAACTGTAAAGGAGGGTTCATAGCTTGGAATCTTTGAAATGAATCTAGAAGTTAATGAATTTTTTGCATAGTTTTGAATAAAGCTGAGACAATGGGATGCTGGTGAAATCCCTGCAATCCCACCTCTAATGGAGATTTGTGTTTTGCAGAAGGAACAAAACATGGTTTCAATCATAAAAAACTGGAACTTTCAACTTTAAGGAATAGTGAATTAAAGACCACAATGATGGGAAAATAAAATAAATAATCTTCAACTTAACTCGTTATTGTCTTGGTCGGCTAGGCTGCATTCATTTGAACCATTTTCTTCGTTTTCGGCATGCCTGCAGCTTCTGATTTTGCAATCAGGCGGCCAAACGGGCGGCTTTTCCATATATTGAGGTTATACCTGGAATTTTCTTTTCTTCTCTTTTCCAGGTTAGTACAATTGAGTTAATAATATTCTTTTGAAGTTTTAAGAAAATAGAAAATTTTTATAAACATGCTATTTTAGAATTTAAAAAAACTTTAAAACTCCAATGTTAAAACTATTAAGTGATATTATTGGGAAAATATAAATTATATTCACACAACTGTTAGTAAATGTTTTTTAGTTATTCAATTATGAAAAGTTACAAAATAATTATTTAATTATTCATATTTATTTTTTGGTCATCAACCATTGAATGATTAACATAAAAATCATGTCATAACTTTTAAGATTGACGTAATAATAAATTTAATTCTTAATGTTTATATTGTGTGTCAATTAAACTTTAATTTTTTTTTTAAATTTAACCTTCAATATTTACACATAATTCTAAATTATACTATTTTTATACAAAAATGTAATTCAATTCACAAATTTTAAATTAGATATAAAAACAAAAAAAATTGAAAAAAGTTGTTTGTTGTTAAACTAGATAATTTCCAACTATATTGTTTTTCTTGTACGAGAACTTAATATCTTTCGGTGACAATTACCTTATTTTTTGTTAGTTTGAGTTGACACCATTGATGAAACAAATCAATGCTTAAAAAATTTTTGAAGTTATTAGACTTAAAATTGGATTGGATTAACAAAGCGAGAACTTTTTGTTCTCAAGGAATTGATTTGGGCATTTTCCAAAATCTAAGTCATTTTATTTGTTGTTGTTCCTCTTCATCTTAGGCCCGAGAATACCAAGAAAGGATGAATTGATATTCTAAAATTTTCTATAAACTTTTCTAAATAATAAAGAAATGAAAGAAAAGTTTGGACAAATCAGTTTATAGTAGTTTAACCCCAACTGTCTACCTCTACTACCTTGGTATACCTCAACTAAGGATTTCGCAATTCACTATACTTGAGTTGTTACCTTCCAAGGAAAATGTATAACATTTACAATACCTATCTCTTTCACAGTGCTAAGATAGAACCTTCCCTAGAACCCTCTAGCTTTTACATGGCTCAACTAGCAATCCTTCTAATCTCCATAAGGTTTTATATCTAAAAATCTTAAGTATACTCTTTACAACAAAGAGATGTTGAGCAAACTAACAATGAATGTAACACCTCTAACCCGTCTTCGTTGTTGGATTAGGGATACAAAATATTACTGAGCAAAACAGAACATTTAACTTCACAACAGAACAATTATACAAATTAAATGCTAACATATAATAATTAAATCTAATTATGGCAAAAATACACTTATGAGCCTTAAATCGAGTCTACGGAGCCTTAAAATAGTTTGGGAATAATCTGGGATCAAATCAACATAATTCAAAAAATTCTGGAAAAACTTGAAAATTTTTGAAACACGGATCACACAGCCGTGTGACATAGTCCAGTCTGTGTAAACATTCGAAGTCTGGACACACGGCTATGACCCAGCTCATGTGTTCGCCTGTGTGCATAGTCAAAATAGGGCCACACGGCCGTGTGCCAAACTGTTTGTGTATTCGATGTCAGATCACACGACCATGTCGCTAGGCCGTGTAACTCTCTCTATGACCGTGTGGACCAATCTGCACCTAAAAATCAATAAGACACACAGTCGTGTGAAAGCCCGTGTCCTACATTTTATGGAATTTGGTCCTTTCCCCAATTAAGCATATAATCGATAAAATTTTCTTATCAGAATTTTCATATGACATTCCTATCACAATGCAAATCATACAATTATATTAAATTAAATTTTCTTTTCGACTCGGATTTGTGGTCCCGAAACCACTATTCCGATTTCACTGACAATAGGCTGTTACAGTTACAACTTTCTGAAACATTTAGACTTGGATAATTCATATCATTAAGATACCACATGATAAATGATCATAAACCAAGTCATCGTTATAATAACATCTCATTGTATATAATCAAAAGGACAACACTCATTCGAGTTAACTTTAGAACTTTAGCCGACTCACTATGTTGCTCACACAAGCTTGAGAGTATTCGCAACACATGCAAGATCTTAAGTCATCGTTACGGTTTGTATCACTGGTACATAGTACCTGCTAAATATTCACCGACTCAAAGCCTGCTTGATAAGCACCGGCTCAAAGCCTGCTAATAAGCATCGGCTCAAAGCCTATTAAATAATCACCGGCTCAAAGCCTGCTAAATAAACAACGACTCATAGCTTGCTAAGTAACCACTGGCTCAAAGCCTACTAAATAAACATCGGCTCAAAGCTTGATAAATAAACACCGACTCAAGGCCTGCTAAATAAACACCGGCTCAAGGCCTTCTATTCAAGTACATCACGTACTCACTATGTTCATTTGTTATTTATTTTCTAATCATTCACTCGATAAATAACAACATTAAATCTAATTATAATAAAGCATGTAATAAGTAAAAATCATTATATACATAGAAGTAGTAGTACGAACTTACCTCGACTATAGCGGTTGTAAAAGTAAAGTCGATTATTAATCCAAAATCTTAGGTTTTCCTCGATTCAAATCCAGTTGATTCGTTTCTTGATCTAGATAATAATTTTCATTCAATTAAACAATCCAAATCTATAACCCACATCAATTGTGAATTTACAAAATTACCTCTAATATTTTAATATTTATGCAATTTAGTCCTCAATCCTAAAATTTACAAATTAACCACAATTAGCAAAAATTCATGTTAGCTGAATTTTATGGAGATTCTAAGCAACCCATATTTCTCATCAATTCACAATGTTTACCTTATTTTTTACCATTTTTACAAATAAATCCTTAAACCTTACAATCATCAAAAATCACTTAACAAAATACCTATATTTAACTACCAACCTTAATAATCTATCAATTAAATTCACAAACACTTTCAATTCATTCATGGCAAGTCCCTAAAATTTTAAAAATTTTACAAATTTATCCCCAGGCTAGCTAAATTAAGCTAATACGATAACAAAAACATAAAAATCATTAAAATAGACCTTAAAAACACAAGATGCAAAGGGAGAAGTTTGGTCGAACCTCCTTGACTCAAAAATGGTGTCTTTCAGCTAGAGGAAGAAGAACATCAATCGTACCTATCTTTTCAATATGGCATATTTGCCACATAAACCCCTGTACCTATCTTAAATTGATCAATTAACTAATAGGAACTAACTTTTACAAATTTTATGATTTAATCATTTTTAATTAATTAACTAACTAAACATTACAATTTCTTAACCAAATTTTAATATGACCATAATAACACTCCGTAAATATTTAATAAAATATTTACAAGCTTGATTTATAGAAACAAGATCCCGATAGCTTATTTTCTAAAACAACTTGACTTTAGGGACACCACTTAAACGTAATTATTCTTTCAATTAATAAAAACCATTAAATCAAATTTCAACGTAATTTTATATTTAAATCGTAAATATTAAGTAATAATATTTACGGACTCACTCATCGGATTTGAGGCCCCGAAACCATCATTTCTGACATCATTGAAAAATGGGCTGTTATAATTGAAGCTCCAAAAGTAAATATATGAGAGTAAAAAAAGATATTAGTGATCGTGTGTCAGAGTCTTAAAAATTTATAAAAAGAATGATCGAGCCTAGAAACTAACTATGGCAACGATTGAGGCAAGTGCACCTATCGAACAGCATATAGTTTAGTGGCAAGACCGGATTGTCGAACCCAAAGGAACCAAAAGTACTAATACTAACTTTCTTTTTATTATTTAGCATAAAATAAAAGTGAATTATCAATTAATCTAAAATTAACTAACTATTAAGCTAAAGATGCTAAGACAAAGAGAATGAATTGGGGAAAATACTTGTGGGAAAAACCAATTGATTAAGACATTACCCGAGGAAGAATCCACCTAGACTTCACTTGTTATTTAACTCTGAACCAGACGATTTATTCACTTAACTTGATCCATAGGATCCCTAATTTATATTAATACCTCTTTTGAGGCTACTAACGTCTAACCCTAGGTTGATTAATTGAAATCTCTTTTTAATTAAAACCCCTAGGATTGCATTAACTTGATCTATGGACTCCCATATTTGGTTTGACCCTAATTCGGCATATTTTTGTCATCCTACTTCAAGGGTTGCGATCAACTCCGCTTAATTATGCTAGATCTACTCTTAAATTGGGTTTTTGCTCCACTGCCTAAGCACGTCACTACTTGAATCAATATCCTGAAATATTAAAGCAAGAATTAAGAACAAATTAAGTATTTATCATATGGTTCAGAAAACAATAACAACACCCATCTTAGGTTTCATCCCCCTCAGGTATTTGAGGGGTTTAGTTCATAATGATAAAAGAATACATTTCAGAAGAAAATATAAAACAAAACATAAGAAAAACCCTAGAGATGAATCAACTGGCTTTCTTCGAGTAAATCCCACAATTCTGGCCTCTCTGGCTCGGCTCTTTGGCCTAACTGGACGCCCCCTAAAGGTTGGCCTCTAGGGTGTTTATATAGGCTTTTGGAATGGCTTTCTTTGCCTCTAAGCACCCTAATCCGAGTGAAATTCAAACAGGTCACGTCAGGGACACGCCCATGGCACACGCCCATGTAAGTCGTGGCCAGGCCGTGTTCGAGTCTGCTAAGGAGGCACGACCGTGCGGTCCTGGGCCCAGGCCGTGTCGATTTCGTAATTTGGCCCATTTACTTCGTTTTAGGCCTGTTTCTCGTTCTTTTCATCCTTCGGTGCTTTTCTAAATATAAAACATGAAATTAACGGATTAAGAGCACCAAATTCCATAATTCAGGGAATAAATCATCCAAAAGTATGCTAAATGTGGGATTAAAATATGTATATATTACAGTTTATCAAATACCCCCACACTAAAGCATTTGCTTGTCCTCAAGCAAAATTCTCAACTCACAATTAAAACGAACTTCCTTGATTCATAATATTCATCAATAATGTTCCATCATAATTCAAAGGTAATTCATACATTGATAATTTAAGTAGAAGGGTCCTAAAGATTCAAATAATCAAAGTCATAGTTTTTTTAGCATAAAAACATAGGTGTTTTCCCCTAACCTAAACAATCACCTTTAATTCAAAATCGACAAGAGTTGACATCATCACTAAAGATTCACTCAAATCACTCAAAGTGTTTAAGGTTCAAAATTAAGCACTCAAAAGTCGAACATGAAAAGTTAATCCCATAGGCTTGCATGAAAAACAAATCTCCACCACTGTAAAATGAGACAAATCAATTTTAAAAAGGGTTGTAATAGGGCTCGGGTTAAAGGTGTGGATAAAGGCTGAATTAGAAGGTTAGAATAGAGATTGAATTTACAATTTACCTAACTAGAAAAATGAACTATTCCTAAATAATTACATCAACTAAAATCTCATAACATGAGCTTCTTCTCAAGGTGTGGAATTTAAACGTATAAGCTCACCTAATTATAGAACTAATGATGAATACTCTTTCATTTTTTTAAGAAAAAATCATTACAATAATAAGAAAGAACTTTAACAACTGAAATATAGAACATAGTTAGGAAACTGGTCAAAATCAAATCTCAAAAAAAAGGGAGTCAAGGAATGGTGGTAACAAATACAAGATGGGTTTTGAGGTAATATTAGTGGGTGAGTCAATAAAAGGGTTGTTAGGATCAAAAGGGTTCACTAAGGGTTAATTGTGAGGGTAAGCTTTTTAGTGGAGTGAGTGGGTTAAATCCTAAGTGCCTTTATCATCTTTGTATATCGAAACAATAATGTGGTCTTGACATGTATAATCGAAGCAAGTTCTAGAATAACAAATCAATGTTGACACACTCATAATCAAACAGTAAGCACGAAAGGATGTATGCTCTAAAAGGCTCAAAATCTCACAAAAATTATGGGTTTTTGATATCAACCTTGTAAATTTCAAATTTCAAGGTAATAATTAGATTCAGGTAGACAACCTAACAAAATTTTAATTTTTGAAAATAGACTCATCATGCTTGATTCTCTGGTCTCCTAAAGTTTAAATCATCACTGTACAATTATCAATGACTTAAGCCAAAACATATCAATAAAAAAATCATAAATCAAAAGAAATTTTATTCTAATCGTAATATGAGAAAATTACCTAAGAACAAGATATAATTCAGGGATTTTCGAATAATACTATAGTTGACCCCCCCACACTTAATATGTACATTGTCCTCAATGTACAAAGATATATGACAATATAGTGAGAAAATCAAAAGATAGGGAGAGAAGTGAAACTTCCTAAATTTTGGATGAAGTCAAATGAAAAGAACCCGGATAGGGTTAGGCAGAGGTGGGGGAGCGCCTCGAATCGTTTAAAACTGAATCTAAATGGCATGAAGAATAAGAAAAAAAAATAAAGGAAGTAAAAATAAAAATAAAAGTAAGAATAAAAGTAAAAATGGAAAATGGATATGAGTTTAAAAAGAAACGGGAAAGGGGACGAAGACTTTGGGGGGGGAAAGTGAACAGAAGAAGGGGATTTTAAATAGAGGAATGGCCCATACCCATACCTTGGGCGTGTTATGTCACACGGCCGAATCGCACAGTCGTTTTGAACTTCATGCATTTCTCCCACGCCCATATAAAGTGTTCGCTCACCCGTGTTGTTTAATCAGTGTCACCCACGGCTTATAAGCACGGGCGTGTCGCACGCCCGTGTTCTTTAGTCAGTTTCGACCACGGCCACATCGCACGGCCATGGCATTTTATCGCAACCCGTGTTTTGAGAAATTTTCGTCCTTGATTCGCACGGTCTCTACCACGCCGGTGTGCAAATTCGTGATGTCCACACGGCCACAGCCATGCCTGTGTGCAAGGTCGTGAGGTAGGGAAACATACACCTAAAACTTTTGGTTAGTTTTTAGTTAGATGCTAAAATTCAAAAATATGGACGTTAGTGGGGTTAGTGCTCGGGTTGCCTCCCGAGAAGCGCTCGTTTAAAGTTTTGAGCTGGACTTACCTATTATTCATATGACCATGGTGGTTCACAGAGTCGAAACTCCTTTTTCTTACTATCAATTCTATCAACATATGGTTTGAGTCGGGTAATATTTACCTCAAAAGTGTCAAATTTAAAATGTCTTACCTCGATCGTTCCATATGGAAAGACCTTACGTGTCGAAAAAGGAGTCGCACCGTTTGTATTAAGCTCTGAAGCGGCTATTCGAGGGTTGGGTGCATCTGACAATACCTGGTCCCCAACTTTGAAGTGATTGGTTTCACCTTTAATACTCGATGTCCTAGCTGTGTCAAGAACTGCGTTTAGCTCCACATGCGACGTATCATCTAACTTCCGTTTGTTTGTCAAAAACTCTTTTAAAAATTTCCTTGAATCTGGAATCTGCAAAAGAGCTTCAAGAAATGGCAAGTTAATATGTAATTTCTTTGGAAGTTTAAGAAATTTACCAAATTGTTCCTCTGTGTGGTCTTTCTTTATCGCATTGGGGTACGGCACACGTGGTTGGTACTCTATAATTACCGATTTTGGCAGCCTTACCTTTCTTTACCACATTCTCTTACTTCAATTTTGGTTCATCTAACCTTTCATTATCGTGAGCAGTTGTTGCCTGAGGTTGCTCTCTTGGGTTAGTTTCGGTGTTGCTAGGCAAGATACCTTGTGGTCTTTCTGAGATCAGCTTAGCAAGCTGACCTAATTGATCCTACGGCCCTTGAATCGACGCTTGCTAATTTTTAAGTGTTGTTTCGGTGTTTTGGAAGTGTGTTTCTGACACCGAGATAAATTTTGTTAGCATCTCCTCAAGGTTTGGCTTCTTTTCCTGCTGGTGAGGTGGTTGTTGAAAGCCTGGAAGAAGTTGCGATATTTGATTACCTTGACCACCCCACGAGAAATTGGGATGGTACCTCCAACCTACATTGTAAGTGTTACTGTGAAGATTATTTTGAGGTCTAGAATAGTTACCCATATAGTTGACTTGTTCGTTCTCTGTGCTAGGGTTGTAAGATAGATATTCTGTGTTGTTCACCCCTCTTCCATCTATTTCGTACTGTATTATCGGATGTACCTGCGTAGAGCCGTACCAACCATCAAATTTTTTATTTAAAGGCTCTACCTGGTTAGATAACATGGTGACCGCGTCAAGGTTGAAAACATCGGCTGCTTTAGTAGGCTTTGTTCTCATGACCTGCCACTGATAATTATTCAGTGACATCTCTTCGGTTTCTACGAGCGGTATGTTCTATTTCACTGTAAAAAATCAAGGGTCCTGACGGGTACCTCCTAGTCATAAACTAGAATACCTGCTAGAAGAAAAGAAGAAAATTTAGAAAAGTAAAAATAAAATTTAATTGAAAAAAATAAAATATGGCTAAAGTAATAAAAATTAAGCGTTCTCAATATTTTAGTTCCCCGGCAATGGCGCCAAAAACTTGATCGTGTGTCAGAGTCTTAAAAATTTATAAAAAGAACGATCGAGCCTAGAAACTAACTATGACAACCATTGAGGCAAGCGTACCTATCGAACAGTAGTATAGCTTAGTGGCAAGACCGGATTGTCAAACCCAAAGGAACCAAAAGTACTAATACTAACTTTCTTTTTATTATTTAGCCTAAAATAAAAGTGAATTATCAATTAATCTAAAATTAACTAACTATTAAGCTAAAGATGCTAAAACAAAGAGAATGAATTGGGGAAAATACTTGTGGGAAAAACCAATTGATTAAGACAATACCCGAGGAAGAATCCACCTAGACTTCACTTGTTATTTAACTCTAAACCAGACAATTTATTCACTTGACTTGATCCGTAGGATTCCCTAATTTATATTAATACCTCTTTCGAGGCTACTAACATCTAACCCTAGGTTGATTAATTGAAATCTCTTTCTAATTAAAACCCCTAGGATTACATTAACTCGATCTATGGACTCCCATATTAGGTTTGACCCTAATCCGGCAGATTTTCATCATCCTACTTCTAGGGTTACGATCAACTCGGCTTAATTAGATCTACTCTTAAATAGGGACTTTTTCTCCACTGCCTAAGCACATCACTACTTGAATCAATATCCTTAAATATCAAAGCAAGAATTAAGAACACATAATTAAGAACAAATCAAGTATTTATCATATGGTTCAGAAAACAATAACAAGACCCGTCTTAGGTTTCATCCCCCTCAGGTATTTGAGGGGTTTAGTTCATAATGATAAAAGAATACATTTCAGAAGAAAATATAAAACAAAACATAAGAAAAACCCTAAAACTCCCTGAAGGAAACTAAAGGGAAGATCTTCCGTCTTGAGTATAACTCCGGCTTCTTGAGATGAATCAATTGGCTTTCTTCGAGTAAATCCCACAATTCTGGCCTCTCTGGCTCAGCTCTTTGGCCTAACTGGACGCCCCCTAAAGGTTGGCCTCTAGGGTGTTTATATAGGCTTTTGGAATGGCTTTCTTTGCCTCTAAGTACCCTAATCCGAGTGAAATTCAAACAGGTCATGTCAGGGACACGCCCATGGCACACGCCCGTGTAAGTCGTGGCCAGGCCGTGTTCGAGTCTGCTAAGGAGGCACGGCCGTGTGGTCCTAGGCCCAGGCCGTGCCGATTTCATAATTTGGCCCATTTACTCCATTTTAGGCCTGTTTCTCTTTCTTTTCATCCTCCGGTGCTTTCCTAAGTATAAAACATGAAATTAACGGATTAAGAGCACCAAATTCCATAATTCAGGGAATAAATCATCCAAAAGTATGCTAAATGTGTGATTAAAATATGTATATATTACGGTTTATCAATTATAATAAGCTCTCAATGAATATGTACAAGAGAAATGAAGAAACAGAATAAATGAAAGATTTTCTCTTGAACTTTTTGGGTGAATGTTTCTCTCTTAAGTATTGAAGTGTTCTTAATAAGTATTTATATCAAGGAAGTGATTTGTAGCCATTTATAGTCATCGAGAATGATTTGGAGCTATTAGAAGTATTAATTTTGAGATGAAAATGCCCATGCAGTTCATGTACCGATACATCCATCGGTACATCTCATAAAAATAGTTAGAAAAATTATCATACAAATACATAAACGCATGTACTGGAACATTGTGATGTCATGTGCAACATCTGTAACACCCCAAAATGGCTATTGACGTAACTTGCATTGCCTCGGTGACTGAGTGAATTAAATTTTTGAACCCAAGCATCAGTTTAAGTGTTATTTAATTAATGTTTAATTATGAAATGGAAAGGATATCGAAAATTAAACTGTACTTTGATTGAACAAACTGATATAAGGATTAAATTGTAGGAGAAAGAAAAGTGATGTATTAATTTATGGACTAATGTAGTATTTAATTACCAATTAAATTGATCATTTCAGTGATACTCGGACGGTTATGTTACCATGTGAATTAGAGAATGATTATTTTTGTAATTAATATAATTTATAAAAGATTCAAGGTGCAACTTTGCCATTTAGGGACCTACTTAAGTTACAGTATGGCAATTAAACCAAAAAATGTTTTATGATAAGAGGGGAGTGGGCGACAATTGCGGACCAAATGAGTTAAAATTGTATTAAGAATGATTTTAAAGAATGAATATTTTGTAATTAATATAATTGATGTTGGTCGTTAGGTGTCAATTGGATGGAATTTGGTGGCAAACGCCATGCTAGGTGTGGCCACAAAGGGGTTGGCTAAAAAAACACCCCCAACATACTAAAAAACACCCTAATAAATAACACACATTTGCTATAATTAATAATTAGTTATTAATTACTGTTCTTTTACTTTATTGATTGGTTAGTAATTAACATCTTTCTACTGTAATGATTAAGAATTAATTATCACCTCTCCATTCACTTTTTTATCTCATTTAATTGTTAAACATATTTTTATTATTGTATTATTATTAAATATTATAAGTATTATTATTATTATTATTATTATTATTATTATTATTATTATTATTATTATTATTATTATTAAAGATATAAGTATTATTATTATTCAACATATTTTTTTATTATAGGATTATTGTTAAACATATATGAATACATAAATACAAAAATATGAGCAAAATGCTAAAATATGATAAATTAATATTATTCAACAATAATCCTCTATAGTTATAACAGGTGTTTTGAGATTACAAGGTTTCAGTTGTCTATAAAATTCCAAACGTGACATATACATGGTTTGCAATCCAGCTGTAGATGGGGCTCTATGGCGGATCCAATAAGCCGAAATGGTAGGCATTGGGTAATCTCCTTCTAATTGTACCATCATATTATGATTATCATATACATGTGCAATTGTAATAGCATGATGGTATTGAAAATGTTCCGGACCTCTCCAAAGAGGAAAGAAAGTTATGTCACCTCGCTTGGTTAAATAATTGAGGATCACTCCAAACCTGTTGGCAATCAGGACACCTGTCATAGGCATAACCATCCAGTGTTCTGCTGGTGCAGGCGATTGTGAGAAACACAATGAATTACGTAATTCATCGATTCCATCAGTGAAAACTCTAGCATAGACATCATATGAACTCAATAACTCGTCTAGCAGTTGATGTCGAACATAGAGCCACTGATCTCGCCATAACCAAGACAAACAGATATTGCTCAGAATCCTCAATTTCCATCACCCCTGACATCTTGTACATGTGTGATGTAAGCGTGGAACATATCTGGAATTTCTTTCATTAGTGGATGAGTGTCACATGATTCAGGCATCTGGTTTAAGTCTATGAAGTCTGAAACTTGCTCTGATGGCTCCTGGTTTAAGTCTGGAATTTCGGTTACGTATGGACTATGTCTTGCAGGTTTTTTGTTCAACTCTACCAAATCCAACCCAACAAATTTTGACGTGGTTGAATGGCTACACCTTCTGGAGCTTGACTTATAGAATCGACTTGTTTTTGTTGTTGTTTCTTCAAGGTTGGTCGTCCACGTGTATTTTTTTGAATTGTAGGTTATTTAATGAGTGTTTTACTCGGCTGGAATATATCTCTTAACTTTCTTAACGGACTTTTTTTCCCGACTTTTGACTGCTTAGTGAAGTTTTCTTTGAACATTTCTAACTCATCGTCACAACAAATATCCTCATTTTCCATAGAAGTTGACGATGATAAGTCAAGCTTCCTCCAGAATACATCTATTGAATCCAACGGAATAAACTCACCTGCATTGAAATGCCATTAGTTTATAAAAATTCAGTATATAAATAAAATTTAGAAAATAATTGTTTAACATACCACCTGAATTCAAGTAGACTGATAGTATGCAAGTGCATGGTAACCCACAACTATGACGTAGTTTACAACCACAGTTTGAGAGTCAAGTTGATGTCTACTCGACCACTGAAGTTCCTCTTCTAGGATATCTAGAGCTTCAAGTTCCACAAAATCCCGCAATAATCTGAAACACGGTAAGTTGTGTCTGTGTTTGAGGATAATTCTACTCTTTTCAAAACTTTCATATATCGATGTAAGTTGAGACTTCACAATCTGATCGATACAACCAACAAATTTATCTAGAGAAGAATTTTTTTGCACAAAGGTATTTCTTTAGCTTTGCATGCTGGCTCTCAACTCTATTCGTAGTTCGTTCTCCAAAGTTGAGATGTCGATCAATCCAGACCGACACAAACATTTCCTTATATTTGCTTAACCACACTTGATCTAGATATTTTAAAACACCTGAATTTATATAAATGTTAATTATGTATAAAAAGTCTTCTAAAACTATAAACAATTATTTATAGAATAATGAGGCTTGTACATGGATATTCGCTCAACATTGATTGGAGTTTTCTGTAGTTTTCGGTGTACAATATCCACGTTGGAGATTCAATGAGTACAGTCCACATAGCACGAAAGAAGTCCCACTCATGTTGCAATTTGATAGACTGCCTACAATGCTTTTTAATATTTTCAGTAATGTGCCATCTACATAGTAACCGAGTGGCATCGGGGAAAACTTGTTGGCATGCATTCATCAGAGCCAACTCTCTGTCCATCACAATAACACGTGGGTACATGCACTCTTCTAGTGTCAACTTTAGACATGTTAATGCCCAATTATAGTTCTCCTCCTTTTCGTTAATGATAAAGGCAAAAGCTATACTAAATGTCTTGTTGGTTGAAGTCACGCCAACAATCTGAACAAAAGGCAGATGATATTTGTTCGTTTTGTACGTTGTGTCTACAATCAAAACGTGCGGAAATGCACGCCATGTATCCAATGATCGTGGATGAATGAAGAATAGATTTTCCAATTCATTTGAAATATTATTTACTGAAAACTCAGTAAAAATTTGTTTATCATTCAAAAACAACATAAAAATCTGTATTGGAGTTTTACCGACATTCTGAAACGAGCGAAGCTTTTGTCGTGCATTGTATATGGTTTTTAGTGTAGAAACGTTATTCTCGTCCTGCTCCTTCAGTGTCAATAATGTGTCACGTGGTGTAACATTCTTACTCATCAAATCAACCAACAATTTTTTTCGTTTTCTTTCAACCGCCTTGCATAAGCATGCCCCTCCATATGTTGTGCAGGTGGATGGTTATGTTGATCACATATCACCCTCAATGTCCACCCATCATATTGTTTTAAATATGAACCTACCAATCGGAATTTACAGTTGGTCTTTTTGGTGCCAGACTTTTTACTTGATTCTTTAAATTTGTATTCACCGCCACGATCACAAATAAGTGTGACGTAGGACACCGCACCATTTTCCTTTGCTTTTGATCTTCTCGTGACAATGATATAACCGAGAGAGGATGTCGTGTTTTGCACTCATTGCATCAGCTCTTCACGAGACTCGAACACTTAAAATTTAAATAATTTTGTTAACAAATATTAAATGTTGTGAAGATAAAAAAAAATATTGACATCATGATAAATATTATACCCGATCGGTAAAAAATGGTGATGTCGCCATAGAGATCTCATTGCCTTCATTTAAGTTACTTCCGTAAAAATTCGATATCTTTTGTTGAACACTACAAATTATGACAAAAAAATCAGTAGTTATAAAAATTTAAAACAGATTTTAATTTATACAAGAATTAATAAATAAAAAAATTAGAAAAATAGATTTTTATAAAAAACTGTTTAGAACATATTTATAAAAAATAAAATTACAAATAATAGAGTGTAGTGAGAAGAACTTACTTAATTTTGTTAATAATAATATGAGTTTACATTAGTGTGTTGTTAATGTTCATCAAAATAAACATATATATATATAACTCTGCTTATTTATTGTATTAATTACAACAAAATTAATTTTTCCCCTTTTTTAAGATGTTGACTCTAATTTTTTGGACTAAATTGATTACACTAATTAATTTAAGATGTTGAAAATGAAGATATTTGAAATATGTACTAGTTAATTTTTTTGGACCACATTAATTTAGGATCTTAACTCTAATTATTGTATTAATAAAAAGACTCATCGGGAAAGACGCTCATCCAATAAAATAAGGAATGTTGTAATCAATGATACGGAAAAAGAGAATTAATGTGTTTTTTAACATATTGGGGGTTTTTTTTTAGCTAACCCCGGCCACAAATTCCACCATTATTAGTTGCCTATCCTAGGAGGCTAAGGGAAGCGAACTTGTCTTAGATAATAGAGAAAATTGGAAAGAAAAGATAGAGGAGTAATTGGCTATCATATAATTAGATGCGGCAGATTATTAAATGCAAAATTTAAAAAGGGTCTATTCAATGGTTTGCAATAATTAAGCATAAAGAGTGGATTAGTCAGAAAATTTTTAGTAGAACAGTTACGAGTTAAGTACTGTAAAAGAAAATAGAATTATTAGTAATTGTTAAATATAATATAAGGATTAAATTGTAAGAAAATTAAATTAGAAGATATTAGAAGAGAGAATAAGTCAAGACTTTGATTGCAATTAGGCCATGCTTAGTAGAGAAGATTGATCTTATTCATTCATTTCCACTACGTGTGCCATGAGGCCATTAGATTAGTAAATAATTAAGTTTTAGTTATAGATAGATAGATAAGTGTTACTAAGTGGAGAGGATTCTCTCAATTGCATCTAAAGAAATTAACACAAAGAAAGAAAATGGTGCATGTTTTAAACTCCATTGCCGTGAACTTGCTAAAGGATCTAGGTAAGCTTTTTCTTTAATTTTTGTTAAATTATACTATAAGGATGTTAGATTAAACTAGCCCAATTGTTAAACTTATGAAACCTAAGTTGTCATTGTTGAAATTAAAGAGGAATAAAGCTTGGAAACCATGGATGATGAGAACCATGCTTACATTATATAAAATCTTGTTAGAATCCTAATGGGTAGTATTAATTTAAGCTTAAATTAAGATTGAATTATATAATTAATTATATGTTAATAGGGACCTATTTGTAAGAGATAAAATCTTTGAAGGTTGTTAGTAAATTGTGATAAAATAGGGTCACTACATTATATCCATGAAGCCGGATTTAAATTCGATCTAGTAAAATATTAAATAAAGAAATTTCGAATATCAGAACTATAAATTACCTAATTGAAAAGAATGTGTAAAGGAATCAATTTGAATGTTTATAAGTTAAATATGAGAATCTAATATTGTTTTTTATATCTGGATTACTGAACGAGGTCAAAACGTTGGGATATGAAGGAGAAACGAAGACGGACGATGAATAACGATCGTGGATGCTAACCTAATTTGTCTTCAACACATAATATAATTAAATATCTGACTTGTGAAATTGTCTATATTAATTATTTTTTATTATGATTTATAATTACTGATTGAATCATTAAATGATAGATAAATGAGTAATTTTTGTTAATATGAGAACCTAAAATAAGTTTATAGTTAGGCATGTGAGAAATATAAATGTAAATAATACCTTGAAAGAGAACATATCAAATTAACTGAAATGAAAGGAGTGAATATCAAATTATTAATGCTTTGTTTCACGGGTGGTAAATTGTAATTGAGATATGATATCTTGTTGTATTCATGTGTATATCTATATTTGTGCTCTCATAATTGTCTTTGATTTATGCATTATTGAGTTAGATAAACAACTTTTGTGAAAGGTGTTACCATGAAAACACCTAAAAGGGACCTTTTTGTGAATGTTGTGAAACATGTGGTAAGTGTGTGAAATAATGAGTATTTAGGGTTGCTGTAAGAGTAATAAATGCTCATCTAGGCTTGTAAAAGGAAGAAATTTGACTAGAATCGATTTACGAGCATAGGGGTAAAATAATCATTTTGTGAAAGTGTAAGGGCAAAATGGTAATTTTGACAAAGTATGATTATTGAAATGTGTTGATTAATGTGATAATTAAATGAGCTAATTTGTCATTATAGATCAAGAAGAACGAGGAATTAACCCTGACTGAGGAAAGGGCAAGGTATCAGACTAAATCGACAATTTGGCCTATTTTGAAATCGAGGTAAGTTTGTGTGTAATAAATTCAACACCATGCTTGTATGATTTAAAATGTTGATATTTGTGAAGAGGTATAATATTTCTATGAATTTGAAAAATGAGGTTGAATGAGAAAATGATGAAAATTGTGATGTTGAAGTCCCAGTT
Organism: Gossypium australe; assembly: GCA_005393395.2. Classification (NCBI taxonomy): domain Eukaryota; kingdom Viridiplantae; phylum Streptophyta; class Magnoliopsida; order Malvales; family Malvaceae; genus Gossypium; species Gossypium australe. Next base: position 78,790,414 of record CM016625.1, on the reverse strand, counting down.
GGATTTTATTAAATGAGAGAATAATATCAACAAGACTTGAGATGAGTAAGGTCCCGTATAAGACCATATCTGGGACATGGCCTCGGCACTGAATTAAGATCCCGTATAAGACCATATCTGGGATATGGCATCAGCATCGAAAATAAGAATCGTATAAGCCCATATCTGGGATATGGCATCGATAATCAATATGAGATCCCGTATAAGACCATATCTGGGATATGGCATCGGCATCTAAAGGTAATCCCATATAAGACCACATCTGGGACGTGGCATTGGTGTCGCATTTATGTGAATGATGATAATATGAAAATTCCGAGTATTCCAAGTGAATTCAATGGGTAGACAGCTAAGCTCATAATAGAGATGAGATTAGTGCTAAAGCTATGTGATGAAGTGATTACAGGTACACCTGAGTGAATCACCAAAAATGTTTACAATTTGAGATATGATATGTAATTGGTAAGAGTAAGCATGAGTAAGTTATGGCAATGAGCTTAAGACTTTGTGTTTTATTTAATGCAATGGATAGATGATATTATGAGCTATTATGTTCCTATTTATTTCATGCAAACTTACTAAGCTTTATGCTTACCCTCTCATTTCCCTTGTCCTTGTAGTATTACCAAGCTAGCTCGAGAATTCATGGAACGTCAGAGTTTGGAAATCACACTATCGACTTCTCTTTGGTATAGCAAAGTTAGATTCCTTTTGAGTATGGCATGTTGGTCTTTTTGTTATGTCATATTTATTAACCAAAGTGTTGGCTATTAAGGTTGTTCAATTCATTTTGTAAATGGTCCTTGGACATTGGTCAATACTTGACAAGTTCATATCTTCAATGATGATGAATTTCATAAAGTGTATGCTTGCGTGGATGTCTTGATTGTGAGTTCTTAGAAGTGCCTTATGATCTTAATATATGTTGAATTGAATTGGTATAAGTATGGCTACTATGTAGGGTGGCATTTGGCTTGGAAGATAGCCTTTTAAATGTCCACACGGATAGACACACGGGTGTGTGTCTAGGCCGTGTGTTACACATGGTCAGCCCCATGGGCGAGTTAATTGGCCGTGTGTCCCCTTGCATGCTAGGTTTACAAATCAGTATACTCAGTAGTAAACACACAGGCAGAGACACGGCCGTGTGTCTCAGCCGTGTGGGAGACACGGCCATGGACATGGTCGTGTGCCCAGGCCATGGGAAGTCTGCACTTGAAATTAGGAATTTAATTCGACACAGGGTCTAAGGACACGGACTTGTGCCTTGGCCGTATGACCTTATTAAGATGATGATGTCATAAACAGAATGCCAAGGTTTTCACATACGGGTAAGGACACGAGCGTGTCATGGCCGTGTGAGGGACACGGGCGTGTGTCCGGCCATGTGAAAACCCCTGTAGGTTTGAATTAGAAAATAAAATCCACACGGGCTAGGAACATGGGCGTGTGTGACCACACGGCCTGCCTACACGGGCGTGTTCCATTCCACACGGGCGTGTGGAACTATTTTAAGTAAAAATTTTCTAAGTGTGTAAAAGTTTCCGGTTTAATCCCAAACCATTCTGTATGTATGTTTAGGGTCTCGTAGACCCAAAATAAAGATGCTATGAATATGAATGAAAAAGTTTTAATTTGAAACGAAATTCTATGGCCCAATGTTCTATGTTCAAGCAAGTTAAGTTGGTAATGCCTCATATCCGGTTCCGACGTTGAATACGGATAAGGGGTATTACATTTAGTGGTATCAGAGCTACAGTTTAGTCTATTCTCGGACTAACGTAGCGTAAGTATGAGTCTAGCTATACATGCCATATATATGAGTATTTACATAATGATAGTGTGACGACTCCTGACGATTGGAATTGTGTTTTTATAGTAATGGATCACAATCGAGCTGCAGCCGATGACGCTGCAAGTAATACGCTGGCTCCCGCATAAGGGACAGTGCCAGTAGAGAGTAGACCCGAGACTTTAGGTCCGGGAGAAGAGGCTCGAGAAGCCTTTCTCCATACGATTAGCAACTGGTACACTAAGTATATTCGAGCAAATCCTAATGTTCAACCCCCTCCACCCCCACCTATTCCTCAGTCTGCCCCTGTAGCTTCCCATGTGGTAGAGGTAGTAAGAAAAGAAAAGCCTCCGGTTGACAAAATCTGGAAATAAGGAGCTGAGGAATTTTGGGCTAGTAAAAGATGATGATCCGGTAAGGGCGAAGTTCTGGCTTGAGAATACCATCAGGGTATTCGATGAGTTGTCATGCACGCCTGAAGAGTGCATGAATTGTATGGTATCTCTCTTGAGAGATTCAGCCTACCAGTAGTGGAACACCCTTGTGTCGGTGGTACCAAGGGAGAGAGTTAACTGGGAATTCTTCCAACAGAAATTTCGGAAGAAGTACATTAGTCAAAGATTCATTGACTAGAAAAGAAAGGAGTTCTTAGAGCTAAAGCAAGGCCGAATGACGGTGACTGGATATGAGCTTGAGTTTGTAAGGCTCAGCAAATACGCTCGAGAGTGCGTATCGACAAAAGCCATCATGTCAAAAGGTTCAAGGATGGGTTAAATGAATATGCTCGTTTGTTTGTTGGTGTCCTCAAACTAAAAGAATTTGTGGTGCTGGTAGATAGAGCCTGTAAAGCCGAGGAACTGGTTAAAGAGAAAAGAAAGGTTGAAATTAAGTCTCGCGACTCGAAGAAGAGACAGTTAGGCATGTCATTTCAATACTCCTGCAAAAAGTCAAGAGATTTCACTACTCGATCAGCCACCTCAGCTGGATTTTCAAGTAGAAGTAAGGGTAGACAGTACTCGGGGTCTAAAGCTCAAACTACTTCGGTTGCTAATGTTGGCAACACTCGACCGAGTAGACCGGAATGCCTGCAGTGTGGCAGACGTCATCCCGGGGAGTGTCAAGCAAACGAGAAAGCTTGTTTCAAGTGTGGATCTCTAGACTACTTTATCAGAGATTGCCACGAGGCGTGTGAGAAAGAGAAACCTCAGAATGCAAGACCGAGAAGTACTGCTAGAGGAAAACCACATAGAAACCTGGAAAATGAAATGAGTAGTAAGAATAGATCTAGAGAGTAGACTGCAAGAGTTGAGGGTTGAGCACCGGCGAGAACATACGCCATTCGCGCTCGCGAAAAGGCATCTTCCCCCGGCATGATCACGGGTACATTTTCTCTCTATAATACTCATGTTATAGCTTTAACTGATCTGGGATCTATCCACTCGTATATTTGTATGAAATTAGTCTCTAGCATGAACTTGCATGTAGAGTCTACGAAATTTGTGATAAGAGTGTCAAATCCCATAAGCAAATGTGTATTGGTCGATAGAGTATGCAAAGGTTGCCCTTTGATGATTAGGTGTCATTCTTTTCCTGCTAATCTCATATTATTGTTGTTTGAAAAATTCGATTTCATCCTTGGGATGGATTGGTTAGCTACTCATGATGTGGTAGTGAATTGTGGAAGGAAGTTTATTGAGTTAAAATGTGAAAGTGGGGATCTTATTCGTGTTGAACCAGATGAGCAAAACAGATTGCCAGTAGTGATATATTCCTTGTTGACTCAGAAGTATTTAAGAAAGGGGTACGAAGCTTACATTGCCTTTGTGATGAACACTAGAGAGACTGAGTTAAGAATTGAACTAGTGCCCATAGTATGTGAATATCCAGACGTTTTCCCAGAGGAATTGCCAGGGCTACCTCCGGTTAGAGACGTCAAATTTGGGATTGAGTTAGCTCCTGGTACTGCCTCCATTTTTACTGCTCCATATAGAATGGCTCCAACCGAGCTAAAAGAACAGAAGGCACAATTACAAGAGTTAATGGACAAAGGCTTCGCAAGACCGAGTTATTCTCTGTGGGGTACTCCTATAATATTTGTGAAGAAGAAAGTTGGTTCCATGAGGTTATGTATAGATTATCTGCAACTCAATAAGGTAACTGTGAAGAACAAGTACCTGTTGCCAAGAATCGATGATTTGTTTGATCAATTGAACGGAGCCATGGTGTTTTCCAAGATGGACTTGAGGTCTGGATATTATCAGTTGAGAGTCAAGGACTCGGATGTGCCGAAAACTGCATTTCAGACAAGGTATGGCCACTATGAATTTTTGGTCATGCCGTTTATTTAACAAATAACCCTGTAATTTTCATGGATTTGATGAATTGTATCTTTCGGTCGTATTTGGATAAATTTGTGGTAGTCTTTATCGATGATATATTGATCTACTCTCGAGATAAGAATGAGCATACTGAACATTTGAGAATGATTCTGCAAATTTTGAGAGATAAACAATTATCTACCAAGTTTAGTAAAAATGAATTTTGGCTTAAGGAAGTTAGGTTTTTGGGACACATTGTTTCAGGAGATGGAATCAAAGTCGACCCGAGTAAGCTCTCAGCAATTATAGATTGGAAGCCACCAAGGAATGTAACGGAAGTTAGGAGTTTTCTAGGCCAAGCTAGCTACTATAGAAGTTTTGTTAAGGGATTTTCCATTATAGCTACTCCGATAACGAAGTTGCTACAAAAAGATGTAAAGTTTGAATGGACAGAAAAGTGCCAACAGAGTTTTGAAAAACTAAAGGCGTTGTTGACCGAGGCTCCTATTTTGGTGCAACATGAGCCGAGAAGAGAATTTGTGGTTTACAGTGATGCATCCCTGAATGGGTTAGGTTGTGTACTCATGCAAGAGGGCAAGGTGATAGCATATGCCTCTAGACAATTAAAGTTGCACGAGAAGAATTACCCGACTCACGACTTGGAGTTAGCTGCAACTGTATTTGCACTAAAGATTTGGAGACATCATTTATATGGTGAGAGATATCGGGTGTTTACGGATCATAAGAGCTTAAAGTATCTAATGACTCAAAAGAAGTTGAACATTAGGCAACGGAGATGGTTAGAGTTGTTAAAGGATTACGAGTTAGTAATAGACTACCATCCGAGAAAGGCAAACGTAGTTTCCGATGCCTTAAGCATGAAATCCTTGTTTGCGCTGAGAGCCATGAATACACGGATAGCTTTGTCAGATGATGGTTCTATTCTAGCCGAGTTGAGGGCTAGACCAATGTTTCTCTGAGAGATTTATGAAGCTCAGAAAGGCGACAATGATTTGCGAGTTAAAAGAGTTCAATGTGAGTCAAATGTTGAGTCAAACTTTAGGATAAGTCCTGATGGATGTTTGATGTTTTGAGATAGGGTTTGTATACCCAGAAATGATGAGCTTATTCAGAAGATTTTGCATGAAGCACATAGTGGATGTTTGTCAATACATCCAGGCAGCACGAAGATGTATAATGACTTGAGGAAATGGTATTGGTGGCCGAGTATGAAGAAAGAAATTTTCGAATTTGTTTTGAGATGCTTAATTTGTCAACAAGTGAAGGCTAAACACCAAGTACCTTCGGGTCTACTTCAGCCTATTATGGTTCCCGAGTGCAAGTGGGACTGTATTACCATGGACTTCGTGATGGGTTTATCGTTGACGCTGAAAAAGAAAGATGCTGTATGGGTCGTGGTTGATAGACTCACGAAGTCAACCCATTTTATACCAGTGCGGGTGACTACTCGCTTGATAAGTTGGCGGATTTGTTTGAGGCAGAAATAGTAAGACATCACGGAGTACCATTGTCAATTATTTCAGATAGAGATCCGAGATTTCGTCATGGTTTTGGAAAATTTTACAAGAGGCCTTAGGCACAAAATTGGGCTTCAGTACAGCTTTCCATCCGCAAACTGGCAGGCAGTCGGAGAGAGTAATTCAAATACTTGAAGACATGATTCGATGTTGTGTTTTGGAATTCCAAGGCAATTGGGAGAAATACTTACCGCTGGTGGAATTCACCTACAATAACAACTTTCAGTCAAGTTTGAAGACGGTGCCTTATGAGGCGCTGTATGGGTGTAACTGCCGAACGCCTTTGTATTGTACCAAACTCAGAGAGAATCAGATTCACGGGGTTGATTTAGTCAGAGAAACCGAAGAGAAGGTAAAAGTGATACGTGAATGTCTGAAAGCTGCCTCAGATAGACAAAAGTCCTATTTGGATTTGAAATGGAAAGAGATTGAGTTCCAAGTAGGTGATAAAGTGTTTCTGAAAGTACCATCGTGGAAGAAAGTCCTCAGATTTGGCCGGAAAGGCAAATTGAGTCCGCGCTTTATCGGACCATGTGAGATTACCGAGAAGATAAGGCCGCTAGCTTACCGTTTGGCTTTGCCACCGGAGTTGGAAAAGATTCATGATGTCTTCCACGTGTCTATGTTACGTCGCTACCAATAAGACTCTTCACATGTGATTGTACCATCAGAGGTAGAAATTCAACTGGACTTGACTTATGGCAACGAGCCAGTTAAGATTTTGGCACGAGAAGTCAAACAGTTGAGAAACAAAAGTACAGCCCTTGTTAAAGTATTATGGCAAAAACATGAAGTACAAGAGGCTACTTGGGAGCTCGAGGAGGCTATGAGAGACCAATATCCCAACCTTTTTACCGGTAACATTTACGGGGACGAAAATCCTTAAGGAGGGGAGAATTGTAATAGCCCGATTTAGGGGCTAGTCGGAACAGTGGTTTCGGAACCACTAATCTGAGGTTAGAGAAAATTATTTTTATGTTATTTTATGAGTTAGAGCATGATTATATAGGTGCATGAAAATTTTGGTGCTTTAATTCTAGCGATTTCATGCTGAATTGCGAAAAAGGACTAAATCGCATAAAGTACGAAAGTTCTATTTTACAAACTAAAGGTGTCTAATAGCTATAGAATATTAATTGGAGGTCCTTAAAGTGCAATTGACCCCTCTAGTAATGGTTGGTCAGCCATAGGGGACAAACAATGTCAAATTGGTAAAAGTTGTTGAAATTAGGTGGACTAAATTGAAGTTTTATATTAAAATAAAGAAAGAAAAGATATCAAATTTTCTCCTTCACTCCTCCACCAAAAGTTAGCAGCAAATAGGGGTTTGAAAGCTCAAAAAAAATTTCAGCAAACTCTTCTCCTTACAAGTAAGTGTTTTAGTGATCATTTCTTGATAATATTTGTACTTTTGGAACCCCTAAAGCTTAAGCTAGCTAAAGAGGGGACTATTATGCAAAAATTGTTGAAAGTTTAGAGTTTTTCCATGTGAGCTTTTAAGTTGTTTGCTGCATTTTTATGGAATAAAATGAGTCTTAGTTGTTAGATAAACAACTTTTGTGAAAGGTGTTACCATGAAAACACCTAAAAGGGATCTTTTTGTGAATGTTGTGAAACATGTGGTAAGTGTGTGAAATAATGAGTATTTAGGGTTGCCATAAGAGTAATAAATGTTCATCTAGGCTTGTAAAAGGAAGAAATTCGACTAGAATCGATTTACGAGCCTAGGGGTAAAACAATCATTTTGTGAAAATGTGAGGGCAAAATGATAATTTTGCCAAAGTATGATTATTGAAATATGTTGATTAATGTGATAATTAAATGAGCTAATTTGTCATTATAGATCAAGAAGAACGAGGAATTAACCTTGACCGAGGAAAGGGCAAGGTGTCGGACTAAATCAACAATTTGGCCTATTTTGAAATCGAGGTAAGTTTGTGTGTAATAAATTCAACACCATGCTTGTATGATTTAAAATGTTGATATTTGTGAAGAGGTATAATATTTCTATAAATTTGAGAAATGAGGTTGAATGAGAAAATGATGAAAATTGTGATGTTGAAGTCCCAGTTGGATTTTAATAAATGAGAGAATAATACCAACAAGACTTGAGATGAGTAAGGTCCCATATAAGACCATGTCCGAGACATGGCCTCGGCACCGAATTAAGATCCCGTATAAGACCATATCCGGGATATCGCATCAGCATCGAATATGAGAATTGTATAAAATCATATCTAGGATATGGCATCGATAATCGATATGAGATCCCGTATAAGACCATATCTGGGATATGGTATCGGCATCTAAAGGTAATCCCATGTAAGACCACATCTGGGACGTGGCATTGGTGTCGCATTTATGTGAATGATGATAATATGAAAATTTCGAGTATTCCAAGTGAATTCAATGGGTAAACGGCTAAGCTCATAATAGAGATGAGATTAGTGCTAAAGCTATGTGATGAAGTGATTACAGATACACGTGAGTGAATCACCAAAAATGTTTACAATTTGAGATATGATATGTAATTGGTAAGAGTAAGCATGAGTAAGTTATGGCAATGAGCTTAAGACTTTGTGTTTTATTTAATGCAATGGATGGATGATATTATGAGCTTTTATATTGCTATTTATTTCATGCAAACTTACTAAGCTTTATGCTTACCCCTCTCATTTCTCTTGTCCTTGTAGTATTGCAAAGCTAGCTCGAGAATTTGTGGAACGTCAGAGTTCGGAAATCACACTATCGACTTCTCTTTGGTATAGCAAAATTAGATTCCTTTTGAGTATGGCATGTTGGTCTTTTTGTTATGTCATATTTATTAGCCAAAGTGTTGGCTATTAAGTTGTTCAATTCATTTTGTAAATGGTCCTTGGAAATTGGTCAATACTTGACAAGTTCATATATTCAATGATGATGAATTTCATGAAGTGTATGCTTGTGTGGATGTCTTGATTGTGAATTCTTAGAAGTGCCTTATGATCCTAATATATGTTGAATTGAATTAGTATAAGTATGGCTACTATCTAGGGTGGCATTTGGCTTGGAAGATAGACTTTCAAATGTCCACACGAATAGACACAAGGGCGTGTGTCTATGTCGTTTGTGGCACACGGTCAGCCCCATAGGCGTGTTAATTGGCCGTGTGTCCCCTTGCATGCTAGATTTACAAGTCAATATGCTTAGTAGTAAACACACGGGTAGAGACACGACCGTGTGTCTCAGCCGTGTGGGAGACACGGCCATGGACATGGGCGTGTGCCCAGGCTAGGGGTGAGCGTTCGATCGAATCGAATGAAAAATTTTCGAGTTAATTGAGTTGACGAATCATATTTTATCATCCTAATTTGATTTGAAATTTTATCGAATCGATTCGAGTGAGATGGAATTCGTATCGAATCGAATATATTTGTTCGAGTTAAATTTTAAAAAATAATTTTGGGTCCTTGTAACAATTGTCACCCATCGTAATAAAATTTGTCCACCTTAACCAATTTTTTTATTAACTTTCATCACCAAATAATTTATTTATTTATTAATCTTTTATATACGGGTTAGCTTCTTTGCTTGTTTAGTTCTTTCAATTATCTTCAGATTCTTGTCACTATGTATTTTGGAATTAAAAAATATAATAAATGTAAAAATGGGATTTTTTTTAATAAAAGTTATTTTAAAGATAAAATGTGAAATTGATACCAATATAAAATTTTAACACGAATATTTTATGGCATAATTAATAATTCAATTTTATTATAAATATTCAATATGACTAAACAATTCAATAATATAAATAATATAAAATGTGAAATTTAATGTAATAATATAAATAGTAGATATAAATAAAATTATTACTATTTATGTTTAGTGATTTTTTTTGGATAATTTTGATTTTTTATTTGAGAGTAAAGGGTGAGAAGTAAAAGTTTAGGGGGAATATAAAAAGTTTTGAAGAATAAAAGTTTGAGGAAAAATAAATAGGGGGAGTAAAATTTTGAAGGGAAAATATTAAAAAAATTTGGAGGGGGGATGGGTTTGGGGTAGATGGGAGGTGAGATGGGAAGGGAGTAATAGTTTTAGGGAAAAAGTGGGAAGGAGTAAAAATTTTGGGGGAAAATAAAAAAGTTTTGAGGGTTTTGGGGAGTTAAAATTTTGAGAAAAAGTAAATGGGAGAGTAAAATTTTGGTGGGAAATGATTTTGGGTAGATTGGGGGGTTGGGATGGGAAGGGAGTAAAAGTTTTGGGGGAAAAGTGGGAAGGAGTAAAAGTTTTGAAGGAAAAGTACAAAGGTTTGGGAGTTTGGGGTAAAAATGTAAAATATTATAGTTTTATATTCGAATTATTCGAATTATTTGAGTTATTCGAATTCGAAAACTCAACTTGATTCGAACTCGAAATTCGAAAAAAAATCGAGTTGACTCGGATAACTCGAATAACTTGAATAACTCGATTCGTTTAACTCGAAATTCAAATTTTTTTTCAATTTTTTCGAGTCGAATCGAGTTTTGCTCACCCCTAGCCCAGGCTGTGTGAAGTCTGCACCTGAAATTAGGAATTTAATTCGACACACGGTCTAAGGACACGGGCGTGTGCCTTAGCCGTGTGACCTTATTGAGATGATGACATCATAAACAGAATGCCAAGATTTTCACACACGGGCAAGGACAAGCCCATGGCCGTGTGAAGGACACGGGCCAGGGACACGGGCGTGTGTTCGTCCGTGTGAAAACCCCTGTAGGTTCGAATTAGAAAATAAAATCCATACGAGCTAGGAATATGGGAGTGTGTGACCACACGGCCTGCCCACACGGGCGTGTTCCATTCCACACGGGCGTGTGGCCTTATTTTAAGCAAAAATTTTCTAAATGTGTAAAAGTTTTCGGGTATGTATGTTTAGGGCCTCATTGACCCATAATAGGGATGCTATGAATATGAATGAAAAAGTTTTAATTTGAAACGAAATTTTATAGCCCGATGTTGTATGTTCGAGCAAGTTAAGTTCGGTAATGCCTCATATCCAGTTCCAGCATTGAATACGAATAAGAGGTGTTACAGGGGTAGTGAAATCTCAGTTAAATTAGTAGAATACAAATAATATTTATTTAATAGAAAAGCAATCACGTAGTTGAATTAGGAGAGAGAAGGGCGACTTGCCCTAGTTATTTTACTAGGGTTGTCGCCCTCATACTTGGTATGTAATTATATGTTCTTCCTAGACTTTTAACCAAACATTTTATAATTTAATTCAACTCAATACATGTTTTTCTTTTTCCCAATAAAATTATTTATTAAATTAATTTAAATTAATTAATTTTCTAATTAAATAATCTTCTCAAGTCAATTCTAACTTCGTTAAAATCTTGACAACTTTACTGTAAAAGAATCTATTAGAAAATATATTTAATTTCTACATTCAATGGATTTACAATGACCAATAATTTAATTTCATTTTTAAAATTCAGTCAATTGAACAAAAATTCGAAAATCTTAAATTTATTCTCAGGTCATTTCCATACTTAGTGAGAAACCACATTCATTTCTGAATGTAACTCATTTCTCTAACTTTATCATTTCTATTCATTTGATTCGACATGCAATTCATTTTTGGTTTCAATGAGCTAGTAGAAGGACCGATTGGACATATGTGATTAGGGCTCAAAGGATCTATAATTATGTTCCAGCTTTTCACCTATTTATGATAACCTCATTTAGTTATAAAATCATTCCACTATAGTATCATGACTGAGTTCTCCCCAATTATATACAATTATGAAAGTTACTCGACCAGTGCTTGTCTAATGACCTTTTCATAAGTGTGTTACACTCGCAAGATATCCTTAATCTCTTTGGGATAAATTTGTTCTCCCAATATGATCATATTTAATCTCATGGTATTATATCTTTCTTCATGAAAAAGTCAATTACTATCAAATAGTAATTAAGTCATTCATCACAACAACAAATGATCGGTGGCCACGTTTACTTTTTATCTATCATGTAATGCCAATGAAAGGATATCATTTTCTCATGTCTTGTACGAGGTGTTTTCCCCATTATATGTTCTAAAAACGAGGTATTTATATCCCCCTAAAAGATGGTAGGGGCTAGGTCAGCTCCCTTTTATGTTCTATTTTTGTCCTCTTGAGAGTATTTGGACCTTTCAATTTTCACAGAGCTTTATAACTTTTGATTATCAGTCATCATCATCAATTGATTAAGAGATGGGTTAAGCCCAAAATCTGATGTGGCATTCTTTAAATGTGGGATCTCCAATCTGTTCTAGTTGGGCTTGATGCTACGATTTTGCTGCAACATTGGGACTTCAGGTGTTAAAATTTTGCATATTCTTTACATTTAGAAATTTTTATAAACTCTCTATTTTTGGATTGTCGTACTAAAATGTTGCGTAAGTAGCTTAATAGGCTTTCTCATGCATGCTTAGTTGTTTTTATAAATTTAATCACCCTTTCTCTCTTGGGTTCAATCCTTGGAATACTCTGTATTCCATTATAACATACAAATATTACAACTTGACCTGTGACACTTGTAGAAAAACTGAACTTCACTTTTATTTCTTTTCAATTTTCTTTGCTCAGCGTCCGTACATTGAGGCATGGTCAATACATGACCAAAGTAATACACGTCTAGTGCTCATCGGAATGTAATCGAAGTAATATGCGATCGACACTAAATATCTTCGTATAACAAATCATATTGCATGTCAACTATACCCATAATTTTACCTAAGATTGTTAATAGGGCTTTATTGTAATAACCCGATTTTCAACGATGTAAAAAAATTCAATTTTAGCTCTCAAATTCATCAAAACTGAGACAACCATAATTTAGAACTAAATAACTATGTGTCGATTAAGGAATTGAAGTGTTAAATATTAAGCAAAATTAATTTTGAATGGCTAGTAATTATAGTACAAGGGCCATTATGAAATAGTTAAGAATATGAGTATTTCAACTGAAGAATTAACCAAGCCTTTATTAAGTGATTTACCAAGTCCTTAATACAAATTATCCCATGATTAAAAATAATGCTAATGGATGGAATTAATACCCACCATCGATCTCCATAAAATTTTCTATAATCTAATTATAACTATTAGATTAAGATCGATAAGATTAATAATATTATTATTAAGTAAAGAAATAAGGAAAGATGAGTTATTCTCATATTATTTCTCTCATTAGAAACAAAGAAAAGAAACATTTGGCTTTTTTTCTTCATTGTTGAATGCTAATCAATAGGTAAGGAAGTTTAATTCTTTACGTTTCTGGTGGATTATTAGCTTAAAGTATTAGAAGGTTTTAGCTCAATGATTAGCGAATTGATTAATTTTGATCAACGCTTCTATAGTTGAAAGCTTAAGGAAACTTAAATAATAAGAGTTTGATTATACATGTTGGTGTAGATGGATTCCTGGTAAGAGTAGTGTAAAAATATGTGTTGAAGAGTGTTGAGTTAATTTTGAAATTATGCTTAGAAAATTTAGTTAATTATGTGTTGGTAAGGACCTAATTGTAAAGGATAAAAACTTCAAGGTTTAATAGTAAATAATGGTAACATGAGGTATAGTAGATAATGGAAAAATACCCTGTCAACATTGTCGAATAGAGTTACGGGTATAATTAGCATGCCATAGGGTTTGTTTTGATAGATAAAAGATTCAACACTACGCGCATATATATTGTGATAGTTCTCTAATTCCCTAAGGGTCGAGAACATATCACTAGCTCAAATTTCCTAATGGTACGAGGGTATTTTGGTGTGGTTGGTAAGATCAAAGCATTTATGCTCGATTAGCACTTTGATGCGTATATTGATGTGTTGGTGCATTGGTTCGAGTATCCGTCATTAAGTCCAATTCTGTTAATATGGATTAAAATAGGAAATAATATGCTAAGTGCGTGTTAGTGATTAAAATGTGAAATGTTGGATCTGGTGCCTTAAGTGTAATATATTCATTTGTATACTTGTAATTTTTTAAACAGATTGATTTAATAAAATTATTCATTAATTGCATTAATACTCTTTGTATATTGTTCTCAATGGTTTTTGCAAGCAAAGGAAAATGGAAGCAAAAATTAGCTCATTGGTTATCTAATGTTTAACTAATACTATGCAGTATTACGTGGTCGGATCGTAATACAAAAAGACAACTTATATTTGTAAATGAACCTAAACATATCCTTAGTCTAATAGGAAATGAGCATATAGATTGAAAGACTAATATGATGTCTATCAAGTTCAATTGGGGAGATGATTTGTCTTGAGCATCGAAGTGGATGACTCCTAGAAGATAGAAACACAAATGTGACCGACTGGATTGACAATACATCGGACATGACCCAAGTAGAATGGATCTTGAATTCATTTATAGATTTATTCCCTTGTGATGTTCATAGTGTGGCATAACTTAATCCTGAATGAATGGTGGACTATGTTTGCATGACTCGTATACTTTGATGTAACTAAAACCTTGAATTCAAATAGATAAGGAACCAAAAATTGATAGGTTGGGTATAGAACTCATGCAATATGTAGTATCATTCACAAAAGTAGAATTAACTGTATATAACCTTGGCAATAAAAACCTTACGCTTACAAACTTATGAAGGAGATACAATCCTATGAGTTGATGTTGAACGACGGTCGGTTCGAACAGTAGAAGCGAATATAGTCGTCACTTCTTCCTCAAAAGGGAAGGGAAATCGTGCTAAGAAAGGCAAGGCTAAGGTCTCTGGGCCACCACAAGTGGAAAGGAAGAGAACAAGAAAGTCTAAAGACTTATCTAAGCCTAAATGCTTCTTTTGCAGCAAAAAAGAGCACTTCAAGGCAAACTATAAATAGTGGAAGGAATACCTAGCTACCAAAGGAAAAAGTATGGAACTCGTGATGATAAAAGCTTGTTTAGTGGAAGATTCAATGACCACTAGGTCATTGATTCGAAAGCCACTAATTATATTTGTGTTTCTCTACAGGGGTTCGAGGAGACGAAACATCTTAAAGATAAGAGATTATCGTTGCGAACCAGGAACTAGACAAGTGTGGTAGCAGAAGCAGTAGGAGATGTACATCTTTATTTTGATAATTTTTGGAAGATTATTTTAAAAGAAATTTTCATGCACCAAGTTTCAAAAGAAACTTAATTTTCATTGCATGTTTATATAAAGACGGCTTGACCGTGACTTCTAATAATGGAATTGAAATATTTATAAATCACAATCTTATCTGTAATGGATGGATGTCAAATAATCTCTATTTTATCAAACCAAATATGTAAACATTTCTTGAGACTAAAATATCGAATAAATGACTTAAAATTTCTTTCTAATGAGGCATACCTTTGGCATTTGAGACTTGGTCGTATTAACCGATAAAGAATCACTAGACTTGTGAAAGATGACATCTTAAGTTCACTTAAAGAAGTTGATCTTTCACAATGTGAATCTTGCCTAGAAGTTAAGATGACTAAGCGATCTTTTAATGCAAAAGGAACGAGGGCCGGAAAACCCTAGAACTTGTGCACACTGACGTATGTGGACTCATGAGCGTTAGTGCAAAAGGGGGTTATGGGTATTATGTAACCTTTATTGCTGACTATTCCAGATATTTGTATGTATACCTAATACACCACAAGAGTGAAACTTTTGATAGATTCAAAAATTTTCGTGCGAAAGTGGAGAAACAACTAGGTTTACCTATAAAGGCACTTCGGTCTAATCGAGGTGGGGAATATTTATCTGATGAGTTCTTAGGGTACCTCATAGAGAATGAGATTCTATCCTAGTTAACCACGTCGGGCACTCCACAATAGAATGGCGTGGAAGAGAGAAGAATTTGAACATTATTAGGCATAGTACGTTCGATGTTAAGTAATTCAAAGCTGTCAATCTCTTTTTAAGGATATGCTATACAAACGGTTTGCTATATTCTGAATTATGTGCCAATCGAAAATCCCTTACAAATTGTATCATGGTAGGAAGCCAAATCTTAACCATTTTAGGATATAGGGATGTCCAGCCCACGTATTCGATAAAGATGTGAGGATGTGGCACCCTCAACCCGACCTGATTCACCAAGTTCGAATCTCGGGTATTACTAAACGATACAAAACATTTAAACAAAATAGTTTGTAATTTCTCATTTATTTAAAACATGTTATTTGAAATTTCAAAAGAAAAACTTAACATTTGGAATTTTAAAATAAAATATATAATAAATAACTTTTTACATCAGACTTGAAATAGATCTTTACAAGTTTGAAATTATTTTAAGACAGACTTAAACGACGTATTCAAGATCGTGCCACAAATCAACTATATGCATAATAGCCCACTCTGCCACCAACTTGGTGTACTCCTGGTGTTGTCCCTCTAGGTGAAGCCTATTCTCATCATACCTGAAAAGTAGTAACAAATCTTGTAAGTACAAGATTTCTTAGTGAACCCACTATCACCATACCTTTATGGATACTTTGCAATCTTGTATGAATTGTTATAAGTCAACCATATTCTACATCATTTACTTCAGCTGATACCAACACAGTGTTATCATTCCTTTATACGCTAATTATCATGTCCTTATTATACTTAATCTTCCATATCTTGTTAACTGAAGAATCCTTCCAATCATTCACAGATCTTTTATCCCATAATACTTACTTAATAGAACATATCCTTAGAAAGCACTTCCAACAATCCATACCTTAACCTATACTCTTATTTCAAACTATTGTTCATTGACATTATCTTTGGCGGATACTTACATAGAATTTCATACTATTGGTTCACACTCAGATAAACCTTGATTTAGTTCTATAAAAATATTCGTACTGATAATTCACTATGTATAACATCCAAATGAACTCCACATCATGCTATATCAGAATCTCATAGTTCAAAATAGCATTAACTCGAATTCAAAATAATTTTAGAAGAAGATGTAATGCCACTTACTTTTCATATTTATATTTCATTGTGACGGATATCCTTCTCAACATACATATACACATTTCTTTTTCACGGAACCCTTATGACTTTATTCAACTCTTATCCCAGAGCATATCAATACCTTATCTTGGTCATACTTTTTACTGAACTACTAGAATTTATTCATACCTTACCATAGAGATAAACATTCAAATCCAAAGCTTACTAGATATTCCAGACAGTTCACGCCACATATGCCTAACAGAACACACCATACAGGCAATCATATAGAGTGCATCACTAAGGCGTTCCATTTAGAATCTGCCACAAAGGCATCCCTTTCAGAGTTCACCACTAAGGCATTCTTTTCAGAGTGCACCACTAAGGCATTCTTTTCAGAGTGCACCACTAAGGTTATTCTTTCAAAGTTTGCCACAAAGGTTATCCTTTTAGAGTTTGCCACAAAGGCTATCTTTTTAGAGTTTGCCACAAAGACTATTCTTTCAAAGTTCGCCACAAAGACTATTCTTTCAGAGTTCACCACAAAAGCTATTCTTTGATGTCATGTTTATGATATGGATTTGCCTAAACTCACATTACGTGAGGTTTGTCCATCATCTTCCTGGGACACGCAGAGAACCTTATTGGGTAATCCCCATTCCCTAGTTCTTTTTCAAAGGGTGTCATGGACATGGCCTTTTCCTTCAAAGTTCCTGTTTTCAGTCCTAACAGATTCCAATAGAATACCACTACGGTCAACAGACACACTCTTTTGGCATACTCTTCATGCATTGGCACAATCTAAATTCAAAAATTTAACTTCACTAATATACACCCAATCAGAACACTATCTCATAGCATGCATTTCAAACATATACATACTCAACCAAACTTCAATGTTTCAATACTCGTACTCCAATCATCACATATTTGAAATTACCAGATTCACTACCCATATACATATTATACTTTTCATAGTTTTAGATTCATAATTCAATCAATTTCCTATAGTATCTCTCGACATGAATAGCACACATGTAGGAGTCAACATAGAACTCACCTGATTCTCACTAACGATAGATAAAAACTCTAGATCCGGATATTCATCTTGAACCATCAGCAACCACTACATTCAAAATATAAGAGCATCATTAAGACTTATTCATATACAATTTATCTTCAATTCGAGCACTGACAACTCCCATGCAAAGCCTTATATTTACATCTTACTGTTCATGCACCTCTTTTAAACTTACTCTTTCAGAATTTAACATACAGAATAGTTATACTTACCTTAAAAAGGAATAACCACTAATCATGACATAACCTTAGCTTTTAGATTATCGATAAAGAGATACATTCAAACTTAAGGAATGTATCTGTAAATTTCACCTAAGGAAGAGGAAGAAGAACCCCCTTCATAATATACTTTCACATATAAATATGACTCATCTTGCTTAGTGGAATTTAACAAGTGTCATACGTATCAAAACTTGCCTTGTTATTAACCTACAATTTTCAAGAAAAATATAAATAAGTTCCCTTCATCAAATTTATCAGGCTAAACTATAAAGTTGATTTCTAACCAGATTACTTAAAGTCTAACTACCACAATATATCATACAAACTAGGCGTACTATACCTTTGACTAATACTCATCTCATATTTCCCTTTTATCCCTTAATACGAACGTCTCCTTAATATAGCAAAAGATCATGAAATCAAATTCTTACTAACTCAAGTGGCGGTTATTATACACCCACACATAAGCGCCAAAATGATCATTTGGATAGATAACAACACACTAGACAGATTGTTTATTGCTATATGCTCAAAAATTTAGATCTACCAGATTTGGGGTGTTACAAAAAAAGTTGGACTCACGGACAAAATTGTGCATGTTTGTAAGATATCTAAAGGGAACAAAGGGTGGTTTGTTTTATAACCCAAAATAGCAAACTATTATAGTCTCAACTCATGCTACTTTCCTTGAAGAAAGTTACATGAATGACTTCAAACGAAGTAAAGAGGTACTCGATGAGCTTTCATAAAATATACAAAACCCTACAGACACGGTTCCAAAACTAGCTCCTAATAGTATACCTGCAAAAGATCAGCAGCATAGGGAGCCTCGTCATTGTGGAAGGGTCTCTCATAGGCCTGAGTTCTTCCAATTTGGCGAAAGTGTTTTTAACACTGAGTATGTCGAACAAGAAGATGATGACCCACTCACATATGACGAAGCAATTCAAAGTGCTAATCCCAAGCTCTGGGAAATAGTTATGAAAGCTGAGGTGGACTTTATGTATTCCAACTCAGTGTAGGAACTTGTAGACTTACCGGAAGTGATAAAACTCATAAGGTGTAACTGGATCTACAAGAGGAAAAGAAATGCGGATGGAAAAGTGAAAACTTATAAGGCCAGACTTGTAACAAAAGGTTATATTTAGAAAGAAGACATCAATTAAGAAGAAAACTTCTCTTCGATTGTCATGCTCATGTCAATTCGCATATTACTATCCATTGTGGCGGCTCTCGATTATGAGATCTGAAAAATAGATGTCAAGATAGCATTTTTGAATAACTATCTTGAAGAAAGCATCTGCATGATGCAACCCACCAAATATATAGCCAAAGGAAACGAGTATAAAGTTTGCAAACTACTTAGATCCATATATGGGCTTAAGCAAGTACCCTCCTCATGAAATCAAAGATTTGTTCAAGCGATCAAGACTTTTGGATTTGAGCAAAACGTAGATGAACCTTATGTTTATAAACATTTAGAGGATGGAAAGGTGGTCTTTCTCATTCTATACGTCAATGATATTCTACTCATTGGGAATGACGTCGGGACATTGTCATCAGTTAAATTGTGGCTAACCCAACAGTTTAGCATGAAGAACTTAGGAGAAGATAATTTTGTTCTAGGTATTCGAATCCTAATGGATTGAAAGAACAAAATGATAGCACTGTCTCAAGCTTCATACGTAGACAAGATATTGGAGCGTTATGCAATGACTGATTCGAAGAAAAGAAATCAACCCTCCGTATCGAGATTTTGTCTTTCTCTAGAGGATTGTCCTAAGACAGCAGAAGAAAGAGATAACGTGAGAAAGGTTTCTTATGCTTCGATAGTAGGAAGTCTCATATATGCTATGTTATGTTATGCATACGCTCAGATATCTGTTATGTAGTGGGGTTGGTAAGTCGATATCAGGCGAATCTAGGACTAATGCACTGGCAAGTAGTTAAGCATATACTCAAGTATTAACAGAGAACGAAATATTATATGCATGTGTATTTCAGATGATACCTTACTCTTATCGAATATATTGATTCTGACTTTCAAACGTGTCAAGATTCAAGGAAATCAACATCGGGCTATATTTTTGTCCTAGGCGACGGGTCCATTTTGTGCAGCAGTGTATTAATGGAGTCACATCTTCAACGAGCTCCACATCCGCTAACTCAGCAAATAACTGAATCGATTCAGTGTTCACCCTCCCAGCTAGGCAATATAGTGCGACCATTGTCTCTACCTCTTCATCGTCTAAAAATTTCATCTTGATAAATTTGATAGGATTTGACAAATTTAAAAATTTGTAGAATAGTTTCAACATTCTCCTCCCACAACGTCAAGTAATTTTGCACTGATCTTTTTTTTCATATCATCGTTAAACACATTCTTATTGAACCTCATTCCTATTTTTTGGCAAGTTTCAAATGTACAACCCACAATATTTCTACAATTACATCATCGAAATGAATAGTTGCAAATAATTAGTTATCCATATTTTCTTCTCTGAAACGGCTAAAAAACCCCTTCTCAAAAAAACTTGAAAGAAAATAAAAACTTTCAAAGCTTGATGATTTTTACCAAAATTTGGGGTATATATAGTGTCCGATGGTACCACCTAATACATCAATGATACCAGTTAAAAAATATTTTTTTAACTATTAAAAAATGCCTAAAAAGGCTAAAAAAATCAATACTTATGACTACTCAGTCACGTCGAAAGCAGTACCTGTGAAAAACCGATCACATCGGAAGCAACCTATCAAGCCGCTGCCGTCAACATGACCGATCAACCACGAGTACTGGTTCTTTTTCTCTTTTTCAATTTTCAATTTTTTTCAACAGCTAAAAAAATTAAAAATTATTTTCTATACCTCTTGGCACAACGGCGACATCATTAAAAAAAAATTACTCCTATACACCTGAAGAAATATTGACATTTTCTTAAAAATGCATATCTGTGCCGCCTAACAGCACCAAAAAATAAATTTATTAATTATTTTGAAATGATTGGGGGGAAGTGAGAGTGATTTCGTCGGTTGATCAGTTGACACTGGCTGCTGGTTGTGCATTCTACCTATTTTCGCAAGTAGGTATTATTAACCTATCCTATTTCAATAATTAATTTAATTTTTTATATTATTAAGGCAAAAAAGCCTCTGCATTTCTTCCAAGGAAAAGTTTCAGCGAATAAATTTCAGTGTGAGCATCTGCATTTCTTCCTAAGAAAATTGCAATCCTAGCATAACTGCTTCCATAAGTAATGAAATTGAATATACCTACATTGTTTTGCAACTAAATTCTTGAACTTATATGAATCGACAATAAATGAATTACACTCAAATTGATGCAAGCAACTCAATTTGATAATCGACCGATCATTGAGTTAAGGTCAAGTCTCTACTTGGCTGAATCCATTAACAAACTGTTCTGCTCACTTAAAAGGTCGACGGACATCCGCGATGGTATTCGATGACGTTCTAGAATCCGGGAAGTGGCTATTCTGGCCAATTCATAGTTTAATGCAACTACCCTATCATCATCCAAATCAATCCTCAAGCTCTCTCTGCTACAATTTTCCACAAGTTGGCACAAGTGCTTCAAATTTTTCATTTCAATTCCGTTGACTTTCTTGACCTGTCCACCACAGTTTCTTTTTTACCTCTCAGAAAACAAATAACCACGCATACATCATACACAAACGAATACGTAATTACATCAGCAGTTGGACATACACTGGTTTTCAAGTGCAGACACATGATGGCATTAATGCAACCACCGAGTTAAACAGATCAATAAACAGATTTGATTCCATTTTTCTCAAAGGAGTACCCAATGGCCAAATATATGAAGAAAACTTCAAAAACCCTGGCATACCCATGTTTGACACACAACCTGACACACTTGAGTCCGAGTAATATAAATGCAAGCAGACATCTGGTCTTGAGTTTCAAATCCTATTTGTCTGTCATCGGAATTGACTGAAAATGAAAATGAACTGATTTGAGGACTTTTCTTATGCAATCAAAGAGCGGTACAACTGAAGCCTAAGGATCATTCTCCTGTTCTCTTTTACTTTATTCAATGCTTTTCACTTCCTTGAAAATTGACATTTGAAAACAGATGTAACTCCTAATTTCCTAGCCGCTCAATGTCATGAGTTATGGATGCCTATATCTAACACTCGTGCCCAAATCTAACACAGAAGATGACTATTTTGCCTTTTATTGTCCTATTCCTATTCATATGATGAATGGCATTTTGTGACAGTAAACCTGTAACCTAGTTGCTCCTCTATCTCCTCGAAACGAATTTGTAACATTTCATGATGAATAGAAACGTTCATATGATGAATGGCTCCTTGAGCTAGTTGGTTGGTTTTGTTAACAGCCTGTAAATAACTGGTTTAGGGATTTGTAAATAGCTAATTTTAGGTATTTAGAGAGATTTTATTTTCTTTCCTTTCTAGGCAGAGTATAACTTTTATAAATTCTGACTTTGAGCTGAATGCAAGATGTACAATTCTCTCCTGACATTTCTACTTTCATAACTGGTTTATTGGATGTAGAAAACAGCTATAGAAACAAAGATGATCCAACCAAAGGAAAATAAGAAAGTACCTGTAATTCAGCAAGACGCTCATAGCCTGCGTTGATATCATCCATCAAAACCTGAACCATATAACAGTTTGTCATGAAGGTGAACGGACATAGAAAATCCTTTGGTTTAGTATTTAAAGTCGTATATGAGAGGTTAAACACTTGATACATGCCATTAGGCGAAGTTTTAGAAATTCATCAATTAATATGGTAAATAAAAGGGCAAATGGCATAATTCTACACCACCGCTGGAGTTAAAAAGCTGTACTAGTCGTATATAAAATAATAAAATTCCTTAAACCCTAATGATTCAATTAAATTTCCCCCTTTTTGGGGTATAGGAGTGTAGGAGAGCCGCAAAGGAAGTAGTCCAAATTTCAACGATAGGACAATTATCTCAAACCACTGATGGAGTTTCTGAACTTCAAGAATGAGGAGAGGATTCCATGGTTGCAGTAGTTCTAGCTCTAAATTAGAAGCACAAGGAGCCATCTATCTAAAGAAGGTATGGAACCCCACCCCCCAGTACAATGCAGTTGAAAGAGTTGCCACATAACCCTTTCAGGTATGTTTAAAAATAAATATAATATAATAAAAGTACACATGTTAATTCTTTAATACCACTTACAGAGTTTAACAAGGAAACTGTCTGTGCATAGAAAACGAACTTGAATAATCTATTCCAAAAATAATAAGAAAACGAGAACAGTAGCATCCAAGATTTGATAGTTAAAATCCTTTGCCAAACCAAAAGCTTCTATCTATATCGATTCATCTAGGACCTAAATTTTACTTAGTCTTTCTTGTAACTGAAATTGACAAACTACAAAGTGTTCATCTCAAAGAAACGATCATGCACTAATGATGTCAAAAAAGTATGTAGTTCAAACCTGAGACAAGATTACAAGTTGTTCCCCAGCTCTTTTAGGCAGCTCCCTTAGAGCACGTTCGCAGAGCCGACGAGGTGAAGTATTATACCAGTCTTCCCCATACTCATGTAGGTATGGCTGGGTTAGTGGAACAAAAACCAGACCGGCAAAAATATAATAACTAGGAAGTTTATCAAATTGATGAACTGGAACCAGCGGCTGCAACTGTAAGATCAATGAAAACTAATAAATTAATGATTCAAAATCAAGGTTAATTTCACCACTAACCAAACAATGCACTGACATAAGTAGTTATATTATTAATAATTTCAGCAGTCAGAAAACATGTGTAATAAGACCAATTGAAGCATTAAAAATACTATAAGATTCTGCACTGGAAAAAGTAAACCAAAAATTGTCAAAAGGCAGCAAGAATCTACAAGCACCTTAAAGTTAAGTAATTGAAAGCCTGTGCTTACAAGAAACCTTTTATAGCACAAGAATCAGAATCCATTTAAGCATTCACCTCAGGCAATGGATACAGACACCTTACTTCCTATACATGGTTCATGAGCAGCTGTTTGATCCTTCGTTCAATAGGATATGTATTTACATTTCGGTTTTAGGTGTACTAACGAGAAAACAAATTGTAGCAGACAAATTTCTGTCTTTTTTTTAATTGCAGCAGTTATATGGAGGAACATGATGGCTTTCAAATCTTCTTGGTTGTAAAAACTATATATGGCCATTGCTATCTGGTCTTCTAGCAAGGGATTTATCACCATCTTCAATATGTCTCAGGACTCTAGCCAATTCCTACTAAAACATTGATTAGAGATACAAAGACAATTATCTATTTTACCTTGCCCGATAGCAAAGACTTCCTTCTTCATTTATGGTGGGAATTATATGAGTATTCCTCATTTCATTGAAGCAGAGGATATGCTAGAGTGTTTCACTTCAGTTAACTTCTAATTAGGGCTCAATTAACAGCTACAATATATGTTTTCCAGGCAAATAATTAGCCTATAACTATGATGGGGATGGCCGATTATTGGGAGTTTGAAAATTAAAATCTCTTCAAAACAAAGTTTGACAGAATAGATTTTTCTCTGTTAATTTTTCAAGAGATTACACTAAAATATTTATATACAAGAAAGCCTAACTTAGAAGACTCTAGACTAGCAACACTACTGGTTTTAGGGTGCAGTGCCTTAAAACCAGCCTTAAAGTTAGGGATAACAATAAATAAAATATTCATAAGATAACATTTAATATACTGAATATCCCTTATTGGACAACTGTAATCTGACACTCCCCCTCAAGCTGGGAAGTGGATATCATCCATTCTCAGCTTGCTTACTAGTCTCTGAAAGGTCTTTCCCAGATAGTCCTTTGGTTAGGATATCTGCCAGTTGACCATCAGTGGGCACATATGGAGTGCAAATTAGGCCACTGTCAAGTTTCTCTTTGATGAAATGTCTGTCAACCTCAATGTGCTTCGTACGATCATGTTGTACTGGATTATGTGCAATGTTGATAGCAGACTTATTATCACAATACAGTTTCATTGGTCCTTCCCACTTGATCTTCAAATCCTCCAAAATAATTTTCAGCCATAATAATTCACAAATTCCAAGAGCCATCGCTCTAAATTCTGCTTCTGCACTAGATCTAGCAACAACATTCTGTTTTTTACTTCTCCAGGTTACAAGGTTGCCTCCCAGAAATGTACAATAGCCCGAGGTTGATCTTCTATCCACCATAGATCCTGCATAATCCGCATCAGTATAGGCTTCAAGGGTTAAATTCCCCCCTTTCTTAAATAGGATTCCTTTGCCTGGAGTCCCTTTTAAGTACTGTAGAATCTGGTATATAGCTCGAAGATGTGACTCTTTAGGATTGTGCATGAACTGACTTACAACACCAACTGCATAGGCAATATCCGGTCTAGTATGTGATAAGTAAATGAGCTTCCCTACGAGTCTTTGATATGAACCCTTATCAACTACTTCCTCTTCTAGTGCATCTCCAAGTTTGTGGTTCACGTCTATGGGTGTCTCTGCTGGTTTACATCCCAACTTTCCCGTTTCCGTCAACAAATCAATTATGTATTTTTGCTGAGATATGAAGATTCCTTCCCGAAAGTGTGCTACTTCAATACCAAGGAAATATTTTAACTTACCAAGCTCTTTGACCTCAAACTCTTTTACTAGACATTTCTTCAAATTTTCCATTCCTTCCAAATCATCACCTGTCACTATAATGTCATCTACATAGACTAATAAAGCAGTCATTCCCCCTGAAGATAAATGCTTTACAAACAGAGTGTGATCTCTTTGACTCTGTTTATATCCCAGTTTGAGCATTACTTTGGTAAATCTTCCAAACCAAGCTCTCGGGGACTGTTTTAGTCCATATAGAGCCTTTTTTAGTTTGCAAACTACCTGTCCTGTATCAGAACGGAACCCCGGTGGAACATCCATATAGACTTCCTCCTCAAGATCACCATGTAAGAAAGCATTCTTGATGTCGAACTGCTGTAGTTTCCAGCCTCGGTTGGCAGGAAGTGACAATAACACTCTCACAGTGTTCATCTTTGCAACCGGGGCAAATGTCTCAAGATAATCTATTCCATACTTTTGAGTGTACCCTTTAGCAACTAATCTTGCTTTGTACCTCTCCAAAGAGCCATCTGAATTGTATTTTACTGTATACACCCAGCGGCATCCAACTGTTTTCTTTCCTTTTGGTAATTTTACCAAATCCCATGTCTTATTTTTTTCAAGTGCTTCCATTTCAACTTTCATGGCATTTTTCCAATTCTCATTATTTAATGCATCGGATTCAGTTTTGGGAATGGAGAT
Source organism: Gossypium australe (assembly GCA_005393395.2). Lineage (NCBI taxonomy): Eukaryota > Viridiplantae > Streptophyta > Magnoliopsida > Malvales > Malvaceae > Gossypium > Gossypium australe. The sequence continues at coordinate 78,764,191 of CM016625.1, read as the reverse complement.
TGAATTTAGGCTAGTAAGAAAGGTTTTGTGGTTATGGGACAAATTTTTGTAGGACATGAATGAGTACAAGGGATGTTTTGTACAGGCCCTAGTTCCTTTTCTAATAGCAATAGGAAAATCATACTCTCTCTGATCTGGATTCTCACTAGTATTCAAAGTAGGTTCAATAGTTACCTCAGGTTGTAGAGCAGTAGGGTGTTTATTCGAAGAAGATGATTGAACTTGCACCGGTGCCTTCTTCCTTGAGTAAACTAGTAAAGGGCGAGTAGTGTCCTGAATTCCTTTTGGTGACTTAGGTGTAGTAGTATCTATTTCAGGTTGCATAGGGTCAAGGTGGGCAGGCTGGTTGGTAGGTAAGGGCTGAGTGTTTGGAGCTGGAAAATTAAGTTGAGCAGGCTGAACAGAAGCTGGAAAATCAAGAAGAAAAAACTCTCTATCCTTATCTTCTTTAAATAAGTTCTCCCCCTGAAGATAAGGACAAGTAAAAAATTTTTCTTCTTCTGCAAAAGTGACATCAGCTGAAACAAAAATTTTTTTTGTGGCTGGATTGTAGCATTTGTACCCTTTTTGTGTAGAGGAATAACCTAGAAAAACACATTTGACAGCTCGTGGATCGAGTTTTCCCCTATTTTGAGAATGGACATGGACAAAGGCAACACACCCAAATATTTTGGGAGGAAGATTGGAGGTATTAAAATCAGGGAAAATTTTCGATAGAGCTTGAACAGGACTTTGAGAGTCAAGGACCTTTGTAGGCAACCTATTTATCAGGTGAGTGGCAGTTAAAACAGCTTCCCCCCAATATTGTTTAGGGACATTGCTTTGAAACAATAGATCCCTAGTAATAGCTAAAATATGACCATTCTTTCTTTCGGCAACACCATTTTGTTGGGGTGTGTTAACACAAGAGGACTCATGGAGAATGCCTTTTTCTTGAAAAAAAGAGGAGAGAAACTGATTGAAGTAATCTTTAGCATTGTCAGTCCGAAACCGTTTTATTGCAGTCCCAAATTGTGTTTTGAGTAGGTTGTAGAAAATTTTAAAAACAGACCCTACATCAGATTTTTGTTTTAAAAGAAATATCCAAGACACACGGGTACAATCATCAATAAAGGAAACAAACCACCGAGCCCCAGAGACGTTTGAAATGTTTGATGGTCCCCAAATATCACTATGAATAAGAGTAAAAGGAGCAGATGTTCTTTTATTGCTTACGGGAAAGGAGGTACGTTTGTGTTTGGCAATTTCGCAAACATCACAACGGAAATTTTTAACATTTATTCCTTTGAACAAGGAAGGAAACAGGAATTGAAGGGCTGAAAATGAAGGGTGACCAAGGAGAAGGTGATGGAGCCAAATTTGGTCTTTGTGAGCTTGAACAGACTTGGATAGGAAAGATAACGGTGAGGAATTCAGAGCACTAATTTCTCCACTAGACTCTTCAAGGTAATATAAGCCATTTGCTTCCTTAGCATGTCCAATCATCCTCTTCGTGTTCTGTTCTTGGAAAAAACATTTATTGGGATAAAAAACCACACTGCAATTAGAGTCCCTGGTAAGTTTTTGGATGGAGAGAAGATTGGGAAATAGTTTAGGAACATGAAGGACATTTTTAAGAGTAAGGGTCTCATTTATAACAATATCACCTTGACCAGCCACTGTTATCACAGAACCATCAGCTACTGTAATTTTTCTATTACTAGGACAAGGTGTATATGAAACAAATTTGTGTGAGGAGTAGGTCATATGGTCAGTAGCTCCTGAGTCAATGACCCAAGACCTGTTGGTGACTGTGTCTGAGACATTAAAATTTTGAGAAGAGAAAATACCTGAAAGTGCCAAGCTGCAAGTACCTGTGGAAGAAGTTTTTTCCAATGAGCCCAGGAACGTCTTTAACTTTGCAATGTCTTCTTTATTAAAAATACCAGAATGCTGTTCTTCATCCATCTGTCGTGCTATATTTGCATGCCCTTGTTCCTTTAGTTGTCCACTGGTTGCAGGAAAATTCCTTTTATTCTGCTGTGGTTTCCCATGGAGTTTCCAGCAGTGTTCTTTTGTGTGACGAGATTTTTTACAGTATGTGCACCATACAGAATCCCTCTTAATAGGCCTTGTAGAATCTGGTTGCTTCATATCAGTTGGCTGTTCCATGGCAATTTTCCTCTCACTGACAGCCTTTGTAACTAAGGCAGACCCATCTACGCGATTATCGTCAAGCATAACTCCTCTTCTTCCTTCTTCAGCATGAACTATCGCGAGTGTCTCATTTAGTGAGGGTAGCTCCTCCTTACCAAGAATTTGGACTCGTACTGCATCAAATTCCACATTTAGCCCAGCAAGGAAATCATAAATTCTGTCTTTTTCAACAAACCTTTTCAAAAGTGCTGCATCTGTACTGCACTGCATTTTAATGCACTAGTAATGATCCATCTCCTGCCATAAACTTTGCAACAGATTAGAGTATTCCATCATGGAACGATTTCCTTGCTTAGTGGATGAAATCTTAGTTTTGATTTCGTAGATTTGAGCAGCATCTCGAACTTTAGAATAAGTCTGCTTCACAGCCTCCCATATTTCTTTGGATGAGTTAAGAAATAGGCATGTGTCACTGATTTCGGGCACCATAGAATTCCATAACCAAGACATGACCATAGAGTCTTGTTCATCCCAAGCAGCAAACTGAGGATCTCCTTCTGGAGGTCCTGTGCCGAGTAAGTGGTTCAGCTTGCCTCTGCCCTTCAAGAACGTGCGAACCAGCTAAGACTACTTCAGGTAATTCTTCCCATTTAATCTGTAGGCCACTTGAATATTCTGCAACTCACTTGTTTGGTTTGAGTTTTTCATAGAGATTTCTGAACTGTCCCCATTGGTATTGGTGTGGACAAATTCAGACATATCTCTTTTGAACACAGAAGCAGGCTTGAGGATTTTGTGGGAGTAAAAGATTACCAGAAAAAAATTCCCAGAAATCGTCTAATCTGATACCATGACAGAATAGATTTTTCTCTGTTAATTTTTCAAAAGATTACACTAAAATATTTATATACAAGAGAGCCTAACTTAGAAGACTCTAGACTAGCAGCACTACTGGTTTTAGGGTGCAGTGCCTTAAAACCAGCCTTAAAGTTAGGGATAACAATAAATAAAATATTCATAAGATAACATTTAATATACTGAATATCCCTTATTGGACAACTGTAATCTGACAAAGTTCAATATGATTTTTTTATTCATCCATAGTGTCTTCTATTCTATTCCTCATCCTTTATCTACTCTTCTTTACTGGACTCTCTTATAAAAAAACGAGTCTCATTTTAATAGCCAAGTTTTGGCTATCAGCCCAAAGCGTCGTAATTCTTCAATAATAGGAGCATAATGATACTATCCCTTCTAAAATTAACTCTCAGAGTTAATTCAATTCCTACATAAACACGCCTTTACTTGCAAATCCCCACTCATCTTCACCATGCTGGTGAACACAACACCTATTTATTTAAATTATCTGTTTAAATCATAAAAACCGGTCTAGAAGTTTAAATTTTTGCTTACAACTCCACTATCAAATTCTGCTTCATCAATTAATCTATTTCCTTTCTTTTAACAACAGTATTAAAGCTATTTAAGGGAGAGAATGTCGTTTTCTATTCAAAATGAGAATGAAGAAGAAAAATGTTAATCAGGCACAGATTGTACCTAAAAGAACCGCAAAATATAATCAAATTTAATAAATTATTACAGGTGGCATATATGATGAATTCGGGCTCTTCATGGTTCCTTAAAACTTTCATTAACCCAGGTCACAAGGTTTATGCAAATTGTGGATATTACTATATTTAATAAACCTTTAAAAGAATTACTCACAGGTTGAAGGGTGATGGTGAATGCATGCTCTCCACCATTTCTCAGGACTTTGACTAGTGCAGTTTCATTGGGTTTCTTCATAGACACCAAATGATCAAATGTTATCCGTTCCCTGTTCCGGAAAGGAACTGCAATGCATGTAAATTCCACTCCAAATTAAGTACAGCAGAAAATTATGAATACCAATAAAGTTACCACATACTAGTATATTATCCAAAAGAAAAACATTAGGGAAATTCTATCCTCGAGCATCTCACTTTCAAGAAACCAAAACAAAATTAAAAACAAAAAATAGAAATTCCCCTTTTAGTGACAATGGTAGGTGCCTTATTTGAAGAAACTGAGGATAAATGTAATCATGTTACCAGAACAAAAATAAGCACCAATGAGAAAAAGGTCTAAATGTTATCTTAGAAGGGGTCGGAATATTTTATTAAAGAAAATGCAATTGGCATGATTGCAAAATGTTTATTGGCAAAATGTTGAATCTCATTTGAAATTAAGATGAAAAAAAATTGAGTGAACAGTTATAATTCAAGTACCAGTTCCATCATTTGCTATAGGCACACCATCAAATTCAAGGATGATATCATCCTTTTTTAGGACTCCATACGCATCAGACAAAGGATTAATTTTGCTCACAAGTACACCCGTCATATGAGGTTGCATTTTGAAGTGGTTACGAAGTTGAACATTTTCTGTAGGTTGACATGAGAGACCCATAGAGCAGAATCCCATGTATTTTCCACTTTCCTCTATACCAGCTATAAAATGCTTTATAACAGGAACAGGAATTATATAGCTGCATATCATGAAAAGAAAAAATAAAAAAAGATTGAAATATATACTTGGCCAGAAGGAATAATCTTATGCTTTTGAACTGACAAGAAGTTACTTTAAGTTTTAATAATGTTCAGTCTGGATATGTCCAGCTTAGCTTTCAACTTTTTTTTATGCAAGTTGTTAAGAGTTTCAGATAATATAAACTAAATAACACAATTCTCAACCCTAGACTATATCATATTTCCTTAAACATCCCAATATGGTGTGTGGTTCTCAAGGCACTGTTCTGAATATAATATCCATTAAAAGCTTCCTTCTAATAAATATGGCCAAAATGTCTAGCATTTAATAAACCTTAAATGGTTTTTTTTAATAGAAAGAAACAAAAAGATGCATTCTTCTTCTGATATTCCTTTTTTCTTTTTGCTGGTGCTTCTGTTCATCCACAATTAAGATCTAAAAATGCATGGTGCATGTCAAGGTACTAGATTTTTAATAGTGGGTAGACTCATATAGTGAAGGAATACACAAACAAGCAGGCACCATTTAAATTACAAACTACACGTGAAATGGTACATCGTTTAGCATTACATCAGGTTTAATAAATGATAATACTCAAGATAGCTATCAATGCTGTTTGAGGAAAAATGGGGCAACAACAAAGAGAATGCAATACTGAAACCCCACTAAATATAGTGGAAATTCGTAGAACCCCAAGTAAAAAAACATTTAATCACCATAAGAATCAATGATCAAAAATAGATAACCTGAAACCAAAATGATGTTTATGAAGGAAACAAACTCACAAACTCACCCAATATTCTCTGCACCTGAAAGGTTTTGGAAAGCTACACCAGCAACTTTGTTCCCCATAATTGCAGGGCCCCCACTATTCCCAGGGTTTATAGCTGCATCTATCTGTATTGCCATCAGCTGGGTAGCACCATGTACATACTGTGTAGGTTCAACTCTAGAAACAACCCCTTTAGTAACAGAAATGTTGTCGCCTCCTGCATCCAGTCAAGGGCAATATGTCATGTAAAAACTAAAACACAAACTAAATCTTAAAAGAAAGTTCAACATCCCATCGTTTGCTGTTATTGATGCCTTTGTGGGCAAGCACAATGTCAAACACAAGAAATCAACAGCAGAATAAGGGGTTTGAATCTGACTTACTTCTAATTGTGATTCTTATTTTGTGGGATTGAATTCTGATTTTATTTCCTACAGTTTCCATATTAGTATGCTATCAAATTAGGGCTTTGCATTTGTTGTATATAATATATTAGTAGAGATATATTTAGATTTTATTATATATAGATTTTATTTACTTTGATTTGTTTCCTTAATTTAACTCTCGTAGCTTTGTATAAATAGGATATCCTAGTGTCACGGGCCGTAGTTCAAAGCCCGTGACCATCACACCAAATGAATTCCATGGAGGTCTATCGTTTAGATGGGAATCATTTGACCCACGAGAGTTGCCTTATTCAAAAAGCTATTGAAAAAGCCTATTCATTTGAAGCCTGGGTAGCCCAATAACGCTGATATGGAATGATAGGCTACTTTATTAAATATGGGAACTAATCTTAAAAGATTGAGGAGAATAATATCTTGCAAGATTAGATTTGATTATGTAAATGGATTATGTAATATTGTAAATCTCATTATTTAAGGGACAGACTAATCTCGTCCGTCGATGTAACTTGATCTAGACCACCGATTTTGAAGGAGCTCAACTATAAATAGAAAACCTCATTGTTTCATGTATTCTTTGAGAGAAAGTAATACAATTGAGAGCATTTACTCAAACACCTCTTGTGCATAGTTTTCTAGTTTTCTATTCTTTTGTGAATTCTTTTGGCTAAGTTGCTTCCGCTATATAATTTGGTGCCTTGAAGGAATTCTTTGTAAATCCTCAATTGTTTGGTGGTTAAGCTAATTTAGCCGTGTTTGCATCAAAATGATCACCTAAGGCCGAACGAAACGCAAGACGAAAGTTCTAGCCTCATGACACTAGTATGTGAATAAATAGCTCTTTTTTCTTGTGTTACTGTTTCTCGACTCCTATTTCCATAACATGGTATCAAAGAAATTTTGACTCGATTTACAAGTTTTCACCCTTCCACAAGCGTCAGCACGTGGGGGTGCATTGAGTACCATCTGAAATTGAGTGTGAAGAAAAAGCTTTAGAGCCAAAATACATGCAAACATCACTCCCAGTAATAACAATGTAATCAACATAAACCACTAATAAAATAATACCTCCCTCGAAGTGTTTATAAAACACTGTGCGATCACAATTACTCTTCTTCAACCCAAATACCTGGAGTGCCTCACTAAATTTACCAAACCAAGACAAGGGCCTTGTTTTCAATCCATACAAAGATTTTCTAAGTCGACATACCTTCTCACTATGACAAGTAATTCATACCTCTTTTCTACCTTCCAATCTCAAATGACCTTATCTAAAATTACTTCAGTCGATGAATCAACTTCTTCTATTCTTAGGTCTAGAATTGTCCGACCTCATCCCTTCCCTTAAACTTAGTCTTACTGTTTGCCTAATATTTCATTTACTCTAATCTCTTTTAGTAAACATACATGTGCCCTAAATTATTGTGTCTCATTTTTCCTAATCATTATCTATTTCAAGATCTTACGACAAAGCAATTTATTGGTAGAGGTTATGAAGTTGAAGGTCTTTATCTTCTTGATTCAAAGGTATCGAAATCCATTGCTTGTTCTAGAGTGTTAACTCCTTTAGAGATGCATTGTTTGTTGGGTCATCTTACCTTATAGTCTTTGAATAAATTGTGTCCTTAATTTAAATGTTTAGCTTGTCAAACATCGCCGTCCTTTAGTTTCTAAAGTTAATACACGAGTTAAGTCCCCTTTTGAGTTAGTTCATTCTAATGTTTGGGGTCCTTGTCCTATTTCTTCTATGGTTGGGTTTGGATTTTTTGTTGTTGAAATAAAAACTCAATTCGATTTTCCAATACGTACATTACGAAGTAATGATGCAAAAGAAGATTTTTCTGATTTATTATATGGTTAAAAATGGAATTCATCAATATTCATGTATTGGTACTCCTCAAAATGAGGCTACTGAACGTAAACATATATGTCTTGAATGAAGTTGATAGAGCTCTCCTTTTCAAATGAAAGTTCCAAAATGTTTTTGGGCAGACGTCTCCACAGCTTGTTTTTTAATAAATCATAAGCCCTCTTCATTTCTTAATGGTGATATTCTTTAAAATGTTCTTTTTCCATCAAAATTATTGTTTCCTATTGAACCTTAAGATATTTGAAAATACTTGTTTTGTTCATGATGTTCATCCACGAGTAACAAAATTAGATCCAAAATCTCTTAAGCGTGTCTTTCTTGGGTACTATTGTCTTCAAAAGGGTTATAGGTGTTATTCTGTAGATCTTAAACAATATTTAGTGTCTAATGATGTCACTTTCCTTGAAAATTCTGCTTTTTTTCTCATATGATTCTAATAGCTCACAAGAGGAAGATGACATTTTGGTGTGTACAATCAGTTAATTCTCCAAATGTAAATGCACTTGCTCCACCATCCACTCGGCCACCTATAATTCATGTTTATTCACAATAAAGAAAAACTTCCATAAACAAATCATCTACCAATCTCTTCGCCAGTGGACCCAACCTCCAGTTATTCTGATCCAGGTCTTGACCTTCTATTTCCCTTTTTCAACTGGATTATTTGCTGATGATGCAACTTGGGAAGATGTTTTTCACTTCAAAACTGCCTTCCCTAATTCTAAGCTTGAGGACAAGCTTTTTCTCCAAGAAGGAAGTAAAGTTACTGACCTGTGGCTTTGAATTTGATTTAATTCTAATTGTGATTCTAATTTTGTGGGACTTAATTCTGATTTTATTTCCTAAAAGTTCTCATATTAGTTTAATTAAGAGTTTACTAGTATACCATCAAATCAAGGCTTTACATCCATTACCTAATTCGTAAACCCTTATATAAATAGTGAAATTATTCATGAATAAGACAAATTGAATGTCTAATAAATTAAGGTAGCCTACTTGTTAGAGTTTCAAGAGAAGCAACTCCCTTAGAGTTCTCATCACCATAAGCAAAACTAGGAATAAGAATAAGGCAAGACCTTTCCTTCAAATTTGATTTCTCATTAATTGTCTGGTGACTTGATCCCAAGCTTGAGACCATAACATTCGCCCACAAGGAAACCTTCAAAGCCTAATACCTTATCAACAATTTCTTTAAAAGGTCTTTTCTAATAACAAAAAAAGAGATTTAATTTAGTGATACTTAAAATTAGAGGAATGCGGCTTGCACTGAAAGTCTAACAAATAGTAAGTATTCAAAAGTCATATATGATCGATAGAAGGCTAATGTGTCTTTGGAATTTCCCCAGATGCTATGTTGCTCCAACTCTTCCTTTTTTTTAAGTACCCATCTCTTATGCATAATCAATCATAGGCATGAGGATATAACCCTCCAAATACATTAAAAGACTCGTTAAATAATGAATATACCCATATAGGACATATATCCAACACTCACTCCCAAGTTCAAGTAACAAAGCCAAGATGTTTTACTTTGTTGACAATAGCAATGATCACTCTAGTTCTCAAGAAACACATTTAGAATTGAATTCACCTATCAATTTGATGGTTCTTTCTGAGAAATGGAAAGAACCATTGTAGCTTCATGTAACTCAAACAAGAAAGGAAAAACCAGAAAATGAAATCAAATTGGGTGGATTTGATCACCTTGAGGATATCCAACAACAGCAACAGCTTCTTGCAGAAATGGAATGTCTCCAAGCTCCAAGAAATTCATACCCTCCCAAAACTCTGGGCTTTCAACAACAAGAATGGCTAAGTCACATTCATGGCCCACAGCTTGAACCTCAGCTCTATATTTAGTGGGGGAGCCATGCTTTCTAACAAGAACAAATGTATGATCAGCAACAACATGAGCGTTTGTGAGAATCTTTTTTCCCGGAATAACAAATCCTACAATTAAAGAAACAATTAAACTGGTAAGCAAAGCTCAAATCAGAAAATCCAGAATGATTGGCATTGCTGTCATCAATTTGGTGCACAAGATTGAAATAGAAAAGGACCTGAACCCATGGTTTCGCGTTGCGACTTATTCTGCCATGGAAGGAAATAGTTAGGGCTACTGCTAACAGTGAAGATCTTGACCACTGAGTCAAGAGCCAACTCTATTGCCTCATAAGTGTCAGTTACAGTATACAGAGAGCGTCTTCGCCATTGCCGGAGGCTACTCTGTCGCTCCCCGACATAAAATCTACTAAATTTGATGTCAGTGTTGCAAAATGAAGGAACAACTTTGGGTTTACTGAAACAATAACCTTTTGCCAAGAACAAGGACGACCAGCGCTTATTACAACAACATTTTAGCCTCCGGAATGTGCGGATTGAACAACTTAACATCCTATTGGGGCTTGTGAAGGAGGCCGAGATGGTAAAGACGAATGAATGACTACAAGATTAATACAACAAATACACAACTACGGAGGGGTTTGTTCATGCCAACTATTTATATATATATATGAAGGGAATGTCAAGTGATTGCTGCGGCAATGCAGGTACAATTTAAACAAAAAGTAGGGTTTGCGGGTTAGCTTAGCCCGGTGTGGATAGCTAGAAAAATCTGAATTTGGATTAGAAATTTTAAATGATAATAAAATAAAAAGTTTATTTGACTTTAGGTAAATTTAAGTTGAATTTGTTAAATTTTGAAATTATTTTAAATTCAAAATCGATTGAAAAAACATGAGAAGGTTTGTTTGTTTTCTTTTCCCCTACTTTCTTCGAAACACAAATAGTAAATAATTAATTTTATTTATAACATATCATGAATAAAGTTTAATATTTTCATAATTGGATCGATTAATGAACTGATCAAATTAATTTTCGGTTCAATCAATTTAAGCGGTCTGATTGAATAAAATATTAATATTTAAAAATAGGTAAAATCGCTTTATCCGATTCAATTAATTTACAAGTCAACCAATCTAACCCTTTATTTCGAACTAGTATCCCAGTCGATTTTTGATCCAATTAGTTTGATTGGCCAGTTCGATTCTAAAAATAGTGACGAAGCTTCATGCATTTAATTTAATATCGTGTAGATATTCAAAATTTTCATTTATTTCATAATTTCCACAATTTTTATTTTAAACCCTTTGACTTTCAATTTATACTTAAGTTCACTTGTGCCCAGTGCAATCGATTTGACTAGCTAGTTTAGTCCGATTTTGAAAATAGTGACGAAGCTTCATGTTTTTAATTTAATACAATATAAATATTCAAAAATTTCATTCTTACTATTATTTTCACAATTTTAATTTATAAAACCCTGATTTTTAATTCATACTTAAGTAAGCACACTTATTTAAGTACAAATCAAATTATATGATTTTATCCGGGTATAAAAAAGTATAAATGACTTGTATAAATAATACAAAGTTGAGAGTTCTTTTTAATATTTTAACCTAAAAATTTTATAAAAATAAAAATAAAAAGTTACGTTTTGTTGGCCAATGCATAACTCAAAAAGAAAAACCTCTTTGAAAGAATATACATAAACAATCAATCTTATCCTAAATTGTTCGTAACAAAGTGAAAATGTATTTTTTTTTCATTCAAAATTAAAGCTTTCTTATAATCGAACTGGTGGTCGAATTGATTAGGTCACCAATTTACTTGTCAAACTGATTCGATCAGTTTTATTGATATGATCAATTCGATTGGTCCATCCAATTCTATTAAATAAGTCATTAAAAAATTGGCTTGATATATCATTTGGTACTTGAATTTGACACTTTTTCTAATATGGTGCCTATGTTTTTTTTATCCAATTTGGTACCTGAAATTGATCAAAGTTATATATTTTAGTACTCAAAGGTAATAGTGTTATCTTTTCCATATTTAATTTGAGTTTTAGGGTTGATTTGATGAAAGTTGATTGTTAATATTATTACCTTTGTATTTTACATTATTTTGTTAAAGAATAATTTTAGTATTAATTGTGAATTTGTTTAATTTTGCATTTAATTTGTCAAATATAGTCTCATAGATGTGATTTAATTTGGGTTTTAGGATTGATCTAATATTATAGATAATTATGATTTTTTTTATCAAATCAACTCTAAAACTCGGATTAAACACTAAAAAATTAATACTATTACTTTTGGTTGCTAAAATATAATACCTCTAACCCGTATATGTCACTAGAATAGGGTTACAGAGCATTACCAAACTAACGGAATAGTAAATCATTCAATTCATACATTAATGCAAATATAATCTAATTTCATTCCAATACATTCATAATGTCCATTAATCGAGCCTTCGAGGCCCTAAAAACACATTGAAAACAACCTGAGACTAAATCGGAAACATTTGGAAATTTTAGGAAAAAGTTAAAAATTTTGAACTGCAGGGGTCACACGGTCGTATGGCCAGGCCTTGTGACTCACACGGCTAAGACACACGCCCGTTTCGCAGGCCGTGTGGACATTCGAATTAGGGACACACGGCCGTGTCTCAGCCCGTGTCATGCCCGTGTAACTCACTGACTTAGGTCACACAGCCAAGCCACACGCCCGTGTGCCAGGCCGTGTACCCCTTGAAATGACCTTACACGCCTGTGTGCCAGGCCATGTGCTAGGTCGTGTAACAGCCTGACTTGCATGCCTTGAACCTACAGGGGACACATGGCCGTGTCACATGGCGGTGTGTCATACATGGTTGAGACACACGCCCGTGTCTCAGTCCCTGTGGACCTAAAATGTACCTTAATCAACAAGTTTACCATTTCAAACTTACTTGGAACCTAAGCAAACCATTTACCAATCAAAATACATATCCAAATTGACTTTAATCATGCCAAAAACATACCAAAATCAACCTAATTTAGTGCTTAACCAGTGTACTCTCATTGGTACCACAAGTATATATATATATTTATATCAAAACATAACATCAATTCAACCTATTAATCCATTCAAGATATCACCTATAATCACTAACTCAATCATACTATATCTTAGCTACTTAACAACCAATACATCACATACACTTTTATCCATTCCAACAAGTATCAAATGAACATACTAACACATATTAATAAAATACCAAAAGTACCGAAAGAAGATCAACCAAAGCAACTTGTACAACCAATTTCATAATTAGCTAATTACAAATCCAAACATTTATATCATCATTCAACCTATCACATGCCATATAATATGAAGTAAATGTTCAAAAGCTACCGATTTAAGCTGGATAGTGTAACTTGAGTGTTAATCCGATTGTCCAACCTTTCGAGTATCTACAAGAACAAAGTTCAACACAAGTAAGCTCAATGAAGCTTAGTAAGTTCAACGTATTAAATCGATAAATCTTACTGAAATAAATACAACAATTCAAAAAGTAATACAACAACCCTAAAATTTTCATATCATCCACAATCCCAAATGGTAATTCATAATTAGTCAATTCAAATCCCAAGTATATATGGAAAATTCATCATAGATACCCAACAAGTTAACTTATCGAGATTTTCAACTCAAAGAATGGCTTACGGATAGAAGTACATCATCAGTCCAACCAAACACACCAGATGCTCATTCGAGCCAATCCATTCATCACGCCAATGCTCATAAGAGCTAATCCAACCAGCACACCAAATAGAAAGTATAACATGAAAGTTCGCAACAAATGTTGAACCTCGGTTTACTCGGGAAATATACAAATATATCCCTCCAATACCATCTCCACTCCAAACCACCATAACGCACCAAATCCCAACTGTACTCTATCCCGTGTTTAAATCAAGCCAAAGATCAAGTTTAATATTAAACCTCAAATTACCATTCATTATCAACAATTAAGACTTTAATTATATAAATCATAACATGTTAGACTACTCATTAATTTATTTTGATATTAAATTATAAACCGTACGAACTTACCTAGACCAAATTGTAGAGTTGTAGAAGTGCAGGGACTATTCCGTAATTTTTCCTTTTCCTTGAGTACAGGATCTTGATCTAAAATGTAAAATTCTTTATTTATCAACATATATTTTATCTCCAATCTATTTTACAAATTAATACCCTTTTATTTACCTAAATTACACAATTACCCCAAACATTTACAATTTTTACAATTTAGTCTTTTAACCCTAAACTCATCAAATTAACCATTTTTTTCTCAAATCAATATTTATCCAAATATACTAGGCCGTCAACAGCCCCTAATAAATATCAAATTCACTATCAAACCCTAATATTTTGACATTTTTACAATTTAATCTTAAAATCAAAATTTAACAAAAATCACTTTACAAAATCATCAAATAACATAATCAAAGTTCCAAATACATGATATTCATAAAAATCATTCAATATTCATCAATGACAACTTCCAAAACTTTTAACAGAATAAAAAACGAAGGTACGGGCTAGCTGGATCTCGTTGCAACGATATCAAAAACATAAAAATTATAAGAAAACGAGTAAATTTACATACCATGCAAAGCAAAGAAGCAACCGAAACTTCCTAGGTAAAAATGGTGGTTTCAGCCAAGAGTTGAAGAAGAATGAAGAGAAATGATTTAATGTTTCAATTTGTTTTAATTAATTTTAACTTATTTACCATTTTGCCATTAAACATGCCATTTTCTATCATACTTTTCTTTCAAATTGCCGTCCAAAATATAACTAGGGTTTAATTATCACTTAAGTCTTTCCTTAATTATTAATTAACCCATTTAATCACCTAAATGAATTAATTAACAAGTTTTGCACATTTTTCAGTTTAGTCCTTTTTCTTTAATTAACTATCTAAACATTAATATTTCTAAACCAAATTTTAATACGACTATATTGGCTCTATAAATATTCTAAAAATAATATTTACAAGTCGATACGATGGAAATTTGTGGTCTCAAAACCACTATTCCATCACCACTAAAAATCGGGCTGTTACATAAAATATGACTTTTGTCAAATATAGATACCAAATTGGACTAAAAAAATAACACAAGTACCACATTGGAAAAAAAATGTTAAACTTAAGTACCAAATTTTGTATCAAACCTAAAATATTCATAAAATTAAAATTTTTAAAAATTAGCTCAACAGGTTTTATCGCCCAATCAACTGATCTGTTCTAATTCCTGAGTCAACCAGTCTAATGCCTTTCTCCAAATCAATACTCTAGCCAAATCTTTGTCCAGTCAACCAATCTAGTCCAGTTCAAACGACAATATTTAAAATTCTCCTAAATAGTTAAACTTAAAACAAATGTTTTTAAGACTTAAAATTAATTGAAATCTAAATTTGAATTTGAATTATCCTAATCATGAATTTGGATTAATTCAAAATCTTGAATTTCAAATATTTTAGTTCTCAAACAAAAATTTAGAATAATAAATTCATAAACCATAAATTTTAAAGCTAAAATTTTGAAATTTAAATTCAAATTCTCAAGCGCTACCTAATTGATAAATAAATAATATATTAAAAACATATGTTATTAAAATAATTAACTACTTATATTATTAATACTTGTAATTTTATCTCACTTGTTGAAATCAAATATTTTTAAAGTAAACTATATCAGAAGTCACTTTAAAATAGCGTGATTTTTATTATTATAATCATTTTAAAACATTTATTAATTTAATCACCCTCTAAGTAATTTCTTTTTTCTTTTTGATAAATAGGATGGGCCACACTTTTATTCATTAAGAAAAGAAAATTAAACGAATTACAACCAAACAATCACAATTGAAAAGCCCAAAGGGGATCTAGATAGAAAACGGCCACACCCACTGAAGGCATAATTAATATGAAGTACCAGCTCATTCAAGACAATCACTTTACTCTCTCTTCCGGAAAAACAGAAGTAGATAGAAACACACGCGCAAAAGACCTTTCATTTCCTCCCAGTCTGATCGAAAAAACCCCCAAGAACTCCAGAATGATGCTAATGCCCTATCTCAGCCCACCGATTGTCTTTCTCCGCTGCCTTCCACACTGCTTTAGGGATTCTCTCCATAAGATAAGTGGTTTCACCCTTGATAAATCCTTCTTTTGCTAAACAGTGTGCTGTCACATTTGTATTTCTTCCCACAAAACTGAACTGGCAGTCCACAAAGCCTCGACTTGCCCTTTTCACATCTTCAATAATAGGGCTTATTTTTGAAACATCCTCCTTTTCATTTTGTAGTTTTTCACCATTGTGAGACTATCCCCTTCCAATATCACTATCTGTAAATCGAGAACCAGGCCCATTTAAACTCCTTGGAGGCATGCAATCGCTTCACCCGTAAAAGAGGAAGGTACATAATCGTTCAATATAATTCTCATTCCCACAATCTGCCCTTCTGAATCTCTCCCCACTAACCCTGAGAAGGATTTAAGCAGATGACCTTGAAAGAAGTGTCAAAATTGATCTTCACAAACAATCGTTCAAGTGGCTGCCATCTCACCTGTTGGACATATCTGGCTGATAAGGGACCCTTAATCTCCTTTAATTCTTTTAAATACGAAACCAGGAATTCAATCGTATCTATATTCTGTCTGATTTTCCTTTCATGCACTTGTTTGTTCCTGTCGCCCCAAATCATCCAAATGGCACAAGTAATTAGTCTGCATAAATATGATAATGAATTTATGAATAACTAGTCCATCCACTGTTTGTAACTTGCACATAACATTTCTGTAGGCCAAGTAATATTTAACAGACTCCAGATGTCCTTGACAGCTTGACAGTCACGGAAAACATGTTCCAAAGACTCATCTTCCTATGTACATCTAGGACAAGCAGCCGAATTTCGCAACCTTCTTTTCTGTAAATTTTTTAAAATAGGGATAAAGTTTTTGTAGGCTCTCCAAAATGTAATTTTAATTTTTTTTTTTTGTAAGAGCTGTGTTAGCCATATTTTCTTGTATAGGCTCCACTTCAGCAGACTCTATCAATAGTAGCTTGTATCCACTTCTAACCGAATATTCTCCAGACGACTCACCTCTCCAAGCTTGTTTGTCCTTCTGCCATTGACGAGAAAGAGGAATACTCAAGACTTTCCTTGCCTCATCTACATACATTATGTGAGCAATAAGTTCTTCCTTCCACTGTCTAGAATTTGGATCTAACAATTTAGAGACCATATTAAAATTTTGTCCTATACCATTTCCGTGCAACCTATAATTCTCCAATCATGGCACCCAAGCATATTTCCATATCGAGATTTTGGATCCAGAACCCATCCTCTAGCACATCCCCAGCTTGAACAATCCTTTTATTGCCCAAACACTCTTCCAGATATATGAAGGGTTTGTTCCTAAACTTGACTCCATAAAATTTGAATCCGGATAATATTTCGCTTCAAGAGTACGTGCCAATAATGAATTCAGGTAACAATATAAACGCCACCCTTGCTTTGCTAATAAGGTTGTATTAAACTTGGATAAGCTCTAAAAACTTAGACCCCCTCCTCTTTTAACAAGCATAATGATTTCTAATCACACCAATGAATGCCTCTTTTACCATGATATTTTTACCACCAATATTTAGTAATAATTTGTTCCATTTCACCATATAATGAATGTACAAACCCAAATTAGCCCGGGCTAACAAAACACAAATTACACAGGCCCAAAGTCTAACAAAAAGCCCAAAAACTGATAAAAATCAAAAAATAATAATAAACAGAAAACCCTAGGTGCGCCGCACCTAGGGCATTTGGCCTCTGCTCCACTGGCCACTGTCGCACCACCGATCCCTCCACTTGCGCCGCTCATCCACCTACAAGAAGAAGACAAAATAAGGACGATAAAATAATGTAAAATCGGCTATAAAAGCCAACTCACAGTATTGTACCAGGGGCTCCTTTTTTTTTTTTTTGAAATCAAGACAGAAACAGTATTATTCAAGTAAAAAAAACAAGCAAAAAAACGGTAACAATATTCGAAGGAAAGAACGACCAATATTGCGTTAAGGTTTTTATTTCATCTTCACCGTTCCGAATCCTTTTTTTTTTATTTTATTTTATATTTTTTTTACTTTTATTTAAATATACATACATATATCTACATATATTAAAGAGAGAGAGAGGGAGAGGAACTTTTTACCTCGACGACGGACCCTCGCCGGAATCTGGGCTCCTTCCCAGAGAGAGTTGAGAGAAAAAGGGAAGGAAAACCTTTTTTTTAGGAAGATACCAGAAATGAAAAAAAAAGGAGTAAAAGGGATTATATAGTAAAACAAAACGACGCCGTTTTGGGGTTGGGAGTCCAGGCGTCAAAACGACGCCGTTTGGGCCCCAACCCGCGCGCGCGACCCGACCCGGTCAGAGGGTCCGCGCGTTTTCATGTATCGGGTTATTTGCCATTTTGGCCCTTCCGCTTTTTCAAACCTTTGCAATCAGATCTTTTTGGCTTTCAAATTTGGCCCAAACATTTTATGACGGTTCCGATTTGGCCCTTATGTAAACACTACGTTTTGATACCCCGAGAAAATTGCTCCCCCTCATCCCTAGCCTTTCACGCGCATTGCATTTTCGTCCTTATATTCCCTATATTGACAGATTTCCCTTTTTTTTGTTGTTTTGATTTTAATTCAGTCCTTTTTCATTATTGCAATTATTTTTATTTCACATCATCATTAATTGTTATTATTATTATTATTATTATTATTATTATTATTATATCATTATTATTTTATTAGTATCGTATTTTATTAATATTATTATTGTTATTATATGTATTATCATATTATCATCATTTTATTATCATTTCTATTACTATTATTACTGTATCATTACTTGTATATACTAACTTTATTATTATTATTACCATATTCATATTAGTATATTGTATATATTTTGTATTATTATTATTTCACTATTATTACTATACTAATTACTATTACTATTATTATTACTACTATTATCATGTGTTAATGTTATAATAATTATTATTATTATGTTTACTTTGCTACTATTATTATTACTATTATTATTATCGTATTATTATTTG
Source organism: Gossypium australe (assembly GCA_005393395.2). NCBI lineage: Eukaryota > Viridiplantae > Streptophyta > Magnoliopsida > Malvales > Malvaceae > Gossypium > Gossypium australe. The sequence continues at coordinate 78,745,465 of CM016625.1, read as the reverse complement.
TACATACTTTATCACTATTATTGTTACTATATTTATATTAGTATATTGTACATATCGCGTATTAACTACTATTATTATTATATTATTATTACTGCTACATTATATTAATATATTGTATATATTGCGTATTATTATTATTATTAATAGTAGTATTCATATTAATGTTTATTATCCTGATTGTTACTAATTCTACCATTATTGACATTTTTTAAATCTCTCGTTTTATTTCTAATTTTTTATTTTATTTCTTGGTTTTTGTTTCTACATTTTTATGATTATTTTCGTTTACGTCCTTTTATGAAAATTGATAGTTTTGAGATGGTCTTGGATTCAAGGATATAAAATATCGCGTCCTAAAGTATTGGATGCGATATTTTACTCTTTTGGAACAAGAAGATCTTGATTCTCAATTCGAGAAAACTACGGGATAACCTTGGATTCGAAGATTCAAAATATCGTGTCCTAAAGTATTGGATGTGATATTTTATTTTTTTTTGGAACAAGAGGATCCTGATTTTCAATCCGAAAAACCATGGGATGATCTCCGATTCGAGGATTTAAATTATCGTGTCCTAAAGTATTGGATATGATATTTTAATCCCTTGGGAACGAGGAAAGTCTTGATTTGCACTTCAGAAAACTATGAGATGATCTTAGGATCGAGGATTTAAACTATCGTGTCCTAAAGTATTGGATGTGATATTTTGTTTCTTCGGAACGAGAAAATCTCGATTTAATTTAAGAAAACACAAATATTTCCAAAAAAGGTCAAACTTTTAAATTCCTTCAAAGTTTTCAACTTTCGACATGAGGACATTAATTGATCAAATCGATACCAATTTTGGGCGTGACGAGGGCGCTAACCCTTCCTCGCACATAACCGACTCCCGAACTCGATTTCTCAAAACTTCGCGGACCTAAAACATTTGTTTTAGTAAACCAAACCGTTTTATTAAAACAAAAAAAGGGTGATCCGATCACACCTAACAAAGATCGGTGGCGACTTCCGTGTTTTGTTTTCATTTTCAAAACCCAAGGTCGATTCCCACCTTTCCCAACAGAGGGGTGGTTTCGACAGCTTGGCGACTCCACTGGGAACGTTTGAAAGAGAGTCAGGCCATAAATTGATCAATTTCTGTCCTGTTGTCGAAAATTGAAAATTTGATTTGAAAAACACGATTCCTTTTATTGCATTTGCTTGCATCATCTTATCGGATCATGTGATTCGAGTCTTGTATAATGTTATTTCATCATATTGCATGACTGTTGGGTCGCACCCTTTTAAGTGGGAGTGAGAAGCTACTCTTTCGTGAGGTTTTCACCTCCATGCAAGATAACGGATCGCTTTCGGGATACATCTGTACCTATGTCTTCGTGAGATTTTCATCTCCGTGTAGCCATAGGGAAATGTATTCCCCTGAACCGAACTCGGTCCATATGAGCCTATAATGGGTGAAGATCGAGGAATCTGTTGGTTCAGGTACCTTCACCCTAGAACCGAACCCCATATAGTGAACCTTAAAGAACCACCCTAGGTAGAGCCACGCCGAACCCTAATGATTGCCCGATTAAGTGTTTTATTTTCTGCTTATTGTGTATGAAATAATGACTTTGCATTTTTATTTTTGCATGGCATATTCATCAAAAGGGTGTTGATTCACATTCGGTTGCTAAATAGATAGCTTGTCATGGAAAAGGGGTTTCTTGATAAAGTGGAGGACAATGCGGCCGTCCGGATATAGGCTGAGACAGTTCAACAAAGAAAAGGCGATAGCCTTACAGCGGGACACGTATCAGAGTTGTGGGATTACACACGCATCAGCGTAACCCAAAACAATCTTCAAGAAATGAGGGAAATATGGAGTCAATGGGACGATAAGATCAAGCAACTATTCTACTATCATTATGGCGATTTGCCTTATCTACTTGACATCAAAGTAGACCAACATTTGTTTCGAGCAATGACCCAGTTTTGGAATTCTGCTTATAGTTGCTTTACTTTCAGGAATGTGGATTTGGTACCTACCATTGAAGAATACACAGCCTTATTCCGCTGCCCGAGGATTCAAACTGACAAGGCTTATTTGAGAGCTGTTAATGTCCCCATGTTCGTAAAAAAGTTGATGAATATTACGGGGATGAGTGAGCAGTGGGTTACAGCCCGGACAAAACAAAAAGGAGATTGCAAATGCATCCTTTGGAGAAATCTGAGAGATTTGATTATAGCGCATCCCGAGGAAAAGAAGAAAGTTGATGTGTTAGCTTTGAGCATTTATGGACTGGTTATCTTCCCCAAAGCGCTAGGGTATGTGGATGAGGCGGTGTCTGATCTCTTTGACAAGTTAGACAGAAGGATCACTCCTATTCTTGTAATTCTAGCCGAAACTTTTAGGTCCCTAAACGCATGTCGAAGAGCGGGCGAAGGGAGATTTATCGGCTGCGCCCAACTTTTACTAGCATGGTTTCACGGTCATTTTTGGAAAATGGAAAAGGTATCGTGTCGAATCTTCTCCGAGGACTATTCTCCGCTAGAAAATATGGTAACCACACCTAGACGAGACGATATCACGGGAGAAAATTGGATGATGATTCTGCGAAACCTACAAGGAGAAGATGTAGAATGGGGAGCTCCATGGATGATTCCTGATGAGATCTTATATCGATGCGGAGATTTTGATTACGTTCTCATGCTTGGGATATGGGGAGCTACTGGATACACTCCTCTCCTCGCGTTAAGACAGTACAAATCGAGACAATTTACGCCGCCAACACAAGAGTTAGCTCAGTGCGAGTTTGAATATAAAGGAGGAAATTACAAGAAGAGAGTGCGCGAGATATCAAACGCCTGGAACCAAATTCATAGAATGAAAAGGTTCGCTGCCAGTCTGATGACGACCCCTGAGTATGACCAGTGGCGAAGTCAAAGAGTCAACGATAATATCCTCGCATCAGACCAAGAAAACACCCGATCACTAGAAGAACACTTACGGTGATCCCTACCGAGCTTGAAATCATCAAACAGGACTTTGAGGAAAAGAACCGGGAGCTAAGAAAGAGGATAGAATGATTAGAGGAGGAGAAAATGCAGCTAGGATTGGATGTTGATATTCAAAAACTAGAAGCCGAGAAGCTGAGGAAAGGGAAGAATAAAGCTGAAGAAGATTTGGACGGTTTGAAAACTGACTACAAGAAGCTACGAAGGTCGATGAGAACTGCGGGGCTTGGGAAAACGTCAGAACAATGGCGTCAAGAAATTAAAGAGGAAAAGAATAGAGCAAGTCAGTGGGAAAAGAAATTCCGAGATACCCATGAGCTAGAAGATGCCCTGAAAAAGGATCTGATAGAAAGTCAAAACGAGAAAGAGAAGTTAAAAATTCGGGTGTCAGAATTGGAAAGATCACTGTATCAGTATCGTAGCCGTAACTCTATAGCTGAATTGAAGGCTAGTTTGAACAAAATTGAAGAGATGAAAGCAAGAATTGAAGAGTTAGAATCCGCCTTACATGGTTGCGAGCTACGGGAAGAGCTTTTTGAAGTCAATGAGGAGCGATAGAAGCAACAATTGCATCACTCTCAGAGCCAAGTCAGAAGCCGGGATTGTATTATGGAGGAAGCCGTGGCCCAAATATGAGAGGTGGCGAATCACCTACAAACTTTAGCAATTCGAGCTGATGTACTAAGTTTGATGTACGAGTCAGAGTCAGAGAGAGGTCAAGAGTTAGCTTGGCTTCTTGAGAAAGTCAAGGCCTTAGGTATCAAGGCAAGGCCTTATATGTAGTCCACTTGTGTGAAGAAACTTGTTTTCTTGAAAAGCTATTCTAATGAGAATTGAATTGGAATCAACGCCTTCTGGTTGCACACATCTCATGCATCAGCATTACATTGCATCATACACACTGAATCTCACAAAAGGACCCTAAAACAATGGCAGTTACCCTGGAACATCGCTACGGTACAAGAGGCAAAACAAAAATGGATCAAAGAATGGAAAGGTTAGAGCAAATGCAAAAAGAAATGCAGGACCGACAAGCACAACTACAGGAGCAGCTGACCAAGACCCAGCAGGACATTATAGAGCGGTTGCAATAATCCCAGAATAATATGATAAACCAGCTGGTGCAGTTGTTGACTAAAGAACGAGAGAAGGAAAAGGGCATTGCTGCTAGCTCAGGGAACGATAATGATAATCCCACTCTTACCCCGCCGAACACCCAAACGCTGCCAGATGTGCATTCCCAAAGGGCGTCTGTCACTATCAGACCGCAACAAATTTCAGCCGCAGCATCGATACCAATGAATTTTTAGGACGGCTCAAGTTCTAACCTTGGCCATAATCCAATCAATCCCAATGTTCCTGACTTGGATGAGATTGCTGAAAAAGCAAAAATGGAGTTACCAAAACAGCTGGAAGACAAATATAAATGGTTAGAGGAGAAACTTAAAGCTATGGAAAATGCTGGTAAATGTCAGAGAATCAATGATAATGATTTAAGTTTGGTCCCTGACCTGGTGCTCCCCTACAATTTTAAGATGCCTGAGTTTGAGAAATACAATGGGACAAGTTGCCCGGAGGCCCACATTACTATGTTTTGTAGAAGGATGACGGGATACACTAATAATGATCCGTTGCTAATTCATTACTTTCAGGATAGCCTGGTGGGCGCCGCAGTCAGATGGTATAACCAGTTGAGTCGCACCAAAATTGGTTCATGGAAAGATTTGGCTCAAGCATTCCTAGAGCTGTACAGTCACGTAACAGACATGACCCCCGATAGGATCGCTCTGCAAAACATGGAAAAGAAGGGAAATGAAAGCTTTAGGCAATATGCACAGAGGTGGAGAGAGGTGGCCATCCAAGTCCAACCCTCACTTCTAGAAAAAGAAACCACAATGCTCTTCATCCGCACACTGAAAGCCCCATTTCTCATGCATATGTTAGGAAGTGCAACCAGGAGTTTCTCGGACATCGTAACGACCGGGGAAATGATCGAGAATATTATAAAAAGTGGAGGAATTGAGACGGGAGAAAGTGCCAAAAGGATGCCCCCAAGGAAGAAAGAAAGTGAGGTGAATAACGCGAGCATAGGGTACCTGAAGTCAATCACCATTAATCAGCTGAAAGCAATGGCCACGGGGCAACAAGGGTTACCCAAGAAAGAACCTAGCACAACAAGACAAAATAATGAGAAAATAAACTTCACACCAATTCCGATAACGTACAAGGAGATGTATCAAACCCTGTTCGACGCGCACATTGTATCCCCGTACCATCTAAAACCAATGCAACCCCCGTATCCTAAGTGGTATGACCCGAACGCACAATGTGAATATCATGCAGGAATCACGGGGCACTCAATAGAGAATTGCCTTGCTTTTAAGAAATTAGTGGAGAAATTTATCAACATGGGTGTGGTGGAGTTAGATGACCTGCCAAATGTAACGAGTCCTTTACCCAATCATGCTAACAACGGGGTCAACGTAGTTGACGAAAGCTCAGAGAAGAAAGTCAAAGCAAGTGTCGCGGAGGTTAAAACTCCATTGAGATTGGTCTGGAGAGAAATGATCAAACATGGATTAATTGTTGCGGAAAAGAGTCAGGGAAAGCTGACAAATTATTGTGAGTACCATCAGGAGTTGGGGCATGAAATTCAGAACTGTGGGGAGTTTAGAACCCTGGTACAAAACTTAATGAACAACAAAGAAGTTGAATTTTATAACGAAGGCACAGAAGAGAGGAGCATATGCGCGTCAGAGTCGACGGTAAAGAGTTCAAAAATCAACCTCCCGATGATCATTATTTCACGCCCAAGAAGCGATGAGACGGGAACACGAGTAGCGCCGAAAATAGTAATACAGGGGCCCACTACCTTTGCTCATAAAGATGATAAGGAGATTCCTCGGAACCTCGAATGCAATATAGCAGTCTCTAGAAAGGAGGATTCGGCTAGTGATGAGGCTAGAATACGAGTGGCGCCAAAGGTGGTAATACGGAGGCCCACTACCTTTGCTTGTAAAGAGGAGATTCCTCAGAACCACGAGTGTAATATAGTAGTCCCCGAAAAGGAAGATTTGACTAGTGATAAGACGGGAATGCGGGTAGCGCCAAAAGTGATAATACGAAGGCCCGCTGCATTTGCTTATAAAGATAATAAGGAGGTTCCTTAGAATTACGAATGTAATGTAACAGTTCCAGGAAAGGAGAATGCAGCCAACACCTCGAAAGAAAATCTAGGTGAAGGTTTCCATACGCGAAGCGGGAGACGCTACGATTTAATAAAGGGGAAAGCTCCAATGGTGGAACAGGAGAAAGGAAAGCCAGCTGAGCCCGAGCCGAAGACCAAGGAGCCAGTGACTGAGGAAGAGGCTAAAGAGTTCCTGAAATTTCTGAAACACAGTGAATATTGTGTGGTAGAACAACTGTATAAACAACCAGCGCGCATATCTGTGTTGGCTTTGCTTCAATGCTCAGAAGTGCACAGGAACGCACTGATGAAAGCTTTAAACGAAACCTACGTCGCTAGTGACATCTCGGTTAATAAATTGGATCGATTGATCAGCAATATAAGTGCATACAACTTCATTTATTTTAATGATGATGAAATACCACCAGGTGGTAGAGGATCCACCAAGGCTTTGCACGTTACCGCTAGATGCAAAGGGCACATACTACCAGGGGTCTTGATAGACAACGGGTCTGCATTAAATGTGTTACCCTTGTCCACCCTCAACAGATTACCGGTGGACAGTTCGCACATGAAGGAGTGCCAGAGCGTGGTAAAGGCATTTGACGGCACCCAAAGAAGGGTCATGGGGAGGATTGAGGTACCCTTACTAATTGGCCCAACTACTTACGAAGTAGATTTTCTGGTGATGGACATCGAGCCTTCCTACAACTGCCTATTAGGGAGGCCATGGATACATTTGTCGGGGGCAGTGCCTTCATCATTACATCAGAAGGTGAAGTTAATAGCGGATGGGCGGCTGGTAACGATAAAAGCGGAGGAGGACATTATTGCAACCTTGACCAGTGATATGCCCTACTTGGAGACAAATGACAAGGCAGCTGAATGTTCCTTCCGATCTCTCGAGTTTGTGAACGCAACTTTTATTATGGAAGGAAAAAAAATCTTGAAACCAAGAATCTCCGAAACTACAAGGATGGGATTGAAAATGACCGTGGGGAAATGCGCTTTACCGGGAAGAGGACTGGGAAAGTACCTTCAGGGGAGAATGGCAGCCCCGATGCTGAGAGAAAAACAAGACCGCTTTGGCCTGGGATTCAGACCAGATGCAAGACAAAAGAAGAAGGAGCTAGAAAGGAGGTAGGAAAGAAGACGCGCTCGTCTAAGCGGAAAGGAAACCAAGTGGGAATCCATGATAATCCCGCACATATCCGAAACCTTTGTTTCAGGAGGGGTAATTCACTTTGAGTCGCAGACACGAAAGGAAGAGGACATCATAGCGATGTTGGGTAATGTCTGCATTAATGCCATATCTGAGGAGACAGTTGAAGAGGGAATCTTATCAGATATTCAGCCTTGTGAACCGGGAAGCGTTTTAAACAATTGGACTGCAGAAGAAATTCCTGTAGTATTTAGAACTTATTCAGAGTAATGTCCAGAATACACTTATTGCTTTAAGCCTAAGAGCAACAAGATTTCTTTTGTGAAATAGGTGCATGTTCAAGTATTATTATTCAATAAAGTGCATTTTCGACATCATTTGAAGCAAACATCTTCCATTCTTTTCTTTGTTTTCTGATCATTCTTTCATACATAATCCATTCACGAATTCATTCATTCTGTCCGTATTCTCTTGAACTGCAATAGGTCCTTGGATATCAATAACTTGAGCGACGTTACCATGGATTTGAAATATCCTTTTGAGCAAGACATACGTTTAGAAATGTTACAGGATTTTAAAGATGACACGGATGATGATTTATCTCCCGACTTGTTAAGAATGGTAGATCAGGAGGAGAGACAAATTCGGCCTCATAAGGAAGCAATAGAGACTGTGATATTGGAGGAAGGGAAAGCGGTAAAAATCAGAACGTGTATAGCCAAAGAAACAAGGCAGAATCTTATCAAGTTATTGCAGGAATTCAAGGATGTCTTCGCATGGTCGTATGAGGATATGCCTGGTTTAAGTACCGATATTGCAGTACACTGTTTACCCATAAGAAGAGATTGCAAGCCGGTTCAGCAGAAGCTCTGAAGGATGAGACTAGATATTGTGCTGAAAATAAAAGAAGAGGTTCAAAAGTAGTTCGACGCTGGATTCTTGCAAGAGATCAAATATTCAGAATGGGTAGCCAACATTGTGCCTGTCCCTAAAAAAGATGGGAAGGTACGAATGTGTGTGGATTACAGAGACCTAAATAAGGCTAGCCCAAAGGATAACTTTCCTTTGCCTCATATTGACACTCTAGTAGACAATACAGCAGGCTTTTCATTGTTTTCCTTCATGGACGGTTTTTCGGGGTACAATTAGATAAAAATGCATCCCGAAGATATGGGAAAGACTACCTTCATAACATTGTGGGGTACATTCTACTATAAAGTAATGCCATTTGGGTTGAAAAACGCAGGAGCTACATACCAAAGGGCCATGGTGACCTTGTTCCATGATATGATGCATAAAGATATCAAGGTTTACGTGGATGACATGATTGCAAAGTCTAGAACGGAAGAAGAACATATCCGAGTTTTGAAGAAGCTATTTCTGAGGTTAAGGAAATTCCAACTTAGACTCAATCCTGCTAAATGTACTTTTGGAGCTAGGTCTGGCAAGTTGCTAGGCTTCATAGTCAGCAAGAAAGGGATCGAGATTGACTCGGACAAAGTCCAGGCTATACAAGAATTTCCTCCACCGCGCACTCAAAAAGAAGTTCGAGGTTTCCTTGGAAGACTAAATTACATTGCTCGGTTTATTTCACAGTTAACCGAGAAATGTGATCCCATATTTCGTCTTTTGAAGAAACATAATCTAGGCGTATGGGATGATGAATGTCAAAAAGCTTTCGATAGGGTCAAACAGTATTTGTCAAACCCTCTAGTACTGTCACCCCCGCACCTAGATAAGCCATTAATCCTATATCTGACGGTGCTTAATCACTCCATGGGATGTGTGTTAGGTCAACATGATGATTCAGGAAAGAAAGAAAAAGCGATATACTACCTCAGTAAAAAATTCACTGAGTGCGAAATGAGATATTCGCCAATTGAGAAACTGTGCTGCGCGTTGATTTGGACGACTCAGAGATTGAGACAATACATGCTGTATCACACGACCTGGTTGATCTCGAAATTAGACCCTTTAAAGTATATGATGGAGGCAATCGCCTTGAATGGTAGGATGGCTAGATGGCAAATTCTGCTGTCTGAATTTGATATTGTCTATGTAAGCCAGAAAGCTGTAAAAGGGAGCGCAATAGCAGACTTCCTAGCTAGCAGAGCTTTAGAAGATTATGAGCCGTTAAACTTTGATTTCCCTAATGAGGATTTAATGTATGTGGCAGCTACTGAAGAAGACACTGCAAAAGGTTGCCTTTGGAAATTGAATTTCGATGGAGCATCAAATGTTGTTGGAAATGGGATTGGAGCAATTTTGATATCCCCGAATGGAGATCACTACCCGTTCACATGCAAGTTGGACTTTGATTGTACAAACAATATGGCAGAACACGATGCGTGTATCATGGGACTCCGTGCTGCCATAGAACGCAAAATTAAAGCACTGGAAGTATATGGAGATTCTGCACTAGTGATCTACCAACTAAAAGGTGAATGGGAGACAAGAGACCCCAAATTGATCAATTATCGATGGATAGTCTTGGAGTTAATTAAAGAATTCGATAATATCGCTTTTAGTTATCTCCCACGGGAAGAAAACCATATGGCGGATGCTTTGGCTACTTTGGCTTCCATGATCAAAGTGAGTAAGCAAGAAGATGTAAAGCCCATTCAAATGAGTGTTTATGAGGCCCCAACTTATTGTTGCAACATAGAAGAAGAAGAAAGGGATGATCACCCCTGGTACCAGGATATATTGCGATATGTGAGAAATCGCGAATACCCCAAACAAGCGACTGAGAATGAAAAGAAGACACTGAGAAGGTTAGCCTGTGATTATGTCCTGGATGGGGAGGTCCTATACAAAAGAAGGAAGGATCAAGTACTGTTAAGATGTGTCGACGCAATGGAAGCTAAGACAATTTTGGAGGAAGTCCACGAGGGTGTTTGCGGAACACATGCTAATGGCTTCACAATGGCTAGACAAATCATAAGATTCGGATACTACTGGTCTACCATGGAAGGGGATTGTATCAAGTATGCTAAAACATGTCACAAATGCCAGATATATGGGGACAAAATTCATGTACCTCCCTCATCGTTGCATGTTATGACCTCCCCTTGGCCTTTCTCCATGTGGGGCATGGATGTCATCGGACCGATTTCACCAAAAGCTTCGAACGGGCATCGATTCATTTTCGTGGTCATTGATTACTTCACCAAATGGGTGGAGGCTGCTTCATACGCCAGTGTTACCAAGGCGGCGGTCAGCAGATTCCTAAGAAAGGAAATCATTTGTCGATACGGGATGCCTGAGAGGATCATTTCTGACAATGCCTTAAACTTAAATAACAGTGCAATCGCGGAGGTCTGCAGTGAATTCAAGATTAAACACCACAATTCATCGCCATATCATCCAAAGATGAATGGTGCAGTGGAAGCAGCCAATAAGAACATTAAGAGGATTGTGGGGAAGATGGCCGAAACCTATAAAGATTGGCATGAAAAATTACCTTTTGCTCTTTACGCTTATCAGACATCAGTCAGGACATCCACCGGGGCAACTCCTTTTTCATTAGTTTATGGAATGGAAGCGGTATTACCCATCGAAGTTGAAATTCCTTCCCTTCGAGTCTTGTCAGAGCTAAAATTAGATGAAGCAGAATGGATCCAGTCTCGATACGATCAGCTGAACTTAATTGAGGAGAAGAGGTTAAGGGCTATTCGTCATGGCCAGATGTATCAAAAGAGAATGATGCGGGCCCATGATAAAAAGGTGCGCCCAAGAGAATTTCACGAGGGAGACTTGGTCTTGAAAAAGATCCTCCATATACAAAAGGATTTCAGAGGAAAATGGATGCCAAATTAGGAAGGACCTTACGTGGTGAAAAAGGCTTTCTCTGGAGGAGCATTGATCCTGGCCGAAATGGATGGGAAAAACTTGCCCAATCCCGTAAATTCGGATTCTGTTAAAAAGTACTATACTTGAAGAGAGGGAGAGACGCCGAAGTCGAAGCCCCACAAAGGGCGCTTTGAGATCTTTAAAAAAAAAAAAGATCAAAGGGGATTTGGGTTGAAAACCTAAAAAGGGCAGCACAAATCATGATGGAAGAATCTCGCTTTATGCGAATTGACAAAGAAGGGGTAGGTTGTGTCTTGGTGCATCAACAAAATACTCAGGATCTCCTAAACACATGTCAAACTCGAAATGACCTTCCAGAAACTCAGGCAGAGAAGCTCAAACTGCGATATCTGGGGCACCTAATTTCCATTTTACTCATTTTTGAGTTCACTACCTTTGTATTTTGAAGACACAGTTTAAATAAACTTTCTTCTTCGCTACATTCGCCAGTTTTGATTAACTTGTTTGTGGTTCGAGATATGCTCCCACCAAATTTCTACTTCATCCATCATCATAATCTTTTTCGAGCATTTTGGCATTGAAATAACAGTTATTGGACTAATAATACTTTCACGAAAGAAGTTTTGCATATTACTCTGAAAATTTTAAATAATACAGGGGGCATAAGCAGGACTATTGTTTAAAACTCACCGGGTCTAAAGGCTTGACAAGTATTTGAAAAAGGGGTGTCTAGATTCCCTTCGAGATTTGAAGGAATAGACCTAGAAGCTACAGTGGGGGCAAATCAGTTAGGCAAAGTACAACTGAATTCTCTCGGGCTTTGAGTCAAAATTCTGGCCCAAACAAGGACAACAATGTGCAAGCAAAAATCCCTAAAAAAAAAAATCTCATGTCATCCATAAGATGCATCCAGTTAGGAGCATTTGATTCATTACATAACATCCTAATCATGTCAATGTCATCCATAGCACATGTAGTTAGGAAGGTTTGAGTCATCCCGATCATAATATCCTCATCATTTGCATGAGCATAAGCATAAGCATATTCCACAGGACATGTCCATTAGAAGATGGTATAGCAAATTGAAAAATTCAGATTTTGTTCCCTCGAGATGGTAGTGGAGCAGGCTGAAGATTGAAGTCTTCCTGAAGATAGTAAGGAAGCAAATTGAAAAGTTCAGATTTTGTTCCCTCGAGATGGTAGTGGAACAAGCTGAAGATTGAAGTCTGCCTGAAGATGGTAAGGAAGCAAATTTGAAAGCTCAAGGTTATTTACTCGAAGTCCCGGTGAAGCAGGTCGAAGCTACTAATCCCTCCTCCCTGAGTATATTAAGGATCAACCTTTTTGAGAAGTTTCAGTGAGAAGATCAAAGTTACGGATCTCTTCTTTCTGAATTCTTGTCACCTCGAAGTTTCGGTGAAGCAGGTCGAAGTTACTAATCCCTCCTCCCCGAGTATATTGAGGATCAACCTTTTTGAGAAGTTTCAGTGAGAAGATCAAAGTTACGGATCTCTTCTTTCTGAATTCTTGTCACCTCGAAGTCTCAAGGAAGCAGGACAAAGCTACTAATCCCTCCTCCCTGAGTATATTGAGGATCATCCTTTTTCAAGAAGTTTTAGTGAGAAGATCAAAGTTACAGATCTCTTCTTTCTGAATTTTGATCGACTCGAAGTTTCAAGGGAGCAGGACAAAGCTACTAATCCCTCCTCCCTAAGTGTATTGAGGGTCAACCTCTATTCCGAGAAGTTTCAGTGAGAAGATCAAAGTTACGAATCTCTTCTTTCTGAATTCTTATCATCGTGAAGTCCCAGTGGGGCAGATTGAAAATGGCAAAATTGGCATTCCCGAAGTTACGAAGAAGCAGATCGAAGTCAATAATCGTATCCGAGTTACAGTGAAGTGGACCGAGGCAGCAAGATGCAGTGGACTGGAATGAGGCCACATGAAGAAAAGGGGCGCCAAAGAATCCAGACTCTATGGATCCGGGCGAATTTGGGCCTTCTTTATGTCTTTGCTCTATTCCCGTTACACGACAACGAGCAAAGAGGGGCAGCTGTACAAGCCCAAAATAGCCCGGGCTAACAAAACACAAATTACACAGGCCCAAAGTCTAACAAAAAGCCCAAAAACTGATAAAAATCAAAAAATAATAATAAACAGAAAACCCTAGGTGCGCCGCACCTAGGGCATTTGGCCTCCGCTCCACTGGCCACTGTCGCACCACCGAACCCTCCACTTGCGCCGCTCATCCACCTGCAAGAAGAAGACAAAATAAAGACGATAAAATAATGTAAAATCGGCTATAAAAGCCAACTCACAGTATTGTACCAGGGGCTCCTTTTTTTTTGGAATCAAGACAGAAACAGTATTATTCAAGTAAAAAAAAATAAGCAAACAAACGGTAACAATATTCGAAGGAAAGAACGACCAATATTGTGTTAAGGTTTTTATTTCATCTTCACTGTTCCGAATCCTTTTTTTATTTTATTTTTTTTGCACGGTGGCCGGAGACGGCAGCGCGACGACGGACCCTCGCCAGAATCTGGGCTCCTTCCCAGAGAGAGTTGAGAGAAAAAGGGAAGGAAAACCTTTTTTTTTTAGGAAGATACCATAAATAAAAAAAAAGGAGTAAAAGGGATTATATAGTAAAACAAAACGACGCCGTTTTGGGGTTGGGAGTCCAGGCGCCAAAACGACGCCGTTTGGGCCCCAACCCGCTCGCGACCCGACCCGGTCAGAGGGTCCGCGCGTTTTCATGTATCGGATTATTTGCCATTTTGGCCCTTCCGCTTTTTCAAACCTTTGCAATCAGATCTTTTTGGCTTTCAAATTTGGCCCAAACATTTTATGACGGTTCCGATTTGGCTCTTATGTAAACACTACGTTTTGATTCCCCGAGAAAATTGCTCCCCCTCGTCCCTAGCCTTTCACGCGCATTGCATTTTCGTCCTTATATTCTCTATATTGACAGATTTCCCTTTTTTTTTGTTGTTTTGATTTTAATTCAGTCCTTTTTCATTATTGCAATTATTTTTATTTCACATCATCATTAATTATTATTATTATTATTATTATTATATCATTATTATTTTATTAGTATCGTATTTTATTAATATTATTATTGTTATTATATGTATTATCATATTATCATCATTTTATTATCATTTCTATTACTATTATTACTGTATCATTACTTGTATATACTAACTTTATTATTATTATTATTACCATATTCATATTAGTATATTGTATATATTTTGTATTATTATTATTTCACTATTATTACTATACTAATTACTATTACTATTATTATTACTACTATTATCATGTGTTAATGTTATAATAATAATTATTATTATATTTACTTTACTACTATTATTATTACTATTATTATTATCGTATTATTATTTGTACATACTTTATCACTATTATTGTTACTATATTTATATTAGTATATTGTACATATCGCGTATTAACTACTATTATTATTATATTATTATTACTGCTACATTTATATTAATATATTGTATATATTGCGTATTATTATTATTATTAATAGTAGTATTCATATTATAATGTTTATTATCCTGATTGTTACTAATTCTACCATTATTGACATTTTTTTAAATCTCTCGTTTTATTTCTAATTTTTTATTTTATTTCTTGGTTTTTGTTTCTACATTTTTATGATTATTTTCGTTTACGTCCTTTTATGAAAATTGATAGTTTTGAGATGGCCTTGGATTCAAGGATATAAAATATCGCGTCCTAAAGTATTGGATGCGATATTTTACTCTTTTGGAACAAGAAGATCTTGATTCTCAATTCGAGAAAACTACGGGATAACCTTGGATTCGAAGATTCAAAATATTGTGTCCTAAAGTATTGGATGTGATATTTTATTTTTTTTTGGAACAAGAGGATCCCCATTTTCAATCCGAAAAACCATGGGATGATCTCCGATTCGAGGATTTAAATTATCGTGTCCTAAAGTATTGGATGTGATATTTTAATCCCTTGGGAACGAGGAAAGTCTTGATTTGCACTTCAGAAAACTATGAGATGATCTTAGGATCGAGGATTTAAACTATCGTGTCCTAAAGTATTGGATGTGATATTTTGTTTCTTCGGAACGAGAAAATCTCGATTTAATTTAAGAAAACACAAATATTTCCAAAAAGGGTCAAACTTTTAAATTCCTTCAAAGTTTTCAACTTTCGACATGAGGACATTAATTGATCAAATCGGTACCAATTTTGGGTGTGACGAGGGCGCTAACCCTTCCTCGCATGTAACCGACTCCCGAACTTGATTTCTCAAAACTTCGCGGACCTAAAACATTTGTTTTAGTAAACTAAACTGTTTTATTAAAACAAAAAAAAGGGTGATCCGATCACACCTAACAAAGATCGGTGGCGACTTCCGTGTTTTGTTTTCATTTTCAAAACCCAAGGTCGATTCCCGCCTTTCCCAACAGAGGGGTGGTTTCGACAATGAATTCAGCAAAAGAAAGCACGGCATAGTGTAAGTAGGAATTGCTTGTAAAATACTTTTAATAAATATATAATTTCATCTTTGTGAGAGAGGTCTAATGCACCAACTCTGAATTATGTTTGACAATCGATCCTTCAAGTTTTGGAAAGCGTTTTCCCCCTTTCCTACTATATTTGGAAAGCCTAGATACATCTTAAGGTCTGCTGAATAACGAACTTTAAAAGTTTGAGAAATCATGTCTTTCTTCTAATTCAAACAGTTAGAACTAAAAAACAATAGGGATTTCTCAAAGTTTATATATTGGCTCGAACATGCTTCATATTCCTTAAGTCCCTCTATCAAAGTAGCCACTTCACTATCAACAGCTTCCCCAAACAAAATGCAATCGTCAGCAAACATACATTAAATGAGATATCATTAGACCCCTTCTACAGACTTTGACCCCCTCAAACTCCTATCTTCAATAGCTAGCCTCATTATAGTTTATAGGCCTTCGCTGCATATCAAGAACAAATATGGGCTTAGTGGGTCACCTTGACGAAGCCCTTTGGATGGTTTATAAGAATCACCCTCGATGCCATTTATGTTAACTGAATAGGAAACTGATGAAACACAATACATGATCAGCTGCACTCAGGAATCTGCAAACCCCATCCTTTCCATCATACTCTTTAAGAATCTCCACTCAACTCTATCATGAGCTTTGCTCATGTCCAAATTTAGAGCAAAGTATCCCTTATTCCCCAAACGTCTCGCCTTAAAAGAATGAAAGATTTCATAAGTCAACAGTACATTGTCCATGATCATTCTATCATGAACAAAAGCGTTTTGAGCAACGCCAATGCACACATTCAACACTTTCTTAAAATGATTGGCCATTGATTTGGCTATAATCTTGTATAAAACTGAACATAGACTAATTGGCCGATACTGCATTAGATTGTGAGGCTGAGCATTTTTAGGGATCAAAAAAATAAGAGTGGAATTTATGGATTCCAAAGATTGTCTACCATTTAGGACCCTTAAGGCAAAATTTACCCACATCGTTACCCACTACATGCCAATACTTCTGGTAGAACATACTCGAAAAACCATCTAGATCAGCCGCCTTTGTTGGATCCATCTCCTTTAACGCAACCATAAGCTTTTCCATTTTATATTATGTCGTCAATTCTTGATTCATTGCTTCCATTATGTTTTGTTTGACCCCTGACAGAATATGTTCAGCATTACCAAACTCTTGTGTTTTGAATAGATTGGTAAAATAATCATTCATTTCTTCGGTCATCTCACCATGTGTTGTCACAACCATATCATCAGACCTTTTCAGCTCACGAATACAATTGATGTGTCTTCTTTGGGAAGCAAATCGGTGAAAAATACAGTATTTCGATCCCTTACCTTTAGCCAATTCGCTCTAGAGCGTTGCTCTGATTTGCCTCTTTTTTGCACGTCTCTATATTTAACAACAATTTTGTGTCAATGAGATCAGTAATATTATCATTCGTCCTATCCTCCCTATTGATTTCTTCAATTTGCTTCTAATATTTATTAGACACCCCTATTCTTTTTCCCTGAATCGTGGCAGCCCATTGTTGTAGACCTTCAGCCAACATAGACAATTGAGTCAGAATTTCAACAGTGTTCAATTCCCATATACTTCGTATCTTTTCATCACAAGACTCCTCTAAAGTCCACCAAGATTCGAATCTAAACTGTTATACACATGATTTTCTTCTTCAAATTTTGTGGATATAAGCAGTGGGCAATGATCAAAGAATGAGTGGATCAAATGTTGCACTTGGAGCTTTAGGAATAACTGCCACCAATCCAAATTAGCAACTCCACGATCTAGCCTCTCTCGAAAATTATTAGCCTCGAAGTTGCCCCTCTCCTAAGTAAACCAGGAACCTACGTAGTTAAAGATCATTCAATTGGCATTCATCCAAGGCATCTCGAAAGCTTTCCATTCAACCACTCTCTCTTGGGATACCACCATTCTTCTCAAGAGAATAAAGAATTTCGTTAAAATCTCCGTTCACCATCCAAGGGAGGTTGTTCCCGCGCCCCAGAGTTTTCAATAAATTCCAGGTGTCCTCTTTGTACCGAACATTCGGAGTGCCATAAAAACCAGTAAATCTTCATGTCACCCTCTCCGTCTCATCAACTACATCAACATCAATATGATTTTTAGACATGCTACGTAATGAAATGCTAAGATTTTCCTTCCACCCAATACAAAATCTTCCTTGAGAACCATCCACTATCATATCTATACTAGGAAGAAAACCACATTTTCTCCTTATCACCTCTATTTGATTTGAATCCAATTTCGTCTCCATAAAAAAGATTATATGGGGATTAATTTTCTTCAACATGTATTGAAGTCTTCTAACTACTCGTGGACTCCTCAATCTACGAATATTCCAGCATAAAATCTTTATTGGTACCGATCAACCTACCCAAAGGCGGTTGCCGTTTTAGATGTTTGACTCTCGGATAATCGTTCATCATGAAAATCTGACGAATTCAGTTCACCAGAAACCATCAGATTAGATTTGCAAACTCTAGGACATTTCTTTCCTTCTAAATCTTTTATAGGATTTTTTTCCATGTCATCCTCCATTCCTTGATTTCTTCTTATAACTCCCACCCCCTGTTTATTAAACCTTCCAGAAAAGAGCTACCTTCTAAATTGAAACCAAGAATTTGATTTGTTTTGACCCACTGATCACAAGACATTCCCTCTTGTTTAACATTCCTCCAATTGCTCCTTATATTTCTCTCATAAGCTATATTTCCATAATTGTTACCTACATTGTCTTCCCAAAGCCACACACTGGTTGCAATTGTCGCTTTTCTAACCGGAGCTCTTAGAGTTAGATCCCATCTAAGAACCACATCCAACCCTCCATTATGCAGCCTCGTTGGACAGAAGCTATCCCCATGACCCAATCGACCACAAGCAAAGCAAAACAAAGAAAACTTCTTATATTTAAATTTTACATAAACTTGATCCCCATATGTTAAGATGATTTTTTTCTCCATCGTTTCAAAGGAACACGAACATCGATCAGCACCCTTACACGCATAATATTCCTAATTCCCCATTTGATCTGTTTAGAATCGTACTCCACGAATTGGCCCACAAAATTTCCAAATTGTTTGGCCATATTTTTTTGAAAATAACCCTAAAGGGAGATCATTACTTTGCAACTAGAAAAAAAAGTAAATTTGTAACACCCCTTACTCGTATTCGACGCCGGAATAGAGTACGAGGCATTACCGGATTTATTCAGAAGCAAACATTAAAAATCAAGACATGAATTTTCACTCAAATTTAAAAATTTTCAAAAATATATATATTGTCCCTATTACAAGCCTTTGAGGCCTAAAACATGCAACGGAAGTAGTTCGAGACTAAACCGAGAACTTCGGAAACTTTTTGAAAAACTTAGAAAAATTTTCATGTAAAAGGGGTTACATGCCCGTATTGGTTCGAGACACGCCCGTGCTTCAGGCCGTGTTCAAATTAGGGTGCATTCTGTTTATGACATCATCATCAAATTGAGGTCACACGGCCGAGTCATACGCTCGTGTGCTTAGGTTGTGTGATCAATTAAATTTTTATAATTTTTCATAAAATAGGTGCAAACTTTACACGGCCATTGCACAGGCTTGTGTGCCCGCCTGTGTGGACGAAAATTGGCCATTTTAGACCATTTTTTTCACCCATACACTATTAAGCTGCATTTAACACTTTCATATACCAATATAGTTCAACCAAATCAACCAAATCAACCAAATCCAAACCAAAACATATATCATTTACATATATTTTAACATATTCATCACACTAGGATTATAATACATATTTTATCATTCAAGTCATATCAGTACTATTCAATCTATCATTTTTACTAAACTCCTATACATGCCATATAAATCAAAAGATGATTAACAAAAGTTACCGGAAATAATTTGGATAGTATGATCCTTCGTGTTTATCTGATCCTCCGTATCTATGTTAATTTACAAGGACATTAAACACACGAATATAAAGCTTATGAAAGCTTAACAAGCTCATAGGCATAGAAAATAATTCTTACCGAACATCTTATAATAATCATACAATATATAATTTCACTAATCCATCCTGTCAATCACAAAATCAATGATAAAATCCACTTGATTAAGCTCAATATCAATAATTAATCAATTTCAATCTCTTGGGTCAATTTATCGCTTACTTTTCTTAATCAGAGTAGGGAACGGTTCGGAATTGAGTACTTCGTTTTCACAATGCCATAGTATATGGTCTTGCACATAGTCACATATCACACACCGAAGCCATAGCCTAACTATGGTCTTACACGGAAACACATATCACATCAATGCCATAGCCCAGCTATGGTCTTATACGGTAATCACATATTACACCGATGCCATATCTTAGATATGGTCTTATACGGAAATTACAGATCACACCGATGTCATATCCCATATATGGTTTTATACGGAAATCACATATCACATATTGCCATGGTTTAAACATGGTCTTATACGGAAATCACATATCATATATTGTCATGGTTCAACCATGGTTTTTTTTGGTCAATGCGTATTAGTTATTGAACGAAAGTACTCAATCCGATGTTCCACTAAATTAGAACTTTTATTCAAACATTCATATTTTCACAATTATCTCAGTTTAATAACATTCATATACAATAACATACCATAGCATTCATGAAATTTTATTATAATAATTCACTAATTTAGCCATATGAACTTACCTGAGCTAATTTGCAAAAGTCGTAGAAATTCAGGGACTATTCTGAGAATTTTTCCTTTCCATGATTTGCTTCGGATTTTTGATCTATAATTATAAAATCATGTATTTATTAGCATTTATCTCAATTTCACTCTACTTCATAATTTATGCCATTTAATTTTTGGAATTACACTTCTACCCCAAATTTTATAGTTTTTACAAATTAGTCCGTGCTTAATTAACCCTTCAATTGAACTAATTCTTCTTAATTAATACTTTATCTAACTATTTTAAATTACTACACAACCTTTGAAATTTCGAACTTTAGCACAAAATCCTAATTCACAACTTTTTCACAATTATGTCCTAAAAATCATTTTTTATTAGAATCACTTAATAAAATCATCATTTAATGAAATTAAAGCTTCAAATCCATGTAAACTCATCATAAACATACAACACTTATTCATGGTAACTTTTAAAGTCACCCATAAAATAAAAAAACTAATGAATTAGATAGTTGGACCTAATTGCAAAAGTCTAAAAAACACAAAAATTACAAGAAAAGGGCAAGAAATAAACTCATATAAAGCAAAATTTGCCTTTTTAATCCTCCCTCATTTGATATTTAAGCTATTTAATCATTTTAGCAAATTTTGCACCTTTTACAATTTAGTCATTTTTAATTAATAAACTATCAAAACGTTAATATTTTCTAATGAAACTTTAATACTAACTCAATTAAACTCTATAAATATTTCTAAAAATATTTATGGCTTGATTTATGAATTCGAGGTCTCGATACCTAGTTCTTGACTCATTTGACCTAATAACTTCTTTTAATTCACAAAATTCCCTAATTCAAGTATATTTCTAAATTCACACTTGACTCATAACTATTAATTACTAAAATTTCAAACTTGTCGAATTTAGTGATCTCGAATCACTGTTTTTCGACACCACTAAAATTTAGGTTGTTACAAAATTGATGGTACCTAAAGAGGTTCCTCATTTTTCCGTAAGCAATGGAAAACAAAAAGATGACTATTGAAAGTCCAAGAAGCTCCATTCTCCACCCTTCCAATATCCAGCTCATGATAAAACCTAAAGAGAAAGCGCTTCTCTCCTAGATCTGATATCACAACACCCCCCAATGGATGCCAAATATTGACTATAGTATTTTGCATTGCCTGAAAATTAATCACACTTGCTGTTAGAAAACAACCCACAAGACAAAATTCATACTTGTGATTGTTAAGATCCCTATCTTCGTGAACACTCGAAGCTTCTTCTTCATTATCCTCAATTCGTAACTCTTATTCCTCTCTCCATACTCAAAAGAAAAGTAATAAAAACATGAAAGTTGGAAAATAAAATCAGTAGAAGTAAAAATTGTCTACTAAAAATAGAAAGCATGACTAGAAAATTACGCGTGCCAGAATGACAGACAGAGCACAACGTGCCAAACGGCAGACACTCGTTAAAAATTGTCACTTAGTCATTATCTCATTAATGGAAAGTTGACTAGACATGCCACATCAGTATTTTTTATGCTCAGATGTAAAAATTATAAAATAAAATATTATTATTTTAGTCCCTTTAAAAAGTATAAAATTTTTAATCTAACACCCCATCAGCAAACAACCGGCTATCCATTTCTCATGGTCGTCACCATCACCAACCAACGTCCAGGTACCTAGCAAAACTGTAACCAACTGCAATTTATTCTTTATATTTTCAGTCTTTACTTTTTCTTTTTCTCTTCTTTGCCTTTCACAAACCTTAGCCGTTGCTCAAATGCTCCATTGCCTATCACGTCTTCCGAACAAAGCAACAACTGACAACTAGGTTTATTAGACAATAATCACAGCAGTTTCGAACTTCCATCGATTTAAGAGCAAAAATGGAGGTTAAGTACAAATGATCTGGCCTGGCTCAACCTTTTTACAAAATTCTCCCAATTTTACATCTGGGGTTGTTTTTTTTTTTTTTTTTTTTTTTTTTGTGTGTGTGTGCGTGGAATGATGAAGGAATCATGGATCAATTTTGAGATTCTGTGGGTAGCTTATACAAATTTTATAAAAACTGGGGAATGTGAACGGAAGAAGATACAAGGGCTGATAGTGTTCTTGAAGCTACAGTCCCACATCTACCCGCTCTCCTCTCAAATACTTTTATTTTCATACAATTTTCTATTCTTTTATGGGATTTCGATTTCATGAAATATGATTTGATTTTCTTGCACGACAATCTGGTTTCGACTGCCTAAAATTAAGATAAAAAGAATGCTGATGGGAGGATGTTAAATTAAAATTTTTATAAGTTTTAAAGGGATTGAAAGAATAAATTTTCATTTTGTAATTTTTACAATAGAATATAAATATACGCAGGTTCAAACAACTTTTGTTAATGAGACAATAGTTAAGTGATCACTTTGAGAAATTATTCTAACAGCAAACTAAAGGAGCTGACACTATATTTATAACCCCTCCTTAATCTTAAAAAGAAGAATAAATGTATTTTAACGCGTTCAAAGTTACATCTTCCTATGTTAACATCAATATTTATACCAATCAAATAAAAAATTAATTAGTAATGAAACCAAATATTTAAAATACAAATGTAAGTTTTAAAAAAAATATAATAACACATAAACACTATATACTAAATAAAAATGAGAAAAAGAAGAAGTTTAAATTACTAGTAAAAACATTAAATAGGTAAATATAAATTAATTATAAAAATTAAAAATAATTTTGACTTATAACATCAACTCAATAAACGACATTATCTATATACATTCAATACGATGTGGGTGGGAAACAAATTTTATATAAAAAAATCATATAAGATAATAGTGAAGCGTTGGTTGAAATTGTAAAGTTTAATATGTAATATGTTCGATGCCTAAAGTTCAAATTCTATCATTTACATATTTAAAATTATTTTTTATTTTTATATAAATGTATGAAAATACAAAAGTACCCTATAATAATTATTACTTGTTGTTTGAAATGTGGTTTGTTTGTACTTTTTTGATTAAGTTGATGTCGAATTAATTTTTGACACCAATTAAATTAACAGTTAAATAATAGTAAATATTGATACATTAAGTATGATGTGGGTGAAAAATAAATTTTATGTAAAAATTTCACATGAGATAATAATGAGGATTTAATTGAAATAATTAAGGTTTAAATCTTAAATACTAGATGTCTTAGGTTCTAATCTTTTCGTTTGTATATTAAGTTGTTTTTATTTTCACATGAAGGCATGAAAATACAAAAATGCCTTATAATAATTATTAATTGGTTAAGATGTAATTTTTAAATATTTTTACTAAGTTAATGTGAATTTAACTTATTAAATAGTTTGCATAATTCCAAGCTTAAAAAATAGCATGTCGAAATTTTTTTACTAATTATTTTATTTTTTAGTAAATTATATAAATTACGTCTCACATGTTTTATAGATACTTACAATCATATAAATTAATTGCATAGCTTAAGGAATTAATAATGATTTTTAAGGATAATATAATTCTTTATCACAATTAGATCCACATCAATACTTATAAATTTTTTATCCACTTTAATATATGAAGTTAATAATTAAATCCATTTTTATCTCTAAACATCAAAAATATATAAAATTAATTATTTGTTTTAAAAATTGTGAAAAATATAACGTCGGTAATGACAATATATCGCAAAGAAAAAAAAAAGAAATAGAAATAAAAATAAAGAACATACAGATTTTACGTGGAAACCCTTTCGGGAAAAACCACGGGCAGAGGAGAAGAAAATTCACTATGTCGAATTCGAATCAATTATAAGAGGAATAGACCATGTCTATTTATAGGCTTATAAAGCCATATTCAATAGGAGTGTAGTAAGATTGAAACTCCTTATTCTAATCAATATCAAATAGATAGAGTTTATATGGTTTAAAAAACCTTATTTAAAATAAAATAAAAGAAGTGTAATTCTATAGGGATTCTTCTTTTATTTTATTTAAATAAAAATTTGGGTCACTTAATTCTAACAATCTCCACCTTGACACGAATTCTCAATGAACAAGTTCTTCATCGCGAACTCTCAACGAACAAGTTCTCCACCTCTTCCATAAAACCCCTTAAGGGTTTAACTTCAACAATGAAAACCAACCAAGTCTAAGCAATGCTCAAACTTGGTTATAGGAAGTGACTTAGTCATCATATCTGCAGGATTTTCATGAGTACTAATTTTGCTCACAACAATATCACCACGAGCAATAATATCACGAACAAAATGATACCGAACATCAATGTGTTTTGTTCTCTCATGAAACATTTGATCTTTTGTAAGGAAGATGGCACTTTGACTGTCACAAAATACTGTGCTGATTTGAAGGTCTTCATTGAGCTCACTAAAGAGTCCCTTCAACCAAATAGCTTCTTTACAAGCCTCAGTAATCGCCATGTACTCAGCTTCAGTGGTAGACAAAGCGACTGTAGTTTGCAAAGTAGCTTTCCAACTGATTGCACAACCTCCTATTGTAAAGACATAACCAGTAAGAGATCTTCTTTTATCAAGGTCTCCAGCAAAATCAGCATCAACATACCCAATGACTCCATCTCTAGTTCTTCCAAACTGTAAGCAAACATCAGTAGTACCTCGTAAGTATCTTAAAATCCACTGAACTGCTTTCCAATGTTCTTTACCGGGATTCGCCATGTATCTGCTAACTGCACTGACTGCATATGATAAATCTGGACGCGAACAAACCATAGCATACATGAGAGGTCCCACTGCGCTAGAGTATGGAACATGTGACATGCACTCAATCTCATCATCTGATTGTGGAGATAAAGCCAATGAAAGTCTGAAATGGGCTGCTAAAGGAGTACTAACAGGCTTAGCACTCTGCATATTGAACCTGCAAAGAACTTTCTCAATGTACCCCTTCTGACTTAGGTACAATTTACTTTCTTTTCTATCTCTGAGAATCTCCATACCAAGTATCTTTTTTGCTGGTCCCAAATCTTTCATCTCAAATTCTTCACTTAGTTGGGCTTTGAACTTTCTTATCTCTCCTTTATCTTTTTCTTAAAGTAAACACAGCTGTCAAAACTACTTCTTTTAAAATCATGAGAAGTCATAAAGGAATCAAACCTCTTGTACCACTGTCTTGGTGACTGTTTCAAACCGTAAAGAGACTTTTTCAGCAAGCAAACATAGTCCTCTTTTTCTGAGACTGTAAAACCCTCTAGTTGTTGCATGTAAATATCTTCCTCAAGTTCTCCATGCAAAAATGCAGTTTTTACATCTAACTGCTCAAGCTCCAAATCATGCATGGCCACAATACCAAGCAAAGCTCGAATCGAACTATGCTTCACAACTGGGGAGAACACATCTGTGAAATCCACTCCTGGAATTTGACTGTAACCCTTTGCAACAAGCCTTGCTTTATATCTGGGTTCTTCAACTCCTGGAGTCCCTTCTTTCTTTTTAAACACCCATTTATAACGAACAACCTTTTTACCTTTAGGAAGTTTCACAGGATCCCATGTTCTGTTTTTGTGGAGTGATTCTATTTCCTCTTGCATAGCAAACATCCACTTTTCTGAGTCTTCACAGCTAACCGCCTCAGAATAATTAGACGGCTCTTGGTTTGCATCTATATCTTCAGCCACATTTAAAGCATAAGCAACTAGATCAGCCTCGGCATACTTCTTTGGAGGTTTAATTTCTCTTCTAGTTCTATTTTTGGCAATAGAGTATTGTGGTGAAGAAGCAACTCTATTCTCAATTTTTGTACTGGCTTGAGGAGTTGTCTCTGTATTAATCTGATGCTCCACCTGCTTTTGATTTTCTTTATTGGAAGACTCTTTAAGAGATAAGTTAGGTAGCATAGCAGTTTCATCAAAAATAACATCTCTGCTAATCACAACTTTTCTATTTTCAGGACACCATAACTTATACCCTTTTACTCCAGCTTTATAACCAAGAAAAACACATTTAATAGATCTCGGTTCCAATTTTCCATTATCAACATAAGCATACGCAGGACACCCAAAGATCTTTAAATCAGAATAATTAGCAGGATTACCAGACCATACCTCTTGTGGAGTCTTTTTCTCAATGGCAATGGATGGAGATTGGTTGATCAAAAAACATGCAGTAGAGGCTGCTTCGGCCCAAAACGACTTTGGTAAGTTGGCATTTGACAACATGCATCGAACCTTCTCCATGATCGTTCTGTTCATTCGTTCTGCAACGCCGTTTTGTTGTGAAGTATGACGGACTGTCAAGTGTCTCACGATCCCTTCTGACTTGCACAGTTTATTAAACTCATCAGAACAAAACTCTAAGCCATTGTCTGTGCGGAGGTATTTTATTTGTTTTCCTGTCTGTTTTTCAATCATAGCTTTGCAAGACTTAAATGCGGAAAACACATCGCTTTTCTGCTTCAAGAAGAATGCCCAAACTTTTCTAGAAAAATCATCAATAAAAGTTAGCATATAATTAGCTCCACCTCTCGAAGGCACTCTTGATGGCCCCCACAGATCAGAATGAATATACTCCAATGTTCCCTTCGTGTTATGGATTCCTCTGGTGAATCGAACTCTCTTTTGCTTCCCAAAAATACAGTGCTCACAGAATTTCAGTTTGCAAATTCCTTGCCCATCAAGAAGTCCTCTTTTGCTCAATTCTGCCATGCCATTCTCACTCATATGCCCTAGGCGCATATGCTAAAGTTTAGTAATATCATCATCTGACAAAGAAGAGGAAGTGACAGCTGCATCACCAATAACAGTAAAACCTTGCAAAACATATAACTTGGCAGTCTTTCTCTGCCCTTTCATCATAATGAGGAAACCTTTGGAAATCTTTAAAACCCCACTTTCAGCTGTGTATTTGTACCCTTTTGAATCAAGAGTACTCAACGAAATTAAATTTCTCTTCAATTCTGGAACATGCCGTACGTTACTAAGTGTTCTGACAACTCCATCAAACATCTTAACTTTAATTGTTCCAACACCTGTGATTTTACACGAAGCATTATTTCCCATCAAAACAACACCTTCAGACACCGTTTCATAATTTGTAAACCAATCCCGAATGGGACTCATGTGGAAGGTGCAGCCTGAATCAAGTATCCACTCCTCGCTCTCTTTAGAATTGATGACAGAAGCGACTAGAAGTTCACCATCACTGTAGTCTTCTACAATATCAGCTTCACCGAAATTTTCTGGTTGTTTTCCCTTTTGATTCGCAGCCTCCCTTTTAATCTTGTTCTATAGCTTATAACACTCAGAGTGCCCTTTCTTCTTGCAGAAGTTACAAGTTTTACCTCTGTTTGAAGACTTTGATCTACCCTTAGATTTACCGCGAGGATTCCGATCCTGTGTCCTTCCACGATCATCATCAGTATTCCGATCTTGTCTCCCACGAACAATGAGACCCTCTTACTGGGAGTTGGGTTTAACCACAAGATGCTTCATCTTATCATACGAGGTCAAAGAATCATAAACCTCATCAACTGTGAGAGACTCGCGGCTATATAAAATCGTGTCTCTAAAGGTTGAATAAGATGGGGGCAACAAACAAAGTAGAATCAACCCTAGATCTTCCTTATCATACTGAACCTCCATGGCCTCCAAGTTTGAGAGAATTTCTTTAAACACTGTTAAGTGTTCGTGGACAGACGCACCTTCCTTTAAACAATGAGCATAAAGACGTTGCTTCATATGCAACTTGCTAGTTAGAGTTTTCGACATACATATTTGTTCTAGCCTCTTCCATAATACTGCGACAGTCTTCTCCTTCATCACATCCTGCAAAATTTCGTTAGATAAATGCAGATGTAACTATGTTAACGCCTTTCGATCCTTGCGCTTCTTATCTTCCCCTGTCAATGTCGAAGGAATCTTATCTACCCCTAGTAGGGCTTCCTCTAAATCCATCTGTGCAAGAACTGCCTGCATCTTTATCTGCCACAACGCAAATCTGGTGTTGCGATCCAGCAGTGGAATTTCATACTTTAAAGACACCATTACCGTGATCGAGATGAAAAAAACCCGGAAGCTCGGATACCAATTTTTGAAAAATATAACGTCGGTAATGACAATATATCGCAAAGAAAAAAAAAGAAATAGAAATAAAAATAAAGAACACACAGATTTTACGTGGAAACCCTTTCGAGAAAAACCACGGGCAGAGGAGAAGAAAATTTACTATGTCGAATTCGAATCAATTACAAGAGGAATAGACCATGTCTATTTATAGGCTTATAAAGCCATATTCAATAGGAGTGTAGTAAGATTGAAACTCCTTATTCTAATCAATATCAAATAGATAGAGTTTAATAAGGTTTAAAAAACCTTATTTAAAATAAAATAAAAGAAGTGTAATTCTATAGGGACTCTTCTTTTATTTTATTTAAATAAGAATTTGGGTCACTTAATTCTAACAAAAATAATAATAGTTTGATAATATAACATTATGAAATTGTGCCACATCAATACTTAAACAAAATTTCAAGTGCTAATGTAATACAATTTTAGAATGTCAACTACAAAGTTCCAATAACAAGAGCAATAATTGAATCGATCAAACTACTAATTTTTGATTCAATCGATTTGATCTATTATTTTAAAAACCGAACCTCTATAATACTTTTACCTATTTATAACTTTAGCTCCGACATGGCAAATGTTAAAATCACCCTTCATTAGTTGCTTAAATACAGTGCAATATCGTCGCTATTTGACAATCCATGTCACATGGTGATGCAATTCCTTATTATACCCTTAAAAGAAAACT
This sequence comes from Gossypium australe, assembly GCA_005393395.2. Classification (NCBI taxonomy): domain Eukaryota; kingdom Viridiplantae; phylum Streptophyta; class Magnoliopsida; order Malvales; family Malvaceae; genus Gossypium; species Gossypium australe. The sequence goes on along the minus strand of CM016625.1, from coordinate 78,716,233 downwards.
AAGAATCCTATTATATGCGTATGCGTGTAGGAACTACAATTTAGAACACAATTGTATGTTAAAAATTAGTAATAACATATAATAAATAATGAAATGTATTGTTTAAATATACACAATCTTTAAATAAAAAATAGATTAAATTAGATCATGGTGTTGCCATCAACGTTGAGTCGATGTCGAGTTAACTTGTGACACCAACTCAATCAATACATTATTAATATATACAATTGATGAATGTAATAAAGTATGCGTAATAAAATTGCAATGTATAAAATATCAAAATAAAACTTCAGTTGAATGATAAATTAAAGGTTTTTACAATTGGTGTGGATTTAAATTCTATCATATGCACTTACTGGTTTTCGTTATAATAAGACTAAAATACCCTTATGATATAAATTATTTTAATTGCAGAAGAATATTTCCGTAACCGATTTGTTGCTCGATTAACTCGTGACACCAACTCAAATAGGGGCTTAAATAATAGTATAGAATAGGAGATATATACTAGTGTTTATATAAATCACCTATTCAAAATATAAATATGCATCTAAGAATAACTAAAAATCCTATCACATGCGTATGAGTGTGGAAACCATAAATTTAGAGCACAAATATATGCTAAAAATAACATACAATAAATAATGAAACACATGATTTGAAACTAATTAATAACAACACATGAAATATGTACGATATTAAAATAAATAAAAAAATAGATTGTTTAACCTTGTGTTGTCATCAATCTTAAGCGATGTCGAGTTAAGTTGTAACATCAACTTGATCCAATACATTATTAATATATATGTAATTAATAGAAATAATAAAGTGTGCATAATAAAATTAAACTATATAAAAAAATAAAAAAACTCTGGTTAAATGATAAATTAAAGGTTTTGTTAATGTAATTGATTAATGTGGGTTCAAATCTCACTATGTGTATATTTTTATTATTCTTTTAAAAGTAAATACTAAAATATCTCAAACTATTTAACTTATTTTAATTATGAAAAGATATTTTTATAATTTCCCTAGCCAAATTAGTGATCTGATTGACAGTAATAATAACTCAGTTAAAAATTTAAATAATAGCATAAATAAAAAGAGTATTAATACCCTAAAACAAATTAACATTTAATTATTATATTACTTTCTTTTAAAATTAAGAGGGGATTGCTTAATTATATTTGTAAGTAATTTCTTAAGTTCAATTTATTAAATATATTTATAGATAACAAATTATACAAAAAATTTATTATAAAATTTTGCATTAATTTATTTTTATATTTTATTATTAAATATCATATTTAAAATAAATAAAATATCATTTAATTAGTTAGAGGATATTAATACCATTAAATACTTATTCCTTTAACATTTTTATACATAAATTTATCCTATTTTATTCTATGCCATTCCTACAGTCTAAAGGTGCCACAAATTGTACTTTTATTTTTAAGAGTTTGATATCTTTACTTTTTCAAATTTCAAAATTCAAGTGTAGCTATTTACAATACTAAAATTATTTTGTTAAATTTATGTTCATTACAAGGTCATTTGTTTAGTTATATGACTATCGAGTTTTTTTATTATTTCAAAATGCCGTACTAATAAATTTAACAAAAGAATTTATTTCAAGAATAAAAGTACAGTGGCATATTTTAACAACAATTTCATAATCTTTTGACCTTATGCCGTTCAAAATACACAAAATCTAAAACACGAACACAGACAAAAACACACCACCAAACCATGAACATGCAAGAAGTTATACAAAGAATAACATTTAACACATTACAACACAGAATGCACAAATACAACGTTAATACATAAACATGTCAAAATTATATAAACATATTTTAAACACAATTATGACACAAAAATACATACTGACGGGCCTATAATATGGCATAAGTTTACGATGTTATTCAGTGAATATGTAAGTTTATTTTTCCTAGTGAAAACTATTTTTTTTTCACCAACAAACTTTAGCAAAAAATTGACTTTGTTACCTCAGTTTAGTAGTTACCTTCGTAGCTTTCAAGCGCAGAACCAGTTTTCCGATTGCAGTTGCTTGGAGCATGGAAATGTGGACAGCTTCTGAACAACACTGAAAGCCTCGAAAATCCTCGTCTTTCAGCACCAATATTCATGCATCATTTCAGACATAATCTACAATCTTCATGGGGTTAATTTCATCTGAAACTCAGAATTTCTTGGCATACATGGATTTGACTCCTAGAACAGAGGGAAGAGCAAATGGACCAAAAGAAAACATTCCTGAGGCAATTGGATCGAGCTCCATGCCAGTCATTTCAGCTTCATCTTTCATTCAAGCGGCACTAAGCTATCTTCCCGTCTCCCAAGAAGACACATTGTTTACAATAGTGAGAAAGAACATATGAAGATCAAGAAAAGGACTTTTACTAGTGAACCTGTATGAGGTCAGTCAATCGGTATACATTGATTATGGGGCAATGGAAGAAAATAAGTAGGTCTCGTAATCTTTACACTCACTAATCTTATTCCAGAAAGGAATGACAATGTAATAGCAGCTGATACTGAAGAATGGTACCAAAAACCAAACCAGCATCAATCACATAGCCTCTAAAACGAACAAGTTCTTGCTTCTGTTCATCATATCTAAACTAGATAGATAACAAATGACTGCATTCTCTAAACAACATATCCCCAGATGAATCTGAAAAGCTGGGGCAGTACATTTTTGCCTCACCTCCAGGCCAGCTTCTGACAAAAGCGCCATAGTTGTGGCTTCTTGTATTGAATCTGTGAAATATTATTATATACAGAAACTACATATCCAAATTTTCAGTTAACTCAAAATAACTATCGTAAATAGACAGGTGGTCAAATGCATCAAAATTTGCCTTCAGTCCAACAAACTGACTACCAAGCTGAGCACAACCAGCACTTGGCCACTGGCAGCTGCCATCCCGTGTACGCAAAGGACATAAAGTTTCACATACTTGACCGAGTGGACTGCTGGAAACATCATCTGACACAACTGTAACTGAAACAGATAAATCTGGGTTGTCATCACGCTCCATTGTACCATCAGATTCTTTTCTAGGAGGAGACTGTATACTTTTTTCGTGAGATCCTGTTGGATTACTTTCAACATCAACAGTACAGTCACCATTACTTGTGTAGTTAACCCTGCACCCCAGTGACAGTATGGCTCGCTTAATGGCAGCACTTTCCTTGCTGGCTCTTTGAGCCAAGTTCATTGTGGAGCTACTGAGCCGTTTCTCATTCCGTAATTCTGCCATCAATGTTTCCATGGCCACCGAGTACTCTTTAGCTTTCATTTCAGCTGCTTCTTTAGCCTGTTAGCATTGCAGCACCCAATAAATATTTAAAAAAAAAATATTGCGCTTAGTGAGTACATATACATGTTCCCAATTGATCCAGTACACCATCTATTTCTAAATAACCAAAGGGGACAATTAGTGGACAAAAACTGAAAATTTTAATACTGATGACAACTCACCAATTTATTAATTTCCATAATTCTATGAGGTAGTTTAGGAATATTATTTTGTTTTTAATTTTTCTCCATTACTCCACATTATTCCTGATTTCTTGCTACCTAGTTTCTACTAATTTACACACTCTAAGAAATAGAATAAGATAGTTTCTAGTATTAAGTAGCCTAGCATTCCTCAATGGCACATAACAATGAATTTCTTTCTGTTCTCTTCTACAGAAATTCTTCCTACTCTCTGTTTTCATGGTATCAGATTTATTCTTCCTCTGATTTTTATTTTGGCTAAACAGTCATTTCAGATGCGACTCTAGAGGAATATTCAGAGGTGTTATCTGAACCTTCTGGTAGTATGTCCTCATCTACGATTTCTACTGGTGGGGAAATCCATTCTCTCCAAATAACCCAACACAAACTTTAGTGGGACCAATTTTCTTGAATGGCCTCAAGTGGTTATGTTGGTAATTCGAGGTAAAGGAAAATTTGGTTACATGATATGTGCAAAGGTAAAACCCAACAAAGGAGAAGCAGGTTACTCAACTTGGGAGTCAGAAAAATTATGATCATGGCATGGTTAATTAATTCCTTCAAACCCAAGGTTGGACAGACTTATTTATTCTACCAGAGAGCAAAGGAGATATGGGGCATAGCCGTTGAAATGTAGTCGGATCTGGAAAACACAGCACAACATTTTGAGATTCGATCTCCTAAGAAACAGCAAACAAGGTGATCTTTCAGTGGCTGAATATGTCTACTCTAGATAAAGGCTTGTTGTTAAAGAAAAATGAGCAGAGAAGTGAGGAGACATTTATTGATGCAGATTGGGCAGGTTCAGTTGAGTTGAAGATAAGAGGTCCACATCAGATTACTATACAATGCTTTGGGGGAATTTGGTTCTTGGAGAAGCAAGAAGCAACCAGTTGTAGCTCGCAGCAGCATAAAGGCTAAATTTAGAGCCCTTAGGTTTGGCTTGGTATGGAGGATGGAAAATTTGTTAATCAAATGGTTAAGATTCATAACCATTTTCTTACTTTGTAGCTTAACCATTAGATTGAAAAAATTTCCATCATCACTCTTTTCCATCCTCCATACCAAGCAGAGCCTTAGAGCCCTTGCACATGGAACTTGTGAGCTGATTTCATTAAAGAGGTTATGGAAGAATTGAAAGTGCCTAGTACGGAACCTATGAAAGTATTTGAGATAACAAGGCAACCATAAGTATTGCAAAAAATCCGGTTCATCATGACTGAACAAAATATGTTGGGATAAATATGCATTTTATCAGATAAAAAAGAGTTAATTTGCTTGACCTATGTGCCTAGCAAACAACAGATAGCAGATGTCCCTATAAATGCACTGCCTATACCAAGTTTTGAAGTGCTAGTGGACAAGCTGGGAACGAACATCTATTCACCAGCTAGAGGGGGAGTGTTCGGTGTTGACAGGTCAAGGATTTATTTATTTCCAGACTCTAGGAGTTAGTATAGGGTATTATTTTATTTTGGTTAAAATGTGCAGTTAGTCCCTGTACTCGTATAGAATTTTAGATTTGGTCCCAGTGCTTTTAAAGTTAAAAATTCAATCCTCCTACTTTTTCAATTTAAAAATCCTAGTGTAATCATTATTGTTGTTGCTAGTTTCTATAAAAATTTGTCAATTTAACATATTTATTTTCTGTTAATCATATGTCACGTCATACGAGGGCAGCCTAATCAAAATTCCAAGTTGACAAATTTAGACAAAAAATACTTACAACTTTAATGACTCGACTAAAGATTTTTAAATCAAACAAGTAGGACTTAATTTTTAACTTCTTAAATACAAGGACTAAATCTCAAATTTTTTCAAAGTACAGGGACTAACAGCATATTATAACCTTTTATTTTTATTTTTTCTTGATGACAATACCATTTCCTTAGTTTTTGCTACTAATTTCAAAAGTTTACAGATTCTAAGCATTAGAATAGGATAGTTTCTTTTATTAAGTAGCTTAGAATTCCTCAATGATCTTTCTGTTTTCTTTTACACAGATTTTTTCTATTCTCTGTTTTCAAATACCTTTTGCAGTTCAGAAAACTTTATAGCCATGCTCCTGGATTCAGCCTCAAGTTCACCAGCTTGGGATTCAGAAGGACAAGCCCAACGAAGATGGAATTGGGGCCAAAGTGTTGGGGCCAAAGCAGCTGCTGGAGGAAAAATTGGCCCATTATGTTTAAATGGATCATAGAAGAGGTTATAATGGGCATGAGAACTCCCCTCCAAAGAACGCAAATCAGCGAAATAGGCCCACAAGCATCCACATGCTTCATAGATACCACATTTTTCTCTCTCCTTCTCACTGAAAATATAAATAAACAAAATAATTGACACTTCAAAAGGGGGTTTGGAGGAAATTTGAATGGCAAGGAAAACAAAATTGTTACTTTCAATTCAACGAGGTCATCTTGAAATATATAAAACTTCCTTTATGTACTAATGCAGCTACCCACAATTTTTGGACTAACCAGTGAAGGAAATAATTTAGGCTCCTCAAAAGTTTATGAAACAAATTGTAGAACTCAGACTTGAAGGTAGAAAGAACAATGTGCTTTTCTTCCACATTTCTACAAGCTTATAAATCATCTGATCTTTCAGAAATGCAGAAGATTGCAACAATAAACACAATGATTCCAGAATTAAGATGCCCATAGGTTTTATGCATAAATATACACTATTTTCCATCAAGTGCCAAATTATGAAAATTTAAAAAGCAGTAGAATTTTGATGAATGATAGGGGTACAGATGGCTAGTTTTCTCAACAATCGAATTGAATGAACCCCCATGTAATGTCAGAAGCAAAGTGCACGTACTTTAAGTAAAGCCATGGTTGAGAATATGTTTGCTCTGAGCCTCTGACTTTAAGAGTATCTTATAAATTTTATATATTTTGTAAGGCAAAGATCATAGAGGATAGGAAACAAAGATGAAAGTTATTTCAGAGGAATTAATTTAAGTTTCATAGATAGAATGGACAATGTGCATTGCCTGTAAAAGGCCCTAAATGTTTGTTGCACCATTTTTTCCCAGACACCCCCCTCCCCCACCAATTTTCACATTTCTCAAATTCTTCAGCAAGCAAACTTAAGTTGGCACAGCAGGCTAAAGCTACTAATAGAGAGATTACCTGTTACATAAGAAATTTCCAAAACGACACGAGAGCACACAGTCCAAGAAATCCACCAGGAAAGTCTAAATCAACATAAAGTAAGAACGTCACTAAATCAGTAACTATGGAGAAAATAAAGGATAAAGTCAAAAAAATTGCCATGTGAAAAGAATTATATTTGATAAAACAATAAGTGAATGCCATGCATAAAAGAAAGATGCATACTGAGGAGAACTCAAAAGCAAATGGATACATCCTTAACAACTGAGAAACACAATCAACCCACTGCAAAACAACAAATGCACAAATCAGATCTCAAATTAATCAGTGAATTGAAATTATACTGATGAATTAACAACAGCATCAAAATAAGATATCTATTAATTATAATTTTTGTGAAATAGAAGCCCCCAAAGATTTCACAATTTCATTACATGTGAAAATTATCAAACTAAAATGAAACGGAACTTCAGTGAAAGAATAACCAAAAATATTTCAGCACACATACCTGCAAGAATATGGGGGAATAATTGTTCTGTGCATGAGATGTATTAGAAGTTTGAAGTGTGAATGATCCAGAAGATTGGCGTACTGGAGATGATGACAGATTCCCAGTGGAAGATTGTCTGGTTAAATCAAATGATGTTCCAGACACACTTGGCATTCCAATGCGATCTGAGAATGGGTGACCAAAAGCTAGCCAATCTTTTTCAACGAGTGCCTGTATTAAGATGTAATAATCCAGAATAAGAGACATTTTTCCAAGTTGTTATCCCAATTCCCAAGTTCCCAGGGCACTGAAAAACCATCGGCATCTCACGTGGATGTGCCTATAGGGAATTTAAACTGCAAAACCACTTTTAGGTGGGGGAACATGACAGCTATTTTTCTCAAAAGTAATGCTAAATATGTGATGCTGTCTTGCTGAGTGAAGTGAAGAGGAAAAGGTACAAGCAAAACCTAGTACACAATATGTGTCTTGGGCCGTAGTGCTGCAAATGAGAAATAGGTTCTAAAAATGGAGAATGCAAAGAGAGATGGAGGGGTTGTTTGTTGACAAGGCCATTGTTCAGAAAAATACCTGAAAACCTGCGAATGTCCGGTAATATGGATCAAGCATCAGGTTTGCTAGTGAAACCAGCTGACTTGTTCTATCCCATCCATCACTACATTAAAACAGTCCAGAAAGGATAATTAAACTGATATGTGAAAAGAAAAAGAAGGCAAACAACAGATGTAATGGTATTCACATAAATTACTGGTAGATGAATTTGTTGGCATGGCTGAGGAGATTAGAAGGATTTTTTTTTCTTTCTTTTCTTTTTTTGGTTGGGGGGGGGGGTGAGATGAGCATGGCAGTGGCCTCATACCATAGGGCATATTGATGAGGAGAGAAACCTAGAATTTTTTTTAATCTTCTTCCTTTTATTTATTTTATAAGATAAACTGGGTCTGACATCTGACTTAAGTTTTATATCACAATGAATTTTGCCTTGAGGCTTCTACAGGGCTTAGGATTGAATTACTACATAGATTTTCACATGTTATCTTTTCTTTTCCTTTTTCATTTTCAACAATTTTAGTTTTAAGCCAACTGACCAACTCACTACCAGTAAAACAGATTCAAGTGAATAGCTCAATCAAACCAAATTAAAAAGTTAAAAGAACTGATTGCACCAAATAGAAGTCATCAAGTCCATTTCACAAAGTGATACAGGTTCCACCAGTTAAACAATGATATATAAGCAAGAATAATTCGAACTAATGAGAGCAGTAAAAAAGAATAATGCCAGTGCACTGAACCAAAAAGACCCATTTCACTTGCTCAAGTGCTGATCACTAAGAGAAACAAGTCCAAAGACAATGGAAAGAACTTGCCTATCCTCAAATCAACTTTAAAACAAATAGATAAAGGTACTTAAATGCAACAAAGATTAGACCAATAAATGTAGGCATGAACTAAACTAATACTAACCTGCAATGCACAAGCACAGACGCTGATTCCAAAGCAATGCGTGCAGCGATCCAAGCTGAACCAGCCAAGACACTTTGAACATGTATTAACCAACCACTGTCACCAAGGGTTGATACTGAAGCAGACATACTGCTGAGATTTCCTCCACCCCAAGTTGAACCGCCATGTCTCTGTAAGTTACAACTTCCATCGATTAGATGTTCACAACAATAATATCACGCATCAACATAGTTGACAGGGCCACATAGAACTTCATGTGAAATTCTTGTCAGCTTATGTTCTTGATGTATACCAATCTCAGATGCTCTAAGAAGCCGACTGACCAGTAAACATCAGGAATGATCTAGCATACTAACATATTCATATTCAAAATACTATAAATACAGCTCAACACAATAAATTCCTTTATATTATTATTATTTTTTTGGGGCCGGGGGGGGGGGGGAGAAGGATCATAATAGTACACACTTGGTATTATCAACTAGATTTTTATCCACAAAAGAAAAGAGAAATAAAAGAAACAAAAGTAGATTATATTTCTTTAGGAAGAAGGTTTATGCGCATAAATTGCTCACAAACTTTATTCAAGTTAATGCACCAAATATCCTCATGGTTCTCTCTAAATCCACTTCCAGTAACTGATCAAGATCTTAATAGGGCCAGAACTGCAGGGCTAACCAAAAATGAAGACATTCCATCTGATGATGCGGCACCGTGAGTGTCTAAATAGTCTCTAAGCCGAGCAAAACTTTCTCTCATTGCATGTATGTTGTCTATCCCAAAGAAAACTATCTGACAAGGAGAACAAAAAAAACTTAGGGCACTAAAAACTACAGAGCCAAATTTTATTAGGTAGAGATGCATATCTTCCAAGCTCAAACTTAAGACAGACCTCAGAATGAAAATAGTTTGAAGAAGACTCCGAGCCCCCTCCCATTGCTCCATTTGCCAATGCATTTTTTCTTGGTCTTGCATCAGCAATATATAGCTTTCTAAATTGGCAGAAGAAACAATGTTAAAATAGAGGTAACACCAGCAATTCCTATATGGACATTACTTTCATCCTTCTGGAACAAAAGCAAAACAGAAACAAACCATTAAAAGTTCAAAAAACATGTACACTATCAAGGCATATTCTAAAAATCTGGTTACTTAAAAACATGAGGATCTTTCTTTGTGAGCAAGCTCCTATGTGATTATGAAAATGATGTAAAATCAAGTGGAATATAAAATAAATAAATACATTTTAATTTGATCATTGATATACACCACTTATTCCAGGAGCAGTTTAAAGTAGGGAAGTAGATGCTGATACTTATGATGAGGAAAAACAACCCATGACATCATACAGGAATCAACAAAACAGAATACCTCCTTGAACCCTTTCCATCAACAAGTTGAGTGCAAAGCGAAGCGACCAACTTTTCATCAGCATTGCTATAGAAGAATCATAAAAATGAAAAATTAGATGAACCACACTCCTTGAAAGAAAAACCAAAAAATAAGTTTGCCATATATATCATTTTAGCCAGGCATCATTTTATTAGAAACTTTAGATATGCAATATATATCAATATATTTCTCACTGATGGGCTTTGGGGTTCATCAAAAACTAAGTAATACCTCCTCATATTCATCATAAGACCAACCAAGGGTTGTGCTGAACGGGCAAGAACTGCTCCAGTTCCTGTTATCCAATGCAGGTATCACAAATCAAGAACGAACATATATCATTGAGGGGGGGGGGGGTCCCATACACAAAAATTATCACATACCAGGGTGACACCAAGAAACTACAGGTATCCTACACCTTGCACGAAAAGTTGAAGCTTGGATCACTTCTTCGTCACTAGCAAAAATTAGTTCCAGAATGAAGATTAGTTCCTTAGATATAGCAATAATTATGAAACTAGCCTTATCCACAGCGATCTGATTCAAAAGTGAAAATAAGGAAAGACTGGCTCTGATTTCCTTTTATGTCTTCCTCTTGCCATCTCAAAGGGGATCCCATTACCTTACCTAATACTTTTTGGAACAATCAATGCAAATGGATAACTCGAACACACTGTATAGTTGGAATTTGTGTTGCTTATTCTCCATAAATCATTAGACAATGTAAATGACCCCTCTTCAACCATACTCACAGATGCACAATGGGAGCCTTTTCCAAGAAGGCGGAAGTATTCATTCAGTAACCGCACCTTTGAGTTTGGCTTACTGAATTTGGACGGTCCACAAGTAAAAGCATAAAGATCCCAAATTCTTGCTGGCTTTGCACATCTCAGTAATGCATCAAATATAACACGTCTCTACATAGAAAAAAGTTACAACCGCATTAATTTCTTCATATAAATTACTTAAATCTCAGAGATGTAAGGTCAAACAATATGATAGTTTACTAATTTTCTTTTCTATATTAACTGAATTGAAAAGGAAAGGATGTTTGAACTTCCTTGAAACTTGTACAAGTATTACAAGTGTTTATTTTTCCAAAAAGTTAAAACAAATTTTCCTTTTCTAGAATAAGATAAAGCACCATGTTATGCCTAGAAAAAACTTTCATGGACTTAGTGTCATTACTATGCAATTCTGGCATATTTATTCCCATTGAATATAAGATTCATCTTCCACCTTAACCCTAAATTAATTCCATGCACAAAGCTTAGTCGTGGAGAACATGAAATGATTCATCTTCCACCTTAATCCTAAAATAATCCTATGCGCTAAGCTTAGCAGAAATTGCACCATCAGCAGTTTGTGGTTGTAGAGAACATGATATGATTCATCTCCCACCTTAAATCTAAAATAATACTATGCGCTAAGCTTAGCAGAAATTGCACCTTCCTTGTTTTCAAATTCTTTAAACAATACTAAACAGAAAACTTCTTCAAGCCTTAATTGATATAACAAATGCACATATATTATCAACAAGAAAAAAAGAAAAAGATTTAGGGAGTAGAGTCAGCTCTTCGAGTAGGCAATACATTCACCTAAAACTGAGCCCAATGCTCAGGTGCAAAAAGCGAACAAATAAAATATAGTACATACATACACATTATACTGAGAATATAAACGAAACCAAAGAATAGATGGCTAAAACAGACCTGCTTGGTTCGAGGGCGAAAACCGAACACAATAATTCTCATATCTTTTCCTGCAAAAGTAAGAGAAGCCTTTAGGTCCGATATTTCCATACCAATTAAATTAGAAAACCAGAATAGCATTGTCTATGACCTAAAAGACAGTTGTTTGCATTAAACTATAACAAGATTAATTCTGGTTGACATTTGAACCTAATTCGAAATCCTAGTAGGAGTCTAGGAATTGGAAAGGTGGACCACACAATCTTATAAAACCATCTAGCCATTTTGGTGACGCTTATCAGTTTTCTTAAACTAAAAGGATCTCTTACAAGTATGTTATAGGTTTCCACTACATATGTGAAAATTTATTATAATAGGAGTGTTTTAAATAAGATATTAAAGAAATTTTTTAGATATTATTTTGCATAGGTCTTTTTAGAGTTATTATTTATTTTTACTTTTTTCTTTAACTCATATGGCTTGTATAAATAGGATACCCGGTGTCATGAGCCGCTCATGATCAATGCGTACAGAATCGCCCAACAAGGTCAACTGATTAAATTGCGCTCAGTCAACCCCACTTGGACTGGTTCGATTTGTGGATCGTAGATGGAAGCTCATCTCCTTGAAGCCCAGTGGCCCAGTGAAACACTCCAATAATTTAGAGTTACCGAGGTAAATATTGTAATCCTAAGGATAAGATTGTAAAGAGTTCAAATTATTTAGGACTCTTATCTTGTAGATAGACATTAATCTTAATCGTCAACGTAATTTGAACCGTACCGTGGGATCGAAGGGAGCTTAAGTATAAATAGAGGCTTTCCCCTCATTTGTAATCATCCTATTCAAAAGTAATTGTATACTTTGAGAGCATTTACTCAAACACTTTGTGTGCAATCTTTTCTGGTGCCTTTTCCTATTTGCTCGTTGTTTCTTCTCTAATGTGTTCACTTCTACTAAGTCTCAATGCCTTAGAAAATTTCTTTAAGAATTATCGCCTTTTTTAGAGTTAGGCTGACTTAGACGAATTTGAAGCAAAGTTATCATCTAAAGTCGCACGATTTGCTAGACTAAATTTCTAGTCCCTTGACGGTTTAGTATCAAAGTCAAGGTTCGTAAAGCGCTAAGTTGAGATGAGGAAAGAAGTAGAGGATCAAAATCTCCCAATGGAGACTTGTAGAGGTTCAAGAAAGCTAACGGATCAAGAGATATGCTGTCGACTTGTCAAACTCGAGGGTTTCGTGGGTGATATGAAAGAAAGCCTCGAGGTAGTTCTAGAGGCACCGTAGAGCTGGACACGAGGAGAGATGAGCTCAAAGGACAAGTGTTGGACACTCTCAATGCCGATGTGTAAGAGGTACAATGAGCTCTCAATTCCATTGTGGCTAAGTTAACAAAGTGGGGTGATGCTCTCAAAGCTACGGTGGCAGCTTTGAAGGAGATTGAGGGGCTCATTTCTTGCAAAGCAACCGTGGGTAATAGGGTGTTGGCTGCGACACCCAAGCCTAACATAGATGTACCCAAGCCTAAAGAGTTTAAGGGTAAGTTTTTCTTTACCCATAATTTTTTTCTTTATGTTCACTCCATTTTTTACCTTCGTTACAAGGAAGAGAATTTAAGTATGATCCAATTTCCTACAATTCCTAAAGGAACACTTTACAGGTAATTTTTATTTATCGATCTACAAAATCTATTAAATCATTAATTCCAAAGTGAAGTATAATGGTAATAATTCTACCCATACTCCCATTCTACAAATAAAGGTAAACCCTAATCATTCTCTCTCTCCCCCCTCTAGCCCCTACCACTTCCTGTAGCCTCATGTCCCATCAAACTTCAAAATTTCAAACATATTTTATTACGGGAAAAGAATGTTCCCAATATGTATTTGGACATTCTCTTTTCAACTACCTTATGCATAATGCTCATCTTGCAGGTGCTTTTTCTTTTATCTACAAGCCTATCCACTAGAAATAAAATGAAAGAATTCACAAGCTGCTAATTACAGACACCTGACCACTTATATAAAATAAACAACGAATAAGTATGTTCGTCCAAAATTAAAAATACTGAAAACATGTTTTTTAAACAATTAAGACGTTAAAACATTGCATACCTATAATTTGAAGGAGACGGCGAGATGGAGATCTATCATTTTGGCGAGGAGCTGATTGACTCTTCACTGCCTACACAAATCACCATCAATGCAAAATATATTAAATCAATCCACCTAGACGATTTTTAGATTTAATATGGGCATTCAACAGTTAAAACAAAAAAAAAATGGTATTATATATAGGCACACACGTTTAAACTTAGTCTAAACTCTAAAGAATAATATAAATGCAAGTGTTAGGAACTAAAAACCTATCTATGCTATTGCATGTATTCTTTTATTATTTCTTTTTTCTCTTCAGATATCTAGGCATCTTATGGAACTAGGCAAGGGGCCTATCAGCTTAGACCTTCTCAAGTATCATGAGTGAAATTGGTTATTCAAATGATAGAATACAAATAACAACATAGTCGCTCTTAGATCACATATGATCTAAAGATTGCGTAGGCCTCCATTGAATAACCAAGGTGGCTTCTAACATTTATTTGACCTAATTCGTGACAATTGCACTTACTGTTCAATTATCTTGTCAAAGATGAATAAAGATTTTCATGAAATGGCTTTTTAATCCCAACGCTTTGCACAAATCTCACTCAAATTCATTCCAACATACTTTATTTATGTAGTTTGTCATATCCACATCTATTAAGCATTCAAGTTGTTGCGATGCATTATTCCATTGGGTCTATACATTGAATTCAAAGTTCATATCTCCAAGCTTAACAACAAATTAACTTACCATTTTGTTGAATTTCTCAATTGTTGCCAGAGGAATGGTGCCTAGTGGAACAATATTTCTGGTGCCATCACTCTTTTGAAAAGAGGAAAATTAGATCAATTACATTGAAGTTGTAACAAAAATGCATAAAAAAAACCTACTACATTACTATTAATGCATGCGTACAAAAGAAATTTGTGAAATGCGATGTTAATGAAGTTTTATAAAAGGAAATAGAAACAATAAGTCCCAAAGCTATGCAGCATCCCGCCCATTTTTTAGTATCATCAACTCATACGAGCATTTTTGTAATTCTCATCACTTCTAATACCAATGAGTTCTTTTGAAAAAACATTTCATCTCTTCATCTCTTCCATCTGTTCTGTCATCTTCATTTTCTTCTCAACATTAAAAGCATTATATAGAATGAGTTCATATTAAAGCTGAATATCACATAGAGCATATTCTAGTGTGAGACTGACAGTTTTCATGCTGATACTAATGTCAAAACAGAAAGTACGGTGACACCATTTAATTTGCAATATTAAGGTTGATATCAATCTAAAGAAGTTCTTAAACAAACATAAAATTTGCCCATTTGCTTGAAAAACTGGAGAATGAACTCCATTGTTAGAATACCAAGTAACTAAGTGCATTTTCAGGAGCTTACAACTGATTTTTATAATGCCTATGGAAAAATGCCATCTATTTCAAGTTTGAAATCTCGGAATATTTGTATGTGCTATTACTCAAAAATTTCTTCATTCACCAAAAAGAGCTTAAAGTGATGCTGATGTATGTTGGCCAAATAATGCAAGACAGCAATAGTTAACCAAATACTAAATGCCATAAGGCAAATTACTTACAAGAAAGAGAAGTCGAAAGTTGGTAACGAACAAAGTTCCGGCCTCATCTCTATTAACAAGAACAACACCATGGCCCTAAAAATAGACATTCCAAAGTGCCATTACTTTAAGATATGCTATTGTAATATTTAAAGAAAGAAGCAGAAACTTCATTTTACAGAATTCACCTACTTATCAAGATTCTTGAAATTAACAATCTTGGAATTTCTCATTTCAATCAAAATGATAATCGGTGATCTAAGTTATCTATGAATAGAATTCAAAATCCATAATTTCATGAAAAATCGAAAGGAAATAAAAATAAAAGAAAAAAAATTCAGAAGTACCTCCTCTATAACTCGCTCAGCTTCAAGCAGAAACTCCGAATTAACATGGGAAACAGATCTTGTAACCGGCTACAGTTAAAAATTTGTTAATTACTTATTAAAAATGATAAAGTAACTAAAAAAAAAACCCTAGAATCCACAAAGAGAAAAACCTCAATTTTGGTCCATTCAAGGGCGTCCCAGCTACCAGCACCGTCCAACCTCTCGCTACCATCAGAACTGTCTCGGGAGGAGACCGATCTAGGCGGCCGAAGTGCAGCCATGTCAGTCGAGTATTGACTCCAATTCCTCCTCTGTTTTTTTTTTGAAATTTTATTAATTTTCGAGGTTTTGAAAAAGTTAAGTTCAGATAGACAAACAAATGGAAGGAAAGGAATAGTAATGTTGACCGCAAGTGTGGCGGGTTGGATTTTCCAGCTGTTCGCTACATGTACAAATGTATTAGAATATTTATCAGTCCGGACAGATTGACAATAAAATGATTTTTAGGGTATGCCTTTACTACTTACAAACAGCTTATCATACGGTTTATAATCAACTCTTAAGATATATATTTTTAACATACATTAACTTTTAATGTTTAAAGTGTGTTTATTTCATAAAAATTATTGATAAAAATATTTTTTATTTTTTTCATAAAAAGTAAATTGAACCAGGGAAAATTTTTTTTCTAGAAACAGTAAGTTGTTTTATGAAAAAAATTATTCTTTTATAAGTAATTTTATTTTTATATGAAAATACTTAAGTCAAATTTAATATTTTAATAATTTTTAATCTTAAATTTTGAAAATATATAAAATAATAAAATCTTAATATCAAATATTACGATGTTGAATATTATTATTAAACATACATATTTAATTCTTTATATATAATAATATAATGAATTAATAATATAATTTATTATTTTAATGAATTATTTAGTATTAAAATTTTATTTTAATAATAAATTTTAACAATTAAGTTTAAATAATAATATTAATATATGATTGAAAAGTATTTATATTAATTTTTAATAATAAATATATATTACAATTTATAAATATTTAATAATAAATGTTTTATAGTATAAAATAGGAATATTTTAATTATGTAGATATGAGTATTTGTTTAAATCATGCTTAGCTTCATTTATCTCTTCTGACTTTGATGTGTCATTATAGACTCTCATATATGTAATTTAAATTAAGTTTTAATTAGACATTAATTATTACTAAGTTTATATATGATATTAATTATTATAAAATAAATTTCAATTGTCAAAAGGAAATGCTATTATAATATTTTGTAACAAATATATTTATGTTGTGGTTGTTTCACTAAGAATACCTTTTAGAAAATGATTTTAAAAATGTCAAAGAATGGAAAATATCTTACGGAGAATCATCCAAACATTAGAAAATATTAGCTTTTTCACAGAAATCATTTTTCGAAAGTTATTTTCCGTGAAACAAACACAACCTTAATAAAAAAAGAAAAAAAACGAAACACAATTTTTTAAGGATTTACCAAAATATCTAAGAATTTATTAAAATCTCTAAAGTTTTACAAAAGTTTCTAAGGTTATACTAAAATATATAAGAAATTACCAAAATTTGTAAGGATTTATCAAAATTTCTAAAAATTTTCTGAGTATCCTAGGCCTAATCAACTTAACATTCCGCCATACCAGATTTCTAATGATTTACCAACATTTTTAAAGATTTACTTGTAACACTTCGCCTGGTGTAGTCTTAGTTGATGGTTTGTGTGGGCGGATAGTTGGTTAAGTTTTAACCAAGATATGGCTGATTTGTGCTCTATCCGCCAATTTTGTTTTTGTATTGTTGTCGCAACATGATTGTAACACCCCAAACCCGGTCAATACATTACGACCAAATCTGGTATGTTACAGGAAAAGAAATTTTGAAAATTTTTTTTACCGGAACATCGTAATTTGAAAAAAAAACGTTCTGATTAGTGTTACCAACT
The DNA here is from genome assembly GCA_005393395.2 of Gossypium australe. Taxonomy (NCBI): domain Eukaryota; kingdom Viridiplantae; phylum Streptophyta; class Magnoliopsida; order Malvales; family Malvaceae; genus Gossypium; species Gossypium australe. Next base: position 78,698,527 of record CM016625.1, on the reverse strand, counting down.
TGTTAATAATTTAAAATCTCATTTGAAAGTTTCTTACCAATTCCTTATTAGATTGAACTAAAAGCCGTACATAGTTTTGTTTTACGAAAGCCGAAATTAGGGAATTTTATAAAGGTGACAGTTGAAAACAATGTTGAGGTTTTAAGAAAATCTCCGACTTTATGAGTTATTCGCATGTCATCTTTTGTTAACACCTTTTTAGAAAAATGATGATTTATGATTTTATTTTAGAAAAACTCCATATTCGTCACCTCAAAAATATGTACTTAACAGTATTACCGCAAATCTCAATTTAAAGTTGTAGAGGCCTTATTACATTGCAAAATCCCATAATTTCAAAAAAAAAAAAGTTTAAATAAGAACCAAAAGTTTACGAGAAAAATATTGCATGGCCACCTCAAAGTCTGCCTCGGCTCCAAATCCGCGATCTAGGGATTACCTGCAAAATTAAGCAGAGGGGTGAGTCACCGAGACTCAGTGTGTAAATCCCTTTATAACGCAATCTGGGCCTTAAGCTCACAGATGCACATTGGGCCTTAGCCCACACAATATAGCATAGTAAAAATGTATGCAATGCAGCCCAGCCCAACCTAGTTTTCCATCATCTAGGTCACTTGAATCGACCAAACACTCGTGGCATCAAGCCACTGTGGTTCCAAACCACTGTGGTCCCAGACCACTTGTGACAGAGTCACAGAATATATAAACGTAGGGCCAACCCACTGTGGTCTCAGACCACTGTGACAATCTCTGATAAGACAATCTCTGATAAGTATATGTGGGGCCAACCCACTGTGGTACCAAACCACCGAGATAAGTCACTGATAAATATATGTATACGTGGTTCCAAACCACTGTGGTCCCAGACCACTGTGACAGAAGTCACTAAATCACACTTCCCCTGTCAATCACATCCAAAAGCTCATGCAACATATTATCATACTGAGATGAATGCAAACATACTTTCAATGTACAACAGACAATTAATTCATACATACATATCTTCGAAAGTAAAATCATAGTGGTACTTACTCGGTGTCTCCAACCTTACCCACAAGGGTATCTCGACTATCTATACAGTCGTTTCGGCTTTCAGCCAACACAGTTATTAACGTAAACTAATAAAGTAAAGTGTGAGCATTACACACCCGATTACGCGTAAGACTAAACTCTCTAGATTGTCGACACTCTCACTAGAAGAAACAATCGCGGTTTGTCTATCCCAGGCAGATGTCGGCTCCCTACCATAGCCTGGCGGAAAGTCTCGAACTGCCGACACAGCACGTCGCTTAAACTTAGGAGTAGAGACTACGAGTCCACTCCCCTCCTTAGTTTGGCTAGCACTCGCATCCATGGAGAGAATCTTTGATCAGTACTCAAAGAGAAACGTAGGTTGACTAACAAAAGAATTTGATTAAGGCAGACTACAATTGAAAGGGATAAAATAGCCAAGAAAACGCAAAGATGGCTCCTTACCTTAAGAACCCGAATGGAGTGATCAGATTCGGCAATCAACAGACCTTCAGGCTTCGGACCTTCAACGTTCGGCTAATGGGGTTTCCCAAAGTAAAAGTTCCAAAACGAGAGAAGAAGAAGAAGAGATTAGCCGAAATCTAAACACCAAGAACAAAATAGCCATTCGGCTATGACCACACAGAATCGAAAGAAATAAAGAAAGAAACGAAAGAGTCTCCCATTACCTTAACCAACAGAAACCGATTGAAGAGACTTCCTGCAGCCAAAGATTCCTAGCACCTTGCTTCGCGATGTTCAGCTAACAGAAAAAGAGTGTAAGAATAGATTTAGTGTGGTGTCAAAGGAGATTCGGCTATGGTGAAAAGGTGTAGAAACGAAACACACAAGAGAAAAGAGTGAGAAGTATATTTTGGCTAGAGAAGAAAAGAGTGTAGAAGAGAAAAGATGAAGAAGACTGTTTCGGCTTTAGAGTAAAACAAAAGAAAACCAAAAAGAAGAGAAAAGCAAATGGAAATTGAGATTCAGCTATGAGAGGTTAGAAGAGAAAATCGTTAGAGAAAAAGAATGAAAGGAAAAAGAAATGCTCGAGTGGTCACCCTAGTTTCGGCTAATGTCAAAGAAGCAAGAAGAGATGAAGAGAAGAAAGCTGAAAGTTTCGGCACAAAGAGAAGTAGAAAACCGAATGAGAGAAAAAGAAAAAACTCCCTAAGACCTTTGCAAAAATTCGGCACTCTCCCTATATGACCAAAAATGCCAAAATAGAAATGGCTATTACTCAAGAGAATTTCGGCACACTCACCTATCCTAGCAACTAAACCGAAATCCCCCCTCCAAGCTCCCCATATTCGGCCAACACCTCCACCATCACCAAATCCCTTGATTTGCTCCACCAAATACTCCCCATCACTCATTCAAATTGGTTGACCAATTCAAACTCCTCCAAGCTCTCTTGTCCATCCATTTGAATGCATTGACCCATTTAAACACCACCCTTGAAGAGTCCCTGCCGAAACCATCTCCTCTCCCTCTTGGAGCCAAAAATAAAGCTTCATAATGAGGCTTATGGGATTCGAACTCCTCCCCTTCTGCTCCTACAAGTGACGCCACCTTCACGTGGACACAAGCTTCCTTTGTGTCAACAAATACACGCAAATAAACTTAAGGCCTGCTCCTACTAGCTCTCCCCCCTTAGATGCTCAAAACAGAAAATTTACCAAGGCTCTGGCTTGAACCCGAGCCTCACCAGGACCCCCAAGCACATTTAAATAACAACAGAACAAACCAAGCACACAGAAAAGCCTAAAATGCAGAACCCCTAATTCTAGGATGTTACAATGATTGGTAGACTGTTTGGTTATTCTGATAAGTCTGTAATGTTTTGGTTGAAGGGTTCACTTTTTAGTGAAATATAGGTCTCTAGTTTTTATGTGTTAGCGTGGTCACTGTGGGAACCTGCCAATCAATGTTTTTCTCTTGAAAAGTTTTGAATGATGGATCCTTCTATTTGTATTAGCTAGTAGTGGATTGTGTGATTGTAGACCTAATTGTTTTCTGTTCAAACATGTGTGTTTATTGTATACTTTTAGTTGGTTTCTCGTTAAGATCTAGTTAGAAATTAACTTTGGTGCAATGAATGCTTAATGTGAGTATTGCCTAGAAATGATTATGTTGGCAATTTTAAGATGGTAATTAGCTTTGCACGTTAGCCACATGTAAGTTTTGTGAGATTTGTGTGAACTATATATATCAGTGAAACTGTTGTAGTTGGGGTTTTTCTTCCCTTTTCCCTTGCTTTGTTATACTCTGGTATCATGCTTAAGGAAGAGTTTTTCGTTAGAAAGGAATCAAAAAGTGATAGATTAGTGAGAAAGGGTTGTACGTGCAACAATAGAGTTAGTGTATCAAACCTTGTTGGGATTATCCGTGAGTATCCAGACTGTATTACTCTTCTTTGTGTTTTCCTTCTGTTTTGAGTATCTTACTAAATTTTGGTTGTCATAGCATAGTGTTCAGGTGAGACCATTGGCATAGAACTTTGTGAACCTATTCCATGTGGTCATCTGTGTGTGCATTTTTTGTAGTATGAAATGGATACGACTTCCTTGGGGTAAACTCTGTACCTAATTATGATGAGCCACTAGTAGGGCATGTTAGTTGGAAACTAGAATAGCAGATGTGCTAAACCACTGGTAGGGCATGCTAGTTGCTAACTAGGTGGGAGTATATGATGGGCCACTAGTAGGGCATGTTAGTTGCTAACCAGATTGGCGTGTATATGGGCCACTGGTAGGACATGTAAGTTGTTAACCAGGTTAGCGGGCCACTGGTGGGGTATGAGTTACTAACTAGTTGGAGTGAAGGCTAGGTTTGGTAGGGCATGTTAGTTGCTAACCGACCTAGTGATATGGGTGCTGCCTACAGTAGGACATGTTAGTTGTTAACCATGGAAAAAAATCCTTGAACTCACAGGAATACGCATGTGGTTGAAATGATAAGAAATGTGATATCTGTTTTGACATGTGCTTGGGGGATTCCAGGTTTAACCCAAGGAAGAATTTGAAAAGAGTAAGTTAATATGACTCTGTATGTGTTATATGTTATGTATAATTTGTAACACCCTATACCCAGCCTGGTCACCAAGCTCAAATACTGGATGTCAAACCACCGTCTCGTCTCATTTACATTAAATAGGAAGCTAGATTCAAGTAAATTAAACATCTTTTGTTAAGTCGATTAGAGATCGACTTAAGGTCTGGATATCATCAGCTTAAGGTGAAGGAGGCAGATATCCATAAGACAGCTTTTCAGACAAGATACGGGCATTTTGAGTTTGTAGTAATGCCGTTTGGGTTGACGAACGCCCCAGCTGCGTTCATGGATATGATGAACCAGGTTTTTCAACCCTACTTGGATCGGTTCGTCGTTGTGTTCATCGACGACATCCTAGTGTACTCCAAGTCTGAAGAGGAGCATGATGAGCATCTTCGGGTTGTACTGCAAGTGTTAAGGGAGAAAAACCTCTATGCCAAATTCAGCAAGTGTGAATTCTGGCTTAAGGAGGCTGCGTTCTTAGGACATGTAGTGTCTGCAGAAGGAATAAGGGTGGATCCTAGGAAGATTGAGGCGGTGTTAGATTGGAAACCACCTAAGTCGGTGGCTGAGGTTCGTAGTTTCTTGGGATTAGCAGGCTACTACAGAAGGTTTGTGGAAGGATTTTCATCTATAGCCGCGCCTTTGACGAAGTTGTTGAGAAAGGAAGTACCTTTCGTATGGACGGATAAGCAACAAGAGAGCTTTGAGAAGCTTAAGAGGGTCTTGACTGAAGCTCCGGTTTTGATTCAGCCGGAGGCAGGGAAGGACTTTGTGGTGTATTGTGACGCTTCTCATACAGGATTGGGATGCGTATTAATGCAAGACGGGAAGGTAGTTGCTTATGCGTCTCGGCAAGGCCACATGAGGTTAACTACCCAACTCATGATTTGGAATTGGCGGCAGTGGTCTTTGCTCTTAAGGTGTGGAGGCACTATCTCTATGGGGAAAAGTCAGTAATCTACACGGACCACAAGAGTCTTAAGTACTTTTTGACTCAGAAGGAGTTGAACCTGAGACAGCGAAGGTGGGTGGAGTTACTGAAGGACTACGATTGTTCGATAGAGTATCACCCGGGCAAGGCAAATGTAGTGGCTGATGCCCTAAGTCGGAAGGTAGTGTCGGATCTGAGGGCAATGTTTGCACATCTGAGCTTGTATGATGATGGAAGTCTGCTGGCAGAGCTGCAAGTTAAGCCGACGTGGTTGAATGAAGTGAAAGAGGGACAGTTAGTTGATGATGATCTAAGTGCTAAGCTACAGCAAGTACAGAATGAGGAGTTAGAAGATTATGGTATTAGTGATGAGGGAGTATTGTGTTTCAAGGGTAAGGTCTGTATGTCGAAAAACGAGGAGCTAAGGCAGAGGATTCTTCAGGAATCGCATAGTAGCCCTTATGCTATGCATCCTGGAGGTAGTAAGTTGTACAGAGATCTAAGGGAACAGTTTTGGTGGCCTGGTCTTAAGCGTGAAGTTACAGAATTTGTCGGCAAGTGCTTGATGTGTCAGCAAATTAAGGCTGAACACCAAGTTCCGTCAGGATTGCTTCAACCTATAAGGATTCCGCAGTGGAAGTGGGAAAGAATCACCATGGACTTCGTTAGTGGGTTTTCCCTTACGCCTACTAAGAAGGACTCGGTGTGGGTAATAGTGGATCGTTTGACAAAGTCCGCGCATTTCATTCCAGTGCGGGTCGACTATTCTCTGTAGAAGTTGGTGAAACTGTATGTGGCAGAGATTGTAAGGTTACATGGAGTGCCGGTGTCAATCATTTCAGATAGGGACCCAAGGTTTACCTCTCGGTTTTGGAAAGCTCTACATTAGGCTTTAGGCACCAAGTTGGATTTTACTACGGCTTTTCATCCACAGTCGGACGGGCAGTCTGAATGGGTAATCCAAGTGTTAGAGGATATGTTGAGAGGCTGTGTGATGGATTTTAGAGGAAGTTGGGAGGAATATTTGCCTTTAGCTGAGTTTGCCTATAACAACAGCTATCAGGCCAGTATTCGGATGGCACCGTATGAAGCACTGTATGGACGGAAGTGTCGAACTCCTACGTGTTGGACGGAATTAGGGGAACGTCGAGTTTTGGGTCCAGAAATTGTGGCAGAATCCGAGGAGAAGGTTGAGATAATTCGAGCTCGGTTGAAGGAAGCATCTGATAGACAGAAGTCATACGCAGATCTCAAACGGAAGGAAATAGAATTTGATGTGGGAGATCAAGTGTTTCTCAAAGTGTCGCCTTGGAAGAAGGTAATGAGGTTTGGTCGCAAAGGGAAGTTAAGTCCGAGGTTTATAGGACCTTATCGGGTTTTGAAGCGAGTTGGACCAGTGGCATATCAGTTGGAGTTGCCACCGGAGTTGAAGCAGATGCACGACGTATTCCATGTTTCCATGCTACATCGTTATCGATCGGATCCATCTCATGTAGTATCGGTTGAAGAGGTGGAGCTAAGACCAGATTTGTCATACGAGGAGGAGCCGATTCAGATCTTGGAACGAGATGTGAAAGTGTTACGGAGGAAATCAGTCCCTCTAGTCAAAGTGTTATGGAGAAATCATGGATCGGAAGAAGCTTCGTGGGAGCCAGAAGAGGCAATGCGACAGCAATACCCTCACTTATTTCAGCCAGGTAATTTCGAGGACGAAATTATTTTAAGGGGGTAGAACTGTAATGTCCTGGATTATGGCTTGTGCATTTTTGCTTAATTATATGAAATAGCATGCCTTTGTGTGTTATGAATGTGTTGTATGAATTTTGTGAACTTTAGAAAATAGGAGAATGCTATAGAAATTATCAGATTTTAAGTTTAAAATAGGAAGCTAAGTCTGATAAGGCCGTAAGAAAATTAGTAGGGGAAATATGACAAAAAGATCAGCTTGTTTAAGTGGCATGGAGGCACCACTTAAAGCTTTAGTAGGTGACGCCATAAGCATGTGTACAAGGCCAAGGTTCGAGCAGCAAGAGGAGCACTCTTGAGAGTGTTTTTGCGTCAGACAGCAAGGGAATTGGCCTTGTAGTCCAAAATTTATTAATGCTAAGTTGGGCATAGGGGTGGCGTCACTTAAGAGGATGAATTGGGCCCTGATTGGCCTCAAGGGGCCCAAGTTTAAGAGTTAAAATTCGGCACTCCTAGGGTAAAGGGGATGGACGGCATTTAGACTATAATTTAGGAGCTTAAATCCTTTTATTTTAAGAGATAAATGGGGATAATTAATGAGAGTAAGGATTAATGGAAAAGAAGATGTGATAATTTAGAGATAAAGCTATCAGATAAGGAGAGTTGGCAGATTAGGGGATTCTTGGGGTAGTAATTTCGGCTGAAAGGGGAAAAGAGAGGCCAATCTTCATTCTTCCTTTTCTCTTTTGTTCATCTGCCGAAATTCTCTAGCAAAATTTCTCTTTATTCTTTTATTTTGGCCAAAGCCGAAATACTCTGTGTTCTAGCCGAAACTTCTCCCAAATCCCATTAGTGCTGATTCTTTTTAAGCCTCATATCCCTCTCTTTTCATCCTTGTTGAAGCCGAATCTCTTTAGCAATCATCAAAAGCCGAAACTTGTTGATCATTGCATAGCCTATAGCCGAATATTGCTAAGGGTCCAAGCAAGGGGTTCAATCGAATTCAATTTTAAGGGTAAGGATTCTTCTATCATCGTTTTATCTCTTTTTCTTTTGCCCGAAATCAAAGTGCTAATCCCCTTCATGTCTTTGGCCGAAACTGTGAAGGTTCTTTCGGGATTTTGCTATAGTCGACTATAAAGGAGGAGATCTTCGGGATTTGATCCATCAAGGTAAGGGTATAAGTGTTCGGCCTAAGGCCACTTTCTAATACTTTTGGTATAGAAGCCGATTCTAACATTGGTTAAGCAGGGTATTTCGACATCTCCTTGGTTAAGTGACTATTTCCGGGATTTGGAATCACAAGGTAAGTGAAGGTGCATATTCGGCCATATTGGTTACTATGTTAGCCGAATCTAACTATGGATATTTAGGGGCAGTCGACAGTGGTACACAAGGCTTTCGGGATTTCAAATCGTAAGGTAAGTACATATGTACAATCGGCCAAGGCCATATTTGGTGTCTTTGATCTATTTCTTATTTGTTCAAAAGCCGTAACTAACCAAGTTAAGTGATTTAGCATTGGCCGATTGGAGGGTAGGAAGATCACAGATTTTCGGGATTTGATTTGTAGTCAAATCGACAGCAAGGTAAGGATTTAAGTGTGTTAATCCTTAGGGATTTGGCTATTTAGCCGAATGGCTCTTTACTGACATGTTTAGGGTTGGCCGAATATAGGAACTAAGGATCTAGGACGCTAGATCGGGATTTTCGGGAATTCAGTGAAAGCATTAAGTAAATCAGGTGTGTACCCCACACTATCTCTCAATAGATTTACGGTACCCATGTAATATGTATGTTTATAATAATGTGAATGTGGCTGAAAGTACCAAGCAATGGTACAAAGTACTCAGGTACGTTTTCCTACTCCTACTGTGAGTATGATATGATCTGTTATGGCGCATAAGTGAATGTGATAAGAATGTGAAATAAGGCATAAAGCATGATGTTGCATGATAAGTATGATATGGGGCATATGGGTTATATGGAAAGGGGAAGTGATCTGGTGGTTTATACCACGATATCTGAATGTGGTGACTTCGGTCACATTATCTGAATGTGGTGACTCATGTCACAAAATAATTATGTGGTGGCTATGCCACGAATTTTATAAGGGCGATGAGCACGTCGATTGCAGCGACTGCCTTCGATGATGTGTAGCGGATGGAGGGTTGACTTAGTAGTCCCCACGGTGTGATGGTTGGTGCGGGTGATGTGTAGAGGATGGCATCTAGGATTGGGTTCGGGATTGCATCATTTTATTTAAATGCTATATGTGTATGTATGTTCTGATATGCCTGAATCTGTTTGGACTTAGTGTTGGTTGTACACATTGAGTCTGTTGACTCACCCCGTTGTGGGAATATTTTTCAGGTGACGCACAGTAATGGATCGGGTCGGCAGGAGCTTAGTGGTGGCCATGCTCAGCACGAATTTTATTATTTGGACATTTTGATTTGTTTAAGTACTTTAAGTTTATTTTGGGTTTGTTCTTGATGTAATAAGGCCATAGTATGAACTGTTTATGCATGCATTTTAATTTCTTTATTATGTTTCGAATTTTTATCAAATTTAAAGTTAAGTAATTTTTCTTAGTAATAAATGAAAAATGTTTTGACACTTAAATTCAATTGATTCTTAATTTAAAGTAAAATCTTCAAAACAAAATCGGCATGTCTTTTTAATTTAAAAACAAAGTTTTTAATAAAACCCTGATTTCAAAATTTACAAAGTTTTCAATTGAACCCAACATAAGCAAATCTTTCTTCAAAACCACTCGAATTTTTCCTAAGTAACAAACGGATTTTCAAATGTTTTCTCGAGGAACATACCAGAATCCGGTCAAGGCTCGTGGGCCGGGTTTGGGGTGTTTCATATGCGTTATCTCACCCTTCGGGATTTATTGGTATAGCCGAATGGCCTTTGTTAATAACCTAAGTGTTGGCCGAAGGTAGGACAAGGGGATCTATTCATTTGGGTTTAATTTCTATTCAATATTAATTCTATGTTAATTCGATTTAGTGACCGAAGGCGTTATGGACCCTGTTGTCAGTCGAACGTTAGGGGGGGTTGGATCGGAGACCCCAGCCCCTAAGTTCAAGAAGAGGGCAGTGTCGGCTGTTCGCGATTGGCCACCTGGGTGTAGGCCGGCATCGGAGCAAAGCAGTAGACAGATAGCGGTAGTGTCGATTAACTACAGTACCGACATAGAGAGCATAGTCTTGTATGTAATCAGGTGTGTAAACTCTTACACACTTTATTAGTATAATGATGCTTATTATGTTACTGTATAACCATTGGTATTAGTGACTTGCCTTGTGGGCATGAGCTTGGATTCCGGGTAAGTCCCCTGTTATGTGATTTTTGCTATACATCATCATCACTTGTTAAATGCTATGCTATGCCTTAAATGCATGATACATGATATTAGGACACGTATGATATGAGCATGATGATGATGGGATTGATGAGAGGAGGGGGATGATTTATTTGGACTGTCACCAGTGGTTTTGACCACAAGATGGGTTGGCCCCATCACTTGATTTGTGACTACGGTCACCAGTGGTTTTGACCACACTATTAATATGATTTGTGACTAAGTCCCAGTGGTTTTGACCACCAGTGGTTTTGACCACATGATTGATATTTGTGACTACGGTCACCAGTGGTTTTGACCACACATGGATATTGTGACTCGTCCCAGTGGTTTGGTACCACAGTGGGTTGGCCCCACATGATATATTACGGGATTGTCATCAGTGGTTTTGACCACACGATGGGTTGGTCCCATCATTTGATTTGTGACTACGATCACCAGTGGTTTTGACCACACCGATATATCTGTGACTTCGGTCCCCAGTGGTTTTGACCACACGGGGTAGAAAAAGGAGATCGGATGGTTAGGTTATGGGTTGCATGATTTGCATGTTTTATTGAAGATCTGTGTAAGTGCTTGAACTATCGGGTTGGGGATTTATACACTGAGTCTCGGTGACTCACCCCTTTCCTTTACATTTTGCAGATGAGGCATAGATCGCGGATATGGAGCCGGGGAGGGCTCGAGGTGGCCATGCATCTTAGTTGGTTTTGATTTTAAACTGCTACTTCAATTTTAGTAATTTTCCTTAAATTTGGTTTTGGTTTTGTAATAAGGCCGCTAAGTTTATTTTGGGTTTTTGGTTATTACTTGCTTTTATTCTGCCTATATTTTACATATGTTGGATTTATGGACTTGATAAAATTAACTGGTAAAAAGCAATGCTTTCTAAACTATATCTCTTCGGGTTTTCAAATGTTACCATCGGGTAACAAAGTTCACAAAATAATAAGGTAACTTGGATGTTTTTATAACTCAAATTTTCAATTCTTTTTAAAGGCAAATGGTTCTAAACTTGATTTTACTTATCGCGTTCAGTTTTAATAAGTATCCAATGTTTTCTAAAATCGGCAATCACAAATGGGTTTTAATCCCGAGTTTTCCAAGTGTTACGACAACTACTAGAACAACTTCAGCCTCAATTATTATTGAGTTTTCTAAACCCTAAAACAAAGCAAGAGTCTTCTTTAAAGATTTTTCCGACAAACTTATGATTTTAAAAATGTTTTCACTCCGTAACCTACCAGATTCGGTCGTGGTGTGTTGACCGGGTTTGGGGTGTTACATTCACATTTTGTACATATAACATGCTTATATACACATATATAAACCAAACCTTTCTTCTTATGACTTACTCTCACATTCGGCCACAAACATATATACACTTAATTATTTATTCAATCACAACCATCACCTATTTCAAGGTCGACATTTGACTACTACTACTCAATCCATAAGTATTCATCCAACCCAAAGATACCAAATTTCATACATAAATCAACCACACATTCGGCTATTATAAATGTTTAATTCCAATCCACATCACATTCTGCAAATTAAAAATGGATTTTAATATGCTTATTTCAACTAATCAAGAGATATACATATATACATGTATATAATAAACCACATTCGGCTAATATACCTTAATATTCCCATGTCTCATTTGGCAAATTTAATCCATTAATTCATTTAAAAAATATACATTTCATTATAAATATTATTTGATTAAATCCAATTGCTTATAAACTTACCTCAGAAATTGTCGAATTAAGGTTTCCCGGCTACTCTTTCAATTTCGCCTTCCCCCGATCCAAACTCTTTTCTTTTTGTTCTTAATCTAAATAAATTCAAATTAAGCTCATTCATCATTTCTCTCATTCAATTTAATCCAAAAACATATAATTAAACAATTTACAATTTTACCCCTACATCCTTTCAACAAATGCTTGTTTTCTTAGCTTCAACCAATAATAATGGGACATTACTAAAACTGAAACTTTTGGACAGCAATATAAGTAGCAATTTAAACTGTTTTAATCTCCCAAATTTTAAACTCCTCAAGCATAAACCGAACAGCAATGCATGTTAATTCCAACCATATTTATTTACACAAATAAGACAACCTTACGACTCATTAAGATATCCAAATGGATAGCTTTATGACTCAATTTAACATCAATATGGACAACTTGATTAACCTTGATTTGGACAATATTTTTTTTTCATGCTGCATCTTTAATTAAGCAAGCATTTAAATTCGAGAAACACATAACAAAATGTCCTGCCTGGACAACATGACATGCTATTATCTCAAGCATTTAATTTAACAAACATGATAAGACTGTCCAGCTTTGGACAACATTTAACATATGAAGCATCCATGCAAATACATATTATATCTGTCCGAAAATAAGATAGCAAAAAAAAAATGCAACCATCGTTCTTACCGAACCACATTCAATCCATCCATTTTTTTAACAACATAATTACATTAGAAATTTATAATAGCGCATGAAATTATAAAACAAAAATAATAAATCTCAAGAACTTACCCAAATTCTCTCCCAACCGTACCTATCTTCAAGCAAGCTCTTTCCCCTTCTTACTACCGTCATCTCCCTCTCCTTTAGTGAATTGCTTGAAGAATTAAGCTTCTAAACAAGCCAAAACAATGGTTTTTACCTACATGCAGCCGGTGTCATGGTCTCTCTCTCCATTCGAATGAACAACAAAAACAAGGAAGAAGATAAAGCTCTCTTCTCTCCATTTTTTTTTCTCCCCCACGTCCACTCTTCTATTCTTTTTTTTTTCTAAATATATATTATAACATATATTTATAACATAATTACATAAAATATAATAAACAATTCAAGTCACTATTACATGCACACCAACCGGCCACTATGTTTAATTTTGGCTAAATTACACTATCAATATTTTAATTTATAAAACCATCATCAATTTGGTACTCACACATTTAACCACCAAACTTTCTTTTTATGCGATTAAGCCCTTTTTTTACAATTAAGCACCAAAACAATCAAATTTTAATACTAAAATTTCACATGCACCAATTCACATATAATGAACATAGACAATAATATTTAAATATTTTTCTGACTTGGATTCGTGGTCCCAAAATCACCGTTCTGATTAGGGTCAAAATCGGACTGTTACACTAGTCTCAGGTATTAGGCCTCTTAAACAGATTAAGGGAAAATACGACACAAATGGGCTTGTGGTCCAGTGGCAAGGTGGCGTCACTTGGGGAGCTACAAGGTGGCATTATTATCAAGTGAAGAGGTCCAAGGTTCGAGGCTTAAGAGTGGTAAATTAAGGGGTTTTATTTTTGCACATAGAATATAGGTAGTGGCGTTGGAGTGGACTCTGGAAGGGAGTGTTCAGGAGAGAAATTTAAGGTAAAGATAAGAGAAAAAATATAGGGGATTGAGGTGTGGATGTGTTGGTGCCGAATTGGACTCTGGGGGGAAGGTAGTTTCTGCTATGCCTATAAAAGGGGGGTGATGAATTCCTTTGAAGGGTTTTTTGGGTTTTCATTATTTTTTCCTTTTCTTCCCCTCATTCTTTTTCTTTCATTGCCGAATTACCATCATCCTTTTTTACCGAAATCCCTACTTGTGCCGTTTCTTTATTGTTTTCCTCCATCACAAATCTGTTGATCAAGTGTTAAAAGCTGGATCTAGTTCAGTAGCTATCTAGGCCGCAGGAAGGTTGGATTTGGTAAGTACTCAGTCAACCTCCTTAGTGTGTTTTGTTAAAAGCCGAAGGGCTATCTAATATCTCCTTGTCGTTAACCTTGTATTAACAAGGGTAGGGTTCAAAGATCACAAGCGTGGTAAGGATCGATAGCAAGTGGTAAGTGTACTCGTCTCAATTGTGGTTTAGTGAACGGTCGAATGTAAGTATGGCTTATAGGGATGACTTGTATGGAATATGAGTCACTTGATTGTTGATAGTATTTGTGTGGGTGCAGATCTAGGGGATAATCGTGAATAGTAGCTAAGGAAGGGCTATAGAACTGGTGGCACACGGTAAGGTTATGGTAAGGCTTCGGCTTTTGGGTAAATACTGTAGTTAAGTGTGTATTGACTTGGAGATTGGTATTGATTGCAGGCTAGGGCTGAGGATTGTGTAGCACGTCGCAGTAACCAGGTGTGTACATACACTTCACACACGACAAATCGGCAAAAGTCGAAATCCCGAAAAGCCGAAATGCCGAAAAAGCTGAAAAGTTGGCGCCGCCAACCACATGAGCGTGTGAACATTCGTGTGGGGACACCGATACGATTACCAGGGCCAAGAGAGCAATCTCATGGTCTCGGGCCACTATTTGGCCAACCGGGCCAAAATGGGCTAAATGGGCCTGCCGAGCTCGTCGGCCCAAATCGGCAGGAATTGATATGTGAAAATTGAATGATGGATTGATATGGTTGTGTGATTTGAATAAGATTGGGCCTACTGGGCTATATAAACATGATGGGGTTTAAAGGGTTATATGGACATGAATAGGCTTAGTGGGCCCCATGGGATTTTAGTAATGCATGCTAAGGTTTTTGGACTCTAGGCCTAGTTCTGATAAATTCTTAAATATCATAAAACTTAATTTAATTATCAAGCATGTTTGTGAATGAGTCGTTAGGTTAAAGTGTGGCAATGGACTTATGCATGTCTAGGATTGGATCTAGGGAGAGCTTGGTACTTAAGCGGTCCTAGCGACCCACCTCCTCTTCTCTAGGATCTTACCTAGTGCATAGTATCTGTTCATTTAGCTACAAGGACTTGTTAATGGGCCAAAGTTCACAACTAAAACCCCTAATTTACAAATTACCAAAATACCCTAGTTTGTGACCAAAATACCCTTGATTTGTAAAATTACCAAAATACCCCAATTTGTGGAATTACCAAAATACCCTTGATTTGTAAAATTATCGAAATACCCCTATAGGGTAGATTTACGGAAATACCCCTAGGTAGTGAAATGACTAAAATACCCCTAGGTGCTTGATGTGTGAAAATGTGTATGTTGCATTCATGAGATATATGTTGCACTTGGGTGGGTTTGATGATACGGAGGAAGATATGTGAGGATCACATAGTCGCTTGACGATCGTGGATCCACCGGTGGCTTTAAGCCCATTATATGCTTAGCAGCCTTGCTGCAACGTTTGAGTGGTGCCGCTGTTGGTGCTACCTTTGGAGTGTAAGGATGGGTGGGTTGATATTTATATCCCCACAAGAGTGTAAGGTTGGAAGGGAAATGGAGTGCAGGGTTTGATTTGGGATGGGAACATTGCATTCATGTGATACTGATGTGATATGAGGACATTGTGGGCTAAGACCCCAGACCACCGTTTTTGTTAGGGCTTAGGCCCAATATGATAATTGCATGTTGATTGGATTACCAAGGGTCAGACACACTGAGTTTCGAAACTCACACCCTTTTATTAAATGTTTCAGGTGACCTGTAGTAGACGGCTCGACTTGGGAGAGGACTCAGAGATGGCCACACTACAAGTTACTTAGAAGTTTTTGTTTATTTGTTTTCGAATGACTTATTATTAATTATTTCATTTGTAATAAGGCCTTGTATCTCCAATTTGACTTTACATTTGGGTTTCCTTATGTTTTCAACTGTGTAATTGTTAAACTAGAATAAATTTCTTAAGTTTAAACATGGTTTTCGAAATACCTATAACATATGGGCGTTTTCTTAATTATCATTACTTAACAAGTTGCTTAGATTTTTGGGTTTCTAAGCCTTAAACTTAAGTTTTAACTAAGCAAAGTTGTTTTGAATTATTCCTTTGATGTGACTTCACCAGATTCGGCCATAACGTCTTGGCCGGGTCTGGGGGTGTTATAGAAACGTCACGTTCCAGAGTCAAATGAGTATTCATTGCTTTTAGATCAAATAGAGAATTCTGACTTAAGGCTTCAACTACGATGTTAGCCTTACCTAGATGACAGTCAATAATCAGGTCGTAATTTTCAACAATTCAAGCCACATGCGATCCCTTAGATTCAACTTTTACTCTGTTAGTAGATACTTTTGTAACACCCTAATCCGTAACCATCGCCGGTCTAGGGTTAAGAAGCATAACCTGACAAAACCGAACATTTACGACTATTTCTCAAACTTAAATACATCATTATCATATCATAGCAAATTATATGCATAGAGTCCCTTTAAAAGGTCTACAAGACCTTAAACGTGCATTAGGAAGGGGTCGAGACTAAACCGAGCTCACACAAAATTTTTTCGAACACATAACATTTTCAAAGTTACAGAGGTCACAAGCCCGTGTGGGCAGGTCGTGTGCCTCACATGGCATCAGACACACCCGTGTGTCCAAACCGTGGCAAAACAGGGCATACGTTCTGACTTGTCCACATGGCCATAAGACACACCTGTGTGCCAGGCCGTGTGAAAACTAAGGAGGCTACTGACTTGCTCACACGGCCAGTAACACGCCCGTGTGTCCAGCCTGTGTAACAACCTGACTTACTTCGAATTACAATCTTAAGGGACACGGTCGAGACACACGCCCGTGTGCTCAACCGTGTGGGCAAATATAGGCCATTTGCAAGGCCAAATTGCCACCCAAATTTTGGGTCACCTACATGCTCAATTTCCTTATCACAAAACATACATTTACCACCATTCCATCAACCAATTCAAGCATAAAATATACCATTTCCATTCTCACCAATTCATACCATAATCATCATTCACATAATCCACATATACATATTATAACCATCATTTTCACATATCCAAAACATATACTAAAAGCATTCAACTATCAAGCCATATCACATGGAAAGATCTAAACATCTCAAAATATTCCATATTCACTAGCCTATACATGCCATAAACGAAATATACAACTTCCAAAAGTACCAAAATAGATGGCCGATAATGTGATTGAGTCCCTGACGATTCCCGGATCCGAGCTAGCTTTAATGACACTGTAAAACAGAGAAAAACTTCACACAGTAAGCTTTAAAGCTTAGTAAGTTCGTAATATAACACAATTAATTCAACAATTCAAATTCAATATGCATAATTTCCAACACCTAGTTCAATTCACCTCAATACTCAATTTTCATCCATATCCTCGATTTCATACATAATTATATGTTCAATGTATAAGCATTTACTAAGCTATTCAATCTGACTCTTTCCATCATTTATTCACATAACTATCCATTTATCTCATACACAATTTTATCAACCACATAGGTTCTGTACGTACCTGTACCATCACGTATTCAATATTCAAATATATCACATTATACTCGATGCCATAGATCGTTCGATCTTCTTTAACCATATGGATTACTCGCACACTTAGTGCCAAATACTTAGCCGAGATTTTAATATCATCTTGCACTTAGTGCCTTTACATTAAACCGAATTTGACTCGGTATTGCACACACAGAGCCAATTAATATAGTCGATGCTTTCTTTATCTCGCACACATAGTGCCATTCACCATTGTATCAATTCTATTTACACAACTTAGTGCCATATCTCTTCAATCTCATATTTAGCATTACTAACTCATCAACCACATTTTCATTCATTACATAACATGTGAACGTAATTAAGACAATTCGTATTATACACAAACTTACCTCGGACGTAGGAATAATGAAACAAGTCGATCAATCGAGCACTTTGTCTTTGCCTCGATCTCGATCCGAATCTCTCTTTTCTTGATCTATATAATATTAAACTTAACTCATTCAATCACATTTTCATCCAAAATAATCCACAAGACATAATTAAAGCATTTTACATTGTAGCCCTCAAATTTACACATTTTGACATTTTAGTCCCTGTTTCATAAAATCACAAAATACTCATAATTTCATTACACACATGCGTAGCCAAAATTTCCCCTAGCTTATATAAGCCCACATATTTCATTTTTTTCACATTTTAGTCTTTCATTTTCTCATTTTCACAATTTAGCCCATAATACTCAAATTCACCAAAAATCACTTTATAAAACATGTATATCAATCACCAAGCTTACATAATTCATCATCAAACATCACAAAACTCATGAATTCATCAATGGCTTAACTCACAATATTCATCAAAATCTAAAATTATGGCTTGGGCTTGATAATACACTAAGCAATGATCACAAAAACGTAGAAATTATCAAAAATCGAAACAAAAACATACCTTAATCAAAGAAATACCATAGCTGAACCTAGCCTTCTTTTTCTTTTTCCTTGTATTTTCGGCTAAGATGAACACATTTGCATGGCATTTTTTTAATGTTTGTTTTATTATAATAAACAAGATTTATCTATTACCAAATTAACCTTTTAAAATAACATATAAAACATGTATAATTAATGTCCTTTACCGTCCATGCATGCTTCAAATGGTGTAATTTCAATTTAAGGACTCCACATTATAAAGACAATAGCAAGGTGGCACTTTAGCAATTAGTACACAACTTTTGTCTTTTATGCGATTAAGTCCTTTTTCCCAAATCGGCACACAAACGATAAAATTTTCACACAGCATTTTCACACATGCTTTATCACATACTATAAACACTAAAAATAATATTAAAATATTTTTAACCTCGGATTTGTGGTCCCGAAACCACTGTTCCGACCATGGTCTAAACTGGGCTATTACAACTCTCCCCCCTTAGGGATTTTTGTCCCCGAAAATCTTACTAGTGAATAAATTCGAATATTGCTCTTTCATAACATCTTCAGGCTCTCATGTAGCCTTTTCAACTCCGTGTTTGTGCCATAACACTTTCACTAAAGAAATTCTCTTATTTCTCAACTCTTTGATCTCTTGTGCTAGAATTCAAATCGGTTCTTCATCATACGATAGATCAGGCTGGATCCCAACTTCAGTAGGGGCAATCACATGTGATGGATCGTATCTGTATCATCTAAGCATCGATACGTGAAACACATTATGAATCTTGTAACATCCCGGTTTAGGGTCTAGTCGGAAAAGTGGTGCGAGACCATAAATTTGAGAGTTACGAATGAGTTTTTGAGGTTTATGCTATGTATGCATGCTAGTGTAAAAGTTTCATGAAGTAATTTTAAGAAATTGCGGTTGAATTGACCAAAAGGACTAAATTACAAAAGTTGCAAAATGTGAGATTCTAGAAGCTATTTGTGTGAAATTGCTTTAGAATACATATTAGAGGTCCTTAATGAACAATTTTCCCAATTTTTAGTTTTTGGAAAAATTTGGGCATGGATGAGTTAAAATAGGAAGTTTATCAAAAAGGGCATTTTGATCATTTGGTTATTAAATGATTAAAATAGGAGAAAAGATGACAAAATTCACTCATCTTCTTCTCCAAGGCTGCCGAAAATTGCAAGAGTCATTGTTAGAGTTCTTCAAAATGTTCAAGCTTGCTAGTAACTGCAATTAAGTCTCGTTTTTAATATTCTTTGTATTTTTGAAGTCCTAGTTGCATGAGAAAGCTATTTTTAGCTATTTGATGAGCTAAAATGAATGTTCAAAAATGTACCCATGTATGACATGCATGTATTTTGATGTTTTATAGAAGAATATGAAAGCTTGATGTAGTAGAAACATCATTTGCTAAGTGATTTTCCATGAAAATGCATGTAGGGACTAGTTTGTGAAAAACTTAAGTTTGGTCATACATGTGTGATTTAGTGAGAATTGATGAATGCTTTAGTTAAGTAAGTGGTTCGGTTTAGCATGAAAGGCTATAAAGTTGAATAAAAATCACTTTACGAGCCTTGGGGCTAAAGTGTAAATATGAGAAAGTTTAGGGGCAAAATAGTAATTTTTCAAAGTATAAGATGTGGGTCAATTTAGTCAATGTGTGTACTGAATAAGCTAATTTATTCATTATAGATTAAGAAAGACAAAGCCCAAATCGAAATCGAGGCAAAAGCAAGGTGGTGGACTAAATTGCACGTTTCTATACGTTTTAATATCGAGGTAAGTCTATGCATAAACAATGCATTTATACTTACAATTTGTAATGCTAGCTAGTGTGTAGCATGAATGAGAATGATTGAGAACCTATGTGGTTCAAGTAGAATGAATGTAATAGATATGTGAATGGATGAAAGATTGAGTAAGTAGACTTGTGCATGTGTTGTGATAATGCTAGATGGTGGGCTAAGTGCGATACCATTCTAATGGATATTGACAATGAGCTAGCTATGTGCGATGCTATCATTTGGTATATTGTCTTGTGGGCTATGTGCAAAACCACTATGAATACCTTTGTGGTAAGCTAAGTACGATACCCCTTATTAATTGATTGTGGTGTGCTAAGTGCGAAACCACCGAGATATCAGCTGTGTGGATTAGTTATGTGAACTAGCTGTGTGGTTGTATTATTGAGAATAATGATGTGTTGTATATTGTATAAATGTGATGTTGAATGCAGGGGTGCATTTCAATGGTTATGAGTATCTGACTCATGTTGTGTTGGAAATGTGGTAAAGGATAGAAAGAGTTAGCATAGTTGTACATTATATGTTAGTATTGTAACACCCCCAACCCGGTCAATACACTACGACCGAATTCGGTATGTCATAGGGTAAAGTATTTTGACCAAAACAAGTTGTAGGTTCGATTTGAAAGAATCGTCATTCGAAAATGTGTTGGACGTTTGAAATTCTTGAAAGAAAAACCATGTGATTTTAGGGAAATCCCAAAGTTATCGAGGTGTAAGGTTGAAAACCGTTTCTAAAACATTTAAAAAGGAGTTTGAGCCGATTGTTGTTATCACTTATTTATTCTTACCCGATGGTAAAGTTTAGAAAATCTGGCAAGATGTGTAATTTAGAAAACTTTGATTTACCGGTTATTTAGACATGTCAAGTAGTTTACTTAAGCGAAATATAACAATTTAAACAAGATAAAATAAACCCAAAATATTAATTAGTGGCCTTATTACAAACCCAAGTAAAACCAAATTAAAAATAAAGTACCCAAAATAGTGAACAAACTGAAACCGAAAGCAATTTGCATGGCCACCTCGAGTCCGCCCGGCTCCACATCCGCGATCTACGAGTCATCTGTAAAAGATAAGGGAAGAGGTGAGTCACCGAGACTCAGTGTATAATCCCCCTCCCGATTATAGCAACACTCTTACACAGTTTCATAATCAAGTAAATATGTCATGCAACCCAAACCTAGCCATCCACAACTCCATAATCTACCCCGTGTGGTACCAAACCACTGGTGGTGCCAAACCACTGGTGACCCAAAGTCACGATCAAAGTATAAATGTGGTACCAAATCACTGGTGGTGCCAAACCACTGGTGACCCAAAGTCACGATCAAAGTATAAATGTGGTACCAAACCACTGGTGGTGCCAAACCACTGGTGACCCAAAGTCACAATTATCCAGATGTGGGGCCAACTATAACACCCCAAACCCGGTCAATACTCCACGACCGAATCTGGTATGTTACGGGAAAAACGTTTTTGAGAGGATAGGTTTTCCGTTTAAAAGTTTGATAAAACCCTTTGATAAAAATTTTTATTACTTGCAGAAATCTTGGGCATGATTGTTTGAAAACTGATGTTTTGTTTAAAACTCAGAAATTTCGAAAACTTAATTGGTTATGAAGTTAAAACAAAACTATCTCATTTAGAAACTCAAGTTGTTTCTTATTGTCACTAAAACATTTTGACTTAATAGAAAATCGAGTTTAAGTTAAGAGAAAAACATTTGAGTTCCCTTTGTCTCAAATCATAATGTGATACCCGATGGTATAATTTAAAACATATCGCTTTGTGGTTTTGAAATCGTTGTCTTTCCAAGTTTTAGCAAATCTTAACCCAATTAATTTGTTAAGACATATTAAAAATCTCATTTAAGCATAACATAGGAAAACATAATTTTAAAGGCCATTTACAACCCAAATAAAACCAAATAGTAAGAAATAAGCTAAAGTACCAAATTTTATAAAGTTTGAGCAAATCTTTATTTAAGCATGGCATGTGCACCTCGAGTCCATCCCGGCTCCATGTCCGCATCTAAGTGTCACCTGAAATGTCAAAGGAGAGGGTGAGTCGCAAGACTCAGTGCATAAATCCTCCTCCCCAAAAATGCATCATGCTAACACACATCATATCATAGCAACATAATTAATGCACCCCGGTCCTAACCATCCATATCACCTTTCTACCCCGTGTGGTACCAAACCACTGGTGGTGCCAAACCACTGGTGACCCAAAGTCACGATATCCATAAGTGTGGTGCCAAACCACTGGTGACCCAAAGTCACAAATAATCCAATGATGGGGCCAACCCATCGTGTGATACCAAATCACTAGCGACAATCCCGTATCTCTCAAGTGGGGCCAACCCACGGTGGTGTCAAACCACAGGGACGAGTCGCGATGAGGTGCCAAACCTCTGGTGTCCCAAAGACACATGTGATACCAAATCACTGGTGAACGAAGTCACGAATCTGATGATGGGGCCAACCCATCGTGTGATACCAAATCACTGGCGTCAATCCCAAATAATCAACTGTGGGGCCAACCCACCGTGGTACTAAGCCACTGGGACGAGACGCTGAGGTGCCAAACCTCTGGTGACCCAAAGTCACAAAATATCACTGTGGTACCAAACCACTGGAGGTGCCAAACCTCTGGTGTCCCAAAGACACAGTGTCCCAAAGACACGGATATCATAATCCCCCTCCTCTCATATCACCCATACATGTCATACTAATGCATATCATGTGAATCATGTGAATCATGTAATCATGCTAACATGTTGGATGTCACCTCTCATATCACATATATCAGCAATCATGATGGCATGTACCATAAATTGAACTCATAATAGAATGGACTTACCCGGATCTGTACACATACCCCATTTGGGTACCAAATAATCCATCATACTGTTTTGGTTTTAACAAGGCAATCAGATTTATTAACAATATTACTAAGTAAGAAGTGTGTTAGGTTACACACCTGTTAGAACGCAGACTTTAATACCAAAAAGAATTGATCTAAGGCCCCCTTGATTACTCGCTCCTTATACTTGATTTGGTTTCCTACCAAATCCTGAACCAAGCAGTGGTTCCTCTGACAATCGGCCAAAACCTAACAAGAACACAGTTAATCCTTAATAACTTGACTTAAAGAACTAATCGATTAGTCTAAAAGAATTCACCCTTACCATCACTTACCAATCAACCAACAGAAGATGACGGCTCCTCTTGCTTGTTTCCACAACCCAAAGACCCTACCACCAACCGATTGCAACCAAGCACCCAACAACAGCCAATATTCGGCCAACAAAACACTAGGAGAAGGGAGAAATTCAGTTAACACCCTAAGCAAAAGAAAAAGAGAATTCGGCTAAAGACTTTTGGAAAAGAGGAAAATATAAGATGGATAAAGAGAAAGTACAAGTTTCGGCTTACTCACACAAATGAACAAAAAGAAGAAGTGGGAGAGAAGAGAATATTCGGCCACACACACTAACTCAAGAGAGCAAAGCAATTTCGGCACAATTGTTTCAAAAGGAGAAAAATATGAGAGAAAACAAAATGAAGTTTCGGTTGGCTATTGACAAAGGAGAGAATTTGGTTTACCAAAATGGTGACCGAAAATACTAAGAAAATTTGCCAAAAGAATTTCGGCACCACCTTTCCTACTCACTTACCAAAACCGGCCACCCTCTCCCCCAACTCCCCAACATTCGGCCACAACTCCCCCAATTACTCCAAGCCAAACATTTCAAACTAGTTGAACTAGTCTCCCTCCTACATTCACTCTCCACCCTCCATTTGAAAGAGTTGACAAAGTCCATGGTAGAGTTTGAACTACCAACAACTCTCCCTCCCATGCCGTCAAAATGGAAGCCAAAATGGGGAATTTCGCAGCTCGAACTCAGGACCTCTCCCACCTGTGAATGACGCCAACCACAAGCCCTTAGTGGCGCATGCTTTGCCACTTTGCTAGCCCATCTCTTGTGCTCAAAAACACCAAATAAAATACATAAGCCCCAGCTCATTCAGCTCCTCTCCCATAAGGCTTAAAACTAAAATTTTCCTACCTACTCAGGCTTACTCCTAGCCTACAACTAAGCCCCTAAAACATCAAAACAACCACATAGAAAGCCGATAACATGCAAACAATGTCACAACAAAAATAGCCCCCTAACCCGGGATATTACAGTTCTACCCCCTTAAAATAATTTTGACCTCGAAATTACCTGATCAAAAGAGTTGCGGGTATTGCTGTCTCATTACATCCTCGGGTTCCCACGTAGTTTCTTCCACGCCATGATTCCGCCAAAGAACTTTAACCAAAGGCACAGACTTCTTACGCAGAACCTTCACATCCCGATCTAGAATCTGCACAGGTTCTTCTTCCATGGTCAAATCTGGATTTACCTCGATCTCTTCCACTGCTACCACATGCGATGGATCTGAACGATAACGCCGAAGCATCGAAACATGAAAAACGTCGTGAATCTGACTTAGCTCTACTGGTAACTCAAGTTGATACGCCACTGGTCCTACTCGTCTCAGCACCTTGTACGGCCCAATAAACCTCGGACTTAACTTGCCTTTCCTTCCGAACCTCAACACCTTCTTCCAAGGCGAGACCTTCAGAAAGACTTGATCCCCCACAGCAAACTCTATGTCTCTCCGCTTAAGATCAGCATAAGACTTCTGCAGGTCCGAAGCTTCCTTCAGTCGAGCCTGAATCAACTTAACCTGGTCTTCGGTCTCTGCAACCAACTCCGGCCCCAACAACTGACGTTCACCTAACTCCGTCCAACACGTAGGTGAGCGACACTTCCTACCATACAACGCCTCGTACGGTGCCATCTTGATGCTCGCTTGGTAACTGTTGTTGTAGGCAAACTCAGCTAATGGCAGAAACTCCTCCCAACTACCTCTGAAGTCCAGAACACAACCTCTCAGCATGTCTTCTAAGATCTGAATAACTCTTTCCGACTGCCCGTCAGACTGCGGGTGAAAAGCCGTGCTGAAATCCAAATGCGTACCCAAAGCCTGATGCAACGCTTTCCAGAACCTTGACGTAAACTTGGGATCCCTATCCGAGATAATCGAAACTGGCACACCGTGTAACCTCACTATCACTGAAACATACAGCTTCGCTAACTTCTGGAGTGAGTAGTCAACCCTCACCGGAATGAAATGAGCTGATTTAGTCAGTCGATCCACAATTACCCAAACTGAATCCTTCTTGCTTGGTGTAAGCGGTAACCCACTGACGAAATCCATGGTTATCCTTTCCCACTTCCACTGCGGAATCTTCACGGGCTGAAGCAACCCTGACGGCAACTGATGTTCAGCCTTGACCTGCTGGCAAGTCAGACACTTACCCACAAACTCAGTCACTTCTCTTTTCAAACCAGGCCACCAAAACTGCTCTCTAAGATCCCTATACATCTTACTACCTCCAGGGTGCATAGCATATGGACTGCTATGTGTGTCCTGAAGAATCCTTTGCCTCAGCTCAACATCTTTAGGCATACAAGCTTTACCTTGAAAACATAGCACCCCATTACTAGACAAGCTGTAACCTTCCAAACCACCATTCTGCACTTGCAACCTCCGCGCACTTAGAACCTCATCCTCTAACTGTTTCTCTCTGATCTGTTCAACCCAAGTAGGCTTAATCTGCAACTCTGCCAGAATACTCCCGTCGTCATACAAACTCAAATGGGCAAACATCGCTCTTAAGTCCGAAACAACCTTACGGCTCAACGCGTCTGCCACCACGTTAGCCTTGCCCGGATGATACTCAATCGAACAGTCATAATCTTTCAGCAACTCAACCCATCTACGCTGCCTCAAATTCAAGTCCTTCTGAGTCAAAAGGTACTTCAGACTCTTATGATCTGTGTAGACTATCGATCTCTCTCCTACAAGTAGTGCCTCCAAATCTTCAAAGCGAAGACTACGGCCGCTAGCTCCAAATCGTGCGTCGGATAGTTGACCTCATGTGGCCTCAGCTGCCGAGATGCGTAAGCCACAACCTTACCTTCCTGCATCAGCACACAACCCAATCCCGTATGCGATGCATCGCAATACACTGTGAATTCCTTGCCAGCCTCAGGTTGAATTAAAACTGGAGCTTCTATTAGAATCTTCTTAAGCTTGTCGAAACTTTCCTGCTGTTTCTCATCCAAACAAACGGAACCTCTTTCCTTAACAACTTGGTCATTGGCGCTGCGATCAACGAGAAACCTTCTACAAATCTTCGGTAGTATCCTGCCAAACCCAGGAAACTCCGAATCTCAGCCACGGACTTCGGCGACTTCCAGTCCAAAACTGCCTCAATCTTCCGAGGATCCACTCTAATCCCCTCAGCTGACACCACATGACCCAAGAAAGTTACTTCTCTAAGCCAAAACTCGCACTTACTGAACTTAGCATAGAGCTGCTTTTCCCTCAAAGTCTGTAGCACCACTCGCAAATGTGCATCATGCTCTTCCTCTGTCCTTGAGTATACCAGGATATCGTCTATGAAAACCACTACGAACTGATCCAGATACTGCTGAAACACCCTATTCATCATATCCATGAATGCTGCCGGTGCGTTAGTCAACCCGAACGACATTACCAGAAATTCGTAGTGTCCATACCGAGCCCGAAACGCTGTCTTATGGATATCCGCTTCCTTTACCTTCAACTGGTGATACCCAGACCTCAAGTCGATCTTCGAGAATACCGCTGCACCCTTCAGCTGATCAAACAAGTCATCTATCCGTGGCAACGGATACTTGTTTTTAATCGTCAGCTTGTTCAACTGGCGGTAGTCTATACACATCCGCATCGTACCATCTTTCTTCTTGACAAAGAGTACCGGCGCACCCCACGGCGAAACACTTGGCCTGATAAAACCTCGGTCCAACAACTCTTGGATCTGAGCCTTAAGCTCCACCAATTCCTTTGGCGCCATCCTATACGGAGCAATAGACACGGGCGCAGTTCCGAGTAACAGATCTATCCCGAACTCTACTTCACGCTCCGGCGGCAACCCCGGAAGCTCCTCAGGAAACACATCAGCAAATTCCTTAACTGTCCGAACTTTCGCTACAGCAGATTCCTTAGCCTCCAAGGCATACACATGAACCACGTACGCTTCACAGCCCTTCCTGACCGTCTTCTCCACCTTCAGAGCAGATACCACATTAGATAAGTAATCCCTCCTATTACCTATCATAGCCACCTCATCACCCTCAAACGTCATAAGAACCATGCGCTTAGCCGCGCAATCCAACCTCGCCTGGTACTTGACCAACCAATCCATCCCAAGAATCAGATCGAACTCCCCAAACGGCAGTTCCATCAGATCAGCAGCAAACACTGCCCCTTGGAGTTCTAGGGGTACATCTCTAACCAGCTTATCTACTACTACAGAGTGACCTAAAGGGCTAATTACAGTCATCTGCCTAGAAGATATCTCAGAGTCTAAGTCCATGGTCTCTACTATACTACTAGCCACGTAAGAATGCGTCGAACCCACATCAATCAAAGCAATAAATGGAGAACCAAAGATAAAAAACGTACCGGTTATGACGTCTGGTGCGTCGCCCTCCTCTCGGCGCCTCGCAGCATACACTAACCCAGGCTGTCTGGCCTCAGAACTAACTGCACCTCTGCCCGGTGCTCCACGGCCCCGACCAGAACCATTACCTCCTCGGCCATTACCACGACCTCTCTGCGGTGGCGGTCCATTAATCCTGAACTGAGTACGGCCCTGACTGTCAGACTGAATCCTGGCCAACTTACGCGGACAGTCCCTCACTCGATGCTCCAGAGAACCACACTCAAAACAACCTTTTCCACCGATCCAGCATGTAATGGCCTAAATTCAAGGTTATCGGAACAATGGTTTCGTAACCATAAATCCGATTTAAAGAGAAATTTATTTTAATATTTTTGCATGAATATTTATATGATAGGAAAATCGTATTAAAATATCGATAGAAAAATTTTACCGATTTAGTGGTTAGTTAGAAAAAGGAATTATTGAAGGAATTGGGTAAAAACAAGGTATCGAGACCTTGATCTCATAAAATTGAGTAGGAAATATTTTTATAAATATTTATAAAATGTTAGTAATGTGGTATTAAAATTTCGTTAGAAAATTTTAACGTTTGAGTATGTAATTAAATGAAAAGGACTAAATTGTAACAAATACAAAATTATGAAAAATGATTAAATAGTTTAAATGATAAAATAAAGAGGGCTTAAAAGGAAAATAGACCCAAGGTCTAATTAGGCTGGACGGCAAAGGTATGAAATCAGCAAGAAAATAAGGAGAAATAAGGGTAAAATGGGAAAATAACAAAATTTGCTAAATAAAACTAGGACTAAATAGGGATATCTAGAAATCTCTTCATTTTTCTTCACTCTCATCAGCAAAAAACGCCATAGGAGGGGTATCTAAGCTGGTATATCATAATTTTTGCACCAAGTAAGTGAATCCTTGCCTATTTCTTGTAATTTTGTGTTTTTAAAGACTTTTACAACTAGGTCCTATCATTAAATTCATTAGTCTTTGATTTCATGGATGAAATTGAAAGCCACCATGGTTGGTTTATGTAAGTTTATGATGAAATAGCATGAAATTTAAGCCTTAATTCGTTTAAGAGATGATTTTATTAGGTAATTTCAATAGAAATTGATTTTTGGGACCTAATTATGAAAGTGTTTGGAATTAAAGTCTATTACTGAAATTATGATTTCCAAAGGTTATAAAGTAGTTTAAAGTGATATAATAAAGTGTTAATTGAGAAAAATAAGCTCAATTGAGAGGTTAATTGAGCAGGGACAAAATTATCATTCATTGAAAGTTTAGGGGAAAAATGGTAATAACCAGCTTGCACTTAAACAGTTTTTGACAGTAGCAGTAGTCTAACTTTGAAAAATCACCATAAATTGTAGAAGTTGAATTAGAAGATGGAAAAAATATTAAATTAAAGCTTATTGAGTCTAGTTTCTTATGGAAGACACGTTGTAAGCAATAGAATTGTAAATCATGAGATATAATAGGTTTTGTGAGACAAGGTCAGAATGAATTCGGGTTCCCCTGTTCTGACTTTAAAAAATCATAAAAAATTGAATAAAAATAATTATGGGGAGTGGTTTATATTCTTAGAATCCTTAGTGAGTCTATTTTTTTATGGTACAAATGTAAACATTATTTTAATTTTGTACAGTGAGATATCTGAGATTTTGTGAAGAGATAGTAGAACTGTCAAACAATGAAACAGGGGAAACTTTAACGAATAAACTGTACTAATTGGCTAAGCAAAAAATTATGAAAATTTTTTGGTGTGAAGATATGTGAGTCTAGTTTCAAGGAAAATTAACGGTTATTCATTTGGAATTCTGTAGCTCGAAAAATAAATAATTTAGTGACTATGACTCAAGTAGACAGCTTTGAATGAACTATAAATAGTAATAGAATTATAATGAATGCTACATGTGAACATGAAATGTATTGAATTGATAATTAAATTTATTTATTTAGATCCGGAAAACTCAAACACAAAGCTAAATCGAGGAAAGGAAAAAGTTCCGGACTAGTAGATTTTGTATACAAACTAGAATCGAGGTAAGTTCGTGTAACTTGAATTATATTCTTAAATGCTTGAAATGTATGTTATTGATATGAATATGATTTGAATGTCCATTGTATGAAATTTGATGAAACATTGATATATTTGATAAAAAGGGAAAGAAATCCCGGTTGAATGAAAGGAAAATTCGATGGATTTCTGAAAAGGAATTGACGGTAAAAAGGATCTAGCCCGGACGGTTGATCCTATCCTGATATAGCCCTCCCGAAGAATATGTGGAAAATGGATTTAGCCCGGACGGGTAATCCGAATTAGGGTCTGAATTTAGCCTGGACTGGTAATTCAGATCCAAACTCATTAGAGTAATTGTCGTTGCAGGGGATTTAGCCTGGACTGGTAATCCCGACAATACTCTATGAGTTTATATTACAGGGGATTTAGCCTGGACTGGTAATCCCGCTGTAAAGATGAGGTTCGCGGGAGTGTGCTCTCTGAAATGAAAATGTGCGCACATGAATATGAATTGACGGACCCGAATTTGTACACTAAAGAGTACCTCTGAAAATCCATCGAAATTCCGAGTAATTCAATGGGATAAATATAAAAAAAAATATGGAAATTATGGTATTGATGAGCTCATCAATGATAGTATATATTATTGATATATGAAAATTATTGGACTGACTTGAATGTTGAGTTTGTAAATGTTAAGGTAATAATGCATTGAATGGATATATAAATGGTTATTACATTATATTGAAAATGTTAGGTAAGTATAATTCTTGTTACATGGGCTTACTAAGCACAAAGTGCTTACTCTGTTTCCTTTTCCCTATTTTGTAGTATTAAGAGCTCGGAGGTCGGATTCGGTGGGAGACACATCACACTATCAACCCCAAAATTTCGGTATATAAAGAAACTTTATTTTGGAAATCAATGGCATGTATAAGCTAATAAAGTAGATGTTAATATGAAATGAATGTAAGGTCAGCCATTGGTATGACTAACAAATTTCTAGTTTCAGTATGTAATGAGGTTATCTTATAAATTTGCATGGATCTATTTTGAAGGTATGTTAATTGGATTGGTTGATATGAATTAGTCTCGGTTTAAAAAAAATTTTGCAGGGAAGACTAGATTGTTTATAAAGGAGTTATATTGAGTAAAAAAAAAATAAATATTGTAAGCTCCGGTAATGCCTCGTTCCCTATTCCGATAATGAATACGGGTAGGGGGTGTTACACAGCAGCCTCCCCAATGATATTTCCCACAATGGTTACATCGCGGCGGTCCCTGACTAGCAGCAACAAACCTACCAGACTGATTCGGCCCACTCTGCCTAGCCCTTTTCTGAGGATTACCCGCTGACTCAGAAGATCCAAAGCTCCTCTTATGCCTGTTCCTTTCCATGCCCTGCCTTACTGACTCCTTAACACCCTCGGCTACCTTAGCCTTCTCAACCAAGACAGCAAACTCGCGCTCCTGCTGTGGAGCAATCAGCAACCTCAGTTCGTCTCTCAGACCATCCTCGAAACGAACACACCTCTCGTGCTCAGTAGCCACAATACCCCTCGCATACCGACTCAACTTCAAGAACTCGGCCTCGTACTCGGAAACAGACTTACTCCCCTGAACTAGCCTCAGGAATGCTTTTCGTTGCGCGTCGATGTAGCTAGCACCAATATACTTTTTCTGAAATGCAGCCTTGAAATAATCCCATGTCAGATCCTCTGCTGCCACACTGTCTCGAACCGTGAGCCACCACTGGTATGACTCATCCCGAAGAAGCGATACTATGCCCTTCAGCTTCTCCTCGGCCGTCAGGTCCAGATCATCCATGATCCGCTCTGTTGCCTCCAGCCAATACTCAGCCGTGCTGGGAGCAACACCAGAAACACCTCGAAAGAATTCAGCCCCATTTGCCTGAAGTCGCTCAGGCACTGATTTCCTAGCTCCTGCGCCACCACCTACTCCAGCTAGCCTTTCCAGAACTCGCAGCATCGCCTGTGACACTGCGTCATCCCCGGACTGATCTTGAAACTCACCACCTCCAGTTGGTGGTGGTACCGGCATCTCATTCTCTGACCCCTGACCAGATCCTACGGGTTCAGAAACCGTCATCCTACCACGACCACGTCCACGACCACGTCCACCTCGAGCACTCATGACTAAACTTTCTACGTATCTGATTTAGAAGTTTTATGAATCAGTATTTATTCCACTGTTTTAAAGCAAAGTCTTATGAATATTCAAGAAGCTTTGTTTTCGCGAGTTCACAAAATCCTATCAGTTTCAGTTTCTAAAGTAATCCTACTATTGCTAACCATCCAATCACAGTACATCAAATTACAAGCAATAGTAAGGGGTACTTACCTGGGCGAACTGGTGCTGGAGACTCGGTGCCATTCCTTTCTAATCATGCTTTTAAAAACAAAACTATTAAAACAGACTTTTAAAACATTTTGGGCCTCAGGCCCACAGCCGAGCCTTTGAACTTGGCTCTGATACCACAATTGTAACACCCCAAACCCGGTCAATACTCCACGACCGAATCTGGTATGTTACGGGAAAAACGTTTTTGAGAGGATAGGTTTTCCGTTTAAAAGTTTGATAAAACCCTTTGATAAAAATTTTTATTACTTGCAGAAATCTTGGGCATGATTGTTTGAAAACTGATGTTTTGTTTAAAACTCAGAAATTTCGAAAACTTAATTGGTTATGAAGTTAAAACAAAACTATCTCATTTAGAAACTCAAGTTGTTTCTTATTGTTACTAAAACATTTTGACTTAATAGAAAATCGAGTTTAAGTTAGGAGAAAAACATTTGAGTTCCCTTTGTCTCAAATCATAATGTGATACCCGATGGTATAATTTAAAACATATCGCTTTGTGGTTTTGAAATCGTTGTCTTTCCAAGTTTTAGCAAATCTTAACCCAATTAATTTGTTAAGACATATTAAAAATCTCATTTAAGCATAACATAGGAAAACATAATTTTAAAGGCCATTTACAACCCAAATAAAACCAAATAGTAAGAAATAAGCTAAAGTACCAAATTTTATAAAGTTTGAGCAAATCTTTATTTAAGCATGGCATGTGCACCTCGAGTCCATCCCGGCTCCATGTCCGCATCTAAGTGTCACCTGAAATGTCAAAGGAGAGGGTGAGTCGCAAGACTCAGTGCATAAATCCTCCTCCCCAAAAATGCATCATGCTAACACACATCATATCATAGCAACATAATTAATGCACCCCGGTCCTAACCATCCATATCACCTTTCTACCCCGTGTGGTACCAAACCACTGGTGGTGCCAAACCACTGGTGACCCAAAGTCACGATATCCATAAGTGTGGTGCCAAACCACTGGTGACCCAAAGTCACAAATAATCCAATGATGGGGCCAACCCATCGTGTGATACCAAATCACTAGCGACAATCCCGTATCTCTCAAGTGGGGCCAACCCACGGTGGTGTCAAACCACAGGGACGAGTCGCGATGAGGTGCCAAACCTCTGGTGTCCCAAAGACACATGTGATACCAAATCACTGGTGACCGAAGTCACGAATCTGATGATGGGGCCAACCCATCGTGTGATACCAAATCACTGGCGTCAATCCCAAATAATCAACTGTGGGGCCAACCCACCGTGGTACTAAGCCACTGGGACGAGACGCTGAGGTGCCAAACCTCTGGTGACCCAAAGTCACAAAATATCACTGTGGTACCAAACCACTGGAGGTGCCAAACCTCTAGTGTCCCAAAGACACAGTGTCCCAAAGACACGGATATCATAATCCCCCTCCTCTCATATCACCCATACATGTCATACTAATGCATATCATGTGAATCATATGAATCATGTAATCATGCTAACATGTTGGATGTCACCTCTCATATCACATATATCAGCAATCATGATGGCATGTACCATAAATTGAACTCATAATAGAATGGACTTACCCGGATCCGTACACATACCCCATTTGGGGTACCAAATAATCCATCATACTGTTTTGGTTTTAACAAGGCAATCAGATTTATTAACAATATTACTAAGTAAGAAGTGTGTTAGGTTACACACCTGTTAGAACGCAGACTTTAATACCAAAAAGAATTGATCTAAGGCCCCCTTGATTACTCGCTCCTTATACTTGATTTGGTTTCCTACCAAATCCTGAACCAAGCAGTGGTTCCTCTGACAATCGGCCAAAACCTAACAAGAACACAGTTAATCCTTAATAACTTGACTTAAAGAACTAATCGATTAGTCTAAAAGAATTCACCCTTACCATCACTTACCAATCAACCAACAGAAGATGACGGCTCCTCTTACTTGTTTCCACAACCCAAAGACCCTACCACCAACCGATTGCAACCAAGCACCCAACAACAGCCAATATTCGGCCAACAAAACACTAGGAGAAGGGAGAAATTCGGTCAACACCCTAAGCAAAAGAAAAAGAGAATTCGGCTAAAGACTTTTGGAAAAGAGGAAAATATAAGATGGATAAAGAGAAAGTACAAGTTTCGGCTTACTCACACAAATGAACAAAAAGAAGAAGTGGGAGAGAAGAGAATATTCGGCCACACACACTAACTCAAGAGAGCAAAGCAATTTCGGCACAATTGTTTCAAAAGGAGAAAAATATGAGAGAAAACAAAATGAAGTTTCGGTTGGCTATTGACAAATGAGAGAATTTGGTTTACCAAAATGGTGACCGAAAATACTAAGAAAATTTGCCAAAAGAATTTCGGCACCACCTTTCCTACTCACTTACCAAAACCGGCCACCCTCTCCCCCAACTCCCCAACATTCGGCCACAACTCCCCCAATTACTCCAAGCCAACATTTCAAACTAGTTGAACTAGTCTCCCTCCTACATTCACTCTCCACCCTCCATTTGAAAGAGTTGACAAAGTCCATGGTAGAGTTTGAACTACCAACAACTCTCCCTCCCATGCCATCAAAATGGAAGCCAAAATGGGGAATTTCGCAGCTCGAACTCAGGACCTCTCCCACCTGTGAATGACGCCAACCACAAGCCC
This sequence comes from Gossypium australe, assembly GCA_005393395.2. Classification (NCBI taxonomy): domain Eukaryota; kingdom Viridiplantae; phylum Streptophyta; class Magnoliopsida; order Malvales; family Malvaceae; genus Gossypium; species Gossypium australe. The sequence continues at coordinate 78,663,805 of CM016625.1, read as the reverse complement.
TTAGTGGCGCATGCTTTGCCACTTTGCTAGCCCATCTCTTGTGCTCAAAAACACCAAATAAAATACATAAGCCCCAGCTCCTTCAGCTCCTCTCCCATAAGGCTTAAAACTAAAATTTTCCTACCTACTCAGGCTTACTCCTAGCCTACAACTAAGCCCCTAAAACATCAAAACAACCACATAGAAAGCCGATAACATGCAAACAATGTCACAACAAAAATAGCCCCCTAACCCGGGATATTACACCAACCCACTTTGTGGTACCAAACCACTGGCGACAATCCCTTTCCAGAGTAATATGTGGGGCCAACCCACTGTGGTATTAAACCACTAGGACGAGTCACTAAAATATCCAATGTGGTGCCAAACCACTGGTGACCCAAAGTCACAAATATCATATGTGGTACCAAACCACTGGTGGTGCCAAACCACTGGTGACCCAAAGTCACAAACAATCATCTTCCCCCTCCTCTCATAACACCCACTTTAATTCACATGCTTATACATACAATACTAACATGCTTTATCGACTAACAATATACTGCAACATAACATATATTCATCAAAAATCAGATATCATTAACTATCAGAACGGACTTACCCGGAGTCCTCGCTCATACCCATAAGGGTAACTTATCGATATCCTCACATATCCCGGCTTTTAACAGTGTTTAAGTTATTAACATATTATACATCGAATATGGAGTGTGTAAGAGATACACACCTGATCACGCGCAAAACTACACTCTCCACGTCGGTACTGTCGTTAATTGACACTACCGCGATTTGTCTACTCTCCTGCTTGGATGCCGGCCCACACCCCGGTGGCCAGTCACGAACCGCTGAGACCGCCCTCTTTTTGAACTTAGGGGCTGGAGTCTCAGATCTAACTCCACTTACTGTTGGATTAGCCTTCGAATCCATAATATACCTTATCACTAAATCGGGTTAAAGAAGCAAACTAAAATATAAAGAACTAGAATCCCGGAGTTAGATCCCTTACCTAAGTCGACAGACCCCGAAGGTTCTAAGCTTGACTCACCGCTAACAAATCCCGAAAACTCCACATGAAATAGCGTCAATCTCCCCTCCTGTATTCGGCCAAGCACCAAAGAAATGTGGAATATCTGCCTTCGGCATTAACCATAAAAAGAGAGATACCGACGATTGAAACACTTACCCCTCTACAACAACGAAACCGATTAGGAGCAATGACGAATGGTCCACGATGAATCCGCTGTCACGAAACCCAAAAGAACATTTATGGGTGCCAAGAGAATTCGGTTTCATAGATGAATAAGAATCATGCCAAGCAAATGCCAAAATCCGGCTTCTACTCCACATGAGTCGATAGAGAAAGAAAAGAAGAGATAAGGGAGATTCGGCCAAAACAAAACTTACCCCCTCCAAATACCGAAGTCGATCCACCAAGCAACGAGAGAAGAAGAAAAGAGAGAGATCGAAAATGGTTGATATTCGGCCCAAGTGTTGGAACAAGAAGAGAAGAGGAGAGAGGTTTCGGCAAGAGAATGAACTACCAAGGGGTTCGGCTAATCAACAAAATGAAAGTAGAAAGCAAAGAGATGAATGATAGGTGAGGTTTTCGGTTCATAAGGTTTCGGCAATGGTGGTGTGGTGATCAAGATGAATTCGGCTAAGCACTTGAGAAGAAAAAGAAAAGGCACCAAGGGAAGTTTAGATGATCAAATTTAACATCTTTATGTAGCAATTTCGTCAATGGAGTCGCAATCATTGATAAGCCTTTCACAAACCATCTATAATATCTCGCTAGTCCCAAAAAAATACGGACTTCAGACACATTTTTCGGAGGTTTCCAATCTAAAATGACTGAAATCTTGCTCAGATCAACTCATATTCCCACAGCTGACACTATATGTCCCAGAAAACCAACCTCGCGCAACCAAAACTCACATTTACTAAACTTTGCATACAATTGCTTCTCACGCAAAGTCTGTAACACAATTCTCAAATGCTTGGCATGTTGCGTCTTATCACAAGAATAAATTAAAATATCGTCAATAAACAAAAACGACAAATCAATCCAAATACGGTATGAAAATCTGGTTCATCAAATCCATAAATACTGCAGGAGCATTCGTTAGTCCAAAAGGCATAACTAAAAATTCATAATGTCCATACCTAGTTCTGAAAGTAGTTTTCGGCACATCTGATTCTTTAACTCTTAACTGATAATATCCCGATCTCAGATATATTTTCGAAAACACTGTAGCTCCTTTTAACTGACCAAACAAATCATCAATTCATGGTGGAGGATATTTATTCTTTATTGTCACTTTATTCAACTGTCGCTAATCAATACACATCCTCATAGTACCATCTTTCTTTTTCACAAACAACACAGGAGCACCCCAGGGCGAGAAACTTGGTCGAACAAATCCTCTATCGGTCAACTCTTGCAACTGAGACTTCAACTCTTTCAATCCTGTCAATGCCATTCTATACGGAGCTATTGAGATAGGTGTCATCCCTGACACTAAGTCAATACCAAACTCGACTTCTAGTATCGGAGGTAATCCCAGTAGTTATTCAGGAAACACATCAGGGAATTCACAAACCACAAGCACAGATTCAACTTTCTTTTCTGTCACTTTTGTATCTATCACATATGCAAGATAAGCTTCACATCCCTTTTTCACATAATTCAAAGCTTTCATTGAAGATATTATAGCCGGTAGCCCATTCAAATCACTGGATTCAATTCGAACTATCTCACTATTCTGACTTCTCAAATCAATACTCTTTCGTTTACAATTCACAATAGCATTATGCAAAGTTAGCCAATCCATACCCAGAATTATATCAAATTCATCAAAGGGTAGCAGTATCAAATTAGCCGAAAAACAAATATCTCGAAACATCAATGGACAATTCTTGCACACTTTATCAACCAGAACACATTTGCCTAAGGGGTTCGATACTCTAATTACAAACTCAGTAGACTCAACAGGTAGAGTCTTACTAGATACTAGGTTCACACACACAAATGAATGAGTAGATCCTGGATCTATCAATGCAATCACATCAGTATAAAAAAGAGTAAAAGTCCCAGTAATGACGTTTGGAGATGACGCTTCTTCTCAAGTGCGAATAGCGTAGGCTCGGGCAGGTGCTCTCGCTTCAGATCTCATAGTTGTATCCGTTGTTCCTCTCTGACTACCACTTACATTTCCAGTGTTTCTAGGTGGTCTACCCCTAGATGTCGTGTTACTCGGCCTCGCACTTTGCATATTATCTTTCTCAGCTAACTCTAGGAAATCCCGAATAAAGTGGTATTGTGATCCACATTTATAGCAAGCTCTATTATTATACTTGCCCCAGCATTCTCCGATATGACGTCTTCCACACTGTCTACTCTCAGGCTTATTGCTTCTAACACTTCCAACACTTGATTCCATTGGAGTTTGAGTTTTAGAACCAGTATTTTGTTTCACACAATCTTTACTCGAATGTCCAAACAAAACATTTGAGCGATTGGTTGCATCTTTAAATCTCTTTGATGAAGAATGATACGATTTACTCATCGACCTTTTTCTTTCGTCTCTAGCTTCTGAATCCACTTTCTTCTTTTCTTTACTAAGCTCTTTGGCTTTGTAGGCCTTTTCAACCAATACTACAAATTCATTCAAATCAAGAATTCCAACCAAAAGTTTAATGTCTTCATTAATCCTTCGATGAATCGTTTACACATAGTAGTTTCTGTTGAAACACATTCTCGCGCATACTAACTCAATCTTACAAATTCTCGCTCGTATTCCGTAACAGACATATGGCCCTGTTTCAGCTCTATGAACTCTTTACTTTTCTGATCTATATAAACTGTTGACTGATATATTTCTTCCAAAATTCACCTTAAAAGATATCTCAGGTGATTCTTTCTCTCGGAACCACAGATATCAATATTTTCCACGAATGATATGCCGTATCTCTCAACAATGAAACAACACATTTTAAGCATTCATCAGGAGTACATGATAATCATCAAACACTCTTATGGTATTCTCAAGCCAGAATTCAGCTTGCTAAGCATCATCATCAACAGTGGCTCTAAACTCTTCGGCCCCGTACTTTCGTATTTTATCCACAGGAGGTTTACTCAATTGGATTGGATTTGAAACTTGTGGCACTACAGGAACTTGCGGGGGTGGAGGTTGTTGAGCAGCCGGATTCGTTCGAACGAACTCCGTAAACCACTCACTCATCATTTGGAAGAAGGCTTGCTTTGCCTCTCCCTCGTGACTACTAGCTATCGGCCTAGATTCAGTCAGCACTGTCCCTTGAGCAGAAGAAGGCACATTACATTCGACATCGTATATAAAAATTTAGTTTTAACTGTCAGGAATCATCACACTATCACAGGAATATATATGACATGTACATCTAAACTCTCACATGCTACGTTAGTCCTAGAATCGACTAAACCATAGCTTTGATACCAATAAAATGTAACACCCCTAACCCGTAACCATCGCCGGTCTAGGGTTAAGAAGTATTACCTAAAAAAATGGAACATTTATGACCATTTCTCAAACTTAAATACATCATCATCATATCATAGCAAATTATATGCATAGAGTCCCTTTAAAAGGTGCACGAGACCTTAAATATGCATTAGGAAGGGGTCGGGACTAAACCAAGCTCATACAAAATTTTTACGAAACCTTAACATTTTTCAAAGTTACAGAGGTCACACGCTCGTGTGGGCAGCCCGTGTGCCTCACACGGTATTAGACACACCCGTGTGTCCAAACCGTGGCAAAACAGGGCATACATTCTGACTTGTCCACACAGCCATAAGACACGCTTGTGTGCCAGGCCGTGTAAAAATTAGGGAGGCTACTGACTTGCTCACAAGGCCAGTCACACGCCCGTGTGTCCAGCCCGTGTGACAACCTGACTTGCTTCGAATTACAATTTTAAGGGACACGATCGAGACACACGCCCGTGTGCTCAATCGTGTGGGCAAATATAGGCCATTTGCAAGGCCAAATTGCCACCCAAATTTTGGGTCACCTACATGTTCAATTTCCTTATCACAAAACATACATTTACTACCATTCCATCAACCAATTCAAGCATAAAACATACCATTTCCATTCTCACCAATTCATACCATAATCATCATTCACATAAACCACATATACATATTATAACCATCATTTTCACATATCCTAAACATATACTAAAAGCATTCAACTATCAAGCCATATCACATGGCAATATCTAAACATATCAAAATATTTTATATTCACTAGCCTATACATGCCATATACCAAATATACAACTTCCAAAAGTACCAAAATAGATGGTCGATAGTGTGATTGAGTCCCTGACGATTCCCGGATCCGAGCTAGCTTTAATGACACTGTAAAACAGAGAAAAACTTCACACAGTAAGCTTTAAAGCTTAGTAAGTTCGTAATATAACACAATTAATTCAAAAATTCAAATTCAATATGCAAAATTTCCAACACCTAGTTCAATTCACCTCAATACTCAATTTTCATCCATACCAATTCTTCACTTTCATACATAATTATATGTTCAACGTATAAGCATTTACTAAGCTATTCAATCTGACTCTTTCCATCGATTATTCACATAACTATCCATTTATCTCATACACAATTTTATCAACCACATAGGTATTGTACGTACCTGTACCATCATGTATTCAATATTCAAATATATCACTTAATACCCGATGCCATAGATCGTTCGATCTTCTTTAACCATACGGATTACTCGCACACCTAGTGCCAAATATTTAGCCAAGATTTTATTATCATCCCACACTTAGTGCCTTTACATTAAACCGAATTTGACTCGGTATCGCACATACAGTGCCAATTAATATAGTCGATGCTTTCTTTATCTCGCACACATAGTGCCATTCACCACTGTATCAATTCTATTTACGCACACGTAGTGCCATATCTCTTCAATCTCATATTTAGCAGTACTAACTCATCAACCACATTTTCATTTATTACATAACATGTGAACATAATTAAGACAATTCGTATTATACACGAACTTACCTCGGATGTAGAAATAACAAAACAAGTCGATCAATCGAGCACTTTGTCTTTGCCTCGACCTCGATCCAAATCCCTCTTTTCTTGATCTATATAATATTAAACTCAACTCATTCAATCACATTTTCATCCAAAATAATCCACAACCATAATTAAAGCAGTTTACATTTTAGCCCTCAAATTTGCACATTTTGACATTTTTAGTCCCTATTTCATAAAATCACAAAATACTCATAATTTCATTACACACATGCGTAGCCGAATTTTCCCCTAGCTTATATAAGCTCACATATTTCATTTATTTTACATATTAGTCATTCATTTTCTCATTTTCACAATTTAGCCCATAATACTCAAATTCACCAAAAATCACTTTATAAAACATGTATATCAATCACCAAACTTACATAATTCATCATCAAACATCACAAAACTCATGAATTCATCAATGGCTTAACTCACAATCTTCATTAAAATCTAAAATTAAGGCTTGAGCTTGATAATACACTAAGCAACGATAAAAAAAACATAGAAATTATCAAAAACCGAAACAAAAACATACCTTAATCAAAGAAATACCATAGCCGAACCTAGCCTTCTTTTTGTTTTTGTTTTTCCTTTTATTTTTGGCTAAGATGAACACATTTTCATGGCATTTTTTTAATTTTTTATTATAATAAACATTATTTATCTATTACCAAATCAACCTTTTGAAATAACATATAAAACATGTATATTTAATGTCCTTTACCGTCCATGCATGCTTCAAATGGTGTAATTTCAATTTAAGGACTCCACATTATAAAGACAACAGCAAGGTGGCACTTTAGAAATTAGCACACAACTTTTGCTTTTATGCAATTAAGTCTTTTTTTCGCAAATCGGCACACAAACGATAGAATTTTCACACAGAATTTTCACAAATGCTTTATCACATACTATAAACACTAAAAATAATATTAAAATATTTTTTTGACCTCAGATTTGTAGACCCAAAACCATTGTTCCGACCAGGGTCTAAACCAGGCTGTTAAAACTTTAGACTTTTGTGATTGGTGAAAATTTGAAAATTTTCCCATATAAATAATGTCGCCAAACTTTCAAAGCAAATATGACTGTAGCTAATTCTAGATTGTGCATGTAACACCCCAAACCCGGTCTATGCGTTAAGACTGGACTTGGTATGCCACACAAGTCGAACATACATCTAGTCATCAAATGATTTAAAGAAAACAGATCTTCAAAAACTATTTTGGAGATGGAGTTTATCAAAAATCGAGGTTAATTTGAAATTCTATGATTTTAGAGCATAAGAGTTTATAATTTGATCTTAGAGAAATAATTGGTTAAATTCTAAAAGAAGTTTTTAAAAAAAGAATTAAAAAGGAATTTGAAAACAAAATTCATAAAAGAGCTTTCACAGAAATTTTTACGAGTTTGAGATATTTAAGAAAAACCCCTTTTTATACGTAAATTAAAGAAAACATTGTAAAATTTAAAATAGTCCCTTTTTAGTATCTAAAACATATTAAAATCCATCCACGATTAAAAATCCATAAAAATAATACCAGAGGCCTTATTACATCACAACTGAAAAATTAATTAAGTAAAAATACTAAAGTGTAGTTCAAAGTTCATAAAAAACCATCATTTGAAGTATGGCCCCCTCGAAGTCATCCCCGGCCCAAGCCTCCATCAATTATCATTACCTGAGAAGGGTAGGAAAATGGGGTGAGTTACTTAGAACCAGTGTGTAACCCACTTACCTAGTCCACTGGGCCAAACCATTTAAGCATTTAATTGGGCTTGAGCCCATTAACGAATATAACATTATAGTAATTAAAATGCATATGAAATGCAATTCCCAACCAAGCCTAGATTTCCATCCGCTACACACCACCCGTACCAACCAACACACCTGTGGGGATCAAGTCAACCCACCCCGCCAACACACCAATCGCAGGCTTAAAGCCATTTAATACGCAGGCAAAATGCCATTTAAATCAATATTTCGCAGGCCAGTGGCCATTAATACGCAGGCATTAAGCCATTTAAAATGGGCACAAAGCCTTCTTCTCTTCATCAAAATATCCCAACCCATGCAATCATGTATATACAATACAGAACCATTTATTCATATGATAATTTTAACATCAGGCCCATATTAAAATTTGGCCCATTACTCAATTTGGCCCATTTCACAATTTGGCCCATTTCACAATTTGGCCTATTAAGCAGTATAACAAATCGGCCCATATAGCAATCTTTCAAAACGACCCATTAAGCAATCTATCGAAACGACCCATTAACACATGAGGCCCATATAGCAATCTATTGAAACGGCCCATTAATACATGAGACCCATATAGCAATTTATCAAAACGGCCCATTAATACATGAGGCCCATATAGCAATCTATCAAAACAACCCATTAACACATGAGGCCCATATATCACTTTCTATCATATTAGCCCATTAAGGGCGATTTCGTAACTTTCACGATTTTAATACCGATTTCATGCACTTACACTAAAGTGTTAATAAACCATATTTTCTGATTTTTACCAACTTTGCAATTATTAGTCTAATGCTTAATAACGATATAACATCTAACCCAAACATCTAACCCATGAGATAAGTGTAAAATTACACACCTGATTACGGTGAGAACTATACTTTCCCGCTCGTCGATACCTAAATACGTGTCACGCTTGATTAGAACACTAATACTTAATATAAATCTATACTTAAGATAAGCGATCTAGTTCTTTACCCTCGAAATCTTGAACAACAACTATTTGTCGTTTCTTCCCGGTTGACGGTTCACAACCCAATGGAAAATCCCTAACAGCTAATGGCTCCGAACTACGAACAACTTCAAACAATCAATTCTCCTCGGATGAGGGTCCACAACCCGATGGAAAATCCCGTATTGCCGAAACAGCCCTTCGCTTGAATCTAGAGGGAATAGCGAAACCGCCCTTCTTCCGAACACTATTCACCACCCTTTTCGACCCTATCTTGTTTGCCTCCATTGACAAAAGATTATTAGTCCAACTATTATATCGGAATTTAAGACTATTGGTTTTAAGGGCGAAATCGGCTTACCACAAAAATATCTTTGCGTTTACAGGATGAAAATCGAGCGATAACGTCCCTAAGATAAAATCGATTAGTAACCCATCTATGACGAAATAACGAGTAATATGGGAGTCCTTGATAGAAACCCTTACCTTAACACTTTGGACCGAATCCTAGCGATTCACGATGCTTACGAACACTTCGAGTTTCGGCCTTTTTCTATTTCACTATAAAATGAAAAGGATTTGACTAAGAGAAATGGATGATGATTTCGGCCAAAAAGGCTCTCCCAAGCCCACTTATGGATTCGGCAATTAAGCAAATAATAACAAAATTAAAACAATCAAAGAGGGTTCTTACCGATTGTTCAAAGTTTGAGTAGAAAGAGGTTGAGAAGAAAAATATATGAGGAATGGAAGATTAGGCTATGATATATGAGAAAGGGAAGATTCGACTAAGAAGATGGTACTAACATTCGACCATGGAGGAAATGAGAAGGGAGGAAATGTGTTTGTAGAATGAGCAAAATGGAGAAGAAAGAGATAAAGAATGAGAGGTTTATGATTCAGTTTTCAAAGGTGAGAAAAGAGCAAAGAGAGAGAGTCAGGATAAGGGAGCATTCGGTAATGGGGAATAGAAGAAATAAAAGAAATGGCTCTTGTGTTTTGGTATTTTCGGCACTAGGAGAAAAAGAACTTGAGAGGTTGGCAACTTATGACCCAAAAGAAGAAAAACCAAGATGTTTACCCAAAGCCTAAAGTGCATTCGGCTATGAGAGAAAAAGATGAAAAGAAAGAGTATTTTGGGAGAACAAAAATGACCAAATGAGAGCAAACACTAGCTATACATCCTTACCAAAGCCTTCCTCAAAAATTCGGCCACCCCCTAGCCCCCAAAACCGTCCAAGTTCATGGACAAAGCTTGGCCATTCCAACTTTCCAAAACACATCCCTTAAGAAGTGCCTTGTGTCCCCCCTACATTCCATAAGCTTATGATTCCTTTCCTTATTTTCCAAGCTTACCTTAACCATTAGCCACCTTGCCATAAAAAAAATAGTCCAACCTTACCAAAAATAAGGCTTGACCGACACATGCTAGAAGAGTGCAAAAATAAAAGTCACAAAATGCATTCCAAAGGATTCGAACCTCTTCCCTCAAGCAACACTTATGGCGCCAACTCCACTTTACTACTAGCTCATCTTATGCTAATTTTTGTCACTTAATTTCCTTAAACATCAAGGTCACTTGCTCCACTTCAATAAAGTACTCATTACTAAAATTTATTCTAATTCCGAATAAATCCCGAGCCTTTTCAAGACTATAATAAACACACAAATTAAATCATTCACAAGCTAAGCACCAAAAACATGCAACATATCGATACTCATTTTTTTTTAGGATGTTACAATGCATAGGATAATTGTTGTCATGTGGCTTAAGCTGCTGAGAAGCATAGGCAATTTACTTCCCTCTTGTATCAGTATGCAACCCAGACCATTAAGTGAAGCATCGCTGAAAACAACAAATTCTTTCTTGGATTCAAGTCGAGTCAATGATCACCGCCAAATGTGCGAACGTTCGGATTGGTTATACTAGTCAAATTGTAATATAGTTTTGTACAACGGGATACAAGAAGTACTTCGAGGATCGTACCCAAGGGAGGATGAATTAAATCTAAAATAATTTCTACAATGATAATTCTAAAAAATAATTACCAAAAATCATATTATGATAAATAATAATAAGGAAGATTAATATTAGAAGGAAAATAAAATTACTAGAAAGAAATTAATCAACAAAGATTTCTCGATTAGCAGACAGAAGATTAACTTGTTTCATGGTTGTAATTAACTTCAGAATTCAAGTTTTAGTGAATTAGCTAATAACTAACCAATTATTACCTTTCAGCCTCTAACTGATTAATTAATTGATAAATACTCACTTATATTTTGATCTCTCTTTCTAAATCAAGATAAATAACGATTTACTCAGCAAACTTACCATTCAGCCTCATCTTCCTAAATAACTTCCTAGGGTCATCAATCCTAAGGTTTAAGCATTGATCCATCACAATTCGTTGTGGCAAACTAGAGTAGTTTTTACACTTAACAAACTTGTTTACTAGTTGTTTTATGTTTATATATTACATTTTCAATTTTATTAACTTTGATTTACTTTGTTGATAAATAAGCATTTTTACACACTTTTTAGTATTTTGATGACCCATTAGGCCAACTCGAGCCTTGGGAACTACTAATAGGCTATTTGAGTGTGTATGATGTCATTTAAGATCGAGGAGCACAAGAAACGATGGTCATGTCATGACATAGGGAGATCTGTGTCGTAACACAGAACTACAAAGTTGCCAAGGTTGAAAACCACCCCATGTTGTGGCAATGGATTTTCCCCATGTCACGATGACACGAGGAATTCAGAAAGAGTATCTTCACGGCTACGTTGCGATGAGGAGTTTCCCGACATCATGACGACACGACCAAACTTGGAAATATTCATTCAAATTTGGATGACCACTTAGGATTATTTTCCCTAATCAAACCCTAATCACTCCAAGGTAATTTTAGGCACCTAGTACCCTAATGTATGCCTATATAAACATGTTTATAACCTCATTATAGGGGTGTTTTTAGACTTAGATAGGCAATTTTATTTATTTTGTTTTTGTTCAGTTTTATTTTTATGTTCCTATAGTCAAAATATTTTTTTATTTCGATGTGAAGATGATTCCGAGCAGAGATTATTTTGAAATCGTGCTTCAATTATTTATTAACAAGCATTCTCTTTTCCTTTATTCTTTTATTTTGTTATTTATCTTTCATTAACTTGATCAACTAAAGTTTGTATGAATATTGGGATAAAATCTTGTGCGTATTTTATATCTTACATGTTTCAGTTATGGAATTGATTTAATAATTAAGTAATTATTTATCTAAAATTGAGTGTTTATTCAAGATTACTTAGTATACTAGGAAGTAACAACCTTAATAGAATATCTAGACAGGTGAGACCGAGAGGGTATCCTTCGAGTATAACTTGTGCCAAGCAGTGAGATCGAAAGAGTATCCATATGCTTATGAAGAGACCAAAAGTGTGACGTAGGTGGTAATCCTTGGTGAATATGAGATCGAGAGGGTATTCTTAGCTAAAGGTGGTAAATAACTCAATCAAAGGTAATTGGCGACTTAATTGATAATTAGAGATTTAATCGTTCATAGGCCGAGAACTCATATCATAGGCACTAGGAATATGAAATTCCATTAGGATATCTTAGGTTAATTAAATTCCATTAGGTTATTTTAGGTTGATTAATTCAATTAGTTTAATTAATATTTTAGTTCTTATCAACACTACTAATACGTGACTCAATTAGGTTAGTAATTATTTTTGATAATTAATTTAATAATAAATTTCTCCAATCCCCAATCGATTGGGTATGATCCTTGGAATACTTCCCAAGTGTTTCGCTGTAAACTATATTACAATTTGACCTGTATACTTGCAGACACTACTGATTAATAATTTTCTTTTGTTGCAGTATTTACTATCCAGATGTTCGCACGTCTGGCGGCGGTCAAGTTGTTGGTGGCGTTGCCGGGGATTACAATAGTGAAAATTGTTATTAATTTAATTACTTGTAAAACCATACTATTCGAAAGACATACGAGTTAGATAGTGTGTCAATTTTTCTAATTATTTTTATTTTTATTTCCATTATTTTTGTTATTTTTAGATACATTGTCGACCATTTAATTTAATCATGGATGCATTTGATGATGAATTCAACGATGGTAGCAGTTGGGACGAGGAACGTGAGATGTTTGCATGGTATGATGATGAAGGGTATTGTAACGAAGGATCAATTTGGGCAACCGAAACTACGACAAACCACTAGGGTTTCGATGAAGATAACAATGTGACTAAATTTTCAGTCGAACATCATGGTGAGTTGTATGGGATATCTTCGCGGTACAAGGTATGTTAACGAAGGACCAAGTTGGGAAAACGAAGCTTCGATGAGTTATGATGAAGAATACGATGTTCTCGGACATCTAACCCAACAAGAATTAAACTTAATCATGGACAATAAGTTATACCAGGATTTTTATGAGCAACATTGGAACAATTAAAGATCATGATACAACTATGGCGCCATTCGTGTAGACTTGGCGGTTTCTGGCTTGGCCCCTCCATGATCCTTGAACCATTCTTTAATGCTACATTCAGAGAAGTATGATAGTAAGTCTAGATGAACTTAATGAGGTTTTATATTACAGTACTAATAGAAAACTCTTCATTTGATGAGTAACTAAGAATTAATGAACAGAGATAAAATTCCCTAAATGATTTAAGAGAGTCTGCGGGGTTGACATGTCATCATTGATGCCTTTGCGTGTTTGGATTTGTTCATCAATGGACATGTTAACTAGAGTAGTTCTAATCATACTATCGTACACACCCATTTTTACGGGATCTGACCCCGTTTAGCTTTAGCTCCGACTTCCACGTCTGCCTTCTTGATTTGACTCATCATAGAATAACCATATGTGTGAATCCCCATAATGACAACTGCTATTTATAGATTATTAGATGATTCACCAAAACTGCTGGTCTTTTACCTCGATCCCCTTATTCCACACTAAACTCAGTTTGAATCTATTGGTTTATTCCTAACAATGAATTTTTTATGCCATATATTATGCATGAATCCCTCCTTAAAGGAAAACCCATTTACTGATGCCCTTATTGGCGGATGGAACATGGGTGGTGGATAGACACCCTTCTTTCTTGGCAAACTTATACCTACCAAATAGTCCCATAGGACTTCCCTATTTCATTCTATTCTACATAGATGCACCCAATATCAGATAGTCTCACCCTAAAACTATCTCATCCTTAAATCGTTTTTTAGTGGTGTCAAAAACATTGGTTTCGAGACCACAATTCTGACAAGTGAGTCAGTAAATATTATTTCTTTAATATTTACAAGTATTTATTAGTGTCATATAAAAATTTAGTTAAGAAATTTTAATGTTTAGTTAATTAATTAAGTAGAAAGGATTAAATCGTAAATATTACAAAAGTTAGCTTCTATTAATTAAAGGTGTTAAATAACTTTAGAAATTTGACTTGTGGGCCTTATATAACATTCTATTTTTTAGTGGTGTCGAGAATAATGGTTTTGGGACCACAATTTTGACTAGTAAGTCAGTGTTTTATTATTTATTTAATATTTATAGAGTTTCTATAATGTCGTATTAAAATTTGGTTAAGAAATTTTAACACTTAGATAGTTAATTAAGTAAAAAGGTTTAAATCGTTAAAGTTGAAAAAGTTGATTTATATTAGTAAAATAGGTTCAATAGCTTTAGAACTTGATTTTTGTGGCCTTAAATGGTAATTAGACCATCACTAATTATAATGGACAGTTATGGGTTAGTAATTGTTAAAGTTTAATGTTAATAAAAGGGTAAAAAAGTACAAAAAGTACAAGAATGATAAATTAAATAAAACAAGATGGGAAAAATCCATATTCTTCTTCTGTAACATCCTGGAATTAGGGGCTCTGCATTTAATGTTTGCTGTGTGTTTGCCATGCTATGTATGTTAATTTGGTTCGTTTTAGGGTCCAGGGAAGGCTCGGGGTTAAGTTAGAGCCTTGGTAAAATTTCTGTTTTTAGGCACTTTAGGGGAAAGCTAGCTGAGGCAAGCCTTAAGGGTAACTACTTGTGTTTGTTGACACAAGGAAAGGAGTGGTAAAGTGGCAAGGAGGCGCCACTTAGAGTGCAGGAAGTGGCGTCACAAGGGAGTAGCAGCAGGAAAGAGGTTCGAATCCCACAAGCCTCACTTTGGAGCTTTATTTTTGGCACCTGGATGGGAAGAAGGTGGTTTCGGTAAGGACTCTCCAAGGATGATGGTTGAATGAGTCAACATATTCAAACGAGTGGCCATGAGGTGTTGGTGATATTTGAATTGGTCAAACCAATTCAAATGGTTGTTGAAGAGTGAAGTAAGGAGAGAATCAAGGGATTTCAAGTTGGTGGATGTAATGGCCGGTTGTGGGGAGCTTGAAGGGGAAGAGTTTTCGGTTTAGTGCTAGTTGGGTGATGTGCCGAAATTCTTAAGGCTTGTGGCACTTGGCTCTTCTCTTTTGTTTTGTTCAATCGGTCATAGGGGTGTGGTATAGTGCCGATTGGTGCAAGTGTCTTGTGAGGGAGTGTTTAGTCGAAACTCATTTCTTTGTTGTTACCAAAGAGAACCGTAGCTCTCTTTTCTCTCTTTCTCTACTTTTTCCACCCATTTCATGTGTTAGCCGAAACTCATTGAAGCTCCCTTGCCGAATCTTTTGGTTTCTGTTGGTCAATTTTGGGAATCGATTCTAACCCGGTATTGTTTAGGGACCCATTCGGTTTCACAAGCCAACCTGCAAGTGTTCGACTTGTTGTTGATCAAGGTAAGATATTCTCATCATCTCCTTTACTCTTATTCTTCAAACTGATCACTCTTTCTTCCATAACGCGTACTTTCATTCTTCATGGCTAGTGGCCAAAGACCAGGAACAGAAATGCTAAGACTTCTTAAGTTGCCGAAAGTTCTTTCCAAGCAGTCTTACTTATTCGCGTTAGTACAAAGGTAAGGAGTTAACCTGGGTTCTATACGTTTCGTTATTCATTGTTGATTCGCCACCTTAGTCTGATATCGTTGTTAGATAACCATTGTTTCTGCTATGGTATGGTATTGATCAAGTTTCTCCATGGATGCAAGTGTCGGTCAATCTAAGGAAGGGAGCGAATCCATAGTTGCGGCTCCTAAGTTTAAAAGACGGGCGATGTCGGCGGTTCGGGATTTTTTGTCGGGCTGTGGTAGAGAGTTGACGTCTGCCTGGGATAGGCAAATAGTCGTTGTCCCTGCTAGTGAAAGCGTCGACGTAGAAAGCTTAGTATTACACGTTATCAGGTGTGTATTACCTACACATTTCTTTACTGTTTAAGTTATTAACTGTGAAGGCTGAAAGCCGTATTGACTGCGATATTAGTCGAAATACCCTTGTGGGTAAGGTTGGAGACACCGGGTAAGTTCTCGATGATGATATTTCTGATTATATGCATGTATGTATGTTCGATGTTATGCACGTATGAATTAGTTATCTGTTACGCATTGCGATTATGGTTGCATTCATATTTTGCATGATGTAAAGAGTCTGGGCTCGGGATTGAATGGAAGGAGAAGGTAGAATCGGTGACTATTGTCATGAGTGGTCTAAGTACCACAGTGGTTGAAACCATGAATGTTTTAATTAGTGACTTGTCTCGGTGGTCAAGTACCACAGTGGGTTGGCCCCACGTATGCGTAATTTATCAGAGATCGTCACGGTGGTCTAAGATCATAGTGGGTTGGCCCCATGATTATATACTATAGTGACTTTGTCACGAGTGGTCTAGGACCACGGTGGTCAAGAACCACAGTGGAATAATGCCACGGGTGTTTGGATGGAGAGCTAGACTGGGTTGGGCTGCATTGCATGCATGCGATATATGCCATATGAAGTGGGCTAAGGCTCAATGTGCATCTGTGGGCTTAAGGCCCAATTTGTGTTTACGGGGATTTACACACTGAGTCTCGGTGACTCACCCCTCTGCTGAATTTTGCAGGTAATCAGTAGATCTTGGATTTTGGAGCCAGGTGGACTCGAGGTGGCCATGCGTTGCTATTTCTCTCGTAAATTTCATTACTTTATTTTGAACTTAGTTTAATTTGGGATTTTATTATGTAATAAGGCCGCTTTAACTTAAATTTGGGTTTGGTTTTAAATGCTGATTTTATTTATGTTATAAACTGTCAAAAATGGGGTTTTCTTAAAAACGTTAATCAAGGTTTACCAAATATTAACAAACGGATCACAAGAAATAAGTAATTCGAACTTGGAATTTTCTTAGAACTACTAATAAGATTATTATTTCTTTCTTTTTCCAAAAGTCACATTACTCAACACTATTTTCAACAAAATTTTCTAAGTATGGTTTTACGAATTTAACCCGATTTCTACTTCTTGATATTTTATGAATTTAGTACCGTTGGCAGAATTCGCATACAACAGCAACTATCAATCCAGTATTCAGATGGCACCCGAAGCATTGTATGGTCGAAAATGTCGTACTCCTACTTGTTGGACAGAGTTGTGTGAGCATCAGTTGTTGGGTCTGGAATTGGTTGCGGAGATAGAGGAAAAAATTAAGTTGATTCAGAATCGGTTAAAGGAAGCTTCCGACAGGCAGAAATCTTATGCAGATCTGAAGCGTAAGGATATAGAGTTCTTTGTGGGTGATCAGGTTTTTCTGAAGGTTTCACCGTGGAAGAAAGTTCTAAGGTTTGTACGGAAGGGCAAGCTGAGCCCCAGGTTCATCGGGCCTTATCATGTGTTGAAGTGTGTGGGACCAGTAGCTTACCAGCTCGAGCTACCTTCAGAATTGAGGCAGATTTATGATGTATTCCATGTCTCGATGTTAAGGCGCTACCGTTCGGATCCGTCTCACATAGTCCCGGTGGAAGAAATCGAGATAAGACTTGATTTATCTTTTGAAGAGGAACCAGTTCAAATCCCAAGATGTTAAGGTGTTGTGGCAGAATCACGGTTCAGAGGAAGCCACGTGGGAGCCAGAGGATATGATGCGACAGTAATACCCTCACCTCTTTTGACCAGGTAAATTTCGTGGCCGAAATTTCTTTAAGGGGGTAGAACTATAACATCCTGGAATTAGGGGCTCTGCATTTAATATTTGTTGTGTGTTTGCCATGCTATGTTTGTTAATTTGGTGCGTTTTGGGGTCCCGAGAAGGCTCGGGTTAAGCTACAGCCTTGGTAAAATTTCTGTTTTTAGGAACTTTAGGGGAAAGCTAGTTGAGGCAGGCCTTAAGGGTAACAACTTGTGTTTGTTGACACAAGGAAAGGAGTGGTAAAGTGGCAAGGAGGCACCACTTAGAGTGCAGAAAGTGGCGTCACAAGGGAGTAGCAGCAGGGAAGAGGTTCAAATCCCACAAGCCTCACTTTGGAGCTTTATTTTTGGCACCTGGATGGGAAGATGGTGGTTTCAGCAAGGACTCTCCAAGGATGATGGTTGAATGAGTCAACATATTCAAACGAGTGGCCATGAGGTGTTGGTGATATTTGAATTGGTCAAACCAATTCAAATGGTTGTTGAAGAGTGAAGTAAGGAGAGAATCAAGGGATTTCAAGCTGGTGGATGTGATGGCCGGTTGTGGGGAGCTTTAAGGGGGAGAGTTTTCGGTTTAGTGCTAGTTGGGTGATGTGCCGAAATTCTTAAGGCTTGTGGCACTTGGCTCTTCTCTTTTGTTTTGTTCAATCGGTCATATGGGTGTGGTATAGTGCCGGTTGGTGCAAGTGTTTTGTGAGGGAGTGTGTCGAAGCTCAATTCTTTGTTGTTACCAAAGAGAATCGTAGCTCTCTTTTCTCTCTTTCTCTACTTTTCCCTCCCATTTCATGTGTTAGCCGAAACTCATTGAAGCTCCCTTGTCGAATCTTTTCTTCTTCTTTGTTCTTCTTTAACAACTTTGGCCGAATCACCCTTTACCATTCACCCTTCACATTTCGGTTTCATTTTCTTTTGCTACCTTCTTCACAAGCCGAAACCCCCTGAAGTCACCTCTCTTGCTGAATCTTTTTCACCTTCTTTTCTCTTCTCTTAAACACCATAGCCGAACCTTGGTTTCCATTTCTGCTTCTTCTTTCTTTTCTTTTCCCTAATCATTTTCTTTTGCTAAGCCAAATTCTCTTCTACTCCCTAACTCCCCTCTTTTCTCTACTTTTGGTTTCTGTTTGTGGGAAAGGCCGAATCTGTTTAAGTGCAAGCACCCTACTCAATCGGCATCTCCTTATTACTTTGGTAAGGGATTCTTCTTCTTCTTTTTCTGTTCATTCTTTCCTTTACTCTTGTTGGTTGTAAGGGGCCCTTCTCATTTTTGCTTTGGCCGAAAGGCCGTTTCTTTTGTTCAATTTTGGGAATCGATTCTAACCCGATATTGTTTAGGGACCCATTTGGTTTCAGAAGCCAACCTGCAAGTGTTCGGCTTGTCGTTGATCAAGGTAAGATATTCTCATCATCTCCTTTACTCTTATTCTTCAAACCGATCACTGTTTCTTCCATAATGCGTACTTTCATTCTTCATGGCTAGTGGCCAAATACCAGGAACAGAAGTGCTAAGACTTCTTAAGTTGCTGAAAGTTCTTTCCAAGCAGTCTTACTTATTCGCGTTAGTACAAAGGTAAGGAGTTACCCTGGGTTCTATACGTTTCGTTATTCATTTTTGATTCGCCACATTAGTCTGATATCGTTGTTAGATAACCGTTGTTTCTGTTATGGTATGGTATTGATCAAGTTTATCTATGGATGCAAGTGTCAGTCAATCTAAGGACGGGAGCGAGCCCATAGTTCCGGCTCCTAAGTTTAAAAGATGGGCGGTATCGGCGGTTCGAGATTTTTTGCCGGGCTGTGGTAGAGAGCCGACGTATGCTTGGGATAGGCAAATAGCCGTTGTCCCTGCTAGTGAAAGCGTCGACGTAGAAAGCTTAGTATTACGCGTTATCAGGTGTGTATTACCCACACATTTCTTTACTGTTTACGTTATTAACTGTGAAGGCTGAAAGCCGTATTGACTGCGATGTTACTCGAAATACCCTTGTGGGTAAGGTTGGAGACACTGAGTAAGTTCTCGATGATGATATTTCTGATTATATGCATGTATGTATGTTCGATGTTATGCACGTATGAATTAGTTATCTGTTACGCATTGCGATTATGGTTGCATTCATATTTTGCACGATGTAAAGAGCATGGGCTCGGGATTGAATGAAAGGAGAAGGGAGAATCAGTGACTATTGTCACGAGTGGTCTAGGTACCACGGTGGTTGAAACCACGAATGTTTTAATCAGTGACTTGTCTCGGTGGTCAAGTACCACAGTGGGTTGGCCCCACGTATGCGTAATTTATCAGAGATCGTCACGGTGGTCTAAGGCCACAGTGGGTTGGCCCCATGATTATATACTATAGTGACTTTGTCACGAGTGGTCTAGGACCACGGTGGTCAAGAACCACAGTGGCATAATGCCACGGGTGTTTGGATGGAGAGCTAGAATGGGTTGGGCTACATTGCATGCATGTGATATATGCCATATGAAGTGGGCTAAGGCTCAATGTGCATCTGTGGCCTTAAGGCCCAATTTGCGTTTACGAGGATTTACACACTGAGTCTCGGTGACTCACCCCTTTGCTGAATTTTGCAGGTAATCAGTAGATCGTGGATTTTGGAGCCAGGTGGACTCGAGGTGGCCATGCGTTGCTATTTCTCTCGTAAATTTCATTACTTTATTTTGAACTTAGTTTAATTTGGGATTTTATTATGTAATAAGGCCGCTTTAACTTAAATTTGGGTTTGGTTTTAAATGCCGATTTTATTTATGTTATAAACTGTCAAAAATGGGGTTTTCCTAAAAACGTAAAACAAGGTTTACCAAATATTAACAAACGGATCACAAGAAATAAGTAATTAGAACTTGGAATTTTCTTAGAACTACTAATAATATTATTATTTCTTTCTTTTTCCAAAAGTCACATTACTCAACACTATTTTCAACAATTTTTTCTAAGTATGGTTTTACGAATTTAACCCGATTTCTACTTCTTGATATTTTAGTAAGCAGTGGTTAAAATATAATACACTCTAATCAAATCACCATCAACTTGGATTCACCAAACAAAAAGAAGAAAAACGTTTTTCTCAAATTACGACGTTCCATTAAACGATTTTCAAAAATACCTTTCCAGTAACATACCAGATTTGGTCGTAACGTATTGACCGGGTTTAGGGTGTTACATCTTCTTTCTTTCACCTTTCTAAACTGAAAATACCATTGATTTGTTAGGGACACTTTTGGACAAGCTTAGTTGTTCATGTATGGTATGTTTTTGACTATCGTTTTTAGTGATTTTTATGTTTTTAAGATCATATTAGCTTAAGCTAGCTAACTCGGTGTTAAATTATGAAATTTTTAAATATTTTTTATTATGCCATTGATGAGTTTGAAGTGTTTGTGAAGTTTGATGATAAATTATTTAGCTTAGTTGTTAAATATGACTATTTTGTAAAGTGATTTTTAGTAATTTTGATGTTTAAGGATTTAATTGTTAATGTTGTAAAATCTCACGAAAATATTGTGAAATAGAGAAATATATGGGCTGTTCATGAATAATAGGAAAATCGGTCAGCTTGGTTTAAGCTTAATTATGTTCAATTTGATAGTTCGGGTTTTGCGACTAAATTGTAAAAAGGTTAAAGTTTAGGGGTAAATTTATAAATATGATTAAAAGGACTTAAATGCATAAATTGATTGTTTATTTGGTTTGAATTGATTTAATTAAACTAAACTATACTTAGGAAAAGGAAAAATTGCCGGTTAGTCCTTGATAATTGAATCACTTAACATGTAAGTTCATACTACCTTCCATGGTTACCATTTGTTATTAAATGTTGTTAGTTAATTATATAAATATACTTTACTGAAATGGAAATCAAACTTTAAAGTAATAAATTGAATTTTTTGAAATACTTCTGATGGAACGAGTGAAAGTATCATATACAAAGTTTCTGAATGATTCTAGTTTTAGATCGAGCTCCAGCATTTGTTGTGGACTCGGATATACATGTGACACAAATTTAGCCTGGATATGTAATCTGTTGTCATTTTAAAGGTTTAGCCTGGACTGGTAACCATACATGTATCCATAGCCCTAGCCAGGCTATATTTTTATGTGTTGTCATTGGTTTAGCTTGGACAGGTAACCTGACACATATATCTTTGTATCAGATTAGCTCATACGAGTTTTATCTATTTTCTCGACTTGTATATTGAATTCTTTTATAAAGTTCCATTGGAAAAATACTGGATGTACAGTGTTAAATAGTTTTATAAAAGCAAACATAATCTGAAATTTCGAGTATCCGTATATGTTTTGGTTACTGACTTGGAGTTGTTGATTCATGTTTTGACAAGGTTAATACTTGAATGGCTATATGCAATTAACTATTAAATGTGTATGGTAAGTTAGTGAATTGAAATATATGAACATATTAAGTATTTCTTATAATTATTTCTGTTATTATTTTCTGTAGCTTTTGAATACGTGAAGTCTGTCGATCAGATTAGCAGAGCTCACACTTATCATCATTTGACATCGGTAGATTTTGAAGTCTTGAAATATGGTTATTTGTGGCATGTATATAGGATGTTCATTTTGCAAGTTTGGGCATGTTTTGATACTTTAGTTGTAAATGCATTTATGTGCAAAGTTGGTAAATATATAGGGCATATTTGGTATCTTAGTAATGTATAGTTATAAGATATGTTTTAATGGTATTTGGGGATGACTATATGGTAACAAGTTTGGCATGTTTATTGATAGTTTAGATGGTTTGAATGGATAAATTGAATTGGTTGATGAATGTTGTTTATATGTGGTGCTAATGAGGGCATATTGGTTAGGCACTTAATTTGGATGTTTTTGGCATGTTTTAGGCTTGTTTATATGTGTTTTGAAGGCGTATTAATGGTCGATTTTGTTTTGGCTTGTCACACAAGGAATTGGTATTGTTTTTCCTTATTTTGGAAGCTATTTTAAGTGCTCATAGCCTGGGACATGGGCTGTCACGCGGCCGTGTGCCACACACGGTCACACCACACGGCCATGTGGACTATTTAATTTTGGTACAGGTTTATCCGACACAGTCATATGTTATTACTGGAAACACGAAAATATACACACTTTTTCATGCTCTTTTTAACTCAAATTCATGCAATTTCGGTCAAATTCATATAAAAATATATATTATTTATAAAATAATTAAATTTCACCCAAATTATGAACATGTTGAATTTTAATTAATTTTATATCCAATTTTGATTATTTTTGATAGATTTGCAAAAGGGCAAAAAATGGCTTGGTAGGCACTGCTAGAAGCACAAAACCGAGAAGCAATTTTGAAGCATCAAGGCGAATTAATTTTTTCAGCCTAAGACTGTCCAAATTATGTGTATTAATTCATAATATAATTAATTTTAATTTTAATCCAATTTAATTTGGGTTAAATAAATTATTGTTAATTAATTATGAAAAGGGGCCTAGTTGAGCTGAACGGAGAAAGCCGATCCAACTGAGCACTGGGCAGCCCAAAACCGTCCCACATGATGATCCAATCAGCTTGCTTGGCTGATTATTTGGCTTGCAAAATGGCCCTTGAAGACTCATTGAAATTGCATACCAACTCCTCCACTATTTATGCCTTTCTAGGTTTGGCCCTACTTTAAAATAGCATGTTTGAAATCTTCAAACATGCCACATGTGTGGCCAGCCATGGGGGGAGTCTTTGGCTGCTTATTTTGGCTATTTTTAGCAGCCTTCTCAACCTATAAATACCACCCTTGGCTGCTCACTTCAAACACATCTCAACCCTTCTCATGTCTTCACTTCTCTCTCACTTTTCTCTCTTCATTGTTCTTCATTTTCTTCCCCATTCCCTTGTCAATTTCACCTCTTGGAAAAGAGTCAATCAACTACCATTTGGAGCAGCATTCAAGTGTTCGTAGAAGCCTCGGTTTGACAATAACAAGCGGAGAAGGAGGAGTGGAGCAAACTAGTCAAGCCATGGAGAAAACACCAGATTTGATTCTTGTTTCCTATCCTTTTAATTTTGTTGTTGTTATGATGAACATGTCTATGAATATTTGCGATGTTGATATGTTTAATTTAATTAATATGACTTAAATTTAATTCGTGTTAGGTTGATTGCATTTCGTCTACTTAATTTATTAAAATTGTGTTTGTGTTGTTATAGGCCTAGGTAAAATGTTTGATTAAGTAAAACCATGACTAAGTTATTCTTGCATTACAATTGTAAGGTAACTAAAGAATTAATTATTTTAACAGATTGAAATTGTAATTAATTGACACGATACTTAATCAGTGCATGTTTAATCATCTAAGGTAGCTGAGGGTTAAATTAGCAACGGTCTCTAGCGATACATTAGCCTTGCATAACTTGCAAGATTATTGTGATTAAATTGTTTCAAGGTAGAAATACATTGTTGCCTCACGTAATCTTTTATGTGCTTATGAGATTGAATTAATTGTTTGAATTGGCATAGAGAAATGTACAAGAGATTATTTTAATTTCTTAAGTATGCATGTGCATTAACACATTTGCTTATTAGAATTTGTTTAATCGGTTGAATTGACATAGAGATATAGTCAAGAGATAAATGGATTTTGGTAGGTAAGTATGTTCATAAGTTAGAAAATTACCGAGTTGCCGTGAATTTATTCGTAACAACACAAAAATAGTTTAATAATTCCAAGTTAAGAAGTGCAATTAATTTAACACAATTATGTCATCTTGATTAAAATCATCTTTTGAAATCGTACATTGGAACTTTTATTTTATTTTTATTTATTTTATTTTGTTAAAATACTAGTTTTTAATCACTTCTTCAAATCAAAATATTGTTCTTCACCAAAGTGTTCTTAAAATTGCATTCATAAATAATTCTTTTCACAGTCCCTGTGGGTATGATAACTCGACATTTACTTATCACTTTATTACTTGTTGCGATTGTGTATACTTCCACATTTCCGTCGTTCCAATTACACGACCGTGTGACCTTATTTCTAATTTCACACGATTTGGCACATGGTCTACAAAACGACTGTGTGATTTTTATTTGATTTGTACACGGGCATGCACATGGGCTGTAACACGGCCGTGTGACCCTATTTTCGAATTGCACACGGTTTGGCCATATATCTATGTCCTTAAGCCACACGACCTAGGCTATATCACATGGTCGTGAGACCCATGTTCTCAATTTTTCTTTCATTTTACTGCTTTGTTTAAAATGAGTCCTTAATTATTTCTGAATTGATTTTTAGGTTTTGTAGGCTCGATATAAGGTCTGGAATTGCATTTATACTATGAATAATGATTAGTTTTCAATATTTGGTATTTACTTGAATAATTGAATGGTTTATGCCATCAATTTTTTTATATGTATTGTAATACTCCGTAACCCTAATCTGGCGACTGGGACAGATTAGGGGTGTTACATTTAATGGTATCAGAACTATAGTTTAGTCTGTTCTAGGACTAAACAATGCATGTATTGAGTCTAAAAATGCATGCCACGATAACTTGTAAGCTGCGTGACGCTAATGATCCTATCTGACAATGTTTTCTTTTATAGATTTATAATGGCAGACGAATTTAATCATGATGTTAATGATGAAGTTCAAAATCATACTCCGACTTTCGATGAGGGAGCAACCCAGGATATGTCTGGATTTCAATTACTAGGAAGTGGGGATCGTAATATCTTCTTGTAATTGATGATTGATTAGTTTGCACAATTTATACGGAATAATCCAATGGCTTCAGAACCTCCACCCCCTCCTGTGCCTTCCTCGACACCTGTTCGTCCTTAAAATTTAAATCAGGTACTATCAACCTCCTATTGATAAAATTCATAAATACAAAGTTGAAGATTTTCGTTGATTGTACAATGAAGACAAGTTGAAAATGTTCTATTTCATTGTTAAAAGAATATGCTTACCAGTGGTAGGTTACCTTAACATTGGTGGTTTCGAAAGATCGGGTAACATGGGAATTTTTCCAGTCTAAGTTTAGAAAGAAATATATCAGTCAAATTTATCTAGAAGACAAGAAATATGAGTTCTTGGATCTGAGATAGGGAAATATGTCAGCCGTTGAATATGAACGTAAATTTGTGAATCTGAATAAGTACGCTCGGGAACAAATAGCTTTAGAAGCTAAAATGTGTGTTAGATTTGAAAGAGGATTGAATGAAAATATTTGAGCTATGGTAGGAATGCTTGAAATTAAAAAAATTGTGGTATTGTCAGAGCAAGCTTAGAAAATGGAGGCGATCTAGAAGGTTAAGTAAAAGGCAAAAGCTAAGAAGGAAAACTTGAGCAAGCGAAGTGAATTTAGAATCTTATCTGCATCCCCGTCCAAAAAGGTAAGAGATTTTAGAAGCCAATCTGGTAAAAGTACATTTAGGCAAAATCCTTAAAGACTAAGCTACTTCTGTGGCAAGTTTTGGCAGTGTTCGAAATATAGACAAGTTCACCTGTAATCACAGTGGTAAAACTCATTTGGGTGAATGTAGACTTAAAACAGGAGCATGTTTTCACTGTGGTTCACATGAACACTTGCTTAGAGACTGTCTAAATAGAGCTAAATTTGATTCAGAACAAGTTGTTAGATCAGTAACTGTATCTTAGAGGGGTTGGAAACCTAGGCTTGGAAACACTTTTGGAGTTAGTCGCAATGAAACGCATCATACGATTGTTAAGTCTGAGGCATGAGCACTAGCCTGAGCTTATGCAATTCGTGCTAGAGAGGAGGCTATGAAATCTAACATTATTTTTGGTACTTTCACTCTTTTTGATGTTACTGTTATTGCATTAATTGATCCTAGATCCACACATTCTTATATATGCAAAACATTAGCTATAGAAAAAAAAATTACCAATAGAGTTTACTGAATTTGATATTAGAGTGTCAAATTTGATAGTTCAGAGTGTGATAGTTAATAAAGACTATAAAAATTGTCAACTGAAAATTTGGGGTTATGAATTTCCTACCGATTTGATGTTGTTGCCGTTTGATGAATTTGATGCTATTTTAGGAATGGATTGGTTAACAGTTTAGGATGCAATTGTTTGTTGCAAGCATAAGCGGATTATTTTAAAATGTCTGAATGAAGATTTGGTTAGCATTAAAACGAATCGATTAGATTGTGTAACTAATATGATATCAGCCTTGACTGCTCAGAAGTTGATTGATTTGTCATAATTTAGTGTAGCAAATTAAACTGGTTTTCGCATTTAATGAGCTAGCATACAAACATTTTCGTTATGCTTTGGTTAGGTTTTCATAATTTTATTTACATTTAATAAAATGAACAAATTGAGTCTTTTATTGACCTTAGGGCCTGAATGAGGCCCAAAGGCAAGCTAACGCACTTTGTGAGTGTGCATGAGACCGTTAGAAGGCGTATTAAATGAATACTGGTCGCTATGTTGCAACACGAATGACTTGATGTCACAACATAGGGAACAAAATGGAGAAAGCTCAAGTTTTCCTTTGACGTCGCGACACAGATTGAGGATGTCATGACATACCCTTGAAGACATCTCAAGGAGGAGTATATTGTAACACCCTTTACCCATGTCCGACGCCGGGATAGGATAGAGGAATTACCGTGCTTAACCTTACTTGAACATGCATTTTCGGGCCACAAAATTTTGTTCCAACTTAAAAATTTTTCCTTCTTATTCATAACGTGCATATTATGGGCCTATGAGGCCTTAAACATACATCTGGAAGGTTTCAGAGTTCAACCAGGAACTTTAACGCTCTTTGAAAATTTTTGCCTAGACAGGGGCCACACGTCCGTGTTGTCCAAGGGACACGCTCGTGTGCCCCTAAGACATGCCCGTGTTCATCACCCGTGGTCGAAACTGACTTATTTCACACAGTTGAGCACATGCCTGTGTCTATAACCCCGTACCCTTCACACGGCCTAGACATGCCCGTGTCTCCTACTCGTAGAGCTCTCTGTTTATGATGTCACCAAACCCCAATTAGCGGACGGCTAGGGCACATGCCCGTGTGCTGGCCCGTGTGACGAATCGTATTCTCATAAATTAGTGCAGGGGACACACGGTCTACTAACACACCTATGGGTCGGGCACACACGCCCTTGTGTCTACCCGTGTGGACAGTTTGAGGCTATTTTCCAAGCCTTTTTGCCACCCTGAAACATAAACTCATTCATTTCATCACAAGTAGTACATAACATAGCAACATTAAACTTTTCCATCCATTCAAACTTTACATCTTTCTGTAACAGTTTCGTCATTGGAGTCGCTATCACGGAAAACTCTTTGACGAACCGCTTGTAATAGCCAGCTAAGCCCAGAAAACTTCTAACTTCGAATACATATTTCGGGGGTTTCCAATCAACAATGGCTGAGATATTACTTGGGCCAACTCAGACTCCATCTCCTGAGACAATGTGTCCCAGAAATCCAACTTCCTTGAGCAAAAATTCACTTTTGCTGAACTTGGCGTAACACTGATTATCTCGCAGGATCTGTAAAACAGTCCTCAAGTGCTCAGCATGCTCATGCTCATCCCGAGAATATATCAATATATCATCAATAAAAACAACCACGAACTTATCTAAATATGGTTGAAAAATACGGTTCATTAAATCCATGAACACCGTAGGGGCATTAGTTAAACCAAAAGGCATGACTAAAAATTCATAATGCCCATACCTCGTCCGAAATGTTATTTTCGGCACATCTGAATCTTTTACTCTCAACTGGTAATAGCCAGACCTCAAGTCTATCTTGGAGAACACAGTGGCTCCCTTCAATTGATCAAAAAAATCATTGATCCTTGGCAATGGGTACTTGTTCTTTACTGTTACCTTATTAAGCTACCGGTAATCTATACATAACCTCATGGAACCATCTTTCTTTTTCACAAATAACACTGAAGCACCCCATGGAGAACAACTAGGCCTTGCGAAGCCTTTATCTACCAACTCTTGCAACTGTGCCTTCAATTCCTCTAACTTCGTTGGAGCCACTCTATAAGGAGCAATCAATATCGGTACTGTACCGGGAGCTAACTCAATGCCGAACTCAACCTCTCTAACCGGAGGTAGTCCTGACAATTCCTCAGGAAAAAATTTGGGTGCTCACATACTATCAGGACTGATTCAATGTTTAATCCGGTTTCTTTGGCATTCATCACAAAAGCATGATATGCCTAATACCCTTTTCTTATATACCTCTGAGCAGACATATGAGAGATCACAACCAGCGATCTGTCTTGTTCATCTAATTCAACATGAAGAGTGTCCCCATTTCACATCCCATCTCAATATATTTCTTTCCACAATTTACTGTCACATCATGAGTGGTTAACCAATCCATACCAAGAATTATATCAAATTCATCAAATGGCAATAGCATGAGACTTGCCTTAAAACCATGACCTCTAATCATCAATGGCCAATCTTTACATACCTTATCAACTAGCACACTTTTACCTAAAGGATTAGACACCTTTATCACATATTCTGTGGACTCTACGGGCATACTCATTCTAGATACAAATTTCATGCATATGTATGAATGGGTAGATCTCAGATCTATTAAAGTAATAACTTTAGTATCATGGAGAGAAAATGTACCCGTAATCACATCAGTGGATGATGCCTCTTCACGAGTGCGAATGGCATAGGTCCTCGCAAGCGCTCTACCCTTAGATCTTGCAGCCTGCTCTTTGTGCGTATTCTTACTACTTGACCCACTTCCCGGGTTTCTCTGTGGTCTTCCTCTGGTAATGTCTCCCGGTCTTGCATCCTGAGGCT
The DNA here is from genome assembly GCA_005393395.2 of Gossypium australe. Lineage (NCBI taxonomy): Eukaryota > Viridiplantae > Streptophyta > Magnoliopsida > Malvales > Malvaceae > Gossypium > Gossypium australe. Next base: position 78,634,100 of record CM016625.1, on the reverse strand, counting down.
TCTCTTTCTCATCCCCCTATAAGTAATCTCTAATAAAATGCTCTAGAGACCCACACCTAAAACAAGCCTTCTCATTTGCTCGACATTCGCCGGAATGATGTTTGCCACACTGCGGGCATTCCGGTTTACTCGGTCGGGCATTGCTAACACTGGCAACTGATGTGGTCTGAGCTTTAGACCCTGAGTACTGTTTACTCTTGCCTCTACTTGAAAATTTGGCTGAAGTAGCCGATCGGGTAGAGAAATCTTTCGACTTCTTGGACGAGGACTGAAATGACTTACTCCACTGTCTCTTTCTTGAATCACGGGACTCCATTTTAGCTTTTCTTTTCTCTTTAACTAATTCTTCAGCTTTACAAGCCCGGTCCACTACCACAACAAATTCCTTCAACTCGAGGACACCAACAAACAATTTAATATCTTCATTTAGTCCGTCCTCAAACCTCTTACACATGATGGCTTCGAAGGACACACATTCCCGAGCGTACTTGCTGAGCCTCACAAACTCGCGCTCGTACTCAGTTACTGTCATCTTTTCTTGTTTCAGTTCAAGGAATTCCTTTCTCTTCTGGTCAATGAACCTCTCGCTGATATACTTCATTCGAAACTCTTCTTGAAAGAACTCCCATGCGATCCTTTCCTTTGGTACTACCGACACAAGGGTATTCCACCTCTGATAAGCAGAATCTCTCAAAAGAGAAACCACACACTTCAAGCACTCTTGAGATGTGCAAGATAATTCATCAAATACCCTGATGGTATTCTCAAGCCAAAATTCAGCTCTTTTCGAATCATCATCTTTACTAGCCCTGAATTCTTCGGCTCCTTGTTTTTGGATTCTATCAACTGGAGGCTTTTCTCTTCTTACAACTTCTACCACTTGGGGCGCTACATAGGTAGGCTGAGGAATAAGCGGGGGTGGAGGAGGTGGAGCATTTGGATTTGCTCGAATGTACTCTGTGTACCAATTGCTCATCATACGGAGAAAGGCTTTTCGGGCCTCTTCTCCCTGACCCAAAGTCTCGGGTGTACTCTCTATTGGCGCGGTCCCTTGCGCGGGAGCCGACGCATTACTTGCAGCATCATCGGCTGTAGCTCGGTCAGGATCAGGATCCATTGACTATATAAAAACACAATTCAAATCGTCAGGAGTCGTCACACTATCATTACACAAGTACTCTTACGTATGGCATGTATAACTAGACTCATACTTACGCTATGTTAGTCCGAGAATCGATTAAATCGTAGCTCTGATACCACTAAATGTAACGCTCCTTACCATGTCCGACGTCGGGATAGAATACGAGGTATTACCGTGCTTAACCTTACTTGAACATGTATTTTCGGGCCATAAAATTTCGTTCTAACATAAAACTTTTTCCTTCTTATTCATAACGTGCATATTACGGGCCTATGAGGCCTTAAACATACATTCGGAAGGTTTCGGAGATCAACAGGGAACTTTAACGCTCTTTGAGTTTTTTTGCCTAGACAGGGGCCACACGTCCGTGTTGTCCAAGGGACATGCCCGTGTGCCCCTAAGACATGCCCGTGTTCATCTCCCGTGGTCGACACTGACTTATTTCACACGGCTGAGCACACGCCCGTGTCTATAACCCGTGTCCTTCACACGGCCTAGACACGCCCATGTCTCCTACCTGTGGAGCTCTCTGTTTATGACATCATCAAACCCCAATTAGCACACGGTCAGGGCACACACGGCAGGGGGCACACGACCTATTAACACACCCATGGGGCGGGCCGTGTGTCACACACGACCTAGACATACGCTTGTGTGTCTACCCGTGTAGACAATTTGAGGCTATTTTCCAAGCCATTTTGCCACCCTAAAACATAAACTCATTCATTTCATCACAAGTTGTACATAACATAGCAACATTAAACTATTAAGAACCCTTAAATTATCATTCATTCCACCTATATTTTACTCAATAACTTGCATGAACATTCAATTCATTATACTCATTGACTTTATAACGTAATCTTGTCAATATTGGCCAATTCATCATGGCCATTTACAAAATGAGTGTAAAACATTAATAGTCAATCCCTTTGGCCTTCAAATATGACATGACACAAAATGATCAAGTTCGTATACATGTCATACTCAAAATGAAATAACTTTACTATACCAAAAGAATGGTTGATAGTGTGATCCAAGTTTCGACGCTCTGTGATCCCTGAGCTAACTGTGCGAAACTACAAGGAAAAGGGAAAAGAGAGGGGTAAGCATATAGCTTAGTAAGTTTGCATGAAATTCTATAGCAACATAATTGTTCAAACTAAATTCATCCATCTCATGAAACAACGGCAACATAAATCTCAAATGCTTAGGCATACTTATTCATACTTACTCACTCTTATTCTTACCCATCTAATGTCACATTATGATTTCTTAACTTGTACATATTCATGGTACCTGTATCACTCAATCACATAACTTAGCACATATGCTAACATGAACATAAACTCAATTTTTCATCATTCTTATCATGAATGAAACTCAAGGTCATCCATAAACAGATTTAGCTCTATACTATTTTACATACTTAGCTCTTTTGACCATAAACAAACCAGATTATTGTGGGCAATTCGAACTCATCATGCACAAATTTTGATGCCAACGCCATATCCCGGATATGGTCTTACATGGGTTCACCTCTTGATGTCGTTGCCATATCCTAGATATAATCTTACATGGAATCTTGTAACTCGACGTCGATGCCATGTCCTAGACATGGTCTTATATGAGATCGTACATGAATGTCGATGCCATGTGTCAGAAATGGTCTTATACGAGATCTTCCTTTGGTGCCGAGGTCATATCCCAGACATGGTCTTACATGGGACCTTCTTTATTCGTTGCTAATACATGGGTATCCTCATTATTCCGAATCTTTATTCGAGATTTCACATAACTTATTTTCACCATTTCCTCATCGAGGCTTCATCACTCGATTATTCATAGTAATAACATACATTGTCATAATATTAAGTAGTTTCAAACATCAAAACATTATGAAACTTTAACTTCATACAAACTTACCTCGATTCTCAAAATGTGTATCGATGCTCGATTTAGTCCTCGATTTTGTTCTTGCCTCAGTTTTGATCTGGGCTTTGTGTTTCTTGATCTATAATAACAATTTCACTTGTTAAATACACAAATTGACTAAATTGACTCATAATTTGTAACACCCTGGTTTAGGGGCTATGCATGTGGGGTATAATTCATGTTCTAGTGGGTTTTGGGTAGGCTTGGATGTGTTTGAGAGGTGTTGAGAGTGCTCGGAGAAAAAGGGAAGACTTTGAAAAATTTTGATTTTCAGTGGTTAAGAAGGGAGCTTGGCTTTTGGGGGCCTTAAGAGAATTATTAGGGGGTTTATAGCACAAAGATTGAGTTAGCAAAGTGGCAAGGCATGCGTCACTTGGGGAGCTTGTGTGTGACGTCTCAGGTGCAAGGGAAGGGGGGCCAGTGTTCGAGCTGCGAAGGCAGCACTTTGGCCTTTATTTTTGGCGTCAGAGAGGTAAGAAGTTGGGTGGCTTTTGGATGCTTAAAAGATGGACAAAGACTTGGTCTTTGCTTTTGAATTTCGGCTAGGAAGGGGTTTGACTCATTCAAATCTTTTGAATAAGTGTTAGGGAGGAAAAAGGGGGAGAGAAATAAGGGATTTGGTGAGGGGTTGAAGCTTTGGCCGAATTTGGGAGTCTTTGGGGGGGCATTTTCGGTTTTGTTGTGTGTGGGAAGGTGTGAGCCGAATTGAGTTCTATAAATAGGGGAAATGCTCACCTTTTGGTCCCTTTTCCATCATTTGATCTCTTTGCCAAAATTGCTAGTAGTTTGCTCTCAAACACTTTAGTAGCCGAATCACTCATCTTTCATCCCTCCCTTTTTCTTCATTTTACTAAACCGAAAGTACACCTCACACCTTTCTTTCTCTTCTCAAACCTCTTTGGCCGAAACTACTATTCCTTCTCCTTGATTTTCTTGTTAGCCGAATCCACACCACCTTGGTGCCGAATTTTCCTTCCCTCAGTTGGTAGTGCTATTGGCCGAATGTTAGATGTAGCATAGACCTCTTCGGGTTCCATAGCAATCGTTTTGGTAAGGCTTTGTTTTAATAAAGCTATGTATTTAGTATTCGTTTTAACCTAAGGTTATGATGATAAGGCCGTTTGTAGGGGGGAGAAGAGCCTAACGCAAGAGACCTTTTCGGGATTTGTATAGGCAGCATTTGCAGAGGCATAGAGTAGCGTTTCGGGTTTGGATTGTTTGTGCTATTAACGTGCGTAATCAACGCACTATTTTCTCGGGTATTTGTTTACTAATGTGTTTATGTATGCATGATGTATGGTAGCCAATCTTAATGGCTAGGTGGTAAATACCACGGTTTGGGTAATTGGACGCCAGGTGAGTGTTTTGTGAAATTTATGTATTGTGATGTATATATATATGTTATGATAATTAAAATGTGATGTTCACTCTTATGTTATGATATGATTTTGCATGTTGCATTTACATATATAGGAGGTGGATGGGATCGATGAAGGAAGAAGGTACACATGATGTACGTGGTCTAATGTTAGCCTCGGCTACATTAGCGCTTGAGGGTTAGCGAGTGCTAGCTCAAGGGAGATGATGGCTAGGTGCCCATCTCGGCGGTTGATGGCTATGTGCATCACCGTAGACGGTTTGTGATAATGGGATCACTTTGGTTGATCGGTGGCTCAGCCACGGCCTTGAGCAGTGAGTTTGCCAAGGTAAGGATTATGGATCACGATGTGATCAGTGGTGGTTTATCCACGGCCTTAGGCAGGGAGTCTGCTAAGGTTGGCGTACGGCTGGTTTGTGGGTTGGGCTGAGATGCATATTTGCATGACTTGCTATGAGGATTGTTTGGTATTGGGCCAAGCCCATACGCGAGAAATCTGTGTTTTGGTTATGCACTGAGTCTGTGGACTCACCCAAATTATTTTCCTAACATTTCAGGTGATTCATGAGATGGACCGGGATTGGAGAGGACACATGGTGGCCCATGCCGAAGGAGATGTTTTTAGTTATATTTAATATTAAGTATTTCTTTTAAATATGGTTGTAATAAGGGCCTTTTGACTTTTATTTAATTTTGGGAACTATTTTATTATTTTTATTTTGAATTATGGTTGGATTATATTAAATCACTAAGTGAGGATAAATTTGTTCCAACAACTTGATTTCCAAATGGGCTTTATATAATCACTAAAGTTGACTTAGACAATTTCTCACATTTAAGTTTTGGTTATGTTTTCAAAAGAACTTGGTTCCAAAAGATAGTAAATTTTCAAGTTTTAAATTCTAAGTAAAGAAAAATATTTTCACTAACATAACCAGATTCGGTCGTAGTGAATGGGCCGGGTTTGGGGATGTTACATAATTCATATTTTGGCAAAATTATGATTTTGCCTCCAAACTTTTACATAATTACATTTTTCCCCTAGGCTCGTAAAATGATTTCCATTCAACTTTCTTGTATTTCAAGCCTAGCCGAATCATATTTTTAACTATAAAAACTTTCAATTTCCACTATTTCACCCATGTATGACCATTTTTATAACTTTTGGAATTTGGTCTTTTTATGCATTTTTCATAAAATCACTTAGAAAAAAGATGTTTATCATACATCAAACTTTCATATTCCTCCATAAAACATCAAAATACATGCATGTCACACATTGGTAAATTTTTGAACATAAACCCTAGCTCAAAATATAGCTAGAAATAGCTAAATCGAGCAACGAGGGTCTCAAAAATACGAAGAACATTAAAAACGGGGCTAGGGTGCACTTACTATTAAACTTGGAAGTTGAAGAAACCCTAGCTATGGCTCCTTGCAAATTTCGACTATGGATGAGGAAGATGGACATGATTTTTGCTTCTTTTTCCCTTTTAATTCTTTTATTAATCTAATGACTAAAATGCCCTTAATGGTCCTTTCTAGAGATTTTTCCTTCCCATGTCCACTTTTGTCCAACATCCAATATAATGGTCTAATTGCTAAGTAAGGACCTCTAGAAATTTTTATAATTCTATTTCATACTTAAATCTTCTAAAATCTCATATTTTCTATTCTTTGCAATTTAGTCCTAATGGACAATTTAATCACTAATTAATAAAATTTCTTCATGAGATTTTCACACTATCATGAAATCACCACTATTCCGTCTAGGCCCTGAGTCGGGTTGTTACATATATTGTCACCTCTATTGCAACACAAGTCCTGGTGTGTCGTGACAATAACTTTGTGACATAAATTAAATATGAAGTAGGGGCGTTTTAGACTGCACAATCAAACCTAAACTCAAGGACATCAACTAACCTAGGGTTAGTGACGATAACCACCTAAAAGCTATAAATAGTCTCCTTTGGCACATGTTATAAACATCAATCCCTTAGCCTAGATTCTCTTTGTAAAATTTAGTTAAGTTTTATTTCTTTATTAGGTTTTAGATTTCTTTGTTCTTGTTGATTCCAAGAGATCTATTGTGAAGCATTCAAACTTTGTGAATTCGTGCTTAATTTTAATACAACCAGGCTCTTTCATTTACTTTATCTTGTTGACTTAATTAGCATGCTTTCTCTTTATTTCGGTTTCATATTATCTATGAAAACCATGAGGAACTAATCCCTTTTTGGGGGATTAACGAGTGGAGGTATGATCTATTAATTTTTTTATTAGGGTTACTCAATGAATCAGCTATTCGAAAATAAAAATGTGAACCAAACCCTAGGCCTGACAACCCTAGGAAGTCTTCAAGGTGGGAATTAACCCAAAATTGGTATTGCCCATTCATGAACACCTTCACCCCGTTATGTTGGAAGATCAGAAGATCATGCTAGAGTAGCGACTAGTTGATTGACGAGGAACCCGAAGCAACAATTGATGGGGATTATCGAAGCGAGCTAATCACCCATAATCGAGATTTGATTTACTGTACTCTTCTATCTCCTGAATTTTATTTATTTTATGTTATTTTATGTTATTATTCCAAAAACTTTAAAAACCTTTCTTTTATGTTCTCGTACTATAATTTATTTAAAGTATGGATTAGATCTTTTAGTGTTTAGGTTAGAATTGATCTAGCATTCGCCTCCCTTAGGTACTATCATTGGAGTACTCACATAGTTCATTGTAAAGCTATATTACAACTTGACCCATATACTTGCGGATACCGCCTTTTCATTCTATATTTTATTGCAGCATTCACACATTGGACGTTAGTACATCCAGAGGCAGTCAAGGTGTTGGTGCTGTTGTCGGGGAGGCAACATCACTAGATTGATTTTAATTTTTGCACTTTAAAGGGATAATTAGTAGGTTATAGTTACGACTTTCAATTTATTTTGTTAATTAACATTTCTAACATTTGTTTATTTTTTGCGAATCTTAGGCACCATCTAACAAATAATCATTCAGCACACAGTCATGGATGACTTTTATTATATGTGGTCTAATGAAGACTTCGATTATGATGAATATATTTACAAAGGAGTCTATAAAGATTGAGAGATCTAGGATAATCAATGATTACTAATGCTTGAATTAAGTCAACTCCAATGAGAATCCCCGGTTCTTCCCTAAAATGATAATGACCATGATGATATGCCATCAGAAAGGTACCAAGAGGTGCTAAGTCCAAAATTGAGCACAAAAGAGAATGTCATTGTTGATGCTTCTAAAAAAAGGAGAAATCCCAGACTATTATCTATCTCAGTAGACACACGAGCATTCATACAAATTAACACCAACTACCGAAAGAGAAGACATAGAGCTAGTAGGGGAAATGGTCAATGAACCGTAGAATTAGATTAGCATGGAACTCATTGTCCTAAAAATTTTGGATTCTGCCCATAAGCTCGAAATACAAGAGTAGTTTAACACAGACCAATTTATAGAAACAATGGTAATGGTTGATTTAGTGGAAGAGTGTCTGTCGATTCAGGAATTCCCAGAGTAAAATAAAAAGTATCTAGTAGTCCCAGCTAATGAAGCTGAATTGACTATCCTTTGCTTGAACTTAGTCCTAAACGAAGCACCTCAGAGATTTGAAGACCTAGGACCTATGATAATATAACAAGACTTGATCAAGCTAGACAACTAATGGGCATAGGGCTTGAACTACAGGCATCACGGAATGTTCGATCATTACAAGAGCCATGCAAGAAAGCTATCTGTAGATAAATGAAGGAACTTAAAAGATCCCAAATGGATGGATTTAAAAGTCTGTTGAGTTGTAATATAAGAGACTTAGTGCAAAATCCCTTTCTAACCCCTTTACCACCCTCTGTGGCAATCATCACCCCAAGTACACTTGAAAAGCTATTCTTGAGTGATGGGATGAGTAGAGACATAATAATCGACAAGTATGAACCATACTTTGTGACTTTCGTACGAAGCAAGCACGCTAAACGAAGGCTAAAGTGGTTGCATGGTTATGTGGCTTTGCAAATAATTAATAGTTATGACTTGCAAAAAGAGTTATCAGTAGTTAAAGTAGGTCGAAGAGGTAAACTAAGAGAAAAAGACAACCGCAGATGAATAGAATGGCATGATGAGTGTTGGACTAACATAGATAGAAACAAATTATAGGGAGCCCATCGGTGTATATTGACTAAGTAGACAGACGAATCTGGCAGCAGGACCTAACATCCTTACGTAAGACTCTTACTAATTGTACATATTGTATATTTCGCTAACCAATTCATTAATACATTATAGGTAGGTAAAAGACAGGTGTTACTGTAACATCCCAGAAATTAGAGGTTGTATTTCTCTGCATAATTTTATGTTGTACTTATTTGGCTTGTTATTTGAGTAAGTTTGGGGGTCCTATAAAGGCCTGGGTTCGAGGTTGAGCCTTGGAAAAATTTTGATTTTTGTCCCTTTAGTGGAGAAGGCTACTGAAAGTAGGACTTAAGTAAAATTGTGTGCGTTAGGGGACACAAGTAGAGCATATGGTGGAGTGGCTGTGGCGTCATTGACAGACTAAGGGGAGAAGGGGTTCGAATCCCACAGATGGCAAATTGAAGGCTTTTATTTTGCTCAGGAAAAGACAGGAGGTTGTGTTCGAATCAAATACTGATGGAGAAATGTTTGAATTGGTCAAGGTTGTTGGGTGAATTTGAAAGAGAGATGGAGAGTGAATTAAGGAGGGATTCATGGAGAAAATTGTGGGATAGGGAAGAGTGATAGTGTTGGCCGAATTTGGGAGTGTTGTGGGAGGAGAATTTTGGCTGAAGGGTGTGTGTGATGCAAATTCAGCTTGGGGGATCTTTAGAGAGCATTTTCGGGTTTTAACTCTTTTTGGCATTCTCGTACTCTTTTCTTTTTACTGAGTGTTGTGTAAGTGGTCTTTTGGTGCCTTCGGGATTAAGTGAGAGCAAGTTTAGTGCCAAAATCTCTAAGAACTCCTTTTCTTTTCTCATTTGTCCCTTGCTGAAATTGCAATCCTTTTCTGATAGCAAGTTCCTTTTTGTTGTTGGCTGAATTCAATCTTCCTTCTTTCTCCTTTATTTCTCTTCTGTTAAGCTCTTTGTCCTTCATTTTTCTGTTAAGTGCCATATTGGTAAGCTTCACTTTCATTCTTTTTCTCCTCTCTCCTCATCTCTCTTCTCCTTATCATTCGTTTTACTTCTTTACCTTAAGCCGTAACTACACTTACACCTTCTTATTTTATCCTTAGGCCGAATCTTTGAGGGCCGAACATTGTTCTAAGCAGTCTTGAGTTGCTTCTATTCATTGGTAAGAGTGCCTACAACCGAATATAGGTTTGCTATCTCTCCTTTGTTTCTCGTTTGGGTTCTCTAAGCCGAAGGGCTGGTTCTATAGTTGTTGTAGAGTAGCGTTCTAATATGCTCTTTTTGTAGATCAATGCTAGGGACTCAATTTCTCTAACCTCGAAATAAGGCCGATTACCTTGGTGTTGAGGAAGATTGTATCACGTGGTAAGAAAAGCTTGTTTAGTGGAATACATCAATATGTCGATTTACATGAAGTAGAGGCTAACAATTAATCAATTGTTTCATAGGTGCCTTGCAAGGTTTCAAATCACACTCGTAATACAGGTGTGTACTCACATCATTCCAACTATAGATTGACAAATGCCGGAAAGCCAAAATACCGACAAGTGATGCCACACGAGCGTACGATCGCACGTGTGGTAGACCAAGCCCACGAATATGGGCGTAAGACGCATGAGGTCACCATGAGCGTTCTCATGGGCTTAGGGCGTTTTGGGCCTCGTTTGGCTGAAATGGGCCGAGTGGACCCAACGCGAGTAAATTTTGTGGATGAATAGGAAATAAGGAGCCGGCCATGGTGATCACATTGCAAAGGCAGTTTTGGGCCGAATGGGCCACACGAGAGTGTGGGCCCATCTAGGCCAAGTTTTGGGCTTTGGGCCCAAATACACCGTTTTGATTAAATATGTCATCTTGTCGCTCGTGCAGACTGTAGACCTTCGAAAAAGGCGTAAAATTACTAAAATACCCCCAGTGGGTAAAATTACTAAAACACCCCTAGAGGGTAAGATGACCGTTATGCCCCTGAAGGGCAAAATGACGAAAATGCCCTACATGTTTTATGATTATTTTTGAAACAGCCCGGTTTATACCCTAGTCAGAATAGTGGTTTTGGGACCACAAATCCTTGTCTGTATAATATTTTTAATATTATTTTCTGTGCTATTGATATGGGGCTAAGCATGTGGTAAATTTTCGTAAATTAATTTATCCGTCTGTGTGTTTAATTTGATGAAAAGGATTGAATTGCATTGAATGGAAAATTTGCATCTTTTATGAAAAGATGCCTATTTGTTATGTCTTTATAAGTGTGAGGACTTATGTGGCAATTAAGTCACTACCATGTTTAGTGGACGGCAACATGCATATACATATATTATGCTTTTATATGTTTATTTTATAAGTTAAGTTAATATTATATATTATAAGATATTATAATAAAACAAAGGCATTAAAAAGCCATTATCCTTATGTTCATCTTTCTATTATGACCGAAACAAAGAAAAGAAAAAAGAAAATAAGAAAGAGTTAGGGCATTCAGCCATTTCCAAGCTCAATTCAAGGTATGTTTGATTTCGATTTTTGATAATTTCTACGTTTTTGTAATCGTTGCTTTGAGAGCTACAAAACCCATGCTTCAATTTTGAGAATTGATGGTGTTTGTGAAATGAGACTTTGATGAACTCATGTGATTTATGATGTTTTATGGTGTTAAATGTAAGATTTGAGCTAGATGAACATACTTTGTTCTTGAAATTTTGATGAATTTAGCTAATTAGGGCTAAATTGAGAAAATATTATTTTGGAGGACTAATTTATGAATTTGATGAAAAATATGGACTTATATAGTCCCTAGGGAGATTCGGTTATGCATGTGTGTGAACAAATTTTGTGAATTTGATGTTTTGAGAAAAATGGACTAAATTGATAAATTGTGCAAATGTGAGGGTTAATTTGTAAATAGCCCTAAATGTGTGTCCTTGGATTGAATTGAATGAATTAGTGAATAAAAGGGTTAATTCTGAATATGTTTAGATCAAGAACTGAGGAAAACGGACTTAGATCGCGGGAAAGTGAAAGTAACCGAGTAGTCGTTTCCATTTTTGTTAAATCAAATTCGAGGTAAGTCATTATGCAAATAAACGTATTTGCATTGAACTGTGTATGCTCATATGATTATTGTTAACTATGAATGCTTATGAGATGATTTGTACATGAATTCTGAAATAAGATCGATATAGTGACAACGTCCGCGAAGTCCCGTATGAACCTAGGAATAGATAGGATTAGCCATGTCATGACATAGGTATCTGTTCTGTTTTTATCATGTAAGACCACGCCTGGGACATTGGCATTGATTTGAGATTACGTATAAAACCATGTCTGGGACGTTGGCATCGATTTGATATTTACGTGTAAGACCACGTCTGGGACATCGATATTGTATTGATTCGTATAAGACCCTGTCTGGGACAGTGGCATCGATATCTGAGTGCATATAAGACCTCGTCTGGGACGTTGGCATTGTACGACTAGTCCGAGCTTTCTGAGTATCCTACTAGATTCTTTACGGTTCAACGAGCAAGTCTGTGATACGAAATGGCTATGTAAATAGTGAATCCGTTTCAGGTACGTTGATATATACACTAAGTGTGTATATAAGGTAAGTTCCTATGTGATCTTACTATGATGATTTTGTATATTTGGATAACATTATGAAATGTGATAGTAAGCATGAAAGAGCTTTGTATATATGAGACTTTTGAATTGATGAATGTGGCAAATATGGCCAAGTACATGGACCAAAGTATATATGTGATAATTTGCTAAGTGATTTAGATGTGCCAATATATATATTAGTATATAATGCCTTCTATGCTAAGTATGTTTGTATTATGACTTACTAAGCTTTTGGAAAACTTACTCTGTGTGTGTGTTTTCTCTGTCTTATAGGTCGTCAAAGCTACTGAAGGCTCGGGATCGTCAAGGATCGTCATCACACTATTCAACTTGTTTATGGTACACTTTGGATACATATATATTTTGCTAGATATGACATGTATAGGCTAGTCTTTTGTATTTGTAAATGAAGTGAATTTGGCCATGTGATTTGGCTAGTTATATGTTGGTATTATGTCTAAATGAAAGTGATATATGAAGTATATCTTGGTATGGTTGAAGCACATGAATTGGTCAAGTTTTTGGGTAAGCATTTGGATGAATTATACTTGATATACATATGTTTTGGTCTTGGAAGTTGGCATGATTGTAATGGATATTGAATGGTTATTTTGGTTGTCTAGTATGCATGAAATGTGTTGATAAATATTGCTTGTAGGTAAGACCCAATTGGGTGGCATTTTGGCCTTGAAAATGGCCTATAATGTCACACGGTTGTGGCACACGGGTGTGCCTAGTGACCGTGGGCGTAAGTCAGTATATGGCCTAAGAGCACACAGCCACGGCACACGGACGTGCCTGGTAGCCGTGTGGTTTTGACAGTATCGACCACGGCCAAAGTAAATGGGCGTGCTTGGTGGCTGTGGAGCAGAGGTTAGTTTCGACCACGGGGAGGACACACTGGTGTGTCTAGCAGCCGTGGGAGGCACACGACCTACCCACATGGGCGTGTAAGCCCTGAAACTTAGAAAAGTTTTAATTTTCCATGAAATTTTGTATGTGTATCGGTTTAGTCCTGACCCGATTAATAAGCATGTTTTAGGTCTCGTTGACCGTATTAAGGGACATTATGTTTGAGATTGATGGATTAATGTATGAACTTCTGAAAATGTTTCTGATCGGTCCAGTAACGCCTTTAACTCTAGTCCGACGACGGATACGGGTTAGGGGTGTTACATTTGGTTGGCATCAAAGCTACGGTTTAGACGATTCTCGGACTAACGTAGCGTGTTAGAGTCTAGCTATACATGCCATATATCTGAATTGTAAAAGTGTGATGAATCCTGACGTATAAAATGTGATTTTTGTATAGTAATGGATCCCAAAAGAGCCGTAGCTGACGACGCAGAGAGTAATGCGCCTGCTCCCCGCTCAAGGGACAGCGCCCTCTGATTCGAGACCGGCTACGAGCGGTCAAGGGGGAGAAGCTAAACAAGCTTTCTTCCAGATGATGAGTGAGTGGTTCACTCAATATGTAAAGAATAACCCGACAATTTCGCAACCCTCGCCCCCGGTTAATCCCCCTCAGACATCTAATATACCTCTGACTGCAAATCTGAATTCGTGGAATAAGCCTCCGATTGAAAAGATCTGTAAGTATGGAGCCGAAGAGTTTCAGGCTTCTTATGATGATGATGCTGAAAGGGCTGAGTTCTGGTTAGAAAATACTATACGGGTATTCGATGAAATGTCATTGACTCCGGAAGAATGCATAAAGTGCGTTGTGTCCTTGCTCCGAGATGCAGCTTATCAATGGTGGAAAATTTTGATTTCTGTTGTTCTGGAAGAGAGAGTTACATGGGACTTCTTTCAGAGTGAATTTCGGAAGAAATATATCAGTGAAAGATTCGTCGATCAGAAATGAAAAGAATTCATGGAACTAAAATAGGGCCGAATGACTGTTTCGAAATATGAGCGAGAGTTCGTAAGACTGAGTCAGTATGCTTGGGAATGTGTATCATTTGAAGCTATAATGTGCAAAAGATTCGAAGATGGCCTTAATTAAGACATTCGTTTGCTAGTCAGGATATTAGAAATAAAAGAGTTTGTTATACTCGTTGATCGAGGGTGCAAAGCTGAGGCACTCGAGAAAGATAAAAGAAAAGCTGAGTCTGAAGCTCGAGATATGAGAGAGAGATTTCAGAGTAAATCATTCCTGTCTGCTCTGAAAAGATTCAGAGATAATCAAAGTCGTTCCAGAGATAATGTGGGACATTCGAACAGAAATCAATCTAGACCGCAAATGAGTTCGAAAACCCCAGCAAATTTAGTGGCCAGTGTTGGTAATGTCCGGACTGAGAGACCTGAATGTAAACATTGTGGAAAAAGGCATCCGGGAAGTTGTAGACTTAATGACAAATCTTGCTCCAGATATAGATCACTTGATCATTTTATCCATGATTGCCCTGAGTCTGTCGAGCCAGAGGCTGTTCAGAATCTGAGATCTGATAATGCACCTGTGAGAGGTAGACCTTCGAAGAATGTAAGAAATGTTAGTGGTAATCAGAGAACTACGAGAGACAATGTTGCCAGATCTGAAGCTAGAGCGCCTGCTAGAGCGTATGCTATCTGAGCTCGAGAGGAAGCTTCATCTCCAGATGTTATAACGGGTATTTTTACACTTTATGATACTTCTGTAATCGCATTGATAGACCTTAGTTCTACGCATTCGTATATATGTATGGATTTAGTATTCAGCAAGACTTTGCCTGTAGAGTCTACTGAATTTACTATAAAAGTATCGAACCCCTTAGGTAAAAGTGTCCTTGCTGACAAAGTATGCAAGAACTGTCTGTTAATGTTTCGAGATATCTGTTTCTCTATTGATCTGATGCTTTTGCCATTTGATGAATTCGGTATTATTCTGGGTATGGATTGGTTGTTTTTGCATGATGCTGTTGTGAACTGTAAAAGAAAAACTATTGATTTGAGATGTCTGAATGATGAGATTGTACGAGTTGAGTCTAATTATTTGAATGGATTGTCTGCCGTGATATCTGTTTTGAAAGCTCAAAGTTATGTGAAAAAGGGTTATGATGCATATTTTGCTTATGTGATTGATTCGAAAGTATCTTAGAAGAAAGTTGAATCAGTGCCTATTGTTTGTGAGTATTCTGATGTGTTCCCTGAAGAGTTACTGGGTTTACCTTCGATTCGTGAAGTCAAATTTAATATTGATTTACTGCCTGGTACTACACCTATATCGATAGCTCTGTATAGAATGGCAGAAACAGAGTTGAAAGAATTAAAGTCACAGTTGCAAGAATTGACCAATAGAGGGTTTGCTAGACCGAGTTTCTCACCTTGGGGAGCTCCTGTTCTGTTTGTGAAAAAGAAAGATGGCACGATGAGGATGTGCATTGATTATCGTCAGTTGAATAAAGTGACAATAAAGAATAAATATCCATTGCCCCGAATAGACAATTTATTTGATCAGTTAAAAGGAGCTACTGTATTTTCTAAGATTGATCTGAGATTGGGATACTACCAGTTAAAGATTCAGACATTCCGAAGACTGCTTTCAGAACGAGGTATGGGCATTATGATTTTTTAATTATGCCATTTGGACTAACCAATGCTCCTGCTGTTTTTATGGATATGATGAACAGAATTTTCAGACCGTACCTAGATCAATTTGTTGTGGTGTTCATAGATGACATCTTGATTTATTCACGTGATGAAAGTGAGCATGCTGAACATTTGAAAATTATGTTGCAAACTTTGAGAGAAAAGCAATTGTACGCGAAATTTAGCAAATGTGAATTCTGGTTATACGAGGTTAGTTTTCTGGGACATATTGTGTCATCTTCTGGAATCCGAATGGATCTGAGCAAGATTTCTGCTATTCTGGATTGGAAACCTCTGAGGAATGTGTCTGAAGTCTGTAGTTTTCTGGGACTTGCTGGTTATTACCGTAGATTTGTAAAAGGCTTTTTGACGATAGCTACTCCGTTGACTAGATTACTTCAGAAGGATGTTAGATTTGAATGGTTAGATAAATGCCAGAAAAGTTTTGATCACTTGAAAACTCTGTTAACAGAAGCTCCAGTGTTAGTACAGCCAGAATCAGGTAAAGAATTTGTTATATACAGTGATGCTTCGTTAAATGGTCTGGGATTTGTTTTGATGCAGGAAGGCAAAGTTGTAGCTTATGATGCCTCGAGACAATTGAAGTCTCATGAAAAGAGTTATCCGACACACGACCTTGAGTTTGCTGCGATTGTGTTTGCACTTAAAATTTGTTGCCATTATCTGTACGGTGAGAAATGTCATGTGTTTTCAGATCATAAAAGTCTAAAATATCTGATGACTCAGAAAGATTTGAACCTGCGTTAGAGAAGATGGTTAGAATTAATAAAGGACTACGTGCTTGTGATAGATTACCATCCGGGTAAAGCAAATGTTATTGCCAATGCACTAAGTAGGAAATCATTGTTTGCATTACGTGCTTTAAATACTCAGTTAGACTTGTCTAATGATAGTTCTGTGATAGTTGAATCAAAAGTGAAACCGTTGTTTATACAGCAGATATGTGATGCTCAGAAATCAGATAATGAGTTATTAACGAAACGAGCTCAGTGTGATACGAATTCTGATTCTGAATTTAGAATTGTTGATGATTGCTTGAGATTTGGAGATCGTATCTGTGTTCCGAGAAATTCGAAGTTAATTTAGTTGATTTTGAGTGAAGCACATAACAGTTAATTATCTGTCCATCCGGGGAGTACTAAAATGTACCATGATTTGAAGCAACAATATTGGTGGTCTGGTATGAAGCGAGATATTTCTGACTTTGTTTTGAAATGTATAATCTGTCAACAAGTGAAAGCTGAACATCAAGTTCCGTCTGGTTTGCTACAACCAATTCTGATTCCTGAATGGAAATGGGATAGAGTGACAATTAATTTTGTTTCTTGTTTGCCTTAGACTCCGAGAAAGAAAGATGCGATTTGCGTCATAGTTGATCTATTGATGAAATCTGCCCATTTTATTCCGATAAGATCTGATTATTCACTTGATAGATTAGATGAGCTTTATATTTCTGAGATTGTTAGATTACACGGGGTGCCACTATCTATTGTGTCAGATAGGGATCCGAGGTTTACATCGAAGTTCTGGAAGAAATTACAAGAAGCTTTAGGCACGACACTGCATTTCAGTACAGCTTTTCATCTGGAAACAGATGGTCAATCCGAGTAGATCATGCAGATTCTTGAAGCTATGTTAAGATGTTGAATTCTTGAGTTTAACAGTACATGGGAACAATATTTGCCATTGATTGAATTTGCATACAATAACAATTTTCAGTCAAGTATGAAAATGGCACCTTATGAAGCTTTGTACGGACGTAAATGTCGTACACCTCTGTATTGGACTGAGCTCAGTGAAAATAAGCTACATGGGGTTGATTTGATAAAAGACTCAGAACCAAAAGTGAAACTGATCCGAGATTGTTTGAAAGTAGCATCTGACGTCAGAAGTCTTATGCAGACTTGAAACGAAAAGATATAGAATTTGAAATCGGCGACAAAGTATTTCTGAAAGTGTCTCCGTGGAAGAAAGTGCTTTGATTCAGACGTACAGGCAAATTAAGTTCGATTCAGACGTAAAGGCAAATTAAGTCCGAGGTTCATTAGACTTTATGAGATCATTGAACTAGTTAGGCCGGTTGCGTATAGATTAAGGTTTCCCTCTGAACTAGAAAAGATACACAATTTATTTCATGTTTCGATGCTCCATAGATATCGATCCGATCCACCACATGTGATTGCCCCATCTGAAATTGAAATCCGATCTGATATGACTTACGAAGAAGAGTCGATTCGTATCTTAGCTCGTGAAGTAAAAGAGTTGAGAAATAAGAAAATACCGTTAGTGAAAATATTGTGGAATCGACATGGAATTGAAGAGGCAACGTGGGAGCCTGAAATTCAATGAGATAGCAATATCCGAATTTGTTTAACGGTAAGATTTTTGGGGACAAAAATCCCTAAGGGGGGAGAATTGTAATAGTCTGGTTTATACCCTAGTCAGAATAGTGGTTTCGGGACCACAAATCTGAGTCTGTATAATATTTTTAATATTACTTTCTGTGCTATTGATATGTGACTAAGCATGTGGTAAATTTCCGTAAATTAATTTATTCGTCTATGTGTTTAATTTTGATGAAAAGGATTGAATTGCATTGAAAGACAAATTTGCATGTTTTATGAAAAGATGCCTATTTGTTATGTCTTTATAAGTGTGAGGACTTATGTGGCAATTAAGCCTCTACCATGGTTAGTGGACGGCAACATGCATAGACATATATTATGCTTTTATATGTTTATTTTATAAGTTAAGTTAATATTATGTATTATAAGATATTATAATAAAACAAAGGCATTAAAAAGCCATTATCCTTATGTTCATCTTTCTATTATGACCGAAACAAAGAAAAGAAAAAAGAAAATAAGAAAGATTTAAGGCATTCGGCCATTTCTAAGCTCAATTCAAGGTATGTTTGATTTTGATTTTTGATAATTTCTACGTTTTTGTAATCGTTGCTTTGAGAGCTACAAAACCCATGCTTCAATTTTGAGAACTGATGATGTTTGTGAAATGAGACCTTGATGAACTCATGTGATTTATGATGTTTTATGGTGTTAAATGTAAGATTTGAGCTAGATGAACATACTTTTTTCTTGAAATTTTGATGAATTTAGCTAATTAGGGCTAAATTGAAAAAATATTATTTTGGAGGACTAATTTATGAATTTGATGAAAAATATGGACTTATATAGTCCATAGGGAGATTCGACTATGCATGTGTGTGAACAAATTTTGTGAATTTAATGTTTTGAGAAAAATGGACTAAATTGATAAATTGTGCAAATGTGAGGGTTAATTTGTAAATAGCCCTAAATATGTGTCCTTGATTGAATTGAATGAATTAGTGAATAAAAGGGTTAATTCTGAATATGTTTAGATCAAGAACCGAGGAAAACGGATCTAGATTGCGGGAAAGAGAAAGTAACCGAGTAGTCATTTCCATTTCTGTTAAATCGAATCCGAGGTAAGTCATCATGCAAATAAACGTATTTGTATTGAACTGTGTATGCTCATATGATTATTGTTAGCTATGAATGCTTGTGAGATGATCTGTACATGAATTCTAAAATAAGATCAATACAGTGACAACGTCCGCGAAGTCCCGTACGAACCTAGGAATAGATAGGATTAGCCATGTCATGACATTGGTATCTGTTCTGTTTTTATCATGTAAGACCACGTCTGGGACGTTGGCGTTGATTTGAGATTACGTATAAAATCACGTCTGGGACGTTGGCATCGATTTGATATTTACGTGTAAGACTATGTCTGGGACCTCGGTATTGTATTGATTCGTATAAGACCCTGTCTGGGACAGTGGCATCGATATCTGAATGCATATAAGACCTCGTCTGGGACGTTGGCATTGTACGACTAGTCCGAGCTTTCTGAGTATCCTACTAGATTCCTTACAGTTCAACGGGCAAGTCTGTAAATAGTGAATCTATTTCAGGTACGTTGATTCATACACTAAGTGTGTATATAAGGTAAGTTCCTATGTGATCTTACTATAAGCATGGATATGAAATGTGTATGATTCCGTTATGATTTTGGGGTATATGGCATGATATCGAAATAATATGTTTATTGCATGGGCATATGGGTGATATTGATAAAGGGGAAGTGTTCCGGTGGTTTTTACCACATTATCCGTGACTATGTCACATATTCTGTATTCGGTGACTTCTGTCACATATTATGTATCCGGTGACCTCGGTCACGTATTATGATTCCGGTGACTTTGTCACAATTATCTGGGGGCCATGCCACAATTTATAAGGGCGATGTGCAGTTGACTGCAGCGACTGCCTTCGATGGTGTGTAGCGGATGGAGGGTCGATTTAGTAATCCCCATGGTGTGATTAGCAGGTACGGGTGGTGTGTAGCGGATGGTTATCTAGGTTGGGCTCGGGATTGCATTTCATTTTATATGTACATATGATTATCTGATTTGCTATATTATGGGCTTATGGCTAAATGTGATTTAAATGGGCTTTATTACTATGATCGATTGGGTCTTTAGTGTACTGTTGCACATTGAGTCTGTTGACTCACCCCTCGTGGGATATCTTTTTTAGGTGATACTTAGCGTGGTGGACCGGGTCAGCGAGAACTATGTGGTGGCCATTGCTCAACTCAGTATTTCGGTTTTCCCTTTTTATTAAACTTACTATGTTTTCTTTTATTATTTCGGGATTTAATTTAGGTTATGTTTTTGTAATAAGGCCGCTATAAGCTGTTCTATTTATACGTTTTAAATTTTTATTCGGCTACGCTCAACTTTAACTAAATAATTAAATATTTTCGATAACCGAATTAAACTGTTTTGACACCTAAATACCTATGGTTTTCAACCTAATAATAAGTTCTAAATTTGGTTCTTCTTTGATATATAAATTTTTCTAAAAACATAGAGTTAACGATTTTATAAGATACAAACTTAAATCACAACCCGGTTTTCAACAAGATTGTACTTCAAATCTATTCTCTTACCACAAAATCACATGTTTTCCAAAACGACAAAACGAGTTTTTTTTCCTCAAGAAGCATACCAGATCCGGTCGGGGCTTGTGGGCCGGGTTTGGGGTGTTTCAACTTGGTATCAGAGCCCAGTTTTAAACACTCGGCCTTGGGTTTTAAAGTCCACAACGTTTTCAAAATTAAGCCCAAATGAGTTTTTGTGAAAAGTTTTGGTTAAACTGGTTTTTATGGAAGCATGGCACCCTAGTTCTAGGCCAAGGTCCGTCAGATAAGTTCTTTTGTTGATAAATTGATGTGAGTATGTTAATGTATGATACTTTAGTTGATAAGCCTAAGGAAACTATACTTTAGAGACATGGACCCTAGGTATATGTGTACTTCTACGGAAAAACCACTGATTAAAACTCTATTGCATAAAATTTTCTTTAAACAAGAAAGTGAAAAGACTCTAATGCATAAAATTTTCGTAAAAACAGATAAGACGCGAAGTAGACATGAGTTCTAGGGGACGTGGTCGTCGTGGACGCGGTAGAGGCAGAATGGATGTGTCAGAACCAGTTAGGTCTGGTCAGTGTAATATCCTATATTTAGGGGTTATGCATTTGGTGTATAATTCATGTGTTAGTAGGCTTAGTGTATGTTTGGATGTGCTTTAGGGGTTTTGAGAACCTTAGGATATAGAGGAATGCCTTAAGAAGTTATGAGATTTTATGTGTAAAAGGGGGAGCTTGGCTAAGGAGGCCTTAAGGAAATTTGTGTGGGAGGTTATGACACAAACATAGCATTGGAAAAAGTGGCTTGGGACGCTACCTTAGGGGCTTGAAAGGTTGCGTCAAAGGGAGCTTCAAGGAGAGGAGGTTCAAGTCTTGATGGCAGCGTAGGGAGTGCTTTTATTTTTGCTTTTGCGTCAAGGTAGAGAGGGGGAGTGTTGGACGGCAAATGGTACTTCAAAGGGATGAGGATTAAGCTTGATTTTCTTTTTAAATTTCGGCTAGGATATAAGATAATTGTAGTTTTATTTTATTTATCTTAAGTGAGCAGATAAGAGATAAATGAGGAGAGAAAAATGGGATTTGATAAGAGGAAGGAGTAGTGGCCGATTGAGGGTCTCTTTTGGTGTTAATATTCGGTCATGTATAGGAGGGGATAAGTGCCAAATTAGTTGTTCATCTTTTAGACTTCTTGCCAAAAATTTTAGTCAAGGGAATTCATTCTTTTTCCTCTCTTTTTCTTTGAGCAAGAACCGAGTATTGGAGTAGCACCATTGCCGAAATTCTCATAACTTCTCTCCCTATTCTTTTCCTTTCTTCAAACCTCAATTTTTGCATATTTTCTTGAATAGCCGAATATCCCTTGCCATTTAGAACCTTAGCCGAATATTGTATTTTACTTTTGAAGCCATAGCCGAATCTTAAGAGGGCTCTATTCTCTTCTATTTGTCGCAAGTCTTATAAGCCAAAGCAGGAAGCCGAAACCTTTTCTTTGGTAGTCTCTGCGGACGTGTAGTGGTAAGTTTTCTATCCTAGCAATCGGTTTGGGTTTTATTTCAGTTGGTGTGCCGAATCAAGTGTTAAGGCTTTGGTTTTGGGTTAGCCGAATATTCATAAGCCATGTTATGTGTGCCTTTTGTTTGTAGCCGACAGTAAGGAGCATCAAAGGAGTCTTTCGGGATTGGAAGTAATCAAGATAAGCCAAGGTAAGTGATGTGGTATTCGGCCAAGGGCCGTTTTCCTAGATTTATGTATTAAGCCGATTCTAACAGTGGTTAATAGGGATATTGACAACTTCAGGAGCAAGTAACAGTTTCGGGATTTCGATCTAAGTAAAGGTTAGTTTCGGCCAAGGGTTTTATTCATAAGTACTCATGTGTTGAAGCCGAACCTAACTTATGGCATGCAGGGATTTCGTTAACTCCATAGCAAGTGCAGTTTCGGGTTTTGGTTAAGCAAGGTAAGTGGGTTGCTAATATTCGGCCTTAGGCCATATCTTTGGTTATTAAGGGTGACAGATTGTGACTCTGGCTTTTAGGAGGAAATCGACAGGAATAAGAGAAGCTTTCGGGATTCTAGATCGTTTCGGTAAGGAAGTTTAGATTATGGTTTTTAATCGTTTTAGATATTGTATAGTGATGATTAATCATTTGATTCTGATTAAGTGTTCTACGATGGACGCAAATACCAGTCAAGAAGGACAAGGGGTAGTCCCTATCCCTAAGTTTAAGAGGAGAGCAGTCTCTGCAGTGCGGGATTGGCCACCGGGGTGTGGGCCAGCGTCAGAGCAGGAGAGTAGGCAGATAGCTGTAGTGTCGCTTAGCGATAGTATCAGGATTGAGGGCATAACGCTTCAAGTTATCAGGTGTGTAGTTAGCCTACCGTTTTCCGGGTATATGATATGTATGTGATATGTGTATGTGTTATGTATGTGCTAACTAGTGCAGTGGAAATTGTGATATGGATACCCTCAAGGGGTATGTCGGTAATCCGGTAAGTACCAAATCTGATGAAATGTGATTATTGATATGAATACGTGATGATATGCTTGATGAACATGCTCATGCATCTTTATATTATGTCACTATCGTATGTTGCATGTGCATGGGATGGGAAATGAATATGAAAGAAGGACAGGGTGTACTTCGAGTACGTGGTTGATATAGGCTATGTGTCATATCGTGGTTAATGATGGCTTTGTGCTCATCGTGGTTTTGATGTTAGCTACGAGCTACATCGTGGATTGGCGCTGACTGAGGTCGCGTTGTGGATTATTTGCGATTAAGTTCGCGTGGACGGCATTTATTGCCAAATTGGTGTGTAGCGGTTGGAGGGTGATTTAGTAATTCCCTGGTGTGTGGTGGCTGGGTACGGGGGTATGTTGAGGATGGACCCTAGGCTGGGTTGGGTGCATTTTGCATAAATCTGTTTGATATGTGGATTAATGTGAAAATGGGCCAAGCCCAATATGATATGTGGATTAATGTGAAAATGGGCCAAGCCCAATTGATATATGGGTTAATATGGAAATGGGCCAAGCCCAATATGTGATATGGATTAAAGTGGTAATGGGCCAAGCCCAGTATGCGGAAACATGTGGTTAATTACATTATTATCCGATATGTGGTATGGTAATGGGCCAATCCCAATAAGTGAAAACATGTGAATAAGATGCATTGATATCTGATATGTGGGTTAATATGTGATTTGATATGTGGGTGGAATTCAGTGGACTAATTGCACACTGAGTCTGTTTGACTCACCCAAAATTTACCAACATTGCAGGTAATGCATAAAGCTTGGACCGGGTTGGAGTGGATATGAGGTGGCCCATGCAGAAGAGGATTTTCTCTTTACAATTTATGTTTCAGCATTTTAAGTATTTAATTATCGTAATAAGGGCCTCCTAAAGTATTTAAGGATTTTTATTATGTTTTAAGTTGGATTGACGTTTAAAAATTTCTATTTGGGAATGTTTTATTTTAGCAACTTATATCTTGGAATATATATATCAAAGTTTTAATCAGGGAATTTGTAACAACTTAATTTATTTCGGAATTTTAAATACTCAATGTTTTACTAAAGACAATAAATTTATATGTTTTTACTTTAAGTCGTGAGCTTTTCAAACGTTTTCCGCAGTGGCATTCTGAATTCAGCCGTGGCTCGTGGGCCGGGTTTGGGGATGTTACAGTCAGGGTTCCAAAAATGAGGCACCGCCACCGGCTGTAGGGGCAGAATTTCAAGAGCAAACTGGAGGAGATGACGCAGTATCGCAGGCTATGCTGCGAGTTCTAGAGCGAGTAGCGGGAGCTAGTATGGGAAATGGGGCTCGAAAGTCAGTAGCTGAGAGACTTAGATCAAACGGAGCCGAGGTTTTTAGGGGAGTATCTGGGATAGCTCTGAATGTAGCGGAGTACTGGTTAGAGGCAGTCGAGAGGATCATGGACGATTTGGACTGCACTGCTGAGGAAAAGCTAAAAGGTGTTGTTTCGCTGCTTCGAGATGAGGCCTACCAGTGGTGGCTCACTGTCAAAGAGAGTATCCCTGCGGATCGAGTGGATTGGGGGTATTTTAAGGTTAAGTTTGAAGGGAAATACGTTGGAGCTAGCTACATAGACTCTCAGAGAAAGGCGTTTCTGAATTTAGTACAAGGAAATAAGTCGGTAGCTGAGTATGAAGCGGAGTTTCTGCGGTTAAGTCGGTATGCTAGAGGGATTGTAGCTACTGATTACGAGCGGTGTGTCAGATTTGAGGATGGGTTGCGAGATGAGTTGCGAGTGTTGATTGCTCCGCATCGAGAGAGGGACTTTGCAGTCTTAGTGGATAGGGCGCAGATAGTTGAAGAAGTTAAGCAGACCGAAAGACAGAACCGGGACAGAGGTCAGAATAAGAATAAGAGGAGCTATGGGACTTCAGGGTCATCCGGGAATTTTCAAAAGAAACCTAGAGTTGATGGGCCGCGAGGTCAGCAGGTTGCTACGGGAGGACAGTACCGTACTTGTGCTCAGTGTGGGAAGATGCACTCGGGTGAATGTTGGAAAAAGACAGGGGGATGTTTTAAGTGCGGGTCCAAGGACCATATGATTAAGGATTGTCCGATGGATACGGATAGGAACCGCCCAGCAGGTCAGGGTTTTAATCAGGCTGGCAGAGGTGGACAGCAGCTGTCAAGGGGTCGTGGTCCAAATGGCAGAGGTAATGGTTCTGGTAGAGGTCGCGGAACTTCGGGCAGAGGTGGTGGTAACTCTGAGGCTAGACAGCCAGGTCTGGTATATGCGGTTCGTCGGAAGGAAGATAGTGATGCACCTGGTGTTATCACCGGTACGTTCCTTATATCTGGATTACCCTTTATTGCTTTGATAGATATAGGGTCAACTCATTCATTCATCGCTAGTGAAGTATCTGGAACTCTGCATGTGAACTCTGAGACTGTACCTAGGAAGATGACCGTACTTAGTCCTTTAGGGCAGACTGTAGTAGTAGATAAGCTCTTTAAGAAAGTGCCTTTGGAAGTGCAAGGGACGCAGTTTTCGGCTGACTTAATGGAGTTGCCATTCGGGAAATTTGATCTAATCTTAGGCATGGACTGGTTAGTGAAGTATCGTGCTAATGTAGATTGTGTTGCTAAGCGCCTGTCGTTGAGAACCTCTGACGATAGTAAAGTGGTAGTGATGGGCGAGAGACGGAATTACTTGTCAAATGTGGTATATGCCCTTAAGGCAGAAAAGATGGTAAGGAAGGGTTGTTTGGCTTTTCTGATGTTGGTTAGTGCCTTGGAGGTTAAGGAAACAACTGTTGAAGGAGTTAGAACTGTAAGAGAATTCATGGATGTCTTTCCGGAAGAACTTCCAGGGTTGCCTCCGGATCGTGAGGTGGAATTTGGGATTGACTTATTGCCTGGAACGGCGCCAGTATCTATCGCTCCGTATAGAATGGCACCAAAGGAGTTGGTTGAGCTCAAGGCTCAAATCCAGGAGTTACTTGATCGTGGGTTTATCCGACCAGTGTGTCTCCATGGGGAGCACCGGTCTTGTTCGTGAAGAAGAAGGACGGGACTATGCGTATGTGCATAGACTATCGGCAGTTGGATAAGCTGACCATCAAGAACAAGTACCCTTTGCCAAGGATAGACGACTTGTTCGATCAGCTTAAGGGAGTGGCGGTATTCTCAAAGATAGATCTACGGTCGGGATATCATCAGCTTAAGGTGAAGGAAACGAATATCCATAAGACAGCTTTTCGAACAAGATACAGGCATTATGAGTTCTTAGTAATGCCGTTCGGATTGACGAACGCCCCAGCTGCGTTCATGGATATGATGAACTGGATTTTCCAACCCTACTTGGATCTGTTCGTCGTTGTGTTTACAGACGACATCCTAGTGTATTCCAAGTTTGAGGAGGAACATGAGGAGCATCTTCGGATAGTGTTGCAAGTGTTAAGGGAGAGGAAGCTTTATGCCAAATTCAGCAAGTGTGAATTTTGGCTGAAGGAAGTTGCGTTCTTAGGACATGTGGTGTCTGCGGAAGGGATAAGGGTGGATCCTCAGAAGATTGAGGCAGTGTTAGATTGGAAACCACCTAAGTCTGTAGCTGAGGTTCGCAGTTTCTTAGGATTAGCAGGCTACTACAGAAAATTCGTTGAAGGATTTTCATCGTTAGCTGCACCTTTGACGAAGTTGTTGAGAAAGGAGGTACCTTTAGTATGGGCAGATAAGCAGCAAGAGAGCTTTGAGAAGCTTAAGAGGGTTTTGACTGAAGCTCCGGTTTTGATTCAGCCTAAGGCAGGGAAGGATTTTGTGGTATATTGTGATGCTTCTCACACAGGATTAGGATGTGCTCTGATGCAAGACGGGAAGGTTGTCGCTTATGGGTCATGGCAATTAAGGCCACACGAGGTTAATTATCCGACGCACGACTTGGAGTTGGCAGCGGTAGTCTTTGCTCTTAAGGTGTGGAGGCATTATTTATATGGGGAAAAGTCAGTGATTTACACAGACCACAAGAGTCTGAAGTATCTGCTGACTCAGAAGGAGCTAAATCTGAGACAGCGAAGGTGGGTGGAGTTGTTGAAAGACTACGATTGTTCTATAGAGTATCACCCGGGCAAGGCGAATGTAGTGGCAGATGCCCTAAGTCGGAAAGTAGTGTCGAATCTGAGGGCGATGTTTGTACATCTTAGTCTTTATGACGACGGAAGTTTGTTAGCAGAGTTGCAGGTAAAGCCGACATGGTTGAGTCAGGTGAAAGAAAGATAGCTGGTAGATGATGATCTAAGTGTTAAGCTACGGCAAGTGCAGAATGGGGAGTTGGAAGATTATGGTGTTAATAGTGATGGAGTGTTGTGTTTCAAGGGTAAGGTCTGTATGCCGAAGGATGAGGAGCTGAGGCAAAAGATTCTTCAAGAATCGCATAGTAGCCCTTATGCTATGCATCCTGGAGGAAGTAAGTTATATAGAGATCTACGGGATCAGTTTTGGTGGCCTGGTCTTAAGCGGGAAGTTACAGAATTTGTAGGGAAGTGCTTAACGTGTCAGCAAGTTAAGGCTGAACACCAAGTACCTTCGGGATTGCTTCAGCCGATAAAGATTCCGCAGTGGAAGTGGGAGAGAATCACCATGGATTTTGTTACTGGGCTTCCCCTTACGCCTACTAAGAAAGACTCGGTATGGGTGATAGTGGATTGATTGACGAAGTCTGCACATTTCATACCAGTGCGGGTTGATTACTCTTTGCAGAAGTTGGCAAAGTTGTATGTGGCAGAGATTGTGAGGTTGCATGGAGTGCCGGTGTCGATTATTTCGGATAGGGATCCGAGGTTTACATCTCGGTTTTGGAAAGCATTACATCAGGCTTTGGGCGCCAGGTTAGACTTCAGTATGACATTTCATCCACAGTCAGACGGCCAGTCTGAGCGAGTAATCCAAGTGTTAGAGGATATGTTAAGGGGATGTGTGATAGATTTCAGAGGAAGCTGGGAGGAGTTCTTACCTTTAGCGGAATTTGCGTACAACAACAGTTATCAAGCAAGTATTAGGATGGCACCGTACGAAGCGCTATATGGACGGAAGTGTCGCACTCCTACGTGTTGGACAGAATTGGGGGAACGTCAAGTTTTGGGTCCAGAGTTGGTGGCTGAATCTGAAGAAAAGGTTAAGATAATTCGGGCACAGTTGAAGGAGGCATCTGACAGGCAGAAGTCGTACGCAGATCTTAAGCGGAAGGAAATAGAGTTTGTTGTGGGAGATCAAGTATTTCTTAAAGTGTCGCCATGGAAGAAGGTAATGAGATTTGGTCGCAAAGGAAAGTTAAGTCCCAGGTTTATAGGACCTTATCGGGTCTTGAAAAGGGTTGGACCAGTGGCATATCAGTTGGAGTTGCCTTCGGAGTTAAAGCAGATGCACGATGTGTTCTATGTTTCGATGCTACGTCGTTACCGATCAGATCCATCTCATGTAGTGCCAGTTGAGGAAGTGGAGCTAAGACCGGATTTGTCTTACGAGGAAGAGCTGATTCCGATTTTGGAACGGGATGTGAAGGTGTTACGGAGGAAATCAGTTCCTCTCGTCAAAGTGTTATGGCGTAACCATGGATCGGAAGAAGCTTCGTGGGAGCCGGAGGAAGCAATGCGACAGCAATACCCTCACTTATTCTAGCCAGGTAATTTCGAGGTCAAAATTATTTTAAGGGGGTAGAAATGTAATATCCGAGATTTAGGGGTTATGCATTTTTCACTTGAATGTGTGCAGTGGCATGTTGTGTGCTGTTTGTATGTGTTTTAGGAACTTCGGGAACTTTAGAATGTAGGAGAATGCCTTAGAAAAATATTAGATTTTAAGTCTTAAGATGGAGCTAAGCAAGTTAGGCCTTAAGAAAATTTGCTTGAGGATTTAATCACAATAATTCAGTTGGCAAAGTGGTAAGGAGGCGCCACTTAGGGCCTTAAGAAGTGACGCCACAAGCAGTGTGAGGGGGGCTTAGGTTCGAATCCCATGGATAGTCTTTAGGTGACTTTTATTTTGCACTTGTATGGCATGTGACGGTCAAACTTTAATTATGGTAAGGATGGACTTTTTCATTTATGGATAGTAGACTAAGGGAAAAAGGCAAGTGATTAACTTAAGGTAAGGAATCAAGAAGTTTTGGTATGATAAGGGGACATAAGGTTTGAAGTAAGGATTGATGTTTTGGAAATTTTTTTATGGCCTTTTGACCATGTATGTAGACGGCATGGGGGGCTAGGGGGTTGGTTGAATTTTGAAAGGGATTAGGAGGAAATAAGGAGGAAAATGTGGGATTTGTGATGAGAATGTGAGTTGGCCGGCCAAGGGATTTCTTTGATGACCATTTCGGTCATGTGGGTAGAGGGGAGTAGCCGAAATTTTCTTAAGAGGTTTAGGTGTTTATTTTTTCGGGTTTTTTCTTCTTTCTCTAGTGTGGTGCCGAAAGCTTAAGGCCATCAAAGAGCCATTTTGGTCACTTTCTTTTGCCGATTTCCAGCCTTATTCTCTCCTAAACTTTCACCTTTTTCTTTGTAACCAAACCACACCAAAATCTATTCTTTTTCTTCTATTGTTAGACTTTGGCCGGATCATCCATAGACCATAAGGGTCATTTGTTTCTTTTCTTTTCTTTCTTATTTGTTTAAGAGTAAGCCGAATCTATAACCCCTTGCTATTCTTTTCTAAAGCCGAAAGTTCCACTTCATTATCACCTATTGAAACCGATTGCTCCAAAGCACCAAAAGCCTATCATCTTTCTCATCTGAACCGATTTCTCTACTTCAGTTTCTTTTGACGATTTTCTTAGAGGCTATTGACCATTTGCGTTTTGGTCATTCTTTTTCAGAAAGTTTCAGGGTTCTTCTGTAGCGACGTTTAGGGGGGAGATCATTTGGGATTTAAATATCCAAGGGATTTCGACATCTCCAAGGACAAATGATATTTCGGGATCTAGACAATTAAGGTAAGGAGTCTTAATATGCGGCCAAAGGCCATATTGTTTATTAAGGTTGGTCGATTTTGACTATGATCTTATAGGGAGAGTCGACTGTGAAAAAGAAGGAGTGTCAGTATTGATAGTACCGTAATCACTATTATCAGGTGTGTAGCCCTACACTAAATTTTCGATAGATTGATAGTATTAATGTAAGTATGTGTTAATAAGAAATATGTATGGTAAAGGTTGCAGGTACCATTCAGTGGTACATGATATTCAGGTACGTTAAACCCCTAATACTTCGTTAATAATGCTATAAGCATGGATATGAAATGTGTATGATTCCGTTATGATTTTGGGGTATATGGCATGATATCGAAATAATATGTTTATTGCATGGGCATATGGGTGATATTGATAAAGGGGAAGTGTTCCGGTGGTTTTTACCACATTATCCGGTGACTATGTCACATATTCTGTATTCGGTGACTTTTGTCACATATTATGTATCCGGTGACCTCGGTCACATATAATGATTCCGGTGACTTTGTCACAATTATCTGGTGGCCATGCCACAATTTATAAGGGCGATGTGCAGTTGACTGCAGCGACTGCCTTCGATGGTGTGTAGCGGATGGAGGGTCGATTTAGTAATCCCCACGGTGTGATTGGCAGGTACGGGTGGTATGTAGCGGATGGTTATCTAGGTTGGGCTCGGGATTGCATTTCATTTTATATGTACATATGATTATCTAATTTGCTATATTATGGGCTTATGGCTAAATGTGATTTAAATGGGCTTTATTACTATGATCGATTGGGTCTTTAGTGTACTGTTGCACATTGAGTCTGTTGACTCACCCTTCGTGGGATATCTTTTTCAGGTGATACTTAGCGTGATGGACCGGGTCAGCGAGAACTATGTGGTGGCCATTGCTCAACTCAGTATTTCGGTTTTCCCTTTTCATTAAACTTACTATGTTTTCTTTTATTATTTCGGGATTTATTTTGGGTTATGTTTTTGTAATAAGGCCGCTATAAACTGTTGTATTTATACGTTTTAAATTTTTATTCGGCTACGCTCAACTTTAACTAAATAATTAAATATTTTCGATAACCGAATTAAACTGTTTTGACACCTAAATACCTATGGTTTTCAACCTAATAATAAGTTCTAAATTTGGTTCTTCTTTTATATATAATTTTTTCTAAAAACATAGAGTTAACGATTTTATAAGATACAAACTTAAATCACAACCCGGTTTTCAACAAGATCGTACTTCAAATCTATTCTCTTACCACAAAATCACATGTTTTCCAAAACGACAAAACGAGTTTTTTTTTTCTTAAGAAGCATACCAGATCCGGTCGGGGCTTGTGGGTCGGGTTTGGGGTGTTTCAGATGATTTTGTATATTTGGATAACATTATGAAATGTGATAGTAAGAATGAAAGAGCTTTGTATATATGAGACTTTTGAATTGATGAATGTGGCAAATATGGCCAAGTACATGGACCAAAGTATATATGTGATAATTTGCTAAGTGATTTAGATGTGCCAATATATATATGAGTATATAATGCCTTCTATGCTAAGTTTGTTGACTTACTAAGCTTTTGGATAGCTTACTCCATGTGTGCATTTTCTCTGTCTTATAGGTCGTCAAAGCTACTGAAGGCTTGGGACCGTCAAGGATCGTCATCACACTATTCAACTTGTTTATGGTACACTTTGGATATATATATTTTGCTAGATATGACATGTATAGGCTAGTCTTTTGTATATGTAAATGAAGTGAATTTGGCCATGTGATTTGGCTAGTTATATGTTGGTATTATGTCTAAATGAAAGTGATATATGAAGTATATCTTAGTATGGTTGAAGCACATGAATTGGTCAAGTTTTTGGGTAAGCATTTGGATGAATTATACTTGATATACATATGTTTTGGTCTTAGAAGTTGGCATGATTGAAATGGATATTGAATGGTTATTTTGGTTGTCTAGTATGCATGAAATGTGTTGATAAATATTGCTTGTAGGTGAGACCCATGTGGGTGGCATTTTGGCCTTGAAAATGGCCTATAATGTCACACGGTTGTGACACACGGGCGTGCCTAGTGACCGTGGGCGTAAGTCAGTATATGGCCTAAGAGCACACGGCCACGGCACATGGACGTGCCTGGTAGCCGTGTGGTTTTGACAGGATCGACCACGGCCAAAGTACACGGGCGTGCTTGGTGGCCGTGGAGCAGAGGTCAATTTCGACCACGGGGAGGACACACGGGTGTGTCTATCAGCCGTGGGAGGCACACGACCTATCCACATGGGCGTGTAAGTCCTGAAACTTATAAAAGTTTTAATTTTCCATGAAATTTTGTATGTGTATCGGTTTAGTCCCGACCCGGTTTATAAGCATGTTTTAGGTCTCGGTGACCGTATTAAGGGACATTATGTTTGAGATTGATGGATGAATGTATGAACTACTGAAAATGTTTCCGATTGGTCTGGTAACGTCTTTAACCCTAGTCCGACGACGGATACGGGTTAGGGGTGTTACAATTTTTGTATACGATTTATGGTTGTATGCATTCATGTGATATTATGCTGCATGGGGGACAGGATTACTAATACGGAGGAAGTTCTGTTTGGATCGCATAGTCGCTTGACGACTGTGGATCCAACTGTTGGCTTTAAGCCGGTTATATGATTGGCAGCTCTATTGCAATATTGGTTAGTGCACCAACAGGTGCTACATAAGGAGTGTAGGGTTGGGTGGGTCGATTAAATCCCCACAGGAGTGCAGGGTTGGACAGGAGACGGAGTGCAGGGTTGGTATGGGCATTAATGCATTGCATATAAGGATTTTAATATTGAGGTGGGCTTTGGCCTAGATAAATATGATATGTGACAGTTGATATGGGTTAAGGCCCAACCGAGGCTATTTTGGGCTAAGGCCCAATTGCCACTGTTCCTGTAATAGGCTTAAGCCAGATTGATTTGATGCATGCCTTATGACCGACGAGGGTTGTACATACTGAGCTTTCGTAAACTCAACCCCTCTTGTTAATTTTTCTCAGGTAATCCTCAGTAGGTGGTTCGATGTACTGGAGGACTCGGAGGTGGCCACACTACGAGCAGGTTTGAATTTTAGTATTCTATTATACTTTATTTAAATTATTTTCTTATTGGGTTGTAATAAGGCCTCTCTTAAATTCTGGTTTTTAATTTAGGATTTTTAGTTTATTCTGATTTATATCTGCTAAAAGTTGAACACGCTCTTTCCCAAAACGATAACTGTTTTCTAAACACTACGTTTCTACAACCCAATTTTTGGATAACACGCCTTCGTAAATGATTATTTTGAATTGAGCTTCCTCAACAACGAGGTTTTGAAATTAATAACGTTTAATAAACAAACGCAAACTGAGACTTTAGTTTTTAAATATTAAGAAGGGTTTTCAATGAAACCACGGTTTTCGAAAAACACCTCAATGTGACACGCCAGATTCGAGCCTAACTTCTGGGTCGGGTTTGGGGTGTTACATTTAATAGTATTAGAGATCGGTTGCAAAACTCGGGCTATGAAATGGGATCTAGTTTCTATTTTAAAGATGTTTACAAATGATTTTGAAGAGTTTTGGGAGATTTTTGTGTGGCACACCGAGTCTCCGGCGTCAGATCAAGTAAGTTCTCCTGATACTGAAATCTGTTTTAAACTGTTATACTGTAGATAGTTACTTGGTTTACTTTAGATGGTAGACTACAATGAGACTCTTAGTTAGAGTAAAACTGAGGCCCGTAGGAGACTAAAATTGTAGTGAGCTTGCGATTGCGAAAACAACTCTTAACTACTACTTCCATAAAACATTTGTTTAAATACTGGAACTATGAGCTAAATTCATAAAATTTCTAATTCAGATAATATGCGAGGTGATAATGAGCGCTAGAAGGGGTGCAAGAGGCCGTGGTAGAGGTCGTGGAAATGTTAGGGCTAGGTCTTCGGCGTCAGACCACATGCCCAATGTCGAGGCGAGAGAAGACCAAGTTTACCAGCAACCGAGACATGGTCGTTTGACCGAGCGGCTGGGGATGATGCACTGTCCCAGGCGATGCTTCGTATTTTAGAAAGAGTTGCTGGGTCTGTTTGGCCTAGTACCGTTATTGGGGGTCATGGGTTAGTTATGGAACGACTCCGGTCTAATGGAGCAGAGGACTTCAGGGGAGTTTCTGGGGTGGTCCCAAGTGTGGCAGAGTACTGGTTAGAGGCCACCGAAAGAATTATGGATGACCCCAACTGCACGCTGGAACAAAAGTTAAGTGTGCTGTGACCTTCTGAGGGATGAAGCCTACCAGTGGTGCCTTACGGTAAAAGAGGGTACCCTGTCTGACCGATTGACCTGGGAATTCTTCAAGTCCACATTTCAGGGAAAGTATGTGGGCGCTAGCTATGTCGACGCTCGTAGGAAAGAATTTTTGAATCTGGTTCAAGGTGACAGGTCTGTGGCTGAGTACGAGGCAGAATTTTTGCGACTTAGCTGGTATGCTCAAGGAATTGTGGAAACGGAGTATGAACGTTGTGTTCGGTTCGAAGATGGCCTTATGGACAGTCTTCGAGTGTTGATAGCTCTACAGAGGGAGTGGGACTTTGCTGCATTAGTATAGAAAGCTAAGATCGCTGAGGATGTGAAGCGCTCTGAGCACTTAAATAGGGAAAGAGAAAGGGGTCGAAATAAGAGGCATTCTAAACATTCCGATCCTGATCAGAGATTTAAAAGAAGGGCTAGAGTAGATGGCCAGTCAGAGCTGGGCCCCCTGTTGCTACTACTGGGTTACCACTTTGTGCTACTTGTGGGAAAGGTCATGTGGGTGAGTGCTGGAGAAAGACAGGGGCTTGTCTGAGTTGTGGTTCCATGGAACATCGTCTCAGAGAGTGTCCCAAAAGACCGGATCAGAGGCAGGCTTTCGGTAGGGGTAATGTACAGCCACGAGGGGTGGACAGCAGCCACCTAGAGGCCGTGGGCATGCCAGGGATGGAAACAGTTTGGGCCATGGAGATCTAGGTAGAGGTGTTGGTCTTACGGAGGCAAGGCAGCCAGCTTTGGTTTATGTAGACGTCGCCGAGAGGACGGAGACGCTCCAAATGCGAATACTAGTACGTACTTTACCTATAATATGCTATTTACCTAATTTGCAATTAGAACTAGAGTGCGCAACGGAAGAGTAGTGGTATAACCGCTATGTGTGACTATTAGATAGTTGGAAATTTCGAGGACAAAATTTCTTTAGGGGGTAGAATTGTAACATCCCAGAAATTAGGGGTTGTATTTCTCTGCATAATTTTATGTTGTGCTTATTTGGCCTGTTATTTGAGTAAGTTTGGGGGTCTTATAGAGGCTTGGGTTCGAGGTTGAGCCTTGGAAAAATTTTGGTTTTTGGCCCTTTAGTGGAGAGGGCTACTGAAAGTAAGAGTCAAGTAAAATTGTGTGCGTTAGGGGACACAAGTGGAGCACATGGTGGAGTGGTTTTGGCGTCATTGGCAGAGTAAGGAGAGAAGGGGTTCGAATCCCACAGATGGCAAATTGAAGGCTTTTATTTTGCTCAGGAAAAGACAAGAGGTTGTGTTGGAATCAAATACTAATGGAGAAGTGTTTGAATTGGTCAAGGTTGTTGGGTGAATTTGAATGAGAGATGGAGAGTGAATTAAGGATGGATTCATGGAGAAAATCGTGGGATAGGGGAGAATGATAGTGTTGGCCGAATTTGGGAGTGTTGCGGGAGGAAAATTTCAGCTGAGGGGTGTGTGTGATGCAAATTCGGCTTGGGGGATCTTTAGAGAGCATTTTCAGGTTTTAACTCTTTTTGGCATTCTCGTATTCTTTTCTTTATCCTGAGTGTTGTGTAAGTGGTCTTTTGATGCCTTCGGGATTAAGTGAGAGCAAGTTTAGTGCCAAAATCTCTAAGAACTCCTTTTCTTTTCTCATTTGTCCCTTACCGAAATTGCAATCCTTTTCTGAGAACAAGTTCCCTTTTGTTGTTGGTCGAATTCAATCTTCCTTCTTTCTCCTTTATTTCTCTTCTGTTAAGCTGTTTCTCCTTCATTTTTCTGTTAAGTGCCATATTGGTAAGCTTCACTTTCATTCTTTTTCTCCTCTATCCTCATCTCTCTTCTCCTTATCATTCGTTTTACTTCTTTACCTTAAGCCGTAACTACACTTACACCTTCTTATTTTCTCCTTAGGCTGAATCTTTGAGGGTCGAACATTGTTCTAAGCAGCCTTGAGTTTCTTCTATTCGTTGGTAAGAGTGCCTACAACCGAATATAGGTTTGCTATCTATCCTCTCTTTCTCGTTTGGGTTCTCTAAACTGAAGGGCTGGTTCTATAGTTGTTGTAGAGTAGCGTTCTAATGTGCTCTTTTTGTCTATCAATGCTAGGGACTCAATTTCTCTAACCTCAAAATAAGGCCGATTACCTTGTTGTTTAGGAAGATTGTATCATGTGGAAAGAAAAGCTTGTTTAGTTGAGTACATCAATATGTCGATTTACATGAAGTAGAGGCTAACTATTAATCAATTGTTTCATAGGTGCCTTGCAAGGTTTCAAATCACACTCGCAATACAGGTGTGTACTCACATCATTCCAACTATAGATCGACAAATGCCGAAAAGCCGAAATACCGACAAGTGATGCCATACGAGCGTGCGATCGCATGTGTGGTGGACCGAGCCCACAAATATAGGCGTAAGACGCATGAGGTCACCATGAGCGTTCTCATGGGCTTATGACGTTTTGGGCCACGTTTAGCTGAAATGGGCTGAATGGGCCCAACGCGAGTAAATTTTGTGGACGGATAGGAAATAAGGAGCCGGCCATTGTGATCACATGGCCAAAGGCAGTTTTGGGCCGAATGGGCCATACGAGAGTGTGGGAACACTTGGGCCGAGTTTTGGGCTTTGGGCCCAAATACACCGTTTTGATTAAATTGTCATCTTGTCGCTTGAGGTGACTGTAGACCTTCAGAAAGGGCGTAAAATTACTAAAATACCTCTGGTGGGTAAAATTACTGAAACACCCCTAGAGGGTAAGATGACGGTTATGCCCCTGAAGGGAAAAATGACGAAAATGCCTTACATGTTTTATGATTATTTTTGTATAGGATTTACGGTTGTATGCATTCATGTGATAATATGCTGCATGGGGGACGGGATTATTGATACGGAGAAAGTTCTGTTAGGATCGCATGGTCGCTTGACGACTGTGGATCCACCGTTGGCTTTAAGCCGGTTATATGATTGGCAGCTCTACTGCAATATTGGTTAGTGCTGCAACTGATGCTACATAAGGAGTGTAGGGATGGGTGGGTCGATTAAATCCCGAAAGGAGTGCAGGGTTGGACAGGAGACGGAGTGCAGGGTTGGTAGGGGCATTAATGCATTGCATATATGGATTTTAATATTGAGGTGGGCTTAGGCCCAGATAAATATGATATGTGACAGCTGATATGGGTTAAGGCCCACCCGAGGCTATTTTGGGCTAAGGCCCAATTGCCACTGTTCCTGTAATGGGCTTAGGCCAGATTGATTTGATGCATGCCTTATGACCGATGAGGGTTGTACACACTGAGTTGTCGTAAACTCAGCCTCTCTTTTTAATCTTTCTCAGGTAATCCTCAATAGGCGGTTCGACGAACTAGAGGACTCGGAGGTGGCCACACTACGAGCAGCTTTGAATTTTAGTATTCTATTCTATTTTATTTAAATCATTTTTTTATTGGGTTGTAATAAGGCCTCTCCTAAATTTTGGTTTTTAATTTGGGATTTTTAGTTTATTATGATTTATATCTGCTAAAAGTTGAAAAACACGCTTTTTCCCAAAACGATAACTGTTTTCTAAACACTACATTTCCGCAACTCAATTTTTGGATAACACGCCTTCGTAAATGATTATTTTGAATTAAGCTTCCGCTACAATGAAGTTTTGAAATTAATAACGTTTAATAAACAAACACAAACTGAGACTTTATTTTTTAAATAACAAGAAGGGTTTTCAATGAAACCACGGTTTTCGAAAAACACCTCAATGTGACACGCCAGATTCAGGCCAACTTCTAGGCCGGGTTTAGGGTGTTACACTTACAACAGACCCCAGTGTCACAACATGATTAGTCTGCTAGGGATCTCGCGACATAGAACCCCTGTGTCGTGATATCACTGTAAATTTTTACATGGTCGAGTTGACCCGTTTACGCAACTTGGCCGAATAACCATTATTATACCCAATTTTTAACCCTAAAAACACTCTTTTTAAACATAAAAACCATCCCCTTACTATAATCTAACCTTATTCTAACACCCAAGCTCTTTTAAAACCCCTTGAAAACCTTTAAATCTTAAAACCTCTTTTCTCTTTAGACCCTAAATCTCAATCCTTCATTCCAAATTCAAAAAAGCTACAGTGGAAGGAGTTTTCATTGATAAAACAAGGAGGAAGTGCAAACAAGTTCAAAGAAAGTTGAGGTTCAAGTATTCTCAACCTTTTTTTACTGTTTTATTGATTACTATTCTTATCATTGTTTGAAACATTGCCTATAATATGCCTCCTAGAAAGAACAAGAGAACTCATATTCCAGAAGCACCCCATGTTTTTGACCCTGTACGGTTCCACCATTTGAATGTTGAGAAATATTTTCATGAGTCACAAGGAAAACCATTGGTTTAGGAACGAGGGTTCAAACCCTATATGGCTCTTTGCAAGGAAATTTGGACTTTGGTCTGATATCATCATTGGGAGTGATTCTGTGTCACCTCTAATAAAAATGCGGTGGTTCCTATAGTCCATGAATTTTATGCCTCACTCAAGCATTAGATAGTGCGAGATGAGACGAGGGTATATGTGACTTCTGTCACAGTCCAAGGGAAGGAAGTACCACTATACCCTGGTGGTATTTTTGAATTTTATGAAATCCCATTTTATGAAAAAGATTATATTAATGAAATTGACATAGATATGGAGGAGGTCATAAAGTATTTGACTCAAGGTAGGGGGTCTCGAACTATAAACCAGATATGTAAATGCCAACAAATTTTAATTAGGCAATCATGTTTTCGGTTTCCAAAATGTGGATGCAATTCATTGGTACTAGGATTGCACCCGCATTAAATGTTTCTAATGTTAATGTTTTTCGAGTTGTTTTGTTATATGGCATCTTGTTGTGAAAACAAATTTGTGCAGGGTATTTGATTGTTCGCGAAATGAAACAATGTGTGCAGAGCCAGAAAGCTGGAGTTTTCTTTCCTCATTTAGTGACAGCGTTATGTCGAAGGGAAGAAGTGCCCACGAGCGAAAATGAACAATTCATGAAGCCAACACAGAGCATAATCAGAGATACATTGTATACACAGTACATTGAGCTTCAGCGCAAGTAAATTACTGAATCAACGAAGGAAAGAAAAGATAGATATTTCAGCCTTGTTAAAAAAGAAAAATAGTCGAGAATAAGAAAAGGAGCCCGTGGAAGCATAGAAGTGAAACTCAAGGGTATGATCAGATGGATGCAAGAAACAAGACCTGTGCTTCAAGAATTTGACAGAATAAACGGGCTACAAAACCTAATTATCCTTCAAATATGTTTGGTCCAATATAGACTCAACATGTCAGAGAAGGCGTGGGGCTGATTTCGAGGAGGAAGGAGTTGCCTAGGAGTATCCTAGGATAGAGGATGAATATGAAGCAGCATTTGAACCGTAATATTTGACTCCAAAAGGACCTGTAATTCACAGCCCGAGCTGGCAATCACATTTAAAAGGTGGGAGCTCCCATAAAAAATATAGCTCGGGAAAAGGCAATGCACCTATAGAGCAAATGCGCTTCCATCCTATAGATGATTCAGAGGATGATTGAGTTTTACTTTTGTTATTTTTTTTAAATAAAAACTTGTATTAATTCTTGGATACTTTTAGTTTTAACTTTGTAGGAGTAGGACTAATAGTAGTTTTTATTATTGCATCTTGTTTAAGTTTTCCTTGTTGGAACCCAACACAAAGGAGACACAAACGATTTGAGCTTAACACGATCAAATGAGGAAGCATATATATAAGTTGATGGTTAAATTGTGAAATAAATGAAAAATATGGGCTGCTAGGGACTTAATTGAAATTCGGCTAGCATGGGTATAAGTTGAATTTCATGAATTTTCATTTTTTTGAGTTAAGGACTAAATTATAAAAATGTTGAAATATTAAGGGTAAAAGTGTAAAGTTTCTATAATGTGTAATTTGTACTAAATTGAATTGATTGATGATTAAATAAGCAAAATTTGATATTATATAGATTAAGAAAAGTGAAATTCAAATTTAGATCGGGGGAAAAACAATGTGTTGGATTAGTCGATCCACTTTTTCATTTTTACATTCGAGGTAAGTTCGTATGTAATAAGTATTATATTATTGTGTTTTAAATGTTTTAATATTGAATTAATTGTGAATACGACCTTACGAATATGTTTGATGACGATTCATCAAATGTGAAATCCCGATTGAACGTTAGGAATAGATTAGGATAGAAATGATATGTCATTAGGGGTTATGTGATTTGGGTGCTGGTTCGTATGTCCTACCGGTGGCTGAGTTATCTGGCATGTGTTACGGATTCTCGTCAGCTTGTGTGAGCAGCACCGTGTAGTTTCGTCATGACTGTCAGCTTGAATGAGCAGACCCGTTGATAGCTCGAGAGTGAGCATTTTATGTGATATGGGATTGAGATAGCTTCAGTTATGTATGTGGCACCTAGGGTGCGAGATTCCTGAGTATCCGATAATATTCCAAATGGTTCAACGGGTATATCAAAGATACAAATGAGTATAAGATTTATACGAGATGGTACAGGTATGTACATGAACTGTACAAGCATTGAATTGATGAAAGTTGTGAAATTCATATTTAACCTTGAAAATGAAAATGTGATAGGTTGTATATCATTATGAATTATACCATGATATGTTAACTTGTTTGAATTGTGTTAGTATGGTAAGATGAGTTTATTATTATATGAACTTACTAAGCTTTATAGCTTACATTGTTTATTTTTCTGTGTTTTATAGTGAATTTAAAGCTAGCTCAAATTTGGGAATCGTTGGAGAACTCATCATACTATCAAGCTATCACTTTGGTACTTTTGAGTTTATGTTTTGGTTATAGGGCATGTATAGGAACTTTGGTCATTTTGGTATATAATTTGGTAATGAATTTAATCATTTGAAATGGCTTGTAAATGTTAAGTGTTTGGTTTGGTATATAGCCATGAAAGTTGGCTTATTTTGGTTGATTTGGTTGTGTATATATATGTAAATGTCCTTTGACTTATGTTGATAATTGCTATGCAAATGCTTGTGCTGAATGGTTGATAATTGAGAATTTATATGCTTGTGTGTTTTGGGAAAAAATGATGCATAATTGTAAGATGCCATTTAGGTGATTTGTGATTGTGAGTTTAGCATGAATGAAATGGTCAAATTTGATACTTGTGTGTATTGTGGTTAATGGTATGAAATTATTATGAATTAAGCTTGGGTGGAGTTGAATTAAATGCCTATTTATGCCATGTTTTGTGCCATTTGGTTTGGTGTAGGTGTATGTAAATTTGGGTGGCAAAATGGCTTGGTAAATAGCCTATTTTTGTCCACATGGGCAGAGACACGGGCGTGTGTCTCAGCCGTTGTGATAATCGGTCAGGTTACACGGCCGTGTATCCCCTGATGTGGAATTAAAAATCAAGTCAGTATGCTCCACACGGCCTAGCACACGGGCGTGTGACTTGGCCGTGTGACATAAGTCAGTATACCCTACAGGTTTGGCACGGCCTAGCACATGGCCTGGCACACGTGCATGTGGTTGGCCGTGTGACCCAAGTTAGGGAGTTACACGGGGTCGGACACGGGCTGGGAGACGGCCATGTGATCCCATTTCAAATATCCACATGGCCTGTGACACGGGCGTGTCTTTGGCTGTGTGAGACACACAGCCGGGCCACACGGGCGTGTGTCTGTTATAGTTTGAAAAATTTTCTAAGTTTTGTAAAAATTTCTTGAGTTATCGGTTTAGTCCCGAACCATCTCAAATGTATGTTTTGGGCCTCATAGGCTCATATTAGGGACATTATGAATGAATGTGAATGTTTTATATTTGAAATGGAAAATGTATGAGAAATGTTTGTTTAATTGTGTAATAAGCTCGGTAATGCTCCGTAGCCCTATTCCGGCATTGAATACGAGTAAGGGGTGTTACATAAGGCTTTGTTTAGAACACATCTAGAGCCAAAAAGCTGACCTATTTGTTTTTCACATTTAGTACCAATTTTTGAGCTTGTTGACACTTCTTGATGAACCTCATTACAAACCCCAGGACGAGAAATGTTAATTTGTATTTGCCCTTTTTCTTTGGTCTTACATTGCATGACTATAGAAGTTTGTCCATACGTATTAGGGGTTAAGTAGATACACCACGACGGAGTTTGTAAAAAAATAGAGTGAAATAGGAAAGATTGGTGTGATCCAGAAACTATAAGTTAGCCTAATGTACGAAATAAAAAGAAAAATCCAAAGAGGAAATCAACACGAATAGAAAAAGTCATAAACTAGCAAAAAAGCATTCATGAGTGATATGTATTGCAAAAGGGAAAAGTCATAAAGTCACAAAAGAAAGAAAAACTTGTTCATTAGTGCACAAAAACTCCTAATGCTAGTCGCAGTTACTATGTCATGCTATGACTTCCTATATATGGAGAGACAAGGAAAGTGAGGAAAGGAAAAATAATGTAGCAGTCCGATTTAGACCCTAATTGGAACAGTGGGTTTAGGGTATCTTGAGATGTTCAATCCGGGCGAATCATTCAGATTCTCGAGGATATGTTGAGATGTTGTATTCTTGAGTTTGAAAGTACATGGGAAAAGCTTTTGCCATTGATTGAATTCGCGTATAATAATAGTTTTAAATCAAGCATTAAAATGGCACCATACGAGGCTCTTTACGATCGTAAATGCAGAACTCCATTGTAGTGGACTGAACTTTTTGAGAATAAGATTCACGGGGTTGATTTAATTAAAGAAACTGAGCAGAAAGAGAAAGTGATCCGTGATAGTTTGAAAGCAGCGTTAGATCATCAGAAGTCTTACGCAGATTTG
Source organism: Gossypium australe (assembly GCA_005393395.2). Classification (NCBI taxonomy): domain Eukaryota; kingdom Viridiplantae; phylum Streptophyta; class Magnoliopsida; order Malvales; family Malvaceae; genus Gossypium; species Gossypium australe. The sequence continues at coordinate 78,590,662 of CM016625.1, read as the reverse complement.
AAACAGAAAGATATTGAATTTGAGATCGGTGATAAAGTGTTTTTAAAAGTGTCTCCGTGGAAGAATATACTTCTCTTCGACAGAAAAGGCAAATTGAGTCCGAGGTTTATCGGGTCATATGAAATTATTGAACGTATTGGGCCAGTTGCTTATAGATTGTTGTTGCCACCTGAGCTAGAGAAGATTCATAATGTGTTTCACATATCGATGCTTAGATGATACAGATCCGATCCATCACTTGTGATTACCCCTACTAAAGTTGAGATTCAGTCTGATCTATTGTATAATGAAGAACTAATTCGAATTCTAGCACGTGAGATCAAAGAGTTGAGAAATAAGAGAATTTATTTAGTGAAAGTATTATGGCCCAAACACGGAGTTGAAGAGGCTACATGGGAGCCTGAAGATGTTATGAAAGGGTAATATCCGAATCTATTCATTGGTAAGATTTTTGGGGATGAAAATCCCTAAGGGGGAGAATTGTAACAGTCCGTTTAGACCCTAGTTGGAACAGTGGTTTCGGGACCACAAATCTGAGGTCAGAAAAATATTTTAATATTATTTCCGTGTTTACATATGTGATTAAAGATGTGTGAAAATTTTATCGTTTGTGTGTCGATTTGTGAAAAAGGATTTAATCGTATAAAATGCAAAAGCTGTGTGCTAGTTGTTAAAGTGCTTAATTGGCATGGATTCTTAAATGAGAAGTCCTTATGTTGTTATTAAACCATTAATAGATTGGATGGACAAAAATGCCTAAGGTTAGTGGATTTTAAATGTTTATAATGAGGCTATTTTAGTAAATGGTTTATTAAATTATTTATAATAAAACAAACATGAAAAATGGTCTTATATGATCATCCATTGCCAGAAAATACTAAGGAAAAAGAAAAGAAAAAAAGAGTTTTAGGGTTCGACACTAAGTTCGGCTAATTGAGGTATGATTTTTGATCGTTTTTGATAATTTTTATGTTTTTGTGATCGTTGCTTCGTGTTTTAGCTAGCCCATGTCCTAATTTTTGAGTTTCTTGGTGAGTTTGTAAAATGCCATTGGTGAATGCTTGAGCTTGGTGATAGTTGATGATGAATAATGAATAATTGTTGATAAATTTTAATGTTTTGTAAAGTGATTTTTGACGAAAATGTCAAAAATGGGCTAAATTGTGAAAATGAGAAATTGAAGGACTAAAATGTGAAATAAATAAAATATGTGGACTTGTATGAACATGAGGAAGATTCGGCCTAAGCATGGTATAATGAAATTACAGGTATTTTGTGATTTTATGAAATAGGTACTAAAATGTCAAAATGTGCAAATGTGAGGGCTATTTTGTAAAATACCCTAAATATGTGTATTTGGATTGGATTGAATGAATTGATGAATGAAAGTGTTAAATTTGAATATGTATAGATCAAGAAAAGAGGAATTCGGATTTAGATCGAGGCAAGAATAAGGTGCTCGATTAATTGACTTGTATCGTGTTTCTACGTCTGAGGTAAGTTCGTGTATAATACGAATTGTCTTAATTATGTTTATACGTTATGTAATGATTGAAAATGTGGTTGATAAGTTAGTAATGCTAAATATGAGATTGAGAGATGTGGCACTAAGTGTGCATAAATAAAATTGATACAGTGGTGAATGGCATTATGTGTGCAAGATAAAGGAAGCATCGACTATATTAATTGGCACTGTGTGTGCGATACTGAGTCAAATTAAGTTTAATGTAAAGGCACTAAGTGTGCGATGATATTAAAGATTCGGCTAAGAAATTGGCACTAAGTGTGCGAGTAAATCGAATGGTTAAAGAAGATCGAACGAATTGTGGTATTGAGCATTTAGTAGCAAAAGTGATCGTTAATTAGGTGATGGTACAGGTATGTACGGAACCTATGTGGTTGATGATATTGTATACAGGATAAATGGATGATCATGTGAGTATTGACTATGGATGAGATTGTGTATTATTATGTATTATTGTGAATTACACCATGTGATAGTTAATATTGTATATTGAATTTGAATTGTTGAGTTAAATGTGTTATATTACGAACTTACTAAAGCTTCCCGAAATTGGGCCTAGTAGAATTGGGCCCAATGGGCCTTAGGCGTAGGAGCGTTTAAAATTTTTTTTGGGAGCAAGCGAACGGCATTAACACAAGTTGGACCTACTAAGTGAGTGATTTTGGAAGGCTAGGGCGCTTCTATGAAGTCCTGGGATCAAACTTGGGCTTGGGAAAAAAATTGTTTTTAGGTGAATAAAACCCTGGGAGTTAGTAAGTAGGCTTTAAGAATAAAATGTGGAGAAAAATGACACAAGTGGAGTGTGTGGTGTAGTGGCAAAGTGACGCCACATAAGAGACAAGGGGGTGACGCCACAAGGAAGGAAGGAGTCCAAGGTTCAAGTCTTGGCACTTGTATTTCCTTTTATTTTATTTTTTTAAGTGAATTTAGACTTTGGCCCATAGGTTTATATTTAGTTGCGCATGATTTTAGTCACAAGAGGAGCTAGTGGCTTGGTGGCAAGTGGCGTGTTGAGCTATCTATGATTGGAGAGAAAACATACCTTGGTGGGCGTTGGGCATAGGTGTGCTCGGAGCGTGGATTAACAGGTTCTGATTCCTATTAGATCTAGAGGGTAATCACCAATAGTAGCAAAGAAAGGGCTACTGGAACGTGAGGTACACGGTAAGTGTACGGTGAGGTTTCAGTTTTTGATAAGTATGCGTTAAATCTTGGTTAATCGCTAGTAATGTCGATTGTAGAGTCGTGACTAAGGGATTTGTAGTGCGCATGGTTACCAGGTGTGTACAAACACTACACACACGATATCGGTAATGTCGAAAAGTTGAAAAGCCAAAAGTGGCTAAATGGGCCCGGTGGGCCCTGAGGCTAAGAATTGATGAAATGGTTTGGTTGGTTATACGAATTTAATTAGTCATGCATGATACATGAATTGGATTTGTTTTGGGCCTAATAGGCCATATGATGAGATTTTGGCCTAATGGACCGTAAGGGTGTGATTTGGGCTTGATGGGCTTATGGGGACGTAGCCATGTATGTTAGGGTTTATGAACCTTAGGCCTAGTTTGAACAACTCTTAAATTCCATAAGACTTAATCTAATTAACCATGTCTGTGAACAAGTCGCAAGGTTGGAGTGTGGCAACGGGCGCACGCATGTCTAGGATTGGATCTAGGAAGAGCTTGGTACTTAAGCGGCCCTAGTGGCCCACCTCCTCTTTTCTGGAATCCTACCTGGTGCGTAGTGTCTGTTCACTTTAGCCCAGAGGACTTGTTGATGGGTCAAAGTTCATAGCTAAAACCCGAAAGGGACCAAATACCCTTATACTTGCAAAATTCCTAAAATACCCATATATTCGTAAATTACTAAAATACCCCTATATTTGTAAAGTACCAAAATACCCCTGGTTTGCAAAACTATCGAAATACCCCTGGGTAGTGAAATGACAAAAACACCCCTATGTGACGAATATGAGTTTATGGATGTTACTCATATGATATTCTGCTTAGGATGCATATGGTACGGAGGAAGGTTTGTGGATCGCATGGTCGTATGGTATGGATCCACCGGTGGCTTTAAGCCCAATATATGTGATTGAGCAGCTTTGCTGCAACGTTCGGTAGTACCACAAACGGGCTATCCTTGGTGTGTAGCGGAGGGGTGGGTCGAGCTAGAATTCCCCACAGGAGTCATAAGGTTGGAAGGGAAATGGTGTGTGTAGCGGATGGATTTTTGGGGTGGGCTTTGCATTATTTGTTTATAAATGATACAATATGATATGATATGATGTCATTGTGGGCTAAAGCCCAAGACCACCAATTTTGATAGGCTTAGGCCCAATGTGAATATTTGTAAGTGATTTGATTGCCAAGGGTTGTGCACACTGAGTTTCGAAACTCACGCCCCTTTAATTTAATGTTTCAGGTAATCCCGAATAGACGACTCAACGTGGGAGAGGACTCGGAGATGGCCACACTACAAGAGGCTTGAATTTTCATTTATTTGTTTCAAAATACAAGTTTTTATTTACTTAATTTTCGGTGGATGTAATAAGGCATTGTACTTCGTTTTGACTTCAGATTTATTTTGGGTTTTGAGATTAATTTTTTAATTTAATTATTAAACCTAAGTAAGCTCTTATGTTTAAACTTGGTTTCCGAATTACTTAAAACAATAAAATGGGCTTTTATATTTAATTAATAAGACTCAAAGATTTTGGGCTTTTGGGCCTTAAACTTTTAATTAGCAACACCGTTTTGAATTGTGCCTTTAATGTGACATTCCAGATTCGGGCCTAACTTCTAGGCCGGGTTTGGGGTGTTACAAGCTTACTGTGTGAAGTTTTTCTCTGTTTTACAGTGTTATTAAAGCTAGCTCGAATCCAGAGATCGTCAGCAACTCAATCACATTACCGGCCATCTATTTTGGTACTTTTGGAAGTTGTATATTTGGTATATGGCATGTATAGGCTAGTGATTATGGTATGCTTTGAGATGAATAAATCTTGCCATGTGATATGGCTTGATAGTTAAATGAATTTTATATGTGTTTTGGATATGTGAAAATGATAATTATAAGGTGAAAATGTGATGTTGTGTAAATGATTATTTTGGTATGTTTTGGTGATATGTAAGTGGTATGTTTCATGCTTGAATTGGTTGATAGGAATGATGGTTAAAATGTATGTTTTGGATGCATTTAAGATATGAATTTGGTATGGCTTGATGATTGTAGGAGTGACCCAATATTTGGGTGGCAAATTGGCTTTTCAAATGACCTATATTTTCCCACACGGTTGAGCACACGGGCGTGTGGCTCAACCGTGGCTCTTAAATTTATAATTTGAAACAAGTCAGTCTTACACACTGGCCAGACACACGGGCGTGTGATAGGCTGTGTTAGTTCAGTTAGTGTTGCCCACGGGTCAAGCACACGAGGGTTGTAACACCCCAAATTTGGGCCTAGTAGGATTGGGCTTATTGGGCTTTGGGGGTTTGGGTCTAAAATTTTTTTTAAGTGAGCGAGAAAATGACAATTGGTATGTGAGCTTTGAGGGTTAATGAATTTGGAGTGTTTAGGGGTGTTGGAGATGTCCTGGGATCAAGTAAGGGTATAGGAAAAATTTTGGTTTAAGCCCCAAGGGAACCGTGACTTCAGTTAGTAGGCCTTTTAAATAAATGAAGAAGAAAAATGACACAAAAAGCTTGTGGTGTAGTGGCAAAGTGGCGCCACTTAGGGAGCAGGGAGGCGGCGTCATTAGCAGGCAAGGGAGACCAAGGTTCGAGTAGTGGCATGGTTTTTTATTGGAGTGTTTATTTTGCAGATTGGACGGCCAGAGTTTGTGTTAGATTTGAACTCTTGCATTGGAGAGTTTGAATTGGTCTTGTGAGATGGTTATGGAGGAAATTTAGGATGAGATTGAGGAGTTATCAGGGAGAAAAGTTAGGAGATGAGAAGTGTGAAGAGTTGGTGCTGAATGGGACTTTGGGGGAAGGTAGTTTAGGCTTTTGGCTATAAAAGGGGGGTGCCGAATTCCTTGGAAAGGTTCCTTGGGTTTTCCATTACTTTTCTTTTCTCCCCCTCGTTCTGTTTCTTCCGTTGTCGAATTCTTCCATTGCCGAAAAACCATCATTCCTTTTTGCCGAAATCCCTATTGGTGTTGCGTTCTTCTTCTTTCTCTGAAATCTGAATACTCCCATATAATCGAATAGCCCTATCTTTTTGCTAATTCCTTGTTGTTCTTCCTCCATTACAAATCAGTTGCTGTTATCTACTCTTAATTAAGTTTTAAAAGCCAGATCTCGTTCAATAGCTATCTAGGCCGCAGGATCAAAGGTTGGATTTGGTAAGTACTTAGTCAACCTCCTTTAATGTGTTTTGGTAAAAGCTGGAGGGCTATCTAACTCTTTATTGTCGTTAACCTTATATTAACAAAGGTAGGGTTCAAAGATCGCAAGCGTGGTAAGGATCGCTAGCAAGTGGTAAGTGTACTCGTCTCAATTGTGGATTAGTAAGTGGCCGAATGTAAGTGTGGCTTAAAGAGGTGACTTGTGTGGAATATGAGTCACTTGATTTTTGATAGTATATGTATGGGTGCAGATCTAGGGGATATTTGTGAATAGTAGCTAAGGAAGGGCTACTAGAATTGGTGGCACACGGTAAGGTTATGGTAAGGCTTCGAGTTTTTGGGTAAATGTTGTGGTTAAGTGTGTGATTGATTGGAGATTACGTCGCATTAACCAGGTGTGTACATACATTTCACACACGACAAATCGACAAAAGCTGAAATCCCAAAAAATCGAAATGCCAAAAAGCTGAAAAGCCGAAAGGTTGGCGCCGACAACCACACGAGCGTGCGAACATTCGTGTGGGAACACCGATACAATTATCGGGGCCAAGAGAGCGATCTCATGGTCTCGGGCCACTGTTTGGCCGACCGAGCTCGTGGGCCCAAATCGGTAAGAGTTTATATGTGAAATTGAATGATGGGTTGATATGGATGGTTGAATAATTTGATTATGATCAGGCCTAATGGGCTACATAAACATGATTGGGCTTAATGGGCTATATGGACATGATTGGGCTTAGTGGGCCTTATGGGATTTTAGAAATGCATGCTAGGGTTTTAATGGACTTTAGGCCTCTGATCAATTCTTAAATAGCATAAAACTTAATTTCATAATCAAACATGTCTGTGGACAAGTCGCTAGGTTAGAGTGTGACAATGGACATATGCATGTCTAGGATTGGATCTAGGGAGAGCTTGGTACTTAAGCGATCCTAGTGACCCACCTCCTCTTCTCTAGGATCCTACCTGGTGCATAGTGTCTGTTCACTTTAGCCGCAAGGACTTGTTGATGGGCCAAAATTCATAACTAAAACCTGAGATGAAAGAAATTAAGAAAATACCCCTGTAGGGTAGATTTACAAAAATACCCCTAGGTAGTGAAATGACTAAAATACCCCTAGGTGCTTAATATGTGAAAATGTGTATGTTGCATTCATGAGATATATGTTGCACCTGGGTAGGTTTGATGATACGGAGGAAGATATGTGAGGATCACATAGTAACTTGATGACCGTGGATCCACTGGTGGCTTTAAGCCCATTATATGCTTAGTAGCCTTGCTACAACGTCTGAGTAGTGCCGCTGTTGGTGCTACCTTTGGAGTGTAGGGATAAGTGGGTTGATATTTATATCCCCACAGGAGTGTAGGGTTGGAAGGGAAATGGAGTGCAGGGTTGGATTTGGGATGGGAGCATTGCATTCATGTGATACTGATGTGATATGAGGTCATTGTGGGCTAAGGCCTAAGACCACTGATTTTGATAGGGCTTAGGCCCAATGTGATAATCGCATGTTGATTGGATTACCAAGGGTCGTACACACTGAGTTTCGAAACTCACACCCTTTTATTTAATGTTTCAGGTGACTCTCAGTAGACGGCTCGACGTGGAAGAGGACTCGGAGGTGGCCACACTGCAAGTTACTTAGAAGTTTTTAATTAGTTTCGAATAACTTTATTTTCATTACTTTATTTTCATTGGAATGTAATAAGGCCTTGTATCTCCAATTTGACTTTACCTTTGGGTTTTATGATTGTTTCAACTGCCTAATTATTAAACTTAAATAAATTTGTAAAGTTTAACATGGTTTTCGAAATAACTATAACATATGGATGTTTTCTTAAAACATGGGCTTTCATCATAACTTAACAAGTTGCAAGGATTTTGGGTTTCTAAATCTTAAACTTAAGTTTTTAACTAAACAATGTCATTTTGGAATTATCCCTTTGATGTGACATCACCAGATTCGGCCATAACATTTGGGCCAGGTCTGGGGGTGTTACAGGCGTGTCTTCGACCGTGTGGACAAGTCAGTATGTATGCCCTATTTTGCCATGGCTTGGACACACGAGTGTGTCTGAGGCCGTGTGAGGCACACGGCCTGCTCACATGGGCGTGTATTTATGATTGAGGTATCGTAGACCTATTAAAGGGACTCTATGCATATAATTTGCTATGATATAATGATGATGTATTTATGTTTGAGAAGTGATCGTAAAAGTTTCGATATGACCGGTAATGCCTCTTAACCCTATTCCGACGATGGTTACGGGTTAGGGGTGTTACATTTTATTGGTATCAGAGTTATGGTTTAGTCGATTCTAGGACTAACGTAGCATGTGAGAGTCTAGCTATACATGCCATATATATATCTGCGATAGTGTGATGATTCCTGACAGTTAAAAATGTGTTTTTATATAGTAAATGGATCTCGATCGAACAATTGCTGATGATGTTGAGAGTAATACGCCTGCTCCCGCTCAAGGGACATCGCCGATGAATCTAGGCCGAATGCTAGTAGTCATGAGGGAGAGGCAAAGCAAGTCTTCTTCTAAATGATGAATGAGTGGTTTACGGAGTTCGTTCGAACGAATCCGGCTACTCAACAATCTCCACCCCCGCAAGTTCCTGTAGTGCCACAAGTTTCAAACCCGATTTGATTGAGTAACCCTCCTGTGGATAAAATTCGAAAGTATGGGGTCGAAGAGTTCAGGGCCACAGTTGATGATGATGCTGAACGAGCTGCATTTTGGCTTGAGAATACCATTAGAGTATTCGATGAACTATCATGTACTCCTGATGAATGCCTTAAATGTGCTGTTTCATTGTTGAGAGATACGACATATCATTGGTGGAAAACATTGATATATGTGGTTCCGAGAGAAAGAATCACATGGGATTTCTTTCAAGCTGTATTTCAGAAGAAATATATTAGTCAACATTTTATAGATCAGAAACGTAAAGAGTTCCTTGAGCTGAAAGAGGGCCATATGTTTGTTATGGAATGCGAACGAGAATTTGTAAGATTGAGTCAGTATGCACGAGAATGCGTTTCAACAGAAAATACTATGTGTAAACAATTCATCGAAGGATTGAATGAAGACATAAAACTTCTGGTCAAAATTCTTGATTTAAATGAATTTGTGGTATTGGTTGAAAGAGTCTGTAAAGTTGAGGAGCTTAGTAAAGAAAAGAAGAAAGCAGATTCAGAAGCTAGAGATGAAAGAAAAAGGTCAATGAGTAAAACGTATAATTATTCGTCAAAGAGATTCAGAGATGCAACCAGTCGCTCAAATTCTTCGATTGGACATTCGAGTAGAGATCGTGTGAAACAATATACGAGTCCTAAAGCTCAAATTCCAATGGAATCAAGTGTTGGTAGTGTCAGAAACATTAAGCCTGAGTGTAGACAGTGTGAGAGACGTCATATTGTAGAATGCTAGGGCAAGTATAATAATAGAGTTTGCTATAAATGTGGATCACGAGATCTTTTTATTCAAGATTGTCTGGAGTTTGTTGAGAAAAATAATGTTCAGAGTGCGAGGCCGAGTAACACGATAGCTAAGGGTAGACCACCCAGAAACACTAGAAATGTGAGTGGTAGTTAGAGAGGAACAACAGATACAGCCGTAAGATCTGAGGCAAGAGCACCTGCCAGAGCCTACACTATTCTCGCTCGCGAAGAAGCATCATCTCCAGAAGTCATTACTGGTACTTTTACTCTTTTCGATACTGATGTGATTGCATTGATAGATCCAAGATCTACTCATTTATATGTGTGTGAACCTAGTATCTAGTAAGACTCTGCCTGTTGAGTCTACTGAGTTTGTAAATAGAGTATCGAACCCCTTAGGTAAGTGTGTTCTGGTTGACAAAGTGTGTAAGAATTGTCCGTTAATGTTTTGAGATATTTTTTTCGGCTAATTTGATGCTGCTACCCTTTGATTAATTTGATATAATTCTAGGTATGGATTGGTTAACTTTACATAATGCTATTGTTAATTGCAAATGGATGATTGAGAAGTCAAATTGGTGTGATATTTCGAATTGAATCTAGTGATTTGAATAGGTTACCAGCTGTAATATCTTCGATGAAAGCTTTGAATTATGTGAAAAAAGGGATGTGAAGCTTATCTTACATATGTGATAGATACAAAAGTGACAGAAAAGAAAGTTGAATCTGTACTTGTGGTTTGTGGATTCCCTGATGCGTTTCCTGAAGAACTACTGGGATTACCTCTGATAGGAGAAATCGAGTTTGGTATTGACTTAGTGCCGGGACGACTGCTAACTCAATAGCTCTGTATAGAATGTCACCGACAGAGTTGAAATAGTTGAAGTCTCAGTTGCAAGAATTGACCGATAGTGGATTTGTTCGATCAAGTTTCTCACCATGGGGTGCTTCTTATTGTTTATGAAAAAGAAAGATGGTACTATGAGGATGTGTATTGTTTACCGACAGTTGAATAAAGTGACAATAAAGAATAAATATCCTCTACCGCGAATTGATGATTTGTTTGATCAGTTAAAAGGAGCTACAGTGTTTTCGAAAATAGATTTGAGATCGGGATATTATCAGTTGAGAGTTAAAGAATCAGATGTGCCGAAAACTGCTTTCAGAACGAGGACAGACATTATGAATTTTTAGTAATGCCTTTTGGACTAATGAACGCTCCTGCAGTATTTATGGATTTGATGAACTGGATATTTGGACCATATTTGGATCGATTTTTCGTTGTGTTTATTGACGATATTTTGATTTATTCTTATGATGAGACGCAACATGCCGAGCATTTGAGAATCATATTACAGACTCTGCGTGGGAAGCAATTGTATGCAAAGTTTAGTAAATATGAGTTCTAGTTGCACAAAGTTGGTTTTCTGGGACATATAGTGTTAGCTGCGGGAATACGAGTTGATCCGAGCAAGATTTCAGCAATTTTAGATTAGAAACCTCTGAGAAATGTGTTTGAAGTCCGTAGTTTTCTAGGACTAGCGGGATATTATCGATTTGTGAAAGGCTTTTCAATGATTGCAACTCCGTTGACGAAATTGCTACAGAAAGACGTTAAATTTGTATGGTCAGAAAAGTGTTAGCAGAGTTTTGAACAGTTGAAAGCATTATTGACAGAGGCACCAGTGTTAGTTCAACCTGAATCAGGTAAAGAATTCATAGTTTACAGTGATGCATCGTTTAATGGTTTAGGCTGTGTGTTGATGCAAGAAGACAAAGTTATAGCCTATGCTTCGAGACAGTTAAAACTGCATGAAAAGAACTATCCGGCTCACAATCTTAAATTAGCACCTATTGTATTCGCATTGAAGATTTAGCGCCACTATTTATTTGGTGAGAAGTGTCACATTTATACTGATCATAAGAGCTTGAAATATCTCCTGACTCAGAAAGAATTGAATTTGCGACAGCGAAGATGGTTAGAATTGCTAAAAGACTATGAATTAGTAATTGATTATCATCCGGGAAAGGCTAATGTTGTTGCTGACACTTTGAGCCGAAAGTTTTTATGTGCTTTACGAGCAATGAGTACTCAGATAAATTTGTGTAATGATGGTTCAATTTTGGCTGAGTTAAAAGTGAGACCAATGTTTATACGTCAAATTTGTGATGCTCAGAAAATTGATGCTGAGATGATGGAAAAATGAGCTCAGTGTGGTTTGAATTTTGATTCAGAATTTTAAGTTGATGATTATGGTTGTTTGAGATTTAGAGATCGGATTTGTATTCCGAAAAATTCAGAGTTGATTTAGTTGATTTTGAACGAGGCTCATAGTAGTCATATGTTTGTTCATCCAGGAAGTACTAAAATATGTAATGATCTGAAATAGTTTTATTGGTGGCATGGTATGAAACGGGATATCTCAGAGTTTGTTTCGAAATGTTTAGTTTGTCAGCAAGTCAAAGCTGAAAATCAGGCGCCATCGGTCTCTTACAACCGATTCTGATTCCTGAGCGGAAATGGGAGAGAATCACAATAGACTTTGTGTCGGGGTGCAATCAGCTTATATTATTCTGGTGAGAATAGATTATTCACTTGATAAGTTAGTCGAATTGTATATTTCTGAGATTGTGAGATTGCACGGGGTACCATTATCTATTGTGTCTAATAGAGATTCGAGGTTTACTTCGTGGTTTTGGAAGAAACTACAAGAGGCTCTAGGTACGAAGCTGCATTTCAGTACTGCATTTGTAACATCCTCAAAAGGGGGTTATTTGGAATTTAATTATTTTTCTTATGTATGGACTGCTGTGATTTTATTTATTGAATAATAGAGCTTAATTTAAGGCTTTGAGTGTGCACGGTTTGGTAGAAAATTTCAGTTTGTAACTTTAAAGGCAGGGAGCCTTAGCAGGAGGGTGTTATAAGAATAAATGAAGGAAATTGGACACTAATAAGGCCTTGGCAAAGTGGCAAAAGTGAGGCCACTTAAGAGCTAGCATGTGACGCCACCAAAGAGCAAGGGAGAACCTTGGTTCGAGTCACAGAAATCCTCCCTTTTGCTCTTTATTTGGACGGCACAAGGGGAGAGAAATTCTCTCCTTAAATTATTATTATTTTTATTATTTATTTATCTATTTGGATAATAAGATAATATGAGCATTTTAATTGCTTAATTCTAAGGATAATTAGGATAATATTAGTTTTATTTTGATAATACAAGATAATTAAGGAGATTATTGGATTAAAAGGATTATTTGATATTATTTGGATTATTAAGTTTATCAATGGATTATTGGGATTAATTCAAAATTAATTTGAATTAATCAAAAAGGGGTGGACGGCAAGGGTACTAAGTGCCTATAAAAGCATTAGTTGATCCCCTTGTTTTACTTTTCTTCATTTTGCTAAGTGCCGAAACCCCTACCCTCAATTCCCTTTTCTTTTATTTTCCTAATAGCCGAATTCACCCAGTAGTTTGCCGAAATTCCCTTCTTCTATTCTATTGTACTTTGGCCGAATATTGGAAGGACCATAGATCTCTTCAGATTCTTTGTTATCAATCGGTTGATAAGGTAAGTGATGGCCGAAATTCTATCTTCCCTTTTCTTACTTTTCTGTCGACTTTTTACAAGGGAAGGTGCCGATTTCAGCAATGGTTAAGTCTTCTAATCGAGTAGTAACCGATTTCTTCTAGGTACTCAGGGAAGTGAAGCAGTCGACTCACAGCTCGATCTCTAGTATTCAATTTTGGGTAAGTAATGGTAAGATCTGCTTTAGTTAGTTATTTGGTATTCGTTTAAGCCGAAGGCTACTAATTTATTGATTGCCGATTCATGGAATCAGAAGCAGATTCGGGAGTTTGGTGTTGAGATTAGTATCCAAAGGTGTGAAGGTAAGGGTTCGGGTTTACAAGGACCCCTCTCAAATTATTTGGTTTGGTCAATTGGCCCATGTCGCTAACACTATTATGGCCGAATATAGGGATCAGTAAATCTAGGTGGCCGACATCTCTTTTCGGGATTTAGACGATTCAGTGGTGACAGGTGTGTACATACACACGTATAACTTATTATATATACTGAATATTGTGAATGCTAACTTAATATAGCATTGAAAAATATACCTTATTGGTATAAGTGACGATTCAGGTAAGTCTCTGTTAATACGAGATTATTATGCTTTTGGGAAGCATGGTTTATATGTTACATGTGATAAATGTATGAGATCTATTCATGACTATTTGACTATTGTGGGTTAAATGAGTGGAGGGGGCAGGATTATTCGTGCCGACGGGCACCAGTGTTTTGGTAACACACTGTGACTACGGTCACCAGAGGTTTGGTACCTCCAGAGGTTTGGCACCTCATAGCGACTTGTCCCTGTGGTTAACACCACCATGGGTTGGCCCCACTTGAGATATGGGATCGTCTGCCAGTGATTTGGTATCACACGATGGGTTGGCCCCATCAATCGATTCGTGTCTACGGACACCAGTGTTTTGGTAACACATCGTGACTATATGTCACCAGTGGTTTGGCACCACCAGTGGTTTGGTACCACAACGGGGTAGACAGTGGCGTATGGCTGGCTAGGTTGGGACACATGATATTTTGCATATTAATTGTTATATGTTGTGTATGAAAAATGTTTTTTTTAAACGGGGGAAGGGTTACATACTGAGTCTTGGTGACTCACCTTCTCCTTTATATTTTTCAGGTAACACGTAGATCGCGGATGTGGAGCCGGGTTGACTCGAGGTGGCCATGCAGTGGGATTTAAATTTTAACAGACTCTGAATTTCAATTTATTTATTTTTGGTTTGTTGATTTAAATTTTATTTCGGATGTAATAAGGCCTCCTAGCATTTTTATTTTTATTTTATTTTATGCTGGAATATTTGTTTTAATTATCTACTATTATTGAATTGAAATCACATGTTTTCCAAGTTAAAACGAAAATTGTTTTAACGTGCCATCGGGCACATTTGGAATTTTATATCAAATTGGCTTAAATAAATTTTCTAATAAAAACTAAATAAAGTTTTTACAAGACATTCAAACAAAAGGTTTTCAACAACTTAAATTGATTTAGAAAAATGAATTTTTCAAAATATTTTCCTTGTAACGGACTAGATTCGGCCATAGTGTTTGGGCCGGGTTTGGGTTGTTACAAAATTGGTATCAGAGCCCAGTTCAAAGCTCAGCTGTGGAGGCCCAAGGCCCAAAAATGTTTTAGTAGGCCTTTTTAATTGTTTTTGGGTTTTAAAGTAGCATGGCCCGAGTCTCCGGCAACAATCCGCCCAGGTAAGTACATCTGAACTTCTTCGTGGATTATCTTCTGTAGAAGGGTAGGAAGCATGGAACGTAGATAGATTTGTAGGAACTTGAACCCTAGGTTTAGACTACTCAAACACACAAACAAGACATAAGACTTAAAGGACTAAACCAACCTATGACTTAGTCACTGAGCTAGGGTGTGGTAACCCCTGTACGCATGTCTAGGATTGGATCCGGAAGAGCCTGGTATTTAAGCAGTCCTCGTGACTCACCTCCTCTTCGCAGGTATCCTACCTGGTGCGTAGCTTCGGTTCACCCTAACTCAGAGGGCTCAGTGGTGTGGCAATCTCTGTGCGCATGTCTAGAAAGGTTCAGTGGGAGCTTGGTATTTAAGCGGTCCGCGTGACCCACCTCCTCTTCACTCGAATCCTGCCTGGTGCGTAGCTTTGGTTCACCTTGACCAGGAGGGCTCGGTCATAGGCTAAACACAATGATTAAAACCCGAAAAGGGAATTAGCCATGTTTTCAAAAAAGAATGAAACAACAAACCCTAATGTTTTCAAAACTTGTGCAATAACTTTTTCAAATCCGAGAACATTATTTTTACAACGTTTTTCTCGAAAAACTTGATTTGTGAAAAATTACAGAAATACCCTTAGGGGTAAAATTACCAAAATGCCCCTGACCCATAAAATATTAATTCAATGGTTTTGCCCAAAAATTTCAATGATTTTACAGACATTCAAAAACCTTGCTTTGAAAATCATCAGCAAAATATTTTGGTTTTGGAAAATTACGAAAACGCCCCCAAGTTGCAAAATTATCGAAATGACCCTGGTTTTGGAAATCTTTACAAACATCACTATTTGAAAAGGAACATTTTCAGAAAGAAACCCCCGAGTTTTACAACTGTTGGAAACATCCCCGATCTATTAAAATTTCAAAATTTTCCTGATTGACAAAATTACCAAAGTACCCCTGGTTTCCAAAACGATGCCATATCTTTAAATCTTGCCAATTGTCGATAACATCCTCTAGTTTTGGGGGAAATTCAAAGTGATTTGTTTTACTAAAATTTCACACCTTCTTTTGTTACGAAAATACCCCTGTAGGAAAAATGACGAAAATACCCTTGGGTTAGAAATGGACAGAAATGTTCGAAGAGCGAATAGGTATGGAAAGTATTAAGGAATGGATGCATGAACTCCTTTGTGTGATCTAGGATAGGAAACTGAAACCTTGTTTGCTCGAAAGAATCTCTGATTAAAACTCTATCCATAAAATTTCTTCGCGAGTAATAAAGTGAAACAAATGCTAACGCATAAAAATTTTCTTAATCAGATTAAAGCGCGGTAGATAAAATGAGTTCTAGAGGACGTGGACGCCGTGGACGCGGTAGGGGTAGGATGACGGTGTCTGAACCCGTCAGGTCGGGACAAGGTTCTGAAAATGAAGTACCACCGCCACCACCACCTCCTACTTTTAGAGCTGAGGAGCAGGATCAGACCGGTGGTGAGGCTGTATCGCAGGCTGTTTTGCGAGTCTTGGAGATGGTGGCTGGGGCTGGTGGAAATTTAGGAGCTCGAAAATCTGTTCCTGAGCGAATCCGGTCTAATGGAGCTGAGGTGTTTCGGGGCGTGTCGGGAGTGGCGCCCAGTGCAGCAGAGTACTGGCTAGAATCTACAGAAAGGATCATGGATGATCTTGACCTGACGGAGGAGGAAAAACTGAAAGGGGCCGTATCGCTTCTAAAGGATGAAGCGTATCAGTGGTGGCTGACAGTTCGAGATGGTGCTGCGGCAGATGATCTGACTTGGGATTATTTCAAAACCACCTATCAGAAGAAGTATGTGGGTACCGGCTACACTGACGCGCAGAGAAAAGCTTTTCTAGGGCTAGTGTAAGGAACTAAGTCAGTAGCGGAATATGAGGCGGAGTTTTTAAGGCTGAGTAGGTATGCTAGAGGCATCGTGTCTACTGAGCATGAGCGCTGTGTTCGCTTTGAGGATGGACTCCGAGATGATTTGAGGTTACTGATTGCCCCGCAGCAGGTTCGTGAGTTCTCATCTCTAGTGGAAAAGGCTAAGGTAGTCGAAGGGATCAAGGAGGCTGTGAGGCAAAGTTATAGTAGGAATAATCAGAAGAGAGGATTTGGGTCAGCTGGATCCAGTGGTAGTGTCCAGAAAAAGGCTAGGCCAAGTGGGCCAAATCAGGCGGCAAGGCCCATGACTGCTAATCAGAGGCCGACTCAGTGTAACCGCTGTGGAAAGACCCATTGGGGAAGTTGTTCGACTGGCGATAGAGGATGTTTTGAGTGTAGGCCTTTGGAGCATCGTGTCAGAGATTGTCCTTGGAAGTCAGCCAAGAATCAGCCAGAGGGGCAGAATCGTACTCAGGACAGAAATGTTGGACCACCACAGAGGGGTCGTGGTAATGGAAGAGGAAACAACGGTTCTAACCGAGGTCGTGGAACTCAGGGCAGAGGTTCGGGCAACTCAGAGGCTAGGCAGCCTGGCTTAGTCTACGCAGCGAGGCGTTGCGAGGAGGGTGACGCACCGGATGTCATAACCGGTACGTTTCTAATTTTTGGTCTTCCTTATGTTGCATTGATTGATGTGGGCTCGACGCACTCGTACATTGCTAGTAGTGTGGTAGGAACTATGGACCTAAACTCTAAAACTGCTTCTAGGGAGATGACTGTAGTTAGCCCTTTAGGTCACTCTGTAGTGGTAGACAAACTTTATAGAGACGTACCCCTAGAACTCCAAGGGGTAGTATTTGTGGCTGATCTGATGGAACTACCATTTGGGGAGTTCGATTTGATTCTTGGAATGGACTGGCTGGTTAAGTATCAGGCAAATTTGGATTGCGCGGCTAAGCGCATGGTTCTTAAGACGGCTGAAGGTGATGAAGTGGTTATGATCGGTGATAGAAGGAATTACCTATCCAACGTAGTGTCTGCCTTGAAGGCTGAAAAGATGGTCAAGAAGGGTTGTGAGGCGTATTTGGTTCGAATCTGTGCTTTGGAAGCTAAGGAGTCAGTTATTGGAAAGGTCCGAACGGTTGGGGAATTCGCTGATGTGTTCCCAGAAGAGCTTCCAGGTCTGCCTCCAGATCGGGAAGTTGAATTCAGTATAGACTTGCTACCCGGAACGGCACCTGTGTCTATAGCACCATACCGAATGGCACCAAAGGAATTGGTGGAGCTGAAGGCTCAAATTCAGGAGCTCTTGGACAGAGGGTTTATCCGACCAAGTATATCTCCGTGGGGAGCACCTGTGTTGTTTGTCAAGAAGAAGGACGGTTCTATGCGGATGTGCATCGACTACCGTCAGTTAAACAAGTTAACGGTCAAAAACAAGTACCCGTTGCCTCGGATCGATGACTTGTTTGATCAACTGAAAGGTGCATCGGTATTCTCAAAGATTGACCTTAGGTCGGGTTATCATCAATTAAGGGTGAAGGAGGCTGATGTTTACAAGACGGCATTCTGAACTCGGTATGGGCATTACGAGTTCTTAGTGATGCCATTCGGGTTGACCAATGCACCGGCGGCATTTATGGACTTAATGAATAGGGTATTTCAACAGTACTTGGACCAATTCGTTGTAGTGTTCATCGACGACATATTGGTTTACTCAAGGACGGAGGAGGAGCATGACAAGCATTTACGGATAGTTCTGCAAGTATTGAGGGAGAAGCAGTTATATGCCAAATTCAGTAAGTGCGAATTTTGGCTGAAGGAAGTGGCTTTCTTAGGGCACGTAGTGTCGGCGGAAGGAATTAGAGTAGACCCTCGCAAGATAGAAGCAGTATTGGATTGGAAACTACCTAGGTCGGTGGCTGAAATACGAAGTTTTCTGGGTTTAGCGGGGTACTATCGGAGATTCGTGGAAGGATTCTCTCTAATAGCAGCGCCGTTAACTAAGTTACTAAGGAAAGGTGTTCCATTTGTATGGACAGAGAAGCAACAAGAGAGCTTTGATAAGCTAAGGAAAATTCTGACGGAAGCTCCGGTTTTGGTACAGCCTGAAGCAGGAAAGTTGTTTACCGTCTACTGTGATGCATCCCATACTGGGTTGGGATGTGTGCTGATGCAAGAAGGAAAGGTAGTAGCCTATGCGTCCCGTCAGTTAAGACCGCATGAGGTTAACTACCTAACGCATGACTTGGAGTTAGCCGCAGTTGTCTTTGCCCTAAAGATATGGAGACACTATCTGTATGAGGAAAAGTCTATAGTCTACACGGATCACAAAAGTTTGAGGTATCTTTTGACTCAGAAAGATTTAAATCTGAGACAACGTCGGTGGATTGAATTATTAAAGGACTACGATTGTTCAATCGAGTACCATCCGGGCAAGGCTAACGTGGTAGCTGACGCGTTGAGCCGGAAGGTTGTGACGGACTTAAGAGCGATGTTTGCTCGGGTGAGTCTATATGATGATGGGAGTCTCTTGGCAGAGCTGCAAGTTAAGCCAACGTGGATCAAGGAGATTAAGGTCAAGCAGTTAGTGGATGAAGGATTGAATGCTAAGAGGGTACAAGTCCAGGATGGTGGTTTGGAAGGGTACAGTCTGTCTAGTGATGGAGTGCTTTGTTTTCAAGGGCGAGCATGTATGCCAAAGGATATGGAGTTGAGGCGGAAAATTCTCCAT
Source organism: Gossypium australe (assembly GCA_005393395.2). Classification (NCBI taxonomy): domain Eukaryota; kingdom Viridiplantae; phylum Streptophyta; class Magnoliopsida; order Malvales; family Malvaceae; genus Gossypium; species Gossypium australe. The sequence continues at coordinate 78,571,401 of CM016625.1, read as the reverse complement.
GATGCACATAGCAGCCCATACGCTATGCATCCGGGGGGAAGCAAGATGTATGGAGATCTACGGAAATAGTTCTGGTGGCCCGGGTTGAAGCGTGAGGTAACTGAGTTCGTGGGAAAATGTCTAACGTGCCAGCAAGTTAAGGCTGAACACCAATTGCCATCAGGGCTACTTCAACCGGTAAAGATCCCTCAATGGAAGTGGGAGTGGATCACTACGGATTTCGTCAGTGGGCTACCCCTGACGCCTAGCAAGAAGGACGCAGTTTGGGTGATTGTGGACCGTCTGACTAAGTCAGCACACTTCATACCGGTAAGAGTGGATTTTTCTCTCCAGAAGCTAGCTAAGTTGTATGTGTCGGAAATAGTGAGATTGCATGGTGTGCCAGTATCGATCATCTCGGATAGGGACCCCAGATTCACGTCAAGGTTCTGGAAAGCGTTGCATCAAGCTTTGGGTACACGGTTAGATTTCAGTACGGCTTTCCATCCACAGTCTGACGGACAATCGGAAAGGGTGATACAGATCTTAGAAGACATGTTAAGAGGTCGTGTCTTGGATTTTAGTGGTAGTTGGGAAGAGTATCTACCATTAGCGGAATTCGCTTATAACAATAGTTATCAAGCGAGTATTTAGATGGCTCCATATGAAGCCCTATATGGACGAAAATGCCGTACTCCTACATGTTGGACGGAGTTGGGGGAACGACAAGTTCTGGGTCCAGAATTGGTAACAGAGACTGAAGACAAAGTCAAAGTAATCCGGTCTCGTCTTAAGGAAGCGTCGGATAGACAGAAATCCTATGCTGATTTAAAACGCAAGGAAACAGAGTATGCTGTAGGAGACAAGGTTTTTCTGAAGGTGTCACCTTGGAAAAAGGTGTTGAGATTTGGCCGAAAGGGGAAGCTGAGCCCAAGGTTCATCGGCCCATATACGGTGGTAAAGCGAGTAAGACCGGTAGCTTATCAGCTAGAGTTGCCAGCAGAACTGAATCAAATCCATGATGTCTTTCATGTATCGATGTTGAGACGGTATCGGTTAGATCCTTCGCACGTTGTGCCAGTAGCAGAGATTGAGGTGAACTCGGATTTATCTTTTGAAGAGGAACTGGTTCAGATCTTAGACCGAGACGTGAAGGTTCTACGTAGGAAGTCAGTGCCCTTGGTGAAGGTGCTATGGCAGAATGACGGTGTGGAAGAAGCCACGTGGGAGCCCGAGGATGTGATGCGGCAGCAATACCCCCACCTCTTTTGACCAGGGAATTTCGAGGACGAAATTTATTTTAAGGGGGTAGAACTGTAACATCCTCAAAAGGGGGTTATTTGGAATTTAATTATTTTTCTTATGTATGGACTGCTGTGATTTTATTTATTGAATAATAGAGCTTAATTTAAGGCTTTGAGTGTGCACGGTTTGGTAGAAAATTTCAGTTTGTAACTTTAAAGGCAGGGAGCCTTAGCAGGAGGGTGTTATAAGAATAAATGAAGGAAATTGGACACTAATAAGGCCTTGGCAAAGTGGCAAAAGTGAGGCCACTTAAGAGCTAGCATGTGACGCCACCAAGGAGCAAGGGAGAACCTTGGTTCGAGTCACAGAAATCCTCCCTTTTGCTCTTTATTTGGACGGCACAAGGGGAGAGAAATTCTCTCCTTAAATTATTTTTTTTATTATTTATTTATCTATTTGGATAATAAGATAATATGAGCATTTTAATTGCTTAATTCTAAGGATAATTAGGATAATATTAGTTTTATTTTGATAATACAAGATAATTAAGGAGATTATTGGATTAAAAGGATTATTTGATATTATTTGGATTATTAAGTTTATCAATGGATTATTGGGATTAATTCAAAATTAATTTGAATTAATCAAAAAGGGGTGGACGGCAAGGGTACTAAGTGCCTATAAAAGCATTAGTTGATCCCCTTGTTTTACTTTTCTTCATTTTGCTAAGTGCCGAAACCCCTACCCTCAATTCCCTTTTCTTTTATTTTCCTAATAGCCCAATTCACCCAGTAGTTTGCCGAAATTCCCTTCTTCTATTCTATTGTACTTTGGCCGAATATTGGAAGGAACATAGATCTCTTCAGATTTTTTGTTATCAATCGGTTGATAAGGTAAGTGATGGCCGAAATTCTATCTTCCCTTTTCTTACTTTTCTGTCGACTTTTTACAAGGGAAGGTGCCGATTTCGGCAATGGTTAAGTCTTCTAATCGAGTAGTAACCGATTTCTTCTAGGTACTCAGGGAAGTGAAGCAGTCGACTCACAGCTCGATCTCTAGTATTCAATTTTGGGTAAGTAATGGTAAGATCTGCTTTAGTTAGTTATTTGGTATTCGTTTAAGCCGAAGGCTACTAATTTATTGATTGCCGATTCATGGAATCAGAAGCAGATTCGGGAGTTTGGTGTTGAGATTAGTATCCAAAGGTGTGAAGGTAAGGGTTCGGGTTTACAAGGACCCCTCTCAAATTATTTGGTTTGGTCAATTGGCCCATGTCGCTAACACTATTATGGCCGAATATAGGGATCAGTAAATCTAGGTGGCCGACATCTCTTTTCGGGATTTAGACGATTCAGTGGTGACAGGTGTGTACATACACACGTATAACTTATTATATATACTGAATATTGTGAATGCTAACTTAATATAGCATTGAAAAATATACCTTATTGGTATAAGTGACGATTCAGGTAAGTCTCTGTTAATACGAGATTATTATGCTTTTGGGAAGCATGGTTTATATGTTACATGTGATAAATGTATGAGATCTATTCATGACTATTTGACTATTGTGGGTTAAATGAGTGGAGGGGGCAGGATTATTCGTGCCAACGGGCACCAGTGTTTTGGTAACACACTGTGACTACGGTCACCAGAGTTTTGGTACCTCCAGAGGTTTGGCACCTCATAGCGACTTGTCCCTGTGGTTAACACCACCGTGGGTTGGCCCCACTTGAGATATGGGATCGTCTGCCAGTGATTTGGTATCACACGATGGGTTGGCCCCATCAATCGATTCGTGTCTACGGACACCAGTGTTTTGGTAACACATCGTGACTATATGTCACCAGTGGTTTGGCACCACCAGTGGTTTGGTACCACAACGGGGTAGACAGTGGCGTATGGCTGGCTAGGTTGGGACACATGATATTTTGCATATTAATTGTTATATGTTGTGTATGAAAAATGTTTTTTTTAAACGGGGGACGGGTTACATACTGAGTCTTGGTGACTCACCTTCTCCTTTATATTTTTCAGGTAACACGTAGATCGCGGATGTGGAGCCGGGTTGACTCGAGGTGGCCATGCAGTGGGATTTAAATTTTAACAGACTCTGAATTTCAATTTATTTATTTTTGGTTTGTTGATTTAAATTTTATTTCGGATGTAATAAGGCCTCCTAGCATTTTTATTTTTATTTTATTTTATGCTGGAATATTTGTTTTAATTATCTACTATTATTGAATTTAAATCACATGTTTTCCAAGTTAAAACGAAAATTGTTTTAACGTGCCATCGGGCACATTTGGAATTTTATATCAACTTGGCTTAAATAAATTTTCTAATAAAAACTAAATAAAGTTTTTACAAGACATTTAAACAAAAGGTTTTCAACAACTTAAATTGATTTAGAAAAACGAATTTTTCAAAATATTTTCCTTGTAACGGACTAGATTCGGCCATAGTGTTTGGGCCGGGTTTGGGTTGTTACAGCCTTTCATCCACAAACGGATGGTCAATCCAAGCGAATCATTCAGATTCTCGAGGATATGTTGAGATGTTGTATTCTTGAGTTTGAAAGTACATGGGAAAAGCATCTGCCATTGATTGAATTCGCGTATAATAATAGTTTTCAATCAAGCATTAAAATGGCACCATATGAGGCTCTTTACGGTCGTAAATGTAGAACTCCATTGTATTGGACTGAACTTTGTGAGAATAAGATTCACGGGGTTAATTTAATTAAAGAAACTGAGCAGAAAGTGAAAGTGATCCGTGATAGTTTGAAAGCAGCGTCAAATCGTCAGAAGTCTTACGCAGATTTGAAACTATTGAATTTGAGATCGGTGATCAAGTGTTTTTAAAAGTGTCTCCGTAGAAGAAAATACTTCGATTCGGCAGAAAAAGCAAATTGAGTCTGAGGTTTATCGGGTCGTATGAAATTATTGAACGTATTAGGCCGGTTGCTTAAAGATTGTTGTTGCCACCTGAGCTAGAGAAGATTCATAATATGTTTCACGTATCGATGTTTAGATGATACAGATCCGATCCTTCACTTGTGATTGCCCCTACTGAAGTTGAGATTCAGTCTGATCTATCGTTAATGAGGAACCAATTCGAATTCTGGCACGTGAAATCAAAGAGTTGATGAAACACCCCAAACCCGACCCACGAGCCCCGACCGGATCTGGCATGCTCCTCGAGTAAGACTTTAATAAAATCTTGTATTGTTACCTTGGAAAATATGGTATTGTTGCAGAAAATGGGTTTACTTGTGTTCAAGTCAAAAATCGTGTTATCAAAGAGATTTGTATTTCTTTAAAATGTTGCTCTTAAGTTTCGAAAGTTGTAAGTCAAAAGAAATGTCGAGTTTTAGAGCCAGTTATTGAGTAGAAAATCGTAGGGTTTAAATGTCAAAAAGTTTGTAGTTGTTTTACGAAAAATGTTCTTCTTTTTTTTAACGTTGGTCGTATCAAAATAAGTATAAAAGCGCATAAATAAAACTGTTAAATAGTAGCCTTATTATAATAAAACAAAACCCGAAATAAATCCCGAAAATATAGTAAGAAAATATGAAAAGTTCAAAAGGTAAGAAAACCCGAAAATGCTGGATTGAGCAATGGCCACCACATAGTCCTCGATGACCCGGTCCAACACGCTAGGTATCACCTGAAAAAGATATCCCACGAAGGGTGAGTCAACAGACTCAATGTGTAACAGTACACTAAAACCCAAACGATCATAGCCTTAACCATATATTTTGGCAAAGCCCATAACATAGCATATCAGATCATAATACATTAAATCATATTTATTTACAAAATGACATGCAATCCCAAACCCACCTAGATATCCATCCTCTACACACCACCCGTACCTGCCAATCACACCGTGGGGATTACTAAATCGACCCTCCATCCGCTACACACCATTGAAGGCAGTCGCTGCAGTCAACTGGACATCGCCTTTATAAACGTGGCTTAGGCACCAGATAATTGTGACAAAGTCACCGGAATGATAATATGTGACATAAGTCAACGGATACAGAATATGTGACATAGTCACCGGATAATGTGGTAAAAACCACCGGAACACTTCGCCTTTAACAAAATCACCCATATGCCCATGCAACATACATATTATTCAGATATTATGCAATATACCCCAAAGTCGTAACAGAATCATACTTATTTCATACTCATGCTTATAGCATTATAACGGAGTATATTATGGGAATAACATACCTGATTGCACTGTACCATTGAATGGTACCCATAGCCATAATCATTCGTATTTTCATAGTCACAAAACACAGATTAATACTATTAATCTATCAGGAAATAGTGTAGGGTTACACACCTGATAACAGTGAGAACAATACTATCGATACCGACACTCTCGCTAGCAGGGATAACAATGAACTGCTTATCCCTTTCCGACGCTGGCCCATACCTCGGTGGCCAATCACGAACAGCAAAAACCGAGTGTTTCTTGAACTTAGGGGTAGGTACTACCCCTTTCTCCCCTTTACTGGTACTCGCATCCATTGAGGAACACTTAATCAGAAAACCCGGTTAACTAACATACGAGATCTTAAACGAACGTAGTTTATAACTTAAAACACCTTACCGAAAAGATCTGAACCCCAAGACTTCTCCTAATCCCTGTCGGTCTGCCCCTAAAAGATCATAATCAGAATCAGCCAACCTTAATAGACAATATGGCCTTTGGCCGAATATTAAGACCCCTTACCTTAATTGTCTAAATCCCGAAAATGTCACTTGTCCTTGGAGATATCGAAATCCCTACATGGTATATGTTAGATTCGATTCTAACATTTGATGAACAAAGTAAATGGCCTTCGGCCTAAGGTTACACCTGCTTACCTTGGATATTCAAATCCCGAAAGATCTCCTCTTGCAGTCGGCTACAAATGAACCCCGAAACTCACCTTCTTGGTTTCGGCCAAAGAGAAAAGGGGATTAGAGTTTTGCTTTTCAACCGTCAGAAAAAGAAAAAGGAAAAGAAATCAGCCTAGAAGAGATTCTTACCGGAAAAGTAATGACCAAAACGCAAATGGTCACTAAACTCCAAGAAATCGGTAAGAAGAACCTGAAGTAGAGAAATCGGTTCATATGAGAAAGATGATACGCTTTTGGTCTAGTGAATAAATCGGCAGGGGTAGAGATGCAATCGGCTATGGCCACAAGATAGGGGATTCGGCTTTTGAAAGAACTATGAGAAGAAGAAGTGAATGCTCTTAACAAAAGAATGGAGAGGGAGAGTGTGAGGCTTAGAAGTTGCGGCAATGGTGAAATAAAATGGATGAGAGGTTCGGCCTAAGCAAAATAAAGAGAAGAGAAAGATGATCAAAAGAGAAAGAGGTGCACGAGAGGTCACTTACTTGGTTTACGGTCTCAAAAGAAAAAGAACACAAAAGCTTTCAGGAAAAGAAATCGCACAAGGAAATGCCTAAACCTCACTATGCAAATTCAGCTTCTTCCCCCCTTCAACATGACCGAAATTGTCCTCATAGGTGCCCCTTGGCCGGCCAACTCTCATCCTCTTCTCAAATCCCACATTTTTCTCCTAGTTTTCCTCTTCTCCCCTCATTCAAAAACATTTGAATGAGTCAACCCTTATCTTTCTCTCCTAGTCGAATTTTAAATGCATTTGACTTAATCAAATGCTCATCCACTTAGTGTCCCAGTGCCGTCCACCACTGCCCCTCCTTGTTGCAAAATAAAAGTTCCAAATGCTTCCCTTGCTGCTCGAACCTAAGCCCCCTTTCACTGCTTGTGGCGTCACTTACCAAGGCCCTAAGTGACGCCTCCCTGGCCACTTTGCCAACTAAATTCTTGTGTCTAAACCCCCATACAAATTTTCTTAAGGCCTCTCTTGCTTAGCTCCCTTTTAGGCTTAAAATCTAATATTTTCCTATAACTCCTACCTACCTCCCAAGCTTCCCTAAGACCCCAAAACACATACAAACAGCACACAACATGTTACTGCACACATTCAAGTGAGAATGCATAACCCCTAAATCCCGGATATTACAGTTGAGAAATAAGAGAATTTCTTTAGTGAAAGTATTATTGCCCAAACACGGAGTTGAAGAGGCTACTTGGGAGCCTGAAGATGTTATGAAAGAGCAATATTCGAATCTATTCATTGGTAAGATTTTTGAGAACAAAAATCCCTAAGGGGGGAGAGTTGTAACAGTCCGATTTAGACCTTAGTTGGAACAATGGTTTCGGGACCACAAATTCAAGGTCAGAAAAATATTTTAATATTATTTTCCGTGTTTACAGTATGTGATTAAGGATGTGTGAAAATTCTGTGTGAAAATTTTATCATTTGTGTGTCGATTTTTGAAAAAAGATTTAATCGTATAAAATGCAAAAGATGTGTGCTAGTTGTTAAAGTGCTTAATTGACATGACTTCTTAAATGAGAAGTCTTTATGTTGTTATTAAACCATTAATAGATTGGATGGACAAAAATGCCTAAGGTTAGTGGATTTTAAATGTTTATAATGAGGCTGTTTTAGTAAATGGTTTATTAAATGATTTATAATAAAACAAACATGAAAAATGGTCTTATATGATCATCCATTGCCGAAAATACTAAGGAAAAAGAAAAGAAAAAAAGAGTTTTAAGGTTCGGCACTAAGTTTGGCTAATTGAGGTATGATTTTTGATCGGTTTTTTATAATTTTTATGTTTTTGTGATCGTTGCTTCGTGTTTTAGCCAGCCCATGTCCTAATTTTTGAGTTTGTAGGTGATTTTGTAAAATGCCATTTATGAATGCTTGAGCTTTGTGATAGTTGATGATGAATAATGAATAATTGTTGATAGATTTTAATGTTTTGTAAAGTGATTTTTGACAAAAATGTCAAAAATGGGCTAAATTGTGAAAATGAGAAATTAAAGGACTAAAATGTGAAATAAATAAAATATGTGGACTTGTAAGAACATGAACAAGATTCAGCCTAAGCATGGTATAATGAAATTATGGGTATTTTGTGATTTTATGAAATAGGGACTAAAATGTCAAAATGTACAAATGTGAGGGCTATTTTGTAAAATGCCCTAAATATGTGTATTTGGATTGGATTGAATGAATTGATGAATGAAAGTGTTAAATTTGAATATGTATAGATCAAGAAAATAGGAATTCAGATTTAAATTGAGGCAAGAACAAGGTGCTCGATTAATTGACTTGTATCGTGTTTCTACATCCGAGGTAAGTTTGTGTATAATACGAATTATCTTAATTATATTTATATGATATTTAATGAATGAAAATGTGTTGGATGAGTTAGTAATGCTAAATATGAGATTGAAGAGATGTGGCACTAAATGTGCATAAATAAAATTAATACAGTGGTGAATGGCACTATGTGTGTGAGATAAAGGAAGCATCGACTGTAACATCCTAAAATTATGGGCCTATGCATTTAGTGTAGGAATAGAATTAATTTGTTAATTTAAGTGATAGGGGTCTAAATTTGGGCTTAGAATTAGGCAAAGGCCCAGATTAAATTATTTTAAGGTGGCATCATTAATAATTAAAAAGGAACAAGTTTTGGGTCGCAAGGAGCCCATGTTTTTGGGCCATTTTCGTCAATTAAATGGGAGCAAGGGTGACGCCACAACAAAGGATTTAAGGGATTTAAATTTAAGTTTAATGTAGCCCAAATCTTTTAATTTAAATGAGTTAAATTTTGGCATTTAGAATTAATGAGGTGGACGACTACAAGGCTTAAAAATAGGAAGATATATACGGATTTTTAAGTGATAATATCATAGATAAAAAGGAGAAAAGTTAGGAGCTTATCTTCAAAAGAAGTGTTGGCCGAAAATCCACCACCTAGAGGAGTATAAAATTCAGCTACTGCATGGCATAGAGGGTGCAGAAATTCTCCTCTCTTCTAGATTAAATTTTAAGAGCGTTTTCGGTATTTAGCAGTAGGTGTCAAAAAAATCTATAAATAGGGGGGCTAGCTCCTTGTTTCTGACATTGAAAAACCCTAAAAATCTCTCCCTTAGTGCCGAAATTCCCTAGCCTCTCCCTCTCCAAATTTCTTTCTTCAATTACTTCAAAAGCCGAAACTTTTCCCCACTTTCTTTTCCCTTGTAGCGATTTCTCTAAAAAGCCGAAGCATCCATCACTTTTTCTTTTATTCATCCTATTTGAGAAATTATTCTATACTTCCGGCATTTAAATCTTCCATTGGCATTGTCGAATCCTCTCTCTAGTGCTAGCCGAATCTCCTAAGCTAAGGTAAGAGTCGATTTTTGTTTAGTTCTCATAATCTATTCCCGGTTTTTGAAAAGCAAAAGCTGAAAGCTAATAGTTTAATGGTTTTTGGGATTTGAAGGAAGCTTGGTCGACTAGATCTAAAAGCTGAAAAATCATTAGTCTTCAATTTCGGGATTTTAAGGTAAGAAGAGTTGTTTGTTCAAATACATAAAATTGGGTAGAACACTAACCGTGGCCGAATATAGGAGAGGCCGTAGTTTCACATCTTTCCGGCTTTTTGAGCTAAGTTGTAGATCGATTTAGCAAGGGTATCAACATTAATCAGGTGTGTAGATCTCTAACACGCTACTGATAAACCTGTATGTATATTTATTTTGTATGTTATGGGCTAAAAAGCTGGAATAAGGCTGTATAGACAGTCGAATGGAACCCTAAAAAGGGTTAGGCAAGGATGCTAGGTACGTAAACATAGAACTCCCTATGTGTATCGAAGAATATATATATCTGCTTGATGTTTCTTTATGTATGTATGCATGGGGTGGGAATGATGATAATTGAAGGGGAAGTGCATGATAGGTCACTTGGTGATTGGTGGTAGAAATCCCACATAATTTTAAATGTAAGGTCGCGTAGTGATCGGTGGCTATGCCACATTTAATGATTCCTACTTAATAGGAATAGGCAGTACGGCTGTCGTTTTGGTGTGTAGCGGATGGAGGGTTGATTGTAGAAATCCCCACGGTGTGATGGTTGGTACGGGATGGTGTGTAGAGGATGGAAACCTAGGATGGGTTGGGTTATTCATTCTATATTGTTATTATGTGATTATGATTGATGCCTTCCTGTATGGGCCAGGGCCCATAATGTGTTTGTGGGCTCAGGTCGATGTGTGTTTTGAGATTTATACACTAAGTCTTTGTGACTCACGCTTTCCTTTTCTCTACTCTTCCAGATGAACAGTAGATCATGGACATGGGAGCCGAGACAGACTTGAGGGGCCATCAAGTTTCTTTTGACAAGTTAATTTGGAGTTTCTTTAAGTTTATTTTTTTTTATTTCATTATGGGAATATTTTTGTAATAAGGCCCCTAGTTTTTATTCAACTTAGGAGTTTACAATGTTAAGCATCTTATGAATTTTATGATAAGGCTTATTTATACTTAATAATAATTAATACAAGGTTATTTTTTTAAAAATGCCGCTTATTTACTTAAATATTGTCTAATTAACTCACAATTTCAAAAACCAACAAAGCTAAAGTTTTCAAAGTACAAGCAGTGACATGCCAGATCCGGTCGAAACGCATGGGTCGGGTTTGGGATGTTACATCGACTATATTAATTGGCACTATGTGTGCTATATCGAGTCAAATCGGTTTAATGTAAAGGCACTAAGTGTGCGATGATATTAAAACTTCGGCTAAGAAATTGGCACTAAGTGTGCGAGTAAATCGAATGGTTAAAGAAGATCGAACGGATTGTGGTATTGAGCATTGAGTAGCTAAAGTGATTGTTAATTAAGTGATGGTACAGGTATGTACGGAACCTATGTGGTTGATGATATTGTATATGGGATAAATGGATGATCATGTGAGTATTGACTATGGATGAGATTGTGCATTATTGTGAATTACAATGTGATAGTTAATATTGTATATTGAATTTGAATTGTTGAGTTAAATGTGTTATATTACGAACTTACTAAGCTTAAAAAGCTTACTGTGTGAAGTTTTTCTCTGTTTTACAGTGTTATTAAAGCTAGATCGAATCCAGGGATTACCAGCGACTCAATCACACTATCAGCCATCTATTTTGGTACTTTTGGAAGTTGTATATTTGGTATATGGCATGTATAGGCTAGTAATTATGGTATGTTTTTAGATGTATATGTAACGCCCCGAATTTGGGCCTAGTAGTATTGGGCCTATTGGGCCTTGGGCATGGGAGCGTTTAAAATTTTTGAGAACAAGAGAACGGCACTAACCAAGTTGTAACGCCCCAACAATCCTAAAATTTTAAATTTCTGTGCATTGAAGTTGGTATGTATGAATAGCACTTAGAATATTAACTTTAAGGTATTATCGGGATTGTTTGAAGCCTTAGAGATAGGGAAGACCATAGGGAAAAAAATATTTTTCTTGCTTTAGTAGACCCTAGTCCCAGGCATTAGGCCTCTTATGCAGATCAAGGGGAAAATAGGACACGAATGGGCTTGTGGTCCAGTGGCAAGTGGCGTCACTTGGGGAGCTATAAGGTGGCGTGTTGTCAGCTGAGGTCCAAGGTTCGGTCATTAGGAGAGGTATTTTTGGAGTGTTTTATTTTACATAGGTGGACGGCTAGAGTTGTGTTGAATATGAACTCTTACGTTGGAGTGTTTGAGTGGTAAGGGGAACTAATAATGGAGGAAAATTCGGATAAGGCTAAGGTGTTACCAGGAGAAAAGTTAGGAGATGAGAAGTGTGGATGAGGTGGTGCCGAATGGGACTCTGGGGGAAGGCATTTTCGGCTAGTGGCTATAAAAGGAGTGTGTCGAACCCTTTGAAGGGTTCTTTGAGTTGCCATTATTCTTTTTCTTTCTTTTTTCTCCTCAATCGGTTCCTTCCATAGCCAGATTCTCCTATTGTCGAAATCTCCTAAAGTAGAATCCCTTTGTGCCGAATTCTTTGAAAGGCTCTTTCGGTTTTCAATACATTTCTCTTCTCTCCCATTCTATTTTCCCATAAGCTGAATTCTCTCATTGCCGAAGTATCACCATCTTTTCCTTGCCGAAATTCCTATTGGTGCCGAATCTTGGTGGTTGTTTCTCCATCACAAATCGATTGTTACCTACTCTCACTCAAGTGTTAAAAGCTGGATCTAGTTAATAGCTATCTAAGCCGCAGGATCAAAAGGGGATTTGGTAAGTATTCGGTTAACCTCTCTTGTACGTTTTGCTAAAAGCCAAAAGGCTATCTAACTGTCCTGTCGTTAACTCTGTGATAACAAGGATAAGGTTCAAAGATCGCAAGTGTGGTAGGATTGTTAGCAAGGGTAAGTATACTCAACTCGATGGTGGATTAAGTGAATGGCCAAATGTGTATGTGATCTATAGGGGTGACTTGTGTGGATAATGAGTCACTCGAATTTTTAATGATGTATGTGTAAGTGCAGATCTAGGGGATACTCGTGATTAACAGCTAAGGAAAGGCTATTAGAACCCGGTGGCACACGGTAAGGTTACGGTAAGGCTTCGGCTTTTGAGTAAATATTTTGATTAAGTATGAATGGTTGATTGAAGGTTGGTTGGTTGTAGGTTGAAGGCTAAGGATAGAATAACACGTCGCGGTAACCAGGTGTGTACAAACACTATGCACACACGAAATCGGCAATGCTGAAAAGCCGAAAGTGGCTAAATAGGCTCGGTGGGCCCTGAGGCTAAGTTTGATGAAATGGATTAATTTGATTATATGAATTGGGTTAGGCATGCATGTTACATGAACTGGATTTGTTTTGGGCCTAATGGGTCTTATGACTAAGATTTGGGCCTAGTGGGCCATAAAAAAGTGATGTGGCCATTATGGGTTATATGAACATGAAATGGGTTGATGGGCTTTATGGGGACGTAGACTAGTATGCTAGGGTTTTATGGACTTTAGGCTTAGTACTGAACAACTCTTAAACCGCATGACTTTCTAATAATTAAACATGTCTGTGGACAAGTCGCTAGGTTAGAGTGTGGTAACGAGCATATGCATGTCTAGGATTGGATCTAGGGAGAGCTTGGTACTTAAGCTCCCCTAGCGGCCCACCTCCTCTTCTCTGGAATCCTACCTAGTGCATAGTGTCTGTTCACTTTAGCCGCAAGGACTTGTTAATAGGCCAAAGTTCATAACTGAAACTCGAGAGGGACCAAATACCTCTGATTTGGAAATTACCAAAATATCCTTAGATTTGTAAAAATTATTAAAATACCCTGATTTGTAAAAATATCCAAAATACCCTTAGTTTGAAAATTACCAAAACATCCTCAGATTTGTAAAATCACTAAAATAGCCCCAAATTGTGAAATTACTAGAATACTCTTGGTTTGCAAAATTACCAAAACATCCCTGATTTACAAAATTCCCAAGGTACCTCTATTTTGTAAAATTACCTAAATACCACTGTAGATTTATAGAAATACCCTTGGGTTGTGAAGTGACGAAAATACCCATATGTGTTGAGTATGAGTTTTGTGGATGTTACTCATGTGCATGTTGCATTTATATGATATTCTGATTAGGATGCATATGGGTTGGAATTATGGTACAGAGGAAGATTTGAGGATCGCATAGTCGCTTGACGACCATGGATCCACTGGTGGCTTTAAGCCCATTATATGATTAGCAGCTTTGCTGCAACGTTGAGTAGTGCCGCTGTGAGTGCTACCTTTGGTGTGTAGAGGATGGGTGGGTCGATTTAGAAATCCCCACAGGTGTGTAGGGTTGGAAGGGAAATGGTGTGTAGCGGATGGATTTTTGGGGAGGGTTTTGCATTACCTTGTATTGCATATGATATGTTATGATATGATATGATATGAGGTCATTATGGGCCAAGGCCCAAGACCACCGATTTTGATAGGGCTTAGGCCAATGTGATAATTGTATTTTGAATTGAATGCCAAGGGTTGTACACACTGAGTTTCGAAACTCACACCCTTTTTATTAAATGTTCCAGGTGATCTTCAGTAAGCGGCTCGACGTGGGAGAGGACTCAGAGATGGCCACACTATAAGATGTTTAGAAGTTTTATTTAATTGTTTCAAAAGTCATGATTTTAATTATTTTATTTTCATTGGATGTAATAAGGCCTTGTACTCCGTTTTGACTTTGGATTTTGAGTTTTGTTGTTTCCACTGTTTCTTAATTATTAAACTTGAGTAATTTCTTATTTTTAAACATGGTTTTCAGAATACTTAAAATAATTAAATGGGTTTTTATCATTACTTAACAAGACTCATAGATTTGGGGCGTTTGGGTCTTAAATTTTAACTTAGCAAATCGTTCGAATTATGCCTTTGATGTGACACGCTGAATTCAGGCCTAACTTCTAGGCTGGGTTTGGGGTGTTACAGTATAGATCTTGCCATGTGATATGGCTTGATAGTTAAATGACTTTTGTATGTGTTTTGGATATGTGAAAATGATAGTTATAAGGTGAATATGTGATGTTGTGTAAATGGTTATTTTGGTATGTTTTGGTGATATGTAAGTGGTATGTTTCATGCTTGAATTGGTTGATGGGAATGATGGTTAAAATGTATGTTTTGGATGCATTTAAGATATAAATTTGGTATGGCTTGATGATTGTAGGAGTGACCCAAAATTTAGGTGGCAATTTGGCTTTGCAAATGGCCTATATTTGCCCACACGATTGAGCACACGGGCGTATGGCTAGACCGTGTCTCTTAAGTTTATAATTTGAAACAAGTCAGTCTTGCATACAGGCCAGACACACGGGCGTGTGATAGGCCGTGTGAGTTAAGTTAGTGGTGCCCAGAGGTCAAGCACACGGGCGTGTCTTCGGCCGTGTGGACAAGTCAGTATGTATGCCCTATTTTGCCACGGCTTGGACAGATGGGTGTGTCTGAGGCCGTGTGAGGCACACGGCCTGCCCACACGGGCGTGTGACCTCTGTAACTTTGAAAAACGTATGATTTTTGGAATTTTTGTTCTGTTCGGTTTAGTCCCGACCCTTTCCTAATGCATGATTGAGGTCTCGTAGACCTATGAAAGGGACTCTATGCATATAATTTGCTATGATATGATGATGATGTATTTATGTTTGAGAAATGATCGTAAAAGTTCTGATATGACCGGTAATGCCTCTTAACCCTATTCTGGCGATGGTTACGGGTTAGGGGTGTTACAAATAAGGTGGTGAGCAGGTAAGAGTAACTAAGGGGGAAAGAAGGGATCAATATGATGTGTCAAACTATTTTCGTGTTTGTGACATTCTTGATGCTTACTATCTTTGAATTTCATACCTGTCCTAAGCCTCAGAATGTTACAAGTCGAAAAGTCCTATGTGACCTAAATATCCTTATGCATGAATGGACATCATACTAAACATACACATAAACGACTATTTGTATTCTACTCGGATAATCGAATTACTTATACGATTTATTGATGGACTTGGAACGACGGAAATGTGCAAGTGTACACAAACGCAACAAGTAATAAAGTGACAAGTAAATGTCGAGTTATCGTACCCATAGGAACTGTGAAAAGAATTATTTATGAAATTAATTTAAAACACTTTGGTGAAGGAAAATATTTTGATTTGAGGAGGAGATTAAAAACTAGGATTTTAGTTAAGTAAAATAAATAAAAATAAAATAAAAGTTCCAATGCACGATTTCAAAAGATAATTTTAATCAAAATGACATAATTGTGCTAGATTAATTGCATTTCTTATCTTAGAATTATTAAACTCATGTTCATGTTGTTACGAATAAATTCACAGCAACTTGGTAATTTGCTAACTTATGAACAGACTTACCTACCAAAATCCATTTATCTCTTGACTATATCTCTATGTCGATTCAACGGATTAAACAAATTCTAATAAGCAAATGTGTTAATGCACATACATACTTATGAAATTAAAATAATTTCTTGTACATATCTCTATGCCAATTTAAACAATTAATTCAATCTCATAAGCACATAAAGATGACGTGAGGTAACAATGTATTTCTACCTTGAAACAGTTTAATCACAATAATCATGCAAGTTATGCAAGGCTAATGTATCGCTAGATACCGTTGCTAATTTAACCCTCAGCTACCTTAGATGATTAAACATGCACTGATTAAGAAAGGTGTCAATTAATTACAATTTTAGTACATTTAAATAATTAATTCATTTTTTACCTTACAATTGTAATGCAAGAATAACTTAGTCATGGTTTTACTTAATCAAACATCTTACCGATGCCTATAACAACACAAACACAATTTTAATAAATTAAGTAGACGAAACGCAAACAACCTAACACGAATTAAACTCAAGCCATATTAATTAAATTAAACAATTCAACATCACAAATATTCATATACATGTTCATCATAAAAACAACAAAATTAAAAGGATAGGAAACACGAATCAAATCCAGTGTTTTCTCCGTGGCTTGACAAGTTTGCTCCACTCCTCCTTCTCGCTTGTTCATGTCGAACCGAGGCTTCTACAAACACTTGATTGCTGCTCCAAATGGTGGTTGATTGAATCTTTTTCAATAGGTGAAATTGGCAAGGGAAAAATGGAAGAAAATGAAGAACAATTGAAGGGAATGAAGAGAGAAAAATGAGAGAGAAGTGAAGAAATGAGAAGGGTTGAGATGTGTTTGAAGTGAGCAGCCAAGGGGGTATTTATAGAATTAGAAGGCTGCTAAAAATAGCCAAAATAAGTAGCTAAAGACTTCCCCCATGGCCAGCCACACATGTGGCATGTTTGAAGATTTCAAGCATGCTATTTTAAGGTAGGGCCAAATCTAGAAAGGCATAAATAGTGGAGGGGTTTGAATGCAATTTGAAAGAATCTTCAAGGGCCATCTTGCAAGCCAAATAATCATCCAAGAAAGCTGATTGGGTCGGCATGTGGGACGATTTTGGGCTGCCCAGTGCTCGGTTGGATTGGTTTTCTCGGTTCAGCTCAACTGGGCCTCTTTTCATAATTAATTAACAATAATTTATTTAACCCAAATTAAATTGAATTAAAATTAAAATTACTTATATTATGAATTAATACACATAATTTGGAACGTCTTAGGCTGAAATTTAAGTCGCCTTGATGCTTCAAAGTTGCTTCTCGATTTTGCACTTCTAGTAGAGTCCGCCGAGCCATTTTTCTCCCTTTGTGCAAATCTGTCGAAAATAATCAAAATTAATCAAAATTTGATATAAAATTAATTAAAATTCAACATGTTCATATTTTGAGTGTAATTTAATTATTCTATAATAATTATATATTTTCTGACAATAGTTTATCGAAACTGCATGAATTTGAGTTAAAATAGGCATGAAAAAGTGTGTATACATTCGTGTTTCCAACCATGCCTGTTTAAAAAGTGTGCATATCAAATTATCAGGAGATGCATGGAAGAAGATGAAGTAAATAAGATTCTATATCATTGGCACTCAACTCCGAGTGGGGGACACTTCGGATGTACACTTACTGAGGCCAAAGTATTGCAAGCCGGATTCTTTTGGCCAACACTATTTAAAGACATGTATGCTTACGTAAGGAGCTATGATCGATGTCAAAGTGTTGGAAACGTCACAAACAGAAATGAGATGCCTCGAACAAACATCCTTTAGGTAGAATTATTTGATGTTTAGATAGAATTATTTGTAAGGAATTTAATTGATGAACGAATGTTCTATATTACGTTAATATTGCAAAAACTGTAACATCCTAGATTAGGGGTTATGCGTTTGGAGCATAACCCAAGTGATAGTGGGTTTTAAGGGTATTTGGAGATGTTTTAAGAGTTTTTAGAGCTTTAGAATGAAGGTGAAAGCTTTGGGAAATAATTAGATTTTAGGTTAAAAAGAGGAAACTAGGCAAGGAGGCCTTAAAAGAAATTATGTGGGGTTTAGGACATAAGGAATTAATTGGCAAAGTGGCTTGGGGCACTAAGGTGCAAGGGAACTTCAGGAGGGAAGGGGTTCGAGCGGCAGGAATCGCACTTGGGAGTTTTATTTTTGGAGGTAAAGGGGAGCAAGGCCAGGGAGGCCTTAAAGGAAAAATCTTAGGCGTGTTTGGCATAAAACAGGCCTTGGTAAAGTGGCTTCCATGCGCCACTTAAGGGCCTGGGTATGACGCCAACAAGGGCCTTGGTTCAAGTCTTGTTGGTAGCAGGAAGGAGTTTTTTTTTTATTTTTCAAGTGGGCGTTAAGGGTGAAGGAGGCTTTAAAATAAATTGTGGCGGGATTATGTCACAAAAGAACCAGCAGCAGAGTGGTTGGGCGTTACCTGTAAGCTTGCTCCAGCAGGTCTTGGGTTCGAGTAGCGAGGAAAGCAAATGGAATGTTATTTTGCTTTTGGCGTTAAGGCAGGGGGAGCTAGGGAAATAGGTCTTAAAAGAAGTTTTGGGTGACTCATGTCACAAAAAGACGCCATGACACAGTGGCTTGGGCGTTATTTGCAGCCTGTGTCTCAGGGCTCCAGCAGGTCGGGAGATCGAGTCACGCATGAAGTAGTATTTTGATGTTTTAATTTTGGCTTTTGGCACCAAGAGAGAAGGAAGCATTGAACGACAATTAGACTTTTAATTGAAAGAGGATTAAGCTTTTTTATCCTTTTAAAATTCGGCTGGAGTAAGGATAATTGCTGGATTTATTTTTGTTATTTGTTTATTTTGAATAGGTAAGGGATAATAGTTGTATTATTTATTTTAGATAATAGATAATTGTAGTTTTATTTATTTAAATATAGGATAATTATGGTTCTATTTAGATTAAATGAGATTTTATTATATTTTTATTTTAGATAAATAGATAAAAGATAATGTGATGGTTTATTTTATTTTAAATAGGTAGGATAATTGTGGATTAATTATTTTTGTGCAAGATAAAGAAGAGATGAATATGGATTTATTTTAATTATCTTGGATAAGTGATCAAGAGGTAAAATAGGAGATGGATTTGGAGTTTGATAAGAACAAGGATGTAGTAGCCGAATTCTTTATAAGGGGGAGTAATCATCCTTCATATCTTTTTCTTCTTTAACTTCTTTGTGCCGAAATTTAGTCTCTCCTAGTCTTCTTTTCTTTTTATTTTCTTTCAACCCCAAATCCTTTCTTTTTAATTCTTGAATAGCCGACTACCCCATCTTCTTTTGAAAACCATAGCCGAATATCAAGTACCCTTATTCCTATTCTTTTGTCGCAAGTCTCAAAAGCCGAAGATCAAGCATTTTCTCTCTTTTGTCGAATACACTCTCTCTTGCACTTCAAACGGGTGATTGCGCAAGGGTTTCGACAAGAATAAGTGGTGATTCGGGAAATAGGTAAGCTTGGTAAGTGACTTGTGATATTCGGCCATAGGCCACATTAAGAGTTCCAAGTGATGACCGATTGTGTATTATGGTTTTTTAGGAGCAAATCGACAGGAGTTAAGAGAAGTCTTCAGGATTCTGATCCATCTCTGGTAAGGTTGATAAGTGGTATTTTATTCGATTAAGATTTAGTACATTATCGTTTAATCGGGTTTTGATTAGATATCAATAATGGATGCGAATACCAGTCAAGGAGGCCAAGGGGTAGTTACTATCCCCAAGTTTAAGAAGAGATCCGTTTCTGCAGTTCGGGATTGGCCACCGGGGTATGGACCAGCGTCAGAACAAGAAAGTAGGCAGATAGCCGTAGTCTCGCTTAGTGATAGCGTCAGTATCGAAAGCGTAGTTCTCCAAGTTATAAGGTGTGTGATTAACCCACCGTTTTCCGGGTTTTTGCTATATCTGTATGTGTTGATTGTGTACTAACAAGTGCAGTAAAAGTTATGAGATGGATACCCTTAAAGGGGTATGTCGATAATCCAGTAAGTACCAAACCTGATGATATGTGATTATTAATATGAATATGTGTTATGACTATGCTTGATGAACATGCTCATGCATCATTATATTATATCATTATTTATGTTACATGTGCATGGGTGGGATATGATATGAAAGAAGGTACGGGTGTACTTCGAGTACGTGGTTTGATGTTAGCCTTGAGCTACATCGTGGATTGACGTTGACTGAGGTCACGTTGTGGATTAATTACGATTTAGTTCGCGTGGCTTGATGAGTAGCTATGTGCCTCATCGTGGTTGATATAAGCTATGTGCTATATCGTGGTTGATGAGTGACTATGTGTCCCATCGTGGTTTTGGTGTTAGCTACGGCTACATCGTGGATTGGCACTGACTGAGGTCGCGTTGTGGATTATTGTGCTTAATTGCACGTGGACGGCAGTGATTGCCTTTGGAGTGAAAAGGAGAGGGTGATTTGATAATCCCCTGGTGTGTGGTAGGCTGGATAAGGGGGTGTGTAGCGGATGGACCCTAGGTTTGGGTTGGGCTTCATAATTGCATGATTTCGTATGTGAACATATGTGGTAATGGGCCAAGCCCAATATGATATGTGAATTAATGTGATATGAGTATTTAATGTGAAAAGGGCCAAGCCCAGTATAAGAATGTGAATCAGTGTGGAAATGGGTTAAGCCCAATATGTGAAATCAAGTGGTTAGTTCCCTATTTATCTGATAAGTGATATGAATATGGGCCAAGCCCAGTATGTGATATTATCTGAACATGTTATCTTGTTATCTGTTATATGGGTTAAATTGTGGTATAACATGTGGGTGGAATCCAGTGGATTAATTACACACTGAGTCCATGTGACTTACCCCAAATATTTACCAACATCGCAGGTGATCGTGAAGTTGGACCGGGTTGGAGTGGATACAAGGGTGGCCATGCA
Organism: Gossypium australe; assembly: GCA_005393395.2. Lineage (NCBI taxonomy): Eukaryota > Viridiplantae > Streptophyta > Magnoliopsida > Malvales > Malvaceae > Gossypium > Gossypium australe. The sequence goes on along the minus strand of CM016625.1, from coordinate 78,550,421 downwards.
GAAGCAGATTTTCATGCAAAAGGATATTTTTAATTAATTAAGTATTTATATTTTCAGTATTTTGATTATTCAATTATTGTAATAAGGCCCCTAAAAGTATTTAAAGTTTGTCTAAGTGTTTTTCATTAAGTTTAATATTTTGCTTTATTATGGATTGACAACTGAAGTATCATTCGCAAACGATTTTATTTAAATCTATATATATAATAAAGTTTTAATCCGGATAAGATTATAACAATTTAATTTTTTACTTAGAATGTTTTTAAAATACGAAAATGTTTTATTAAAGGCAACAAATTTTTAACGGTTTTTACTTTCAACTAAGAATATTTTCAAACGAATTCCGCAGTGGCATTTCAAATTCGGTCGTAACGAATGGGCCGGGTTTGGGGTGTTACAAAAACTCTCCGTAACTCTATTCTGGCTATTAAAATCGCGATATGGGTGTTACAAAAGGTGACAGTATACTCCTCCTTGAGATGTCTTCAGGAGTATGTCGTGACACCCCTAGTTTGTGTCATGACATCGAAGGCGGACTTGAGTTTTCTCTATTTTGTTCCCTATGTTGCGATGTTGAGTCATTCGTTTGCGACATAGTGACCAGTATGCATTTAATACACCTTCTAATGATCTCCTTCACACTCACAAAGTGTGTTAGCTCGCCCTTGGGACTCATTCGGCCCCTAAGGTCAATAAAAGACTCAATTTGCACATTTTATTAAATGTAAATAAAACTAAGAAAACTTAACCAAACCATAACGAAAATGCTTATATTCCAGTTCCTTAAATGCAAAAACCAGTTTAATCTACTACACGAAATTACGGCAGATCAAACTGCCCCACGCTTAAATCATTGCTTTTCCTCAAGCAACATAAACAAAAATAAGAAAATATACACACTTTTTCATGCTTTTTAAACTCAAATTCATGTAGTTTCGGTAAAATTCGTGTCAAAAAATAAAAAAAATTTATAAAATAATTAAATTGCACCGAAATTATGAACATGTTGAATTTTAATTAATTTTATATCAAATTTTGTTTAATTTTGATTATTTTCGACAAATTTGCAAAAGGGTGAAAAACAGCTCGGCAGACACTACTAGAAGCACAAAATCGAGAAGCAATTTTGAAGCATAAAGGAGAGTTAACTTTTTCAGCTTAAGATAGTCCAAATTATGTGTATTAATTCATAATATAATTAATTTTAATTTTACTCCAATTTAATTTGGGTTAAATAAATTATCATTAATTAACTATGAAAAGAGGCCCAGTTGAGCTAAACCGAGAAAACCAATCCAACCGAGCATTGGGCAGCCCAAAACCGTCCCACATCCTGACCCAACCAGCTTGCTTGGCTGATTATTTGGCTTGCAAAATGGCCCTTGAAGACTCCTTCAAATTGTATTCAAACCCCTCCACTATTTATGCCTTTCTAGATTTCCTTACCTTAAAATAGCATGTTTGAAATCTTCAAACATGCCACATATGTGGTTGGCCATTGGGGGAGTCTTTGGCTGCTGATTTTGGCTATTTTTAGCAGCCTTCTCAACCTATAAATACCCCCTTGGCTGCTCACTTCTAACACAGTTCAACCCTTCTCATCTCTTCACTTCTCTCTCACTTTTCTCTCTTTATTGTTCTTCATTTTATTCCCCATTCCCTTGCCAATTTCACCTCTTGAAAAAGAGTCAATCAACCACCATTTAGATCAGCATTCAAGTGTTCGTTGAAGCCTCAGTTCAACAAGAACAAGTGGAGAAAGAGTGGAGCAATCTAGTCATGCCACAGAGAAAACACCGAATTTGATTCTTGTTTCCTATCCTTTTAATTTTGTTGTTGTTATGATGAACATGTCTATGAATATTTGTGATGTTGAATTGTTTAATTTAATTAATAAGACTTGAATTTAATTCGTGTTAGATTGATTGCATTTCATCTACTTAATTTGTTAAAATTGTGTTTGTGTTGTTATAGGCCTCGGTAAGATGTTTGATTAACTAAAACCATGACTAAGTTAATATTGCATTACAATTGTAAGGTAACTAATGAATTAATTATTTAAATGGATTGAAATTGTAATTAATTGACACGATACTTAATCAATGCATGTTTAATCGTCTAAGGTAGTTGAGGGTTAAATTAGCAACAGTATCTAGCGATACATTAGCCTTGCATAACTTGCAAGATTATTTTGATTAAACTATTTCAAGGTAGAAATACATTGTTACCTCACGTAATATTTGATGTGCTTATGAGATTGAATTAATTGTTTGAATTGGCATAGAGATATGTATAAGAAATTATTTTAATTTCATATGCATGTATGTGCATTAACACATTTTCTTATTAAAATTTGTTTAATCGGTTGAATTGAAATAAATATATAGTCAAGAGATAAATGGATTTTGGTAGGTAAGTATGTTCATAAGTTAGCAAATTACCGAGTTGCCGTGAATTTATTCGTAACAACATAAACATGAGTTTAATAATTCTAAGTTAAGAAATGTAAATAATCTAGCTTAATGTTGTCATCTTGATTAAAATCTTCCTTCGAAATCGTGCATTGGAAATTTTATTTTATTTATATTTATTTTACTTAGTTAAAATCCTAGTTTTAAATCACCTTTTCAAATCAAAATATTTTTCTTCACCAAACTATTTTTAATTGCATTCATAAATAATTCTATTCACAGTCCCTGTGGGTACAATAACTCGACATTTACTTGTCACTTTATTACTTGTTGCGATTGTGTACACTTGCACATTTTTGTCATTCTAAGTTTTTGGCGCTGTTGTCGGGGACTATTTTTAAAAGTCATTATTTGTGAATTTGTTAATTTTGCATTTTGGTTTATTTTTCTGTGTTTATTTCAGGTGTTTATGAGTATTGACCAAATTATCGATTTACTCCCTGTAGACCCCGAGATTGAAAGAATTTTTCAATAGTGAAGACGACAAGCACGTTAAAAAAGGACAATAGAGATGAATTTCGAAAATCTGAATCAAGGAAACAGAGCAAACCCTGCTCAAAATCCTATCCTTATTGCTGATTATAGGGATAGAGATCTAAGACAGTTTGTCGTGCCAGTGTTTCATGATCTTAATCCGGGTATTAGAAAACCCGTAATTGAGGCCCAACAATTCGAGCTGAAGCCAGTCATGTTCCAGATGCTTCAGACAGTAGGCCAATTCAGTAGAATGCCTACCGAAGATCCTCACCTACACTTAAGCCTATTCATTGAGGTAAGCGATTCTTTCAAGATAGCCAGATTACCCGAAGATGCACTACTATTGAAGCTGTTCCCATATTCGCTAAGGGAAAGAGCTCGAGCTTGGTTGAACTCATTGCCACCAAATTCAATTTCCGCATGGCAAGACTTAGCAGAAAGATTCCTCATGAAGTATTTCCCACCTAGCAAGAATGCTAAGTTGAGGAACGAGATCACCACTTTCCAAAAAATGGATGATGAATCCTTGTATTAGGCATGGGAAAGGTACAAAGAATTACTACAGAAGTGCCCTAATCATGGAATCGCACATTGTATCCAACTTGAGACATTTTATAATGGTCTCAATGCTCACATGAGGATGGTAGTAGACACTTCTGCTAATGGTGCTCTCCTTTCTAAGCCTTACAATAAGGCTTATGAAATCATCGAGAGGATTGCCAGTAACAATTAGGAAGACGAGTCGCTGGAATACATGAAGTAGAAGCTCTTACTTCACTCGCATCTTAGGTATCCTCAATGCTTAAAATTTTTAGCACTAATGGGTTTAATAGTTTTGCAGCACAAGCACTGAATCAATTTGAAAATGTAGCCTGTGTCTATTGCAGGGATGGACATCTGTTCGAAGAATGTCAATCAAACCTAGAATTTGTGTATTACATGGGTAACCAGAAACAAAACCGAGTAAGGCAAGGACTACAATCCAATTCCTATAACCCATCGTGGCTAAACCACCCTAATTTCTCCTGGAGTAACCAATGGGCTAGACCCAGTAACACATACGCCCAACCTAGACCGACACAGCCACCTATTTTTACCCAACAAGTTCAGAAACTACCTCAAGCTGAACCATCCAATGGCTTAGAAAACTTGTTGATGGCATACATAGCCAAGAATGATGCTTTAATCTAAAGCCAAGTAGCTACATTAAAAAACCTGGAAAACCAAATGGGCCAGCTTGCAACTGAACTCAAAAACTGACCACAAGGTGCTTTACCTAGTGATATGGAGAATCTGAGGAATCCAGGGAAGGAGCATTGTAAAGTGTTGACATTGTGGAATGGAAAGACATTAGAGACCAAAATAGTCGAAGTTTAAAAGGAGCCAGCTGATGCTCAAGACTTAGAGAAAGTTCAATCGAGTGTTGAAATTTTAGTTTCACCGGAACCTGAATTTGCAAAATCCGATAAGGTAACTTCTGAACCAGCTAATTCTGATAAACTAAAACTTCGTTAGATGCAAAATTGCCACAGAAGACGAATCAACCAATTCTAGTAAAGAAGCCTCCACCACCCTACCCTCAAAGACTTCAGAAGCAAAAGTAGGAAGTTCAATTCAAGAAGTTCTTAGACGTACCCAAGCAACTTCATATCAACATCCTGTTGGTTGAAACACTTGAACAAATGCCGAACTATGTCAAATTCATGAAGGACATCCTATCAAAAAATGAAGACTTGGAGAATTTGAGACGGTAGCCCTCACAAAGGAATGCATTGCATATCTTCAAGACAAAATACCCCTAAAGTTGAAGGATCCTGGATGTTTTACCATACTTTGCAACATTGAAGCAACATATTGTGCTAAGGCATAATGTGATTTGGGTGCGAGTATCAACCTAATACCCATGTCAATATTTGGGAAGTTGGGGATAGGTGAAATTAGGCATACTACGGTTACACTTCAATTAGCTGATCGATCTTTTGCACATCCAGAAGAAAAAATCGAGGATGTATTGGTACGTGTAGACAAATTTATTTTTCCTGTTGACTTTGTTATTCTAGACTTTGAAGCAGACAAAGAAGTGCCAATCATCCTAGGAATGCCTTTCCTAGCAACTGGAAGGACCCTTATTGATATGTAGAAGGGTGAGCTTACTATGCGTGTTCAGGACGATTAGGTAACATTTAATGTTTTTAGTCTATGCGATTTCTTGACACAATTGATGATTATTTTGTAGTGTTTGATTTAAAGGAATTAATCATGGAAAAGGAACTCAACTATGTTGAGGACCCTTTGGAACAAATTTTGACATCAGACCCTCCAAATAATGAAGAGGAGGATGAATACTTACCTTTGCAAGAAGCTAATCAAAGAAGATTTAATCTGCAATCCTGTTTTGAATATTTGGAGTTAGAAAATAGGGATTATGCCCAACCAAAAGCGTCAATCGAGGAGCCACCTAAATTAGAACTCAAGGTATTTTCCTCACATTTAAAATATGTTTATTTAGGTAACGCTTCTACTTTGCCTGTGATTGTTTCAGCAAAATTAACAGTTGAGCAAGAAGAGAAACTCATCATAGTATTGAAACAAGTCAAGAAGGCTATCAGATGGACCATAGTCGATATTTGTGGCATTAGTCCTTCTGTATGCATGCACAAGATCATCCTAGAAGATGGCGAAAAAGGGACGATTAATGGACAACAAAGACTAAACCCCATCATGAAGGATGTGGTAAAGAAAGAAATCATCAAGTGTTAGATGTAGGCATAATTTACCCCATCTCAGGCAGTTCGTAGGTAAGTCCGGACCAGTGCGTGCCAAAGAAATGAGGTATTACAGTCATTGAAAATGAGTTGATACCGACTAGAACGGTTACGGGATGGAGAATTTGCATCGATTACCAAAAACAGAACAAGGTGACTAGGAAAGATCACTTTCCTTTACCATTTTTGGACTAAATGCTGGATAGACTCGCGGGGTGAGACTATTACTATTTTCTCGATGGATACTCGGGGTATAATCAGATTATAGTAGCAAGTGGAAGATTAATACAAGAAAGTATTCACCTGCTTGTACGGTACATTCGCATTTAGACTCATGCCATTTGGTTTATGTAATGCACCTCCTACATTTCAAAGATGTATGATATCTATTTTTACTGATATTGTTGAGAAATATTTGGAAGTCTTTATGGATGATTTTTCAGTATTCGGAGATACATATGATGATTTTCTAGCCAGTCTAGCCAAGGTACTAAGGCGATGTGAAGAAACTAACCTCGTACTCAACTAGGAAAAGTGCCATTTCATGGTACGAGAAGGTATTGTTCTAGGGCATCGGATAATGAGACATGGAATCGAGGTAGATAAAGCAAAGGTAGACGTTATTGAGAAACTCCCACCTCCAACATCTGTAAAGAGTGTTAGAAGGTTTTTGGGCCACGCCGGTTTCTATCAAAGATTTATCAAGGACTTCTCCAAAATTGTTAAACCCTTATGCAGATTATTGGAGAAGGACACGACGTTTAAATTTGATGAGGAGTGCTTAAGAGGTTTCAAAGATTTGAAGAGTCGGTTAGTTTCGGCACCCATAATCGTCACACTAGACTGTGATTTTCCATTTGAATTGATGTGTGACGCAAGTGACTTTGCGATAGGAGCTGTCATGGGCCAGCGAAGGAACAAAGTTTTTCATCCTATCTACTATGCAAGTCAGACTCTAATAGGAGCTCAACTGAATTATACGGTAACAGAGAAAGAGTTACTTGCTATTGTGTTTACTTTTGACAAGTTTCGATCTTATCTTGTAGGTACCAAAGTGACTGTCTATACAGACCACTCGGTAATTAAGTATTTACTTGCCAAGAAAGACGCTAAGCTGAGACTGATCTGGCGGGTACTTCTACTTCAAGAGTTCGATCTAGAAATTCAAGATCGAAAGGGAGTAGAAAACCAAGTAGCAGACCACTTGTCCAGATTGGAGCCGCAAGAAGGGAATTCTCCACTTATACCCATTCAGGAGACATTTACAGATGAACACATACTGAAGGTAAATCATGTCCATAATAGCCCTTGGTTTGCTGATATTGCTAACTATTTAGCTTGTGGTTTGATGCCTATTGATAAGACATATCATCAAAAGGAAAAAGTTTCTTCATGATGTGAAGTATTATATCTGGGAAGAACCATACTTGTTTAAAAAGTGTGTAGATCAAATGATTAGGAGATGCTTGGCAGAAGATGAAGTACATAAGATTCTATATCATTGCCACTCAGCTCTGAATGGGGGACACTTTGGAGGTACACGTACTGCGGCCAAAGTATTGCAAGCCGGATTCTTTTGGCCAACACTATTTAAAGATGCGTATGCTTACGTATAGAGCTGTGATCGATGTCAAAGGGTTGAAAACATCACAAAAAAAATGAGATGCCTTGAACAAACATCATGTAAAATTATTCGATGTTTGGGGTGTTGACTTTCTCAGTCCATTCCCTCTGTCTTTTGGTCACAAGTACATCTTGGTAGCAGTAGACTACGTATCTAAGTGGGTTAAGGCTGAAGCATATTCGACGAACGATGCTAAGGTTGTGATGAAGTTTTTGTAGAAGCATGTATTCACAAGGTTTGGAACCCCAAGAGCCATCATCAGTGATGAAGGGTCCCATTTTGTGAACAAGTGGTTGAAATGGTTGCTCGACAAGCATGGAGTGAAGCATAAGGTTGACACAGCTTAAAGGCATACTCGAGAAGGTAGTTTGCCCGAACTGACGAGATTGGTCCAAAAGATTGGATGATGCTTTATGGGCCTATAGGACAGCATACAAGACGCCTTTAGGGATGTCACCCTATAGGTTGGTCTTTGGAAAAGCCTATCATCTACCCTTGGAGTTAGATCACAAAGCTTACTGGGCTCTCCAACAACTCAACTTGGATCTTAAGCTTGCTAAAGAGAAACAGATGCTCCAACTCAATGAGTTAGAAGAGTTTTGAGTGTTCTCATACGAGAATGTCAAATTACTCAATGAAAGACTTAAGAGATGGCATGACAAACACATTCAGGTTCGAGAATTTGAAGCAGGTCAACAAGTCTTGTTATTCAATTCTAGATTAAGGTTCTTTCCAGGTAAGTTAAAATCACATTGGTCCGATTCATTTATGACTCACCAAGTTTATCCATATGGAGTTGTCGAACTTTAAACTAAGGGAGATAATTTTCGAGTCAATGCTTAGTGCTTAAAACATTACTGGGGAGATAAAATTGAACGAGATCAAATCTCATTCATTTTATTAGATATTTATTTTTGTTGTTTTTCTTTTTCTTTTAATAAATGATTTAGGGTATATTTTCGGGATTAGCATGTTTAAATAAATTATGTCTAAGAGATTGGAACTTAAGCAGGAATGTTTGTGACCCCTCCAATCTTTCTTAGAAATTGATTTTAACATAATGTTCTGAGAAATTATTCCCTAAAGGCAAAATAAATTTTTAAGTTTTCAAATAAAAGGGTCAATTTTGATCCAAGTTTTAAATTGCAACTCAATTTCAAATTTTCTTTAAGTCTAGGTACTTAATTGAACTATTTTCAAAATTTGGTTGCTCTTTTTTGTAACTACTAAAAATTAGATGCCTCTTGTAAATATTTTCAAAAGGCATCTAGAATAAATTTTTTTAATTTAGTTTAATAAATAAGATGATAATCATTAATATATAATTATATCTATTATAATATATATTAATTATTATCAACTTTGCATAGAATTAGGATTAGTTTAAATTTGATCATATTTTATTTAATAAGTATTTATTTTTAATAAATTAATAGGAAATAATAATTTAATGTGTATTATATTAATTATTAATTATTGTTAACTCTATGTAGAATTAGAACTTGGAATATCTTAATTATTAATTTGTTCTAAGAATTCTAATTAAACTCCTACTCCTTTCACTATAAATTTCACCCATATTAGCCATTTTTTCACTCATCCCTCCATCAATCCTAGCATCCAAAACCCACCAAGTACCAAATCACCTAGTGCCGAACTCTCTAGCCACAACTGCCTAGCTCCGCACATCACCCTCACAGCTAGCAGCAGTCCCACTCGGCCAGCAGCCCACGCACCCACCCAGCAGCCCCCACGCACACCGTGCGCGCCAGCAGCCTACTCCTTGTCGTCGAACCTGCTCGTCGCACCTGCTTACTGCCCACTTCCCCGCTTTTGCGCGGCACACACATGCCCCGCTGCTCGTGCAAGGATCTGCCCGACAGTACCGCTTGCTGCCCATGCATCTGCTCACTCCGCGCATTGCTACTCGCACCAACACCCTTGCCTATTTCACCACACGATCAAGACACCCTACAACCATCCCTAAACCATCCCTAAACCAACCCTTTTCGCTTAATATTTATTTGCTTTGAGTTCTTAATTTTTATAAAAAGTGGTAAGATAAATTTTTCTCCTAATTTTTTTATTTTATTTAATTATTTAAATTTTCCAATTTATTGAATTATTAATATTTTATACTAATTAAATTTTTGAGAAAATATTTGTTTCCATCTTAAGTTCAGGTTAATCATGCCTCGCAAGAGAACTCGTGCCTCTCCCAAATTGATGAATCACAAAATAAATTCCACTGTGAAGAAGCCAAAGTGAGATACAAAAGCGTTTTCAAGAATCAACAGATGCACCTAGAAAAAGGCTTTATGCTGAAAGAAAGCAATTATATTGATTTCATGGCATGCATTCGACAAATTACTGAACCTCTCAATTGGGAGTTATTTTGTAAAAAAAGACCTAGTGCAGATGAGGAGTTAGTTCGTGAATTTTATGCAAATTTGTCCTCAAGCAAATTGATGGGAGTTTATGTTCGCAGAATCAATGTACCAATAACCTCAAATGCTATTAATGAATTCTTTGAATTACCTGATTTCGAAGACGATGAATATTCTTCCTTGATGAGCAATATTGAGTCTGAAAATCTGCAAGAAATTCTGGAGGAACTTACAGTTCCAGGTTCTAAGTGGGTATGTCAAAGCAAGGAATTCACACTTGTCGCAAAGAATATTTGACACCACTAGCGAAGGTATGGTTCTATTCCATTCGATTCAGCCTTATGTCCATTTTACATGGGACTACAATTTCATTAGAGCTAATGGTCCTGTTATACTCGATTTTAACTGGAAAGACCATGGATGTGGGAAAAATCATCCTGAGAGAAATGTAGAATTGTGCTGCTAGACATTCTGGCCCAGCTTACTTTCCCTTTACGATAATAATTTTGTGCTTGAAAGCTAAAATTCTTGCAAACGTAAATAAGATAGGTTATAGCCAGGGCACAATTACAGATTGGGACCTTTACTGAATAGCTGGAGACTCTCTTCTACAGCAACGAGTTGAAGAGAGCAAGGATCCTGAAGAAGAAGAAGAAGAAGAAGATCCAATAGAGATCGAACCAATGCAACCAACTGAAATCCATGATAAGGCAAAACCAATGGAACTAGTAACCGAACCTGACGTCGCAACTTCAATATTCAGGACTCAATTGCCTTGCCCAGATCTTCGGCATGTGCTCTCAAAATTGATAGACATCATGCAACATCTGTAGTGGCAGCAACAAGCTTACTAGAGATATTCAAAAATATAGGATGACTCAATGAGAAGCGCTCTTACGAAAATATACAATGACCCATTTATTTTTGTGTCTGAGTTTCCAGATTTCATATTGAACCATGGAGTCCACTATCGAAGAGGGAGCAAAGCGATTCATGCAAAAACAAAGACGATTGACCAAAAGATGAGTCGAATTCGGAGGGATCTACAAATAAATAAAAAGAGAGGATCTTAACTTTATTTTATTTCCGTTCTTAGGTTATTTAATAGGGTTAGGTTTTATTAGGAATTTTTATTTTCACATAATAAAAAAAGGTGGAAATCATAAATAAAAATGAACAAGTTGCAAAGTACAATGTGTGGCAATAGATATATACATGTCTAGGATTGAATCTAGATAGAGCTTGGTACTTAAGCAGTCAAATTGACTCACCTCCTCTGTTCTAGAATCCTACTTGGTGTATAGTATCTGTTCACTTTTAACAATGAGGGCATTGTTCATCTTAAGTAGGGGGGACCGAAAAATTGAAATTATTTCCACTCAGGCTAAATTTTTCTTTTAGTTATGATTAGGTTATATTTTGTTCAAAAATTTGAAATTTTGTTAACTATGCTAAACCTCAGTATGAATAAAGTTCGATTATTTCAATAATTGTTATGTTAACTGAAATATGACATAAATGTATTTTTAATACAACATGCAAATCATACCATAAAATTTTTAGTTCCTTAGGAAAATTAGGCGTGCATGAAAGTTTAAGTTTCTAGAATTGACTTAGTAGTTTCTTGAGGCAAAATCCTAGGAAGCATGGAAAGTTGTAAATGATTTAGGCAACTTTTGTTTGAACCGTTTGAGCCTTTCTAGCCAACCATGATGAATTTTTATCCCTCGAAACCCAACTTTGAGACTATATGGCCTAATTTTATTTGAACCCTTGCAATATTTAGCAATCACTTTTCTCTTAATTATCTCTAAATTGTCCCAAACACTAGACTCAGTACTATTTAGAATATTATTTGAAACAAGTTTGGGGGAGTTGAAAAGAAGTATCAAATGCTCAAAAAATTGTAATACTTACAGAAAAATGCTCGTGAAAAAAAAAGAGAGCATATGTACTCGAAAGAAATAGATGTATAAAAGAGCTTGTGAAAGTGAAATAAGTTGGTGTACTGAAGGTAATTATTTCGAAGGTCCGATTCAAGTTGAGTCTAAAGTTTTTAGCCTAAATTCATCTATCTTTTACCTACCCCTAGCTAGTCACGTTACAACCTATTTAAAAGGCTTATTGATTCAAGTTTCTATGCTACCTACATTAGTGGAGAGAAATTACTATGTTCAACATATGAAGGCATAAATTAAAATTAATGATTGCAGCTTAATTTTAAATAAGGGAATAAAATCAAATTGGTAGGGATTTACATGTTTTTATTGAGAAAGCATTTATTCTATTTATTCTATCATAATAGTTGTTGAGATTAATTTGAATGATATGTATACTTAAGTAGCATAATTATCAAATTTCTTGTTTTTGAGCATAAGTTTACTAAAATTATAATTTTAGGAAGAATTTTGTTCTAAAGAATTTTTTCAAAGGTGTTTCTGAGAAATTCTTTTCAAATTTGTGCATTACTGGGGACGAGCAATGAATTAAGTTTAGGGGTGTGGAGACACGAAAATATACACACTTTTTCATGCCCTTTTTAACTCAAATTCATGCAGTTTCGATGAAATTCTTGTCAAAAAATATATAATTATTATAAAATAATTAAATTACACTTAAATTATGAACACATTTAATTTTAATTAATTTTATATCAAATTTTGATTAATTTTGATTATTTTCGACATATTTTTGCAAAGGGCGAAAAATGGCTCGGTAGACATTGCTAGAAGCGCAAAACCGAGAAGCAATTTTGAAGCTTCAAGGTGACTTAATTTTTCAGCCTAAGACGATCCAAATTATGTGTATTAATTCATAATATAATTAATTTTAATTTTAATCCAATTTAATTTGGGTTAAATAAATTATTGTTAATTAATTATGAAAAGGGGCCCAGTTGAGCTGAACCGAGAAAACCAATCCAACCGAGCACTGGGCAGCTCAAAACCGTCCCACATGTTGATCCAATCAGCTTGCTTTGCTGATTATTTGGCTTGCAAGATGGCCCTTGAAGACTCCTTCAAATTGCATTCAAACCCCTCCACTATTTATGCCTTTCTAGATTTGCCCCTACCTTAAAATAACATGTTTGAAATCTTCATACATGCCACATGTGTGGTCGGCCATGGGGGGAGTCTTTGGCTGCTGATTTTGGCTATTTTTAGCAGCCTTTTCAACCTATAAATACTACCCTTGGCAGCTCACTTCAAACCCTTCTCATCTCTTCACTTCTCTCTCATTTTTCTCTCTTCATTCCCTTCCATTGTTCTTCATTTTCTTCGCCTATTCCCTCGCCGATTTCACCTCTTGAAAAAGAGTCAGTCAACCACCATTTGGAGTAGCATTCAAGTGTTCCTAGAAGCCTCGGTTTGACAAGAATAAGCGGAGAAGGAGGAGTGGAGGAGAAAACACCGAATTTGATTCTTGTTCCCTATCCATTTAGTTTTGTTGTTATTATGAACATGTCTATGAATATTTGTGATGTTTATATGTTTAATTTAATTAATATGGGTTAAATTTAATTCGTGTTAGGTTGATTGCATTTCATCTACTTAATTTATTAAAATTGTGTTTGTGTTGTTATAGGCCTCTGTAAGATGTTTGATTAAGTAAAACTGTAACATCCCCAAACCCGGCCCACGAGCCACGGCCGAATTCAGAATGCCACTGCGGAAAATGTTTGAAAAGCCTACGACTTAAAGTAAAAATTTATAAATCTCTTGTCTTTAGAAAAACATGGTGTATTTAAAATTTCGAAATAAATTAAGTTGTTACAAATTTCCGGATTAAAAACTTTAGTATACATTTTAAAAATGTAGGTTGCTAAAAATAAACATTTTCAGATAATAATATAATCGACAATCCAACTTAAAACTTAATAATAATCTGTAAGTACCTTAAATGGCCCTTATTACAATAAATAAATACTTAGAACTACTAAAAATATAAATACGTAAACAATTAAAAATATCTTCTGCATGGGCCACCTCGTATCCACTCCAACCCGGTCCAAACTTTATGCATCACCTGCAATGTTGGTAAAAATTTGGGTGAGTCAAAAATTTTGGTAAAATCCAATAATTTCCTGAAGCCTTCTCCTACATCCTAGGGTTCTCAAAACCCCTAAAACACATCCAATCATACACTAAGCCTACTACCACTTGAATTATGCATTAAATGCATAACCCCTAGATCTAGGATATTACAGTTCATTGCAGGTGATGCATAAAGTTTGGACCGGGTTGGAGTGGATACGAGGTGGCCCATGCAGAAGATATTTTTAATTGTTTACGTATTTATATTTTTAGTAGTTCTAAGTATTTATTTATTGTAATAAGGGCCATTTAAGGTACTTACAGATTATTATTAAGTTTTAAGTTGGATTGTCGATTATATTATTATCTGAAAATGTTTATTTTTAGCAACCTATATTTTTAAAATGTATATACTAAAGTTTTTAATCCGGAAATTTGTAACAACTTAATTTATTTCGAAATTTTAAATACACCATGTTTTTCTAAAGACAAGAGATTTATAAATTTTTACTTTAAGTCGTAGGCTTTTCAAACATTTTTCGAAGTGGCATTCTGAATTCGGCCGTGGCTCGTGGGCCGGGTTTGGGGATGTTACAAAAACCATGACTAAGTTATTCTTGCATTACAATTGTAAGGTAAGTAATGAATTAATTATTTAAACAGACTGAAATTGTAATTAATTGACAGGATACTTAATCAATGCATGTTTAATCATCTAAGGTAGTTGAGGGTTAAATTAGCAACGGTATCCAGCGACACATTAGCCTTGCATAACTTGCAAGATAATTGTGATTAAATAGTTTCAAGGTAGAAATATATTGTTACCTCACGTAATCTTTTATGTGCTTATGAGATTGAATTAAATGTTTGAATTGGCATAGAGATATGTACAAGATATTATTTTAATTTCATAAGTATGTATGTGCATTAACACATTTGCTTATTAAAATTTGTTTAATCAATTGAATTGACATAGAGATATAGTTAAGAGATAAATGGATTTTGGTAGGAAAGTATGTTCATAAGTTAGCAAATTATCGAGTTGCCGTGAATTTATTCGTAACAAAATAAGCATGAGTTTAATAATTATTAGTTAAGAAATGTAAATAATCTAGCACAATTATGTCATCTTGATTAAAATCATCTTTTGAAATCGTGCATTGGAACTTTTATTTTATTTTTATTTATTTTACTTAGTTAAAATCCTAGTTTTTAATCACCTCCTCAAATCAAAATATTTTTCTTCACCAAAGTGTTTTTAATTGCATTCATAAATAATTCTTTTCACAGTCCCTGTGGGTACAATAACTCGACATTTACTTGTCACTTTATTACTTGTTGCGATTGTGTACACTTGAACATTTTCATCGTTCCAATGGTTCTTCCCGAAATAGTATTTCGCATCATGAAGAAACTTTTTCTTTTGATGATACGTCTTATCAATCGACATCAAACCAAAAGCTAAATATTAGCAATATCAGCAAACCAAGGGGTATTATGGACATGATTTACCTTCAATTTGTGTTCATCTGGAAATGTCTCTTGAATGGGTATAAGTGGAGAATTCCCTTCTTGCGGTTCCAATCTGGACAAGTGGTCTGCTACTTGGTTTTCTACCCCCTTTTGATCTTGAATTTCTAGATCGAACTCTTGAAATAGAAGTACCCATCGGATCAGTCTCGACTTAGCGTCTTTCTTGGGAAGTAAATACATAATTGCTGAGTGGTCCGTATAGATAGTCAGTTTGGTACCTACAAGATAAGATCAAAACTTCTCAAAAGCAAACACAATATCAAGTAACTCTATCTTTGTTACCGTATAATTCAGTTGAGCTCCTGTCAGAGTCCGATTTGTGTAGTAGATGGGATGAAAAACTTTGTTCCTTCGCTGGCCCATGACAGCTCCTATCGCGAAGTCACTTGCACCACACATCAATTTAAATGGCAAATCCCAATCTGGTGTGACGATTATGGGTGCCAAAACTAACTGACTCTTCAAATCTTTGAAATCTCTTAAGCACTCCTCATCAAATTTGAACGTCGTGTCCTTCTCCAATAATTTGCATAAGGGTTTAGCAATTTTGGAGAAGTCCTTGAGAAATCTTCAATAGAAACTGGTGTGGCCCAAAAACCTCCTAACGCTCTTTACATATGTTTGAGGTGGGAGTTTCTCAATAACGTATACCTTTACTTTATATACCTCGATTCCATATCTCGTTATCCGATGCCCTAGAACAATACCTTCTCGTAACATGAAATGACACTTTTCCCAGTTGAGTACGAGGTTTGTTTCTTTGCGTCGCCTTAGTACCTTGGCTAGATTGGCTAGACAATCATCATATGCATCTCCGAATACTGAAAAATCATCCATAAAGACTTCCAAGTATTTCACAACCATATCAGTAAAAATAAACATCATACATATTTGAAATGTAGCGGGTGCATTACGTAAACCAAATGGCATGCGTCTAAATACGAGTGTATCGTACGGGCAGGTGAATGTTGTCTTGTGTTGATCTTCCAGTGCTATTGTAATCTGATTATACCCCGAGTATCCATCGAAAAAATAGTAATAGTCTCACCCCGCAAGTCTATCCAGCATTTGGTCCAAAAACGACAAAGGAAAATGATCTTTCCTAGTCACCTTGTTCAGCTTCTGATATTCGATGCAAGTTCTCCATCCTGTAACCGTTCTAGTCGATATCAACTCGTTATTCTCATTTTCAATGACCGTAATACATCCTTTCCTTGGCACGCACTGGATCGGACTTACCCATGAACTATTTAAGATGGGGTAAATTATACCCGTACCTAACCACTTAATGATTTCTTTCTTTACCACGTCCTTCATGATGGGGTCTAGTCTTCATTTTCCATCAATCATCCCTTTCTCGCCATCTTCCAGGATGATCTTGTGCATGCATACAAACTGACTAATGCCGTGAGTATGGACTATTGTCTATCTGATAGCCTTCTTGAATTGTTTCAATACTAAAATAAGTTTCTCTTCTTGTTCAACGGTTAATTTCGTTGAAACAATCATAGGAAAGGTAGAAGAGTTACCTAAATAAACATATTATAAATGTGAGAGAAGTACCTTCAGTTCTAATTTAGGTGGCTCTTCGATTGACGCTTTTAGTTGGGTATAATCCCTATTCTCTAACTCTAAAGATTCAAAATGGGATTGCGGATTAAATCCCTTTTGATTAGCTTCTAGTAAAGCTAACTATTCATCCTCCTCTTCATCATTTGGAGGGTCTGATGTCAAAATTTGTTCCAATGGGTCCTCAACATAGTTGAGTTCCTTTTCCATGATTAATTCCTCTAAATCGGACACTACAGAACAATCATCAATTGTGTCAGTAAATCGTATAGACTTAAAAACATTAAATGTTACCTGATCATCCTGAACACGGATAGTAAGTTCGCCCTTCTGCACATCAACAAGGGTCCTTCTAGTTTTCAAGAAAGGCCTTCCTAGGATGATTGGCACTTCTTTGTCAGCTTCAAAGTCTAGAATAACAAAGTCAATAGGAAAAATAAATTTGTCTACACGTACCAATACATCTTCAATTTTTCCTTTTGGATATGCTAAAGATCAATCTGCGAATTGAAGTGTAACCGTAGTAGGTCTAACTTCACCTATCCCCAACTTCCTAAATATTGACATGGGTATTAGGTTAATACTCGCACCCAAATCACATAGTGCCTTACCACAATATGTTTTTCCAATGTTGTAAGGTATGGTAAAACATCCAGGATCCTTCAACTCTAGGGGTAGATTGTCTTGAAGATATGCTCTGCATTCTTTTGTTAGGGCTACCGTCTCTCCAATTCTCCAAGTCTTTATTTTTTTTGGCAGGATATCCTTCATGAATTTAACGTAGTTCGACATTCGTTCGAGTGCTTCAACCAACAAGATGTTGATATGAAGTTGCTTGAGTACGTCTAGGAACTTCTTAAATTGAACTTCCTACTTCTACTTCTGAAGTCATTAAGGGTAGGGTGGCGGAGGCTATTTACTGGAACTGGTTGATTCATTTTTTGTGGCAATTATGCATCTAATGAAGTTGTTAGTTTATCAGAATTGATAGGTTTAGAAATTACCTAATCAGTTTTTGTAGATTCTGATGCTTGTGAAACTGAAATTTCAACACTCGGTTGAACTTCCTATGAGTTTTAAGCATCAGCTGGCTCTTTTTTAACTTCGACTGTGTTGGGCTCTAATGTCTTTCCACTCTCAATGTCAACGCTTTACAATGCTCCTTCCCAAGATTCTTCGGATTCTCTAAATCACTAGGTAAATCACCTTGTGGTCAGTATCTAAGTTCAGTTGCAAGCTGGCCTATTTGGTTTTCTAAGTTTTTCAATGTAGCTATTTGGCTTTGGATTAAGGCATCATTCTTGGCTATGTATGCCTTTAACAAGTTTTCTAAGCCATTGGATGGTTTAGCTTGAGGTTCTTTCTGAATTTGTTGCGTAAAAATAGGTGGCTGGGTCGGTCTAGGTTGGGCATATGTGTTATTAGGTCCAGCCCCTTGGTTAGTTCAAGAGAAATTAGGGTGGTTTCGCCACGATGGGTTATAGAATTGGATTATAATTCTTGCCTTACTCGATTTTGGTTCTAGTTACCCATGTAATACACGGATTCTAGGTTCGATGGACATTCTTCAAATAGATGTCCTTTCCCACAATAGTCACTGGCTACATTTTCAAATTAATTCGGTAGCTGTGCTGCAAAACTATTAGACCCATTTGTGGTAAAATTTTTAAGCATTGAGGATATTGAGGATACCTGAGATGCGTGTGAAGTAAGAGCGTCTACTTCATGTATTCCAGTGACTTGTTTTCCTGACGCTGCACAATTGGTTGGCCATTGATAATTGTTACTGACAATCCTCTCGATGATTTTATAAGCCTTATTGTAAGACTTAGAAAGGAGAGCACCATTAGCAGAAGCATACACTACCATCCTTGTGTGAACATTGAGACCATTATAAAACCTCTCAAGTTGGATGCAATGTGGAATTTTGTGATGAGGGCACTTTCGTAATAATTCTTTGTACCTTTCCCATGCCACATACAAGGACTCATCATCCATTTGTTAGAAAGCGTGATCTCGTTCCTCAACTTAGCATTCTTGCTAGGCGGGAAATACATCATGAGGAATCATTCTACTAACTCTTGCCATGTGGAAATTGAATTTCATGGCAATAAGTTCAACCAGGCTCCAGCTTTGTCCGTTAGCGAAATGGGAACAGCTTCCATGATAGTGCAACTTCGGATACTCCGGCTAACTTGTAAGAATCGCTCACCTCTATGAACAGTCTTAAGTGCAGGTGAGGATCTTCGGTAGGCATTTCACTGAATTGGCCCACTATCTGAAGCATCTAGATCATGACTGGCTTCAGCTTGAACTGTTGTGCCTCGATTTCAGGTCTCCCAATACCTAGATTAAGATCATGAAACACTGGCACAATATATTGTCTTAGAGCTCTATCCCTATCATCAGTGATAAGTATAAGATTTTGAGCAGGGTTGCTCTGTTTCCTTGATTCAGATTTTCGAAGTTCATCTCTTCGGTCCTTCTCTGACTTGCTTGTCTTCTTTGCTATCAAAAAGTTCTTTCAATCTAAGAGTGTATAAGGAGTAAATCAATAATTTGGTCAATACTCATTAACCCCTGAAATAAACATAGAAAAATTAATTAAGTTAAAATTGAACAGGAAAATAAACCAAAATGCAATATTAGCAAATTCACAAATAATGACTTTTTAAAACAGCCCCCCCGGCAACGGTGCCAAAAACTTGGAACGACGGAAATTTGCAAGTGTACACAATCACAAAAAGTAATAAATTGACAAGTAAATGTCGAGTTATCGTACCCAGAAGGACTGTGAAAAGAATTATTTATGAAATTAATTTAAAACACTTTGGTGAAGGAAAATATTTTGATTTGAGGAGGTGATTAAAAACTAGGATTTTAGCTATGTAAAATAAATAAAAATAAAATAAAAGTTCCAATGCATGATTTCAAAAGATGATTTTAATCAAGATGACATAATTGTGTTAGATTAACTGCATTTCTTAACTTAGAATTATTAAACTCATTTTCGTGTTGTTACGAATAAATTCACGGAAACTCTGTAATTTGCTAACTTAGGAACATACTTACTTACCAAAATCCATTTATCTCTTGACTATATCTCTATGTCAATTCAACCGATTAAACAAATTCTAATAAGCAAATGTGTTAATGCACATACATACTTATGAAATTAAAATAATCTCTTGTACATATCTTTATGCCAATTCAAACAATTAATTCAATCTCATAAGCACATAAAGATTACGTGAGGTAACAACGTATTTCTACCTTGAAACAGTTTAATCACAATAATCTTGCAAGTTATACAAGGCGAATGTATTGCTAGATACCATTGCTAATTTAACCCTCAGCTACTTTAGATGTGTAATAGCCCGATTTTGGGCCTAGTTAGAACAGTGGTTTCGAAACCCCTAATTCGAGGCTGGAGAAATTATTTTTAATATTATTTTGTGTGTTATAGCATGACTATATGAGTGCATGAAAATTTTGGTGAAGTAATTTTAGTGATTGCATGCTTAATTTCTAAAAAAATGACAAAATCGAATAAAGTGCGAAAGTTTTGTTCTACAAACTAAAGGTGTTAAATAGCTATAGAACACTAAAGTAGAGGTCCTTATTGAGTAAATACACCAATAAAATTATGGTGGCTGGACATGGAATTTTTAATTGGAGACAAAGTCATAAAATAGTCAAAATTAGGTGACATTAGGTGACTTGTTTAATAAAAATAAATAAACAAAAAAGAAAAGGCTATCACCTTTTCTTTTCTCCACCGATTTTTCTCCAAGAAAACAACCATGGAAGCTTGAAATTTTTTGCAACTTACAACCTTTGCAAGTAAGTCATTTTGATGGTCATTTTTTATGATTTTTGTGTTTTTAGAACCCTTGTAGCTTAATCTAGCTAATGAGGGGACTATTTTGCACTATGGTTGAAAGTCTAGGGTTTTTCTATGAGAGCATTAATGTTGTTTGCTGAATTTTTTATGGAATAAAATGAATCTTGTTGTTAAATAAACAACTTTTGTTAAGTGATTTTCATGAAAACACCTAAAATGGACCTTTTTGTAAAGGTTGTAAAATAGGTGGTAAATGTGTGAAATAACTAAAATTGAGAGCTGTTGTAAGCTTAATAAAGGTTTGGCTAGGCTTGGGTAGTGAAAAAATTTGATGAAAATCATTTTACGAGCCTAGGGGCAAAATCATAATTATGTGAAAGTCTAAGGGCAAAGCAGTAATTTTGCCAAAGTAGGAATTTGGGAATGTCTTGATTTATGTGGTGATTAAATAAGTAAATTTTGTCATTATAGATCAAGAAAAATGGAATTCGGACCTAGACTGGAGAAAGACCAAGCTAGTAGACTAATTCAATCTAGTCACCCACTTTTTATATACCGAGGTAAGTTGTACGTAAATAATACAACTTTATTGTTATTATGCATTAAGCAATTGATATTGTATAAAATGTTTGATTATTGTTATGAATATGCATGATGAAATTTGATGTGGTATATTCCCGGTTGAACCTTAGAAATAGATCGGATATCCATGCCAGGACATTAGGGATATATAAGAGCTAATGTAAGACCATGTCTAGGACATGGCATCAGCCTCGATATGTAAGCCAGTGTAAGACCATGTTTGGGATATGGCATCGGAATTGATAGGTGTGCTATGTAAGACCATGTCTAGGACATGGTATCGGCCACATTATGAGAGCCAGTGTAAGACCATGTCTAGGACATGGCATCAGCATTGAGACGAGAGCTAGTGTAAGACCATGTTTGGGACATGGCATCGACCTCGACATGTGAGCCAGTGTAAGACCATGTCTGGGACATGGCATCAGCATTTTACCCTCTTGTGTGAGGCTTATCAGATATCCTTCAGTATTCCAAATGGTTCCACAAGTTATTCAAAGCTTATGATAAAGATATGAAAGAATATAATCATGTTGCGAGTGGTATAGGTTCTTACTCGAAACTTATGAGATATGAGCTTGGTTATGATGCCTTAATGGTGAGGATGAAATTGAGTAAGTTCTATCAATGAGAATGATTTCGGGATGATCTTGTGATCTTTGGCTTATACTTGTTGTGTGTAAATATGTAGTAAATCTACCAATGCTGAATCAAGAATGTTGTGCTGGTTTATAATATGCTATGTGTTTAACGATGCATGGTTGATGTTGTTACTTATTTACATGCAACTTACTAAGCTTTATGCTTACTCCCTTTCCTTTCCATTTTCTTATAGTATCGCCAAGCTAGCTAGGGAATCAAAGGACGTCGGAGGCTCAACCACACTATCAATCTGAACATTTGGTATAGTTAAGTTTATCGTTTTGAGTATGGCATGTATAGGGACTTGGTCTTTTGTCAAGTGTCATATTTTTTTGGCCAAATGTGTTGGCTTGTCTTTAAGATTGATTCATTTTGTATAAGGCCATGGATGATGGCTAATACTTGTTATTGATATATGTAAATGATGATGTTTTTCATGAATGTGCAATTTGCATGGTGAAATATTCGGTGTGTTAATGCATGAATGAGTAAGTCCCATGATTGGATTGATAAAGTATGCGATAGGTTTTGCATGTGAATGGAGTGTAGTGGCCTTGATGTGTGTATGTCTTGATGTGGCTTATGTTGGTGCAAGCAAGGTGGCAAAAAGGGCTTGGTAAATAGCCTTGTTTTTGTCCACACAAGTAGACAGACGGGTGTGTGTCTAGGCTATGTGTGACACACGGTCTGCCTTATGGACGTGTAGTCCGGCCATGTGTCCCCTACACCTTAATTTGGTAAAATAGAATGCCCAGTAGTAACCATATGGGCTAAGGCACGGCCGTGTGTCTCAACCATGTGGATGACACAACTATAATACATGGGCATATGCCCAGGCCGTGTGAAGTCTGCACTTGATTTTAGGAATTTAATTCACCACACGGCCTTAGGACACAGGCATGTGCCTTGGTCATTTGACCTTAATGGGTTGATGACGTCAGAAATAGAATGTCACGGGCGGAGACACGGGCGTGTCATGGCCGTGTGAGGGACACGGGCCATTGACACGGGAGTGTGCCAGGACGTGTGAAACCCTTGTAGGTTCAAATTAAAAAATAAATCCACACGGCTAGGGACATGGGCTTGTGTAACCACACGGTCTGCCTACACGGGCGTTTCCCTTGTCACACGGGCGTGTGCCCCTATATTTAGTGAAATTTTCCAAAGTTTTCTAAAGTGTCTGGTTCATTATCGAACCATTTCTAAAGTATGTTTTGAGCCTCGTAGGCCCATATCAGGGACTTTAAGATGAATTTTTCAAATTTTAAATTTGAACGAAATTTCATAACCCAGAAATGTTTGTATGCATGTTATTAAGTTAGGTAACGCCTCGTACCTTATTCTGGCACATGATACGGGTAAGGGGTATTACAAGATGATTAATGTAACATCCTAAGTTAGAGGATTCTGCATTTCATGATTCTATGTTTGAATTAGTGGCCATGAGGTGATGGTGGAGGTTGAATGGGTCAAACAAAATCAAATGAGTGATGGATAGGGAAAGTAGGAGGAAATCGTGGAAGGGTGATGTTGGTTGTGGAGTTGGCCGAATTTGGGGAATTGGTGTAGTTGAATTTCGGCTAGGGGTGTATTGGTTGGCAAAATTTGGCATTTGGATGTGGGGAGTTGAAATGAACCGCAGCCTTTGAAGGAATAGGTGCCGAAAGTCTTTAGGAGCATTTTAGTCTCCTATTTTGTCATTTTCGGTCATTGAGTGAGAGTAGTAAAACCGAAACTTCAACTCTCTCTTGGTATTCTCTTTCCCTTTTGTTTTCTTCCTCCTCTCATCTTTTTCTCTTCAACCGAACCTGGTGCCCTCATTTCCTTTTTACCATTTGTTAGTTGTTTCTTCTTCATAACCGAAACACCTTTTGCTTTTCTTCTACTTCTTGTTCCTTTGGTGACAGCTGAATATAAGAGTGGTGTTTTGTACCTTCTCTATTTCTTTTCTTCCACCTGTTGTATGCTTCTTCATAGCCGAATCTGCACCTTTTCTATTGTGTTTGCTAATAGCCGAACATAAACTTTCTGTAACAGATCGAATTTGAACCTAATTGGAACGGTGGTTTCGGGACCACGAATCCGAGTTTGAGGAATATTTAAATATTATATTTTGTGTTTATTATATGTGAATTAATGTGTGTGAAAGTTTCGTAGAAAAATTTAATCGTTTGTGTGTTCAGTTTAACAAAAAAAACTAAATCGCGTAAAGCGTAAAAGTTGCATGCTATAGTGAAAAGTGCCTATTTGATGATGGCTTTTTAAAGTGAGGCATTAAAAGGGCAATTAGCCCATTTTTAAGTTAGTGGGTGGCATTTGTCATAACTAACCTTAAGTTATATATTAGTTTTATTTTATGTTATAAGGTTAAATAGGTAATTAGTTAAATAACTTAATATATGCTAAAATGTCATAAAATAAGCCATCATCTTTTTGTTTTCTCCTTGGCCGAATGTGGGAGAAGGAAGAAAGCTTTGAATTCCTTTGAAATTTCGGCAATTCTAGGCTAAAATTCAAGGTGAGTTTTTAGTTGGTTTTTGTTAATTTTTACGTTTTTGATATCGTTGCTTTGAACCGTAGCTGACCCATGTTAGAATTTTTAAAAATAAGCATGCTTGATGTTCGACCATTGCTATGTTCTTGTGGTTTTTAATGTTTTATGATTTTATATTAAAGATATGTTAAAGATTAGTATATTTTGTATTGGAAGTTTTGGTGAAATTGAGTATTTAGGGTTTATTTGTAAAAATAAATTTTTAGAGGGGCTTATTTGCAAAATAAATGAAAGAAATGGACTTGTATAGTCCCTATATATATTCGGCCCTTGAGTAGTATTGAGAAATTTTGTGTATTTTGTGTTTTATGCAAATAGGACTAAATTGTAAAAATGTGAAATAGTAGGGGTAAAATTGTAATTTGCCTATTTATGTGCTTAGGGACTAAATTGAGATGAAATGTACTTGAATGAGCTAAATTTTAATGTGTCGAGATCAAGAACAAAGAAAAACGGATTTGGATCGGGGAAAGACAAAGGTTATCGAATAGCCGGTTTACGCAGTCCGTCGACAGTCGAGGTACGTTCTTAAGCAAGTATATGTTAAAGCATTATTTATGAACATGGTAAATTATGGAATTTAGCAATTTTAAACCTAAATATGTATGGTAGCTGAATGTTAAAGTTGGTATTGAGTTGAAAATATTTTGCCATTTGTGATGTGAATAAATTGTTCGATTTGAAGTGTGAATGTAAAAATCTAATTATATGCAATGTTTATGACTTACTATTTAGTAATGTGTATCGAATGGACAAAGGTGTTGATATTCAGGTTTCGAGCCTAGTAGGCTTTGTGCCGGTGAACTATATCGGGCTAAATGCGTAGCAGGCTATAGGTGTTTATATTTCGGACCTTTGGTCTAGCAGGCTAAATGCCGGTGTGTGATTCGGGCTATAATGCCTAGCAGGCTTAATGCCGGTGATATGCTATAAACGGAGAGTCCGAGAATCGAACAAGGAAAGACATATATGGTGCTGTGTGTTAAAAGCTCGGGTAAGAACTAGCCTACTATGTGAGTAAGGAATGTAGTAAGTTAAATTATTATCGTTTTAGTTAAGTACAAGGTGGTGAAATGGTTGATACAATAAGTATTTTATTCTATATTGTTGAGCTTATCATTAAAGTGTATGAACACTGCTTATATGCGAAATTGATATTTATATATATATATATATATATATATATATAAACATATATATATAGGTATATTACATTGATGACTCGATTATATACGGATGGATTAATGATGAAAGTGTTGGCATATGTGTTTAAGTAGTCATAGGAGATTAATAGCTAAAATGTATTCATATGATTCGGAATGTGCGATTAGATATAATATTCATGTGATTCTATGGTATAAATTCGTGGTGATATAGTGATGATATTTAAATTATAGTCATTATTAGTATTTGGCTAAGTACATGTTACATACATAAATATATATGTTCAATATTATAAGCTTAATGTTTTTGATATTTAAGTGTATGGTCATTACATCAAAATTTTCTTGAGACTTACTAAGCTTGTGAGCTTACTTTTAGTGTGTTTGATGTTCGTTTTATAGATTTTGGTCACACTGCGGGCTCGAAGGATCGTTGGTGAAGTCAGCCACACTATCATCCCTTTTTGGTACTTTTAAGTTAGTTATTTTTGGATCAAAGGCATGTATAGGCTAGCTAAAGGTTGGAAATATGTTATGTTTATATATATAGTAGCCATGCAAAAATGGCTTAAATATTTATTATAAGTTCGGTTCTACTTCTTCTTGACTATGTGGTTAAAGTGTTTGGTTCTAACAATCTGGCGATGGATTGTTCTTTACTTCAAGCTTACGTATTATGCGTTTTATATGATTGCTTGTTGCAATGCCAATGTTTGTGCTAAGTTAGTCAGGTGTTTCGGCCTTTAAGCTAATCTTTGCATGTATAGTTAAAAATGATTATGTGTTAGTTGAATATCATTAGGAATTTATGTATATGTATCAACTTGAGTCGATTTACTAAGAATGAATTATATTGATAAATGCATGTAGGTGAGCATTCGGTCAAACTTAGGTGAAACTTGCAAATGTAGTTAACATGCTTTTAAGAAGTTTAGACTCGTAGTCGAATATGGAAAATGTACATAATCATGGTGTATGCATTCATATGTATATATATATATATGTATGGCTTGTGAGATGGCTAAATTTCAAGGAGTGCATGAAATGTTAAAAATGAGGTCTTGCATATTCGGCCAAATACTTATATATGTAAGTATATGCATAACTATGAAATATTTCAAATGATATATACAATGAGTTGGGTATGAAATGAATTATTCTTTGTGTTTGTAAAAGTATTATATGACATATATGTATGCAGTGTATGTACCATATAAATATCTTAGGTTCATTTATAAGCATGTAAATGATTTCATGAAAGCTTAGTGATGACGAATGATGAGTTAGTTCATGAATGTCTCAATATGTATTCTTGGTTTTAAAAAAAGAAAAAAACGTTAAATGCTTGCGATGTTCTAAGTCTAGTTCGGTAATGCCTCTTAACCCTAATCCGACGATGGGTAGGGGTTAGGGGTGTTACATTTGATTGGTATCAGAGCTTACGGTTTAGTCGATTCTAGAACTACCGTAGCGCGTGTGGGTCTAGCTATACATGCCTTTGTTGTATATATGATAGTGTGGAGACTTCTGACATTTCAAACTGTGTTTTATATAGTAAATGGATCCTGATCCTGATGAGCCGTAGCGGATGATGTAGAGAGTGTAGCGCCTGACCGTGCACGCGGATCAGCGCCAATAGACTCTTGACCAGTTTCGGGTTGCCACGAGGGGGAGGCTAAACAAGCCTTCTACCAGGTGATGAACGAGTGGTTTACCCAGTTTATTCATACTAACCCGGCTATACAACAACCTCCACCCCTGAATAATCCAACTCCGATACCTTTAGCACCTCCGATGATAGATCTGGTAAGATCTAGTAGGCCTCCTGTTGATAAAATTAGAAAATATGGGGCTGAAGAATTTAAAGCTAATGATGATGATGATGCGGAACGGGCTGAGATGTGGCTTGATAACATTATTAGGGTACTTGATGAGCTATCCTACACTCCAGATGAATGTTTGAAATGTGCTATATCTTTACTTCGGGACACTGCATATCACTGGTGGAATACACTAGTATCAGTGGTTCCGAAAGAAAAAAGTGACGTGGGATTTCTTCTAGAATGAATTTCGCAAGAAATATATTAGCCAGAGGTTCATCGGCCAGAAACGGAAAGAATTTCTAGAGCTAAAACTGGGCCGCATGACTGTGACTGAATATGAGCGGAAATTTGTCAGATTGAGCCGATATGCCCGAGAGTGTGTATCAACTGAAGCTATTATGTGCAAAAGGTTCGAAGACGGCTTGAATGAAGATATAAAGTTGCTTGTTGGCATTCTTGAAATCAAAGAGTTCGTACTACTTGTCGAGCGAGCTTGTAAAGCTGAAGAACTTGGTAAAGAGAAAAGAAAAGCTGAGATGGAAGCTAGAGACACTCGTAAAAGATCATCGAGTAAGACTTTCCAACCTGTAACTAAAAAGTTTAGAGATGACTTTAGCCGACAGAAAGCTACTTCGGATATGTCTAGACGAGACCGACCCCTAGTGGGTTCCCGAGCTACCTCGATGGCCAGTGTTGGTAACGTTCCACAGAATCGAGTTGAATGCAAGCACTGTGGTAAATGGCATTTCGGGAGTTGTAGATTCCGAGATCAGTCTTGCTTTAAATGTGGATCGTCAGATCATTTTATTCGAGAGTGCCTGATGCTAGCCGAGCAAAATACAGCTCAGAACACTAAACCGAATAGCGCACCAGCACGGGGCAGACCACCCAAACATTCAGGCAATGTAGGTGGCAGACAGAGAGGGATGAAGGACACTGCAGTTCGATCAGAGGCTAGAGCTCCAGCTAGAGCTTATGCTATATGAGCCAGAGAGGATGCTTCTTCCCCAAATGTCATTACCGGTACTTTCACACTTTATGATACTACTGTGATTGCATTGATTGATCCTAGTTCGACTCATTCATATGTGTGTGAAACTCTAGTATCCAATAAGACTCTACCTGTTGAGTCTATTGACTTTTTGATTCGTGTGTCCAACCCTTTGGGTCGCTGTGTACTTGTTGATAAAGTGTGTAAAAGCTGCCCGTTGATGATTCGAGATTCCTGCTTCCCAGCTGATTTAATGTTATTGCCTTTTGATGAGTTCGATATAATTTTGGGAATGGACTGGTTAACTTTGCATGATGCAGTGGTGAATTGCAAAAGAAAGATTATTGATTTGAGATGTCAGAATGGTGAGATTATCCGGGTCAAATCAAATGATCTGAATGGGTTGCCTACAGTGATATCCTCGATGCTAGCTCAAAAGTATGTGAGAAAAGGATGTAAAGCTTACTTGGCTTATGTGTTGGATAATAAAGTGTCCGAAAAGCAAATTGAATCAGTACCGGTTGTGAATGAATACCCAGATGTGTTTCCTGAAGAATTACCAGGTTTACCACCGGTAAGAGAGATTGAGTTTGGCATCGAACTAGTTCCAGGGACGACTTCGATTTCGATAGCCCCGTATCGGATGGCACCTACCGAGTTGAAAGAGTTGAAAGCACAGTTGCAAGAGTTGACAGATAGGGGCTTTGCACGACTGAGTTTCTCTCCTTAGGGTGCACCGGTTCTATTTGTGAAAAAGAAAGATGGGACTATGCGAATGTGTATTGATTATCGACAGTTAAATAAAGTGACAATAAAGAATAAATACCCGTTGCCTCGAATAGACAATTTGTTTGACCAGTTGAAAGGGGCTTCAGTGTTTTCAAAGATTGATCTGAGATCGGGTTATTATCAGCTGCAAGTTAGAGATTCTGATGTGCCTAAGACTGCATTCTGAACGAGGTACAGACATTTTGAGTTTTTGGTTATGCCTTTTGGGCTTACTAATACACCTGCTGTTTTTATGGATTTGATGAATCGGGTTTTCAAACAGTATTTGGATCGGTTTGTAGTAGTGTTTATTGATGATATCCTGGTCTACTCTAAAGATGAAACCGAACATGCCGAGCATTTGAGATTGGTACTACAAACCTTGCGAGAACAACAGTTGTACGCGAAGTTTAGTAAGTGTGAATTCTGGATGAAAAAAGTCAGCTTTTTGGGACATGTTGTTTCAGCGTCAGGTATTCGAGTTGATTCGAACAAAATCTCAGCTATACTTGATTGGAAGCCACCAAAGAATTTTTCCGAGATTCAAAGTTTTTTGGGACTTGCGGGATATTACAGACGATTTGTAAAAGGTTTTTCCATAATAGCTACACCTTTGACAACGCTACTACAGAAAGATGTCAGGTTCGAATGGACAGAAAAGTGTCAGAAAAGTTTTGATCAGTTGAAAGCCATTTTAACCGAAGCCCCAGTGTTAATTCAGCCTGAATCGGGTAAAGAATTTGTTGTGTATAGTGATGCTTCTTTGAATTGTTTGGGTTGTGTTTTAATGTAGGAAGGCAAGGTAATAGCTTATGCTTCGAGACAGTTGAAGCCTCATGAAAGAAACTATCCGACTCATGATCTAGAACTAGCAGCCATTGTATTCGCATTGAAAATTTGGCGTCATTACTTATTCGGCGAGAAATGTCATGTTTACTCGGATCACAAAAGTTTGAAGTATTTGATGACTCAAAAAGACCTGGATTTAAGACAACGCAGATGGTTGGAATTGCTAAAAGATTACGAATTGGTGATTGACTACCATCCGAGAAAAGCTAACGTTGTTGCAGATGCTTTAAGTCGAAAATCATTGTTTGCTCTTCATGCGTTGAACGCACATATGGTTATGACTGGTGATAGTTCGATCATAGCCGAATTGAGGGCTAGATCGTTGTTTATTCAGCAAATTAGCAATGCATAGAAAGTTGACAAAGATATGTCTGCTAGACGAGCTCAGTGTGAAAATGATACAGAGTTAGAGTTTCAAATTGATAAAAATGACTGTTTGAACTACAAAGGCCGATTGTGTGTACCGAGAAATGCAGACTTGATTCAGATGATATTGGATGAGGCTCATAATAGTCAAATGTCGATACATCCGGGTAGCACAAAGATGTATAATGATTTGAAACAGTTCTACTGGTGGCCTGGCATGAAAAGGGATATATTCGAATTTGTTTCAAAGTGTTTAGTGTGTCAGCAAGTTAAAGCCGAGCATCAGGTGCCTTCTGGACTACTTCAGCCAATCATGATACCTAAACAGAAATGGGATAGAATTACAATGGATTTTATATCCGGTCTGCCTACGACACCGAGCAAGAAAGATGCCGTTTGGGTTATAGTTGATAGACTGACTAAATCATCTCACTTTGTGCCAGTTCGTACAGACTATTCACTCGATAAACTTGCTGAATTGTATGTATCACAGATTGTGAGGTTGCATGGTGTACTGAATTCCATTGTTTCAGGCAGAGACTCGAGATTCACATCGCAATTTTGGAAGAAGTTGCAAGATGCTTTAGGTACTAAACTTCATTTTAGTACAGCCTTTCATCCGCAGACAGACGGTCAGTCTGAACGAACTATTTAGATACTTGAGGACATGTTGAGATGTTGCGTTCTTGAGTTTGAAGTTACGTGGGAAGGATACTTACCTCTGATTGAATTTTCTTATAATAACAGTTTTCAATCTAGTATCAAAATGGCACCATACGAAGCACTTTATGGTCGCAAATGTCGTACACCGTTATATTGGACTGAGCTCAGTGAAAACAAGATACACGGGGTTGATTTGATTAAGGAGACTGAACAGAAAGTGGCTGTGATCAGAGATACTTTGAAAGCTGCTTCGGATAGACAAAAGTCTTACGCTGATTTGAAACGTAAAGACATTGAATTTCAAGTCGGAGATCGAGTATTTTTGAAAGTTTCCCCGTGGAAGAAAGTACTTCGGTTCGGTCGAAAAGGCAAACTAAGTCCGAGATTCATCGGATCGTATGAAATCATCGAACGTATCGGGCCTGTTGCTTATAGACTGGAGTTGCCCTCTGAATTAGAAAAGATACACAATATATTTCACATTTCGATGCTTCGTAGATACAGATCAGATCCGTCGCTTGTGATCGCTCCGTCTGAGATCGAAATTTGACCCGATATGACGTATGAGGAAGAACCGATCCGTATTTTAGCCCGGGAAATGAAAGAGTTAAGAAAAAAGAGAATTCCATTAGTGAATGTATTATGGAATCGGCACGGAGTTGAAGAGGCTACATGGGAGCCTGAAGATTCAATGAGGCAAGAATACTCGACTTTGTTTAACGGTAAGATTTTCGGGGACGAAAATCCCTAAAGGGGGGAGAGCTGTAACAGACCGAATTTGACCCTAATGGAATGGTGGTTTCGGGACCAGGAATACGAGTCTGAGGAATATTTAAATATTATATTTTGTGTTTATTATATGTGAATTAATGTGTGTGAAAGTTTCGTAGAAAAATTTAATCGTTTGTGTGTTTAGTTTAACAAAAAGGACTAAATCGCGTAAAGCGTAAAAGTTGCATGCTATAGTGAAAAGTGCCTATTTGATGATGGCTTTTTAAAGTGAGGCATTAAAAGGGAAATTAGCCCATTTTTAAGTTAGTGGGTGGCATTTGTCATAACTAACCTTAAGTTATATATTAGTTTAATTTTATGTTATAAGGTTAAATAGGTAATTAGTTAAATAACTTAATATATGCTAAAATGTCATAAAATAAGCCATCATCTTTTTGTTTTCTCCTTGGCCAAATGTGGGAGAAGGAAGAAAGCTTTGAATTCCTTTGAAATTTCGGCAATTATAGGCTAAAATTCAAGGTGAGTTTTTAGTTGGTTTTTGTTAATTTTTACGTTTTTGATATCGTTGCTTCGAACCGTAGCTGACCCATGTTAGAATTTTTAAAAAT
The DNA here is from genome assembly GCA_005393395.2 of Gossypium australe. Taxonomy (NCBI): domain Eukaryota; kingdom Viridiplantae; phylum Streptophyta; class Magnoliopsida; order Malvales; family Malvaceae; genus Gossypium; species Gossypium australe. The sequence goes on along the minus strand of CM016625.1, from coordinate 78,517,976 downwards.
AAGCATGCTTGATGTTCGACCATTGCTATGTTCTTGTGGTTTTTGATGTTTTATGATTTTATATTAAAGATATGTTAAAGATTAGTATATTTTGTATTGGAAGTTTTGGTGAAATTGAGTATTTAGGGTTAATTTGTAAAAACAAATTTTTAGAGGGGCTTATTTGCAAAATAAATGAAAGAAATGGACTTGTATAGTCCCTATATATATTCGGCCCTTGAGTAGTATTGAGAAATTTTGTGTATTTTGTGTTTTATGCAAATAGGACTAAATTGTAAAAATGTGAAATAGTAGGGTAAAATGGTAATTTGCCTATTTATGTGCTTAGGGACTAAATTGAGATGAAATGTACTTGAATGAGCTAAATTTTAATGTGTCAAGATCAAGAACAAAGAAAAACGAATTTGGATCGAGGAAAGACAAAGGTTATCGAATAGCCGGTTTACGCGGTCCGTCGACAGTCGAGGTAAGTTCTTAAGCAAGTATATGTTAAAGAATTATTTATGAACATGGTAAATTATGAAATTTAGCAATTTTAAACCTAAATATGTATGGTAGCCGAATGTTAAAGTTGGTATTGAGCTGAAAATATTTTGCTATTTGTGATGTGAATAAATTGTTCGATTTGAAGTGTGAATGTAAAAATCTAATTATATGCAATGTTTGTGACTTACTATTTAGTAATGTGTATCGAATGGACAAAGGTGTTGATATTCAGGCTTCGAGCCTAGTAGGCTTTGTGCCGGTGAACTATATCGGGCTAAATGCGTAGCAGGCTATATGCCGGTGTTTATATTTCAGACCTTTGGTCTAGCAGGCTAAATGCCGGTGTGTAATTCGGGCTATAATGCCTAGCAGGCTTAATGCCGGTGATATGCTATAAATGGAGAGTCCGAGAATCGAACAAGGAAAGACATATATAGTGTTATGTGTTAAAAGCTCGGGTAAGAACTAGCCTACTATGTGAGTAAGGAATGTAGTAAGTTAAATTATTATCGTTTTAGTTAAGTACAAGGTGGTGAAATGGTTGATACAATAAGTATTTTATTCTATACTGTTGAGCTTATCATTAAAGTGTATGAACACTGCTTATATGCGAAATTGATATATATATATATATATATATATATAAACATATATATATAGGTATATTACATTGATGACTCGGTTATATACGGATGGATTAATGATGAAAGTGTTGGCATATGTGTTTAAGTAGTCATAGGAGATTGATACCTAAAGTGTATTCATATGATTCGGAATGTGCGATTAGATATAATATTCATGTGATTCTATGGTATAAATTCGTGGTGATATAGTGATGATATTTAAATTATAGTCATTATTAGTATTTGGCTAAGTACATGTTACATACATAAATATATATGTTCAATATTATAAGTTTAAAGTTTTTGATATTTAAGTGTATGGTCATTACATCAAAATTTTCTTGAGACTTACTAAGCTTGTGAGCTTACTTTTAGTGTGTTTGATGTTCGTTTTATAGATTTTGGTCACGCTGTGGGCTCGAAGGATCGTTGGTGAAGTCAGCCACACTATCATCCCTTTTTGGTACTTTTAAGTTAGTTATTTTTGGATCAAAGGCATGTATAGGCTAGCTAAAGGTTGGAAAGATGTTATGTTTATATATATATTAGCCATGCGAAAATGGCTTAAATATTTATTATAAGTTCGGTTCTACTTCTTCTTGACTATGTGGTTAAAGTGTTTGGTTCTAACAATCTGGCGATGGATTGTTCTTTACTTCAAGCTTACGTATTATGCATTTTATATGATTGCTTGTTGTAATGCCAATGTTTGTGCTAAGTTAGTCAGGTGTTTCGACCTTTAAGCTAATCTTTGCATGTATAGTTAAAAATGATTATGTGTTAGTTGAATATCATTAGGAATTTATGTATATGTATCAACTTTAGTCGATTTACTAAGAATGAATTATATTGATACATGCATGTAGTTGAGTATTCGGTCAAACTTAGGTGAAACTTGCAAATGTAGTTAACATGCTTTTAAGAAGTTTAGACTCGTAGTCGAATATGGGAAATGTACATAATCATGGTGTATGCATTCATATGTATATATATATATATATATATATATATATGTATGGCTTGTGAGATGGTTAAATTTCAAGGAGTGCATGAAATGTTAAAAATGAGGTCTTGCATATTCGGCCAAATACTTATATATGTAAGTATATGCATAACTATGAAATATTTCAAATGATATATACAATGAGTTGGGTATGAAATGAATTATTCTTTGTGTTTGTAAAAGTATTATATGACATATATGTATGCAGTGTATGTACCATATAAATATCTTAGGTTCATTTATAAGCATGTAAATGATTTCATGAAAGCTTGGTGATGACGAATAATTAGTTAGTTCATGAATGTCTCAATATGCATTCTTGGTTTTAAAAAGAGAAAAAAATGTACTAATTACGTTAAATGCTTGCGATGTTCTAAGTCTAGTTCGGTAATGCCTCTTAACCCTAATCCGGCGATGGATAGGGGTTAGGGGTGTTACACTTTCCTTTCGGCATACTTTTGTTTCGGTAAGGAGCCTTCTTCTCTTTTCTTCTCGTTCTTTTCTTTTACTCTCTGGGTTGGTTAAACCGAAGTTCCTGACTCACTCTTTGGGCACTGACTGATTGTAGAAGGTTGTGTTTTCATCAACTCTTTTGCTTGTGGCCTGCTTTCGAAAGGATCTTGGTAAGTTGGATAGTGGCGGAATGTTTTGAAGGGGGTCTTTATTGATTCGGTTGGCCGAAAGGCCACTTCCTTTATTCTATTTCTAAGAATTGGTTTTAACATGGTGTTTATTTAGGGACTCAATCGGTTTCTTAAGCCAAGTCTGCTAGCATTCGGCTTCTGTTGATCAAGGTAAGGGACTTTATCGATTTGAGTACCTATTCTCGCTGTTTTCTTTCAATGTCTTAAACTTATTTCCTGATCAAGATCCTTTCATGGATTCGAATGCCAGTCAAGTGAAGGAGGGGGTTGGACTCGTAGCCCCCGCCCCTAAGTTTAAGAAACATGCAGTATCAGCAATACGAGACTTTCTGTCGGGCTGTGGTAGGGAACCGACATCTGCTTGGGATAGGCAGATTGCGATTGTTTCTTCTAGCGATAGTATCGACGATATTGAGAGTTCAGTTCTCCGTGTTTGTAGGTGTGTAATTTCTCACACCCTTTCCTTTTAATTTTTGATAACTACATGCTTTATGTATAAGCCGGAATGACGGTATTAGTCACCAAGATACCCTCGTGGGTAAGATTGAAGACACCATGTAAGTTCTGCTATGTTCTGTCATTAACAAATGTATGTATGAGTGAAATGGTTGAATGTTATGCTTTGGAAGCATGATCATAGTCATATTAGTATGTTAACATGTGCATGGATTTGGGGGTATGGTGTGAAGAGGAGAAGCATGATTCTAAGACTATCACAGTGATTTGGTACCACAGTGGGTTGGCCCCACATAATATTATTCAGTGACCATGTCTCAGTGGTTTGGTACCACAGTGGTTTGGCACCAAGTATATTATTTCAGTGACTCGTCCCAGTGGTTCGGTACCACAGTGGGTTGGCCCCACATATCTTCGTCAGGGATTGTCACCAGTGGTTCGGTACCACAAGTGGGTTGGCCCCACATATTATTAGTTCAGACTTTGTCCCCAGTGGTTTGGAACCACCAGTGGTTTGGTACCATAGTGGCTGTATGCCACAAATGTTGGGTAGATTCAGGAGGCGTGAAGGATGGAAAAAATAGATTGTTTGGGCTGCATTGCTTACATGATTGTCTTGCTGTACAATGTGGGCTTAAGGCCTAGTTTGCGTTATATGTGGATTTACACACTGAGTCTTGGTGACTCACCCCTCTGCTAAATTTTGCAGGTAGTAGCTAGAATGCGGGTTTGGAGCTGAGACGGACTCGAGGTGGCCATGTGTTACGATTGAATTCGTAAACTTCATGCTTTATTGTTGAACTTTCTTTAATTCGGGATTTTATTTTTGTAATAAGGCCACTTAAAATTAAATTTGGGTTTTGTTACGGAGATGATATAACATGTCTAATAAACTATCAAATTGGGAGTTTTTCTAAGATTAAAACCTGAACAAACGATTTTAAAATGGCTAATGAAAGATGGGTACCAAGCATCAAATTGATTAAAGTTTTCACTTAAAAACCGCAACATCATTTTCAAATGATAGCTTAAACGAAATTTTTTAAATTCAATTTTCTACAAATGAACTCGGCTTTGTAAGAAAATCTAAGCTAAAAAAATAGTTTAGATTTTCTCTAGGGGTACAAAAATAATACGTAAAGTTTTTTTCCCAACTCATGATTTTAATTAGTTCCAAAATCTTCTTTCCTGTAGCATACCAAATTCGGTCATAGCATTTTGACCGGGTTTGGGGTGTTACAATTGTGGTATCAGAGCCAGTTTCAAAAGCTCGACTATGGGTATAAGGTTCAAGATATTTTCAAAAGATGGCTTGAAAAATGGTTTAGATAAAATACATATTTTCTGGAAGCATGGCACCTGAGTCTCTGGCACTAAATATGCACGGTAAGTCTTCTAATCATTGGTTGCTCTGCATGACGTAATTGTAGTGTGATATGATTGCTAGTACTAGGAAATTCAACTTTAGAGACTGAAACATGTAGGTATACATGTATTTACAAAGAATTACTCTTAACGCTATTTTCATAAGACTGCTTGGTAATAAACAATGGAAGAAAATACTAACTAATAAAACTTTTAATCAGATTAAGTCGAATCGATAGTCATGAGCGCTAGAGGACGTGGTCGTGGCATGCAAGGCCGTGGTAGAGGCCGGGGTGTTGGATTTGAACCTTCGAAATCAGGACATGGGCCGGAAGGTGAAGTGCCAGCGCCGCCAGTTGCGGAAGCTGAATTTCAGGATCAAACTGGGGGAGACGATGATGTGTCTCAGGCGATGTTACGTGTTTTGGAGAGAGTTGCTGGAGCAAGCAAGGGATCACTAGCTCAGAAATCGGTGTGGATCCTAGCGTAGCTGAGTATTGGTTAGAAGCGATTGAGCGTATCATGGATGATCTTGATTGCACCGCAGAAGAGAAATTGAAAGGGGTGGTGTCTCTTCTCCGAGATGAGGCATATCAATGGTGGCTCATGGTTAGAAATGGTACAGCAGCTGACCGCATTACCTGGGATTTCTTTAAGTCGGCGTTTCAGGGTAAGTATATTGGATCGAGCAATGTGGACGCTCAGAGGAAGGCATTTCTAAATTTGGTTCAGGGGAGCAAGTCAGTAGCCGAGTATGAGGCAGAATTCTTACGTTTAAGTCATTATGCTCGGGGTATTGTTGCAACGGATCATGAGCACTGTGTCTAATTTGAGGATGGACTAAGAGACGAGTTGCGGGTGTTGATAGCTCTGCAGCGGGAAAGAGAATTTGCTGTTTTAGTTGAGAAGGCTAAGATAACAGAAGAGGTGAAGCGGTCTAAAAAGCAGAATCAGGATAGAGACAGGGGTAGGAATAAAAGAAGTTTTGGGTCGTCGGGATCTGCTGGGGGTTTTCAGAAGAGGCCTAGGTTAGATGGGCCGAGTCGTGTTGCGAAGCCCGTTGCTTTTAATTGGCCACCGCAGTGTGCTCGATGCGGAAAAATTTCATTCGGGGGAGTGTTGGGTAGGTAATAGAGGATGTTTCAGATGTGGGTGTATGGACCATTGGATAAAGGATTGTCCACGAGAGCCAGTCAGGGCACAGTCGGAGGGTCAAGGACATGCGCAATTTAGAAGAGGTGGGCAGCAACCGCAGAGAGGTCATGGTTCGGCCAGAGGAGGAAATGGCTTTGGTCGAGGGCGTGGAGCACCGGCCAGAGGTGCTGGGAACGCAGACGCAAGGCAGCCAGGGTTGGTTTATGCAGCCAGACGTCGAGAAGAGGGTGATGCACCAAACGTCATAACCGATATGTTCTTTATTTTCGGTTTGCCCTTTACTGCATTGATTGATATTGGGTTGACACATTCCTATGTTGCTAGTACGGTGTCTGGAACTTTAAATATAGACTCTGAGATTACTTCTAGTGAGATGACTGTACTTAGCCCTTTAGGACAATCTGTAGTGGTGAACAAACTCTTTAGGAGTGTGCCTCTAGAAGTACAAGGGATGGTTTTCCCGGCTGATTTGATGGAATTGCCGTTCGGGGAGTTCGATTTAATCTTAGGTATGGATTGGTTGGTGAAATATCAAGCAAACTTGGATTGTGCTGCTAAACGCATGGTGTTGAGGACTTCTGAGGGTAATGAAGTCTTAGTGATAGGTGAAATGAGGAACTATTTGTCTAATGTAGTGTCCGCTTTAAAGGCTGAAAGAATGGTGAGAAAAGGATGCGAGGCTTTCTTAGCTTTTGTTAGTGCTCTAGAGGCCAAGGTATTGACTGTAGGGGATGTTAGAACAGTGAAAGAATTCTCCGATGTTTTTCCAGAAGAGCTTCCAGGGTTACCTCCGGATCGTGAGGTGGAGTTCGGTATTGATCTTCTTCCGGGAACAGCGCCAGTGTCTATTGCCCCATATAGAATGGCACCGAAGGAGTTGGTGGAACTAAAAGCGCAGATTCAGGAACTGTTGGACCAGGGTTTTATTCGACCCAATGTGTCACCTTGGGAAGCGCCGGTGCTATTTATTAAGAAGAAGGACGGGTCAATGCGGATGTGCATTGACTATAGGCAACTGAACAAGTTGACAATTAAAAACAAGTACCCGTTACCTAGGATAGACGATCTGTTCGATCAGTTGTGAGGCGCTTCAGTCTTCTAAAAGATAGACTTGAGGTCAGGGTATCATCAGCTTAAGGTTAAGGAGGCAGACATTAATAAGACAACTTTTCGAACTCGTTATGGTCACTACGAGTTCTTGGTGATGCCGTTCAGGTTGACAAATGCACCAGCGGCGTTTATGGACATGATGAACCGGGTATTCCAACCCTATCTGGACCGATTTGTCATGGTGTTCATAAATGATATTCTGGTTTATTCAAGTGCGAAAGAGGAACATGATTCGCATCTTCGGGTGGTTCTGCAGATTCTGAGGGAGAAGCAGCTGTACGCCAAATTCAGTAAGTGTGAATTTTGGTTGAAAGAAGTTACCTTTTTGGGTCATGTTGTATCTGCTGAGGGGATTAGGGTGGATCCATGGAAAATCGAAGCCGTGTTGGACTAGAAACCGCCTAAGTCTATGGCGAAAATTCGGAGTTTTCTTGGTTTGGCTGGGTACTACAGAAGATTTGTTGAGGGGCTGTGTCATTGACTTTAGGGGTAGTTGGGAGGAGTTCCTACCATTGGCAGAATTCGCATACAACAACAGCTACCAATCTAGTATTCAGATGGCGCCCTACGAAGCGTTGTATGGTCAGAAATGCCATACTCCTACTTGCTGGACTGAGTTGGGTGAGAGTCAGATGTTGGGTCCGGAATTGGTTTCGGAGATAGAGGAAAAAGTTAAGTTGATTCGGACTCGATTGAAGGAAGCTTCCGACAGGCAGAAATCTTATGCTGATATGAAGCGTAAGGATATAGAATTTGCAATGGGTGATCAGGTGTTTCTGAAAGTTTCGCCTTGGAAGAAAGTTTTGAGGTTTGGACAGAAGGGCAAGTTGAGCCCCAGGTTCATCGGGCCTTATCAAGTGTTGAAACGTGTGGGACCAATGGTGTATCAGCTCGAGTTACCTTCGGAATTGAGGCAGATACATGATGTATTCCATGTCTCGATGTTAAGGCGCTACCGTTCAGATCCATCTCACGTAGTGCCAGTGGAGGAAATCGAATTGAGACCTGATTTATCTTTTGAAGAGGAACCAGTTCAGATCCTAGACCGAGATGTTAAAGTGTTGAGAAGAAAAACGGTTCCATTGGTTAAAGTTTTATGGCAGAACCACGGTTCAGAGGAGGCCACGTTGGAGCCAGAGGATGTGATACGACAGCAATACCCTCACCTCTTTTGACCAGGTAATTTCGAGGCCAAAATTTCTTTAATGGGGTAGAACTGTAACATCCCAAGTTAGAGGGTTCTGCATTTCATGTTTCTATGTGTTTGGCTTGTTTTGCTTGCTATTTGGATGTGTTTGGGGATCTTAAGAAGGCTCAGGTTCGAGCCAGAGTCTTGGTTAAATTTTAGTTTTAGGTCACTTTAGGGGGAAGCTTGTGGAGGTATGTCTTATAGATATTTGTGTGTATTTGATGACAGAAAAAGGGGTGTGGAAGAGTGGAGGTGACGCCTTAAGGAACAAGGGGAGATGACGCCACAGGAGAGGGTGGAGGTTCGAGTCGTGTATACTGCATTTTGGAATTTCTTTTTGGTGACAGGATGGAGGGATGATGGTTTCGACATGGACTCTTCAAGGGTGAGAGTTAAAGGAGTCAAAATGTTTGAATTAGTGGCCATGAGGTGACGGTGGAGCTTGAATGGGTCAAACAAAATCAAATGAGTGATGGAGAGGGAAAGTAGGAGGAAATCGTGGAAGGGTGATGTTGGTTGTGGAGTTGGCCGAATTTGGGGAATTGGTGGAGTTGAATTTCGGCTAGGGGTGTATTGGTTGGCAAAATTCGGCATTTTGGATGTGGGGAGCTGAAATGAACAGTAGCCTTTGAATGATTAGGTACCGAAAGTCTTTAGGAGCATTTTAGTCTTCTCTTTTGTCATTTCCGGTCATTGAGTGAGAGTAGTAAAACTGAAACTTCAACCCTCTCTTGGTATTCTCTTTCTCTTTTGTTTTCTTCCTCCTCTCATCTTTTTCTCTTCAAACGAACCTGGTGCCCTCATTTCCTTTTTACCATTTGTTACTTGTTTCTTCTTCATAACCGGAACACCTTTTGCTTTTCTTCTTCTTCTTGTCCCTTTGGTGATAGCCGAATATAAGAGTGGTATTTTGTGCCTTCTCTATTTCTTTTCTTCCATCTGCTGTATGCTTCTTCATAGCCGAATCTACACCCTTTCCATTGTGTTTGCTAATAGCCGAACATAGACCTTCCTTTTGGCATACTTTTGTTTCGGTAAGGAGCATTCTTCCCTTTTCTTCTCGTTCTTTTCTTTTACTCTTTGGGTTGGATAAACCGAAGTTCCTGACTCACTCTTTGGGCACTGACCGATTATAGAAGGGTGTGTTTTCATCAACTCTTTTGCGTCTGGCCTGCTTTCGAAAGGATCTTGGTAAGTTGGATAGTGGCGGAATGTTTTAAAAGGGGTCTTTATTGATCCAGTTGGCCGAAAGGCCACTTCCTTTATTCTATTTCTAAGAATCAGTTTTAACATGGTGTTTATTTAGGGACTCAATCGGTTTCTTAAGCCAAGTCTACTAGCATTCGGCTTCTGTTGATCAAGGTGAGGGACTTCATCGATTTGAGTACCTATTCTAGTTGTTTTCTTTCAATGCCTTAAGCCTGTTTCCTGATCAAGATCCTTTCATGGATTCGAATGCCAGTCAAGTGAAAGAGGGGGTTGGACTTGTAGTCCCCGCCCCTAAGTTTAAGAAACGTGCAGTATGGCAGTACGAGACTTTTCGCCGGGCTGTGGTAGGGAACCGACATTTGCTTGGGATAGGCAGATTGCGATTATTTCTTCTAGTGATAGTATCGACGATATTGAGAGTTTAGTTCTCCTTGTTTATAGGTGTGTAATTTCTCACACCCTTTCCTGTTAATTTTTGATAACTACATGCTTTATGTATAAGCCGAAATGACGGTATTAGTCACCAAGACACCCTCGTGGGTAAGATTGAAGACACCAAGTAAGTTCCGCTATGTTCTGTCATTAACAAATGTATGTATGAGTGAAATGGTTGACTGTTATGCATTGGAAGCATGATCATAGTCATATTAGTATGTTAACATGTGCATGGATTTGGGGGTATGGTGTGAAGAGGAGAAGCATGATTCTAAGATTGTCACAGTGGTTTGGTACCACAGTGGGTTGGCCCCACATAATATTATTCAGTGACCATGTCTCAGTGGTTTGGTACCACAGTGGTTTGGCACCATGTATATTATTTCAGTGACTTGTCCCAATGGTTTTGTACAACAGTGGGTTGGCCCCACATATCTTCGTCACGGATTGTCACCAGTGGTTCGGTACCACAACTGGGTTGGCCCCACATATTATTATTTGTGACTTTGTCACCAGTGGTTTGGAACCACCAGTGGTTTGGTACCACAGTGGATGGGTGCCACAGATGTTGGGTAGATCCAGGAGGCGTGAAGGATGGAAAAAATAGATTGTTTGGGCTGCATTGCTTACATGATTGTCTTGCTGTACAATGTGGGCTTAAGGCCTAGTTTGCGTTATATGTGGATTTACACACTGAGTCTTGGTGACTCACCCCTCTGCTAAATTTTGCAGGTAGTCGCTTGAATGCGGGTTTGGAGCTGAGACGGACTCGAGGTGGCCATGCGTTGCGATTGAATTCGTAAACTTCATGCTTTATTGTTGAACTTTCTTTAATTCGGGATTTTATTTTTGTAATAAGGCCACTTAAACTTAAATTTGGGTTTTGTTACGGAGATGATATAGCATGTCTAATAAACTCTCAAATTGGGAGTTTTTCTAAGATTAAAACTTGAACAAACGATTTTAAAATGGCTAATGAAAGATGGGTACCAAGCATCAAATTGATTAAAGTTTTCACTTAAAAACCGCAACATCATTTTCAAATGATAGCTTAAACGAAATTTCTTAAATTTGATTTTCAACAAATGAACTCAGCTTTGTAAGGCAATTTAAGCTAAACAAATACTTTAGATTTTCTCTAGGGGTACAAAAATAATAAGTAAAGTTTTTTTTTCCAACTCGTGATTTTAATTTGTTCCAAAATCTTCTTTCTTGTAGCATACCAGATTCGGTCGTAGCATTTTGACCGGGTGTGGGGTGTTAAAATTAAACATGCACTGATTAAGTATTGTGTCAATTAATTACAATTTCAATCCGTTTAAATAATTAATTCATTAGATTCCTTACAATTGTAATGCAAGAATAACTTAGTCATGGTTTTACTTAATCAAACATCTTACCGAGGCCTATAACAACAGAAAAAATTTTAATAAATTAAGTAGACGAAGCAATCAACCTAGTACGAATTAAATTCAAGCCTTATTAATTAAATTAAACAATTCAGCATCACAAATATTCATAGACATGTTCATCATAACAACAACAAAATTAAAAGGATAGGGAACAAGAATCAAATCCGGTGTTTTCTCCTTGGCTTGACTAGTTTGCTCCACTCCTCCTTCTCCACTTGTTCTTGTCGAACCGAGGCTTCTACGAACACTTGAATGCTGCTCCAAATGGTGGTTGATTGATTCTTTTTCAAGAGGTGAAATCGGCAAGGGAATGGGGAAGAAAATGAAGAACAATGAAGAGAGAAAAGTAAGAGAGAAGTGAAGAGATGAGAAAGGTTGATATGTGTTTGAAGTGAACAACCAAGGGGGGTATTTATAGGTTGAGAAGGCTGCTAAAAATAGCCAAAATCAGCAGCCAAAGACTCCCCCCATGGCCAGCCACACATGTGGCATGTTTGAAGATTTCAAACATGTTATTTTAAGGTAGGGGCAAATCTAGAAAGGCATAAATAGTGGAGGGGTTTGAATACAATTTGAAGGAATCTTCAAGGGCCATTTTGCAAGCCAAATTGTAACAGACCAATTTTGACCCTAATCGGAACGGTGGTTTCGGGACCACGAATCCGAGCCTGTGAGATATTATAATATTATGTTTTGTGTTTGTTATGTGTGTTTTTAGTGAGTGTAAAAATCTCGTAGAAAATTTTAGCTATCTAAGTGTTTAATTTGCTAAGAAGGCTTAAATTGCAAGAAGGATTAATGTAGTGGGCATTAATGAAAAGGGAGCTAAATGAATTGTCCATAAAACATGGGAATTTGCATGTCAAATTCCCCACATTTGAACAAGGTGGACGGCAAGCATGCATATATGCTCTTTTTTTTTATTTTTTGTATGACATTTAGGCATTATTATATTCAAGCATGCTAGGAATATATGCTTTTAATTTATACATATTTTGATTTTAGAAAAAGCATGCTATGAATTATGTTAAAATAACAAAAAGAAAAAAAAAAGAAAAGAGAAGAGTTTTCTCATCTTTCATTCATCCTTGCCGATTTCTACCTTGAAGAGAAGAGAAGAACTTCATCTTCCCCATTCGGCCTTGCATGCAATAGATTAGGTAAGGACTATCTTGACATGGCTTGAATTCTTGATTATTTCTCTTTGGAAAACAAGCAAAACTTGTTAAGTTAGTAGGATGAGATTCGGCCATGCATGTGGGAATCAAGATAAGAGTTGAATCTTAGCTTGATAGCCAACCCTTAGATTTTGTTGATTTCTTTAAGCATTAGGGAAAAACAAGTAAAGTTTTGTGATGCCATGCATGATGAAGTTCGGCCATGGGGGGGGAGGGGTTTATGATTTGAGCTGAAAATAAGCTTAGATAGTATAAGAAGAAATAGCTTGAACTCGTAAGAAAGCTTTGTCGATTTTTGGCTTGAAGATACCTTCATATTTGGCCGAATATGGGGTTGAACATTCATGAAAATAATTCCTTCTTGTGTTTGGATGTTCGGCCATCCACATATAATGAAGTTGACCCTAGATTAATTGTTATATGTGATGTGTAATTATTGGGTGAACTAAGTATAAGACTTGAGTACTTGAAGTAAAATAGTGCAAGGAGTAAAATAGATGGAAGGAAGAGTTAAAAAGAATTCTAAGAACCTAAGGGCCATTCGGCCATGTAGAAGAAATCCACATAGGTTGAATTGGAGTAGTTAAATGCATGAAATTGGAGTGGTTATTTAGCTTGTTACTTGGTTGTATGATGAGGAAAATGCATGGGTGTGGAATAGATATATTCGGCCATAGTAGAGGATGAATTGGAGATATTGTAATTGGCTATACATGTATACTTATAAAGTGAATGTATGGCCATAGTTAAGAAGATAAGTAAAATTAAGGTACATTAAATGTATGAAGTGAGGATTCGGTTCCTAGTTTGCTTGAATTTAATTTGTGTGTAATATTGTTTTGAGTTGAGTAAAAAGAGATAGGGTGGATATGAACCAAATTTATTTAACATCTTAGATCGGGAACAAAAAGAGAAGGAACAAGATCGAGGCAAAGCAAAGATTATCGAGTAGCCGATTTGCACGGCTTATCGACAACCGAGGTAAGTCCTTTAGTTAAATCATGTCAAAGAGTTAATTATGGTTATCTTGACTATTAAAAATTTATGAATGCTAATGTCTAATTACATCATGGCCGAATGTATGTTGACATATTGGTTGATGATTTAAGTTGAGAATGTGATGGAAATTATTTTGGCTAATGCAAGGTGAATAAGTAAGTTCTTGAGCTACCTTATATCTAAAGATCCTTTACATATCTAGTGAATGATACAAATTGTATAAGCTTGGTATAAAACCATGAATTGGTCGATTGTGATAGTGATGGATTTGATTGACTTCGAATTTATTAAATGCAATGGTAATAAAGGCGTATGATTCGATATGAATAGTGAAAATGTGAAAAGCATGTAAAGATATTTTGACATTCGGGCCTCGAGCCTAGCAGGCCTCGTGCCGGTGTTATCTATCGGGCTTTTATGCCTAGCAGGCCTCGTGCCGGTGTTACCTATCGGGCTTTTATGCCTAGCAGGCCTCGTGCCGGTGTTACTTTTCAGGCTTTTACGCCTAGCAGGCTTGATGCCGGTGATGAAATTTACCTAAGAGGAGTTTAATCCTTGTCAAGACAATTTAGAACTAAATTGTCAAGAATATGGTTCGGGTAAGTATGTGAGGTATGTTATGTTAAATATTACTGGTGCCAAATTGTCATTGATGAATGTGATTTGACGGAAGTCGAGTTTAGACCATGCTATTATGGGGCAATTGATTTGCATGTATAACTGCTATGAAAGAAGGTTATCGAATTATTAATATTTGGCCTTGTGTAAATTATTTACTTAGTTGTTTATGTAGAATGCCATATGTGGATTGTTTTATCTTCATAAATAATTAAATGATCTAATTTAAATGAGTTGGGACTTACTAAGCTAGTAAGCTTACTCGTGTGAGATGTTTCCTCTGTTTTATAGATTAGGTGCAAGCCACAAGCACATCGGGATTGTTGGAAAGTCGCTCACACTATCAACCTACATTTTGGGTACTCCTTCATTTTGGGTTGGTTTTAAACGAAGGCATGTATAGGATAGGCTTGGTATTGTTTGAGAAAATTTTTCGGTTCATGTGTAAACACTAAAAGAATAGCCATGCGAAAATGGCTAAATTTTTGTTAAGTACGTTGGTGTGATTTGATGTAAGTTGGTTCATGGTGGAAATGTCTATGCATTCCTAAACGAGTTAACCGTATTACTAAGGAAATGGTTGAATATGAATTGAATCCTTGTAAATTGAAGTAAGGAGGTTCGGGTAGAAGCTAGTTATTTTTAAGAATGCATTAAAACAGCTTGTAGCAGCAGCAGTGATGCGAGTTAGGAAAATCACCAAAAATAGGATATATTGAATTTGGAGATGAGTGAATTATGAAATTGAACCTGATTGCGTCTATTTTTATATGGAAGAAATAGAGTAAGCAAAAGATTTTTATATTATGAGATAATTCAGTTTTAGTGAGACCTACTCTGAATGCATTCGCGAGTCACTGTTCTGTTTTGGAAAATTGTCAAAAATTGTACAAAAATAATTAGGAAGCATGGGTTATATGTGTAAAACCCTTATTGAGTCTATTTTTCATTGGTATAAACTAGAACAGTATATGAAAATTGTGCAATGAGATAACTGCAGTTTTATAGGGACAGGTAAGAACTGTCCAGCAGTGTAATAAGGGTAACTTTGATGAATAAACTGTACTAATTGGCCACATGAAAAATTCTAGAAAAATTATGGTGAATAGATATATGAGTCTACTTTCAAGGAAAATTTACGGATCTGAATTTCGAATTTTGTAACTCGAGTTATAGCCGAATTAGTCGTCACAACGCAGTTTGACAGCTTTAAGATTTTCATGTTCTGAACTAGTAGTCAAGTCTAGTAATGCCTCTTGCTCAACTCCGGCGACGGTACCGGGTACGGGGTGTTACATTTGATTGGTATCAGAGCTTACGGTTTAGTCGATTCTAGGACTACCGTGGCGCGTGTGAGTCTAGCTATACATGCCTGTGGTTATATGTTGATAGTGTGGTGACTTCTGACAGCCTGAATTTTTGTTTGGTATAGTAAATGGACTCTGAACCAGAAAGAGCTGTGGCTGATGATGTGGAGAGCGTGGCGCCTGACCGTACCCACGGATCAGCGCCGATAGACTCTCGACCTGTTTCGGGTAGCCACGAAGGAGAAACTAAACAAGCCTTTTATCGGATGATGAACGAATGGTTTGCCCAATTTATTCAAAATAACCCGGCTGTGCCCCAACCTCCGCCCCCGAATAATCCAACTCCGGATCCTCTAGCTCCCCCAGTGATAGATCCAATGAGATCTAGTAGGCCCCCAGTTGACAAAATTCGAAAATATGGGGCCGAAGAATTTAAAGCCAATGACGATGATGATGCTGAGAGAGCCGAAATGTGGCTTGATAACACTATTCGGGTACTTGGTGAGCTGTCTTGTACTCCGGATGAATGCTTGAAGTGTACTATATCCTTATTGCGGGACACTGCATATCACTGGTGGAATACACTAGTATCAGTAGTTCCGAAAGAAAAAGTGACATGGGATTTCTTCCAAACTGAATTTCGCAAGAAGTATATTAGTCAAAGATTTATTGATCAAAAACGAAAAGAGTTCCTTGAGCTGAAACAAGGACGAATGACTGTAACGGAGTATGAAAGAAAATTTGTCAGGCTCAGCCGTTATGCTAGAGAGTGTGTCTCTACTGAAGCCATTATGTGTAAAAGATTCGAAGACGGCCTAAATGAAGACATAAAGATGTTTGTTGGCGTTCTTGAAATCCAAGAATTTGTAACTTTAGTTGAGAGAGCTTGCAAAGCTGAAGAGCTCGGGAAGGAGAAGAGAAAGGCTGATACCGAAGCCAGAGATATCCGAAAGAGGTCTTCGGGCAAAGTCTTTCATTCCACGAGCAAGAAGCCTAGAGATGACTACAGCCGACAGAAAACTACTGCAGATCCGCCTAGACGGGATCGACCTCCTATGAGCTCCCGAGCTACCTCGATAGCCAGCGTTGGTAACATTCCACAAAATAGAGCTGAATGCAAGCACTGTGGGAAATGGCACTCAGGAAGTTGTAGATTCCATGATCGGTCTTGCTATAAATGTGGATCGTCAGATCATTTTATCAGAGAGTGTCGAAGTTAGCTGAGCAGAATGCAGTTCGGAACACTACACCGAGCAACGTGCCAATGCGAGGTAGACCACCCAGACATTCAGGCAATGTAGGTGGTAGCCAGAAAGGAACGAAGAACACTACAGATCGATCTGAGGCTAGAGCTCCGGCGAGAGCATATGCTGCGCGAGCTAGAGAGGATGCTTCCTCCCCCGACGTCATTACCGGTACTTTCACTCTTTTTGATACTACTGTGATTGCACTAATTGATCCTGGTTCGACTCATTCTTATGTGTGTGAAACTTTAAAATTTGGCAAGACTCTGCTAGTTGAGTCTACCGAGTTTGTAATTCGTGTGTCCAACCCTTTGGGTAGATGTGTGCTTGTTAATAAAGTGTGTAGAGGTTGCCCGTTGATGGTTCGAGATTATTGCTTTCCAGCTGATTTGATGTTGTTGCCCTTCGACGAATTTGATATAATCTTGGGTATGGATTGGTTAACTTCACACGAGGTAGTGGTGGATTGCAAAAGAAAGCTTATTAATTTGAAATGCCGAAACGGTGAGACAATCAGAATAAAATCCGGTGATGTAAGTGAGTTGCCTACAGTAATATCCTCAATGGTAGCCCAAAAGTATGTGAGAAAAGGGTGTGAGGCCTATTTGGCTTATGTGCTGGATAATAAAATGTCCGAGAAACTAATGAAATCGGTACCAGTTGTATGTGAATACACCGATGTGTTTCCTGAAGAACTACCGGGCTTACCCCCAGTACGAGAGATTGAGTTCGGCATTGAATTAGTGCCGGATGCGACCCCAATTTCGATAGCTCCGTACCGAATGGCGCCTACTGAATTAAAAGAATTGAAAGAGCAGTTGCAAGAATTGACAGAGAGGGGTTTCGCACGACCGAGTTTTTCTCCGTGGGGAGCACCAGTCTTATTTGTGAAAAAGAAAGATGGGACAATGCGAATGTGTATCGACTACCGGCAACTAAATAAGGTGACCATAAAGAATAAATACCCGTTACCTCGAATCGACGATTTATTTGATCAGTTAAAGGGGGCTTCAGTGTTTTCGAAAATAGATTTGAGATCGGGCTATTATCAATTACGGGTCAGAGATTCCGATGTGCCAAAGACGGCATTTCGAACGAGGTACGGGCACTATGAGTTTTTGGTTATGCCTTTTGGGCTTACCAATGCACCTGCCGTTTTTATGGATCTAATGAACCGGGTCTTCCGACGGTTTTTGGATAGGTTTGTAGTAGTGTTTATCGATGATATATTGGTCTACTCCAAAAGTGAAGCGGAACACGTTGAGCACTTGAGAGAAGTACTACAAACCTTGAGAGATCATCGTTTATATGCAAAATTCAGTAAGTGTGAGTTTTGGATGAACGAAGTCAGCTTCCTGGGTCATGTGGTTTCGGTGTCAGGAATTCGGGTGGATCCAAACAAGATAGCAGCTATACTCGAGTGGAAACCACCAAAGAATGTTTCTGAGATCCGAAGTTTCCTGGGCCTCGCGGGATATTATAGACGATTTGTAAAAGGTTTTTCCGTGATAGCTGCACCTTTGACGAGACTACTACAGAAGGATGTCAAATATGAATGGTCAGAAAAATGCCAGAGGAGTTTCGAGCAGTTGAAAGCCCTTTTAACCGAGGCTCCAGTGTTGACTCAGCCTGAATCGGGTAAAGAATTTACTATTTTTAGTGATGCATCTTTAAGTGGGTTGGGTTGTGTTCTGATGCAAGAAGGCAAGGTGGTAGCCTACGCTTCAAGACAATTGAAGCCACATGAAAAAAATTATCCAACTCACGATCTGGAGTTGGCAGCCATTGTGTTTGTATTGAAAATTTGGCGTCACTACTTATTCGGCGAAAAATGTCATGTTTACTCAGATCACAAAAGTCTAAAGTATTTAATGACACAGAAAGATCTAAATTTGAGACAACGCCGATGGTTAGAATTGCTGAAAGACTACGAATTAGTGATTGACTACCATCCGGGGAAGGCTAATGTTGTTGCGGACGCGTTGAGTCGAAAATCATTATTTGCTCTGCGTGCATTAAACGCACGGATGACGATGTCTGAGGATGGTTCGATCATAGCCGAGCTACAAACAAGACCGATGTTTATTCAGCAAATTTGCGAGGCACAGAAAGTTGACGAAAAGTTAGTAGCTATTCGGGTTCAGTGTGAGAACGCTACAGAATCAGACTTCCAGATAGATGCAAATGACTGTTTGAAGTATAAAAATCGATTGTGTGTTCCAATGAACTCAGATTTGATACAGATGATTCTGAGTGAGGCTCATAATGGCCGAATGTCGATACACCCGGGTAGCACAAAAATGTATAACGATTTGAAGCAGTTTTATTGGTGGCCCGGCATGAAACGGGACACATCTGAGTTTGTCTCCAAGTGCTTAATCTGTCAACAAGTGAAAGCTGAGCACCAGGTACCCTCCGGATTACTTCAGCCGATTATGATACCCGAATGGAAATGGGATAGAATTACTATGGATTTTGTATCCGGTCTTCCTATGACACCGAGTAAGAAAGATGCCGTTTGGGTTATCGTTGATAGACTGACTAAATCA
The DNA here is from genome assembly GCA_005393395.2 of Gossypium australe. NCBI lineage: Eukaryota > Viridiplantae > Streptophyta > Magnoliopsida > Malvales > Malvaceae > Gossypium > Gossypium australe. The sequence goes on along the minus strand of CM016625.1, from coordinate 78,498,994 downwards.
GCTCATTTTGTGCCGGTACGTACCGACTATTCACTTGACAAACTTGCCGAATTGTATGTGTCGCAGATTGTAAGACTGCACGGTGTGCTGAGTTCCATTGTTTCAGATAGAGACCCAAGATTTACCTCGCGATTCTGGAAGAAATTGCAAGATGCATTAGGTACTAAACTTCATTTTAGTACAGCCTTCCATCCGCAAACAGACGGCCAATCTGAGCGAACCATTTTGATACTTGAGGACATGTTGAGGTGTTGCGTTCTCGAGTTCGAAGGTACCTGGGAACGATACTTACCTTTGATTGAGTTTGCTTATAATAATAGTTTTCAATCTAGCATAAAAATGGCACCTTATGAAGCCTTATATGGTCGAAAATGTCGCACACCATTGTATTGGACTGAGCTCAGTGAGAATAAGATACACGGGGTTGATTGGATTAAGGAAACCGAACAGAAGGTGGTGGTAATTAGAAGTAATTTGAAAGCTGCTTTGGATCGTCAAAAGTCCTATGCCGATTTAAAACGCAAGGACATTGAATTTCAGGTCAGAGATCGGGTATTCTTGAAAGTTTCTCCGTGGAAGAAAATACTCCGATTCGGTCAGAAAGGCAAGTTGAGTCCGAGATTTATTGGACCATATGAAGTCATCGAGCGTATAGGGCCTGTGGCTTATCGATTGAAATTGCCCCTTGACTTAGAAAAGATACACAATGTATTCCACGTTTCGATGCTCCGCAGATATAGATCGGATCCGTCCCATGTGATCACCCCATCAGAAATTGAAATTCGATCTGATTTGACCTATGATGAAGAACCGATCCGTATCTTAGCTTGGGAAACCAAAGAGCTGAGAAATAAAAGGGTTCCATTAGTAAAGGTTTTATGGAATCGTCATGGAGTTGAAGAGGCTACGTGGGAGCCTGAAGAGTCAATGAGGCAACAATATCCGAACTTATTTAACGGTAAGATTTTCGGGGACGAAAATCCTTAAAGGGGGGGAGTTGTAACAGACCAATTTTGACCCTAATCGGAACGGTGGTTTCGGGACCACGAATCCGAGCCTGTGAGATATTATAATATTATGTTTTGTGTTTGTTATGTGTGTTTTTAGTGAGTGTAAAAATCTCGTAGAAAATTTTAGCTATCTAAGTGTTTAATTTGCTAAGAAGGCTTAAATTGCAAGAAGGATTAATGTAGTGGGCATTAATGAAAAGGGAGCTAAATGAATTGTCCATAAAACATGGGAATTTGCATGTCAAATTCCCCACATTTGAACAAGGTGGACGGCAAGCATGCATATATGCTCTTTTTTTTTTATTTTTTGTATGACATTTAGGCATTATTATATTCAAGCATGCTAGGAATATATGCTTTTAATTTATACATATTTTGATTTTAGAAAAAGCATGCTATGAATTATGTTAAAATAACAAAAAGAAAAAAAAAAGAAAAGAGAAGAGTTTTCTCATCTTTCATTCATCCTTGCCGATTTCTACCTTGAAGAGAAGAGAAGAACTTCATCTTCCCCATTCGGCCTTGCATGCAATAGATTAGGTAAGGACTATCTTGACATGGCTTGAATTCTTGATTATTTCTCTTTGGAAAACAAGCAAAACTTGTTAAGTTAGTAGGATGAGATTCGGCCATGCATGTGGGAATCAAGATAAGAGTTGAATCTTAGCTTGATAGCCAACCCTTAGATTTTGTTGATTTCTTTAAGCATTAGGGAAAAACAAGTAAAGTTTTGTGATGCCATGCATGATGAAGTTCGGCCATGGGGGGGGAGGGGTTTATGATTTGAGCTGAAAATAAGCTTAGATAGTATAAGAAGAAATAGCTTGAACTCGTAAGAAAGCTTTGTCATTTTTGGCTTGAAGATACCTTCATATTTGGCCGAATATGGGGTTGAACATTCATGAAAATAATTCCTTCTTGTGTTTGGATGTTCGGCCATCCACATATAATGAAGTTGACCCTAGATTAATTGTTATATGTGATGTGTAATTATTGGGTGAACTAAGTATAAGACTTGAGTACTTGAAGTAAAATAGTGCAAGGAGTAAAATAGATGGAAGGAAGAGTTAAAAAGAATTCTAAGAACCTAAGGGCCATTCGGCCATGTAGAAGAAATCCACATAGGTTGAATTGGAGTAGTTAAATGCATGAAATTGGAGTGGTTATTTAGCTTGTTACTTGGTTGTATGATGAGGAAAATGCATGGGTGTGGAATAGATATATTCGGCCATAGTAGAGGATGAATTGGAGATATTGTAATTGGCTATACATGTATACTTATAAAGTGAATGTATGGCCATAGTTAAGAAGATAAGTAAAATTAAGGTACATTAAATGTATGAAGTGAGGATTCGGTTCCTAGTTTGCTTGAATTTAATTTGTGTGTAATATTGTTTTGAGTTGAGTAAAAAGAGATAGGGTGGATATGAACCAAATTTATTTAACATCTTAGATCGGGAACAAAAAGAGAAGGAACAAGATCGAGGCAAAGCAAAGATTATCGAGTAGCCGATTTGCACGGCTTATCGACAACCGAGGTAAGTCCTTTAGTTAAATCATGTCAAAGAGTTAATTATGGTTATCTTGACTATTAAAAATTTATGAATGCTAATGTCTAATTACATCATGGCCGAATGTATGTTGACATATTGGTTGATGATTTAAGTTGAGAATGTGATGGAAATTATTTTGGCTAATGCAAGGTGAATAAGTAAGTTCTTGAGCTACCTTATATCTAAAGATCCTTTACATATCTAGTGAATGATACAAATTGTATAAGCTTGGTATAAAACCATGAATTGGTCGATTGTGATAGTGATGGATTTGATTGACTTCGAATTTATTAAATGCAATGGTAATAAAGGCGTATGATTCGATATGAATAGTGAAAATGTGAAAAGCATGTAAAGATATTTTGACATTCGGGCCTCGAGCCTAGCAGGCCTCGTGCCGGTGTTATCTATCGGGCTTTTATGCCTAGCAGGCCTCGTGCCGGTGTTACCTATCGGGCTTTTATGCCTAGCAGGCCTCGTGCCGGTGTTACTTTTCAGGCTTTTACGCCTAGCAGGCTTGATGCCGGTGATGAAATTTACCTAAGAGGAGTTTAATCCTTGTCAAGACAATTTAGAACTAAATTGTCAAGAATATGGTTCGGGTAAGTATGTGAGGTATGTTATGTTAAATATTACTGGTGCCAAATTGTCATTGATGAATGTGATTTGACGGAAGTCGAGTTTAGACCATGCTATTATGGGGCAATTGATTTGCATGTATAACTGCTATGAAAGAAGGTTATCGAATTATTAATATTTGGCCTTGTGTAAATTATTTACTTAGTTGTTTATGTAGAATGCCATATGTGGATTGTTTTATCTTCATAAATAATTAAATGATCTAATTTAAATGAGTTGGGACTTACTAAGCTAGTAAGCTTACTCGTGTGAGATGTTTCCTCTGTTTTATAGATTAGGTGCAAGCCACAAGCACATCGGGATTGTTGGAAAGTCGCTCACACTATCAACCTACATTTTGGGTACTCCTTCATTTTGGGTTGGTTTTAAACGAAGGCATGTATAGGATAGGCTTGGTATTGTTTGAGAAAATTTTTCGGTTCATGTGTAAACACTAAAAGAATAGCCATGCGAAAATGGCTAAATTTTTGTTAAGTACGTTGGTGTGATTTGATGTAAGTTGGTTCATTGTGGAAATGTCTATGCATTCCTAAACGAGTTAACCGTATTACTAAGGAAATGGTTGAATATGAATTGAATCCTTGTAAATTGAAGTAAGGAGGTTCGGGTAGAAGCTAGTTATTTTTAAGAATGCATTAAAACAGCTTGTAGCAGCAGCAGTGATGCGAGTTAGGAAAATCACCAAAAATAGGATATATTGAATTTGGAGATGAGTGAATTATGAAATTGAACCTGATTGCGTCTATTTTTATATGGAAGAAATAGAGTAAGCAAAAGATTTTTATATTATGAGATAATTCAGTTTTAGTGAGACCTACTCTGAATGCATTCGCGAGTCACTGTTCTGTTTTGGAAACATTGTCAAAAATTGTACAAAAATAATTAGGAAGCATGGGTTATATGTGTAAAACCCTTATTGAGTCTATTTTTCATTGGTATAAACTAGAACAGTATATGAAAATTGTGCAATGAGATAACTGCAGTTTTATAGGGACAGGTAAGAACTGTCCAGCAGTGTAATAAGGGTAACTTTGATGAATAAACTGTACTAATTGGCCACATGAAAAATTCTAGAAAAATTATGGTGAATAGATATATGAGTCTACTTTCAAGGAAAATTTACGGATCTGAATTTCGAATTTTGTAACTCGAGTTATAGCCGAATTAGTCGTCACAACGCAGTTTGACAGCTTTAAGATTTTCATGTTCTGAACTAGTAGTCAAGTCTAGTAATGCCTCTTGCTCAACTCCGGCGACGGTACCGGGTACGGGGTGTTACACAAATAGTCAGCCAAGCAAGCTGATTGGGTCAGGATGTGGGACAGTTTTGGGCTGCCTAATGCTCAGTTGGATCAGTTTTCTCGGTTTAGCTCAACTGGGCCCCTTTTCATAATTAATTAATGATAATTTATTTAACCCAAATTAAATTGCAGTAAAATTAAAATTAATTATATTATGAATTAATACACATAATTTGGACTGTCTTAGGCTGAAAAAATTAACTCTCATTGATGCTTCAAAATTGCTTCTTGATTTGGTGCTTCTAGTAGTGACTGTCGAGCCGTTTTTCACCCTTTTGCAAATCTGTCGAAAATAATCAAAATTTGATATAAAATTAATTAAAATTCAACATGTTTATAATTTTGGTGCAATTTAATTATTTTATAAATATTATTTATTTTTCTTAGTTTTATTTACATTTAATAAAATGTACAAATTGAGTCTTTTATTGACCTTAGTGGCCGAATGAGTCCCAAGGGCAACCTAACACACTTTGTGAGTGTGAAGGAGACCATTAGAAGGCGTATTAAATGCATACTGGTCACTATGTCGCAACATGGATGACTCAACATTGCAACATAGGGAACAAAATAGAGAAAACTCAAGTTTACCTTCGATGTCACGACACAAACTGAGGGTGTCACGACATACCCCTAAAGACATCTCAAGGAGGAGTATACTGTCACCTCTTGTAACACCCACATCTCGATTTCTGTCGCCGGAATAGAGTTATGGAGAGTTATCGCAATATTAACATAATATAGAATATTCGTTCATCAATTAAATTCCCAACTAAAATATGACACATTTTTTATTAAAATATACTTGAGCAGTCTTTAAATCGGGCATTTGAGGCCCTAAAATAGGCTTACGAACAAACAAGGACCAAATTGATACAAATCAAAATATTAAGGACAAAATTGGAAAATTTTACCTATAGGGGTCACACGGCCATGTGACTCTCCCACACGCCCATGTACCCAGCCTTGTGCCAGACTGTGTAACTCCCTGACTTAGGCCACACGCCCGTGTCTCATTCCGTGTGAAACACATGGCCGTGTATCAACCTGTGTCCAAACCGTGTGCAACCTTAATTGACCTAAAATCTTGCCCTTTTTCATACCTAAATGTTTATATACCTAGACCTTTTAAAGTGCATACATAGAAACCTTCAAAATGCAATCAAATATGTTTAAAACATGCCAAAGAAAATAGCCTATGTGCCAAACCAATGTGCCATCAATGACACCTCAACTCAAACACCTAAACAATTCATTTCTTAATTTGATCATACAAGACACAAAGCACATTCATAGTCTTGCTTTCCCAACCAAAGTACCTTACTCATTCATGAACAAACCACACCAATTTCCATACTCATTCACACTCTTACATATGCCACAACACAATACAACTCATGCCACTCAAAATGTACTTAACTTAGACCGCAAATCTATGGCAATCAAAACACACAACCATTACACATATACAATATAAAATATAATCAAAAGCCCTATTACATGGCATATAACCAAGTTATCTAAAATCTACCAAAGAGTCATTGAGATAGTGTGTTTCGTTGAGCTTAATCCGATCTCCCCAACCACAAAATGAAATCTACGAAACAAATGACATATAGAAGTAAGTTTACTTGAAACTTATTAATTTTTTAAATCAAACATAACAGAAAAACACTCGTTTAGAACATCCCAAATCCTATCGGACACAGTTCACAGCAAGCGAATAATGAACAGCACAGTGATTTCTATTGTAACAACCCGTTTTTAGTCAAACCGAAACAGTGGTTTTGGGACCACAAATTCGAGGTTGAAATATTTATTTTATTATTATTATAAGGTCAACCATATGATAGTGTGATGGTGTGTAATTTTTGTTAAGAAATTTTATCGTTTAAATGCTTATTTTGATAAAAAAGGACGTAAATTATTAAATAAACTAAGTAAAATATAGAAAAACAAATGAGTTATCTTTCTTAATGTGTTCATCCACCAAATTTGAAGCTAGGAAATCCCCATTAAAATAGCTTCAAGGTTCGACAAACTATCATCTATGCATGTAAGTGTAATTTTGTCCCTTTTTTAATGATTTCTATGTTTTGATATCGCTGCATCTTAATCTAGCTAGCCCAGGGACTAATTTGCAAAAATGTTAAAGGTTTAGGGTTTTTCCATTGATGAATATAGTTTTATTTTGATGTTTGATGATAGAAAAAGTATGCTTGTTGTTAGATAAACAACATTTGTAAAGTGATTTTTGACAAAATTTTCATTTAAGGATTAAATTAAGAAATGTTAAAATTTTGTGGTTAAATTGTGAAATAAATGAAAAATATGTGCTAATATGATAATAAGAGAAATTTGGATAGCATGGGTAAGGACTTAATTGAATGAATTTGTATTTTTATGAGATAAGGACTAAATTGTAAATAAATTGAGGTATTAGGGGCAAAAGTGTAAAGTTGCTGTAATGTGCATTTTTGAGCTAAATTGAATAGATTGATGATTAAATGAGTTAAATTTGATATTATTTAGATCAAGAAAAGCGAAATTCGGATTTAGATCGAGGGAAGAACAAGGTGTTGGATTAATCGATCAATTTCATCGTTTTTGCATTCAAGGTAATTTTGTATGTAATAACCATTATTATAATTGTGTTTTAAATGCATTAATATTGAATAAATTGTGAATACAGCCTTGCGGACATATTCAACGATGATTCGGCAAAAGTGAAATCCTAGTTGAACCTTATGAATAGATTAGGATACGAATGACATGTCATTAGGGATTATGTGGTTTGGGTGCTGGTCCGTACGTCTTACCGGTGGCTGAGTTATCCGGCATGTGTTGTGGATTCTCATCAGCTTATGTGAGCAACATCATGTAGGTACGTCATGGCCATCAACTTGTGTCAGTAGACCCATTAATAACTCGAGAGCGAGCATTATATGTGATATGAGATCGAGATAGCTTCGGCTATGTATTTGGCACTTAGGGTGCTAAATTTCCTGAGTATCCGATAGTATTCCAAATGGTTCAATGGATATATTAGAAATACGAATGAGTATGAGATTAATACGAGATGGTACAGGTATGTACATGAACCGTAGTTGCATTTAATCGAAGAAATTGTGAAATTCATATCTAACCTTGTGAATGAATTATTTGATAGGTTTGTGTATCAATATGAATTATATCATGATATGGTAAATTGCTTAAATTGTGTATGTATGGTAAGATGAGTTTATTATTATACAAGCTTACTAAGGTTTATAGCTTACTCTGTTTATTTTTCCGTGTTTTATAGAGATATCGAAGCTAGCTCGGATTTAGGAATCGTCGGAGATCTCATCACACTATCATACTATCACATTGGTACTTTTGAATCTATGTATTTTGGTTATATGGCATGTTTAGGAGCTTTGGTCATTTTGGTATATGTTGGTAATGGATTTAGCCACTTGAGTTGGCTTATATAGCCATGACAATTGGCTTATTTTGACATATTTGGTGATGTATATATATGTGTATATGACTTTTGTTATGTGTTTGATGATGGACATGTGATTCTTGTTGATAATTGGAAATTTTTGGTATGAGATTGAATGGTATATTGTGGTATTTGTGTGCCATGTAGTTGTTGGTATTGAAATGGTATAAATTATGCTTGGTTGAGGTTGGTTGAATGACTATTTATGCCATATTATGTGCCAATTGGTTTGGTATAGGTGTGTGCTTTTTAGGTGAGCAAAATGGCTTGGTAAATAGCCTATTTTTGTACAAATGGGCAGAGATACGGGCATGTGTCTTAGCCGTGTGTGATACACGGTCAGGTGACATGGTCGTGTGTCCTCTGGTGTTTAATTAAAAATCAAGTCAGCATGTTCCACACGGCCCAGCACACGGGCGTGTGATTTGGCCATGTGGCATAAGTCAGTATACCCTATAGGTTTGGCACGGCCAGGCACACGGGTGTGTGAGGCCATTTCGAAAGGCACACAGGCTTGTCATACGAGCGTGTGGTTGGTCGTGTGTGAAATACCCCACACCCGGCCCATGAGCCTGGACCGGATCTGGTATGTTCCTTAAGTAAACCGGTTTTCAAATTCTTTGTTACTTAGAGAAAATTTGTAAAATTTTAGGAAAATATTGTTTTGGATTGGGCTTAGGTTGGGAAACCCATTTAATTAATTTTAAAAATCCAATTTTATTAAGGTGACAAAATAATTTTCTTTAGGTTTATAAAAAAATATATTTCACTTAAAATTTAATCCAACAATCGTGTGTAACAAAATAATTAAAAATAAAGCAGAAATAAAGAAAATCCACTGGGCCTTATGGCCTTATTACATCAAATAAAACCCAATAATAAAATTAAAATTTAATCCAGGGTTCGGTCCACGACCTTGCTGAGGCTGCTGTCCACCTCTACCAGCCTGATTAACATTCTGAGTTGCTGGTCGATTTTCATCTAGGTTCTTAGGACAATTCTTAAGCATATGGTCCTTGGACCCACACTTGAAACATCCTCCTGTTTTCCTCCAGCACTCTCCTAAGTGCTTCTTTCCACACACATCACAAGGTCGATACCGCCCTTCTGAACCAACTTGTTGACCTCGCGGCCCATCAACTCTAGGCCTCTTATTCCCAGATGATCCAGACGATCCAAAACCTCTTTCTGGCCTATTCCGATCAGTGTTCTGCCTTGCGGAATCCTTAATTCCTTCAGCCACCTTAGCCTTTTCCACTAACACAGAAAATTCCCGCTCTTGATGCGGTGCTATCAAAAGTCTCAGATCGTCCCTCAGTCCGTCCTCAAAACGGACACAGCGTTCATGCTCAGTTGCCACTACACCTCGAGCATAACGACTCAACCTCAGAAATTCTGCCTCGTATTCTGCTACGGACTTGTTCCCTTGAACCAGCCCCAGAAAAGCTTTCCTTTGCTCGTCTGTATACCTGGTTCCCACATATTTCTTCTGGAATGCCTCCTTAACATATTCCCAGGTCAGATCCTCCGCCGTGGCACCATCTCGAACAGTTAACCACCATTGATACGCTTCATCACGTAACAACGCCACCATCCCTTTCAACTTTTCCTCAGGAGCCAGATCGAGCTCATCCATGATACGCTTCGTTGCTTCCAACCAGTACTCAGCCGTACTGGGTGCTACTCCAGACACTCCACGAAATATTTCCGCTCCATTAGCTCGGAGCCGTTCAGGCACAGACTTACGATTTCCTGAATTTCCTCTCGCACCAGCCACCAATTCCAAAACTCGCAGAACAGCCTGCGACACAGCATCTTCCCCCGTCTGAGCCTGCTGCTCAACATTAAAAGCTGGGGGTGGTGGTGGCAGTATTTCGTTATCAGACCCTTGACCCGATCTAACGGGTTCCGACACGGTCATCCTTCCTCTACCTCGTCCACGACGACCACATCCTCTAGAGCTCATTTTCTAGCGTCGAGATCTGATTAGAAAGTTTTATGGATTAGTCATTGTTCCACTTATTTACCCGCGAAGGAGTTTTATGAAAAGGGATTTAAGAGTGGTTCTTTCGTACTCATACAAACACACAGTCTTTTCCATTCATTCATTCATCCATCAAACAAATATGAACTTTCGTTCATTCAGAGAAACGTTGTAGTTTTTGTTATTGTTGTTTTCCACTACCCAGGGGTATTTTCGTAATTTTGTCCTACAGGGGCATTTTCGTAATTTTTCAAGATAAAAAGTTCCTTGATGATTTTGTCAAAAATATTTTGGTAATTTTAAAGTCCCGGGGAAATTTTGGAAAAATGTTGAAATCTAGGGGTATTTCGGAAATTTTTGACCTCGGGGGTATTTCGGTAATTTTCCAAAAACCAGGGTAAATTTGTAAAATTTAATAAGTTAGGGATATTTCAAAAGTTGTAAAACTTTGAGGGTTCTTTTTTTTTTTTTTGAGAGTTCCCCTTTTCAAATGGTGATGTTTGCAAAAATTTCGGAAACCGGGGTGATTTTGGTCATTTTGTAAGTTAGGGGCAATTTTGAAATTTTTTTCAAAATCAAGGTATTTTTGATATTTCACAAATTAGGGTTTTTGAATGTTTCTAAAATAATGAAATTTTGGTAAAGCTGTTGAGTAGTTGAACATTTTATAAACCAAGGGCATTTTGGTAATTTACCACTAAGGGCATTTTTGTAATTTTCGCAAATCAGGAGTTTTTCAGAAATTGTTGTAAAATAATTTTTCTCAGATTTAAAAGAAAATTTTAAAAGTTTGAAAAACTAGGGTTTGTTGTTTTCTTCTCTCTTCTCTTTTTTTTTTCTTAAAACATGGCTAGTTCCCTTTCGGGTTTTAGTCATTATGTTTAGCCTATGGCCGAGCCCTCTTGGTCAGGGTGAACCAAAGCTATGCACCAGGCAGGATTCGAGTGGAGAGGAGGTGAGTCACGCTGACTGCTTAAATACCAAGCTCCCACCGGAACCATTCCTAGACATGCGCACAGAGGTTGCCACATCTACTGAGCCCTCTGAGTTAGGGTGAACCGAAGCTACGCACCAGGTAGGATTCCTGCGAAGAGGAGGTGGGTCACTAGGACTGCTTAAATACCAGGCTCTTCCGGATCCAATCCTAGACATGCGCACAGGGGTTACCACACCCTAGCTCAGTGACTTAGCCATAGGTTTGTTCAGTGCATTAAGTCTTATGTGGGTTTGTGTTTGAGTAGTCTAGTCCTAGAGTTCAAGTTCCTATCATTCTATTTTACGTTCCATGCCTGTTCTACCCTTACACAGTTCATAAATCATAGAATCACACATAAAGTTAGGGGTACTTATCTGGTGGACTGCGGGTCGGAGACTTAGGGGCCATGCCAGAAACCTGCATATTTTCAAAGAAGATCATTTGGGCTCGAATTCAAAATGTTTTGGGCCTTAGCCCACAGGCCGAGAGTTTTAAAACTAGGCTCTAATACCAAGCTGAAACACCCCACACCCAGCCCACGAGCCTGGACCGGATCTGGTATGTTCCTTAAGTAAACCGGTTTTCAAATTCTTTGTTACTTAGAGAAAATTTGTAAAAATTTTAGGAAAATATTGTTTTAAATTGGGCTTAGGTTGGGAAACCCATTTAATTAATTTTAAAAATCCAATTTTATTAAGGTGACAAAATAATTTTCTTTAGGTTTATAAAAAAAATATATTTCACTTAAAATTTAATCCAACAATCGTGTGTAACAAAATAATTAAAAATAAAGCAGAAATAAAGAAAATCCACTGGGCCTTATGGCCTTATTACATCAAATAAAACCCAATAATAAAATTAAATGTACTTAGAAAATATAAAGTCCAAATTCTAAATAAAGTCTTCAAGTGAAGCATGGCCACCTCAAGGTCTACCGTCCCGGTCCGTCACTGTTCATCACCTGAAAATAGTTCCCACAACGGGGTGAGTCAACAGACTCAATGTGCACACAGTACTAACATTCAACAAATCAGGCATACATGTTCATATCAAATCCATATTCATATAAAGATAAATGATGATGCAACCCAAACCCAAGCTTATTTGTCCATCCGCTACACACCACCCGTACCTGCCAGTCACACCGTGGGGACTACTAAGTCAACCCTCCATCCGCTACACACCATCGAAGGCAGTCGCTGCAGTCGACGTTCTCATCGCCCATATAATTTGTGTCAATAGACACCATATTCAAATAATGTAACCGAAGTTACCAAATTCAGATAATGTAACCGAAGTTACCATATTCAAATGTTGTGACCGTAGTCACCATATTCCGTCGGTGTGACCGAAGTCAACACCTTCTTCCCCTTTCACATAGATCCCGAATGCCCCATATATTTTATATCATGCATAACATACTTAATTCTCATTCATGCTACTATTCACATGTTCAAAATATTTCATATTTGCAATCCTATCAAAAGTAGGAAACGTACCTGGGTACTCTTTCACTTGTGGTACTTAACCACATTCACATTCTTATGCATATTCATACATTTAATAATTGCCATATAATTTATTGAAGATTAGTATGGATACACACCTGATTTGCTTATTGGATTCCTTGAGATCCCGAAAATCCCGATCCAACGATCTAGATTTTTAACTCCTATATTCGGCCAAAGCATATTAATAAATCTATTTGGCTTAAAGAAAACCAAATCCTAGTAGGATTTGTATTACTAATACTCACCTTGTTTGCCGATTTGACTAACAATCAAATCCCGAAGATTTGTGTTCTTCTCCCTTGAAATCGGCTAACCATTAAATCCATTGATTTGGTTAGTCTCTGATTAAAACGAGTAGATCTAGACATTCAAAAGAAACCTTGGCCGATTATAACCACTTACCTTATGATGAGACCTCAAAAATATTGGTTCCTTGCTCCCTTTATTGATATCGAAATTCCTATAATTCATATGTTAGATCTAACATAAAAAAAAAACTTTCGGCCATATATATATATATATACTTATCTTACCTTAGATCCTTGATCCTTGTTTTCAACAATTGTAGAAACCCTTTTGATGTTGTAGTTGATTGCTCCTTTACTTAGAATCAACAAAGATTCGGCTTTGAAAGTGGAAACAGAGAAGAAAATAGAAGAAGAAAAGATGGGTTTTTCTTAAAGAAAAATTCGGCAGAGAGGGGGGGAGAGAGCTAGGAAAAATTCGGCAGAAAGGAAGAGGGAGCAAAAGTGAATGAGTAGCCCTCCTGCCCTCCTTTTATAGGCAAAGTTATCATCCAAAGAGTCCCTTGCTTGGCCACCACTCCTCTATATGATAATATTATCCTTATTAAAATGATTTAATCCATCATTTATCTTTCCAAGATAATCCAATTTTAAAATCTAAAAAAAAAATCCCTTATTTATCAACTTATTAATCGAGTATTTATGAAAATAAAACACTCCTTCCTAGAATGCTTGTGCCGTCCACCTTGGTGTCTCTAGAAGCAAAAATAAAACTTATTTTATTTGCTTCCCAAGTGACTCGAACCCAGGCCCATTCCTCTTGCACATGGCGCCATTTCCATAGGCCCTAAGTGACATCTTCAGGCCACTTTTCCAAGCCTGTTTGTGTGTCAAACTTTACCAAATTTTTCTTTTAAGGCCCTTTAGCCCTTATTTCCTATTTTGAACTTTAAAATTTGACATTTCGGCATCATTTCTAAGTTTCCTAAAATTTTCGATTTGCTCTGTAACTTGCCATTTTTCTTACATTTCCAAGTTTCCAGAAATGTTCACTTTCCATTTTTGAATCATTTCCAAAAATGTTCAGGTTTCCAGAAATGTTCAAGTTTCCAAAATGTTCACTTTCCTCTTTCAAACTTAACGTTTCCAAAGCATTTCCTTACATTGCCTTACATTTCCATACATTTCCATACATTTCGACACATTTCCATACATTTCCATACATTTCCTTACATTTCCATACTTTTCCATACATTTCCATATGTTTTCAAAAGTATCAAAAATTTATTCTTAGTACTTGAGACTTGACATTTCGTACAATTAAACTGAAAATGCATAGGCCCTTTTCAGGATGTTACAGTGTGACCCAAGTCAGAGAGTTACACGGCTAGGACACAGCCATGTGATCCAATTTCAAATGTCCACACAGCCTGTGACACGAGCGTGTCTTTGGCTGTGTGAGACACACGGCCGGGCCATACGGGTGTGTGTCCCCTGTATTTTGAAAATTTTTCTAAGTTTTCTAAAAGTTTCCCAAGTTATTGGTTTAGTCCCAAACCACTTCTAATGCATGATTTGGGCCTCGTAGGCTCGTATTAGGGACTGGATGTATGATTGTGAATAGTTTATAATTGAAAATGAAAAATGTATGAGAATTGTATGTTTAATTGTATAATAAGTCAGGTAATGCTCCGTAAACCTATTTCGGCGTTGAATACGGGTGAGGGGTGTTACATTGATCCTTTTCAAAGTTGTCATTTGACGAATTATGTATTCATCGATATTCAGAATGAACCGTTCACTGGCACGAAACCTACTAGGAACAAGGCCCGAAACATATCACCAACTTGAAGCCTGCTAGGCTCAAGGATCAAAACATTACACTGGTTTATAGCCTGCTAGGCACTAGGCCCATTTCAATCATCGGCGTATAGCCTGCTAGGCACGAGGCCTGTATCAGTACATTCAATATGTTCAACTTCACTATTGAACATCATTAAATCCATCGTTTAGAGACACAAAAATATTTCAAATCACTAGTAAGGCAAATGTAATGAAATAAATTATAACATACTTCTAAAAAACGAACTTACTAGACTGGTTTGCAGTAATCGCAAAAGCACAAGAACTATTTCGCGATCTTTTCTTTTCCACGCTCGTCAACACACTCGTGATCTAAAACAATAGTTTCATTCAATTAACGAAATCAACAGCCAAAATCAATCATTCTATACAATTTAGTCCTTTTTAACATTTTACAAAATTCCCCTTGACTTTTCACCTTTATTCAATTTCCCCAAGCCCCAAACATGAAAATTTCCCATTTTCTTTTACACCCAAACCTAGCTGATTCTTCCATGGCCTCATACCAGGCCCTACTTGCATTTATTTCCTTTCAAGTACAAGCAATTTCATCGGTTTAGTAATCTAGTCCTTAAACATTAAAATCATCAAAAACTACTTTAAAAAACAGTCTAATCTAACCTTTAAGCTTAGAAATCTTTCAAAAGATTCAAGAAAACAACTCAACTCATCAATGACACAATCGACAACATTTGACAATTTTACAAATTAACCCTTGGGTTAGCTAAATCAAGCTAATATGTGTTCAAAAACATAAAAATTACTAAAAATGAACAAAATTTCACATACCTATCAAGAGGTTTAAGTTAGTCGAATATTCAAGCTCTTCCTTAGGGTTTTCTTGTTTTTAATTCAATGAAGAAGATGAAACATTTGTTTTATTCTCTTTTAATTTTCTATAATTCCATTTTATTTCTCAATTTACCATAGAATTTCACTTAAATTTAACTAACAAAATCTCAAAAAACCGTCTATTAAACTCTTAAATGGTATAATTACCATTTGGATACCTTACCTTACCCCTTTAATTGACATTTAACACCTTTAATCAATGGAATTCTACTTTTGCTGCTTTTATGATTTAGTCCTTTTTACTAAATTAAGTAACTAAACGATAACATTTTATAACCAAATTTTAATACGACCTTAATGACCTTGTAAATATTAAATAAATAATATTTACGAACCGATGCATCAGATTCATGGTCCTAAAACCACTATTTCTAACACCACTGAAAAATGGGTTGTTACACCATGAGTCTAATATATAATCTCTTGATCCTTTTCCTTTTTGGTCCCAGCACAAACTTAGATTTTAGGCCATTGATATTGAGGGTTAGGTAGATAAATAATGGATGTTTCAAAGAAAAAGAAAAAAATAATTGAGAGTGAAAACTAAGGAATCGTATAGTATAATGAGCATAAGATTCTTGCAACTTGTGCATATAAGGAAAAAATCAAGTGAAGAAAAGCTTTGTGAAGGCTTAAGCTAGAAAATCTCAAACAAAAAAAAGAAGCAAGGTGAGTAAAAATATATAAACTCAAATTTGCACAAAAGACTCGCTAAGATGATTGTACTCATTAATACTATATTGTACTTAGGAAATGGAGAGAAAAGGCGAGAGAAGTAGATATAAGGTGTTGAGCTAAGGGATATAATTAGGGTAGCATTGGGGTCAATATAATGTTCCAAACTAGTTTCGTGCTTAACCCATTTTGTAGTGTTTTTCAATTTCAAACCAACCTAAGCCGCAGAATGTTACAAGCTGAAAAGTCCTATGTGACCTTGGTGACATGAATCTTGGATGAAAATTAAATCAAATATTTTCAATTCTAACCACTTGTATTCTCCGAACATAAATGTGCACTTCTGTATTTGTTTAGATGGAATAATATGCTTAACATTCTTGAATTTTTTTTACTTTGTAACCTAGTGAACTAACATGTTTGATATTGAAAATCAGGAGTCAATTATATATCGTGCTAGAGTTACAAGTTTCATCAAATTTTCTTGTTTATAATGTTCCACACTTATCTCATGTATGAAACATGCTCAAGCACCGCTTAGTCATTTTGTTTTCAGTTTCTTTATTTTGGTGCTTTAGGACAAGCAACGAGTTAACTGTGGGGGAGTTTGATCTACCACAATTTGTTGTGAAAAATTAGAGTCTTTTCAACTCTTAACAAGCTTGTTTTCTAGTTGTTTTATGTTTATTTATTGCATTTTTAGTTTTATTAACTTAGATTCATTTTGTTGTAAAATAAGAATCTTTATGCACTTTTTAGTATTCTAATGACTCGTTAGGCCAACTCGGGCTTCAAGAAAGACTAATAGGTTATTTGAGTGTGTAGGATGCCATTTCAGGTTAAGAAGGACAAGGGACGATGGTCATGTTGAGACATAGGGAGGTATGTGTCACAACATAAAACTTCAAAGTTGTCATGGCTAAAAATTACCCACGTCATGATATGGAATTTTCCTCGTGTCACGATGACGTGATGAATTTGGAAAGAGGATCTTCACGGCGGTGTTGCGACGAAGAGTTTCCCAATGTAATGAAAACACAACCAAACTTGGGAATATTTAGTCGAATTTGGACAGCCATTTAGGATTATTTTCCCTAATTGAACTCTAATCACTCCAAGGCCATTTTAGGCACCTATACCCTAGTGTATGCCGATATAAATTTGTTTATAACCTCATTAGAGGGGTTTGCTTTAGACTTGGATAGATAATTTTATTTACTTTGTTTTCGTTCAGTTTTATTTTTATGTTCCTATAGTTGAAATCTTTTCTATTCTGATGTGAAGATGATTGCGAGTGAAGATTGTTCTGAAACCGTACTTCAACTATTTATTAATGAGCATTCTTTTTTCCATTCTTATTTTATTTTGTTATTTATCTTTCGTTAACTTGATCAACTAATGTTTATATGAATATTGGGATAGAATCTTATGTGTATTTTATATCTTGCATGTTTTGGTTATAGAACTGATTTATTGATTAAGTAATTATTGATCTAAAATTGGGTGTTTATTCAATAGTCCTTAGTAATAATCAAACTTCCTGTCAACTCACAACAGGTGTGTAAATGCTCAACAAGAATATAAATAATATTTTTCTACATTTCAATAACATTTGATTATCACTAAAACATTGCTGAAGAACGTTATACGGATATGAGTACATGGTTAACCATCCGAGAACATGCCAAACGCTCATACGAGCTAATACAACCGGTAAGACACCTCGGTGCTAAGTGCCGAGCCTGTAGGCTAACATCCGCCCCCGGTAACACACCAAAAACACTGTAATATAACATGATACTTCGCAACAACTGTAGGCCTCGGTATATTTAGTGTACATGAGATATACAATAATCATCTGACATCTAATACCAATCCCGTACCACGCACAAAATAAACTATTGGCATGCTTATCATACTCTATTCAACGTTCATCCGGCTCAGGAGATTTCATTAGTACTCAATGTTATAACGATTCATTACTTCCATTACCAATTAGAAGCTTTGATACGTTATTCAACACTCAACAATTAAATTCATATGACATGCATTTAAATTGTATTGAAATTAAACCGAACCAAACTAAACTATTCTAAAATAGTAATTTCATTCAATTAACTAATTCTAACAGCAAAATTAACTCATTTTATGCAATTAAGCCATTTTAGACATTTTTACAAAATTACCCCCAACATTTCACGTTTATGCAATTTAGTCCATAAGTACAAAACACGCAATTAAACCATTTTCAACTTAAACCTAGCTTAGCTGAACCATGTTGGAGCTCATTATAGCCCATATTTTCTATTAATTCAATCAGGTACAATTAGTTTTACTATTTTACGTTTTAGTCCTTAAACGTTAATATCATCAAAAACTACTTTAAAAAATAGTCTTATCTAACAACCAAGCTCAATAATCTACCATAAAGATTCAAGGATAACTCAAAATCATTAATGGCATAATCCATAACATTTGACAATTTTACAAGTTAGTCCTCAAGTTAGCTAGATCAAGCTACAACGAGTTCAAAAACATAAAAATTACTAAAACTGGGCAAGGTTTACTCACCAAATCGAAGGGCCAAAGCTTGACCGAAGCTTTCTCTAATGTCTTTTAGGGTTTTTAGTTTTAGAAGGAAAAAATGAAGAAGATGGAAATGTTTTCCTACTTAATTTTGTTATAAAATTATTTATTTACTAATTTACAATTTTACCTTTAATTAAGACATACAATTTTGGCTAAGTATAAGCCAAAAACGTCCAATAACTTCTCTAATGGTATAATTACCATTTAAGGCCTATTTTCTATATTTCCCATTATCAGTTGATACATTTAACTAATAGAAACTAACTTTTATAGCTTTTACGATTTAGTCCTTTTTACTTCATTAACTATCTAAACAACAAAATTTCTTAACCAAAATTTAATACGACATTAAAAACCCTTTAAACATTTAAATAATTAATATTTATGGACTGATACATCGGAGTTGTGGTCCCGAAATGACTATTTTTGACACCACTGAAAAATGGGCTATTACACTTCCTTTAGTTCATCCCATACGATGCCATAACCTACCAGCTATGGTCCTACATGATATGGTCATTCCATATGATCCATAGCCCAACTATGGTTTTACACGGTATGGTTCCATGGCCATTGGCTTTCCTTTTAGAGATCGTGATTGAAGTCCCGACAGACCCCTTTTTTTACTCTAGTAAGATGAAAGACACAGACACACCTAATAGACATTACATGCATTTATACCAAACTTCACATACATTTTAGACATTCTCTTACAGTCATACTTTCAACTCTAGATTTCCTATTATATACTCTATACTTGTTAGATTCATACAAACTATACATGCAAGTCTTATCCAACATTCATATATCAACATATTCATCATACCATTCCTTTTAGTTTTAGATCACAGTTCATATGATCCCCCTCAAAGCATCTAGAATAAACAACATACAACGTACAGGAGTCAGCTTAGGGATTCAGTTGACACCCATGAACAACAACTTTATCTTCAGATCCCAAACATCCAACACGAAAACCCAATAACCATGCTTATAAGACATAGAGATACCATTAAAACTCATTCATATAACTTCTATCATCATCTGAAACCTAGATAGCCCCATTGAACACCTTATCCCCTCATCTTTCTATTTATACACATAAAATAGACTTAATCTTTCGAAAGTCAACATGCAAGTCCATAATGCTTACCCAGGATATGAAACATCCTCCTACATAAACTCCAATCCTTAGTTTCAGCTTGACAAGAAAGATCCTCGATCAACTTCAAAGAAAGTGAGCAATGGTGTTTCAAATAGAAGGAAGAAGATAACTCCCCATTTTCTTATTCAATAAACATATAAAACCCATATTTTCATAGTGGAACTTGACATGTGTAACCAACCTTCAAAACTGCCCTATTAGCAGCTTACAACTATAGAGAAACATATACAATGATCCAAAATATTTACGTATCCTTGAGTTATCCCTTCTTTCAATCTTGACCATCTCATTAAAATGTGACTTGCCCAGTAACTAGACCAACTTTTCGTACCTTACCTTTTGTGATTCCCTAATTACCCAAGAATCCTTGATACACCTACCAATCCCTTCTTCTATACATATCCACACATTCTAAGAACAATCCTTACCTTATACTCTAACATTAACTTTACGCCCAAGCGATCCGCTAAAAGCATTGATTGGGCGAATAGGATCTCGCCACACAGATTATTCGCGTTTACTCGCCAACTTGAGACTTGCCAAAATTAGGTGTAACAACTCCCCCCCACTTAGGAAATTTCATCCTCAAAATTAATATAGTATTGGTGAAATACACAACTCACAGAATCATTAGTCGCCCACTCAACATAACATAAGGAACCCATATTCACTCAAAATATCATCAGGTTAGCCCTTTTTGGCTAGACCCACACTTAGTAGTTTTAACTAGAATTTCAAATTTCCACAATGTGCCTTATAAAAAATGTCATTACCTTATTGGAGAACCCAAATAGTCATCTTTCACTTAACTTCTCATGCACGATTACCTCTATTTGTCCCCGTCTTTCAACATTCCCTTTTTTTATTTTCTACAATATTTGAATCCCTAATTTCTTGTCTACTCTACTTATTTTGTGCTCTCTTTGCCTTCATCTATTCAAAGGTACTAATTGTTCTTCCTTTCTTTCCTTTTATTTTTCATACACTTGTCATCAAAATGGTTAGAACCACTACTCAGAGGAAGGGTTAAAAAACAACTGAAATGTCACTTTTTCCATCTCTGTTACATTTGGACCTCATGGCCCCAAAAATACCTTGCCTGGGGTGAAAACCCAGTCAATTACCTATAGCACCATTGAGGATGAGATGATTAGTTATCTCGAAGCTCAAGGTATTCAAATCCAAACTTTGAGTACTCTTTGGAATAGTTTGAAAAATGTCACCTGAGTAGTAATACCAACAATTTCATTTTACCCTTAATCCTGTTAGAAGCCGATTTTCATCTTCCTTTAAATCCCTTCTTTTGTTTCATCCTAAATGAGTATGATATTGCACCTGGGCAATTACCAGTGTTATTTTGGTGGACGTTGATGGCTTATTACATTAAATGTTGTATGCATAATGAGCCACCTATGCTGGGGGTCTTTTAAAAGTTGTGTTAGTTGAAGTTAATTCGACAAGGCGTTGCTGCTGATAACACCCATTTAAGTACACGTTCTGGGTGTGAGCCTATCATTCAGAACAACATCTTCAACCTCTATCAAAGGAACGATAATGTAACACACCTATCCCGTGTCCGTCGCCGGATTAGGGTTAGGAGCGTTACCAGACAGATCAGAAACATTTACAGAAGTTTAGACATTCAACCCTCAATTACACTCACAATGTCCCTTAAATAGGTCAACGAGACCTAAAAACATGCTCATAAACTGAGTCGGGACTAAATTGAAACACATACAAAAATTTTGAGAAATTTAAAACCTTTTAAAGTTTCAGGGGTTACACGCCCGTGTGGGCAAACCGTGTGCCACCCACGGCTGCTAGACACACTCGTGTGTCCTCCCCTGGTCTATACTGACTATGCTCCACGGTCACTAAGCACCCCTGTGTGCTAAGGCCGTGTACTATCCTGATAAAAACCACACGCCTACTTGGCACGCCCGTGTGCCAAGGCCGTGTTCTCATATGCTAGCTACAGACTTTACCCCACGTCACTAGGCACGCCCATGTGCCATAACCGTGTGACATTATAAGTCGTTTGCAAGGCCAAATACTACCCACATGGGTCATACCTACAAACAATGTTTACCAACTCACTTCATACACATATGACAAGCAAGAACATACCTAATTAACCATCCAATCCATACAATCAATACCAGTTCCAAACATTCCAAGTTACAATACCAAAACTCATCTCATCACAACGTAATTCATTCTTTTACTTACTCAAACTTGACCATTTCATAGATCACATAACCATGCCAAAACATTCCACACATATCATATTCATTCAAGCAAATTCTCAACTCATATCTAGCCAAATCACATAGCTAAGTTCATATAACAACTTATACCAAAATACTAGCCCATACATGCCATATCTAGCTTTATACATTTTCAAAGTGTACCAAAATGATTTTAGTAGTGTGATGACGATCCTTGACGGTCCCGAGCCTTCAGTAGCTTTGACGACCTATAGAACAGAGAAAACACACACACAAAGTAAGCTTTCCAATAGCTTAGTAAGTCATATACAAATAAACTTAATATGTAAACCTATAAGTATGTAGAACATTGGCACATTTCATATATATATATATATAACAAACTTCTCACATATATGCTTTGGTCCATACTTTTGACACATTTGCCCCAATCATCAATTCAAGAATCATATGTATATACATAACTCTATCATAACCATTCTTGTATCTCATTCACATACTCACACTTAATCACACATTTCTTCAAATCGAAATCACACAAGTACTTACCTTATTATACACACTTTGTGTATATATACCACACATACCTGAAACGAACAATTATTCACTTAATTGATCATCGCTCGAATTTGTAATTCGTATCACAGACTTGCCCGTTGAACCGTTAGGAATTTAGTAGGCTACTCAGAAAGCTCAGAATAGTCATACAATGCCAACGTCCCAGACGAGGTCTTACATGCACTCAGATATCGATGCCACTGTTTTAGACAGGGTCTTACACGAATCAATACGATGCCGATGTCCTAGACATGGTCTTACACGTAAAGCTCATATCGATGCCAACGTCCCAGACGTGGTCTTAGACGTAAAGCTCATATCGATGCCAACATCCCAGACGTGGTCTTACACGTAAAGCTCATATCGATGCCAACGTCCCAGACGTGGTCTTACACGTAATCTCAAATCAACGCCAATGTCCCAGACGTGGTCTTACTTGATAAACAGAACATATACCTATGTCATGACATGGCTAATCCTATCTATTCCTAGGTTCGTACGGGACTTCGCGGACATTGCCACTATATCGATCTTATCTCAGAATTCATGTACAGATCATCTCATAAGCATTCACAGTTAACAATAATCATATGAGCATACACAGTTCAATACAAATATGTTTATTTGCATAATGACTTACTTCGGATTCGATTTATCGGAATGGAAACGACTACTCAATTACTTTCGCCTTCCCTCAATCTAAATTCATTTTCCTCGGTTCTTGATCTAAACATATTCAGAATTAACCCTTTTATTCATTAACTCATTTAATTCAATCCAAATACTCATATTTAGGGCTATTTGCAACTTAGCCCTCACATATGCACATTTTATCAATTTAATCTATTTTTCACAAAACATCAAATATACAAAATCACCACATACCCATGCATATCCGAATCTCCCTAGGGACTATATAAGTCCATACTTTTCATCAAATTCACAAATTAGTCCTCAAAATAATATTTTTTCAATTTAGCCCTAATTAGCTACATTCATCAAAAGTTCAAGAACAAAGTATGTTCATCTAGCTCAAATCTTTCATTTATTAACTAAACTCATTACAAAGCTCAACATATCATCAATGGCATATCTCATGAACATCATCAATACACAAAATTAACACATGGGCTTAATAGTAGACAAAGCAACTATTGCAAAAATGTAGAAATTATCAAAAACCAAGCAAAAACGAACCTTGAATTAAGCTTGATAGTAGCCGAATATTTGAAGAGTTCAACACTTTCTTTTTCTTTCTCAAATCGGTGGAAGAACATAACATTGTAGCTTATTTTAAGCTTTTGTTTTATTAATATTATGATATTAACTCATTTACCATAATAACCTTTCATAATAATAAGAAACATATACATATAACAAGGACATAATTGACTTTTGTCCACCCACTATCCACTTATTGGAATATTTGCCTCTTAAGCCCATAAACATTCAAAAACCACATCACTTAAGTACTTTAACAAATAGCAAGCAACTTTCACATTTAATGCATTTCAATCCTTTTTTCCAATTAAACACACAAACGAACAAATTATCTTATAGAAATTTACCACATGCTTAATCACATATCAATGGCACAGAAAATAATATTAAATATTATTCAAGCTCGAATTTGTGGTCCCAAAACCACTGTTCCGACTAGGGTATAAACCGGACCGTTACAATTCTCCCCCCTTAGGGATTTTCGTCCCCAAAAATCTTACCGTTAAACAGATTCGGATATTGCTATCTCATTGAATCTTCAGGCTTCCACATAGCCTCTTCTATTCCATGTCGATTCCATAATACTTTCACTAACAAAATTTTCTTATTTCTCAACTCTTTCACTTCACGAGCTAAAATACGGATCAGTTCCTCTTCATATGTCATATCAGATCAGATTTCAATTTCAGTCGGAGAAATCACATGTGATGGATCGGATCGATATCTACGGAGCATTGAGACATGGAATACATTGTGTATCTTTTCCAGCTCAGGGGGGAAACTTAATCTATAGGCAACAGGCCCAACTCGTTCAATGATATCATACAGTCCAATAAACCTCGGACTTAACTTATTCTTACGTCCGAATCAGAGTACTTTCTTCCACAGAGATACTTTCAAAAATACTTTGCTGCCGATCTCAAATTCTATATCTTTTCGTTTCAAGTCTTCATATGACTTTTGACGATCAGATGCTGCTTTCAAACAATCTCGGATCAGTTTCACTTTCTGTTCCGAATCTTTTATCAAATCGACCCCGCGAAACTTATTTTCATTAAGCTTGGTCCAATACTGAGGTGTACGACATTTACGTCCGTACAAAGCTTCATAAGGTGTCATTTTAATACTTGACTAAAAACTGTTATTGTAAGCAAATTCAATCAATGGCAAGTACTGTTCCCAAGAACCATTAAACTCAAGTATACAACATCTTAACATATCTTCGAGAATTTGAATGGTTCGTTCAGACTGACCATCTATTTGTGGATGAAAAGCTGTACTAAAATGTACTTTTGTGCCCAAAGCTTCTTGCAACTTCTTCCAGAATCGTGATGTGAATCTCAGATCTCTATCTGACACAATGGATAGTGCCACCCCGTGCAATCTCACAATCTCAAAAATATAAAGATCGGCTAGCCTCTCAAGTGAGTAGTTAGATCTTACCGGAATAAAATGGGCAGATTTCGTTAACCTGTCAACTATGACCCAAATCGCATCTTTCTTTCTCGAAGTCAGAGGCAATCCAGAAACAAAATCCATTGTCACTCTATCCCATTTCCATTCAGGAATCAAAATTGGTTGTAGCAAACCAGATAGAACTTGATGTTTAACTTTCACTTGTTGACATATTATACATTTCGAAATAAAGTTAGAAATATCTCGCTACATGGCAGACAACCAATAATGTTGCCTCAAATCATGGTACATTTTACTACTTCTCGGATGAACAAATAGACAGTTGTTATGTGCTTCACACAAAATCATCTGAATCAATTCTGAATTTCTCGGAACACAAATTTGATCTTAGAATTTCAAGCAATCATCAACAACTCGAAATTCAAATTCAAAATTCGTATCACACTGAGCTCGTTTCACTAATAACTCATTATCAGACTTCTGAGCATCACATATCTGCTATAAAAACAACGGTTTTGCTTTTAATTCAGCTATCACAAAACTATTATTAGACAAATCTAACTGGGCATTCGAAGCACGTAATGCAAACAATGATTTTCTACTTAACGCATCAGCAACCACATTTGCTTTACCCGGATGATAATCTATCACAAGCTCATAATGTTTTAACAACTCTAACCATCTTCTTTGTCGCAGGTTCAAATCTTTCTAAGTCATCAAATATTTCAGACTTTTATGATCTGAAAACACATGACATTTCTCACCATACAGATAATGACGCCAGATCTTTAATGCAAACACAATCGCAGCTAACTCAAGGTCGTGCATCGGATAGTTCTTTTTGTAACAGCCCGATTTTGGGCTTAGTCGGAACAGTGGTTTCGGGACCACAAATCAGATGTTGAGAAATTTATTTTATTTATTTTTTTATGGTCTACAATTTAACGGAATGATTTCGTGAAAATCTCATTCGAAAATTTTGACGTTTAGGCACTCAATTTAGTCAAAAGGACTAAATTGTAAAAAGTGCAAAAGTTGAGTTCTACATGTTAGAGGTGTCCAATTATTATGAAATTTTAAATTGGAGGTCCTTAAATGATAATTAGGCCATTGGTTAAGTTGGTGGACAAAAATGGACATGGATGGGTATGTTTCAAAAGATTTTTTTAAGGGGCATTTTGGTAATTTAGTGAATTAAATGAATTAAAAACAAAATTTAAATGCCAAATTTGTCCATCTTCAAGCTTAGGCCGAATGTAACATGTGGGAAGCCATGGATAGGGTTTTCAAGCTTTCCAAGCTTCATGGTAAGTCCATTTTAGCCCCATTTTTCATGTTCTTTACGTTTTTGGAGTCCCGGTAACTTGATTTAGCTTATTTTAGCAATAATTTAACCTAGGGTTCATATTTGGAAAAATACCCATAGGTCAAATGTATTTATTTTGATGTTTTATGGCGGATATGAAGCTTAGAATTATGTTAAACAACTTTTACTAAGCGATTTTAAGTGAAAATGAGTAAAATGACATAATCGGCAAAATACCTAATGTACATAAGTGCATGTTAGAGCAAGAATTTGATGTTGCCATAGAAGGGAAAATTGATTAGCATGTTATAAAATATAAGAATAAGGGATGAAGTTTAATTTTCGAGCCTAGGGGCAAAATCATAATTATGCAAAAGTTTAGGGGCAAAATTGTAATTTTTCCAAAGTTTGAGTTAGGGACTTTTTTGAGTAGTACATTAATTAAATAAGTGAAATGTGATGTCTTAGACCCCAAAAAATGAGATTTGGACCTAGAACGGGAGGAAAATCGAAAATCAAGAAAGTTGGTAAAATGACTGTTTTGGTATCCAGGTAAGTTCATATGTTTAATAAGCATTTAATTATGCATATTTGAATGATAAAATGATATTTTGGCCATAAATACTATAGTATTAAGTTTCAGATGTAATGATTAATGTTCGATAATAATTTGATATTGGAAAGAGAACTTGTATAATTTATATGTTAGACCATATTTTGTATTATGGCTTTGTATGAAAACAAGAAAGTATTGACTAGCATATTTTGATGAGAATAAGTTAAGTTGATGATATGATGAGATTTAGAATGTAAGTATGTAAGTTGAGTAGCATTTTATTATTATGCAATTATTGTTATTAGTAATGTTATTATTGAGTTATGCGACTAACCTTGAGAATTTGAGCAAGTATGTTTCAGCTATGACTTGACAAGGCATTGATATCTCAAATTCCATGGATATACCATGGCACTTAAGGAAGAATTGACGGAAAATTCCATGTTCATAACATGGCATTTAAGGAGGAATTGACGGTTAAGGATACCATGTAAGACCATGTCAAGACATGGCATCGACATTGATTAAGGACTCCATGTAAGACCACATCAAGATGTGGCATTGGCACTAAGACAAGGATACCATGTAAGACCATGTTTGGAACATGGCATTTGGTAAGACAAGGATACCATGTAAGACCATGTTTGGAACATGGCATTTGGTAAAATAATGATATCATGTAAGACCATGCCAAGGCATGGCATTGATAAGTTCTATAAGGCAAGGAAATCATGTAAGACCATGTCAAGACATGGCATTGATGAGTTACTATAAGGAAAAGGTCCCATGTAAGACCATGCCAAGGCATGGCATTGGTGAGTTCATAAGGTAAGGATACCATGTAAGACATGTCAAGACATTGCAATGGTAAGTTAAAAAAGGAAAAGGTTCCCGAGTAGTCCAAAGAGTAAGTCAAAGAAATGACAAGGTGAGAACATGAAGAAAGAGTACAGGTATGAGTACAGGTATGCATTTAAGGCTTATTTAATATTGAGATTGTAAGTAATTGAGATTATCAAGTATTAAGTAAGTGATGAGTTTTCAGTTATGCTTGTGACACTTAATGACATGATTGGCAATATGCCTGTATTATGAAAGAGTACTCATGTGTTAAGTGAGAATGTTGCAGTTATGTAAGCAAGCTATTAAGTAAGGTGCCCTTTGTATTCTGAGCCTTTGGTAAGGTTACCGATGAGTTCACCGGGAAAATCGACTAAGTGAAATTATGTGTGGCTTGTAGTGATAAGTGTAGGTATATGCATGTGTAACGTCGGAGCAATATGCTCGATATGTAATCAGAAATTGGAAAGATTGTTATAGGTAAGTAATGAATACAACTAAAGTGAGTGAGAGCAAAAATTTACAAATAAAACTGTTTTGGATAGCAGCAGTTATGTGACTTTTAAAAATCACCTAAAATAGTAGAAATTGAATTATAAGTTGGATGAGATATCAATTTAAAGCTTATTGAGTCTATTTTTATATAAAAGAAACAAAGCAAACAAATGATTTTTGTAATTTGAGATATTTTAATTTTTGTGATACTGATTCAGAATGACTATGTGATCCCCTGTTCTGTCTTGGAAAAATCATTAAACATTGTACATAAATAATTATGTGATATAATTTATATTCCTGAAATTATGAATGAGTCTAGTTTCAAATAAACTAAACAATAAGGTCATCTGAATTCTGTACGAGGAGATAATTGATTTGTAGTGAAGAGAGGTCAGAATAGTCAAACAGTGAAATAGGGGAAATTTTAATGAATAAACTGTACTAATTGGCAAGACCAAAAATTCTAGAAATTTTATGATATGAAGATATGTGAGTCTAGTTTCAGGGAAAATTAGTGTTTGTAATTTGGAGCTCTGCAGTTCAAGAAATAAATAATTTAGTGACAGCAATTCAAGTAGATAGATTAATGTGAACATGAGTAATAAGGTATAAGCATGTGATTTAATGATTGTATCAATTAGAGAACTTGTTGTGAGGATTTGTCTCGTTAAGGCTTTGGTAAGGCTACAAATGAGTAAGTTGAGAAAGTAAGAACTTAGCATTATTTATGCAAGTTATGACAACTTAGTAGTAAGCTAAATTCATTGCTAATGCTTATTATTTTTACATGTGAACTTACTAAGCTTTATAAGCTTACCCCCTTTTCTTTCTCATGTTTCAGAGTCCTATTAAACAAGCTCGGGCTGAAGGTCGTCGGAGATCGCTTCACACTATCAAGCTATCTATGGGTATCTTTATTTATAAATGATTTAAGTTATGGCATGTATAGGGGCTTGACTAAGTCATTTTGTATATGTGTTAATTAATTTGATTAAACGTATTGCTTCATAACGGTAATAAGGATTATTCTATATTTAGCCACGAGTTGTGGCTCATATTGGTCATGGAGTTATAATGCTTGTGTATGCATGTGTTTGTTAAAGTTTAAATTATAAGTGAAATTTTGTGGCTCGGGATTTGGTAGAATGTATTGTTATGTCTGGTAATGCCTCGTACCCGGTTCCGGCGTAGTATATGGGTTAGGGGTGTTACACTTTTCATGAGGCTTCAATTATCTCGAGGCATAAGTTATAACTTTGCCTTCCTGCATCAAAACACATCCCAAACCGTTCAACGAAGCATCACTGTATATAACAAATTCTTTACCCAATTCTGGTTGTACTAACACTGGAGCTTCTGTTAGCAGAGTTTTCAACTGATCAAAACTTTTTTGGCATTTATCCGACCAATCAAATCTAACTTATTTCTAAAGTAATCTAGTCAACGGAGTAGCTATCACTGAAAACCCCTTTACAAATCGATGATAGTAACCAGCTAAACCCAAAAAACTACGGACTTCAAACACATTCTTCGGAGGTTTCCAGTCTAGAATAGCAGAAATCTTACTCGGATCAACTCGAATCCCCGAAGCTGACACAATATGTCCCAGAAAACTAACCTCATGTAACCAGAACTCACATTTGCTGAATTTCGCATACAATTGCTTTTCTCTTAAAGTTTGCAACACAATTCTCAAATGTTCAGCATGATCAGTCTCATCCCATGAATAAATCAAAATGTCGTCAATGAAAACCACAACAAATCGATCTAGGTACGGTCTGAAAATTCTATTCATCAAATCCATAAAAACAGCAGGAGCATTGGTTAGTCCAAATGGCATAACTAAGAACTCATAATGCCTGTACCTCTTTCTAAAAGCAGTTTTCGGTATGTCTAAATCTTTCACTCTCAACTGATAATATCCCGATCTCAGATCAATCTTGGAAAACACAGTATCTCCTTTTAACTGATCAAATAAATCATCAATTATGGGCAACGGGTATTTGTTCTTTATAGTCACCTTATTCAACTAACGATAATCGATGCACATTCTCATCGTGCCATCTTTCTTTTTGACAAACAGAACAGGAGCTCCCCAAGGCGAAAAAATCTGTATAGCAAACCCTCTATCGGTCAATTCTTGCAACTGTGACTTTAACTCTTTCAACTCTATAGTTGCCATACTATACGGAGCTATTGAAATAGGTGTTGTATCAGGCAATAGATTAATGCCAAATTCAACTTCCCAAATCGGAGGCAAACCCGGTAACTCTTCAGGGAACACATCAGAAAACTCACAAACAACAGGCACTGACTCAATTTTCTTTTCAGACTCTTTTGAATCAATCACATAAGCAAAATATGTCTCATACCCCTTTTTCACATATCTTTGAGCTTTCAATACCGATATCACAATAGGCAATCCATTCAAATCATTAGACTCAACCCGTACAATTTCATTATTCGGATGTCTTAATCAACAGTCTTTCTTTTACAATTTACAACCGCATCATGCAATGTCATCCAGTCCATACCCAGAATAATATCGAATTCATCAAATGGCAGAAGCATCAAATCAGCAGGGAAACAAATATCTTGAAACATTAACGGACAATTCTTGCATACTTTGTTAACCAGGACACTTTTACCTAAGGGGTTCGATACTTTTATAGTAAACTCAGTAGACTCTACAGGCAAAGTCTGACTGAACACTAATTTCATGCATATATACGAATGCATAGAACCAGGGTCTATCAATGCAATCACAGAAGTATCATAAAGTGTAAAAGTACCAGTTATAACATCAGGTGACGAAGCTTCCTCATGATCTCGAATAGCATACGCTCTGGCAGGTGCTCTAGCTTCAGATCTTGCAAGAGTGTCTCTCGTAGTTCTCTGACTACCACTGGCATTTCTTACATTCTTCAAAGGTCTACCTCTCTTAGGTGTACTATCAGATCTCAGATTCTGTACATTCTTTGGCTCAAAAGACTCAGGACAATCACAGATAAAATGATCAGGTGCTCCATATCTGAAACAAGCTCTGTCATTTAATCTACAACTTCCCGGATGTCTTTTTCCACAGTACTTACACTCAGATCTTTCAGAACGGACATTTTCAACACTTGCTATTGAAGTTGCTGGGGTTTTGGAACTCATTTGCGATCTAGCTCGATTTCTATTCGAATGTCCCACATTAGCTCTCGAACGGTTTTGTTCATCTCTGAATCTCTTCAGAGCAGATTGAAATGATTTGCTTGGAAATCTCTTTCTCATATCTCAGGCTTCAAACTCAGCTTTTCTTTTATCTTTCCCGAGTGCCTCAACTTTGCATGCTCAATCAACGAGTACAACAAACTCTTTTATCTCTAAAATCCCGACTAGTAAACGGATGTCTTCATTAAGCCCATCTTCTAACCTTTCGCACATTATTTCTTCAGATGATACACATTCACGAGCATATTGACTCAGTCTGACAAACTCTCATTCATACTCAGTAACAGTCATTCGTCCCTACTTTAATTCCAGAAATTATTTCCGTTTCTGATTGATGAATCTCTCACTGATGTATTTCTTTCGGTATTCAATCTGGAAGAAATCCCATGTAACTCGCTCTTTCGGAACAACAGAAATTAGAGTTTTCCACCATTGATAAGCTACATCTCGGAGTAATGATACAATACACTTTATGCATTCTTCCGGAGTCAGAGACATTTCGTCAAATACCCGGATAGTATTCTCTAACCAGAACTCGGCCTTTTCAGCATCATCATCATTAGTAGCCAGGAATTCTTCAGCCCCATACTTACGGATCTTGTCAACCGGAGGCTTATAACATGGATTCAGATTTGCAGTCAGAGGTATATTAGATGTCTGAGGGGGATTAACCGGGGCGAAGGTTGTGAAACAGTCGGATTATTCTTTACAAATTGAGTGAACTACTCACTCATCATCTGGAAGAAAGCCTGTTTCGCTTCTCCCTCTTGACCGCTAGTAGCCAGTCTCGAATCAGAAGGTGATGTCCCTTGCGCGGGAGCAGGCGCATTACTTTCTATGTCGTCAACTACGGCTCTTTCGGGATCCATTACTATACAAAAATCACATTTTACACGTCAGGATTCATTACACTATCACAGTTCAGATATATGGCATGTATAGCTAGAATCTGACAAGCTACGTTAGTCCGAGAATCGACTAAACCGTAACTCTGATACCAACCAAATGTAACACCCTTATCCCGTGTTCATCGCCGGATTGGGGTTAGAAGCGTTACCAGACAGATCAGAAATATTTACAGAAGTTCAGACATTCAACCCTCAATTACACTCACAATGTCCCTTAAATAGGTCAACGAGACCTAAAAACATGCTTATAAACCGAGTTGGGACTAAATCGAAACACATGAAAAAATTCTCAGAAATTTAAAACCTTTTAAAGTTTCAGGGGTTACACGCTCGTGTGGGCAAACTGTGTGCCTCCATGGCTGCTGACATACCCGTGTGTCCTCCCCGTGGTCTATACTGATTATGCTCTACGGTCACTTAGCACCCCCGTGTGCTAAGGCCGTGAACTATCCTGATAAAAACCACACGCCTACTAGGCACGCCCGTGTGCCAAGGCCGTGTTCTCATATGCTAGCTACAGACTTTACCCCACGGTCACTAGGCACGCCCGTGTGCCATAACCGTGTGACATTATAAGTCGTTTGCAAGGCCAAATACTACCCACATGGGCCATACCTACAAACAATGTTTACCAACTCACTTCATACACATATGACAAGCAAGAACATACCTAATTAACCATCCAATCTATACAATCAATACCAGTTCCAAACATGCCAAGTTACAATGCCAAAACTCATCTCATCACAACGTAATTCATTCTTTTACTTACTCAAACTTGACCATTTCATAGATCACATAACCATGCCAAAACATTCCACACATATCATATTCATTCAAGCAAATTCTCAACTCATATCTAGCCAAATCACATAGCTAAGTTCATATAACAACTTATACCAAAATACTAGCCCATACATGCCATATCTAGCTTTATACATTTTCAAAGTGTACCAAAATGATTTTAGTAGTGTGATGACGATCCTTGACGGTCCCGAGCCTTCAGTAGCTTTGACGACCTATAGAACAGAGAAAACACACACACAAAGTAAGCTTTCCAATAGCTTAGTAAGTCATATACAAATAAACTTAATATGTAAACCTATAAGCATGTAGAACATAGGCACATTTCATATTTATATAACAAACTTCTCACATATATGCTTTGGTCCATACTTTTGACCACATTTGCCCCAATCATCAATTCAAGAATCATATGTATATACATAACTCTATCATAACCATTCTTGTACCTCATTCACATACTCACACTTAATCACACATTTCTTCAAATCGAAATCACACAAGTACTTACCTTATTATACACACTTTGTGTATATATACCAAATGTACCTGAAACAGACAATTATTCACTAAATTGATCATTGCTCGGATTTGTAATTCGTATTACAGACTTGCCCATTTAACCGTTAGGAATCTAGTAGGATACTTAGAAAGCTCGGAATAGCCGTACAATGCCAACGTCCCAGAAGAGGTCTTACATGCACTCAGATATCGATGCCACTGTCCCAGATAAGGTCTTAACGAATCAATACGATGTCGATGTCCCAGACATGGTCTTACACGTAAAGCTCATATCGATGCCAACATCCCAGACGTGGTCTTACTTGATAAATAGAACAGATACCTATGTCATGACATGGCTAATCCTATCTATTCCTATGTTCGTACGGGACTTCGCGGACATTGTCACTATATCGATCTTATCTCAGAATTCATGTATAGATCATCTCATAAGCATTCATAGTTAACAAAAATCATCTGAGCATACACAGTTCAATACAAATACATTTATTTGCATAATGACTTACCTCAGATTCGATTTATTGGAATGGAAACGGCTACTCGGTTACTTTCGCCTTCCCTCGATCTAAATCCATTTTCCTCGGTTCTTGATCTAAACATATTCAGAATTAACCCTGTTATTCATTTACTCATTTAATTCAATCCAAATACTCATAGTTAGGGCTATTTGCAACTTAGCCCTGACATATGCACATTTTATCAATTTAATCCAGTTTTCTCAAAACATCAAATATACAAAATCACCACATACCCATGCATAGCGAATCTCCCTAGGGACTATATAAGTCCATACTTTTCATCAAATTCACAAATTAGTCCTCAAAAATAATATTTTCTCAATTTAGCCCTAATTAGCTACATTCATCAAAAGTTCAAGAGCAAAGTATGTTCATCTAGCTCAAATCTTACATTTATTAACTAAACTCATTACAAAGCTCAACATATCATCAATGGCATATCTCATGAACATCATCAATACATGAAATTAATACATGGGCTTAATATTAAACAAAGCAATGATTGCGAAAACGTAGAAATTATCAAAAACCAAGCAAAAACGAACCTTGAATTAAGCTTGATAGTAGCTGAATATTTGAAGAGTTCAACACTTTCTTTTTCTTTCTCAAATCGGTGGAAGAACATAACATTATAGCTTATTTTAAGATTTTGTTTTATTAATATTATGATATTAACTCATTTACCATAATAACCTTTCATAATAATAAGAAACATATACATATAACAAGGACATAATTGACCTTTGTCCACCCACTATCCACTTATTGGCATATTTGCCTCTTAAGGCCATAAACATTCAAAAACCACATCACTTAAGTACTTTAACAAATAGCAAGCAACTTTCACATTTAATGCATTCCAATCCTTTTGTCCAATTAAATACACAAACAAACAAATTATCTTACGAAAATTTACCACATGCTTAATCACATATCAATAGCATAAAAAATAATATTAAAATATTATTCAAACTCGAATTTGTGGTCTCGAAACCATTGTTCTAACTAGGGTATAAACTGGACTGTTACAGATAAATACTGCCCATCTATAGGCTTGAATCTAGTTTTGGTTTTCCAATTAGATGGTTCCTTCCTAAAAAGGGCACTTGTAACCAATGTCAGCTAGTGGACTCTGAGCTTGATTGATGTGTAATAAAAATGATTAAAGAAGTGGTGTGTGCTTAACTTAGTGGAACTCGTTTAAGTTAGAAATGTATTTTGGTATTTTTTTTAGAGGAAGTGAGCCCTAATGGTTATAAATTAGAGGATTCTTTCCAATGGGTGGAAGGCCTTAGTGTGTGATCTGGTTTTGAGACTTGGCCTTACAATTCCAATGAAGACTTGGAAAAAATCCTGTTAGGAGACATAAGAGAGTCACCCTTCTATTTTTATCGCATTTGTGGCTTTCCTTCTCGAAATTGGAATCTCATCACTAATCATGTTACATCTTTTGCTTCCACTTCTGTTCAAGCTAATTCTCTTGTTGATGGTGCACGGTCTGTAACACCCCAAACCCGGTCTAGACGCTACGACCAGATCTGGCATGTCACATGGAAGGGTTGTGAAAGAAACTACGCGTTCGTTAAACTTCAAGTTTCGTTGCTTATGAAAATTCATCTTGTTTAATAGTTTTCTTGCAAAAACATTAGGGTTGTTGTTTTCAATTACTTGGTTTATAAATAATCAGGTTCGATGACTTGCAGGAAAATGTTGTTTCAAAAAGAAGTTTTAGGAAGTTAGAAAAAACTAAGCGATTGTCTAGCGAAGTTGTTTGTTGAAAATGTTGTGTTCCAAAAAAAATTCTGTGTTTCATTGTTTTGCTATACAATCGTCCATTTTAGAAAAGTTAGGATTATTGGGAAACTGCCTTTATTATGTAAATCAAATATAAGTATTTGCAAAAACGTGAGATTTAAAAATAGTTTTTAATGCTTAGGAAAACCCCGTATTAAACGTTTAATAAAAGATAGCAGCCGAATAAAAAGTTAAAAACCAATTAAAATCCCAGAGGCCTTATTACAGAACGTAATCCCAATTTAAAATAAAAATTTAAAGTAAAGTAAAACTTAATTTACTGAAATAATGACGAATGGCCACCATAGAGTCTGCCTCGACTCCGAATCCTCAAAGCTAGGGATTACCTGCAAAAATTAAGTAGAGGGGTGAGTTACTAGAACTTAGTGTGTAATCCCCAAAATGAACAATGACTGGCCCCGAGTCCATGCAGATACAAATTGGGCCTTAGCCCTTACGAAATCAAACTGGGCGAAGCCCATGCGAAAATGAATTGGGCCTGAGCCCTTTTAACATGGTAAAATAGGTAAAAGCATGCAATGCAACCCAGCCCAACCGTTGAATCCATCCGCTACACACCACCCGTTCCAGCCAGAACACACCAGTGGGGATTTCTACAATCAACCCTCATCCGCTACACACCACGATGGCAGTCGCGCTGCTCATCCCGAAATTGTGGCAGTGCCACCGAAATAATGTGACAGAGTCACCGAAATATGTGGCAGAGCCACCGAAATAATGTGACAGAGTCACCGAAATATGTGGTAGAGCCACCAAAATAATGTGACAGAGTCACCGAAATATGTGGCAGAGCCACCGAAATACACTTCCCCTTTCATCAATATCATATCCCTCTCCCATGCAACATGTCATAACGTCCTAGTGTGATGGATGCAAACATATATCAAAGTATATCAGATAATCAGAACACACACCCAATCATGCTAGTTTACTCATAACGGTATAGTCGTAAGTTTACTTACCTGGTATATCTCCAACAATACCCACTAGGATATTTCAACTGCATTCCCATTACGGGTATTTTGGCTTTTAGCCGACACATAGTATAACACAGACAAAACGAAATAGAGGTGTGAAATTACACACCTGACTACGCGAAGAACTATACACTCCTGCTCGTCGTCACCCTCACTAGCGCGAACAACAGCAATCTGCCTATTCCAAGAAGATGTCGGCTCCCTACCATAGCCCGGCGAAAAATCCCAAACCGCTGACACCCTATGTTATTTGAACCTAGGAGTAGAGACTGCGAGTCCACTCCCCTCAGGCTCCTTTGTCGATACCTCCTTAGAACGGCTAGCACTCGTATCCATGAAGAGAGTCTTGGTCAGTACAGTACTTTCAAAGAGAAGCGATGGTTGTCTAACAAGGAGGTTTGGTTATGGCAGAGAGAGTGAAAAGAGAATAAACAAGCAGAAATCAGAGAGAACTCTTTACCTTGATTAATAGAGAATCGAACACCAACAGATTCGGCTTTCGATTTCGGATGAGTCGCTAAATAACCCACGAGTTAAGACCGATGCTTCAAAACAAAATAATAAGAAATGCCTTTCAGCCTAACTGAAACATGAAGGAGACCCTCCATCGATTCTTCCCCCTATTCGGCCATTAACATTACTTACCAAATACTTCCCGATTGAATGTTGAACGAAGAGGAGAAGGTAAGATCAATCCCTTCTACAATCGGCCTAGGCCAAAAAGGAATGAAGTTAAGGTTTTCGGTTTTAACAAGGCTACGAGAGAAGAGGAGAAGAATGAAAGGAAATGGAGGAAGAAGAACCCTTACCGGAATTCCAAGGATGAGCCGATTGGGATGGTTAGATTCGACGATTATAGTAATGATAACAGAGGCTCCAAGTTTGGCTATGAAGGCTAAAAGAAATCACGTTCCAAAGATAGCCAGAAAGATTAAAAAAAGAAACGATCGCTTGAAGCTAAAAGAAGAAGAGTTGAAATTCGGCTATTGGCAAAAATAAGGGAACCAATTTAAAAGATGGAGAAGAAGAAAGATTCGGCTTTCGAAGAATGAGAGAAAGAGATGAATAGAAGGAAACACCACAAAAGGAAAAATGTTTCGACTCAATATGTGCACAGAGAAAAAGATGAGAAGAGAAAAAAAGAACAATGAGAATGGCAACTAACGGTTTCGGCCAAGAGAGTAGAGGCAAGCTTTCCCAAGTGTTAATACCGAAAATGCCAAGAAAAACAAAACTCACCTAGCCACTCTTGAAACAAACAGCACACTAATCTCCCACTACCGAAAATACTACTCATAGACCCCCTACACTTCCTTACTCTTTGACCAAATTTTCCCCCTTCTCAAGTCTCCCACTTTCGGCCAACTTCATCACTCCACCACATCCCTTGATTCTCTCCCCAAATCACTCCACCATGCTCTCCTCTCTTCTCATTCAACTATTTAACCAAGTCCAAACCTTCCTTGATAGAGTCCCAGTTGAATACCACCTCTTCTCCACCTTGAACACAAAAATAAAGGTCCATAATGCAGCAGATGGGATTCGAACTCCTCCCTCTTTGCTCTACTAGTGACGCCACATCCACTCCACCTTGTGCTTACTTGTGCTAGCAATTTACCAACATTTTCTCTTAAGCCTTGCCGTCAACAGTCTTCCCCCCTTAAGTGCCCAAAAAGAAAAATTTTACCTAGGCCTAGGCTCGACCCCGAGTGAGATGTCATTCCGTAATTTGGCCGTTTTAGCTGGTAGGAAATATTTCAATAAAAAGTTTTCGGTTATTTGTTCCCATGTAGTGATTGATCTTCGTGGTAACGAGTTTAAGCACTATTTGGCTTTATTCCTTAATGAAAAATGGAATAACCGAAGACGTATGGCATCATCAAAAATGCCATTTATTTTGAAGGTATCGCAGAACTCTAAAAAGTTAGCTATATGAGTGTTTGGATCTCCGTCCTGCAAACCATCAAATTGAACAAACTGTTGAATCATTTGTATTGTGTTAGGCTTTAATTCAAAATTATTAACAGCTATAGCAAGCCTAACAATACTAGATTCTGCTCCTGTTAAATGCGATTTAGCATAATCAAACATAGTACGTGGAGCATTGTTTTCCCCCACATCATGTGGTTGTGGGTTATTCTCCTCCATCCCTTCAGTAGGATTTGATCTGCCTTCTTGATCTTCCTCTGTGTAGTTTAGGGCTCGCCTGATTTCTCTGCGAGTCCTACGAACGGTAGCTTCAATTTCACTATCGTATACCAAAGGTCCTCCCGGGTTCCTTCTAGTCATAAACTAGAGGTACCTGCTAGAAGAAGAAAGAAAATTTAGCGAAATCAAAATTTAACCTAAAAAAAATAAAAATAAAAGTAAATTGCGAAAAAAATAATGGCTAAAGTAATAAAAATAGAGCTTTCTTAATATTTTAGTTCCCCGGCAACGGCGCCAAAAACTTGATCGCTGAAATTAGAGTTTTAAATTTATAATGAATGAGATCGAACCTAGAAACTAACTCTGACAACGATTAAAGGCAAGTGTACCTATCGAATAGTAGTATAGCTTAGGCAAGACCGAATTGTCGAACCCAAAGGAACTAAAAGTACTAATACTAATTCTCTTTTTATTATTTAACCTAAAAATAAGTGAAGTTGCTTTAATATAATCTAAACTAATTACTAAACCAAAGACACAAAGACAAAAAAGATGAGTTGGGAAAATAACTTTAGGAAAAACTCAGTTGATTAAGACGATACCCTCAGAAAGAATCTACCTAGACTTCACTTATTATTTAACCCTGAACCATACAATTTATTTACTTAGCTTGATCCGTAAGACTCCCTAACATATATTAAACCCTCTCTCAAGGCGAATAACGTCTAACCCTAGGTTAATTAACGGAAATCTCTTTCCCGAATAATAACCCCCTAGAATAGCAATAAATCGATATATGGATTCCCATATTAGGTTTCACCCTAATCCGGCAAAATCTCGTCACCCTATCTCTAGGCAAGCGATCAACTCCACTTAATTATGCTAGATCTACTCCTAGGCAGGGTCTATTCCTCCTCCACCTAAGCACATCAAATTTGGATTAAGCACACCTAATTAAGAACAAACTAAGTATTTATCATATAATTCAGAAATCAAAAACAAAATTCATCTAGGTTTCATCCCCTTCAGGTATCTGAAAGGTTTAGTTCATAATAAATAAAGAAAACATCTCAAGAGAAAAGATAAAACAAAACATAAGAAATCCCTAAAACTCCCTGAAGGAATTGAAGGAGAAATCCTCCATCTTGAGTAGAATTCTGGCTTCTTGGGATGGATCAACTGGCTAACTTCGAGTGATTCCCACAATTCTGACATTTTCGGCTTAGCTCCTTGGCCTAGCTTCACCACCCCTTTTAATGTGGTACTTAAGGGGTTTATATAGCTCTTGGAATGTGTTTCTTCGCCCCAAAGTATCCAAATCCGAATGAAATTGCTCTTTGCCATGACAGGGACACGGCCATGTCACACGCCCGTGTGACTAGTCTTTAAGCCGTGTTCGGACTTCTTTAATGAGGCACGGCCATGTGACTCGGGGGTAAGGCCGTGTTCTAGATGCTTGACAAGGCACGACCGTGTGGTCTTTGGGTCAGGCCGTGTCGATTTCATGATATGGCCCATTTACTCCGTTTTGGGCCCGTTTTATGCTCTTTTCATCCTCGGGTGCTTTCCTGGGTATAAGACATGAAAAGAAAGGATTAAGAGCACTTTTTTATATGAATCGAGACTTAAATCATCCAAAAGCTTACTAAATGTGGGATTAAAATATGTTACTATTACGGTTTATCAGTATCATCGTTTGCCCCCTCACTTTGGGTAAGATACAGTTCCAACGTGTCATCTTGTATGATTTCCTGCAAAG
Source organism: Gossypium australe (assembly GCA_005393395.2). Lineage (NCBI taxonomy): Eukaryota > Viridiplantae > Streptophyta > Magnoliopsida > Malvales > Malvaceae > Gossypium > Gossypium australe. The sequence goes on along the minus strand of CM016625.1, from coordinate 78,457,854 downwards.
AATCTTGAATAAAATGATCAATGGCATCAATAAAATAACAGGAATCATCTTGCTCTCTAGAATATCGCATAGCATCATAAATTTGAAAAATGATTTCCTCGTCGCCTATCCTTAGTGCAAGTTTACCATCACCTACATCAATAACAGCCCTAGTAGTAGCTAAAAAGGGGCCTCCCAAAATTAAAGGCACCTCAACGTCCTCATCCATGTCAAGCACAACAAAATCAACAGGGAATATAAATTTATCAACTTTTACCAGAATATCTTCAATAATTCCCCTAGGATATATAAAAGATCTATCAGCTAATTGAATACTCATCCTAGTGTGTTTTGGTTCCCCAAGACCAAGCTGCTTGAACATTTTATAAGGAATTAAGTTAATACTAGCACTAAATAGCTAGTGCTTTCTCAATGTTTAAACTACCAATTAAACAGGGAATAGTGAAACTTCCTAGATCTTTCAATTTGGTTGGTAGCTTATTTTGGAGGATAGTTGAACATTCCTCATTAAGTTCCACGGTTGATATCTCTTCAAACTTCCTTTTATTTGTTAGAAGCTCTTTTAGAAATTTTGCGTATGTCAGCATCTGCAAAATAGCTTCAACAAAAGGTAAGTTAATATGTAACTTTTAAAAAGTTCAAGAAATTTACCGTATTATGCGTCTAAGCGATCTTTCATCAACTTTGTCGGATATGGGATCAGTGGTTTATATTCGTCACGTAACGGTGTTACATTCTCGACTTCCTCACCTTTTTCGTTATTAGTTTCTTGTGGCATCTTCTTTTCTACTTCAACCAATACCTTCCCATTCCTTAATGTTACTGCCTTCACTTGCTCTTGTGGTTTAGGTTCGATATTATTAGATAAACGACCTGGTTGCCTTTCGGAAACTAACTTGGACATCTGTCCTAGTTGATTTTTAAGCCCTTGAATTAATGTTTGCTGATTATTCAATGCCGTTTCAGTATTCTGAAAATGAGTTTCTGACGCTGAAATAAACTTTGCTAGCATATCCTCAAGGTTCGACTTTTTCTCTTGTGGGTAGGGTTGTTGTTGAAAGCTTGGGAGGGGTTGTTGTCTCTGATTTCCTTGGCCACCCCATGAGAAGTTGGGATGGTTCCTCCAACCTAGATTATAATTGCTACAATAGGGATTATTCTGAGGTCTAGAATTATTACCCATATAGTTCATCTGTTCGCTTTCTATGCCATAGTTGTAAGGTGGATATTTTGTATTGTTCATTCCTTCTTCATTCGTATCTCACTGCATCACTGGATGTACATGCGAAGAACCATACAAACCATCAATCTTTTTATTTAACAGTTCTACCTGGTTTGATAGCATCGTTGCTGCGTCGAGGTTGAAAACATTGGTGGCTTTTGTTGGCTTTGTCCTCGTGACTTGCCACTGATAGTTATTAAGTGACATCTCCTCTATAAACTCATAAGCCGCTTCAGGGGCTTTGTTATTCAGGGTTCCACTGGTGGCTGAATCAATCAACTGCCTAGTTGAGGGGTTCACACTGTTGTAAAAGGTTTGAACCTGGAGCCACAAAGGTTATCCATGGTGTGGGCACCTTCTCACTAGATCCTTGTATCTTTCCCATGCATCATAGAGTGTCTCTAAATCCATCTGTACAAAAGAAGAGATATCATTCCTCAACTTAGCCGTTTTAGCCGGTGGAAAATATTTTAACAAAATTTTTTTGGTCATTTGTTCCCATGTAGTGATTGATCCTCGTGGTAACGAGTTCAACCACTGTTTAGCTTTGTTCCTCAATGAAAAGGGAAACAACTGAAGACGAATGGCATCATCAGAAACACCATTAATTTTGAAAGTGTCGCATAACTCAAGAAAATTTACCAAGTGATTGTTTGGATCCTCATCCTGCAAACTATCGAACTGAACAAATTGTTGAATCATCTGTATAATGTTAGGTTTCAGTTCAAAATTATTTGCAGCTATAGTAGGCCTAACAATACTTGATTCAGTTCTTGTTAAATTAGGTTTAGCATAATCATACATAGTACGAGGAGCAGGATTTTGATGCACCGGATTTGCGGTAACCATAGGGGGTAACTGATTGTTGTCAGCCATCTCTTCGATAGTGTTTGTATCATCCTCTTGCTCTTATTCTATGTATTGAAGGCTTCGCCTTATTTCTCTGCAGTTTCTGCAAACTGTACTTTCAATTTCACTGTCAAAAAGTAATGGTCCTGACGGGTTCCTTCCAGTCATAAACTAAAAGTTCCTGCCAGAAGAAAAGAACAGAAAAAGTTAGTAAACAAAAAAAATAAGAATGGCTAAAGTAATAAAATTAGTTTTCCTAATAAGAACGGCGCCAAAAATTTGGTGAAGCTCGAAACTAACTATTATTTCGACAAAGGCAAGCGCACCTATCGAACAGTAGTATAGCTGTGGTGAGTCCGGAATATCGTACTTGTAACACCCCTTACCTGTATTCTACGTCGAAACCGGGCCCGAGGCATTACCGGAGTAAAACCACTTAATCGCCACTTAGGCTCAACGTGACCACTCTCTTTCTGTCACCACAACAACCTCATTCTGGACTTACGAGGTCTCACTCATACACACGAGGGCTCTCGAGACCATATCTGAAACTCATACGAACTTAAAATTTTCCTCCATCTAGACAGGGACTACACGCCTATGTTAGATTACACAAGCCCGTGTGTAGTCACACACGCCCATGTACACGAACCGTACACAAAACTCAACCATTTTGCCAAAGTCCCACGGCTATAGCACACGCCCGTGCTCTCCAATCGTGGCGAACACTGACTTTTTTACACGGTCTAGGCACACGCCCGTGTGTCTAGTTCGTGGCCTACGCTACCTGAATCTGCTGGGGACACACGGCCAAGTCACACGCCCATGGGCTGGCCATGGGTCACATATGGCCTAGACACACGCCCGTGTGTCTATCCACATGGACAAGAACAAAATTATTTGCTAGGCTCTTCTTACCCCTCTAGCATACACATCATATACTCATTCAACACATCAACAATCAACTCATATTGAAACATAACCTTACATGGATAACTACATCTTTTCATATAATAAGGTAGCCATCAACCATGGCATTATACAAAATAGATTATCCATCTAAAGGCCAACACATCTTAGCCATTACAATAAAATTCACTAACCTGTCTAGCCTCTATACATGCCATATACAAAACACTAAGTCCACTGTACCGGAGTGTGCTGATAGTATGGACGATCTTCCAATTAATCCACGTATCTCGAATCAACCCTCTTTCTCTATAAGATAAGGGAAAAGAAAGGGAGTAAGCTTTGAGCTTAGTAAGTTTACACATAAACAATTCAAGCATCCTAGTATAAGCTAAACAACAATTACCATTATACTAACAAATATAATTGACATCCACAACTATGCTTACTCATTCTATCCCTTACCACATTTCCAACACATCATGAGTTACATACTCATAATCATTGACATGCACCCCTGCACTCAATATCACATTTACTCAATTTACAACATATTATTTCTCAATAATACATCCACAAAGCTAAATTTCTCGGTGGTTTTGCACTTAGCCCACATTAATCAAATAATAGAGTTGTATCGCACTTAGCCTACCAACAAAAGTAATCATAGTGGTTTTGCACATAGCCCACTAAACAATATACTTAACGATAGCATCGCACACAGCCCAGCTCATCGTCGTTAAGTATTGGGTGGTATCGCAGTTATTCCACCATCAAGCATTATCACTACACATTCACATCTCTACTTACTCATTCATTCATTTGCAATCTGTACCATATTCATTCCACTTGAACCATATAGGTTCTCAATCATTCTCAATCATTCCTATTCATGCTACACACTATCTAGCATTAACAATGTGTAAGTATAAATGCATTATTTACGCATTAACTTACTTCGGTACTCAAAAGTATGGAGACATGCAATTTAGTCCACTACTTTGCTCTTGCCTCGGTTTCAATCTGGGCTTCGTCTTTCTTGATCTATAATGATAAATCAACCCGTTCAATACACACATTGACTAAATCGACCTTTATCTCATACTTTAGCAAAATTACCACTTTGCCCCTAAACTTTCTCATATTTACACTTTAGCCCCAAGGCTCGTAAAGTGATTTTCATTCAACTTTCCAACATTTCATGCTTAGCCGAATCATTTACTCAACTAAAGCAATCATCAATTCTCACTAAATCACACATGTATGACCAAACTCAATACTTTCACAAACTAGTCCCTACATGCATTTTTCATGGAATTCACTTAGCAAAATGTGTTTCTACTACATCAAACTTTCATATTCTTCCATAAAATATTAAAATACATGCATGTCATACATGGGTATATTTTTGAACATCCATCCTAACTCAACATATAGGTAAAAATAGCTTACTCATGTTACGATGACTTCAAAAATACAAAGAATATCAAAAACGGGGCTGGGATGCACTTACTAGCAAGCTTGAAAAATTGAAGAACCCCAACAATGGCTCCCTTCAAATTTCGGCAGCTTGGAGAAGAAGATGAATGAAATTTTGTCATCTTTTCCTTTTTTAATCACTTATTTGACAAATGACCAAAATGCCCTTCTTGTTAAACTTTCAATTTTAACCCATTCATGCCCAATTTTGTCCAAAAATTAGAAATTGGGAAAATTACTATTTAAGGACTTCTAATTAATAATCCAAAGCTATTTCATACAAATAACTTCTAGAATATCACATTTTGCAACTTTTGCAATTTAGTCCTCTTGGACAATTCAACCACAATTTAACAAAATTGCTTCATGAAACTTTCACACTAATATGCAAACATAGCATAAACTTCAAAAACTCATACATGAACCTCGGATTTGAGGTCTCGCACCACTATTCCGACTAGGCCCAAAATCGGGATGTTACAACTCTCCCCCTTTAGAGATTTTCGCCCCCGAAAATCTTACTAGTAAAAAGGTTTGGATGTTCTTATTCCTCAATTGTGTTTCTACCATAACACTTTCATTGGGGCTATGTACTTATTCCTCAATTGTTTCACTTCTCGAGCCAAGATTTTAATCAGCTTCTCTTCATAAGACATATCTGGTATTATCTCGATTTCTGTCGAAGGAATCACATGTGAAGGATCGGAGCGATGCCGTCGCAACATCGACACATGGAACACATTATGTATCTTTTCCAACTCTACCGGCAAAGCCAACCGGTAAGCTACTGGCCCAACTCTATCTGTAATCTCATACGGCCCTATGAATCTTGGACTTAATTTCCCTTTTTGTCCAAATCTCATGATTTTCTTACATGGGGACACTTTCAAAAACATTTTGTCGCCCACTTCAAACTCAATTTCTTTTCTTTTCAAATTCGCGTACGACTTCTATCGGTCCAAAGCAGCTTTCAGACTATCATGGATCACTTTCACTTTTTCCTCGGTCTCTTTTACTAGATCGACCCCATGAATTCGCTTCTCACTAAGCTCGGTCCAATACAATAGAGTCCGACACTTACGACCATATAAGGCTTCATACGGAGCCATCCTTATACTTGACTGATAACTGTTGTTGTAGGCAAATTCGACCAAAGGTAGATATCTCTCCCAACTACCTTCAAATTCCAACACACAGCATCGGAGCATATCTTCGAGAACTTGAATTACTCTTTCAGACTGACCATCAGTTTGCGGATGGAACGCAGTACTCAAATTTAACCTCGTACGCATGGCTTCTTATAACATCTTCCAAAACCTCGAAGTAAACCTTGGATCTCTATCCGATATTATAGACACAGGCACACCATGTAATCTCACTATCTCTGCAACGTACAATTCGACTAACTTATCCAGTGAATAATCAACACGCACCGGAATAAAATGAGCCGGCTTCGTCAATCTTTCCACAACAACCCACACAGCATATTTCTTTTTCGGAGTCATAGGCAACCCCGTCACCAAATCCATGGTAATCCGATCCCACTTCCATTCGGGTACCATCACTAGCTGAAGCAATCCCGGAGGCACTTGATGCTCAGCTTTCACCTGTTGACAAATTAGACACTTTGTCAAAAACTCAGAGATGTCTCTTTTCATACCCGGCCACCAATAAAACTTCCTCAAGTCGTTGTACATTTTCGTACTGCCCAGATGTACTGACAAATAACCACTATGTGCCTCATGTACAACCTTTCGGATCAACTCTTCATCTCTAGGTACACAAATTTTGTCATGGTACAATAAACAACCATTTGAACTCACTCGAAAATCAGAATCACTTTTCGATCGGCACTTACCTCTCTTAGCTTGCATCTCACTATCATTTCTCTGAGCCTCACATATCTGTTGAACAAATAGTGGCTTAGCTGTCAACTCTGCCAAAATAGTGCCATCATCAGACAATGCTAAACTCGTGCTCATAGCTCTCAGAGCATACAAGGATTTCCTACACAGGGCATCCGCAACCACGTTTGCTTTTCCTGGGTAGTAATCAATGACTAACTCATAGTCTTTCAACAACTCAAGCCACCACCTTTATCGCAAATTTAAATCCTTTTGATCCATCAAATACTTCAAACTCTTATGATCCGTAAAGATTCTGCACTTTTCACCATATAAGTAATGTCACCAAATCTTTAATGCGAAAACTATCGCAGCCAACTCCAAATCATGAGTCGGGTAATTCTTCTTGTGCGGTTTTAGCTACCTCGAGGTGTAAGCGACTACCTTACCCTCTTGCATCAAAACACAACCGAGACCATTAAACTATGCGTCACTGTAAACCATGAACTCCTTCCCCAATTCTGGTTGAATCAAAACTGGCGCCTCAGTCAATAATGTTTTCAACCTCTCGAAACTCTGTTGACATGTCTCAGTCCAATCAAACTTGACATCCTTATGCAACAATTTTGTTATCGGGGTAGCAATCACAGAGAACCCTTTCATGAAACGTCTATAATATCCTGCCAAACCCAAAAAGCTTCTAACTTCTGACACGCTCCTCGGTAATTTCCAATCCATAATAGCCGATATCTTACTCGGGTCAACTCTAATACCAGCACCCGACACAATGTGTCCTAGGAATCCGACCTCTTGGAGCCAAAACTCACTTTTGCTAAATTTAGCATACAACTGTTTATTTCTTAATGTCTGCAAGACAATTCTCAAATGTTCAGCATGATCACTCTCACCCCAAGAATAGATCAAAATGTCGTCTATGAAGACAACTACAAACTTGTCCAAATACGGTCGGAAGACACGGTTCATCAAATTCATAAAAATCACAGGTGCATTCGTTAAACCAAACGGCATGACCAGAAACTCATAATGGCCATACCTCGTTCGAATTGCAGTTTTCAACACATCCTACTCTTTCACTCTCAATTGATAATAACCATACCTCAGGTCTATCTTGGAGAACACTGTAGCTCCGTTCAGTTGATCAAATAGATCATCTATCCTTGGCAAAGGATACTTATTCTTCATCGTCACTTTGTAGATTTGCCTATAGTCTATTCACAATCTCATCAACCCATCTTTCTTTTTCACAAATAGTACCAGAGCACCCCACGGTGAGTAGCTCGGTCTTGCAAAACCCTTATCTATCAACTCTTGCAACTGAACCTTCAGTTCTTTCAACTTTAAAGGTGCCATCCTATACGGAGTAATTGAAATAGGTGTCATTCCCGGAATTAACTAAATCCCAAACTCAACGTCTCTCACTGGAGGTAACTCGAGTAACTCTTCCAGGAATACATCTGGATACTCGCATACTACCGGCACTGTTTCAATCTTTACCTCAACTTCTTGAGTATTCCATACAACAGCAAGATAGGATTCACATCCTTTTCTCAAACATTTCTTGGCCACTAGGGAAGAAATCATCACTGGTGGACTAACCGATCCACCTGATTCAACCCGAATAACATTTCCACTTTCACAACTCAATTCAATAAACTTACTACCATAGTTTACTAAGACACTATGTGTAGTCAACCAATCCATACCAATGATTAAATCAAACTCATCAAACGGCAACAACATAAGGTTTGCCAGAAAACAATGACCTCTGATTGTCAAAGGACAATTCTTACACACCTTGTCCACTAACACATGCTTACCTAACGGGTTTGACACCTTAACCACAATGTTCATAGACTCAACGGTCATACTCAAACTAGACGCCAATCTCATGCAAATATAAGAGTGAGTAGACCCTGGATCAATTAAAGCAATAACAAAGGTGTCATAGAGAGAAAAAGTACCCGTTATCACATCTGGGGAGAATGCCTCTTCGCGAGCGCGAATGGCATACGTCCTCGCAAGTGCCCTACCTTCCGGTCTCATAGCAGAGTCTCTGGACGCACCTCTACCACTATTCCCACCTATCGGGTTCCTTGGTGTTCTACCCTTTACAGACACATTGCTAGATCTCATCTCTTGCTTCTCTTCCTTATCATCCCTCTCGGGGAAATTTCAGATAAAATGGTCGCGGGAACCACACTTATAACAGTTTTGACTATTTTCCCAACACTCTCCGGTGAGATATCTACCACAACTTGGACACTCCGATTTATTCTTCGGATTGCCCACGCTTTCATCGAGGTAGCTTGGACTCTCGAACTCGAACGAGTGTCGCCCAAGTCTCGATGTAAATATCCCACTGGTGCTGTCGTCCGGGATTCACTTCCTTAGATCTTTTTGACTGGGCTTGATATGATTTGCCCATCGTCTGTTTTCTCGTATCTCGGGCTTCACTCACAGCCCTTCTCTTTTCCTTACTCAATTTCTCGGCGTTACATGCCCTCTCAACCAACACAACAAACTCTTTCAACTCCAAAATACCAGCTAGAAGTTTGATATCTTCATTCAGTCCGTCTTCGAACCTTTTACACAAGATGGTCACCGTCGACACACATTTTTTAGCGTATTTGCTAAATCTAACAAACACGCGCTCATATTCTGCTACTGTCATTCTTCCTTGCTTCAACTCAAGGAATTCCTTCCTTTTTCGATTAGTAAATCGCTGGCTTATATACTTCTTCTGAAACTCTTCCAGAAAGAAGTCCCACGTCACCCGCTCTTTCGGGACCACTAACGTCAACGTTTTCAACCAATGGTATGCCAAGTCCCTTAGCAAAGATACTGCACACTTCAAGCTCTCTTCAGGCGTACATGAGAGTTCATCGAATACTCTCATCGAGTTCTCTAACCAGAACTCTGCCCTTTCAGGGTCATCATCTACCTTAGCTCTAAACTCCTCAGCCCCGTGTTTCCTAATCTTATCCACCGGGGGTTTTGATATCCTCACCACGTCAATACCTTAAGGAGCCATTGGAACTGGCTGAGGTATAAGAGGAGGTGGAGGAGGTTGAGCATTAGGGTTCGCTCGAACATAATCCGAGTACCAATTACTCATCATCTGGGAAAAGGCTTCCAGAGCCCCTTGACCCCTAGCCTCGGGTCCACTTTGAACAAGCACGGTCCATTGCGCAGGAGCCGGCGTATTACTAGCTGCTTCATTAGCAGTCGATTGATCGGGATCCATATACTATATAAAACAAAGTTTATAACTATCAGAAAGCACCACACTATCATTGTACACTTATGTCATGTATAACTAGACTCTTACACCCGCTATGGTAGTCCTAGAATCGAACTAAACCATAGCTCTGATACCACTAACTGTAACACCTCTTACCCATATTCTATGCCGAAACTGGGCCCGAGGCATTACCAGAATAAAACCACTTAATCGCCACTTAGGCTCAACGTGACCACTCTCTTTCTGTCACCACAACAATATCATTCTGGACTTATGAGGCCTCACTCATACACATGAGGGCTCTTGAGACCATATCTGAAACTCATACGAACTTAAAAATTTTCTCCATCTAGACAGGGACTACACGCTCATGTTAGATTACACATGCTCGTGTGTAGTCACATACTCCCATGTACACGAATTGTGTACAAAACTCAACCATTCTGCCAAAGTCCCACGGCTAGGGCACACGCCCGTGCTCTCCAACCGTGGTGAACACTGACTCTTTTACACGGTCTAGGCACACGCTCGTGTGTCTAGTCCGTGGCCTACACTACCTGAATCTGTTGGGGACACACGGCCAAGTCACACGCCCATGGGCTAGACGTGGGTCACATATGGCCTAGACACACGCCCGTGTGTCTATCCACATGGACAAGAACAAAGCTATTTGCTAAGCTCTTCTCACCCCTCTAGCATACACATCATATACTCATTCAACACATCAATAATCAACTCATATTGAAACATAATCTTACATGGATAACTACATCTTTTCATATAATAAGGTAGCCATCAACCATGGCATTATACAAAATAGATTATCCATCTAAAGGCCAACACATCTTAGCCATTACAACAAAAACCACTAACCTGTCTAGCCTCTATACATGCCATATACAAAACACTAAGTCTACTGTACAGGAGTGAGCTGATAGTGTGGGCGATCTTCCGATTAATCCACGTATCTCGAATCAACCCTCTTTCTCTATAAGACAAGGGAAAAGAAAGGGAGTAAGCTTTGAGCTTAGTAAGTTTACACATAAACAATTTAAGCATCCAAGTATAAGCTAAACAACAATTAGCATTATACTAACAAATATAATTGACATCCACAATTATGCTTACTCATTCTATCCCTCACCACATTTCCAACACATCATGAGTTACATACTCATAATCATTGACATGCACCCCTGCACTCAATATCACATTTACTCAATTTACAACATATTATTTCTCAATAATACATCCACAAAGCTAAATTTCTCTGTGGTTTCGCACTTAGCCCACCTCAATCAAATAATAGAGTAGTATCGCACTTAGCCTACCAACAAAAGTAATCATAGTGGTTTCTCACACAGCCCAGCTCATCGTCGTTAAGTATTAGGTGGTGTCGCACTTAGCCCACCATCAAGCATTATCACTACACATTCACATCTCCACTTACTCATTCATTCATTCGCAATATCTACCACATTCATTCCACTTGAACCATATAGGTTCTCAATCATTCTCAATCATTCCCATTCATGCTACACACTATCTAGATTGAAAATGTGTAAGTATAAATGCATTATTTACGCATAAACTTACTTCGGTACTCAAAAGTATGGAGACGTGCAATTTAGTCCACTACTTAGCTTTTGCCTCGGTTTTGAGTCGGGCTTCGTCTTTCTTGATCTATAATGATAAATCAACCTGTTCAATACACACATTGACTAAATCAACCTTTATCTCATACTTTAGCAAAATTACCATTTTGCCCCTAAACTTTCTCATATTTACACTTTTGCTCCAAGGCTCGTAAAGTGATTTTCATTCAACTTTCCAACATTTCATGCTTAGCTGAATCATTTACTCAACTAAAGCAATCATCAATTCTCACTAAATCACACATGTATGACCAAACTCAAGACTTTCACAAACTAGTCCATACATGCATTTTTCATGGAATTCACTTAGCAAAATATGTTTCTACTACATCAAGCTTTCATATTCTTCCATAAAACATTAAAATACATGCATGTCATACATGGGTATATTTTTGAACATCCATCCTAGCTCAACATATAGCTAAAAATAGCTTACTCATGTTACGAGGACTTCAAAAATACGAAGAATATCAAAAACGGGGCTAGGATGCACTTACTAGCAAGCTTGAAAAATTGAAGAACCCTAATAATGGCTCCCTTCAATTTGCGGTAGCTTGAAGATGAAGATGAATGAAATTTTTCTTCTTTTCCTTTTTTAATCACTTATGTGATAAATGGCCAAAATGCCCTTTTTGTCAAACTTTAAATTTTAACCCATTCATACCCAATTTTGTCCAAAAATTAGAAATTGGGAAAATTACTATTTAAGGACTTCTAATTAATAATCCAAAGCTATTTCATAAAATAACTTCTAGAATCTCACATTTTGCAACTTTTGCAATTTAGTCCTATTAAACAATTCAACCACAATTTAACAAAATTGCTTCATGAAACTTTCACACTAACATGCAAACATAGCATAAACTTCAAAAACTCATACATGAACCTCGGATTTGTGGTCTCGCACCATTATTCTGACTAGGCCCAAAATCTGGATGTTATAGTATTCTCAAGGACCAAGAGTATTAGTATTAACTATCTTTTTGTTATCTAGCCTAATAATTAAGGGAATTTGGTTTTTAATCTAAAATTACTAACTAATTTAATTAACTATGAAAGCGACAGAGAGTAAATTGGGAAAATACTTTTGGACAACTTATATGAGATCGGCAATACCTAAGGAAGAATCCACCTAGACTTTGCGTATTACTTTTGATTCATGCGATTTATTCACTTGGCTTAATCCGTAGAAATCACTGATTTATATTAGTACCTCTCTCGAGGCTGCTAACAACTGACTCTAGGTTGATTAATTGAAATCTCTTTCTAATTAAAACCCATATTGTCGCATTAACTCGATCTATGGATTCCCTTATTAGGTTTGACCCTAATCTGGCAGATTTTCGTCGCCCTATCTCTTGGGTTGCAATCAACACCGCTTAATTGTGTTGACCTACTCTTAAACAGGGACTTTTGCTCCACTGGATAAGCACATTCGACTTGAATTAATAACCTGAATTATCAAACAAGAATAAGAACTCACAATTAAGAATAAGCACAAGTATTTATCTCATAAATCAAATAATAATAAGATCTATCTTAGGTTTCATCCCCTCAGGTATTTGAGGGATTTAGTTCATACTAAAAGAGGGAAACATCATAAAAGAGGAAAAACAACAAAACATAAGAAAACCCAAAAACTCCTTAAAGAACTTGATGGAAGATCCTCCGTCTTGATGGAGATCCTTCTCCTAAGTTGTTCCCGATAGCTGTCTTGGAGTATTTTCTCCTTCTACTCGGTGCCTATTCGACATCCTGTCGAACTCTCTTTTGTCCTGGCGTCTATTCGAGATGCCTTTCTTGGCCCACAAGTATCCTATTCCGAATAGAATTCATCATTATTTCGCCAGGGACACACCTGTGTGACACGCCCGTGGTCGATAGCCCAGGCCGTGTTCGATCCGGCTTGCCACACACGGCCATGCGATCTACCCGTGCGCAATGGTCCAGGCCGTGTAGGCCATTTTGTCCCTTTTTGGCCCCTTTTTTGTTCTTTTCGACTCCTTAAGCTCTCATGAGTATAAAACATAAAATTAAGAGATTAGGAGCATCAAATTCATCAAATCCAATGGAAAATCATCCAAAATTAGGCCAAGCATGGGGTTAAAATATGTGTAAATTATGGGTTATCACCTACGACCATATAACGCCTCGTATTGTGCCATTTGAATACTGGACTGGTAGGTATGATTATACGTGAACTCTACTAGCGGCAAATAGTCTTCTCAGCTGCCTCGAAAATCAATTACACAACTTCTTAACATGTACTCCAGTATCTGAATCACCCTCTCTGACTCACCATCTGTCTGAGGATGGAACGCAGGACTGAAGTCCAACCTAGTACCCAAAGCCTCGTGTAATTTCTTCCAGAACTGAGATGTGAATCGAGGGTATCTGTCGGATATGATGGAAACCAATACCCCGTGCAGTCTCACAATCTCAGTCACATACAACTTGCCAACTTCTGCAACGAGTAATCAGTACGGACTGGTATAAAATGGGCAGATTTAGTCAATCGATCTACAATAACCCATAGTGAATCCTTCTTAGTAGGTGTTAAGGGCAACCCACTCACAAAATCCATGGTTACCCTCTCCCACTTCCAAAGTGGAATCTTGATTGGTTGCAGTAACCCCGAAAGCAACTGATGCTCAGCCTTAACTTGCTGGCACGTCAAGCACTTACTCACAAAATCAGTAATTTCGCGTTTCAGTCCTGGCCACCAGTATAGCTCACGAAGATCTCGGTATAACTTGTTTCTGCCCGGATGCATAGCATATGGACTACTATGCATGTCCTGCAGTATAGACTGCCTCAAATCAGAATCCCTCGGTACACACTCTCCCACGGAAACACATTACTCAATCACTATTTAGCCCAAAATCCGTAGTTTCCCCATTCTCAACCTGTCGAAAACAAGGAACCAGCGACTCATCCAACAACTATTTGCCCTTAATATGTTCAGTCCACGTCGCTCTAACTTGCAGCTCAGCCAACACGCTACCATCATCAAACAAGTTGAGATGAGCAAACATTGCTCTCAAATCAGATACAGCCCTACGACTCAGTGCGTCAACTACGACGTTAGCCTTACCAGGGTGGTACTCAATCTAGCAATCATAATCCTTAAGCAGCTCTATCCATCTTCGCTACGTAAGATTCAGCTTCTTCTGAGTGAGGAGGTACTTGAGGCTCTTGTGATTTGTGTAGATAATACACTTCTCACCATATAAATAGTTCCTCCAAATTTTCAGTGCGAATATCACTGCGACTAACTCCAGGTCATGAGTAGGGTAATTTACCTCGTGAGGCTTAAGCTGTCGAGACGCATAAGCAACCACCTTACCCTCCTGTATCAGCACACAACCCAAACCAACGTGTGATACATCACTGTACACAGTGAATTCCTTCCCAGACTCTGGCTGTATCAAGATAGGGGCCTCAGTCAGAACTTTCTTCAGTTTCTCAAAACTTTTTTGCTTCTTATCAGTCCAGTTAAACAGTACCCCTTTACACAACAACTTAGTCATAGGTGCAGCAATCAAGGAAAACCCCTCAACAAAACGTCTGTAATACCCTGCCAGACCAAGAAAGCTTCGAATCTCAGATACGATCTTAGGTGGTTTCCAATCCAGTACGGCTTCAATTTTTCAAGGATTAACCCTAATCCCCTCGGCAGATAACACGTGACTCAAAAATGTCACTTCTCGAAGCCAGAACTCACACTTGCTGAACTTAGCGTACAATTGTTTCTCCCTTAAAATCTACAGAACAATTCAGAGATGTGCATCATGTTCATTATCGGTTCTCGAATACACTAAGATATCGTCTATAAATACCACTATGAATTGATCCAGGTAGGGCTGGAATACTCGGTTCATCAGGTCCATAAAGGCAGTTGTGCATTCGTCAGCCCAAATGGCATCACTAGGAACAAGTAATGACCATAACGAGTCCTAAACGCAGTCTTATACACATCAGCCTCCTTAACTCTCAGCTGATGGTACCCAGAGCGAATATCTATTTTGGAGAAAATTGAAGCTCCTTGCAGCTGATCAAATAGATCATATATCCTCGGCAAAGGATACTTATTCTTGATAGTCAGTTTATTCAATTGCCGATAGTCGATGCACATACGGATGGACCTATTCTTCTTCTTTATGAGCAACACTGATGCTCCCAGGAAGACACACTAGGTCGAATGAATCCTCGATCCAGCAGTTCTTAGATTTGAGCTTTTAACTCCACCAGCTCCTTCGGTGCCATCCTATAAGGAGTGATGGACAC
Source organism: Gossypium australe (assembly GCA_005393395.2). Taxonomy (NCBI): domain Eukaryota; kingdom Viridiplantae; phylum Streptophyta; class Magnoliopsida; order Malvales; family Malvaceae; genus Gossypium; species Gossypium australe. The sequence goes on along the minus strand of CM016625.1, from coordinate 78,442,347 downwards.
TGGAGCTGTTCCAGGCAGGAGCTCAATACCAAATTCAACTTCACGGTTCGAAGGCAATCCAGGGAGCTCATCAGGAAATACATCAGAAAAATCCTTAATTGTTCTGATATCTCCAACAGACGAACCCTCAGAATCAGATACACCAATATACGCTAGAAACGCCTCACAAACCTTGCGAACCAGTTTTTCGGCCCTTAGTGCAGAGATCACATTAGACAGAAAGTCCCTCCGCTCCTCAATCATAGCCACCTCCTCATCATCCGTAGTCTTCAACACCATACGCTTAGCAGCACAATCCAAACTTGCACGGTGTTTTACCAGCCAATCCATCCCCAAAATTAGGTAGAATTCACCAAACGGTAGCTCCATCAAATCTGCTGGAAATATAACTCCTTGAACCTCTAGGGGCACATAACTGAATAACTTGTCTACTCTTACTGACTATCCCAGTGGACTTAACAAAATCATCTCATTAACAGTACTCTCACACATGATACCCAAGGTGCCAGATACAGTGCATGCAATGTATGAATACATAGACCTTATATCAATCAGAGCAGTGTAAGGTACATTATGAATTAGGAACGTACCAGTTATAACATCTGGAGCGTCACCATCATCTCGGTGACGAGCAGCATAGACCAATGCTGGATGCCTCGCCTCAATGTTACCAACACCTCTGCCTGGCCCTCCACGGCCTCGTCCCACACCATTTCCACCCCTGGCCTGCCCACGGCCTCTCTGTGGCTGCTGACCACCTCTCGCTAGCTGAACATAACCCTGACCTGTAGCTTGCATCTGAACAGGCCTCTGAGGATAATTCTTGACTTGATGCTCCATAGACCCACATCTGAAACATGCCCCAATCTTCTTCCAGCACTCACCCAGGTGATGTCTCCCACAATCAGCACAAGGTTGTGGTCTTGCAATAGGAACCTTAGCTCAGATTGGCCCATTAAACCTGGCCTTCTTTGTAGGCCTTTCAGAAGAACCTGAGGGTTCTGAATCCCTCGTATATTTTCCCCTATCCTTCTCACAATTCTGGCGCTCAGAGTGCTTCACGTCCTCGGTGATTTTCGCCTTTTCTATTAGGGCAGCAAAATCTTACTCCCTCTGCGGAGCTATCAAGACTCGTAACTCATCTCAGAGGCCGTCCTCGAATCACACACAGTGTTCATATTCAGTCGCCACTATCCCACGAGCATAGCGACTCAGTTGCAGGAATTCTGCCTTATATTCTGCCACAGTTTTATTACCCTGGGTCAAGCTCAGAAATTCCCTTCTTCGGGCGTCCACATACCTTGCGCCCATAGACTTTCCTTGGAATGCCGCCTTAAAGAAATCCCACATTAACCGATCAACCTGAGTACCCCCTCTCACGGTAAGCCACCACTGATAGGCCTCGTCTCGCAGTAAAGACACTGCACCTTTTAGTTTTTGTTCAGAAGTGCAGTCGAGGTCGTCCATTATTCTTTCTATGGCTTCCAACCAGTATTCAGCCACATTAGGGGCTACTCCAATAATACCCCTAAATATTTCTGCACCATTCGACCGGAGTTGTTCTGAAATCGACCCACGGCCCACAACACCAGTACTGGTCCCTGTGACCCTTTCCAGAATGCGAAGCATAGCTTGGGATAGTGCGTCATCCCCAGCTGCTCGATCGTATGATCCCATCTCAGTCACCGGTGAAGCTGGTGCCTCCGTAGCCTCGACATTGGGCATGTGGCCTGAAGCCGAAGACCCAGTCCTAGCACCTCCTCGGCCTCTACCGCAGCCTCGTGTACCCCTTCTACGAGTGCCTCTAGTGCTCATATCAACTAACGTATTATCTGTTTACGAAGTTTTATGTATCAGTTTGTAATTCCAGTAATTATTAACAGATGTCTTATGAAAAGCAGTAGTCAGAATTTTATTTCCAAAAACAGAGGTCTCCATACAGTTTCCAATTTCTTACCATCTCAGTTTACTCTAACTAAAGAGTTTCAGTACAGTTCTACTATCTATAGTAGTCTCTCAGTGTACTTCAGTTCAATGCAGTCTACAGTATAAAGAAAACTTACGGCGGTGCTGAAGACTCGGTGTGCCACACTTGTAAACCTTCCACAACACTTCAAGAACAGTTTTCCAAAATTTCCAAATATTTTCAAAACCCATTCCACAGCGGAGTTTTGCGGCCTGATACCACTAAATGCAACACCCCAAACCTGGCCTAGACGTTATGGCTGAATCCGGCGTGTCACATTGAAGTGTTTTTCGAAAATTGGACTTGTTGGTAAAACTCGTTTCCAAATTCAAAACCTTTTTATTGTTATTTAACCAATCATCTAGTCAAAACGTTTGCCTTAATATCAGTTATTGTTATAATAAGTTGATTTAAAATTGCGGAAGCTTTTGGAAAAATCTAATGTTTAACCTTCGTGTCTTTGAAAACAGTAATTATTTTAAAAATTTGCCTCCTCCTAAACTAGCAGTTTTAAGTAAGTAAGCAAAACCCAATTAAAAATTTAAACAAACATAAATGGCCTTATTACATAAACAAAACCTAACATAAATTTTAAGTTTAAGTAAAAGCAGTGTAAAACAGCTGCAGTAGTATGACCACCTCTGAGTCCCTCACAGCACCAAATCGCCTATGGCTGAGGATTACCTATACAGTAAAAAGGAAAGGGTGAGTTTACAAAAACTCAGTGTGTAATCCCCTATCAGTCAATCAGTATACAACATGTAGTAACAGTCTGGGCCTAAGCCCTATACAGTAACAGTACAGTGTGGGTCTTAGCCCAATACAGTAACAATGTAGACCTTAGCCCAATACCATATCAAAATAGTGGAATAATGCAACGCATCCCAATCTAGCCAACACACCACTCCGTACCACAAACACACCATGTGGGGATAAAATCGACCCACCCAGCCAACATACCAATATCGCAGCAAAGCTGCCAGTAACAGTATCGTAGCAAAGCTGCCAGTAACAGTATATGTGGCGAAGCCACCACTACAGTATACTTCCTCCATAACAGTATCCCAACTCCATGCAGTATGTCATGTCATAAGTCATACGTATATGCAGTATGTCATACCCAGTAACAATCATATATAAAACATAAACACATCAATCAACCTACCCTTAGGGATATATCGGTCATTTCCATCTATTAAGGGTAAAATAGTCATTTCACCCTTTAGAGGTATTTCGGTCATTTTACCTATTTTGAGGTCTTAGTGCAAATATAGACCTCCCGGGTGGTCCGCAGTCGCCTCGAGCGACTTCGGTAACCTAAACGATCATAATAGTGCAAATTGGCCCAAAGACCATTACTCGGCCCAAGTGGGCCCGCACGCTTGTGCGGCCCATTCAGCCCAGATTTTGCCATGGCTATGTGACCTACATAGCCTAGTCCAGTATATGCCACAAATCGTGGATTTTATCTATGTGGCCCACGAACCCCTTGGGCCCACACGGCCCATTTCAGCCCAACATGGCCCAATACGGCCTAAGCCCATGAGAATGCTCATGGAGGACTCTTATAGTCTATTGCCCACGTTTCGTGGGTTTGGCTTACCACACGAGCGATCGCATGCTCGTATGGTCTCAAACATCATGTTTTCGGCTTTTCAGCTTTTCGGCTTTTACCGTTCTACAGTTACAGTGGGGTGTTTACACAACTGTTTACAAAACCGCTCCAAGTTCCACGAGCACCCAACCTAGATTCAAACATGACCCACTATCAGTCCTTTAATCGTTAGGGTAAAACATCCTCTTATTGACACTTAATCCAAACCACCATCCATACCTTGTTTGAATGAGGCGACTTTAGTCCTCCAAGACCGTTAACCAGAAATGGTCACACGCCTTTAGAGACTATTTGTACCACAAACACCATCCATTAACCAAGGTAGGCCATGTAAATGGCCTCAAACCACAAATGATCTCCTATAAGACATAATTAGTACGGCTTAAACTCCAAAAGTGAGATAACGCATTACCTTGATTGAACGCTGAGAACGAGGGTTGCAACTATTTTGAAATCATTGACACTCCACCACTCCTCAAGGAAAACCCTAGAACCGCGACGAGTAACACACCATGAAAGAAGGGAAACAACAGTCGGTAATCAAAAGATGAATAAGAGGGTAATCAGTTTTAAGAAGAAGAATAAAAGCGAACAGGTTTAATCACAAAGTGAGAAGCATAAACACTTACCGATACTCAGGAACACTTGCAGCACTGGAACAGCAAAAAGCAACGAAGAGAAAGTCAACGTAGAGAGTGATAACACAAAGGTGATATTTTTCCAAACCACAATCAATAAGGAGATATAGCTCTCGGTCAAAACAAGAAAAATATTTGGAGGTAGAAGACGGAAATAGAAGAATCAGACCAAGTCAAATCGATTAAGAGCAGAACCTCGAAGGAAAAAGGAGATAAACTGATTGGAAGGCAAGGGATATTCGGCCAAGAGAGTACAGATTTAGGGAGAGAAGAAGAGAGAAAAGAAAAGGAAGAGTTGCTCACAAAAATGACTGACAGCAATTGACTGAAAAAAGGGACTTTTGTTGGCTAATGCGCAGTAACCAAAAATAATTCTGAAAGAACCAAAAGCCAGAAAATTGGAGGAAAGAAAAGAGAATTCGACAGATGCTAACCCAATGCTAAAAATGACCAACATTCACCCCAGTCGAATTCTCAGGGCTTGAGTTCCCCCAAACGACACAACACCTCCTCTCACTCAAATTCCTTGATTTTCTCCTTAAATCTCTCCCCTTATCCCTCCTTGAACCTCTCCATGACCAGTTCAAACTCCATTCAAATTCTATTCAAATTCCCCTTAGCTGTGTTTCAACCCAACTCCACTACCTACACAGCTCAAGCAGCAAAATAAACATTCCATTGTGCAACCCAGGACTAGAACCTCAGACCTCCCAGTTACACAACACACCACCATGCCACTAGACCACAAGCTCTTTTTGTGTCATAAAACAAGCACTATTATTTATAAGGCCTATATGCCAGTGTCCAGATTCATTTAAGAGCAAAACTAAAAATTCTGCAAAAACCAGGATTTGAACCTAGGCTTCTCATACATCCCCATACACAACCAAATCACTCAGCTATTACAGCAAACAAACAAATTATGTCATAACATGCAAAAATTAAAGACTTAAGTTTTTGAGGCATTACAACCATCCTCGTATGAGCATTGAGACCATTATAGAACGTCTCAAGTTGGACACAATGAGGGATTCCGTGGTGAAGGCACTTTCGTAATAATTCTTTGTACCTTTCCCATGCCTCATACAAGGACTCGTCTTCCATTTGTTGGAAAGCAGTGATCTCGTTCCTCAACTTAGCATTCTTGCTAGGCGGGAAATACATCATGTGGAATCTTTCTGCTAACTCTTGCCATTTGGAAATGGAATTTGGTGGCAATGAGTTCAACCAGGCTCGAGCTCTGTCCCTTAGCGAATATGGGAACAGTTTTAATCGTAGTGCATCTTCGGGTACTCCAGCTAACTTGAAAGAATCGCTCACCTCGATAAACAGTCTTAGGTGAATATGAGGATCTCCGGTAGGTATTCCACTGAATTGGCCCACTATTTGAAGCATCTAGAACATGATTGGCTTCAGCTCGAATTATTCTACCACGATTTTAGGTCTTCTAATACCCAGATTAAGATCATGAAACACTGGCACGACATACTATCTTAAGGCTCTATCCCTATCATCAGCAATAAGGATAGGATTTTGCACACGGTTTGCTCCATTTCCTTGATTCAGATTTTTATAGTTCTTCTCTAAAATGCTTCTCTTCTTAGTTGTCAAAATGTTCTTTCAATCTCAAGGTCTACGGGGAGTAAATCAATAATTCGATCAATACTCATAAACACTTGAAACAAACACAGAAAAAGTTAATTAAGTTAAAATTGAACAGAAAAATAAAACAAAATAAAAAATTCACAAATTCACAAATAATAACTTTTAGAACAGTCCCCGACAACGGCGCCAAAAACTTGGAACGATGGAAATTTGCAAGTTGTACACAATCGCAACAAGTAATAAAGCGACAAGTAAATCTCGAGTTATCATACCCACAAAGACTGTGAAAGGAATTTATTTATGAATGCAATTAAAACACTTCGGTGAAGAAAAATATTTTGATTTTGAGAAAGTGATCAAAAACTAAAATTTAACTAAGAAAAATAAAATAAAATTTCCAATGTATGATTTCAAAAGATGATTTTAATCAAGATGACATAATTGTGTTAGATTAATTACATTTCTTAACTTAGAATTACTAAACTCATGTTCATGTTGGTATGAATAAATTCATGGCAACTCGGTAATTTGCTAACTACTGCTCATACATACTTATTAAATTAACTAATCTCTTGAACATTTTCTAATGCCAATTCAAACAATTAATCAATCATCATAAGCACATAAAAGATTAAGTGAGGTAACAATGTATCCCTACCTTGAAATAGTTTAACCACAAAAATCCTGCAAGTTATGCAAGGCTAATGTATTGTCTAATACCGTCACTACTATAACCCTCAGCTACCTTAAAAGATTAAACATGCACTAATTAAATATTGTGTCAATTAGACTTTCAGCATGTTTAAATAATTAATTCATTAGCCACCTTACAATTATAATGCAAGAATAACTTAGTCATGGTTTTACTTAATCAAACAACTTACCAATGCCTATAATAACACAAACACAATTTTAATAAATTAAGTGGACGAAATGCAATCAACCTAACACAAATTAAGATAAAGCCATATTAATTAAATTAAACATATCAACATCACTAGTATTCACAGACATGTTCATAACAACAATAATAAAATTAAAAGGATAAGGAACAAGAATCAAATCTGGTGTTTCTCCAAGGCTTGACTAGCTCTGCTCCTTCTTTTCTTGTTCTTTTTGAACCAAGGCTTCCACGAACACTTGAATGCTGCTTCAAATGGTGGTTGAAGGAATCTTTTCCAAGAGGTGAAATCGGCAAGGGAATGGGAAGGAAAATGAAGAACAAATGAAGAGAGAAATTGAGAGAGAAGTGAAAGGATGAGAGGTTTTGAGGTATGTTTGAAATGAGAATCCAATTGGGGTATTTGTAGGTTGATATGGCTGCAAAAATCAGCAGCCATAAACTCCCCAATGGCCGACCACACATGTGGCAAGTTTGAAGGTTTCAAACTTGCTATTTTAAGGTTGAGGCAAATCTAATAAGGCATGATAAGTGGAGGGGTTTGAATGAAATTTCAAGGACTCTTCAAGGGCTTCTTGCAAGCCAAATAATCAGCCAAACAAGCTGATTGGGTCAGCATGTGGGACGGTTTTGGGCAGCACAGTGCTCGGTTGGATCGATTTTCTCAGTTCAACCCAACTTGGCATCTTTTCATAATTAATTAATAATAATTATTTAACTCAAAATAAATTAGATTAAAATTAAAATTAATTATATTATGAATTAATATTCATAATTTGGATCATTTTCTAATGAAAAATTAATTCACCTCAATGCTTCAAAAATCGCTTCTCGATTTTGGGCTTCTAGTAGTGTCTACCGAGCCAATTTTCACCCTTTGTGCGAATCTGTCGAAAATGATCAAATTTAATCAAAATTTATTATAAAATTAATTAAAATTCAACATGTTTACAATATAAGTACAAATTAATTATTTTAAAATTATTATATTTTTTGGACAAGAATTACTACGAAATTGCATGAATTTGAGTTAAAATGGCATGAAAAAGTGTGTATATTTTCATGTTTCCAGTAGTGATTGCCCTCTGTTAGTAACATATCAAGTCACAGAGGGAGCCCGTTGCTACTATCGCCCCAACACCTTTGATTACTACTCTTCAAAAGATCCCATCGCTTCCAAAACAACCCACCTTCTTCTGGGTTCTCTCATACCTTCTTCAAATCCTCTTTCATCACAGAACTCTTCAGAAGCAATTCTTGTAGCTTAACCAACTGTTCCTCCTTCTCAAACATCATATGTTACCCCTGCAAGAATAGGGAGTATCTTCCCTTAGTGAGCTCTTTTGGAGTCTGTGCCAACCTCCACACCTCTCAGCACTCTTTCCTAACAACAGTAGAGTTTATTACCTCCTCAGTTAAGGGAAGCGTTCTTTTCTTATCTTGCATCCACTTAGAATGAGGATCCTATAATTATTATGGCCCAAGCCTCAAAGATTATATTTGTCAAGTAGGGTTTTTGGAGTTTGGCTCTCAGAGTTGCCAGCCAACAATACAGAAATAAGTTATCCAACTTAGAGAAGGCTACAAAATCTGGTGAAGACTTATTAGCTAAGCTATGCCACAAAGCTTCCATTTCATAGATTGCAACAAAGAATTCCATTTCAAAGATTGCCACAGAGGCTTCCACTTTTGGGCGTGTTCACGATAGGGATTCGCCTAGACTCACATTTTGTAAGGTTTTCCCTCATTGTCCTGAGTCATGTAGAAAACCCCATTAGGTAATAACGTTCCTTTAGTTCATCCCATAATGTGCCATAGCCCACCAGCTATGGTATTACATAGTATGGTCTTTTCTTATGATGCCATAGCTCAGCTATGATCTTACACAATATGGTGCCATGGCCACTGGCTTTCCGTTTAGAGATTGTGATTAAAGTCCCGGCGGACCCCTTTTTAACTCTACCCGGTGAATAGACATAGACTCACCTAACAGACCTAACATGCATTTGCACCAAACTTAACATACATCTTAGAAATTCTCTTACAGTCATACTTTTGACTCTAGATTTCCCGTTATATACTTGGAAACACAAAAATATAGACTTTGTCTGCATCTTTTGATCTCTAATTCATGCAGTTTCATAGTAAAATTTGTCGAAATTCATACTTTAATTATAAAATAATTAATTTTAACTTAAATTATTAATATATTAAATTTAAATTATTTTTATTATAAAATTTCACAAATTTAGTTTATTTTCGATAGTTTTGGACAAAAGGTAAAAATTGGCTCGACAGACACCTCAAAAGGCTTGAACCATTGGAGAAATTTTTGCATCGAGTGAAACAAGAGCAAGGCTGAATATTTTTCCAGCCAAGGACGGTCTAAATTATGATTATTTTATATATTTTATATTTAATTTTTATCCAAAGTTCATTGGGTTAAAAATTAATATAAAGCCTGAAGGAGAAAGTGGCCTAATGTGCTAAGCAGTGAAGACTGATCCAACAAGAAAATTGGCAGCCCAAAACCATCCAACAAACTGACTCAATTAGCTGAATTTTATTGATTTTTATACTTTCAAAATAGCCCTCAAAGTTTCCTTAAACTCCATTCAAACCCCTCCACTTTTTGTGCCTTTGAAGATTTGCCCCAAGCTAAATTTAGCAAAGTTTGAAACATTCAAACTTGCTTGTTGCATGGCCGGCCAAGGAAGAGTGTATGGCTGCTAATTATTTTCTATTTTTAGCAGCCATTCACACCTATAAATACCCACCTTTGTTATCTCATTCAACACACCTTCATTCCCACACATCTCTCTCTTTCATTTGCTTTTCTCTCTTCCATTCCCTTCCTTATTTTCCCATTTCCCTTACCGATTTCACTCTTGAAAAAGAGCCTTATTCCACCTTGGAATAGCATCATTCAATTGTTTATAGAGGCCTCGGTTCAACACAATGAGCAGAGAAGAATAGAAGCACACTAGTCTGGCTTCAGAGAAATACTAGATTTGCTTCCTAGTTCCCTTCTCTTTAATTTTCTTGTTTGTGTTGTAATCATGAATATGGATAATTGTTTTGTTGTTTTTCTTGTTCGAATTAAAATGGCTTAAATTAATTCGTGTTAGATTGATTGCATTCTGTCTACTTGAATTATTAAAATCATGTTTGTGTTGTTATAAGCCTTGGTGAGTTGTTAAATTAAATAAAATCATGCTTATGTTATACTTGCATTATAAAATGTAAAGTAATAGTGAATTAATCATTGAACGTATTGAAATTATAATTAATTGACACATTATTTAATTGGTTCATGTTTAATCTTCTAAGGTAGCTAAAGGTTAAATTAGCGACGGTATTAAACGGTACATCAGCCTTGCATAACTTGCAAGAGTATTGTGATTAAACTATTTCAATATTGAAATATATTGTTACCTCACTTAATCTTATATGTGCTTATGAAGATTGGTTAATTGTTTGAATTGACATTGAAAAATGTTCAAGATATTGGTTAAATTATTAAGTATGTATTTGCAGTAGTTAACAAATTACCAAGTTGCCGTGAAAATATTCGTAACAACATGAACATGGGTTTAGTATTTCTAAGTTAAGGAATGTAATAGATCTAGCACAATATGTCATATTGATTAAAACTCCTCTTTTTGAAATCGTGCTTTGGAATTTTTTTACTTTATATTTGTACTTAGTTAATTTTTAGTTTTTAAATCACTTCTTCAAAACAAAATATTTTTCCCATCACCAAAGTGTTTCATTTACATTTCATAAATAATTTTCTTTCAAAGTCTCTATGGGTACGATAACTAAACTTTTACTTGTCACTTTATTACTTGATAATGATTGTGTACACTTTTACATTTCTATTGTTCCAATTTTTTGACGTCGTTGTCGGGGACTGTTTTAAATGTCACTATTTGTGAAATTGTTAATTCTGCCTTTTAGTTCATTTTTCTATTTAATTTTAATTCCATTATTTTCTGTGATTGTTTTAGGTGTTTATGAGTATTGATCAAATTATCGACTTACTCACTATAGATCTTGAAATTGAAAGAACGTTTTGACAAAGAAGAAGACAAACAGCTCAAAAAAAAGACCAAAGAGATGAACTTTGAAAATCGAAATCAAGGAAACGAAGAAAATCCTACTCAAAATCCTATCTTTATTGTTGATGATAGGGATAGAGCTCTAAGATAGTGTGTCGTGCCAGTGTTTCATGAGCATAATTTGGGTATTCGGAGACCCAAAATTGAGGCACAACAATTCGAGTTGAAGCCAATCATGTTCTAGATGCTTCAAATAGTGGGCCAATTCAGTGGAATGCCTACCGAAGATCATCACCTTCACTTAAGATTGTTTATGGAGGTCATTGATTCTTTCAAATTAGCCGGAGCACTCGAAGATGCACTATGATTAAAGTTGTTCCCATATTCACTAAGGGACAAAGCTCGAGCCTGGTTGAACTCATTTCCACCAAATTCCATTACCATATGGCAAGAGTTAGCGGAGCAATTCCTTATGAAGTACTTCCCACCTAGCAAGAATGCTAAGCTGAGGAACGAGATCACTACTTTCTGGCAGATGGATGACGAGTCCTTGTATGAGGCATGGAAGAGGTTTAAAGAACTATTATGAAGATGCCCTCATCACGAAATCCCTCATTGAATCCAATTAGAGACGTTCTATAACGGTCTGAATGCTCACATGAGGATGGTAATGAACACTTCTGCTAATGGTGCTCTTCTTTCTAAGTCTTATAACGAGGCTTATGAAATCATTGAGAGGATTTCTAGCAACAACTACCAATGGCCAACCAATCAAGTAGCATCAAGAAGACGAGTCGTTGGAGTACTTGAAGTGGACGCTCTCACTTCACTTGCATCTCAGGTATCCTCGATATCCTCAATTCTTAAAAGCTTTTACTACTAATGGGTTTAATAATTTTCTGCTCAGCCACTGAATAAATTTGAGAATGTAGTCTGTGTTTATTGTGGGGAAGGGCACTTATTCGAAGAATGCCCATCAAACCCAGAATCCATGTATTACATGGGTAACCAAAATCAAAACCGAGGAAGGCAAGGAATACAATCCAATTTTTATAACTCATCTTGACGAAACCACCCTAATTTCTCTTAGAATAACCAAGAGGTTGGACTCGGTAAGTAGCACAACCTAGACCAACCCAACCACCTATATTTACCCAACAAGTTCAGTAACAACCTCAAGTTGAATCTTCCAATGGCTTAGAAAACCTGTTGAAGGCATACATAGTGAAAAATGATGCCTTACTCCATATAAACATTCAGTTGGTAGAAGTACTTGAGCAGATGCCAAAATATGTTAAATTCATGAAAGATATCTTGTCTAAGAAATGAAGACTTGGAGAATTGGAGACGGTAGCCCTAACGAAAGAATGCAGTGCATATCTTCAAAATAAACTACCCCCAAAGATAAAGGACCCTGGATGTTTTACCATACCTTACAACATTGGAGCAACTTATTGTGGTAAGGCATTATGTGATTTGGGTGTAAGCATCAACTTGATGCCCACGTATATATTTAGAAAGTTTCGGATAGGTGAAGTTAGACCCTGCTATCGTTACACTTCAATTAGCAGATCAATCTTTAGCACATCCTAAAGGAAAAATCGAGGATGTATTAGTACATGTAGACAAATTTATTTTTCCTGTTGACTTTATTATTTTAAACTTTGAATTAGATAAAGAGGTCCCAATCATCCTAGGAAGGCATTTCCTAGCAACTTGAAGGACCCTTATTGATGTGCAGAAGGGCAAGCTTACTATGCGTGTTCAAGACGATCAAGTAACTTTTAATGTTTTTAAGTCTATACAATTCCTTGACACAGTTGATGATTGTTCTGCAGTATCTGAGTTAGACGATTTAGCAATAGAATGGGAACTCAACTCTGTTGAAGACCCATTAGAACAATTTTTGATGTCATACCCTCTAAGTGATGAAGTGGTGGAGGAATACTTAGCTTTGCTAGAAGCTAACCAGAAGGGATTTAATCCGCAATCCCGCTTTGAGTCCTTAGGATTAGAAAGTAGATATTATGTTCAACCAAAAGCGTCTGTAACATCTCTAACCCATCTCCGTTATCGGATTAGGTTTACAGAGCACTACCATACAATCAGAAAACATTTAACATCATAACATTAAATAAGTTAAACATATTATAAACCATTCAATCATATGCGTTTTGTCCCTACATCGAGCATTCAAGGCCTTAAAAATAGCTTAGAAGCAATTCAGGACTAATTTGAAACAAAATAGAAATTTTAAGAAAAAGATAAAAAAATCGAAAACAGGGGTCATACGGCCTTGTGGCCAAGTCGTGTGACATAGCCCTAGCCTGTGTAACATTTGAACAAAGGATACACGACCGTGTCCAAGTCCGTGTCCTCACCCGTGTAACTCATTGAGTAGCCACACACGTCTGTGTGCCAGGCCGTGTGCTAGGTCGTGTAACTCACTAACTTAAAACACTAAAATTTTACAAATGACACACGGTCGTGTCGCCAGGCCGTGATAGCTTTTGTTCCAAGCTATGTGAACCCAAAATTTACCTAAATTCAAACCATTTCAAAAACAATTCATACCTAACCATTCATTCCATTTGGGCACACATCCAAAGGGTTCAAATATCATTCAAACATACAAAAACATGCCATTTCATACATCCTAACTTACCTAACCAATATGCCATTCAAAGGCACCACAATTGTACCAAAACATCAATTACCAAAACAAGTCAATATTACCTTATTTCAAGCATAAAAATCTATTTCAAATATCTACCAAAACATATCTCAAATGACCATTCTCAAACCAACATAAACATACTAAAAAGGAGTCTTATATACAAACACTTATTAAGTGACAAAAATGACACAATTTGGTAAAGCATTGTAGATCACCAAACCAAACATGAATTTAAAAGTTTAAACATACCAAAACATCCATTACACATCCATGAGCTACCAATACAAAAGACTTATAGATGTCATAATTAACCTTGGCCAAAATACACAAAAACTACTGAAATGGTTGTTGGATCGTGTGATAGGTCTCCGACGAGCTTCCAACTGATCGAGGTTTTGATAATATATAAAACAAAGAAAAGTAAAAATATAAGCAACGAGTGCTTAGTAAGCTATTATAAACTTAAACGTAACTTACCATTTCATTAATACAAGTCACAGATTAGGCATAAATCACTACCAATACCATAAGCTTAATATAAGCCTACAGCATCGCCAATAGCGGAAGTAGGGTCTCAAGACCGGACTGGAGGGGATGATGCTTTGTCCCAAGCTATGCTGCGAGTATTGGAATGGGTTGCTGGAGCAAGTACCGGATCGGTAGCCCGAAAATCTATTCCTGAGCGACTCTGGGCAAACGGGGCCGAGGTATTTAGGGGCATTTCTGGTGTAGCTCCAAATGTAGCTGAGTACTGGTTGGAGGCAGTTGAACGAATTATGGATGACTTGGACTGCACGGTAGAGGAAAAATTGAGAGGACCAGTGTCTCTGTTGCGTGTGAAGCATACCAGTGGTGGCTCACAGTGAAGGAAGGTACTCAAGCAGATCGTATCACCTGGGATTTCTTTAAAGTGGCCTTCCAGGGAAAATATGTCGGGGCTAGCTATGTGGATGCTCGAAGAAAAGAATTTTTGAGTCTGGTTCAGGGGAGTAAATTTGTGGCAGTGTACGAGACAGAGTTTCCGCGTCTGAGTCGGTACGCCCGAGGAATAGTCTCGACTGATTATGAACGCTGTGTACATTTTGAAGATGGGCTACGAGATGAGTTGCGAGTACTGATAGCTCCACAGCGGGAAAGAGATTTTGTTGTATTGGTGGAGAAAGCTAAGATTGCTGAAGAGGTGAGATGCATTGAGCGGTAGAATCGTGACAAGGATAAGGGCAGGAATAAGAGGGACTTTAGGCCTTCTGGTTCTTCTGATAGATTTCAAAAGAGGCCTAGATTTAATGAGCTGGTCTAAAATGGAGCTCCGGTTGCTGCTAGCAGACCGTAGCCTTGTGCAGTGTGCGGGTTATTTCATCAGGGTGAATGTTGAAGAAGAGTTGGGGCTTGCTTCAGGTGTGGGTCAAGAGACCACAGAATCAAGGATTGTCCGCAGAAACCAGGTCTGATGCCAGCTGCGAGACAGGGTTATGTTCAGCCAGAGAGAGGTGGTCAGCAGCCACCGAGAGGTCATGGTCTAGCCTGAGGTGGAAATGGTTTTGGTCGAGGCCATGGAGCACTGGGCAGAGGTGCTGGAAATACAGATGCAAGGCAGCCGGGGTTGGTTTATGCGGCTAGACGTCGAGAGGAGGGCGACGCACCGATGTCATAACTGGTACGTTTCTTATATTTGATGTGCCGTTTACTGCTTTGATTGATATTGGATCTACCTATTCATAAGTTGCTAGTACTGTATCTGGGACTTTGGGTATAAAATCTGAAATTGCTGTTAGAGAAATGTATGTGATTAGCCCTCTAGGACAATCAGTGGTAGGGAACTAGTTGTTTAAGGACGTGCCATTAGAGGTCCAGGGAGTGGTATTTCCAGCGGATTTGATGGAACTGTCGTTTGGAGAGTTTGATCTTATTTTAGGCATGGACTGGCTAGGCAAGCACCGTGTAAATTTGGATTGCGCTGCTAAGCACATGGTTTTAAAGACTTTAAAGGATGAGGAAGTGTTGGTAATAGGAGAAAGGAGGGATTATCTGTCCCATGTGATATCGGCATTAAAGGCCGAAAAGATGGTTCGTAAAGGGTGTGAGGCATTCCTAGCTTTCGTCAGCATATCGGACGTTAAGGAATTGTCTGTTGGGGATGTCAGAACCGTGAAGGAGTTCTCAGATGTATTTCTTGAAGAGCTTCCGGGGTTGCCTCTGAATCGCGAGGTGGAATTTGGCATTGAGTTGTTACCGGGAATGGCTCCGGTGTCTATTGCCCCTTATAGGATGTCACCGAAGGAGCTGGTAGAACTTAAAGCTCAGATCCAAGAGCTGTTGGACCATAGGTTTATTCGACCAAGTGTATCTCCGTAGGGAGTGCAGGTATTGTTCGTAAAAAAAAGGATGGGTCGATGCGTATGTGCATTGACTATCGCCAGCTGAACAAGTTAACTATTAAGAACAAATACCTGCTACCAAGGATTGACGATTTGTTGGATCAGCTACGAGGAGCTTCAGTTTTCTCGAAGATAGATTTGAGATTAGGGTACCATCAGTTAAGGGTCAAGGAGGCGGATATTCATAAAACTACTTTCCGAACTCGCTATGGGCATTACGAGTTTCTGGTGATGCCATTCAGATTGACTAATGCACCAGCTTCTTTTATGGATATGATGAATCGGGTCTTCCAACCCTATCTAGACCGATTCGTCGTGGTATTCATAGATGACATCTTCGTGTACTAAAGAATTGAGGGGGAGCATGACTCGCATCTTCGGGTTGTCCTGCAGATATTGAGAGAGAAACAGCTTTATGCCAAATTTAGTAAGTGCGAGTTTTGGCTAAGGGAAGTGACATTCTTAGGTCATGTGGTGTCTGTCGAGGGAATTAGGGTTGATCTTCGGAAAGTTGAAGTGGTATTAGATTGGAAGCCACCGAAGTCGGTATCGAAAATTCGAAGTTTCCTGGGTTTGGCTGGGTATTATAGAAGGTTTGTTGAGGGATTTTTGTTGATTGCTGCACCCTTAACTAAGTTACTACGTAAGGGAGTGCCATTTGTTTGGGCCGATAGACAGCAAGAAAGCTTTGAAAAGCTAAAGAAGATTCTGACTGAGGCAACAGTGTTGATTTAGCCTGAGGCAGGGAAAGAATTTATTGTTTATTGTGATGCATCACACACAAGTTTGGGATGTGTGCTGATGCAAGAGGGGAAGGTAGTGGCATATGCATCCCGTCAGTTAAGGCCTCATGAAGTGAACTATCCCACCCATGACTTAGAACTAGCTGCAGTGGTGTTCGCACTGAAGATATGGAGACACTACCTGTATGGGGAAAAGTCGATTATTTACACCAATCACAAGAGTCTGAAATATCTCTTTACCCAAAAGGAGCTGAACTTGAGGCAACGGTGATGGATAGAGTTGCTGAAAGACTATGACTGCTCGATTGAGTATCACCCGGGTAAAGCCAACATGGTGGCAGATGCATTAAGTCGTAAGGTGGTATCAGATCTGAGAGAAATGTTTGCTCATCTCAGTCTTTATGAAGATGGTAGTTTCTTAGCGGAACTTCAGGTAAAGCTGAAATGGGTTAGTTAGATTAAAGAGAAGCAATTGTTGGATGAAACGTTGGGTTCTCGACTTCAGCAAGTGGAAAGTGGGGAGACAGTGGATTTTGGGCTGAACAGTGAAGGGGTATTATGTTTCCGTGGAAGAATTTGTATGCCGAAGGACTCTGGGTTAAGACAGATGATTCTACAAGAGGCGCATAGTAGTCCATACGCTATGTATCCCGGTGGAAACAAGATGTACCGAGATCTGCGTGAGCAGTACTGGTGGCCAGGGTTGAAACGTGAGGTTACTGACTTCGTGAGCAAATGTTTGACATGTCAGCAAGTGAAGGCGGAACATCAGTTGCCTTCAGGGTTGCTGCAACCGATGAAGATTCCACTATGGAGGTGGGAGAGGATAACGATAGATTTTGTTAGTGGGTTACCTTTGACGCCTACCAAGAAAGATTCAGTATGGGTAATTGTTGACCGGTTGACTAAGTCTGCTCACTTTATACCGGTTCGCACTGACTACTCACTTCAGAAATTGGCTAAGCTGTATGTGGCGGAAATTGTGAGGCTACATGGGGTACCCGTGTCTATCATATCGGACAGGGACCCTAGATTTACATCTCGGTTCTGGAAAGCATTATATGAAGCTTTGGGTACAAGGCTAGATTTCAGCACAGCATTTCACCCACAGACTGATGGCCAGTCGGAAAGGGTAATCCAGATTCTAGAGGACATGGTAATGGGCTGTGTGATTGACTTCAGAGGTAGTTGGGAAGATTATCTGCCGTTAGCGAAATTTGCATACAACAACAGCTACCAATCTAGCATTCAGATGGCACCCTACGAGGCATTATATGGTCGTCAGTGTCGTACCCCTACCTGTTGGACAGAATTAAATGAGCGACAGTTGTGGGGTCCAGAATTGATCTCAGAAACTGAGGAAAAGGTTAAGTTGATTCGGGAACGGTTAAAAGAAGCTTCTGATAGATAGAAGTCGTATGCAGATCTGAAGCGTAAGGAAATAGAATTTTCAGTGGGAGATCAGGTCTTCTTAAAGGTCTCTCCTTGGAAGAAGGTTTTAAGATTTGGACGGAAGGGCAAGTTGTGCCCCAGGTTCATCGGGCCTTATCGTGTGTTGAAACGTGTGGGACCAGAGGCTTATCAGCTTGAGTTACCTCTGAAGTTGAATCAAATACATAATGTATTCCATGTTTCGGTGCTGAGACACTATCGTTCAGATCCCTCTCACATAGTGTCGGTGGAGGAAATTAAGGTTAGACCTGATCTATCATTTGAAGAAGAACCAGTGCAGATTCTGAAGCGGGATGTTAAAGTGTGGAGAAGGAAATCTGTCCCATTGGTCAAAGTGTTCTGGCGTAATCACGGTTCAGAGGAAGCCACGTGGGAGCCTGAAGAGGCAATTCGACAGCAATACCCTCACCTCTTTTAACCAGGTAAATTTTGAGGCTGAAATTTCTTTAAAGGGGTAGAATTGTAACATCCTAAAATCTAGGGGTCTATAAAATTTGTGTTATTGCATGTTATGTTGGTTCTGTGTGTTGTTTAGGCATGTTTAAGGGTCTTGGGGAGGCTCGGGTTCGAGCCCAAGCCCTGGTGAAAGTTCAGTTTTGGGCACTTTAGGGGAGAGGATCGTTGGAGGCAGGAGTTAAGAATAATTGTTTGTATCTTGATAACAAAACTAGCAAGGTGGCCTAGTGGGTGGCGTCATAAGGGAGCATGGAAGGGGGAGAGTGTTCGAATCCCACCTACTACAGAAAGGAGCTTTATTTTTGTGCTCAGGATAGGGAGGTGGCTAAGTGGAGATCAAACTCTGAAGGAGAGAGGGAAGACTTGGTCAAATATTTTGAATGGGTGATGGGGAGTGAGTGGAGGAGTAAATCAAAGAGTAAATCAAGGGATTTGGGGAGTGGTTGATGGTTGGCCGAATGTGGGATGTGTAAGGGAGTTGTACCGTGTGTGAGAGAGTGCCAAGGGGGGAGAGGGGTGTTTCGGCCAAAGGTCTTTAGTGAGTGCATATTCGGTCATTTGTGAAAGTAGTAAACCGAAATTTTTTGGGGGGTGTTTTATTTTCTTTGCATTTTTGGGTATTAGTGCTTCAATTTTTAGGATACCGAAACTTCAATTCTCTTCTTGTGTTCTCTCATTTTGTTTCTTTTCTTCTTCCTATTTGTTTTCTTCATTTGTTGTGCTTAATAGTTTGGTCGAAACTTTCCATTTTTCCCCATTTGTTCTTTGCTGCACATAGCCAAAATCACTATTACTCTTCTTCTTCCTCTTCTTCAATCTTCTACAATCTTCTACCTCTTCTATTTGCCAAGTGCCGAATATTTCTTGCTCTATCATTCCCTTCTCTGGACAGCGGTCAGTTAGGTAAGTTTTCAATGCTATTGGGTCTTCTTTTTCTTTTCTTGCCGTATTAATTCTTTCTCCTTTGGCCGAATGCATGATATCTTCCTTTCTTATTGTTCTCTTCTCTTGGTTAAGTCGAATGCAATCACCTGTTTTATTCTGAACTCTCTCTTTGTTCTCTTTTGGGTAAGGGCCGAATCAAGTCACCCTTTGCTACCACTCATCATTCTTTTAACCTTGGTCTCCGGAAGTTGATTGGTAAGATAGTTTTGGCCGAATAAAGGTGGTGGATGGATGTCCCTTTTCTAAGTTTATTTAGGCCGAAAGGCCATTTTTCGTCATCTTGTGATAACATAGCTAACTCGTACTCCTTCTTAGGGACTCGATTTGTGATCGAAGGAAGTGTATCGAACTCTCAATCGTAACAAAGAGTTGCTGACATTCTTGGTAAGTGGTGTGAATTGGGTTGAAGTTCTCAAACCTATGGATACGACTTACTGAAATTAAGATTAATGGTTTAAGTGTATGGATTCATAGGTGCGTATACTCGAAGATTCAATCCACGCTCGTATCAGGTGTGTAATCTCACAGTTTTCTAACTGTTGGTGGTGACTCGTAAAGTGGCCAAAAGCTGAAAAGCCGAAAACCGGCATTTACGACCTCACGAGTGTACAAACGCTCGTAGGGGTAATCTGAAGTATGTGTTGAGACAGTAAGTTGTTGAGAGTGTCACGAGTGCTCTCGCGACATTTAAGCTGTAACGGGCCCAACCGAGCCGATACGGATTTAACGGGCCCAATGGGCTCTCCGGCCCACATGGGCGAAGATAGCGAAAAATCGTCAAAGAGTAAGTACAGTTGTGAAAAACTAGAAATCTGTGGCTGAAACCTTGCGAAATAGGCCACATGAGCGTGTGGGCCCGAATGGGCTGAAATCGAGTTTTAGGCCCAATAGTCTGGTAACGATCGAAAATGGTAGCCTAGTCGCTCAAGGCGAAGTGGGCCTTCAGAATGGCCGATAAATACGAAATTACTGAAATACCCTTGGCGGGTAAAATTATCGAAATACCCCTAGATGGTAAATTACTGAAATGCCCCCGTGGGGGGAAATGACTATTATGCCCTTAGGGGTAGTTATGCTTCGTTGTGTATACTTTGATTAAATTGCCATGATGATATATTATTGCATTCACGAGATTATGATGCCATGACATGATGCATGGGTTTGGGTTATTTATATATTAGAGGAAGTGTAACTGCCAGCTCTGCTGCAACACTGATACTGGTGGCTTTGCCACAAATACTGTTACTGGCAGCTCTGCTGCAATACTAATACTGGTGGCTATGCCACAATGTAATGATACTGGCAGCTTTGCTGCGACTATACTGGCAGCTTGACTGCATTTTTGGAGTGTAGCGGATGGGTGGGTCGATTTAGAAATCCCCACAGGTGTGTAGGGCTGGTACGGGTGGAGTGTAGCGGATGGACTATTAGGTTCGGGGACGGTTGCATGTCTTTTTGCATTACCATGATTTTGGGGTTGTGGGCCCAAATTGTTACTGTTTAGGGCTTCGGCCCAATTGTGTTTTCGTATGGGCTCGGCCCCAGTTAACCACTGATTAGAGGATTACACACTGAGTTCTCGAAACTCACCCCGTTGTTTCAACCTTGCAGGTGATCCCCAGCGTTAGTGGATTTGGAGCTGTGGAGGACTCTGAGGTGGCCATACATCGCAAATTTTAGTAAACTTCCATCTCGCTTTAATTTTAGGATTCTATTTAATTTGGGATTATTGTTGTAATAAGGCCATTGGTTTTAACTTTTCTTTAAATTTACATTTCCGTTATTGGTTATCTTAAAATGTTTAAAACGGATGTTTTCCCTAAAACCCTGATAACCGTTTTTCCAAAATATCACATTTCCACAAATGTTCAAATTCGATTTTCGTAATAAGGACACTTTTCAAAATTAACTACAATTTTTCTAAAAAGGTCATTGATCAAAATGGGTCTTTATAAATAAACATCTGAACTCGAAGTTTTCAAAAGGATACAAAGTTTCATCAAACGCGCGGTCTTTCAACTACACTTTCATGTGACATGCTAGATCCGGTCGTAAATTCTAGGCCGGGTTTGGGGTGTTACACCTTCAAATTATATTCAAACCCCTCCACTATTTATGCCTTTCTAGATTTGCCCCTACCTTAAAATAATATGTTTGAAATCTTCAAACATGCCACATCTGTGGCCGGTCATGGGGGGAGTCTTTGGCTGCTGATTTTGGCTATTTTTAGCAGCCTTCTCAACCTATAAATTCCCCATTGGCTGCTCACTTCAAACACATCTCAACCCTTCTCATCTCTTCACTTCTCTCTCATTTTTCTCTTTCCATTCCCTTCCATTGTTCTTCATTTTCTTCCCATATTCCCTTGTCGATTTCACCTCTTGAAAAGAGTCAATCAACCACTATTTGGAGCAGAATTCAAGTGTTCATAGAAGCCTCGGTTCGACAAGAACAAGCGGAGAAGGAGGAGTGGAGGAAGCTAGTTAAGCCACAGAGAAAACACCGGATTTGATTCTTGTTGCCTATCTTTTTAATTTTGTTGTTGTTATGATGAACATGTCTATGAATATTTGTGATGTTGATATGTTAAATTTAATTAATATGGCTTAAATTTAATTCATGTTAGGTGGATTGCATTTCGTCTACTCAAGTTATTAAAATTGTGTTTGTGTTGTTATAGGCCTCGATAAGATGTTTGATTAAGTAAAACCATGACTAAGTTATTCTTGCATTATAATTGTACGGTAATTAATGAATTAATTATTTAAATGGATTAAAATAGTAATTAATTGACACAATACTTAATGAATGCATGTTTAATCATCTAAGGTAGCTAAGGGTTAAATTAGCAACGGTATCTAACGATACATTAGCATTTCATTACTTGCAAGATTATTGTGATTAAACTGTTTCAAGGTCGAAATACATTGTTACCTCTCGTGATCTTTTATGTGCTTATGAGATTGAATTAATTGTTTGAATTGGCATAGAGATACGTACAAGAGATTATTTTAATTTCATAAGTATGTATGTGCATTAACACATTTGCTAATTAAAATTTGTTTAATCGGTTGAATTGATGTAGAGATATGGTCTAGAGATAAATGGATTTTGGTAGGTAAGTATGTTCATAAGTTAGCAAATTATCGAGTTGCTTTGAATTTATTCGTAACAACATGAACATGAGTTTAATAATTCTAAGTTAAGAAATGTAACTAATCTAACACAATTATGTTATCTTGATTAAAATTACCTTTTGAAATCGTGCATTGGAATTTTTATTTTATTTTATTTGTTTTACTTTGTTAAAATCCTAGTTTTTAATCACTTCTTCAAATCAAAATATTTTTCTTCACCAAAGTATTTTTAAAATTGTATTCATAAATAATTCTTTTCACAGTCCCTGTGGGTACGATAACTCGACATTTACTTGTCACTTTATTACTTGTTGCGATTGTGTACACTTGCACATTTTCGTCATTCAAGTAACTCACTGACTTGACACACAAAGAAACTTCAAATGACACACGGTCATGTCGCCAAGCCGTGTGTGTCACACGGCCGTGTGATAGCCCGTGTCCCAGGCCCTGTAAACTCAAAATTTACCTAAAATCAAGCCATTTCAAGTCCAATTCATACCTAGTCATTCAAACCATTTGGACACACATTCAAGGGATTTAAACATCATTCAAACACACATAAACATGCCATTTCAAACATCCTAATTCATCTAACCAATATGTCATTCAAAGGCACCACAATTGTATCAAAACATTAAAGATCAAACCAAATCAATTTGACTATATCTCAATTACACAACCTAGTGCATTTAACCACCACATGTTAACACAAATGACTAATTCCAAGCCATCACAAACATACCAAAAGGGTCATATATACAAGCATTTACAAGTGACCAAAATGACATAACTTGGTAAAGCATTGAAGTTCATCAAACCAAACTTAACTTCCAAAAGCTTAAACATACAAACACATTTATTACACATCCACGAACTACCAATACAAAAGACCTATACATGTCATTATTAACCTTGGCAAAAATACTCAAAATCTACCAAAATAGTTGTTGCATAGTGTGATAGGTCTCCGACAAGCTTCCAATCAATCGAGCTTCCAATAATATATAAAACAAAGGAAAGTAACTACGTAAGCAATGAGTGCTTAGCAAGCTTGTGTAAAATTAAACATAACTTACCATTTCATTTGCACAATTTATAGCATAAGTATAATATCAACCAAAACCATAATCTTGGCACAACTCTCAAGTGTCTATGATACAAATGAATTCAACCATAGGATATATAATTTACCATATATAAACACATCATTTAACTCATCAATGTTATCATAAGATCATGATTCATTCCATTTGCATACTTATCATTTCATTTCCTTTTCTTACCCGTTGAACCATCTAGAATTACATCGAATACTCGGGAAAGCTCACACATAGTGTGCCTTTATACATAACTGTAACCTTTCCTTTACATCAATGCTCACACGAGCTATGAAATGGGCATGCTCACATGAGTTATGGGTTAGAATGTAAGCTACACGATGCTACTCACACGAGCTATGGAGAATCCGCAACAAATGCAAGACCTCATCCATCGGTAAGACATTCAAGACCAGCACCCGAAACATGAAATCCCTAATGACATGTCATTTGTATCCTAAGAATTCTTAAGGTTCAACCGGGACTCATTATTCATCAATTCATCATAACATGTATGATTCATTTATATTAAAACAACATAGCAAATAGTCAATTTAGCTAACATTAAAACTATCATAGTTCATACGAACTTACCTCGATAACTAGGGTCGTAATAGAAGAGTCGAACTAATCTGAAGCGTTAGCTTTTCCTCGATTTAAGTCTGATTGTGGTTTATCTTGATCTAAATAAATAATTTCATTTAATTAAGTACTTCTAGTATTCAATTTAATCCATAATTCATATTTATGCAAAATTACAAAATTACCCCTAACATTTTAACTTTTCACAATTTAGTCTTTAAGCTCTTAACTTAAAATCTAACCATTTTAACCTAAATCCATATTAACAAAAACTACAAGGAACCCAAAAACAACCCATAATTACCAACAATTCACAACAAAATCCATGAATTTATCCTTTTAACAATTTAATCCCTATTTCCAAAATTCATTAAAAATTACTTAACAAAACATGTTTGTTTTACCACCAAAACTAATAATCTATCAACTAACATCAAAACCTATTCAAAAAATCCATGGAAAGTCCCTCAACCTTTAACAATTTTACAAATTAACCCTGGCCTAACTAGATTAAGCTAAAACAAACTCAAAAAACATTAAAAAACATTAAAAACGGAGCTTGAAAGCCTACCATGCAAGAAGAAATCAAAATTGAAGCTCTTCCCCTCTTCAATGGTGAATTTTTGTTCTAAAATGAAAAAAGCATGAAGATGATAGCTTTGTTTGCATCTTTTCTTACTTAATTTTCTTTTTAATTATTAAATTACCATTTTACCCTTCTCATTTATCAATAATTTTAATAAAACCTTGTCCATGCATAGCCACTAACTCTTTAATTGGTATATTTCTCGTTTAATTCCATTAACTTTCATTTCCATAGCCATTTGACCCTTTTAATTGATAGAACTCAATTTTTTCACATTTTGCGATTTAGTCCTTTTTACCTAATTAACCATTTAAACATTAAAAAATTTTAACAAAATTTTAATATGACCTTAATATAATGTCGTAGACCTATAATAAATATTAATATAATAATTCACTAGTCAAAACTGTGGTCTCGAAACCACTATTTTCGACATCTCTTAAAACGGGTTGTTACATAAAAGATTCTTTAAAATTATGGACTAGTTTATTATAGTAAATTATGATAATGAGAAAAAAATCTCATTAGATCTATTTCATTCCCTAAGGTGAATGTAGCATTGCATATTCAATCTTAAAAATGACAAAGTTATAATTGTGGTTGTGAGCATGGTCTTTGATGGGCTAGTATGGGTATAATAATCATTATAACGATAGTGATTATAATAATTTTAATGAAAATATTTATGTGATACTCAAAAATCATTTGACACATGCATATTGGTTGAATATTTTGCCAATGTCTGATTAAAAGGATAAGGGAACAATGTATAGACACATTTGATTTATCACAATGGTATTGAAGTAAAGTTGCAAACAATGATGACTTTATTGGCTTTGTTAACAAATTATATTGTTTATTCGTTCCTAGAAGTGAATGGAACTTATTGTTGTTATTGGCAAATAGATAAGTGGAAGATGGATAGTCCAAAATGTTGTTGTCACATCCCATGTACTTAATTAATTTAATTTAGTTACGACTGTGAATCTGTCAGCTCCTATGTTTTAAAAATAATCACGCAATTTGAAAATAATGAAGTGTTGTGGCTGTGTGGTAGGAAGCTTCTTAGCTATCTATGAAGTCCCTATTTCAAACTTATGTGCACATATTTTATTTATATATTTAATTTTTGCACATTTTTAGCATGTGCTAGCTAGCCTTGCCATCCATCTATGTTGCCATATAGGGAGGATTCATTTCCTCCATTAGCAAGTCAAACTTGCCTTTTTAAGAGAAACATATCCCCCTTATTGCTCTTATGTTCCCTCATCTTTCCCATACCTCACCTTACCAAAAGTGATTGTGTTGACCACTAAAACACCCCTCAGCCGGGCATACACCCCATTTTCCATCATTTTCTTCTTTTTCTTCCTCATCTTCACTCTTCTTTTCTTTCTTTTTGGCCATTACAACCACCATTCTTTTCTTTCCATCACCGTGAGTTTATTTGCACCACCACCTCACCACCGTCCACAACCAACATTCCCTCTATTTTCCTTTTGGTTTCCCCTCTTGTAACAGCCCGATTTTAGGCCTAGTTAGAACAGTGGTTTCGGGACCACAAATTTGATGCAGCAAAGTTGATTTTTATTATATTTTTATGGTCTACAGTTTCACGAAATTATTTCGTGAAAATTTTGTTCAAAAATTTAGACGTTTGGGCACTCAATTTAGTCAGAAGGACTAAATTGTAAAAAGTGCAAAAGTTGAGTTCTACATGCTAAAGGTGTCTAATTTCTATGAAATTTTAAATTGAAGGTTATTAGTTGGTAATTAGACCATTGGTTAATTTAGTGGAAAAAAATGGACATGGAGTAAGAGAATTTTCATGTTTTAAGTTAGGGGCATTTTGGTCATTTGGTTAATTAAATGAATTAATAATCAAATTAAAAGCAAATTTTTGCTCATCTTCAACCCCTTGGCTGAAATTTACAAGAGGGAGACATAGCTAGGGTTTTTCAAGCTTCCAAGCTTGATTGTAAGTCCGTTCTAGCCTCATTTTTAATGATTTTCATGTTTTTGAGATCCTTGTAACTTGATCTATCTATTTCTACCATTAATTCAAGGAATAATCAAGGTCTATGGTTGACCCGTGTTATATATTTGTGTATTTTGATGTCCAATGGTGGATTATGCATGTTTGATGTGTGATAAAAACTTTTGCTAGGTGGTTTTTGATGAAAATGTCAAAATGACCTATTTGTAAAAAAGATTATAAAATGTGTGTAGAAGTGTGATTAAATGAAAAATGTGGACTTCTATAAGTATAAAAGAGGATCGGCTAGGCTTGGGAATCGAAGAAATTGAATAGATTTCATTTTTCGAGCATAGGGGCAAAAATGTAAATATGTTAAAGTTTAGGGGCAAAATGTAATTTTTCCATAATGTGATTTTTTGGACTAAATTGAATAACATGAATAATAAATGAGTTAAATTTTCTATTATAGATCAAGAGAAACGAGGTTCAGAGCTAGATCGGGGGAAAAACAAAGTATTTGACGATTAGGTCCCATTCCTACTATTTTTGTACCGAGCTAAGTTCGTATGTAAATAATTCATTGATTTATTTATGTTCTAAATGCTTTAATATTGTGTGAATTATGATCAACTCCTTGAACGTAATCAACAAAGTTCAACAAGCAAGAAAATCCCAGTTGAACCTTAGGAATAGTTAGGATACAAATGTCATGACATTAAGGTTATTGAGATTTCGTGTAAGACCATTTCTGGGATATGGCATCGATATGAGACTTCATGTAAGACCATAACTGGGCTATTGGCATCGATATGAGATCCCATGTAAGACCATATCTGGGATATGGCATTGGTATGGTATTGTGAATGCGAGATGTCCCGAGTATCCTTTAGTATTCCAAGTGGTTCAACGGGTAGTTCGATAGAAATGTTAAAGTTGTGAAAGACTTTGGTATGTTGCACTTGGGTACAGGTATGTACATAAGACTCATGCTTAATGAGCTCAATATGTGATGAACCCTTGGTAAGTTTGTGATTAAGTAAGTTTGACTATGAGATTTGTAATGACATTTATGTTAATTTACATCATGTTTATTATGTGTTAGATGTGTGTTATAATGCCTATTATTTGCATAGGAACTTACTAAGCTTTAAACTTACTCCCCTTTCTTTTCCCTTGTCTTATAGTGTCACCAAGCTAGCTCAAGGATCGGAGACTATCAGAGATTCACTCACACTATCAACATATCATTTTGGGTACCGATGAATTTAACATTTTGAGTTATGGCAAGTATAGGGACTTGGTCATTTTGTTATGTGTCATAATTGATTTGGCCAAATGTGTTGGCTTATAATGGTTGATAATTCATTTTGTAAATGGCCATTGAAATTGGCTAATATTGTTTAAGTATATATACATATGATAATGCTTATCATGGATGTGGGAATTTGCACGCTTGAGTTGATAAGTATGTGATGGTTGTATGTGATAGATGGTAGTATATGAATGAGTGTTGTTTCCTTGGTTGTGATGGATTTGGTTGAATGTATGTGCTTGGATCGGTGTTATGTTTTGTTGTGTAGGTATGTGCATGGAAGGGTGACAAAATGGCTTGGTAAATAGCCTTGTTTTTGTCCACACGGGTAGACACACGAGCGTGTGTGATAGACGGCTTGCCCCATGGGCGTGTGTTCTGGCTGTGTGTCCCTTGCACCTTAATTGTCGCAAAATAGAATGCTCAGTAATAAGCAAACAGGC
Source organism: Gossypium australe (assembly GCA_005393395.2). Classification (NCBI taxonomy): domain Eukaryota; kingdom Viridiplantae; phylum Streptophyta; class Magnoliopsida; order Malvales; family Malvaceae; genus Gossypium; species Gossypium australe. The sequence continues at coordinate 78,413,772 of CM016625.1, read as the reverse complement.
AGAGACACGGGTGAGTGTCTCAGCCGTGTGGACGGCACAGCCTCGAACACAGGCATGTACCCTGGCCGTGTGAAGTCTGCACCTATTTTATGAAAAAATTATGAAAATTTAATCAATCACACAGCCTAAGCAAACGGGCGTGTGACTTGGCCATGTGACCTCAATTTGATGATGATGTCATAAACAGAAAGCTCCCTAATTTGAACACGGCCTGAAGCACGGGCGTGTCCCGAACCCACATGGGCGTGTGACCCCTTTTACATGAAAAATTTTCTAAGTTTCCCTTCCAAAGTTCTTGGTTTTGTCCCGAACCACTTTTGATGCATGTTTTGGGCCTGTAGTGTAACACCCCAAACCCAGCCTAAATGTTACGACCGAATCTAGCGTGCCACATCAGGTGATGTTTGAAAAACCTTATGTTTGTTGAAAAACTTATTGTCAAATTCCATCTTAAGCGATCACAATTCCATTTCTCATTGCTTGTTTAAAAAAGAAGTTCACTCGAATTAATACCCCATTAAGAAATGCATGTATTATCTTGCTTAATAAAAACCGTGTCAGTTTCAGAAGTTTGGTTTTAACAATTACGAAAAATGTGATATTTGAAAAATAATTGTTTATTATTTTGAAAACCTCGTGTTGATTAAATTCGCAGTGTTTAAAGAAATCTCAAATAAAAGTTAAAACAGTTCCAAAGGCCTTATTACAACAATTATAAAACCCAGAAATTAAGTAAAGTAATCCCAAACTGAAATACTAATTCACCCTCGAAACCTGCAGTACGTGTGGCCACCTCCGAGTCCCTCGCGGCTCCAAATCCTCTAAGGCTAGGGATTACCTGCACAGTTAAAGGGGAAAGGGTGAGTTACAAGAAATCAGTGTGTAATCCCAGTTACAGTCACAGTCTGGGCCCAAGCCCATGCAGTATCAATTTGGGCCCAAGCCCCAAAATCATGGTAATGCAACAAAAATGCAGCCCAACCCAATCCAACCATCACACCACCCGTACCAACCCTACATACCTGTGGGGACCAAGTCAACCCATCCAGCCCTACACACCAAGATCGCAGCCGAGCTGCCAGTATCAACGCAGCAAAGCTGCCAGTAACAGTAAACGTGGCTGAGCCACAAAAATCAGTATATCGTGGCAGAGCCACTGAATCAGCATAACGTGGCATAGCCACCAGTACAGTACTTTTTCCGAATACATAACCTAACCCAATGGAACATGTCGTGACATATTAATTTAGTGTATGCAATAATTTATCATCATAGCAATTAAACAGTTTACATATTAGAAATTTCACCCAACTAGGGCTCAGTAATTTCACCCTTAAAGGGTATTCCCATAATTTACCCACCGAGGGTATTCCTATAATTTACCCACCGAAGGTATTTCAATAATTTTCCCACTAAGGGTATTTCGGTAATCTTATCCCTACAACAGCCTTTCCGAAGGCCTAATGTCGCCTCGAGCGACTCGGTTTCCATTTCCGATCAATACAGTACTATTGGGCCTAAAACCCGATTTCGGCCCATTCGGGCCCACACGCTCGTGTGGCCCATTCCGTTTGTTTTCAGCCGCGATTCTACGGACTTCACAGTCGCATTGATCAAGTTATATTTTTCATCGTTTTCGCTCACAGGGGCCCATTAACTTGTTCGGCCCGTTAAGCCCGCCTCAACTCAACAAGGCCCATTACGGCCTCAATTTTAACAGAGTGTTCATGACACTCTCAACGGTTTACTGCCCTCACTAGTGGCTCGGTTTATCACTACGAGTGCTCGCACGCTCGAGTGATCACGGTTGCTGATTTTCTGGCTTTTCAGCACTTTGATTTTTGGCCGATTCACAGAGCAGTACATGCTTTCACAAACAATGGTGTGAGATTACACACCTGTTTACGAGTTGTGACTTCCACTGCTTCCAAGCACCTATGATAACGATTGGCCATTAGTTAGACTTCTCCTTCGATAACCCAAAGTATAGAAATAACCAACTATTGCCTTAACTTACCAACAAACAGCAGATCCCCCTTTATGGAGAGTATTCGACCAACCCCTACTGGATAAAGAATCAAGTTCCTAGCAATTTGATGCACAAAACAATGATGTTAGTAACATCCAACATTCGGCCTCCCACAGAGAAAAGAGATAACCGAATCTCCTACCCAAGTAGTCACAAAAATCTTTACTAGAACGAAGTAAGAAAGCATTTGAGTTTCTTTACCCTTACCAAAATACCACAAGATCGGCAGTTGTCCACTAAAGAGTTTCGGCCCTCACCACAAGAAAACAAAAGGGATTCGATTTGGAGAAGGTAAGTAGATTCGGCCTTTGACTAGAGAAAATTCGAATGGGAAAGAAAGATTCAGCAACCAAGTGTAGCAACCACGAACTAAAGATGGAATGAAGAAAAGAAGTGGTAGAAGAGGAAAAGTGTGTAGTTATTCGGCTAGAGAAAAGATAAGTAAAGCGTGAAGAGAAAGGAGAAGAAGAACAATGATTCGGCTAATAGCAAAAGAAAGAAGAAACAGTTACAGATTAGAGAAGAGAGATGAGATTCGGCTTATGGAGAGGAAGGAGTGGAAGAGAAAACGGAGAAGAAGAGAGGGAGGTAAGGAATTCGGCAAGAAAGAAATTGCAAAAGAGCTGACCCGAAATGCTCAAGGAAAAAGTGCCCAAAATGCAAAAACGCCAAAGAGAAACTAGAGAAATTTGGCACCCTTCCCATTCAAGGCCGAATATGCTACTTAAGACCCCTCTTCAGCCGAAATTTCCCTCAGCTAGAACCCTACTTTCGGCCAACACCTCCCACAGCCATCACCTCCACGATTTTCTCCCATTTTTCCTCCTACAATCCATCTCATTCATCCATTTGAAACGTTTGACCCATTCTCCAACTCCCATAGCAGAGTTTGATCCCAACTCTGCTTCTTCCTCTCCCAAAGCATAAAATAATTACCTTTACATGCTTGCCAAGGGAATCGAACTCCGCTCCCCCTTTTCCCTTAGTGACGCCACAACCAACTTACCACATGGCCAACTTGTGTCAATAAAACACACGCAATTACCCTTAAGTCCTGCTTCCAACAACCCTCTCCACTAAAGGCCCAAAACTAAAATTTCTCTAGGGCTTGGATTCGAACCCAGACCTCCCTAGAACCCCTAAACACCCTCAAATAATTAACTAACCAAGCCCAACACATGCAACTAAGCAAAAATCACAAACCTCTAATTTCTGGGATGTTACAATTCTACCCCCTTTAAAGAAATTTCGGCATCGAAATTTACCTGATCATAAGAGATGAGGGTATTGTTGTCGCATTGCCTCCTCAGGCTCCTACGTGGCTTCCTCTGAACCGTGATTACGCCACAGCACCTTGACTAACGGAACAGATTTCCTTCTCAGCACCTTAACATTTCAATCCAAAATCTGCACCGGTTCTTCTTCAAATGTCAGATCAGGTCTTACCTCGATCTCCTCCACTGGCACTATATGAGATGGATCCGAACGATAGCATCTCAGCATAGAAACGTGAAATACGTTATGTATCTGATTTAACTCAGGAGGCAGCTCAAGCTGATAGGCGACCGGTCCAACACGTTTTAATACCCGGTAAGGTCCGACGAATCTAGGGCTTAACTTGCCCTTCCGTCCAAATATCAGAATCTTTTTCCAGGGTGAAACTTTCAAAAAGACAAAATCCCCCACTGAGTATTCAATCTCTTTGTGCTTTAGATCTGCATACGACTTCTACCAATCGTATGCTTCTTTTAATCTACCCTGGATTAACTTCACTTTCTCCTCCGTTTCTGAAATTAGCTCTGGACCCAACAATTGCCGCTCACCCAATTCTGACCAACAAGTAGGGGTACGACACCTACACCCATATAATGCCTCGTATGGTGCCATCTAAATGCTGGATTGATAGTTGTTGTTATAAGCAAATTCCACTAAGGGTAGATAATCTTCCCAACTGCCCTTGAAATCAATCACACAACTTCTCAACATGTCTTCCAGAATCTGAATTATCCTCTCTGACTGACCATCAGTCTGTGGATGGAAAGCTATGCTGAAATCCAACCTTGTACCCAAAGCCACATGCAACACCCTCCAGAATCATGATGTAAATCTAGGGTCCCTGTCTGAGATGATAGACACTGGCACCCCATGTAACCTTACAATCTTTGCCATATACAACTTGCTAATTTCTGCAACGAGTAATTGGTGCGAACCGGTATGAAATGAGCGAACTTAGTCAACCAATCCACAATTACCCATACCGAATCTTTCTTACTAGGTGTTAGGGGTAGCCAACTAACAAAGTCCATGATTACCTTTTCCCACTTCCAGAGTGGAATTTTCACCGGTTGCAGCAATCCAAAAGGTAGTTGATGCTCAGCCTTCACTTGCTGGCATGTCAAACACTTACTTACAAAATCAGTCACCTCACGCTTAAGTCCTGACCACCAATACAGTTCACGTAGATCTCGGTATAACTTGTTTCCACCGGGATGCATAGCGTATGGGCTACTATGCGCCTCCCACAAGATCGACTGTCTTAACTCAGAGTCCCTAGGTACACAAACTCTTCCCCAGAAACATAATACCCCTTCACTATTTAGCCCAAAATCCATAGTCTCTCCGCTTTTCACCTGCTGAAAATGAGAACCCAACGACTCATCCAATAACTGCTTCTCTTTAATCTGATCAACCCAAGTCGGTTTCACCTGAAGTTCTGCCAACAAACTACCATCCACAAATAGACTGAGACAGCAAACATTACCCTCAAATCAGACACAACCTTACGACTCAATGCATCTGCCACCACGTTAGCTTTTCCCGGATGATACTCAATCGAGCAATCATAATCCTTCAGCAACTCTATCCATCTTCGTTGCCTAAGATTCAACTCCTTTTGGGTATCAGTGTAGATGATTGACTTTTCCCCATACAGATAATGTCTCCATATTTTTAGTGCGAACACTACCACAGCTAATTCCAAGTCATGAATGGGGCAGTTCCCCTCGTGTGGCCTAAGCTGACGAGATGCATACCCCACCACCTTCCCCTCCTGCATCAGCACACAACCCAAACCCGTATGCGACGCATCACAATAGACAATGAATTCTTTTCCAGCCTCTGGCTGTATTAATACCGGAGCTTCAGTCAGAATCTTTTTCAACTTCTCAAAACTCTCCTGCTGTTTATCCGTCCAAACAAACGGTACTCCTTTACACAGCAACTTAGTTAGGGTGCAGCAATCAGTGAAAATCCTTCGACAAATCTTCTATAATACCCCGCTAGACCCAGAAAACTTCGAATCTCAGATACCGACTTTGGTGGCTTCCAATCCAATACAGCCTCAACTTTCCAAGGATCAACTCTAATCCCCTCGGCAGACACGACATGCCCTAGAAACGTCACCTCCTTCAGCCAGAACTCGTACTTGCTGAATTTGGCATAAAGCTGCTTCTCCCTCAATATTTGTAGCACCACTCAGAGATGGGAATCATGCTCTTCCTCAGTTCGCAAATACACCAGAATATCATCTATAAATACCACCATGAACCGGTCTAGATAGGGTTGGAAAACCCGGTTCATCATATCCATGAAAGCAGCTGGTGCATTCGTTAACCAAAACGGCATGACCAGAAATTCGTAGTGCCCGTAACGAGTTCGGAATGCAGTCTTGTATATATCTGCCTCCTTGACCCTTAGCTGATGATACCCCAATCTTAGATCTATTTTAGAGAAAACCAAAGCTCCTCGCAGCTGATCAAACAGATCGTCTATCCTTGGTAGCGGGTATTTGTTCTTAATAGTTAACTTGTTCAACTGACGGTAGTTAATACACATGCACATTGACCCATCCTTCTTCTTTACAAATAATACCGGTGCTCCTCTCGAAGACATACTCGATCGGATAAACCCTCGATCCAGAAGCTCTTGGATCTGAGCCTTTAATTTTACCAGCTCCTTCGGTGCCATCCTATAAGGGGCGATGGACACTAGAACCGTTCCCGGTAACAGCTCAATGCCGAATTCGACCTCGCGATTTGGAGGCAATCCCGAAATCTCTTCAGGAAATACATCCGAGAATTCCTTTACAGTCCTGACACCCCCAACAGACAAACTCTTAACCTAAGATGTGCTGACATAGGCTAGGAATGCCTCACAACCCTTGCGAACCAACTTCTCGGCCCTTAATGCTGAGATTACATTTGTTAATTAATCTATTCGCTCTCTTATCACAATCACTTCCTCATCCTCGAAGACTTCAATGCCATACGCTTAGCAGCACAATCTAAATTCGCACGATGTTTCCCTAACCAGTCCATGCCCAGAATGAGATCAAATTCGCCAAACGGTAATTCCATCAAGTATGCCGGAAAGATTACCCCTTGAACCTCTAGAGGCACATCTCTACATAGCTTATTTACTATAACCAACTGTCTTAAAGGACTAACCACCGACATTTCTCTATTAGCAAGTTCATACTGTAAGCCCAAAGTTCCAGACACAGTACATGCAACATACGAGTGCGTAGATCCAATATCAATCAAAGCTATAAACGGTACATCATGAATGAGGAACGTACCAGTTATGACGTCAGGTGCATCACCATCCTCTCGACGCCGAGCACCATAAACCAACCCTAGCTGTCTCGCATCGTATTACCAACACCTATGCTCGGTGCTCCACGACCCCGTCTAAACCTATTTCCCCCTCGGGCTGGACCACGGCCTCTCGGTGGCAGGTGACCACCTCTCCTTGGCTGAACATATCCCTGACCCACAACTGGCATCGGACCCGGCCTCTGCGTACAGTCTTTAACACTTTGATCTCTTGACCCACATCTGAAGCACGCCCCATTTCTCTTCCAACATTCACCCTGATGAGATAACTTGCACACAGCGCAAGGCTGCAGTCTGCCAGCAACCATCGGAACTCCAGTTCGGACCAGCCCACCAAATCTAGACCTCTTATGAAATCTATCTGAAGAACTTGAAGGCCTAAAATCTCTCTTATTCCTGCCCCTTTCCTTCTCACGATTTTGACGCTCAGAGCGTTTTACATCCTCAACAATCTTAGTCTTCTCTACTAGGGCAGCGAAGTCTCTTTCCCTCTACGAGGCTATCAGTACCCACAACTCATCCTGAAGACCATCCTCAAACCGCACACAGTGCTCGTATTCAGTAGAAACTATGCCCCAAGTGTACCGGCTTAAACGCAGGAACTCTGCCTCATATTCTGTAACGGACTTATTCCCCTGAACCAGATTCAAAAATTCCTTTCTCCGGGCGTCCACATAACTTGCCCCAACATACTTCCCCTGGAAAGTCGTCTTAAAGAAATCCCATGTTACACGGTCGGCCTGCGTGCCTTCCCTCACGGTAAGCCACCATTGATATGCCTCATCTCGCAGTAGGGACACTGCTCCTTTCAGTTTTTGTTCTACTGTGCAGTCAAAATCATCCATGATTCGCTCTACTGCCTCCAACCAGTATTCCGCTACATTCGGGGCTATACCAGAGACGCCCCTAAAGATTTCCGCCCCATTTGATCAGAGTCGCTCAGAAATTAACCCTCGGGCCATCGACCCAGTACTCGCTCCAGCCACTCTTTCCAAAACCTGCAGCATTGCTTGAGACAAAGCATCATCCCTTTCGGTTCGGTCATGAGACCCCGTTTCAGTTACTAGCGATGCCGGTGCTTCCCTTTCAAGCATATGCCCCGATGCTAGGACCCAGCCCTAGCACCTCGGCCCTTACCACGGCCACGTGTACCTCTTTTGTGACCTCTTGTACTCATATCGGTGTAACGTATTAATCTGTTTACGAGTTTTATGCATCAGCTTATCGTTCATGTATTTATTACCAAATGTTTTATGAAAAGAAAACAATAGTAAGAGTAGTTTTCGCAGATCGATTTTACTAAAGTTTCAGTCTCTATAGTCTCAGTTTATAAAGCTAAAAAGTTTCAGTGTCCTACCACTATCCCTAGTATTTCTGTAGTACAGTCATATCAGCCTAAAACAACGTATAGAGTAAGGGAACTTGCGGATTTGGTACCGGAGACTCGGTATGCCACACGTTCAGTGATACTACTACTTTTCTAAACCAGACTTTAAACAAATGTAAACAATTTTCAAAACCCATTCCACAACCAAGTTTTGCAACCTAGCTCTGATACCACTAAATGTAACATCCCAAACCCAGCCTAAACGTTACGACCGGATCTAGCGTGCCACATCAGCTGATGTTTGGAAAACCTTATGGTTGTTGAAAAACTTATTGTCAAATTCCATCTTAAGCGATCACAATTCTGTTTCTCGTTGCTTGTTTATAAAAGAAGTTCACTCGAATTAATACCCAATTCAGAAATGCATGTATTATCTTGCTTAATAAAAACCGTGTCAGTTTTAGAAGTTTGGTTTTAACAATTACGAAAAACGTGATATTTGAAAAATAGTTGTTTATTATTTTGAAAACCCTGTGTTAATTAAATTCGCAGTGTTTAAAGAAATCCAAAATAAAAGTTAAAACACTTCCAAAGGCCTTATTATAACAATTATAAAACCCAAAAATTAAGTAAAGTAATCCCAAACTGAAATACTAATTCACCCTCGAAACCTACAGTACGTGTGGCCACCTCCGAGTCCCTCACGACTCCAAATCCTCTAAGGCTGGGGATTACCTGCACAGTTAAAGGGGGAAGGGTGAGTTACAAGAACTCAATGTGTAATCCCAGTTACAATCACAGTCTGGGCCCAAGCCCATGCAGTATCAGTTCGGGCCCAAGCCCCAAAATCATGGTAATGCAACAAAAATGCAGCCCAACCCAATCCAACCATCACACTACTCGTACTAACCCTACGCAGCTGTGGGGACCAAGTCAACCCACCCAGCCCTACACATCAAGATCGCAGCCGAGCTGCCAGTATCAACGCAACAAAGCTGCCAGTAACAGTATACGTGGCTGAGCTACAAAAATCAGTATATTATGGCAGAGCCACTGAATCAGTATAACGTGGCATAGCCACCAGTACAGTACTTCCTCCGAATACATAACCCAACCCAATGCAACATGTCGTGACATATTAATTCAGCGTATGCAATAATTTATCATCATAGAATTAAACAGTTTACACACCAGCATACTAAATCCACCCCTAGGGGTATAATGGTAATTTGGTTGGTAAGGGTAAAACGGTAATTTACCCCTTAGGAATATATCAGTAATTTCACCCAACGAGGGCATTTCAGTAATTTCACCCTTAAAGGGTATTCCCGTAATTTACCCACAGAGGGTATTTCAATAATTTACCCACTAAGGGTATTTTGATAATCTTACCCCTACAACGGCCTTTTCGAAGGCCTAATGTAGCCTCGAGCGACTCAGTTTCCATTTCTGGTCAATATAGTGCTATTGGGCCTAAAACCTGATTTCGGCCCATTTAGACCCACACGCTCATGTGGCCCATTCCGTTTGTTTTCAGCCGCGATTCTGCGAACTTCGCAGTCGCATTGATCAACTTACATTTCGTCGTTTTCGCTTATAGGGGCCCATTAACTTGTTGGGCCCGTTAAGCCCGCCTCAACTCAACAAGGCCCATTACGGCCTCAATTTCACGAGAGTGCTCGTGGCACTCTCAAAGGTTTACCGCCCTCACTAGTGGCTCGGTTTATCACTGCGAGAGCTCACACGCTCAAGTGATCATAGTTTTCGATTTTTCGACTTTCCAACACTTCGGCTTTTGGCCGATTCACAGAGCAGTACATGCTTTCACAAATAATGGTGTGAGATTACACACCTGTTTATGAGTTGTGACTTCCACTGCTTCCAAGCACCTATGATAACGATTGGCCATTAGTTAGACTTCTCATTCGACAACCCAAAGTATAGAAATAACCAACTATTGCCTTAACTTACCAACAATCGACAGATCCCCCTTTATGGAGAGTATTCGGCCTACCCTTCCTGGATAAAGAATCAAGTTCCTAGCAATTTTGATGCACAAAACAATGATGTTAGTAACATCCAACATTCGGCCTCCCACAGAGAAACGAGAGAACCGAATCTCCTACCCAAGTAGTCACAAAAATCTTTACTAGAACGAAATAAGAAAGCGTTTGAGTTTCTTTGCCCTTACCAAATTACCACAAGATCGGCAGTTGTCCACTAAAGTGTTTCGGCCCTCACCACAAGAAAACAAAAGGGATTCGGTTTGTAGAAGGTAAGTAAATTCGGCCTCTGACCAGAGAAAAGTCGAATGGGAAAGAAAGATTTAGTAACCAAGTGTAGCAACCACGAACTAAAGATGGAATGAAGAAAAGAAGTGGTAGAAGAGGAAAAGTGTGTAGTTATTCGGCTAGAGAAAAGATAAGTAAAGCGTGAAGAGAAGGGAGAAGAAGAACAATGATTCGGCTAAAAGCAAAAGAAAGAAGAAACAGTTATAGATTAGAGAAGAGAGATGAGATTCGGCTTATAGAGAGGAATGAGTAGAAGAGAAAATGGAGAAGAAGAGAGGGAGATAAGGAATTCGGCAAGAAAGAAATTACAAAAGAGCTGACCCGAAATGCTCAATGAAAAAGAGCCCAAAATGAAAAAACGCCAAAGAGAAACTAGAGAAATTCGACAGCCTTCCCATTCAAGGCCAAATATGCTACCTAAGACCCCTCTTCAGCCGAAATTTCCCTCAGCTAGAACCCCACTTTCGGCTAACACCTCCCACAGCCATCACCTCCACGATTTTCTCCCATTTTTCCTCCAACAATCCCTCTCCTTCATCCATTTGAAATGTTTGACCCATTCTCCAACTCCCATAGCAGAGTTTGATCCCAACTCTACTTCTTCCTCTCCCAAAGTATAAAATAATTACCTTTACAAGCTTGCCAAAGGAATCGAACTCCACTCCCCCTTGTCCCTTAGTGACGCCACAACTAACTTACCACATGGCCAACTTGTGTCAATAAAACACACGCAATTACCCTTAAGTCCTGCTTCCAACAGCCCTCTCCACTGAAGGCCCAAAACCAAAATTTCTCCAGGGCTTGGATTCGAACCCAGACCTCCCTAGAACCCCTAAACACCCTCAAATAATTAACTAACCAAGCCCAACACATGTAACTAAGCAAAAATCACAAACCCCTAATTTATGGGATGTTACATGTAGGCTCGTGATAGGGACGATATGAATGCATTGGAAAGGTTTTAAACTTGAATGGAAATTTATGTCTCGGTTTTATATGTTTGCTTATGTTTATGTCCGGTAATGCCCTATACCCTGTTCCGGCGTTGAATATAGGTAAAAGGGTGTTACACCTGTAATGTAACACCCCTACCCGTATCTGTCGCCAAATTAGGGTTACGAGGCATTACCGATCTAAACATAGTTCAGTACAGTCATTTAATACAAATATGCTCAAGTTATAACAACTTCTTTTAATAGTTTTCAAACTCGAAAATCAACCTCCTACTCAATTATAAAAGTCAAATTCGCATATCTTAAATAATTAATCAAATAAAGTCAATCATGCTTTATTGTTTATAATACATAAACAATCCATACTTCAAAATTCAAACATGTCAATATTATTTATTTAATCAAATTGTCGAATCAACTATCATGCATCAAAGTCATACTACATATGCTTTATAAAGCAGAATTCAAACCTTATAACCAACAAATTTCATTGCATTCGAATATCTAGCTTAAAATCAAGCATATTTTATTTCATATACTAAGCACATATTTCACAACATTTGTAACACCCTGAATTTGGTCTTAGAATAAATGGGTTTGGTGTGTCGAGAGAATGGATTTTGATGTTCGAAAAAAATATATATATTGTATCTGTGTTTAAAAATATCAAGTTGGGCTCATGGCCCAAAACAAGGGGCGCAGCAAGGGGGAAGCTATAAGTGGCGTCACTGGTGCATGAGGAGGGCCCAAATTTTGGCTACTTGGAGCCCAAGTTATAGGGCCAAATTCGGCACTTAAAAGGGAGCAATAAGGGGACGACAATAAGGCAAAATTTTAGGGATTTTTAATGTTTAAAATATGTGGATATTATGCTGATAAAGGAGGGAGGAGTTGGAGCTAATTAAGTCTCTTTTAGATGATTTAGTAGATTAAGATAAAGGAGAAAAGATAGGATTTATCTGCTAGGTTAGGTAAGTGCCGAAATTTCTATAAATAGAGGGGATAGCTAATCAATTCTAGCATTTGAACCTACTCTTTCTTCTATTCCTGTACCAAAAATTTGAAGGCCATCTCACTTGTTTTCTTTTCTCATCTTTTCTCTCCCAAAAGCCGAAAATCACCATTGTTTTCTCACTTTTTCTTTCTTTTTCTTTGAAATTTCCTTTTAGCCGAATCTTTTGATCTCCATTGTTATTCTTCTGCCATTCACTAAAAGCCGAAACTCCTTATTCAATTCTTCTAAAAGCCGAAAAACATATCAGCCTTCTTTTGTTCATACTTTTTCGGGATTTTCTTAAAAGCCGAAATCCCTAGATCTCATCTCCTGTGATTGCCGAAATCCTTCTGTGCTGTCTGCTTGTGCCGAATCTTGAAGAAAACTATAGGTAAGTGTCGATTCGTGAGATTTCAATCTTTTTCCGGCAATTTAGAGATCTTATCCGAATGGCTATATGGGTAACTAATCGAATGTTTCCTCTCATTTGCGACATTCCAGGATTTGAAGGGGATTCAATCGCTTAGATTTCTAAGCCAGAGTTCAATAGCCCTTGGATCATAACACTTTCGGGATTTAAAGGTAAGGAGATCTGCTAATTTAAAACATATAATTCGGGTAAAACACTAACCCTTGGCCGAATATAGGAGAGGCCCTATCTTCGCGTTCTTCCGACTTTTGAGCAAAGTTGTAGACAAAGGGCAGTAGATCTGATTAGTGAGGATATCGACATAGAGAGTAGTCCTACGCATTAATCAGGTGTGTAACTTCTCACACCATTTAGATTGTCTGTTAATATGTGTTATCAAATCTACTTATACTCTGTTAAATGCCGAAATCTCAGCATAACGGTTGAAAACCCGAGGAGGGTAAAAGCAAATCACCAGGTTAGTGATCTTTGTCATTCATAAGTGAATGTTTCTGCTGATGATATGCTTGTATGTATGCCGATTTCTATGATTTCACGGGGTTGGGAGATTGATAAAAGGGGAAGTGTCCTGTTGTAGTGGCTTTTTGCCATGATCTGTTGTAGTGGCTTTTGCCATGATCTGATGATGAGCAGCTAACTGCAGCATGGCTGCCATCGATGGTGTGTAGCGGTGTGGGTTGATTGTAGAAATCCCCAATGGTGTGAATGGCAGGTAAGGGTGGTGTGTAGCAGATGGAAACCTAGGATTGGGTTAGGCTTTGCATAATATCTGTTGCATGATAATCTGTTATTCTGTTCTATGGGGCTAAGGCCCAAAACTGATGGTGCACGAGGGTTGCACACTGAGTCTCGTGACTCACCCTATTATTTAACATCTTTCAGGTAGAACCTAGTGCATTGGACCGGGCTGGAGAGGAGCGCAAGGTGGCCATGCGAGAGATTATTTTGATTCAGCAAAAGACTTTACTTAGCTTATTTATTTTTTTAATATTTTTAATTAGTGGGTTCTAAATTTCACTGTAGTAAGGCCACGGGCCACTAGCTTTATTTTTTTCAGTTTTATTTTGGGCTTTTATTATTATTAAACAATTGGATTTTACGTTTTAATTAAGCTAAGGCATGTATCAAATTTCGGTTTCTAATTCACTAAGGCATAAATATAAAATGTATTTCTTTTACAAATTATTCAACCATTTAGTTTTCCCGAATAAAAGGTTAAACTCAAGAAAAATATTTCCCGAAATTGCGACATCTTTTAAAATCTCCTTAGTGACATGCCTGATCCGGTCATGGTGTTTGGGCCGGGTTTGGGGTGTTACAAATTGGTATCAGAGCCCGATTCAAAACTCGGCTCTAGGGGTTTTTGGGCTCAAAACATTTTCTAAAGTTGGGTTTTCGAAACATGCATATTTATAAATGATACAGGTCTGTTAGCTCGGCATGGCACCTGCGTCTCCGGCCCAAGTCCGCCAGGTAAGTATTCTAAACCATTGTGTGAAATATATGTGGGCTTGATGGGCTCTATGGGACGTGGACTAGTTAAATTAGAACTTGATGGACTTTAGGCCTAGCTTAAACAACTTTCTAAAACTCATAAGACTTAATTTCACTAAACAAACCCGTGAACGAGTCGCAAGACTAGGGTGTGGCAACAGGCATGCGCATGTCTAGGATTGGATCTGGAAGAGCTTGGTACTTAAGCAGTCATAGTGACTCACCTTCTCTTCGCTGGAATCCTACCTGGTGTGTAGTGACTGTTCACCCTAGCCACGAGGATTTGTTGACGAGCCAAAATCTATAATTAAAACCCAAAAGGGACCAGCCACCTTATTTTTACAAAATTGCTGAAATACCCTTATTTAAAAAAAATACCAAGATACTCATGATTTGCAAATATGCCCCGATTTACAAAGTTAACGGAATTTTTCCCTAAAAAAAACCACACAACACACGACAACAACCAAAAACCCACAAACACCTGAACACTACTATTATTCTTTTGAAATAAAATTCTCCAAGATACCCCTGTTTAAAAAAAAATTCCAAAATATCCTTGATTTGTAAAATTACCAAATTACCCTTGACTCGTAAAATGACCAAAATACCCTGGATTGCAAAAATTACCAAAATGCCCTTATTTCATGAAATCAACAAGGAACTCTATTTTAAAAATTACGAAAATACCCCTGTAGGATAAAATTACGAAAATACCCCTATGTATTGAATGTGGGTGTATAGATGTTGTCTGTATGTTGATTGTTGAATGTATGTAGCTCCTAGAACTAGGAGATGTGAACTTGATACTGAATTGTAGATGTAATTGTGAATTCGAAAGAACTACTCCTAAACTACTGTTCATAAGACTATTCGTGGTTAATCAGTGGAAGAAAGCTAATAATTCATAAAATTTTCAATCAGATAAACGCCAATAAGAAGAATGAGTACAAGGGGTCGAGGACGTCCGCCGCGTGGACGCGGTAGGGGTAGGATGACCGTGTCAGAACCAGTAAGGTCTGGCCACAGGTCAGAAAATGAGATGTCGGATCCGCCAGCTGTGGAGGGAGAATTACGGGATCAGGCGGCCGGAGATGATGCGGTATCTCAGGCAATGTTGCGGGTTCTTGAAAGAGTTGCTGGGGTAGGCACGAGTTCAGGAGCCCGGAAATCTGTATCTGAATGACTCCGAGCCAACGGAGCGGAGGTGTTTAGGGGAGTTTCTAGCGTAGCCCCTAACACAGCTGAGTATTGGTTAGAGGCAAGTGAGCGTATAATGGATGACCTTGACTTCACTGTAGAGGAGAAGTTCAAGGGGGTCGTGTCTCTTCTTCGAGACGAGGCTTATCAGTGGTGGCTCACGGTAAAATAGGGTACTGCCGCAGACCGGATTGATTGGGATTATTTTAAGGAAACGTTTCAAGGAAAGTATGTTGGGGCCAGCTATGTGGACGGCCAGAGGAAGGCATTTCTGAATTTAGTGCAGGGAAGTAAGTCTGTATCTGAGTACGAGGCGGAGTTTCTACGGTTGAGCAGTTACGCTCGAGGGATTGTGGCGACTGATTATGAGCATTGCATACGGTTCGAGGATGGGCTAAGGGATGAGCTGAGGGTATTAGTAGCACCGCAGCGGGAAAGGGACTTTGCGGTTTTGGTTGAGAAAGCTAAGATATCTGAAGAGGTTAAGCGGACTGAGAAACAGAATAAGGATAAGGATAGGAATAGGAATAAGAGAGATTTTGGGCCGTCAGGATCATCTGGAAATTTTCAGAAAAGGCCTAGGTCTGATGGGCTAGCTCGTGCTCCGACAACTGCTACTGGGAGTCAGAATCGATCATGTAACTCGTGCGGGAAGGTACATTATGGGGAGTGCAGAAGGAGAACCGGTGGATGCTTCAGGTGTGGATCCACGGAGCATATGATTAAGGACTGTCCATAGGTGAATCAGGCACAGCCCGCGGGACGAGGTTCTGATCAGGCTGGGAGAGGTGATCAACAACCACCAAGGGGCCGTGGACAAGCCAGGGGCAATAATGGTAATGAACGCGGTCGTGGAGCACCAGGTAGAGGTGCAGGTTATGCTGAGGTGAGGCAGCCAGCTTTGGTCTATGCAGCACATCGCCAAGGGGACGGAGACGCTCCAGATGCGAATAATGGTGTATACCCTACCATAGTATACTAAGTGTTTATTTTGGCTTTAGAATTAGAGTGTGCAGCGAAAGCATAGTGGTGAGACTTAGGTAGTACGATTACTAGTTAGTTGGAAATTTCGAGGACGAAATTTCTTTAAGGAGGGTAGAATTGTAACACCCTGAATTTGGGCCTAGAATAAATGGGTTTGGTGTGTCGAGAGAATGGATTTTGACGTTCGAAAAAAAAATATATTGTATCTGTGTTTAAAAATATCAAGTTGGGCTCACGGCCCAAAACAAAGGGTGCAGCAAGGAAGAAGCTATAAGTGGCGTCACTAGTGCATGAGGAGGGCCCAAATTTTGGCTACTTGGAGCCCAAGTTATAGGGCCAAATTCAGCACTTAAAAGGGAGCAATAAGGGGACGACAACAAGGCACAATTTTAGGGATTTTTAATGTTTAAAATATGTGGATATTATGCTGATAAAGGAGGGAGGAGTTGGAGCTAATTAAGTCTCTTTTAGATGAGTAATAGATTAAGATAAAGGAGAAAAGATAGGATTTATCTGCAAGGTTAGGTAAGTGCCGAAATTTCTATAAATAGGGGGGATAGCTAATCAATTCTGGCATTTGAACCATACTCTTTCTTCTCTTCCTGTGCCGAAAATTTGAAGGCCATCTCACTTGTTTTCTTTTCTCATCTTTTCTCTCTCAAAAGCCGAAAATCACCATTGTTTTCTCACCTTTTCTTTCTTTTTCTTTGAAATTTCCTTTTAGCCGAATCTTTTGATCTCCATTGTTATTCTTCTCCCATTCACTAAAAGCCGAAACTCCTCAATCAATTCTTCTAAAAGCCGAAAAACACATCAGCCTTTTTTTGTTCATACTTTTTTGGGATTTTCTTAAAAGCTGAAATCCCTAGATCTCATCTCTTGTGATTGTCGAAATCCTTCTATGGTGTCTGCTTGTGCCGAATCTTGAAGAAAACTATAGGTAAGTGTCGATTCGTGAGATTTCAATCTTTTTCTGGCAATTCAGAGGTCTTAGCCGAATGACTATATGGGTAACTAATCGGATGTTTTCTCTCATTTGCGGCATTCCAGGATTTGAAGGGGATTCAATCGCTTAGATTTCAAAGCCAGAGTTCAGTAGCCCTTGGATCGTAACACTTTCAGGATTTCAAGGTAAGGAGATCTACTAATTTAAAACATATAATTCGGGTAAAACACTAACCCTTGGCCGAATATAGGAGAGGCCCTATCTTCGCGTTCTTTCGACTTTTGAGCAAAGTTGTAGACAAAGGGCAGTAGATCTGATTAGTGAGGATATCGACATAGAGAGTAGTCCTACGCATTAATCAGGTGTGTAACTTCTCACACCATTTAGATTGTCTGTTAATATGTGTTATCAAATCTGCTTATACTCTGTTAAATGCCAAAATCCCGGCATAACGGTTGAAAACCCGAGGAGGGTAAAAGCTTTCTGCTGATGATATGCTTGTATGTATGTCGATTTCTGTGATTTCACGGGGTTGGGAGATTGATAAAAGGGGAAGTGTTCTGTTGTTGTGGCTTTTTCCATGATCTGTTGTAGTGGCTTTTGCCATGATCTGATGATGAGCATCTAACTGCAGCATGAATGCCATCAATGGTGTGTAGCGGTGTGGGTTGGTTGTAGAAATCCCCAATGGTGTGAATGGCAGGTAAGGGTGGTGTGTAGCAGATGGAAACCTAGGATTGGGTTGGGCTTTGCATAATATCTGTTGCATGATAATCTGTTATTCTGTTCTGTGGGGCTAAGGCCCAAATCTGATGGTGCACGAGGGTTGCACACTGAGTCTCGTGACTCACCCTATTATTTAACATCTTTCAGGTAGCACCTAGTGCATTGGACCGGGCTAGAGAGGAGCGCAAGGTGGCCATGCGAGAGATTATTTTGATTCAGCAAAAGACTTTACTTAGTTTTTTTTTTTAATATTTTTAATTAGTGGGTTCTAAATTTCACTGTAGTAAGGCCACGGGCCACTAGCTTTATTTTTTTTTTTGGTTTTATTTTGAGCTTTTATTATTATTAAACATTTGGATTTTACGTTTTAATTAAGCTAAGGCATGTATCAAATTTCGGTTTCTAATTCACTAAGGCATTAATATAAAATCTATATCTTTTACAAATTATTCAACCATTTAGTTTTCCCGAATAAAAGGTTAAACTCAAGAAAAATATTTCCTGAAATTGCGACATCTTTTAAAAATCTCCTTAGTGACATGCCAAATCCGGTCATGGTGTTTGGGCCGGGTTTGGGGTGTTACAACATTCATTTGTATATATGTATATATATATATATATATATATATATTCCATTAGTTAATAAACAAACATGCCATTTTTAACAACATATTTGGATACTATTTATCTCATTCAAATAAGCAGCTAAAACAAATCCAAACTATGCCTATTTCGGACCATAATAATACAACCATTTCGAAATGCATTTTACCTAAACTAAACATACCAAAATTGGACAGCATATATATACAAGGCATCAACTAACACTTAAATTCCATCCAAAAATATACCAATTCATGCGCATTTCATACTTTAAAAACATCATTCAATATTATACCAATTTCCATCATCACATAATCAATCACCTAACCAACAAGACAACCATATTAATTTGGTCAAATACATACGGTATCACAAAACATATATAAATTCTATCTGTTATTAGCCGAATGTAAATACACATTTTATACCATATTTTATCTCACAAATGACCAAAGCAATTTCATTATTAACAAATTACCGAATACATAATCAACCAATTACCAAAATTATTCATTCAAACATTTCCAATTCATAAATCATTATAACCACATCTTAAATCATTTAGCATATTCCCCAAAATGAGTTAAGTAACAAGGCCGAATACACACCAACCTAAACACCATTTTTAAGCCAACTCACAAGGCAAATTATACATCAACACATAGGTCATTAATAATTCATACCAAATATCCAAATTCAAAGGCATAGCATAGTCATTCCATGGCAATTATAAACACATATCATAAGTCGAAGATGCATCCATCATTTACCTCATTACTTAAGTCGAATTATAAGACCATCCATCACAAGCATATATCAACATTAATTAACTTATAAGTCATTCATGACATATTCAATCAAACCATATAATTAAAATACCATTCATGACTTCATTAAAATACTTACCAAAACAAACATATACCATGACCGAAAACGCACAAACATAAACATTATTTCAAGCCATTTTCGCATGGCTCATATTTACATACCCCAAAATCAAGTATATTAACTAGTATATACATGCCATAAGTACGAATTCAAACTTAATAAAATACCGAAAATAGTCGATAGTGTGATAGACTTCTCTAACGATCCCTGAGCTCATAACCAACTTCCAAAATCTATAAAACAAAGAGCAAACACACACAGAGTAAGCTTTCACAGCTTAGTAAGTCATAAGCAATGGAAACATTTAATCATATACATATATTAATCTAGTCAAACCGAAATAAGCCATCGTTAATTCATGTGCATTTCCAACTTATAATTTCATATATCGAAACATATAAGTTTTGTATAAATACTCCTTTTTACCGAATAATTATTTAAACATTAGTACATTTAACCTTTACTATCTTCAATACATTTACAACATTAGGCCGAATATATATATATTCACATATACTATCACATAATTCACATTAACATATAACATTATATCATCAATGCAAAACACTCAACTTACCTTATTTTCATAACTTAGTATGAGTACATACTTGAGCCTTTCTAACTCGATTTTACACTCGATCTTAACTTATCATTTCCCGTTGAACCATTCAAAATTAAAAAGGATACTCGGATAGTCGAACATTTCGTACAATGCCAACGTCCCAGACGTGGTCTTACATGTAATCGCATATCGATGCCACTGTCTCAGACAGGGTCTTACACGTAAGTCACAAGTCGATGCCAACATCCCAGACGTGGTCTTACACGATAACACATAATAGAATCCTATGTCATGACATATGTATCCTAGCTATTCCTAACATTCGTACGGGACTTTCGGACAACCAAACTCGTAAACATAGCTCCCAAGCTTATAGAAATTCGGCCAACACATATACATATTCATAAAATTAAATTGACATATAAAATTCACATATATTCAAAATTAACAACATTTATATGTTTATAAACTTACCTCGGATATCGTCAGACAGAATAAAACGACCATTCAATTATTTTTGTTTTTCCCCCGATCCAAGTTCGTTTTCTTTGGTTATTGATATAAAAATATTCAAATTAAACTTATTTAAACACCATTTTATTCAATCTAGTCTAAAAACACAAAAATGGGCAAATTACCATTTTGCCCCTGACATTTTACACTTTTCACAATTTAGTCCCTATTGCATAAAACACAAAATATGCAAAATTTCAATGTCCCATTCTTGGACGAATTTAACCCATGTTCATACAAGTCCATAGATTTCATTTATTTCACATTTTAGTCCCTCAATTTATTATTTTTACAATTTAGCCCTAATTACTCAAAATCATCAAAATTTCCAATACAAAACATATCAATCCAAAACATATCTTTCATAATCCATCATCTAACATCACAAAGCTCATAAATTCATCAATGGCTTAACTCAAAATATTCATCAAAATCAAAAATTAAAACATGGGGTTTGTAAATTTCATAGCAATGATCTCAAAAACATAAAAATTATCAAAAACCGAGCTAGTTACATACCTCAATCAAGCTTAACCATGGCCGAATGTAACTTTCTTTTTCTTTTTCTTTTCCTTAGCTAGTTTCGGCTATTAAAAGATGAACATGCATGTGGTATTTTTGTTTTATGTTTTATTAACATAATTAATATATTTACTAAATTAACCTTATTAGTTTAATATAAACATCTTATATATTATGCACCTAACCGTCCATCATCATAATTCATGGTATAATTGCAACATAAACACCTCCCATTAAAAGAACAAATCAATTTAGAACTTTAACGAATAGTTAGTAACTTTTACCATTCACGCGATACCATTCACGCGATTAAGTCCTTTTATTTAAATCGGACACTCAAACGATAAAATTAAATCATGAAAATTTCACAAATATCAATTCACACAGTATAAACATAGATAATAATATTTAATTATTTTTTTGACTCAGATTTGTGGTCCCAAAACCACTGTTCCGATTAGGGTCGAAATCGGACTATTACATGTAACAGCCCGGTTTTGGGGCTAGCTGGAACAGTGGTTTCAGAACTGCTAATCCGAGGTCAGAGAAATTATTTTTTAATATTATTTTATGGGTTATAGCATGATTATATGAGTGTATGAAAATTTTGGTGCATTAATTTTAGTGATTGCATGCTTAATTTTGAAAAAGGACTAAATCGCATAAAGAGCAAAAGTTTTGATTTACAAGCTAAAGGTTTCAAATAGATATTGAATATTAAATTGGAGGCCCTTAATGTGCAATTAGGCCTTATTTAGGGCGATGACCGGACATAGGGTCAAAGAAATGACTTGGTCAATGGTTAGGTGTAGTATTAGGTGACTTAATTGAGTAATAAAATAAAATAAAGAAAAGCTATCATCTTTCCATCTTCTTTTTCTTCTTCCACTGAAAATTTCAGCAAGAATAGGGGTTTTGAGACTTGAAATTTTCAGCAACTTACACTCATTGCAAGTAAGTGATTTTGGTGATCATTCTTGATGATTTTTGTACTTTTGGGACCCTTGTAGCATAATCTAGCTAATGAGAGGACTATTTTGCAAAATGGTTGAGAGTCTAGTGTTTTTCCATGTGAGAATTTATGTATTTGCTAAAATATTATGGA
Source organism: Gossypium australe (assembly GCA_005393395.2). Taxonomy (NCBI): domain Eukaryota; kingdom Viridiplantae; phylum Streptophyta; class Magnoliopsida; order Malvales; family Malvaceae; genus Gossypium; species Gossypium australe. The sequence continues at coordinate 78,391,592 of CM016625.1, read as the reverse complement.
AGAAAATAAATCTTAGTGGTTTAATGAACAACTTTTGTGAAAGGATTTTGCATGAAAACTCCTAATAGGACTATTTTGTAAAAGTTATAAAAATGGATAGTAAATGTGTGAAATAATTGAAATTGTGAGTTTATATAAGAGAGAATATGAATTGGCTAGGCTTGGATATGTGATAAATGAACATATTTCATTTTACGAGCCTAGGGGTAAAATCATAATTTTGTGAAAGTCTAGGGGCAAAACGGTAATTTTGCTAAAATAAGAATTGTTGGAGTGAATTGTTTAATGTGGCTATTTAATAAACTAAATATATCATATAGATCAAGAAGAACGTGGAATCAACCTTGACCAAGGAAAAGACAAGGTTTCGGACTAGACTCCAAATTGACATATTTTGTATCGAGGTAAGTTTATATGTAAATAATACATCATTTTTACTTATGTTATTACATATTAATGCATTGTGTGATATGTGAATGAATATTATTGATATCTATTAAAATGATAGAAAGTGAGGAAATTCTCGGATGAACATTCGGAATAGGAAAAAGGATATGGATAAGCATCAGTGAATAAGTGATTGTTGGTGGGTTGTGTGCGATACCACCGTATTTATTTTTATTGGTAGGCTGTGTGCAATACCACCGTGGATATGTGATTATTGGTGGGCTGTGTGCGATACCACCATGTTATCTATTAATCGTGGGCTATGTGCAAAACCGCCGTGTATCCAGTATTATTCCGAAGTGTTCATTGAGAAACTTTGACTAAGTGAAATTACGTGTGGCTATGTGGTGATAAGTGCAGGGTATAAGTGCAGGTAAATGTGAGCAATGTTTATGACATGTATTTGGAATGTGGTAAGATTTGAAATGAGTAAGTCTAACTATAAAGATTTGAACTGTTTTTTATTGATAAGTATGTGGTATGATGTTCATTGTTTGCATATAGACTTACTAAGCTTAAAGCTTACTCCCTTCTCTTTTTTCCTTGTTTTATAGTGTCAAGAAGCCAACTCGAGATACGGAGACTGTCGAAGGATCACCCACACTATCCACACATTTTGGTATAATGAGAGTTACTTTGAATTATGTCATGTATAGGGAACTTAATCTTTTTGGTTATATGTCAAATTGGTTTAGCCAAATGTGTTGGCTTAGGATGATATTTGATTCTTTTTGTAAATGGCCATAGTTGATGGCTATTTCTTATTAATCTATGGAAATGATAATGTTTATCATGAATGTGCAAATTGTATGGTTGAGCAATTGGCATATCCTTATGCATGAATGAATAGGTTGCTTGATGTGGTTTATATTGGTGTATGTATGGGTGGCAAAAAGGCTTGGTAAATAGCCTTGTTATTGTCCACACGGGTAGACTGTGTCTAGGCCGTGTGTGTAACAGTCCGATTTAGGGGCTAGCCGAAATAGTAGTTTTAGAACCACTAATCCGAGGTCAAAGAAAATTATTTTTATGTTATTTTATGAGTTAGAGCATGATTATATAGGTGCATGAAAATTTTTGTGCTTTAATTCTAGCGGTTTCATGCTTAATTGCGAAAAAGGACTAAATCGCATAAAATGCAAAAGTTCTATTTTACAAGCTAAAGGTGTCTAATAGCTATATAATATTAATTGGAGGTCCTTGAAGTGCAATTGACCCCTCTAGTAATGGTTGGCCGGCCATAGGGGACAAACAATGTCAAAATTGGTCAAAGTTGTTGAAGTTAGGTAAACTAAATTGAGGTTTTATATTAAAATAAAGAAAGAAAAGATATCATCTTTTCTCCTTCACTCTTCCACCGAAAATTAGCAGCAAATAGGGGTTTGAAAGCTCAAAAATTTCAGCAAACTCTTCTCCTTACAAGTAAGTGTTTTAGTGATCATTTCTTGATAATATTTGTACTTTTGGAACCCCTAAAGCTTAAGCTAGCTAAAGAGGGGACTATTTAGCTAAAGAGGGCGTGTGTCTGGCTGTGTGAAAACCCTTGTAGGTTCAAATTAGAAAATAAAATCCACACGGGCTAGGAACATGGGAGTGTGTGACCACACGGCCTGCCCACACGGGCTTGTGGCCCTAATTTAAGTAAAAAATTTCTAAGTGTGTAAAAGTTCTTAGTTTAATCCCGAACCATTCCATATGTATGCTTAGGATCTCGTAGACACATAATAAAGATATTATGAATATGAATGAAAAGGTTTTAATTTGAAACGAAATTTTATGCCTCGATGTTGTGTGTTTGAGCAAATTAAGTTCGGTAATGCCTCATATCTAGTTCCGACGTTGAATGCAGATAAGGGGTGTTACATTTAGTGGTATTAGAGCTACGATTTAGTCTATTCTCAGACTAATGTAGCGTAAGTATGAGTCTAGCTATACATGCCATACGTATGCGTATTTACATAATGATAGTGTTACGACTCCTGACGATTTGAATTGTGTTTTTATATAGTAATAGATCACGATCGAGATGCAACCGATGACGCTGCAAGTAATGCACCGGCTCCCGTGCAAAGGACCATGCCAGTAGAGAGTAGACCCGAGACTTTGGGTCAGGGAGAAGAGGCTCGAGAAGCCTTTCTCCATATGATGAGCAACTGATACACTGAGTATATTCGAGCAAATCCTAATGCTCAACCCCCTCCACCCCCACCTATTCCTTAGCCCGCCCCTGTAGCTTCCCAAATTGTAAAGGTAGTAAGAAAAGAAAGGCCTCTGGTTGACAAAATCTGAAAACAAGAAGTTGAGGAATTTCGGGCTAGTAAAGATGATGATCCGGAGAGGGCAAAATTCTGGCTTGAGAATACCAGTAGAGTATTCGACGAGCTATCATGTACATCTGAAGAGTGTATGAAGTGTGTGGTATCTCTCTTAAGAGATTCAGCCTATCAGTGGTGGAACACCCTTGTGTCAATGGTACCAAGGGAGAGAGTTAGCTGGGAATTCTTCCAAGAGGAATTCCAGAAGAAGTACATTAGTCAAAGGTTCGTCGACCAGAAAGGAAAAGAGTTCTTAAAGTTAAAGCAAGGCCGAATGATGGTGACTGAATATGAGCATGAGTTCGTAAGGCTCAGCAAATACGCTCGAGAATGCGTATCGACAGAAGCCATAATGTGAAAAAGGTTCGAGGATGGGTTGAATGAAGATGTCTGTTTGTTTGTTGGTGTCCTCGAACTAAAAGAATTCGTAGTGCTGGTAGATAGAGCCTGTAAAGCCGAGGAACTAGTTAAAGAGAAAAGAAAGGCTGAAATCGAGTCTCGCGACTCGAAGAAGAGATAGTTAGGCAAGTCATTCCAATCCTCATCCAAGAAGTCAAGATATTTCACCATTTGATTAGCCACCTCAGCTGGATTTTCAAGTAGAAGTAAGGGTAAATAGTATCTGAGGTCTAAAGCTCAAACTACTTCAATTGCTAGTGTTGGCAACGCTTGACCGAGTAGACCGAAACGCTCGCAATGTGGCAGACGTCATCTTGGGGATTGCCGAGCAAACAAGAAAGCTTACTTCAAGTGTGGCTCTCTAGACCATTTTATCAGAGATTGCCCCGAGGCGGATGAGAAAGGGAAACCTCAGAATGCAAGACCGGGAAGTACTGCTAGAGGAAGACCACAGAGAAACCCGGGAAATGAAATGAGTAGTAAGATTACATCTAGAGAGCAGACTGCAAGAGCTAAGGGTAGAGCACTGGTGAGAACATACGCCATTCGCGCTCGTGAAGAGGCGTCTTCCCCCGACGTGATCACTGGTACATTTTCTCTCTATGATACTCATGTCATAGCTTTAATTGATCCGGGATCTACCCACTCGTATACCTGTATGAAATTAGTCTCTAACATGAACTTGCCTGTAAAGTCCACTGAATTTGTGATAAGAGTATCAAATCCCCTAGGCAAATGTGTATTGATCGATAGAGTATGCAAAGGTTGCCCTTTGATGATTAGGGGTCATTGTTTTCCTGCTAATCTCATGTTATTGTCGTTTGATGAATTCGATGTCGTCCTTGGGATGGATTGGTTAGCAACTCATGATGTGATAGTGAATTGTGGAAGGAAGTTTATTGAGTTAAAATGTGAAAGTGGGGATCTTATTCGTGTTGAATCAGATGAGCGAGACAGATTGCCAGTAGTGATATCTTCCTTGTTGACTCAGAAGTATTTAAGAAAGGGGTACGAAGCTTACATTGCCTTTGTAATGAATGCTAGAGACACTGAGTTAAGAATTGAATCAGTGCCCATAGTATGTGAATATCCAGACGTTTTCCCAGAGGAATTGCCAAGGCTACCTCCGGTTAGAGAAGTCAAATTTGGGATTGAGTTAGCTCCTGGTATTGCCTCCATTCTATTGCTCCATAGAATGGCTCCAACCAAGCTAAAAGAACTGAAGGCACAGTTACAAGATTTAATGGATAAAGGCTTCACAAGATTGAGTTATTCTCCGTGGGGTGCTCATTTACTATTTGTGAAAAAGAAGGATGGTGCTTTAATTTTAGCGATTTCATGCTTAATTGCGAAAAAGAACTAAATCGCATAAAATGTGAAAGTTCTATTTTACAAGCTAAAGGTGTCTAATAGCTATAAAATATTAATTGGAGGTCCTTAAAGTGCAATTGACCCCTCTAGTAATGGTTGGTCGGCCATAGGGGACAAATAATGTCAAATTTGGTCAAAGTTGTTGAAGTTAGGTGGACTAAATTGAGGTTTTATATTAAAATAAAGAAAGAAAGGATATCATCTTTTCTCCTTCACTCTTCCACCGAAAATTAGCAGTAAATAGGGGTTTGAAAGCTCAAAAATTTTAGCAAACTCTTCTCCTTACAAGTAAGTGTTCTAGTTATCATTTCTTGATAATATTTGTACTTTTGGAACCCCTAAAGCTTAAGCTAGCTAAAGAGGGGACTATTTTGCAAAATGGTTGAAAGTTTAGAGTTTTTCCATGAGTGCTTTTAAGTTGTTTGCTGCATTTTCTATGGAAGAAAATGAGTCTTAGTTGTTAGATAAACAACTTTTGTGAAAGGTGTTACCATGAAAACACCTAAAAGGACCTTTTTGTAAAGGTTGTAAAACATGTGGTAAGTGTGTGAAATAATGAGTATTTACGGTTTCCATAAGAGTAATAAATTGTCATCTAGACTTGTAAAAAGAAGAAATTCGACTAGAATCGGTTTACGAGCCTAGGGGTAAAATAGTCATTTTGTAAAAGTTGAGGGCAAAATTGTAACAGACCAAATTTGACCCAAATCGGAACGGTGGTTTCGGGACCACGAATTCGAGCCCGAGAAATGTTCTAATAATTTATTTCATGTCTATTATATGTGAATGAAAATGTGTGAAAGTTTCGTAGAAAAATTTTATCGTTTAAGTGCTTAATTTGATAAAAAGGATTTAATCGAGAAAAGCGTAAAAGTTGTATGCTAGAGAGTAAAGTACTAATTTGATTGTGGCTTTTTAAGTGGGTGTACTAAAAGGGCAATTAGCCCATGTACAACAAGGGAAACGGCAATGGGCCTTTCTAATTTCAAATTATATGTTATTTTAGCCTATTATATGTTATGTTAATATATTAGTAAATAAGGTAAATTATATGTGTTAATATAACATTAAATAATGAAAATAAGTGGGAAGAAAGAGAACATACCTTGTTCTTCTTCCTTGGCCGAATGTAGGAGCTAGAAACTCCATGGTTGAAGCTTGATTTTCGGCTAGATAAGAAGCTTGATTAAGGTATGGTCGGTTTTCGGTTTTTGATAATTTTTACGTTTTTGAGATCGTTGCTTCGTGTATTACCCGACCCATGTCTAAATTTTTGAAAATACTATGTATATAGGATTCGGCCATTAACATGCTTGGATAGTTTTGATGATTGATGGTCTTAGATTAAATGTATGTTAAAGATTTATAAGTTTTGTATTGGAGTTTTTGGTGATTTTGAGTATATAGGGCTAAATTGAAAAGAATAAAATTGTGAAGGATTAAAATGTCAAATAGATGAAATGCATGGACACCCATGGCTATGGGGAAGGTTCGGCCTAGCTATAGTGTTAGGAAATTTTGCATATTTTGAGTTTTGTGTAAATTGGACCAAATTGTAAAAATGGAAAACATTAGGGGCAAAATTGTAAATTGCCCATTTGTGTGTTTTGGGACTAAATTGAGATGAAATGCAATTAAATGAGCTAAATTTTAATGTGTTTTAGATCAAGAGCAAAGAAAAACGAAATTAGACCGGGGAAAGACGAAGGTTCTCGAATAGCCGATTCGCACGGACTATCGACAACCGAGGTAAGTCCTTAAGTTAATACATGTCAAGGGACTAATTTCGAATCTATTAAAAGTTGAAATTTTACATTTTAGGATAGAAATGTGGAAATTGCCGAATGTGAATTATGGTAGTGAATTTGAAATTTGTTTTGTTATATGTGAAGTGATCAAGTATGTTTGATTAGATATTCGAAAGGAATATGAAATAAAAATTGATAAATTTTAGTATCCATTTACCTTATGGCCGAATGTATATTGACATATTTGGTTGATGAATTATGTTGAGTAAGTGATTGGAATTGTTGGGAATGTTTAACTGTATTGACACGACTCGGGCTTTTACGCCTAGCAGGCCTTGTGCCGGTGTTACTTATCGGGCTTTTACGCCTAGCAGGCCTTGTGCCGGTGTTACTTATCGGGCTTTTACGCCTAGCAGGCCTTGTGCCGGTGTTACTTATCGGGCTTTTACGCCTAGCAGGCTTGATGCCGGTGATGTATTTTACAGAATAGAAACCGAAATTTATGTTCAAGGCGAATTAAAGCAAACTTATCGAGTTAACGGCTCAGGTGAGTATGTGAAGTAGGAATGAATTTCTTACTTATATAAGACAAGGAAAATCAGTAATTTATTACAAATGGCATGTGTTACGAGTGTGGAATATATACGTATATATATATGGTTATAATATGTGTTCTCGGCTTTACTAATGAATGATATGATTGTTGTATCTTGGTCTTCTAATATGAGGATACATGACTAGGCATATTCGGCCACATGAGTGGTTGTGTAATTGATGCCATGTTATAGTAATTGACATTTAAGTATATAAATGCATGTACCTATGATTATACGATGACATTTTGGGTTTCGAAAGGTTGGTTTATAAACAAGTATTTTGATCATAAGCATGTGGGTGAAGAGATATCGTTTCTACGAATTCATACTTGTTAATATGGGTATGAAAATTAAAGTTTGAAAATAAGTATGAGTACAAGTCCACAAGTTGTATTATAGTAATTTAATTGTTGAAATTCAAATGTTATTTTTATGAAATTAGGACTTACTAAGCTAGCAAGCTTATCGTGTGAAATGTTTCCTCTGTTTTATAGATTAGGTGCAAGCTACAAGCTCGTCGGGATCGTTCGGAAAGTCGCTCACACTATCAATCTACATTTTGGGTACTCTTTCATTTTGGTTTTAAACGAAGGCATGTATAGGAAAGACTTGGTCTTTGTTTGATGAAATCTTAAGGTTCATGTATATAATAGCCATGCGAATATGGCTAAATTTTTAGTTAAGTACGCTGTTGTGTCTTGATATGTATGTTGGTTCATGATGGCAATGTTTATGCATTCTTAATCAAAGTTTAATCGTTTTTGTTAAGGAAATGTTTGTATACGAAATGAATCCTTGAATTAGGGATGTAGGTAGGTTCGGTTAGAAGCTAGTCTTTCATAAAATGCAACAAAACAGCTTATAGTAGCAGCAGTGATGTGAGTTAGAAAAATCACCAAAAATAGGGTATATTGAATTAGAAGGTAAATGAGATATGAAATTAAACCTTATTGTGTCTATTTTTACATGAAAGAAACAGAGTAGGCAAAAGATATATATATTATGAGATAATTAAATTTTAGTGAGACCTGCTCTGAATGAATTCGTGAGTCACTGTTCTGTTTTGGAAAAATTGTCAAAAATTGTAAAAAAATAATTAAGAAGCATGGTTTATATGTGTAGAACCCTAAATGAGTCTATTTTTCATTGGTATAAACAAGAACATTATAGGAAATTTGTGCAATGAGATAACTGTATATTTGTAGAGACAGGTCAGAATTGTCAAGCAGTGTAATAAGGGTAAATTTGATGAATAAACTGTACTAATTGGCCACACGAAAAATTCTGGAAAAATTATGGTGAAAATTTATATGAGTCTAGTTTCAAGGAAAATTTACGGATCTAAATTTAGAGTTTTGTAACTCGAGTTATGGTCGATTTAGTCAGCATGACGCAGTTGGACAGCTTTAAAATCTTACACCCCGAGTTAATAGTCAAGTCTAGTAATGCCACGTACTCGATTCCGGCAAGGGTTTCGGGTAAGGGGTGTTACATTTGATTGGTATCAGATCTTACGGTTTAGTCGATTCTAGGACTACCGTAGCGCGTGTGAGTCTAGCTATACATGCCTTTATCATATATTGATAGTGTGGCGACTTCTGACAGCCTGAACTTTGTTTTATATAGTAAATGGATACCGATCCTGAAAGAGCCGTAGCTGATGATGTAGAGAGTGTAGCGCCTGACCGTGCACACGGATCAGCGCCGGTAGACTCTTGACCTGTTTCGGGTAGCCACAAAGGAGAGACTAAACAAGCCTTTTATCAGATGATGAATGAATGGTTTGCCCAATTTATTCAAAATAACCCGGCTGTACCCCAACCTCCACCCCCGAATAATCCAACTCCGATCCCTTCAGCTCCCCCGATGATAGATCCGATGAGATCTAGTAGGCCCCCAGTTGATAAAATTCGAAAATTTGGGGCCGAAGAATTTAAAGCCAATGATGATGATGACGCAGAGAGAGCCGAAATGTGGCTTGATAACATTATTCGGGTACTTGATGAGCTGTCTTGTACTCCGGATGAATGCTTGAAGTGTGCTATATCTTTACTGCGGGACACTGCATATCAATGGTGGAATACACTAGTATCAGTGGTTCCGAAAGAAAAAGTGACATGGGATTTCTTCCAAACTGAATTTCGCAAGAAGTATATTAGCCAAAGATTCATTGATCAAAAACGAAAGGAGTTCCTTGAGTTGAAACAAGGATGAATGACCGTGACGGAATATGAACGGAAATTTGTCAGGCTCAGTAGATATGCTAGAGAGTGTGTTTCTACTGAAGCTATTATGTGTAAAAGATTTGAAGATGGCCTGAATAAGGATATAAAGATGTTTGTTAGCATTCTTGAAATTCAAGAGTTTGTGACTTTAGTTGAGAGAGCTTGCAAAGCCGAAGAGCTCGGGAAAGAGAAAAGAAAGGCTGAGACTGAAGCTAGAGACATTCGTAAAAGATCTTCGGGTAAGGTCTTTCATTCCACAACCAAGAAGTCCAGAGATGACTACAGCCGACATAAAGCTACTACAGATCCACCTAGACGGGATCGACCTCCTATGAGCTCTCGAGCTACCTCGATAGCCAGTGTTGGTAACGTTCCTCAGAATAGAGTTGAATGCGAGCACTGTGGGAAATGGCACTCAGGGAGATGTAGATTTCATGATCGGTCTTGCTATAAATGTGGATCGTCAGATCATTTTATTAGAGAATGTCCGAGGTTAGCTGAGCAGAATACAGTTCAGAATGCTAAGCCGAGCAACACGTCAATGCGAGGTAGACCACCCAGACATTCCGGCAATGTAGGTGGTAGTCAGAAAGGAACGAAGAACACTACAGTTTGATCTGAGGCTAGAGCTCCAGCTAGAGCTTATGCTGCACGAGCCAGAGAGGATGCTTCCTCCCCCGATGTCATTACCGGTACTTTCACCCTTTATGACACTACTGTAATTGCATTAATTGATCCTGGTTCGACTCACTCATATGTGTGTGAAACTTTAAAATTCGGAAAGACTCTGTTAGTTGAGTCTACCGAGTTTGTGATTCGTGTGTCCAACCCTTTGGGTAGATGTGTGCTTGTTAATAAAATGTGTAGAGATTGCCCGTTGATGATTCGGGATTATTGCTTCCCAGCTGATTTAATGTTGTTGCCCTTTGACGAATTTGATATAATCTTGGGTATGGACTGGTTAACTTCACATGAGGCAGTAGTAGATTGTAAAAGAAAGCTTATTGATTTGAAGTGTCGAAACGGTGAGACCATCAGAATTAAATCTTGTGATGTAAATGGGTTGCCTACAGTAATATCTTCAATGTTAGCCCGGAAGTATGTGAGAAAAGGGTGTGAAGCTTATTTGGCTTATGTATTGAATAATAAAATGTCCGAGAAACAAATTGAATCTGTATCAGTTGTATGTGAATACCCCGATGTGTTTCCTGAAGAACTACCGGGTTTACCCCCAGTACGAGAAATTGAGTTCGACATTGAGTTAGTGCCGGGTACGGCTCCGATTTCGATAGCTCCGTACCGAATGGCACCTACTGAATTAAAAGAATTGAAAGCGCAGTTACAAGAGTTGACAGATAAGGGCTTCGCGCGACCGAGTTTCTCTCCGTGGGGTGCACCGGTTTTATTTGTGAAAAAGAAAGATGGGACGATGCGAATGTGTGTTGACTACCGGCAACTAAACAAGGTAACTATAAAGAATAAGTACCCGTTACCTCGGATTGATGATTTATTTGATCAGTTGAAGGGGGCTTCAGTATTTTCGAAAATAGATTTGAGATCGGGCTATTATCAGTTGCGAGTTAGAGATTCAGATGTGCCAAAGACTGCATTCCGAACGAGGTACGGACACTATGAGTTTTTAGTTATGCCTTTTGGACTCACTAATGCACCTGCTGCTTTTATGGATCTAATGAACCGAGTCTTCCGACAGTTTTTGGATCAGTTTGTAGTAGTGTTTATTGATGATATACTGATCTACTCCAAAAATGAAACGGAACATGCTGAGCATTTGAGATTAGTACTACAAACTTTGAGGGATCAACAATTGTATGCAAAGTTTAGTAAGTGCGAGTTCTGGATGAATGAAGTTAATTTCTTGGGTCATGTTGTTTCGGTGTCAGGTATTCGGGTGGATCCAAACAAAATAGCAGCCATACTCGATTGGAAACCACCAAAGAATGTTTCCGAGATCCGAAGTTTCCTAGGCCTGGCGGGGTATTACAGACGGTTTGTAAAAGGTTTTTCTGTTATAGCTACACCGTTAACGAGACTACTACAGAAAGATGTCAAATTTGAGTGGTCAGAAAGGTGTCAGAAAAGTTTCGAGCAGTTGAAAGCCTTTTTGACCGAAGCCCCAGTGTTAATTCAGCCTGAATCGGGTAAAGAATTTACTATTTTTAGTGATGCTTCCTTCAATGGGTTGGGTTGTGTTTTAATGCAAGAAAGCAAGGTGATAGCCTACGCTTCGAGACAATTGAAGCCGCATGAGAAAAATTATCCAACTCACGATCTGGAGTTAGCAGCCATTGGGTTCGCATTAAAAATTTGGCGTCACTACTTATTTGGCGAAAAATGTCATATTTATTCAGATCACAAAAGTTTGAAGTATTTGATGACTCAGAAAGACTTAAACTTGAGACAACGCAGATGGTTAGAGTTGCTGAAAGACTATGAATTAGTGATTGACTACCACCCGGGGAAAGCCAATGTTGTTGCGGATGCGTTAAGTCGAAAATCATTATTTGTTGTTCGTGCATTGAACGCACAGATGGCTATGTCTGATGATGGTTCGATCCTAGCCGAGTTACAAGCAAGACCGATGTTTATTCAGCAGATTTGTGATGCACAGAAAGTTGACAAAAAGTTGATTGCTATTCGGATTCAGTGTGGAAATGGTACAGAATCAGATTTTCAGATTGATGCAAATAATTGTTTGAATTATAAAAGCCGATTGTGTGTTCCAAAGGACTCAGATTTGATACAGATGATCCTGAATGAGGCCCATAGTGGTCGACTATCGATACACCCGGGTAGCACTAAAATGTACAACGATTTGAAACAGTTCTATTGGTGGCCTGGCATGAAACGGGATATATCTGAATTTGTTTCCAAGTGTTTAATCTGTCAACAAGTGAAAGCTGAGCATCAGGTACCGTCTGGATTACTTCAACCAATCATGATACCTGAATGGAAATGGGATAGAATTACAATGGATTTTGTATCTGGTCTTCTTATGACACCGAGCAAGAAAGATGCCATATGGGTTATCGTTGATAGACTGACTAAATCAGCTCATTTTGTGCCGGTACGTACCGACTATTCACTGGATAAGCTTGCCGAACTGTATGTGTCACAGATTGTAAGGTTGCACGGTGTACCGAGTTCTATTGTTTCAGATAGAGACCCGAGATTCACATCGCGGTTTTGGAAGAGATTGCAAGATGCTCTAGGTACTAAACTCCATTTTAGTACAGATTTCCATCCGCAATCAGACGGTCAGTCTGAGCGGACTATTTTGATACTTGAGGACATGCTGAGGTGTTGCGTTCTCGAGTTTGAAGGTACGTGGGAACGATACCTACCTTTGGTTAAATTTGCTTATAATAATAGTTTCCAATCTAGCATAAAAATGGCGCCTTACGAAGCCTTATATGGGCGAAAATGTCGCACACCGTTGTACTGGACTGAGCTCAGTGAAAACAAGATACACGGGGTTGATTGGATTAAAGAAACAGAACAGAAGGTGGTACTTATCAGAAATAGTTTGAAAGCTGCTTCGGATCGTCAGAAGTCTTATGCCGATTTGAAGCGTAAGGATATTGAATTTCAGGTCGGAGATCGAGTGTTCTTAAAAGTTTCTCCGTGGAAGAAAATACTCCGATTTGGCCGGAAAGGCAAGTTGAGTCCGAGATTTATCGGACCGTATGAAATCATCGAGCGTATAGGGCCTGTTGCTTATCGTTTGAAACTGCCCCTTGACTTAGAAAAGATACACAATGTATTTCACGTTTCGATGCTTCGCAGATACAGATCGTATCCGTCCCATGTGATCACCCCGTCAGAGATTGAAATTCGATCTGATTTGACCTATGATGAGGAACCGATCCGTATCTTAGCTCGAGAAACCAAAGAGTTAAGAAATAAAAGAGTTCCATTAGTAAAGATTCTATGGAATTGTCACGGAGTTGAAGAGGCTACGTGGGAGCCTGAAGAGTCAATGAGGCAACAATATCCGAACTTATTTAACGGTAAAATTTTCGAGGACGAAAATTCTTAGGGGGGAGAGTTGTAACAGACCAAATTTGACCCAAATCGGAACGGTGGTTTCGGGACCACGAATCCGAGCCCGAGAAATGTTCTAATAATTTATTTCATGTTTATTATATGTGAATGAAAATGTGTGAAAGTTTCGTAGAAAAATTTTATCGTTTAAGTGCTTAATTTGATAAAAAGGATTTAATCGAGAAAAGCGTAAAAGTTGTATGCTAGAGAGTAAAGTACTAATTTGATTGTGGCTTTTTAAGTGGGTGTACTAAAAGGGCAATTAGCCCATGTACAACAAGGGAAACGGCAATGGGCCTTTCTAATTTCAAATTATATGTTATTTTAGCCTATTATATGTTATGTTAATATATTAGTAAATAAGGTAAATTATATGTGTTAATATAACATTAAATAATGAAAATAAGTGGGAAGAAAGAGAACATACCTTGTTCTTCTTCCTTGGCCGAATGTAGGAGCTAGAAACTCCATGGTTGAAGCTTGATTTTCGGCTAGATAAGAAGCTTGATTAAGGTATGGTCGGTTTTCGGTTTTTGATAATTTTTACGTTTTTGAGATCGTTGCTTCGTGTATTACCCGACCCATGTCTAAATTTTTGAAAATACTATGTATATAGGATTCGGCCATTAACATGCTTGGATAGTTTTGATGATTGATGGTCTTAGATTAAATGTATGTTAAAGATTTACAAGTTTTGTATTGGAGTTTTTGGTGATTTTGAGTATATAGGGCTAAATTGAAAAGAATAAAATTGTGAAGGATTAAAATGTCAAATAGATGAAATGCATGGACACCCATGGCTATGGGGAAGGTTCGGCCTAGCTATAGTGTTAGGAAATTTTGCATATTTTGAGTTTTGTGTAAATTGGACCAAATTGTAAAAATGGAAAACATTAGGGGCAAAATTGTAAATTGCCCATTTGTGTGTTTTGGGACTAAATTGAGATGAAATGCAATTAAATGAGCTAAATTTTAATGTGTTTTAGATCAAGAGCAAAGAAAAACGAAATTAGACCGGGGAAAGACGAAGGTTCTCGAATAGCCGATTCGCACGGACTATCGACAACCGAGGTAAGTCCTTAAGTTAATACATGTCAAGGGACTAATTTCGAATCTATTAAAAGTTGAAATTTTACATTTTAGGATAGAAATGTGGAAATTGCCGAATGTGAATTATGGTAGTGAATTTGAAATTTGTTTTGTTATATGTGAAGTGATCAAGTATGTTTGATTAGATATTCGAAAGGAATATGAAATAAAAATTGATAAATTTTAGTATCCATTTACCTTATGGCCGAATGTATATTGACATATTTGGTTGATGAATTATGTTGAGTAAGTGACTGGAATTGTTGGGAATGTTTAACTGTATTGACACGACTCGGGCTTTTACGCCTAGCAGGCCTTGTGCCGGTGTTACTTATCGGGCTTTTACGCCTAGCAGGCCTTGTGCCGGTGTTACTTATCGGGCTTTTACGCCTAGCAGGCTTGATGCCGGTGATGTATTTTACAGAATAGAAACCGAAATTTATGTTCAAGGCGAATTAAAGCAAACTTATCGAGTTAACGGCTCAGGTGAGTATGTGAAGTAGGAATGAATTTCTTACTTATATAAGACAAGGAAAATCAGTAATTTATTACAAATGGCATGTGTTACGAGTGTGGAATATATACGTATATATATATATGGTTATAATATGTGTTCTCGGCTTTACTAATGAATGATATGATTGTTGTATCTTGGTCTTCTAATATGAGGATACATGACTAGGCATATTCGGCCACATGAGTGGTTGTGTAATTGATGCCATGTTATAGTAATTGACATTTAAGTATATAAATGCATGTACCTATGATTATACGATGACATTTTGGGTTTCGAAAGGTTGGTTTATAAACAAGTATTTTGATCATAAGCATGTGGGTGAAGAGATATCGTTTCTACGAATTCATACTTGTTAATATGGGTATGAAAATTAAAGTTTGAAAATAAGTATGAGTACAAGTCCACAAGTTGTATTATAGTAATTTAATTGTTGAAATTCAAATGTTATTTTTATGAAATTAGGACTTACTAAGCTAGCAAGCTTATCGTGTGAAATGTTTCCTCTGTTTTATAGATTAGGTGCAAGCTACAAGCTCGTCGGGATCGTTCGGAAAGTCGCTCACACTATCAATCTACATTTTGGGTACTCTTTCATTTTGGTTTTAAACGAAGGCATGTATAGGAAAGACTTGGTCTTTGTTTGATGAAATCTTAAGGTTCATGTATATAATAGCCATGCGAATATGGCTAAATTTTTAGTTAAGTACGCTGTTGTGTCTTGATATGTATGTTGGTTCATGATGGCAATGTTTATGCATTCTTAATCAAAGTTTAATCGTTTTTGTTAAGGAAATGTTTGTATACGAAATGAATCATTGAATTAGGGATGTAGGTAGGTTCGGTTAGAAGCTAGTCTTTCATAAAATGCAACAAAACAGCTTATAGTAGCAGCAGTGATGTGAGTTAGAAAAATCACCAAAAATAGGGTATATTGAATTAGAAGGTAAATGAGATATGAAATTAAACCTTATTGTGTCTATTTTTACATGAAAGAAACAGAGTAGGCAAAAGATATATATATTATGAGATAATTAAATTTTAGTGAGACCTGCTCTGAATGAATTCGTGAGTCACTGTTCTGTTTTGGAAAAATTGTCAAAAATTGTAAAAAAATAATTAAGAAGCATGGTTTATATGTATAGAACCCTCAATGAGTCTATTTTTCATTGGTATAAACAAGAACATTATAGGAAATTTGTGCAATGAGATAACTGTATATTTGTAGAGACAGGTCAGAATTGTCAAGCAGTGTAATAAGGGTAAATTTGATGAATAAACTGTACTAATTGGCCACATGAAAAATTCTGGAAAAATTATGGTGAAAAGTTATATGAGTCTAGTTTCAAGGAAAATTTACGGATCTAAATTTAGAGTTTTGTAACTCGAGTTATGGTCGATTTAGTCAGCATGACGCAGTTGGACAGCTTTAAAATCTTACACCCCGAGTTAATAGTCAAGTCTAGTAATGCCACGTACTCGATTCCGGCAACGGTTTCGGGTAATGTGTAACAGACCAAATTTGACCCAAATCGGAACGGTGGTTTCGGGACCACGAATCCGAGCCCGAGAAATGTTCTAATAATTTATTTCATGTCTATTATATGTGAATGAAAATGTGTGAAAGTTTCGTAGAAAAATTTTATCGTTTAAGTACTTAATTTGATAAAAAGGATTTAATCGAGAAAAGTGTAAAAGTTGCATGCTAAAGTGAAAGGTACTAATTTGATTGTGGCTTTTTAAGTGGGTGTACTAAAAGGGCAATTAGCCCATGTGCTATAAAGAGGGACGGCAATGGGCCTTTTTAATCACAAAATTGATGTTATTTTAGTATGATTATATGTTATATTAGTGTGTTAATAAAATGTTAAAATATATGCTTGTTTTAGCATAAAATAATAAAAACAAGTGGGAAGAAAGAGAAGCTTATCTTGCTCATCTTCTTGGCCGAAAGTTTGAAGAAGAAACTCCATTGTTGGAGCTTGAAATTTCGGCACTTTGGGGCTTAATTAGGGGTATGTATTTTGCTTAGTTCTTGATAATTTTTGCATTTTTGGAATGGTTGCTTTGAATCCTATACAACCCATGTAGAAATTTTTGAGATTTTGGCACATTAAATTCGGCTATGGTTGTATATGCATGACTTGAAATGTTTGATAGTAGATTTCAATTAGTATATGTTAAATCATCCTTTTTGAATTTGAAATTGTGATGAAATTGGATGCTAGGGATTTATTTGAAAAAAATAAAAAGTTTGAAGGACTAAAACATAAAATAAATGGCATGCATGGACACATATGGCTATGGGGGATATTCGGCCAAGCTATAGTGTTGGAAAATTTGGCATATTTTGTGTTTTGTGTAAATTGGACCAAATTGTAAAAATGGAAAACATTAGGGGCAAAATGGTAAATTGCCCAATTGTGTGTTTTGGGACTAAATTGAGATGAAAAGCAATTAAATGAGCTAAATTTTAATGTGTTTTAGATCAAGAGCAAAGAAAAACGGAATTAGACCGGGGAAAGACGAAGGTTCTCGAATAGTCGATTCGCACGGACTATCGACAACCGAGGTAAGTCCTTTAGTTAAATCATGTCAAAGAATTAATTATGGTTATCTTGAATATTAAAAATTGAGGGATTTTAGTATTCTTTTTCACCATGGCCGAATGTATATTGGTATGTTAGGTTGGTGATTTTGTTGAGTATGTGATGGGGAATTGTTAGATTGTATAGTGATAAAATGGTTTTGATGGTTCAATGTAAGCATACCCGATTGAATTAGACGAATATATAATAGTTATGAAGTGTGTTGGGAATGTTTAACTGTATTGACATGACTCGGGCTTTTTATGCCTAGCAGGCCTTGTGCCGGTGATTCTATTCGGGCTTTCATGCCTAGCAGGCTTTGTGCCGGTGATTCTATTCGGGCTTTCATGCCTAGCAGGCTTTGTGCCGGTGATTCTTATCGGGCTTTTATGCCTAGCAGGCTTAATGCCGTTGATGTATTTTATGAAATAGAAATTGAAATTTGTGTTCAAGGCGAATTAAAGCAAACTTATCAAGTTAACTGCTCAGGTGAGTATGTAAAGTAGGAATGAACTTCTTACTTATATAAGACAAGGTAAATCAGTGATTTATTACAACTGGCATGTGTTACGAGTGTGGAATATATATATATATATATATATGGTTCTAATATATGTGTTCTCGGCTTTACTAATGAATTACATGATGTTGTATCTTGGTCTTTTAGTATGTGGATACATGACTGGGTATTCGGCCACATGAGTGGTAGTGTAATTGATGCCATGGTATAGTAATTGACATTTAAGTGTATAAATGTTGTACCTATGATTACATGATGATATTTTGGGTTTCGAAAGATTTGAATATAAATAAGTAATTCGATTATGAACATGTGGGTAAAGAGATATTTTTCTTACGAATTCATACTTGCTTATATGGGTATGAAATTAAAGTTTGAAAATAAATACGAGTATAAGCTTACAAGTTGAATTGTAGTAATTAAATCGTTGATTTTTAAACGTTATATTTTTTTTATGAAATTAGGACTTACTAAGCTAGTAAGCTTATCGTGTGAAGTGTTTCTCTGTTTTTTTTAGATTAGGTGCAAGCTACAAGCTCGTCGGGATCGTTCGGAAAGTCGCTCACACTATCAATCTACATTTTGGGTACTCTTTTATTTTGGTTTTAAATGAAGGCATGTATAGGAAGGACTTGGTCTTTGTCTTGATGAAATTTTAAGGTTCTTGTATATAATAGCCATGCGAATATGGCTAAATTTTTGGTTAAATATGCCGTTGTGTTTTTGATATGTACGTTGGTTTATGTTGGCAATGTTTATGCATTCTTAGTTGAAGTTTAATCGTTTTTTATAAGAAATTGTATGTATACGAAATGTATCCTTGAATTAGGTATATGGACATGTTCGGTTAGAAGTTAGTTTTTCATGAATTGTAACGAAACAGCTTGTAGTAACAGAAATGGTGTGACTTTGAAAAATCACCAAAAACAGGATACCTTGAATTAGAAGGTGAATGAAATATGAAATTAAACCTTATTGTGTCTAGTTTTACATGAAAGAAACAGAGTAGGCAAAAGATTTATATATTATGAGATAATTAAGTTTTAGTGAGACCTGCTCTGAATGAATTCGTGAGTCACTGTTCTGTTTTGGAAAAATTGTAAAAAATTTTACAAAAATAATTACGAAGCATGGTTTATATGTGTAGAACCCTTAATGAGTCTATTTTTCATTGGTATAAACAAGAACATTATAGGAAATTTGTGCAACGAGATAATTGTATTTTTGTAGAGACAGGTCAGAATTGTCAAGCAGTGTAATGAGGCTAACTTTAATGAATAAACTGTACTAATTGGCCACAAGAAAAATTCTGGAAAAATTATGGTGAAAATTTATATGAGTCTAGTTTCAAGGAAAATTTACGGATCTAAATTTCAAGTTTTGTAACTCGAGTTATGATCGATTTAGTCAGCGTGACGCAGTTAGACAGCTTTAAAATTTTACACCCCGAGTTAATAGTCAAGTCTAGTAATGCCACGTACTCGATTCCGGCAAAAGGTCTCGGGTAAGGGTGTTACATTTGATTGGTATCAGAGCTTACGGTTTAGTCGATTCTAGGACTACCGTAGCGCGTGTGAGTCTAGCTATACATGCCTTTATCATATATTGATAGTGTGGTGACTTCTGACAGCCTGAACTTTGTTTTATATAGTAAATGGATACCGATCCTGAAAGAGCCGTAGCTGATGATGTAGAGAGTGTAGCGCCTGACCGTGCACACGGATCAGCGCCGGTAGACTCTCGACCTGTTTCGGGTAGCCACGAAGGAGAGACTAAACGAGCCTTTTATCAGATGATGAATGAGTGGTTTGCCCAATTTATTCAAAATAACCCGGCTGTACACCCACCTCCACCCCCGAATAATCCAACTCCAATTCCTTCAGCACCCCCGATGATAGATCCGATGAGATCTAGTAGGCCCCCAGTTGATAAAATTCGAAAATTTGGGGCCGAAGAATTTAAAGCCAATGATGATGACGACGCAGAGAGAGCCGAAATGTGGCTGGATAACACTATTCGGGTACTTGATGAGCTATCTTGTACTCCGGATGAATGCCTGAAGTGTGCTATATCCTTACTGCAGGACACGGCATATCACTGGTGGAATACACTAGTATCAGTGGTCCCGAAAGAAAAAGTGACCTGGGATTTCTTCCAGAATGAATTCCGCAAGAAATATATCAGCCAAAGATTTATTGATCAAAAACGAAAAGAATTCCTTGAGCTCAAACAAGGACGAATGACCGTGACGGAATATGAACGAAAATTTGTCAGGCTCAGCAGATATGCTAGAGAGTGTGTTTCTACTGAAGCTATTATGTGTAAAAGATTTGAAGATGGCCTGAATGAGGATATAAAGATGTTTGTTGGCATTCTTGAAATTCAAGAGTTTGTGACTTTAGTTGAGAGAGCTTGCAAAGCTGAAGAGCTCGGAAAAGAGAAAAGAAAGGCTGAGACTGAAGCTGGAGACATTCGTAAAAGATCTTCGGGTAAGGTCTTTCATTCCACCACCAAGAAGTCCAGAGATGACTACAGCCGACATAAAGCTACTACAGATCCACCTAGACGGGATCGACCTCCTATGAGCTCTCGAGCTACCTCGATAGCCAGTGTTGGTAACGTTCCTCAGAATAGAGTTGAATGCGAGCACTGTGGGAAATGGCACTCAGGGAGATGTAGATTTCATGATCGGTCTTGCTATAAATGTGGATCGTCAGATCATTTTATTAGAGAGTGTCCGAGGTTAGCTGAGCAGAATACAGTTCAGAATACTAAGCCGAGCAACACGTCAATGCGAGGTAGACCACCCAGACATTCAGGCAATGTAGGTGGTAGTCAGAAAGGAACGAAGAACACTACAGTTCGATCTGAGGCTAGAGCTCCAGCTAGAGCTTATGCTGCACGAGCCAGAGAGGATGCTTCCTCCCCCGATGTCATTATCGGTACTTTCACCCTTTATGACACTACTGTAATTGCATTAATTGATCCTGGTTCGACTCACTCATATGTGTGTGAAACTTTAGAATTCGGAAAGACTCTGTTAGTTGAGTCTACCGAGTTTGTGATTCGTGTGTGTGCTTGTTAATAAAGTGTGTAGAGATTGCCCGTTGATGATTCAGGATTATTGCTTCCCAGCTGATTTAATGTTGTTGCCCTTTGACGAATTTGATATAATCTTGGGTATGGACTGGTTAACTTCACATGAGGCGGTAGTAGATTGTAAAAGAAAGTTTATTGATTTGAAGTGTCGAAATGGTGAGACCATCAGAATTAAATCTTGTGATGTAAATGGGTTGCCTACAGTAATATCTTCAATGTTAGCCCGGAAGTATGTGAGAAAAGGGTGTGAAGCTTATTTGGCTTATGTATTGAATAATAAAATGTCCGAGAAACAAATTGAATCTGTATCAGTTGTATGTGAATACCCCGATGTGTTTCCTGAAGAACTACCGGGTTTACCCCTAGTACGAGAGGTTGAGTTCGGCATTAAATTAGTACCGGGGACGACTCCGATTTCGATAGCTCCGTATCAGATGGCACCTACTGAGTTAAAAGAATTGAAAGCGCAGTTGCAAGAGCTGACAGATAAGGGCTTCGCGCGACCGAGTTTCTCCCCGTGGGGTGCACCGGTTTTATTTGTGAAAAAGAAAGATGGAACTATGCGAATGTGTATCGACTACCGACAACTAAATAAGGTAACCATAAAGAATAAGTACCCGTTACCTCGGACTGATGATTTATTTGATCAATTGAAGATGACTTCAGTGTTTTCGAAAATAGATTTGAGATCGGGCTATTATCAGTTGCGAGTCAGAGATTCAGATGTGCCAAAGACTGCATTCCGAACGAGGTACGGACACTATGAGTTTTTGGTTATGCCTTTTGGACTCACTAATACACCTGCTATTTTATGGATCTAATGAACCGGGTCTTCCGACAGTTTTTGGATCGGTTTGTAGTAGTGTTTATTGATGATATACTGATCTACTCCAAAAATGAAACGGAACATGCTGAGCATTTGAGATTAGTACTACAAACTTTGAGGGATCAACGATTGTATGCAAAGTTTAGTAAGTGCGAGTTCTGGATGAATGAAGTTAATTTCTTGGGTCATGTTGTTTCGGTGTCAGGTATTCGGGTGGATCCAAATAAAATAGCAGCCATACTCGATTGGAAACCACCAAAGAATGTTTCCGAGATCCGAAGTTTCCTAGGCCTGGCGGGGTATTACAGACGGTTTGTAAAAGGTTTTTCTGTTATAGCTACACCGTTAACGAGACTACTACGGAAAGATGTCAAATTTGAGTGGTCGGAAAGGTGTCAGAAAAGTTTCGAGCAGTTGAAAGCCTTTTTGACCGAAGCCCCAGTGTTAACTCAGCCTGAATCGGGTAGAGAATTTACTATTTTTAGTGATGCTTCCTTGAATGGGTTGGGTTGTGTTTTAATGCAAGAAGGCAAGGTGATAGCCTACGCTTCGAGACAATTGAAGCCGCATGAGAAAAATTATCCAACTCACGATCTGGAGTTAGCAGTCATTGTGTTCGCATTAAAAATTTGGCGTCACTACTTATTTGGCGAAAAATGTCATATTTATTCAGATCACAAAAGTTTGAAGTATTTGATGACTCAGAAAGACTTAAACTTGAGACAACGCAGATGGTTAGAATTGCTGAAAGACTATGAATTAGTGATTGACTACCATCCGGGGAAAGCTAATGTTGTTGCGGATGCGTTAAGTCAAAAATCATTATTTACTCTTCGTGCATTGAACGCACGGGTGACTATGTCTGATGATGGTTCGATCTTAGCCGAGTTACAAGCAAGACCGATGTTTATTCAGCAGATTTGTGATGTACAGAAAGTTGACGAAAAGTTGATTGCTATTCGGAGTCAGTGTGGAAGTGGTACAGAATCAGATTTTCAGATTGATGCAAATGATTGTTTGAATTATAAAGGCCGATTGTGTGTTCCAAAGAACTTAGATTTGATACAGATGATCCTGTGTGAGGCCCATAGTGGTCGACTATCGATACACCCGGGTAGCACTAAAATGTATAACGATTTGAAGCAATTCTATTGGTGGCCTGGCATGAAACTGGATATATCCGAGTTTGTTTCTAAGTGCTTAATCTGTCAACAAGTAAAAGCTGAGCATCAGGTACCGTCCGGATTACTTCAACCAATCATGATACCTGAATGGAAATAGGATAGAATTACAATGGATTTTGTATCCGGTCTTCCTATGACACCGAGCAAGAAAGATGCCATATGGGTTATCGTTGATAGACTGACTAAATCAGCTCATTTTGTGCCGGTACGTACCGACTATTCACTTGATAAGCTTGCCGAATTGTATGTGTCGCAGATTGTAAGGTTGCACGGTGTACCGAGTTCCATTGTTTCAGATAGAGACCCAAGATTCACATCGCGGTTCTGGAAGAAATTGCAAGATGCTTTAGGTACTAAACTTCATTTTAGTACAGCCTTCCATCCGCAAACAGACGGTCAGTCTGAGCGAACTATTTTGATACTTGAGGACATGTTGAGGTGTTGCATTCTCGAGTTTGAAGGTACGTGGGAATGATACCTACCTTTGGTTGAATTTGCTTACAATAACAGTTTCCAATCTAGCATAAAAATGGCACCTTACGAAGCTTTATACGGGCGAAAATGTCGCACACCGTTGTACTGGACTGAGCTCAGTAAAAATAAGATACACGGGGTTGATTGGATTAAAGAAACAGAACAGAAGGTGGTTCTTATTAGGAATAATTTGAAAGCTGCTTCGGATCGACAAAAGTCTTATGCCGATTTGAAGCGTAAAGACATCGAATTTCAGGTTGGAGATCGAGTGTTCTTAAAAGTTTCTCCTTGGAAGAAAATACTCTGATTTGGTAGGAAAGGCAAGTTGAGTCCGAGATTTACTGGACCGTATGAAATCATCGAGCGAATAGGGCCTGTTGCTTATAGATTGAAATTGCCCCTTGATTTAGAAAAGATACACAATGTATTTCACATTTCGATGCTTCGCAAATATAGATCGGATCCGTCCCATGTGATTACACCGTCAGAAATTGAAATTCGATCCGATTTGACATATGATGAAGAACCGATTTGTATCTTGACTCGAGAAGTGAAGGAGTTGAGAAATAAGAAGGTTCCATTAGTGAAAGTATTATGGAATAAACACGGAGTTGAAGAGGCCACGTGGGAGCCTGAGGAGTCAATGAGGCAACAATATCCGACCTTGTTTAACGGTAAAATTTTCGAGGACGAAAATTCGCCTGAGGAGTCAATGAGGCAACAATATCCGACCTTGTTTAACGGTAAAATTTTCGAGGACGAAAATTCGCCTGAGGAGTCAATGAGGCAACAATATCCGACCTTGTTTAACGGTAAAATTTTCGAGGACGAAAATTCTTAAGGGGGGAGAGTTGTAACAGACCAAATTTGACCCAAATCGGAACGGTGGTTTCGGGACCACGAATCCGAGCCCGAGAAATGTTCTAATAATTTATTTCATGTCTATTATATGTGAATGAAAATGTGTGAAAGTTTCGTAGAAAAATTTTATCGTTTAAGTACTTAATTTGATAAAAAGGATTTAATCGAGAAAAGTGTAAAAGTTGCATGCTAAAGTGAAAGGTACTAATTTGATTGTGGCTTTTTAAGTGGGTGTACTAAAAGGGCAATTAGCCCATGTGCTATAAAGAGGGACGGCAATGGGCCTTTTTAATCACAAAATTGATGTTATTTTAGTATGATTATATGTTATATTAGTGTGTTAATAAAATGTTAAAATATATGCTTGTTTTAGCATAAAAAAATAAAAACAAGTGGGAAGAAAGAGAAGCTTATCTTGCTCATCTTCTTGGCCGAAAGTTTGAAGAAGAAACTCCATTGTTGGAGCTTGAAATTTCGGCACTTTGGGGCTTAATTAGGGGTATGTATTTTGCTTAGTTCTTGATAATTTTTGCATTTTTGGAATGGTTGCTTTGAATCCTATACAACCCATGTAGAAATTTTTGAGATTTTGGCACATTAAATTCGGCTATGGTTGTATATGCATGACTTGAAATGTTTGATAGTAGATTTCAATTAGTATATGTTAAATCATCCTTTTTGAATTTGAAATTGTGATGAAATTGGATGCTAGGGATTTATTTGAAAAAAATAAAAAGTTTGAAGGACTAAAACATAAAATAAATGGCATGCATGGACACATATGGCTATGGGGGATATTCGGCCAAGCTATAGTGTTGGAAAATTTGGCATATTTTGTGTTTTGTGTAAATTGGACCAAATTGTAAAAATGGAAAACATTAGGGGCAAAATGGTAAATTGCCCAATTGTGTGTTTTGGGACTAAATTGAGATGAAAAGCAATTAAATGAGCTAAATTTTAATGTGTTTTAGATCAAGAGCAAAGAAAAACGGAATTAGACCGGGGAAAGACGAAGGTTCTCGAATAGTCGATTCGCACGGACTATCGACAACCGAGGTAAGTCCTTTAGTTAAATCATGTCAAAGAATTAATTATGGTTATCTTGAATATTAAAAAATTGAGGGATTTTAGTATTCTTTTTCACCATGGCCGAATGTATATTGGTATGTTAGGTTGGTGATTTTGTTGAGTATGTGATGGGGAATTGTTAGATTGTATAGTGATAAAATGGTTTTGATGGTTCAATGTAAGCATACCCGATTGAATTAGACGAATATATAATAGTTATGAAGTGTGTTGGGAATGTTTAACTGTATTGACATGACTCGGGCTTTTTATGCCTAGCAGGCCTTGTGCCGGTGATTCTATTCGGGCTTTCATGCCTAGCAGGCTTTGTGCCGGTGATTCTATTTGGGCTTTCATGCCTAGCAGGCTTTGTGCCGGTGATTCTTATCGGGCTTTTATGCCTAGCAGGCTTAATGCCGGTGATGTATTTTATGAAATAGAAATTGAAATTTGTGTTCAAGGCGAATTAAAGCAAACTTATCAAGTTAACTGCTCAGGTGAGTATGTAAAGTAGGAATGAACTTCTTACTTATATAAGACAAGGTAAATCAGTGATTTATTACAACTGGCATGTGTTACGAGTGTGGAATATATATATATATATATGGTTCTAATATATGTGTTCTCGGCTTTACTAATGAATTACATGATGTTGTATCTTGGTCTTTTAGTATGTGGATACATGACTGGGTATTCGGCCACATGAGTGGTAGTGTAATTGATGCCATGGTATAGTAATTGACATTTAAGTGTATAAATGTTGTACCTATGATTACATGATGATATTTTGGGTTTCGAAAGATTTGAATATAAATAAGTAATTCGATTATGAACATGTGGGTAAAGAGATATTTTTCTTACGAATTCATACTTGCTTATATGGGTATGAAATTAAAGTTTGAAAATAAATACGAGTATAAGCTTACAAGTTGAATTGTAGTAATTAAATCGTTGATTTTTAAACGTTATATTTTTTTTATGAAATTAGGACTTACTAAGCTAGTAAGCTTATCGTGTGAAGTGTTTCTCTGTTTTTTTTTAGATTAGGTGCAAGCTACAAGCTCGTCGGGATCGTTCGGAAAGTCGCTCACACTATCAATCTACATTTTGGGTACTCTTTTATTTTGGTTTTAAATGAAGGCATGTATAGGAAGGACTTGGTCTTTGTCTTGATGAAATTTTAAGGTTCTTGTATATAATAGCCATGCGAATATGGCTAAATTTTTGGTTAAATATGCCGTTGTGTTTTTGATATGTACGTTGGTTTATGTTGGCAATGTTTATGCATTCTTAGTTGAAGTTTAATCGTTTTTGATAAGAAATTGTATGTATCCGAAATGTATCCTTGAATTAGGTATATGGACATGTTCGGTTAGAAGTTAGTTTTTCATGAATTGTAACGAAACAGCTTGTAGTAACAGAAATGGTGTGACTTTGAAAAATCACCAAAAACAGGATACCTTGAATTAGAAGGTGAATGAAATATGAAATTAAACCTTATTGTGTCTAGTTTTACATGAAAGAAACAGAGTAGGCAAAAGATTTATATATTATGAGATAATTAAGTTTTAGTGAGACCTGCTCTGAATGAATTCGTGAGTCACTGTTCTGTTTTGGAAAAATTGTAAAAAATTTTACAAAAATAATTAAGAAGCATGGTTTATATGTGTAGAACCCTTAATGAGTCTATTTTTCATTGGTATAAACAAGAACATTATAGGAAATTTGTGCAACGAGATAATTGTATTTTTGTAGAGACAGGTCAGAATTGTCAAGCAGTGTAATGAGGCTAACTTTAATGAATAAACTGTACTAATTGGCCACAAGAAAAATTCTGGAAAAATTATGGTGAAAATTTATATGAGTCTAGTTTCAAGGAAAATTTACGGATCTAAATTTCGAGTTTTGTAACTCGAGTTATGATCGATTTAGTCAGCGTGACGCAGTTAGACAGCTTTAAAATTTTACACCCCGAGTTAATAGTCAAGTCTAGTAATGCCACGTACTCGATTCCGGCAAAAGGTCTCGGGTAAGGGTGTTACATAATGGGTGTTACAAAAATGGTAATTTTGCCAAAGTATGATTATTGCAATGTGTTGATTAATGTGATAATTAAATTAGCTAATTTGTTATTATAGATCAAGAAGAGCGAAGAATTAACCTTGACTGAGGAAAGGGCAAGGTATCAGACTAAATCGGCAATTTGGCCTATTTTGAAATCGAGGTAAGTTTGTGTGTAATAAATTCAACACCATGCTTGTAACAGCCCGATTTAGGGCCTAGCCGAAATAGTGGTGCGAGACCATAAATCTGAAGTAGAAATATGAGTTTTAAGGTTTATGAGATGTTTGCATGATTGTATGAAAGTTTCATGATGAAATTTTATTAAATTGTGATTGGATGGTCCATTAGGACTAAATTGCAAAAGTTGCAAAATATGAGATTCTAGAAGCTTTAAGCATGAAATAGCTTTGGATTATTAATTAGAGGTCCTTAAATAGAAATTTCCCAATTTCTATTTTTCTAACAAAAATGGGCATGAGTTAGTAAATTTTGAAAGTTGAGTAAAAAGGGCATCTTAGTCATTTGTCAAATGAATGATTAAAAAGGATGAAATAAGTAAAAAATAGTTGTTCATCTTCCTCCTTAGTGCCGAAATTTTCAAGGAAGCCATAGCTAGGGTTCTTCAATTTTTCAAGCTCATAGTAAGTGCATCCTAGCCCCGTTTTTAATATTCTTCGTATTTTTGAAGTCCTCGTAACTTGAATTAGCTATTTTTAGCTATAATTTGAGCTAGGATTAATGTTCAAAAAAATATACCCATGTATGACATGCATGTATTTTGATGTTTTATGGAAGATTATGAGAGTTTGATGTAGAATAAACATCTTTTTCTAAATGAATTTCATGAAAAGTGCATGTAAGGACTAATTTATAAAAGTCATGAAATTGGACATACATGAGTGAAATAGTGAGAATTGAATATTGCTATAGTTGAGAAAATGAATCAGCTAAGCATGAAATACAAGAAAGTTGAACGAATATTATAGTACGAGTCTAGGGGTAAAAGTGTAAATATGAGAAAGTTTAGGGGCAAAATGGTAATTTTGCCAAATTATAAGTTATGAGTCAATTTAGTCAATGTGAGTATTAAATAAGTTAAATTATTATTATAGATCAAGAAAAACGAAGCCCGGATCGAAACTGAGGTAAGAACAAAGTCGTGGACTAAATTGACTATCTTCATACATTTTGCATACCGAGGTAAGTTTCTATGATTTTTAAGCTTCATGAATATTTTCATTGAATTGCTTATTATGTTGTTATTGTACATTATTTCTATGAAGTTGTTTAATAATGTTTAAACAAGGAAATTAATGAGAATAAGTAAAGGAAAGTCCCGATTGAAGTTGGAATACTGAGGATGCCTAATCTACAACATGAGACAAGAAAGCCCGTATAAGATCATGTCAAGACATGGCATCGGCAATAAAGCAAAGAGATCATGTAAGTCCATGACAAGTTATGGCATTGGAAAGTTATTATGAGGTAAAGATCCCATGTAAGTCCAAGCCAAGGCATGGCATTGGTGAGTTCCCAAACAAAGATTTCATGTAAGCCCATGTCAAGACATGGCATTGACAAGTTTCACTAAGTAAAGATACCACGTAAGACCATGTCAAGACATGGTAACGGTAAGTTTCCAAGAAAACACCCAAGGAAGATTTCGTGTAAGTCCATGTCAAGACATGGCATCGACACCAAGTTAAGAGATCCCATGTAAGACCATATCTAGGATATGGCATTGGCATCGAGACACATATGCGATGAGATTTAATATCCTCTATTATTCCTAGTAATTCATCGGGCAAAAGAGTAAAACTTGAATGAGATAACAAGAAAGTTAAGCAATTGAAGCTATTTTCAAGTTATGTTAGTCAAAGTTGATTAAGAGTATTATTTAAGTCAAGAAAGATGAAGTTTGAGTTTATGTTTACAATAGCAAAGTATACTAATCTATGTGATTAAGTGATACAGGTATCTTGTTTACGTTACAAGTATGAGACTAGTAAGTAAGATGAGATGAGTATGAATAAGTAAGAGTAAGTAAGCTCAAGCACTTGAGATTTATGTTGTTATTGCTTTATGATAAGTTATGTTGAGCAAATATGTTGCTATATGCATTACATGCAAACTTACTAAGCTAAAAGCTTACCTCTCTCTTTTCTTCTTTCCTTGTAGTTTCACCAAGCTAATTTGTGGATCATAGACGTCGGAGCTCGGAACATACTATAAATCATCATTTTGGTATAGCCAAGTTGTTTTATGTTAAGTATGGCATGTATAGGAATCATATCATTTTGAATTATGTTTTAAGAGGAGCCATTGTGATGGCCACTAAGGTTATTATTCTTTTTGTATATGGCTAAAGAGATTGGCCAATATTCACCAAGTTATACATCAATGTTGATGAATTATGCATTATTGTTCATGTTTTTGATGAAGTATTTGAATGGTTGAATTGAGTATATAAATGATCTTAATTTCAGGGTGGCAATTGGCTTGGAAAATAGCCTCTAAGTGTCCACACGGGTAGACACACGGGCGTGTGTCTAGGCCGTGTGTGACACACGGTCAACCCATATGGGTGTGTTGATAGGCCGTGTGTCCCCTGCATGTTAGTGTTTTAAGTCAGGATAGACCACGGGCTAACCACACGGGCATGTGCCTAGGTCGTGTGCTCCTTATGAGGTTGCTGACGTCATAAATAGAATACCCCTAAATTTTCACAAAGACGAGAACACAGGCGTGTCTAGGCCGTGTGGAGGACACGGGTGAAAACCCCTGTAGGTTCGAAATAAGAATAAATTGTACACGGCCTAGAGACATGAGCGTGTGAGATCACACGGCCTGCCTAACACAGGCGTGTCCTAAGTCACACGGGCGTGTCCTAAGTCACACGGGCATGTGACCCTTGTTTAGGCAAAAGTTTTCAAAGTGAGTAAAAGTTTCTGGTTGAACTTCGAAAGCTTTTGGATATAAGTTTAAGGCCTCGTAGGCCCATGAGATGTTTGTTAAGACTAAGAAAAGAAGGTTTTTAAATCGAAGCAAAATTTTATAGCCGTTTGTGGACATTTATGCAAGGTCAAGCATGTTAATGTCTCGTATCCAGTCCCAGCATCGGACTCGGGTATGGGGTGTTACAATGCTTGTATGATTTAAAATGTTGATATTTGTGGAGATGTATAATATTTCTATGACTTTGAGAAATGAGGTTGAATGAGAAAATGATGAGAATTGTGATGTTGAAGTCCTGGTTTTAGTGATATTTTCCAAAGCTTTCCAAAGAACTCGATTTGGTACCGAAATATTTCTAAGATGTGTTTTGGGCCGCATATGCCCATATTATGGGTGATTAGAGGAAGTTTGAAAAGTTTTAAATATTGAACGGATTTTTATGACCCGGTAATGCATGCTAGTATATGTTTTGAGTTAGATAACATCTCGTACCCTGTTTCCGCACTAAACACGGGTAAAGGGTGTTATAACACCTCCCCTCTTCCACCATGCACCGCTGTAAGCCACTGTGTCCACCGCCGCAACCACCGCTGGTCACCTTCTCCTCCATCGAGTTTCTTCTCTTATCTCTTTTTCTCTTGTCTTTCAATTAAAAGTGGCCAAACCCTCCTCCCTACTTGTCTTTCTCACCACCATCAGACAACCACACCCCCTATAATTGGACCACCATCGAGCCATAGCCGTCGCTGTCGGTGACCGATTTCTTTCATTTTGTTTTCTCTTTCTTTTGACAATTACCCTAGTGACTAAAACACATATTTTATTTTCTTTTATTCGATTATTTTAGATTATCCAATCGTTTATTTTGCTCCATTTTTTGTTCCTTCAATCATCTCGTAACGAACCAAGTATAAGTGAAGTTTTGGGATTGAAAATCCTTCATCTTAAAATTTGTGACATGGTCAAATGGTATAGGGCCTAAATAATTCGTATTTTATTTTTATTATTCAATCTTGTGTTAACATGAAGGACCGATTAACAATCCCCCGAGAAATCAATAGTGAAACATCGCGAGAGTGACGAATTCGAGCATTCAAATTGAGGGTAAGTATTGGTGAGATTTCACATTATTCGAATAGATCATGACTAAAATAGGTTAATCGTGTGTTTAGGTTTGCGATCATGACTAGACCTAAACGAAACTTCTACAATGGAGCAAATGGTTTAGATCTATACTAAGGTGTGAGATCTAACTCTCGTTTTAAGTGAAGTTTAATATTACTATTTAATTAATTAATGTGTGAGTACCTTAAGTATTCATGTGGAGTTAAAAAACTCCATTGAAGAGGAAATCAAGTAAGTGACCTAAACTATTAAGTGTTGTGAAAAATCTGTGATTTGTGATATGTGATGCGTGAAATGTTGATCACAACTCCAAGTTATGTGATTTATGGCTAGATTAATATGCAATGATCTACAACGTGATATTTTTATGATAAGATCCATGTTTTAACATAGATTATGTATGTTAAAGCATGCTAAAGTGAAACTATGTGATATGTGAAAATATGAGCATGATACATTCATATGTGAAAATCGAGATACATGAGTTATGGGCATGAAGATGCGAAAAATGTGATAAGTGATAAATATGTGTTAAAATGGCCATATCACATGCATGGGGTGGTTTGTGAAAGAAGGAAGCTATGTGGCAGTTTACCTGCAATTATGTTGCCATTATTGACAATTATGTAACGACCCAAAACCCGGCCTAGAAGTTTAGACCGAATCCCGAAGGTTACATTAATCACTGAAGTGATCTGAAACGATTTTACAGACGAGTTGTTAAAATATTATACAAACACAGTTATTAAAATCGAACTAAACTGTTTAGCCCTTTTAGGATTTAAAAAGGAGAATTCAAGTTGTAACACCCCTTACCCATATTCGACACCTGAACCGGGTACGAGGCATTACCGTACTTAACTTGCTCAATCATACAATATCAATCCTTAAGAACTTCATTCCAAATTTAAGACTATACATTCAAGACCAAAATGCCCTTATTATAGGTCTACGAGACCCTAAACTTGCACCCGAAATGATTCAGAACCAAACTAGAAACTTTTGAACACTTAGAAAACTTTGACATAAAACAGGGCCACACGCCCTTATGAAAGGTGGGACATGCCCGTATGGCATATCACATGCATGTGTTCCATACCCGTGTGGATTTATTTTTCAATTCTAACCTATAGGGGTTTCCACACGGCCTGACACACGCCCGTGTCCCTCACACGGCCAGGACATACCCATGTCTTCGCCCGTGTGTGAAAACCTTGACATTTTGTTTGTGACGTCATCATCTTAATAAGGTCACACGGCCAAGGCACAAGCTCGTGTCCTTAGACCATGTGTCGAATTCAATTCCTAATTTCAGGTGCAGACTTCACACGGCCTGGGTACATGCCCGTGTCTTAGGCCGTGTCTCCCATACGGTCGAGACACACGACCGTGTCTCTGCCCGTGTGTCTACTACTGAGCATACTAACTTGTCAACCTAGTATGCATGGGGACACACGGCCTCTCAACACGCCCATGGGGCTGACCGTGTGTCACACATGGCCTAGACACACGCCCGTGTGTCTACCAATGTGGACAGTTGTAAGGCTCTCTACCAAGCCATTTGCCACCCTATATGCAACCACACTTATACCAAATCAATTCAATCTATATCAAGACCATAAGGCACTTCCAAGAACCCAAAATCAAGACATCCACACAAACATGCACTTCATGAATTTCATCTTCATTTTTAAATATGAACTTGTCAAGTAATGGCAAATTTCCAGTGACCATTTACAAAATGAATTGAACATCATTAATAGCTAACACCTTGGCTAACAAATATGACCTAACAAAATAACCAAGTCATACACATGCCATACTCAAAATAAGTCTAACTTTGCTATACCAAGAAGAAGTTGATAGTGTGATTTCCAAACTCTGACGTTCCACGAATTCCCGAGCTAGCTTGGCAATACTACAAGGAAAAAGGAAATGAGAAGGGTAAGCATAAAGCTTAGTAAGTTTGCATGAAATCAATAACAACATAAGGCTCATAATGCCATCCATCCATGGCATTGAATAAAACACAAAGTCTTAGGTACATTGCCATAACTTACTCATGCTTACTCTTACCAATTACATATCATATCACATATTGTAAATTTTTCTCGTGAATTACTCACATGTACCTGTATCACTTCATTACACAGCTTTAGCACTAATCTCATCTCTATTACAAGCTTAACTATTACCCCATTGAATAACATGGGATACTCGAAGATACATAATCATCATCATTTACATAAATACGACGCCAATGCCATATCCCAGATATGGTCTTATACGGGATCTCATATCGATTGTCGATGCCATATCCCGGATATGGTCTTATACAATTCTCATAATCGATGCCAATGCCATATCCCAAATATGGTCTTATACGGGATCTCAATTCGGTGCCGAGGCCATATCCCAGATATGGTCTTATACGTGACCTTACCCTTCTCAAGTCTTGATGATATTATTCTCTCATTTATTAAAGTCCAACCGGGACTTCCACATCACAACTCCCATCATTTTCTCATTCAACATCATTACTCAAATTCATAGAAATATTATACAACATCACTAATATCAATCATTTAGAAACTTAATAACATGATGTTGAATTTATTGCACACAAACTTACCTCGATTTCAAAATAGGCCAATTTGTCGATCTAGTCTGATACCTTGTCCTTTCCTCGGTCAAGGTTAATTCCTCGTTCTTCTTGATCTATAATAGCAAATTAGCTCATTTAATTATCACATTAATCAATGCATTTCAAATATCATACTTTGGCAAAATTACCATTTTTCCCTTAGACTTTCACAAAATGACCATTTTACCCCTAGGCTCGTAAATCAATTCTAATCAAATTTCTTCCTTTAACGAGCCTAGGTGAACATTCATTTCTCTTATAACAACCCTTAATACTCATTATTTCACACATTTAACACCTATTTTATAACCTTTGCAAAGAGGTCCTCTTAGGTGTTTTCGTGGAAACACCTTTCATAAAAGTTGTTTATCTAACAACTAAGACTCATTTTCTTCCATAAAAATGCAGCAAACAACATAATTACTCAGATGGAAAAACTCTAGACTTTCAACCATTTTGCAAAATAGTCCCCTCTTTAGCTAGCTTAAGCTTTAGGGGTTCCAAAAGTACAAATATCATCAATGAAGGACACTAAAATCACTTACTTGCAAAGAGAAGCTTGCTGAAATTTTGAGCTCTCAAACCCCCTTAGTTTGATGCTATTTTTGGTGGAGGAAAAGGGAACAAAAGATGATATCTTTTCTTTCTTTATTTTATGATTAAAAATCAATTTAGTCACCAAATTTTCACCTAACCAATTGACAAAGTCTTTTCTTTGTCCCTATGGCCGGCCACCACCCTAAACAAGGCCTAATTACACATTAGGGACCTCCAATTAATATTCCTTAGCTATTAGACACCTTTAGCTTGTGAAATAGAACTTTCGCACTTTTTGCAATTTAGTCCTTTTTCGCAATTAAGCATGCAATTGATAAAATTAAAGCACCAAAATTCTCATGCACCTATATAATCATGCTATAACACATAAAATAATATAAAAATAATTTTCTTCAACCTTGGATTAGTGGTCCCGATACCACTGTTCCGACTAACCCCTAAATTTGGCTGTTACACAAGTCACGTCGAAGGCGTTTATAAGTAAAGTTTCGAGTTTCTAGAATTCAAAACAAAAATATTTACAAAAATCCAAAATATGATTGTACCACAGTCTTTATAGATGTTTACAGTCCTAAACAGTTCACAAATTTAAAAAGTCTGAAAAGTCATTTTATTAGTACGTGTAAAACATATCACTCCGAGACCTCCAGCATGCCATGTCCAACTACAGAAAACGAGGGTACCTGCAAAGGGATAAACTAAGGGGGTGAGCTACACAAGCTCAGTGTGAGTTCGAAAACAACAGAAAAACGAATACCAAAGTGTCACAATAAAAAATACATATCTCAATGGCAATCCGATATATGAATAGTCTTCACAAACAAATCAAACGTATCAGTCCTAAAACACCTCGATCTATAAATAATTAGTCTCGCAATCAAACAGACAGACAGAATGAGGAATGCATGCAACCAGAAATAAAAAAAACCCACCCGTCTTGCCAAAACACCTCTCCGTCCCTTGATCACACCCCAAAAGAGCTGTTTAAGCTCATCCAACCAAACACACCACATAGGACCTCGAAAGGCCCATCCAACCTTACACATCATGTATGTGGACTAAGCAACTCAAATGATAATACGCAGCAATGCTGGCATATATGCAGTACAGTGCATTGCGGTAAACCGTTGTACCAATAAGTTACAATTAAACTGCCAGATCAGAATCTGTCCTCGTTCTCTTCACAACCCAAATCAAAAAGATTAATGCAAATGTAAAATGCACACCATTCGTAGACAGACTTACAGAAACAGAATACAAAATCAGAAATACACACATTCAAATGCCCAGAATCAGAATTAGATATAACATAACATCAATTAACACTCAATTGAATCGTTTAATTTGAGCTATGATTGTGAATAACGCACAAGTCCAGGTCGAAACAAAGTCCTGACCACCCTTACTAAGACCTAGCCATGGATCAGAACACACAGAATATAATCAGAACAAAAACAGACGCAGTACAAAAATTGGCGAAATAGGGCCACACGGCCGTGTGGAAGTGCCCAAATCGTGTGGGGGGTCTAGACGCCCATGTGAAAGCCACACACACCAATATGAGCAGCCCGTGTAACTCACTGTCCAAAAGTACTAAAATTAAGTGCAAAGTAGACACAGTCGTGTGGAATCTCACACGCCTGAGTGAAAATTGACAAAATCCCCAAATCGTACCCACAGGGCCATGTGGCCAGGCCGTGTGGCACAAAAAATCCTAATTCCTAATTTCACACGGTCGTGTGGAGTAACACCCCTTACCCATGTCCGATACTGAGACTAGATACGAGGCATTACAATCCTTAACCTTACTTAAGCATGTATAAACGGGCTATAAAATTTCGTTTTGATTTAAAACTTTCTTTTTGCGGTCAAAACCTTAATCTCATGGGCCTACGAGGCCACAAACATACATTCGGATGATTACGAAGTTCAACTGGAAATTTTTACTCTCTTTGAAAATTTTTGTCTAAACAGGGGTCACACGCCTGTGTGACCTGGGACACGCCTGTGTGGGCAGGCCGTGTGGTCTCACACGCCCATGCCCCTAGCCTGTGTACAATTTATTTTGATTACAACCTACAGGGGTTTTTCACACGGCTTGACACACGCCTGTGTTAATGGCCCGTGTCCTTCACACGGCCTTGACACACTCGTGTCTTCTACCCGTGGAGCTCACTGACTATAACGTCATCGACCCTTAATTAGCACACGGCCAAGGCACACGCCCGTGTGGCTAGCCCATGGTCGACACCGACTTAAAACACTAACATACAGGGGACACACGGCCTATTAACACACCCATGTGGGTTGACCGTGTGTCACACACGGCCTAGATACACGCTCGTGTGTCTACCCGTGTGGACACTTAAGGCTATTTTCCAAGCCAATTGCCACCCTGATATCAAAATCATTCATATACTCAATCCAACCACTCAAATA
Source organism: Gossypium australe (assembly GCA_005393395.2). NCBI lineage: Eukaryota > Viridiplantae > Streptophyta > Magnoliopsida > Malvales > Malvaceae > Gossypium > Gossypium australe. The sequence continues at coordinate 78,354,424 of CM016625.1, read as the reverse complement.
CTTCATTAAAAACATGAATAGCAATGCACACCCATCATCAATTAATGTATATACTTAATAAATATTGGCCAATCTCTTTAGCCATATATAGAAAGAATAATAACCATAATAGCCAACACTTTGGCTCCTCTTAGGACTTACATCAAGATGAAATAATTCCTATACATGCCATACTTAATAAAAACAACTTGGCTATACCAAAACAGTGATTGATAGTGTGCTCCGAGCTCTGACGTCAATGATTCACGAGTTAGCTTGGCAAGACTGCAAAGAAAGAAGAAAAGAGGGAGGTAAGCATATAGCTTAGTAAGTTTGCATGAAACTCATACAGCAATATATTAACTCATTATAACTCATTCATTTCAAGTTAAAAACAACATAAAACTCAAGTGCATGGCTTACTTACTTCTCACGAGATACATAATAATAATTTCATACTTGCATTATAATCATGGTACCTGTATCACTTGATCACATAGATTAGTACATTTTGCTTATGCAAAAGTAAACTCAACTTTCATCTTTCTTAATACGAAAAATGCTTTATATTAACCATGTATAACTTAACTTAGTGCATCTTTACTTACTTGACTTTCTTGTTGCCTCTTTCATATTTAGCTCTTTTACCCGTTAAATTTTCCGGAATAATTGAGGTTAGTCAATCTCATCAAACATGTATCTCGATGCCAATTCCATGTCCTAGACATGGTCTTATATGGGATCGCCTCATGATGCCAATGCCATATCCCAGATATGGTCTTACATGGGATCCCTTAACTCGGTGTCGATGCCATGTCCTAGACATGGTCTTACACGAGACATTCCTTATGTGTTCCCTTTGGAAACTTACCATTTCCATGTCTTAACATGGGCTTACGTGGTATCCTTGCCTTATGAATCTTATTAATGCCATGTCTTGACATGGACTTACATGACATCTTTGCCTTATGAATTCACTAATGCCAAGCCTTGGCTTGGACTTACATGGGACCTTTGCCTCATAATAACTTTTCAATGCCATGACTTGTCATGGACTTACAAGATATCCTTGCCTTATGCCGATGCCATGTCTTGACATGGTCTTACACGGGCTTTCCTTATCACATGTTGTGATAATAGTATCCTCATAATTCCAAGACTTCAACCGGGACTTTCTCATACATATTCTCATTTACTTTCTCATCATAATATCAATAATTTTACTTCATAGAAATAATATACATTATACAACATAACAGGTAATTGAATGAGAATACACGTAAAAATTTAATTCATACAAACTTACCTCGGTATTCAAAATGTATGTAGATATGCAATTTAGTCCTCGACTTTGTTCTTGCCTCGGTTTCGATTGGGGCTCCGTATTTCTTGATCTATTATAACAATTTAGCTCATTTTAATCATCACATTAATAAAAGCATTTCGATAAACACACTTTGGAAAAATTACTATTTTGCCCCTAGACTTTGGCAAAATGACCATTTTGCCACTAGGCTCGGAAATTAATTCTAATCACATTTCTACCTTCAACAAGCCTAGGTGAACATTTTAATACTCATATAGTTATCATCAAAACTCACTATTTCACATACTTACTACAAATGTATAACCTTTTTATTAAGGCCCAATTAGGTGTTTTCAAGACAACACCTTTCATAAAAGTTGTTCATCTAACAACTAAGACTCAGTTTCTTCCATAAAAATGCAGCAAATAACAATGATAGCTCTCATGGCAAAACTCTAAACTTTTCACCATATTGCACAATAGTCCCCTTATTTGAAAGCTAAAGCTTTAGGGGTCTCAAAAGTACAACTATTATCAAGAAAAGCTCACTAGAACACTTACTAGGATAGTGGAGAGCTTGTTGAAAATTTTGAGCTTTCAAACCCCTCTTTTTTCTTGCAATTTCAGTGGAAGAAAATGAAGAAGAAAGATGGACATCATCTTTTCTTTATTTTAATATTAAACTCTCAATTTAATCCACCAAACATCACCAACTTTGACCAACTTGGTCAATTCTTGTCCCCTATGGCCGGCCAAGCCTACATTGGGGGTCTAATTGCCTTTTAAAGACCTCCAATTATCAATCTATGGCTATTTGGTACCTTTATCTTATAGAATGGAACTTTCGTGATTTAGTCTTTTTTCGCGATTAAGCAAGAAATCGCTAGAATTAACGTACCAAAATTTTCATGTAACTCTAAAAATCATGCTCTAACACACAAAATAATATGAAAATAATTTTCCCTAACCTCGGATTAGTGATCCCGATATCACTGTTCCGGCTAGCCCCTAAATTGAGTTGTTATATGTGGACTGCTCGTGTGGTCACGAACCCACACCAAAACAGGCTAAAAATCGTGGTTTTGACATCAAAACGACCTCAACACTTGGTAACTCAGAACTATACCAGAATTTACAAAATAGTAAGCAATCCAGTACCCAAAATCAACAGTTTTAGGAACATACAAGAAGTTGTCGAATTCCATAGAATCCAACAGCAATTCGATACCGAAATTGAACAGTTTCAGAACACACACCTTAGAATGTGATAACAAGCACCGAGAACTGCTCGATTCGCTCTACCAAACCATTCAAAAACCTCAATTATACACGCAATTGAACTATTAGAGTTCAATCCAACAACATAAATGAAATCGAAGTAATTCTTCCTTTAATTCCAAAGACAAAACTTACCCAATTTCGTACCCAATCAAACATAACACACAAAGACAATCAGCCAACAACGTCAATACTAAAACCCAGAATTTGTTTGGAGAACAAAAATACGGCGATAATTAATTCGCCAACAATGAAAGAGAGAAAGGTAGAAGAACCAAAAAGAATAGCAAGAACGTGGAAAAAGAGAGGAAACCAAACAAAAAATGGGGAAAGAGAACGTGCAAAAGAATTTTAGAAACAACTCCTTTTTTTCCAAAAATAAAAATACAATAAGATAAATAACATAAATATATATATAACATAAAAAAAACTCAAATAAAATTAATTCCTCAAACTCACATGAGGATTCAAACCAAGAACCCAGAGGTAAACTAACACACATCCAACCACCAAACCAGCAGGTTCATTCTGACATTACAATGTGGAAATCAACCCAATTGCTCAACCTACTCAGTGACCCTAAACACAAATCTCAAAACTTCTAACCCCACATTTCGAGGTGTTACAACTAACCCCTCCTTAAAGAAATTTCGTCCCTGAAATTTCCACTTACAGAACAGACGTATAATCACAAAACTCACCAATACGCTCCTACTGCGCACTCTAAACCCGAACTTTACCATACTATACTTTGACCTTAAAAACTCGCACACATACCCAAACACTTAACCACTAAAGCAGATACATATTCATTCATTACACACAAAACGTTATCCAATGAATAAACATCAATCTCATTCAAATAAATCACACACAAAACCACAACAACCTACAACCATACATGTCTCAATGTCGTCGCGGACACTCCCTAATTCGATGTTCCATGGACCCGTATATGAGACACGCTCCCAACTTCTCCAAATAGTTGCATGAATGACGCTTCTTACAGTGCCCAAAAATCGATACGCTCGCCCCATTACCAGAACCATCAGCATAACCTTCACTAACACCCAACTGCATTCCTATACACTTCGCAGACCAAGGCCCCAACCTCAAAGGACTACGATCCCTTTTCTTCCCACAATCCATACACCTACCTTGACCTAACTCTCTATTCCTCTCTAAACTAACCTCGAAGACTTTCTCTAACACCTCTCTCACCACCCGAGTCAACGCTTCGGTACCAACTTTCAGGTTATCGCTACCCGAAGCTAGCAGAACCACATTGACTTCTGACTCCTGAACAAACACACGTCCCAAAGAAGTAAACGAATCTTTGAGAGTCTCACCAGATTGACCCTCAGGATCTTGCTTACAATCAGAATCCATATCAGTCTTGTGACTAACTTAAAGTATCTATATTTTCAAAAAATGAACACAAATAAATACGAAAATCTATATTTCTAATCTTACAATTTCGAATTTCCACTACGGACCAGCATTGGAGTCTCAGACATTTTATCTCCTAAAAATCAGTGAAACACATATCATTTCAAAATATTGTGGTACGGTTTAACAAAACTTCTTTTTTAAAATGAACACGTGTGCACACGGATACATAAAAACACATGCCGAGTTTTTGCAAACCTGGCTCTAATACCACTAAATGTAACGACCCAAAACCTGACCTAGAAGTTTGGACCGAATTCCGAAAGTTACATTGATCACCAAAGTGATATGAAAATTTTTACAAATGAGTTGTTAAAATCTTATACGAACACAATTATTAAAATCGAACTAAACCGTTTAGCCCTTTTAGGATTCAAAACAAAGAAATCAAGTCATGTCGAAGGCGTTCAGAAGTAAAGTTTTGAGTTTCTAGAATTCAAAACAAAACTATTTACGAAAATCCAAAATTTGATTGTACCACCACAGTCTTTATAGATGTTTACAGTCCTAAACAATTCACAATTTTAAAAAGTTCGAAAAGTCATTTTATTAGTCTGTGTAAAACATATCACTCCGAGACCTTTGGCATGTCAAGTCCAGCTACAGAAAATGAGCGCACCTGCAAAGGGATAAACTAAGGGGGTGAGCTACACGAGCTCAATGTGAGTACGAAAACGACAAAAAAACGAATGCCAAAGTGTCACAATAAAAAATAAATATCTCAACGGCAATTCGATATACGAATAGTCTTCACAAACAAATCAAACGTATCAGTACTGAAACACCTCGATCTATAAATAGTTAGAATCGCAATTAGACAGACAAGTAGAATGAGGAATGAATGCAACAAGTAATAAAAAAACCCACTCGTCTAGCCAAAACACCTCTCCGTCCCCCAATCACACCCCAAAAGAGTTGTTTAAGCTCATCCATCCCAACACACCACATAGGACCTTAAAAGGTCCATCCAACCCTACACACCATGTATGTGAACTAAGCCACTCAGATAATAATACGCAGTAAGGCTGGCGTATATACAGTAGAGTGCATTGAGGTAAACCGCTGTACCAGTAAGTTGCAGTTAAACTGCTAGATCAGAATTATTCTTCCTTCTCTTCACAACCCAACCTAAAATGATTAATGCAAATGCAAAATGTACACCATTCGTAAACAGACTTACAGACACAGAATACAAAATCAGAAATACACACATTCAAATGACTGGAATCAAAATCAGATATAACATAACATCAATTAACACTTAATTGAATCACTTAATTAGATCTATGATAGCGAATAACGCACAAGTTCAGGCCCAAACAAAGTCCTCACCGCCCTTTCTAGGACCTAGCCAAAGGTCGGAACACATAGAATCATAATCAGAACAAAAACAGACACAGTACAAAAATTAGCGAAATAAGGCCATACAGCCGTGTGTCCCAACCGTGTGGAAGTACCCATGTAACACCCCATACCTGAGTCCAAGGCTGAGACCGGATACGAGACATTACTATGCTTGAACTTTCTTAATCATGCACATACGGGCTGTAAAATTTTGTTCCGAATTAAAACTACTCTTTCTTAGTCTAGTCATACATTTCATGGGCCTACGAGGCCTTAAACACATATCTAGAAACTTTCAGAACTTAATCAAAAACTTTTCCTTAAAACAGGGGTCACACGCCCATGTGGCTTGGGACACGCCCGTGTACCCCTAAGACACGCCCATGTCTTCCAACCGTGGTTGACACTGACTATATTCACACGGCCTTGACATGCCCGTGGACTTAGACAGTGGTCGACACTGACTATATTCACACGGCCTGGGGCACACGCCCATGTTCTGACTGTGTGTCAAACACGGCCTAAACAAACGGCCGTGGGATTAGCCCGTAGTCTAATCTAACTTAAAGTACTAAGGTGCAGGGGACGCACGGCCTAGACACACGCCCGTGTGTCTATCCGTGTGGGCACTTGAAGGCTATTTACCAAGCCAATTGCCACCCTGAAATCAAGATCAATCTCATATTCAATCCAACAACTCAAATTACTACATCTTTCATGAACAATACTACATGCTTCATTGATATCGATAAACATACATACTTAGTCAATCTTGTCCAATCACTTAGTCATATACAAAAGAATAATAAACTTGATAGCCCATACTTTTGCCCTTTTTAAGACATATTCTCAAAATGAAATGTTCCTATACATGTCATACTTAATATAAACATCTTGGCTATACCAAAATAGCGATTGATAGTGTGCTCCGAGCTCTGATGACAATGATCCATGAGATTAGCTTGGCGGGACTACATGGAAAGAAAGAATAAAAGACGTAAGCATTTAGCTTAGTAAGTTTGCATATAATTCACATAGCATCACACTTGTTTAACATAAACCATTTGGCATAAACAATGGCATCATAATTTTAGCTATTTAAGCTTACTTACTCTTACTGATTCTTACATATCTCATGATACTTTCTAGTCTCATGCTCGTGAGGTAAACAAGGTACATGTATCACTTGGTCACATATATCAGCATACTTTACTATAATAATCATAATCTCTAATTCATCATTCATAGCATGAAAAATACTCATTTCTAACTTGATAATAGCTTTGATTACTTAATTTTCTTGCTATCTCATTTAAGCTTTACTCATTTGCCCGATGAATTTCTATGAATAACCGAGGATACTAAATCTCATCCCACATATAACTCGATGCCAAAGCCATATCCTAGATATGGTCTTACATGGGATCTCTCATCTTGGTATCGATGCCATGTCTTGACATAGACTTACTCAAAGTCTTCCTTGTGTGTTCCCTTAGGAACTTACCATTGCCATGTCTTGACATGGTCTTATTTGGTATTTTTACTCATGAACTGGTCAATGTCGAGCCTTGGCTTGGACTTACTTGAAATCTTCCTTGTTACTCACCAATACCATGCCTTGGCTTGGACTTACATGGGATCTCTATCTCATGATAGCTTTTTAATGCCAAGACTTGTCTTGGACTTACATGACATCTTTGCTTGGAGACTCACCAATGCCATGCCTTGGCTTGGGCTTACATGGGTCTTCATCTCAAATAACTCTTCAATGCCAAGACTTGTCTTGGACTTACATGATAACTTTTCTTGATTGCTGATGCCATGCCTTGGCTTGGTCTTATACGGACTTTCGTATCTCATGTGGTAGATCAAGTATCCTAAGTAATTCAACTTCGATCGGGACTTTCTCATGCTTAATCTCATTGATTTCTTTATTTAACATAGTATTAAGCATTTCTATGGCAATAATGTACATTATACTAAGCAATCCAATGATAGAAATCATACAAACTTACCTCGATATATAGAATGTATGTAGATATGCAATTTAGTCCTCGACTTTGTTCTTGCCTCGGTTTCGGTCCGGGCTTCATTTTTCTTGATCTATAATAATAGTTTAGATCATTTAATAATCACATTGACTAAATTGACTCTTAACTCATACTTTGGCAAAATTATAATTTTGCCCCTAAACTTTTTCATAATTACACTTTTGCCCCTAGGCTCGTTAAGTGATTTTCATTAAACTTTCTAACTCTTCATGCTCAGACGATTCATTGTCTTAACTATAGAAATAACCAATTCTCACTATTTCTACCATGTATGACAAATTTCATAACTATTACAAACTAGTCATTACTAGCATTTTTCATGAAATTCATTTAGGAAAAGATGTTTATCTAACATCAAACTCTCATAATCTTTCTTAAAACATCATTTTACAAACATGTCATACATGGATAGATTTTTGAACATGCATCTTAGCTCATCTTATAGCTAAAATTAGCTAATTCATAATACGAGGACTCTAAAAATACGAAAAATATTAAAAACGGGGCTAAAATGAACTTACTAGCAAGCTTGAAAAATTGAAGAACCCTAGCTATGGCTTCCTTCAAATTTTCGGCACTTGGGGAAGAAGATGAGAATGATATTTGTCATCTTTTTCCCTTATTAATCATTTAATTAATAAATGACCAAAATGCTCTTCTCTTTACAATTTCACCATTTACTAACTCATATCCATTTTTGTCCAAAAATTATAATTTGAGCAAATTGCTATTTAAGGACTTCTAATTAATATTCTAAAGCTATTTCATATAAAAAGCTTCTAGAAACTCATGTTTTGCAACTGTTGCAATTTAGTCCTAATGGACCATTAAATGGAAATTTTCATAAAATTTCTACATGAAACTTTCATATCATCATGCAAACATCTCAAATACCTTAAAAACTCATTTTACTAACTCAGATTTGTGGTCTCGCACCACTATTCTGGTTAGGCCCTAAATTGGGCTGTTACAGCCCAGGCCATGTGGGGATCTACATGCCCATGTGAAGGCCACACATGCCCCTGTGGAGGGGACACACGCCCGTGTGACTAGCCCGCGTAACTCACTGTCCAAAAGTGCTAAAATTAAGGGCAGAGTAGACACGGTCTTGTGGAAATCTCATATGCATGTGTGAAAATCGACAAAATCCCCAAATCGTACCCACACGGCCGTGCGGCACCAAAAATCACTCAAAAACCCTAATTCCCAATTTCACACAACCGTGTGGACCGCTCGTGTGCTGCACACACCCATGTGGCTACCTGTGTGGTCACGAAACGACACCAAAACAGGCTAAAAATCATGATTTTAACATCAACACGGCCCCAACACCTAGTAACTCAGAACTATACCAGAATTTACAGAATAGCATGCAATCCAATACCCAAAATCAACAGTTTCAGGAACATACAAGAAGTTGTCAAATTCCATAGAATCCAACAGCAATTCGATACCGAAATTGAACAGTTTTAGAACACACCTTAGAATGAGATAACAAGCACCAAGAACTGCTCGATTCGCTCCACCAAACCATTCGAAAACCTCAATTATACACGCAACTGAACTATTAAAATTCAATCCAACAACGTAAACAAAATCGAAGCAATTCTTCCTTTAATTCCAAAAACAAAACTTTCCCAATTTCGCACCCAATCAAACGTAACACACAAGGATAATCAGCAAACAACGTCGATACAAAAATACGGTGGTAATTAATTCACCAACAATGAAAGAGAGAAAGGTAGAAGAACAAAAAATAATAGTAAGAACGTGGAAAAAGAAAGAAAGCCAAAAATAATGGGGAAAGAGAACGTGCAAAAAAAATTTAGAAACAACTTCTTTTTTTTTCAAAAATAAAAATACAATAAAATAAATAACATAAATAAATATATATAAAAAACTTAAAAAAAACAAAATCAAATAAATTATTTCCTCAAACACACATGAGGATTCGAACCCAGAACCCAGAGGTAAACTAACACACATCCAACCACCGAACCAGCAGGCTTATTCTAACATTAAAACGCAGGAACCAATCCAATTGCTTAACCTACTCACTGACCCTAAACACAAATCTCAAAACTTCTAACCCCAAAATTCGGGGTGTTACAAATTATGTGGCCATTATTGACAATTATGTGGTGGCTTGTCCACGATGTGCTATGTGACTGTTCATTGGTATCTATGTGGTGGCTTGCCCACAAACTGGTGTGTTATTGGATGGACGAGTTCTGGGGAACTCGATATTGGTGTGTAGCAGAGATGGGTAGGAAATCTTATAATTGTGCATTGTGCATAAGCATGTCATGTTTTGGTTTAATAAATGCGATAATATGTGAATTCTGTGAAAGATGCTTTGTGATATTTTGATGTGTTATGTTATGTGTTAAAATAAGTGTTTGTATTGATCTCGCACTGAGTCTTTTAAAGTTCACCCCTGATTTTCGTTTGTCTCAGGTAATCCTCGTACTTAAGGCTCATATTTGGATCTTCAGAGAGGCTCTCGATATAATATGTTTTCGTGGTTATGGACTTTGGAAATGGTTTGGTGTTTTTATGAACTTTTTGAACTTCTTTTGGACTTTTACTATAGACTTTAATTTGGGTTTGTTTAAATGGTTTTGGGGCTTTAAATTTTATATTATAAACTATGGTATTGGACATTATTTTGATATAATTAGGTTTTATGCATGAATTATTTTTATGTGATTTCTAAACAATCAAAGAAATGTTTTAGTGATTATTAGTCACTGCAAATATTTGTTTTAAAAACTAAGTTACATTTTAAATAATTTTTAAATATAAAGAAACACATAACTCTATAACGACAAGTACAAAATGTTTTACAAAATCAAATGTTTTCAAATGGTAAGTGAATTTTCTTTTTGAAAAAATCATTTTAGCCATCTTCAAGGCCCATGTAATCGCTCAGATTGGACCATAGCATCTAGACCCAGTTTTAGGGGTTACAGTTGTTAAATGTTTATTCCTAAAACAAAATGATTAATGCTTTGTACTAATTAATCATTCTTTGGAGCATATAATACCTTATGATCTTATTGGCAAAGAATATAAGTTTACAATATTTTCGGAATTATTTCTTATACATTCATTCCTTGAATTGAATGTTTACAATAAATATAATAAATTCTATGATCACTTTTGATCATTGAACTCAATTTGGCTATTTGAAAATTTCGACATATTCCCTGAAGTGAATATTGTATACACTTTTATAAAAATTATATTTCTTTTGTTGAAATAATGACACTGTGGACCTCTCATTGGTTTAGACATTTCTAGCAGTTGATGTGTCTAAAACTAACTATGATCACAATAAAGGCAAGCGCACATATCGTTCAATAGTATAGTTATGGTAAGACCGGTAATATCGTATCCACAAGGACCAAGAGTACTAGTAATTACTATCTTTTTATTATCTAGCCTAAGAATTGGAGTGATTTCTTTTTAAACTAAATTAATTAAAAGCACGAAAAAGAATGAATTAGGAAAATACTTTTAGACAACTTATATGATAAAGGCAATACCCAAGGAAGAATCCACCTAGACTTCACTTATTACCTTTGATTCATATGATTTATTCACTTAACTTAATCCGTAGAAATCCTTGATTTATGTTAATATCTCTTTCAAGACTAAAAACAACTGACTCTAGGTTGATTAATTGAAATCTCTTTCTAATTAAAACCCCTATTGTCGCATTAACTCCATCTATGGATTCCCTTATTAGATTTGACTCTAATCAGGCAGATTTTTGTAGCCCTATTTCTAGGGTTGCAATCAACTCCGCTTAATTGTGTTGATCTACTCTTAAACAGGGACTTTTGCTCCACTAAATCAACTCCCTAAGCTCTCCTAAGTGTAAAACATGAAATTAAAGGATTAGGAGCATCGAATTCATTAAATCTAATGAAAATTCATCCAAAAATAAGTCAAGCATGGGGTTAAAATATGTGTAAATTATGGTTTATCAGAAGCAAATGTCATAATATTACTTATATGTGGATACTAGATAAAATGAATGACAATGAAATTATCAATTATCATAACTTATATTGACATTATAATTTTACTAATTGTGAAAAAGTATAAGGCTAAAAAAATGGGGGATGATGTTAATAAATATTATGATATATGAATGCATTGTGTACATGCCTGTAGCATGTCCAAAACATTAAATTTTGCAAAGTCTTATAAAGAAAAAGAGATGTTCCGTAATGCATGATAATAAAATTTGAATTGAAATTATGTTATAAGAGGTGGAGATTAGAAAATTTTAATTTTAAATCTCTATAGTTGTAGCTTTAATATCTTATTGTGACCTTATAATATTTTGTATTTTATTGTGTTATGGCATATAAAACAACTGGCATATAAAACAATTTATCTAACTACATGCTTCTTAACGTGATTGATTAGTGACATGAACTTATTCTTTGCTATGTTTAACATATGTTTTATTTATACTTATTATTTATATAAAAATATATTTTCTTTTATATCAATAAATAAAATTTTTTTAAGATCTGAAATTTTTATCATCCATGTTGAAAAGAATTGCAAAACTGCATATTTTTAAAAAAAATAAATTACACATTTACTAATGTTATATGATAAAATAATATTTTATTACATGCTCCTGAAGAACTAATTAATACTGCATTAGATTGTCAAAGCTCTAGAAGAGCTAATTTTGCACCTCCTTATGATGCAAAATTTTGTAAAACATATAATTATTATTTTTAGATCAAAAAGATATATGCTGAAGGTAATCTTTATGTGATTTAAATTAAAATCATGGATAGAAATGACATGAGATACGTGTTTTTATATGATAAATATTCCCCGAAGGAATACATTACACATATATGATTGACATATGAGATAATGAAAAGAAGTTCATAGTGTTGGTATGAACGGTTAGACCATCCTGAGTCAATGATGATGCAAAACAATTTGATGAAAATTTATATGATCTTATTGAAGAATTAGAAGTTGTATTTTAATAATTTTCATAAATTGTAACAGCCCAAACCCGACCCAAACACCATGACCGGATCTGGTATGTCACTAAGAAAATTTTGGAAAACATGTCGTATTTTCAGAAAATATTTTTCTAAAGTTTATCCTTTTATTCGAAAAAAATAAATAGTTGATAGTTTAAATAAAATATGCCTTTATGAATTAAAAACCCAAATTTAAATACATGCATTAGTTCAATAAGAATTTAAATAACTAAAAGTAATTAAAGCCCAAAATAAAACAAAATATAAACTAGTGGCCCATGGCCTTATTACAACGAGACTTAAAATCCATTAATTAAAAATATAAAATAATAACTTGAGTCTTTTTGCTGGATCCAGATGTTCTTTTGCATGGCCACCTTGCGCTCCTCTCCAGCCCGGTCTAATGCACTAAGTGCTACCTGAAATATTAATTAATTGGTTGAGTCACGAGACTCAGTGTGCAACCCTCATGCACCATTAGATGTGGGCCTTAGCCCCATAAAACAAAATAAACAGTTTAATATACATAATAAAAATTAATATGCTAGCCCAACCCAAATCCTAGGTTTCCATCCGCTACACGCCCCCGTACCAGCCATTCACACCATTGGGGATTTCTACAATCAACCCACACCGCTACACGCCTTGATGGCAGTCTTGCTGCTCATCATCAGATCATGGCCGTAGCCACTACAACAGATCACAGCAAAAGCCGCTACAACAGATCACGGTAAAAACCGCTACAACAGATCACGGTAAAAACCGCTACAACAGATCACGGTAAAAACCGCTACAACGTATAACTTCCTCCTTTCATCAACCCAACCCATGCAATCACAAAAAATCAATATACTTATATCATTTAATCAGAACATTCACTAACCTGGTGATTTGCTTTTACCCTCTTTGGGTTTCCATCATTAAGCCAGAATTTCGGCATTTATCAAGACATATAAAACTTATAATCATATATTTATCAAACAGATCTAGATGGTGTGGAGAATTACACACCTGATTAATGTAGATACCCTTGCTAAACCGATCTACGCTTTGCTTCAAAAAGCCGGAAAGATGTGAAAATAGGCCTCTCCTATATTCGGCCATAGTTAGTATTCTACCCGATTTTATATATATGAATAAACAAATCCTCTTACCTTGAAATCCCGAATGTAACACGATTCTATAACTTAGAGATCTATGAGTTTCGGCTTCTAGGAAAAATCCCTGAAAGATGATCTATCGCGCTTTCGGCTTTTGAAAGAACTAAAAATTGAAAAGATGGCTAAGGGAGATTCGGCCAATGAATATTAAGGAGAAGAATAGGTGTAGTTTTGGCTTTTGAATCAAAGTGAAGATGAGGGAATAGGCTTAGAGATTTCGGCTTTTGCAGAGAATGAAGAAGAAGATGGAACTTTAGGAGTTTTCGGCTTTTACTCAGAGAAGAAGAGAAAAGAATGAGAGAAAAACCCCGAATGCCGAAATTGAAGAGATATTCCCCCTATTTATAGAAATTTCAGCACTTACCTAACCTTGCAGATAAATCCTATCTTTTCTCCTTTATCTTAATCTATTGGCTCATCTAAAAGAGACTTAATTATCTCTAACTCCTCCCTCCTTTATCAGCATATTATCCACATATTTTAAACATTAAAATCCCTAAATTTTAGCCTTTATCTGCTTATTTTCCTCATAAAATAAATCCCTAAATAATAGCCTTTATCTACTTATTATCCACATATTTTAAACATTAAAACCCCTAAATTTTAGCCTTGTTGCCATCCACTCCACCTAATCCTAATGCCCAAAATTTAGCTAACTTAAATTAAAAGAATTGGGCTCCATGAAACTTAAATTTGGACCCCTTACTCCCTTGTGTGGCGTCACCTCCTAAGATTGGGCCACAAGCCCACTTTGGTATTTTAAACGTAGATACTACCTTTTAAACCCCTATAATGCCCAAACAGAAAATTTTAATCAAGGCCTCTACCTAAGCCTGAGCCCAATTTGGACCCCTAACACTTAAATTAACACATTAAACATATCCTACCTATTAAACGCATAGGCCCAAAAATTCAGGATGTTACATAAATACTAGTTCTTTTGACAATATAATGAACTAACACCAGCTAAAGTAAGAGATCGATTGTAGTTTTGGATGATAACCAAATAATATATGAGCTCATGTATCACATGTGTGCAACCTGAAGCTTGAAATATTATTTCTTGAAATAATTTGATTGTGCACAATCTATATTGTAACACCCCAAACCCGGCCCATGCGTTATGACCGAATCTGACATGTTACATGAAGAAAACATGTTAAATCCTGATGATTCGTACTAAAATAGGTGCTATTTGGTTATGTATAGGAAAACAAGTTTGGATGTAAATATTTGATAAAATACAACTATTTTCGAGAGGTTGATTGATGAGTCGAAAATCGAGGTAGTGAACTTTAAAACCGTGATTTTTGAAAATGTCGTTGATAATTTGAAAGAAAGTCCGAATTAAATCATTTGTAAAAGTTTGTTATAAAATCCATTTATTAATCAATTTTGGAAAACCGTTGGTTATGCTTTTAGAAAATCCCCATTTAAAAATAATTTAAGCAAAATAATAAATACGTCAAACATAATGCAAAAATAAAATATTCCAGAGGCCTTATTACAACTAAAAAAAACCCAAAATGGTAAAAGTAATAAAGTAAACGTAAATAGAAATCTAAAGTTCAAAGACACCATTTCTGAAGTATGGCCTCCACCGAGTCATCCATGGCCCAAGTCCACATCACTGAGCATTACCTGCAAAGGGTTAAGGAAAAGGGGTGAGTTACTAGAACTCAGTGTATAATCCCCTTACCGTCATCCACTGGACCTAAATCCATTTAGCAATAACTTGGGCCTAAGCCCATTTACATAATAGTATTTAAAAATGACATGCATGCAGCCCAACCCATCCATCCATCACACCCCCGACCAGCCAATCACACCTATGGGGATCAAGTCAACCCACCCCGCCGCTCACACCAAATTGTAGCCGAGCTGCTATATTATTATGGCCAAGCCACCGAAATCATAAGTAAACATAATAAGGAACATTTTGTGGCAATGCCACCAGGCTACATTGCTCTTCAACATTTTCCTAACCCATGCAATATGTAACATACAACATACATATTAAAACATAATATCCACATATATGAACAATAATCATTAATCCAGTAATCTAATACGGGGAATCAGCCCATTAAAGAACTCTGTAATTCGGCCCACTAAGGCATTCTAACAATTCGGCCCATAGGGGCATTTTGGTAAATCGGCCCATAGGGGCATTTTCGTAATTCAACACTTTAAAGGCATTTAAGCAATTCGGCCCGTTAAGGAATTTTGTTAAAAAAAATGACCCATTGAGGGTATTTTCATAATTTTACACTTTAACACTGATTTTGACAATTCTTAGTAGTAACGATGTTTAAGCTAATCTTTCGATTCATACCATATTACCGTTATTAAGTTCTTAAGCAACATCGATCGATTTTTCTAGCATGATGATAAATCACAGTTTTTACGGAATTTCGGTGTGAGATTACACACCTGATTACGGTAAGTATTAAACCCTCTTATTCATCGGCACCTATGACAACATAATACTCGATTAACTAACATAAGAGGTTTTTCTTAATCCAAATCTAAATCAACGATCTAAAATACTTACTCTCAATATCGTGAACGGCCACGATTTGTTTATTCTCACCGCACGATGGTCCACAACCCGGTGGAAAATCCCGAACCACCGATACCGCCCTTCGTTTGAACTTAGGAGTAAGAATAGTAAATCCACTCTTTTTGTGTTCTCCAATCGCTTTTCCTTTCAAATCGGTTTCACTTGCCTCCATAGGAAAAATCTCAGTTAGATAACTACTATGAGAGAAAGTAGTTGTTTTAGTGATAGGAGTAGGCTTACCACTATTTCCGAATGATCCACGAGTGAAAAAGAACGAGCGATTTAGACCCTATAATAACCGTTTAGTCCAAACTATTATTCTGTTTAGCAAACTAATCGAATAATGAGCGATATCTAATAATCCATAAAGAAACTCCTTACCTTAACGTTATTGAATCTGATTTCCACCGATTGACTTAAGGCTAGAATTGAATCGGCTAGGATGATATTCGACCACCCACTTAGAACACTACGAAAAAGAAGATGATTAAGATGTGAAGAAGAAACACCATTTCGGTTTAGAAACAAGATACACAATCGAATAGTGATAGACACTCATTTGGCTAGAAAGAAAAGAAAAAAATGAAAAGAGAAAAAAGAAACCACTTACCAATTTGATCGAAGAAGAGGGTGTCAACACAAATGAGAAAGAAATTGTGAATGAGAGATTAAGGTTGAAAGGTTCGGCTATGAGAATATGGATTAAAGAAGAAGAAAGAAAGGTTGAAGAATTTGTGAAAAAGAAAAGAAAAGATGAAGAATGAGTGCTAACTAGATTCGGCTATCAAAGGGAAAATGAGCAAAAATAAATTGAACACAATGGCTAGATGGTTTCGGCAAAACAAAGGAAAAAGATGCTCACTTTTGGCTTAGGAGTTTCGGCAATGAGGGAAGAAATTGGAGAAAGAGAACACCAAAAATGCTAAAAGAAACAAGCCATACAAGCACCAAAATTTGCCAAAAGACTAATGCAAAAATTCGGCTACCAAGACCCCTCCCAAAACCGTGTATCTTTTTACCAAAAGGATCAAAATTGACTAAAAACTCTTTCCAAAACATCTTCCACATTATAGGCCAACATGTTCCCTTCTCTTTCCTTTTCTTTCATTTCTTTCCTTCTTTTTCCCTTATCTTCCTCCTTACCATATTCCTTAGCCTCCTTTCCATCAATAAAAAGTCTCCCTTACCATAAATAGGACCACGGCCGACACTTGGGATAGGAGTACAAAAATAAATCCAAAATTTGCAAAAGATGGGATTTGAACCCCTTCCTTCCATGCTCTCTACTTGACGCCATAACCTCCTTGCCATATGCTCATTTATGCTAGCAAAATACGCACTTATTTCCTTAAGCCTTGATGCCACTTACCTTCTCTCCTTAAAGTGCTTAAACACAAAAATTTTGCTAAGGCCCAACTCAACCCCGAGCCTTATTAGGACCTTAAAACATACACAATTAATATTTTTTAACTAGCCTATCGCATGGTATAATGCAACACATAAAATTCTGAATTTCAAGATGTTACATAAATAGTATGCAATTTGTGCTAATAACGCCTATATCCCAAGCTTGATTTTCGTAGTTTTATCTAGGATAATATTTGTAACAGTCCAGTTTATACCCTAGTCAGGACAGTGGTTTTGGGACCACAAATCCGAGTTTGAATAATATTTTAATATTATTTTCTATGCCTATGATATATGATTAAGCATGTGTTAAATTTCCGTAAGCTAATTTGTCTATTCGTGTGTTTAATTTGAGCAAAGGATTAAATTGCATTGAATGCAAAACTAGCATGCTTCATGAAAATATACCTATTTGCCATGTCTTTATAAGTATGAAGGATTTATATGGAAAATTAGCCATTACTTTAGATAGTGGACGGTTATGGTCCATAATAACCTTGAGAAATATGTTTTATAACTTTATTATTATAAGTTAAAATTGGAAATTGGTTATTAAAGAATTTATAATAAAATATGAACATGAAATGTAGCTATTTTCTACTCATCTTTCACCGAAAATAAGAGAAAGAAGAAAGGGCTAAGTTCTTTTGATTTTCGGCAACAATTAAGCAAAATTAAGGTATGTGTTGAGTATGATTTTTGATTTTTTTTTTTTTATGTTTTTAAGATTGTTGCTTAGTCTACTATCAAACCCATGTTACAATTTGAAGAATTGATGATATTTGTGAGTTGTGCCATAGATGAATTAATGAGCTTTATGATGAGTTTAGTTGTTAATTGGAAGATATGTGTTAGATGAACATATTTTGTTCTTGAAATTTTGATGAATTTAGCTAATTAGGGTTAAATTATGAAAATAGCAATTTGAAGGACTAAATTGCAAATGTGATGGAAAATATGGGCTTGTATGATATACCTAAGCATTCGGCTAAACATGAGTATGTGATGATTTTGTGTATTTAATGTTTTGAGAAAAATGGACTAAATTGATAAAATGTGCAAATGTGAGGGTTAAGTTGCAAATAACCCTAAGTGTGTGATTTTGGATTGAAATGAATATACTGGTAAATAAAAGGGTTAAATTTGAATATGTTTAGATTAGGAACCGAGGAAAAAAGACTTAAACCGCGAGAAAGCGAAAGTAACCGAGTAGCCGTTTCCATTTCTGTTAAGTCAAATCCGAGGTAAGTCAATATACAAATAAACGTATTTGTATTGAATTATGTATGTTTATGTGACTAATGCTAAGGATGAATGCTTATGAGATGTTGTATACATGAATTTCAAGATAAGTTCGACTTAGTGATAATGTCCGAGAAGTCCCGTACGAACCTAGGAATAGATAGGATTAGCTATGTCATGACATAGGTACCTGTTCTGATATATCATGTAAGACCACGTCTGGGACGTTGGCATCGATACGAGATTTACGTGTAAAACCATGTCTGGGACGTTAGCATCGATATGAGATTTACGTATAAGACCATGTTTGGGACATTGGCATCGTAATGATTCGTGTAAGACCCTGTCTGGGACAGTGGCATCGATATTTGAGTACATGTAAGACCTCATCTGGGATGATGGCATTGTACGATTATTCCGAGCTTTCTGAATATCCTATTAGGTTCCAAACGGTTCAACGAGCAAGTCTATGGCACGAAATGTGATGTGAATGATAAATCCGTTTTAGGTACGTTAATAAGTACACAAAGTGTGTATGGAAGGTAAGTATCTATACGAACTTACTAGAATGGATATGTACTATGAAATGATGAGATGATATGTGAAATTATGCTAGATGATGAGCTTTATGCATATGTGGTAATGAGTTGAAGTATGTGATAAATTATGGCCAAACAATTGAGCCAAACTCTATGTGAAATGTATATGCTATGAGAACCATTATTGTTATTGTATAAATATGCTATGTACATTTTAAGTTAAGTTTATTTGTATATGGCTTACTAAGCTTTTGGAAAGCTTACTCTGTGTGCATTTTCTCTGTCTTATAGATCGTCAAAGCTACTGAAGGCTCGGGGACCGTCGAGGATCGTCATCACACTACTCAACTTGTTTTGGTACATTTTGGAAATGTGTATAGCTAAGTATGGCATGTATAGGCTAGTTATTTGTATGGGAATGAGATGCGAACTTAGCCATGTGAATTGGCTAGTTATGTGTTGGCTATATGCTTTAATGAATATGATATGTGATGTATGTTTTGGTATAGTTTGATAGTGTATGAAGTGGTTAAGTTTTAAGGTAAGTATTTGATGAATTATGCTTGTGTTTGCATGAGTTTTAGTCTGGTAAATTGGCTTGGTTGAAATTGGATTTTAGATCTAGTTATAGGATGGTTATTTTGGTACATTTTTGGTTGCCAAAAGTGCACGAGTTGAATTGGTTGTTTGCTTGTAGGTATGACCCTGATGTGGGTGGCATATTGGCCTTGCTAATAGCCTATTTTGCCACACGGTTGTGGCACACGTGCATGCCTATTGACCGTGGGACTAAGTCAGTAGCTGATTAAGAGTACGCGGCCTTGGCACACGGACGTGCCTGGTAGCTGTGTGGTTTAGTAAGGATCGACCACGGCCAAAGTGCAAGGGCGTGCTTGGTGGCCGTGGAGCCAAGTCAGAATTGACCACAGCCAAGGTACACGGGCGTGTTTGGTGGCCGTGGAGTAAAGTCAGATTCAACTACGGGGAAGAGACACGGGTGTGTCTGGTGCCCGTGGAAGGCACACGGCCTGCCCACACGGGCGTGTGTCCTGCATAACTTAGAAAAATTTTAAATTTCCGAGAATTTCCGTAAGTGTTTCCCCTAGTCCCGGCTCTACTCTGAAGTATGATTAAGGTCTCATTGACCTATTTAAGGGACACTATGATTGCGATTGATGAATGGTTGTATGAAATTTCTGTAAATGTTTCTGATCTGTCCGGTAATACCTTTAACCCTAATCCGGCAACGGACTCGGGTTAGGGGTGTTACAATATTAAGTTGTCTATGCCTATAGATGTTATACTTAATGGTTAGCAAAACTATGCCTCCATTTGATTGCTTAACCATTAATATAAGAATAGCTTTACAATAAGCATGTATTATTTGCATCAAGGCCAACATGTAAGAAATATTTGTCTAATGAGAATTGATTTTGATTCATAAACTAATAGATTTCATCTAAGAATATTTGAATGTGCAATATCTATTTTATGTTCCACCATAATGCACTAAGATGGATCATCAAGTATGAAGTTGATAAATTTTAGAATTTTCATTAGATTTGAAAAAATTGAAGGGAGATATATTTATAATTTTGAAAAAGTATTGTCATGTTACAAATTTTCTTAGTATTAAGGGAAGACAAATTGGTTAAATAATTATGTCATTATTTTTTTTATCCTCACTAATATTATGTGCCAAAGTTTGAATGATAAGATTATTTGCCAGACATGTTTACTGATGACATTTAGAGATTGCATATACTAGTTGATACATATACCAGCTAAAATACTCTAAATAATTATGTCCCAGCAAGACAATGTGATAAAAATAAGTCTTAGGCATGCTAGAAGCATGACAAACTAGTTGATTCCATACAATGAAAAATTATTGAAAGAAAAGAAAAAGAAATTAAAATGGTCATATGCTAGAGGAGGCGGGTACTCATGAAGGGACCCAAGGCATAACTTGGGATAAAACCCCAGAAGAAGTTCAGATACATGAAATTATAAATATAACGAGATATCCCAACCTGTTATGTCATAACTAAATGTAATGGAGCTGGCAAAAAGGAAATAGTTGTCGACAATGATAATATAAAGAGAATACTTCAATATTATGGAGAAATGAAGATTTTGAATAAAAATATATTTGAAAGCATTGAGATGAGAACAAGTTATCAAAAATAAATAAACGCTTCTATTATAACTTATGAAATATATCTTGGACAAGAAGTCCAAACACCCGGAAGGTGTAAAGCCAATGGGAGTATATGTTAGCATAATAGTGAAAAAAAATACAAGTCATAATATATAGAATTAATTTGTAATAAGAATGTCCACAAGACACTTGGTTTTGGTTATGAAATATGATTAATTTGTGGTAAATGTAAAAACCAAATAAAGTTATTTATTTACGTCTAATGAATTTGTATTCAACTGATATAAATGATTTGATAATATTGATGCATGAAGCACAAAACTTGAGTTTCATGAGAAAATCATTGGAGTTTCTGACGAATTTCCAAGAGAAATACTTATTCAATAGATAAACTCTATAATGAAAGTATATCTAAAAATGAAAATTTGTCACGACATGAAAATCAAGTGTTCAATAAGGACAAATTGTTACACAATGATATTATAAAGAATTGCTATTGAGTATCCAATAGTGTTTATATAATCAAAATTAATCAGGCTAATTTTTCTTGTATATTGGAGATATTGAAAAGGTATACAAATGGTCAAATAATAATGTTACAAAACGATGAACCTGAAGTGCCATTTCTTTATGTGTTCAATGCACTCATTGTATTAGTAATAGTGAATGATACAATATATCATGCTTTATAAAATTGTTGGTGACATTTAAAGCATAAGAATACAATTGAATTTTATTGTTATATTGATACGCATCAACAAAATTTGTTGTATATGTTAATGATTTATTATTGATAAATAATATTGAATGACTCAATATTGAGTTATAAAATAATGTTCAAATAAGGGGAGCAAAATATGCATTATTGTAACACCCCTCACCCAATGCATAGAATAATCAAGAATTTAATTAGGCACTTCCTATCGCTACACTTGAGAAGTTAATTTTCAACATTGTATTGTGTTGTTTCAAAGATCTTAAGTGATGCTTACTTGAGAGGGAGTAAATTCGCATTATATTTTTTCTTTTAAGGTTGTGACAAATTGTGTATTAAAAGAAAAGATTATGTACTCTTTTTTCCCTTTACACTATATTTTTGTCCTATAGGGTTTTTTTGGCATATTCTTTATATAATAAATATCCAAGTGGGAATGTTATGAATCTTATTAAGTAGATATTCAAACTTTCATCTTCTTTTTAACTCTTCACTAACTCTTCAACTTTCATCTTCTTATATTATGTATTAGAAGATGAGGTCTAATATATATATATAGGAATATACTAATAATAAGAAAAAATAATTTTTTATAACAGGTAAACAATTGTAAAACTATTTATAAAAATAATATATTAAAATAATAAATTTGTAAAACAATAAATAAAGAATGGTAGCCGCCCTGACTATAAGCGATAGCGGATTTTAATGTGTATGTATATTTTCTTTCTCACTCTTTTCAGCTGCTGTCCAGGTCTTCAGCCCTCTCTCTAAAAAGAGCTCCAAAAAGTAAAGTAATTAAAAAGTGTCATTTTCTAGTTTTCTAACTCAACTGAGCAGCTCCAGTAATCAGGTGCGGGGCAGAGGTACACTTCGGGTGGGTTGAGATAGTATTCTACTTTGGGAAAAAAAGTTTCAAAATGTGGAGATCTGAGTGAAGAAGAAAGCTAGGGTTTTGTTTTGCTTTGGAAACTTTGGATGATTTTGAATGTGAAAAGAAGCAAGATCTGAGCTTCATGAACCCCTTCTGAGTAAAAGGTTGTTCCCCGTATTTTTTGGATGTTGATTTTAACTTAAGTTGAGAGGAGTCTGGTGGAGAAAGGGGGTGGGGGTGGGTAAGTTCTCTTTTTCCTTAGAAGTTATGGCTGTTGCACGACCCCTGAATATACTTTAATAACAAGGGCTAGGTGTATTTTCCATTTCAACCGCACTTTTCTTCGGTTTTCTTTAGAGAACAAACAACTTTTCTTTTTTAAATATTGGAAGAATGAGACTCTCTTCATCAGGGTTTAATCAGCAAACTGAGGAAGGTAACTGTTTTTAGCTTTTAAAAAAAAAAATTCTTTTAGCATTTTTCTTGAAGTATAAAGCTGCGCTAAGTTATAATTTTTTCGAAATTATAAAGTAGTGAAAGATTTTTGTACAGGGGAGAAGAAATGTTTGAATTCTGAACTTTGGCATGCATGTGCGGGTCCTCTGGTGTCCCTGCCGCCTGTTGGAAGCCGTGTTGTGTATTTTCCCCAAGGTCATAGTGAACAGGTAACTATACCTGCCTTATTTCTCATGCTTTCTTTTTAGATTTGATTCTGTTTCTCCATTTCTGCTCAAGAAAACAGTTCAATAAGCTTAAGTTTTAGGGAGAACTTAGAATTTTAAGATGCTATGTAAGGATGTCGGAACTTTTTTGGCTACATGTAGTAATAGAACTTCCTTGAACCAGCCATTTCAGTACGCTGAATATCTTCATTATAGTCTACTTGTTGATGCATGAAGTGGTGAGTGAACTGCTGAAGCTCCTAAAAGATTAGAGCACTCTATGAGGAACTGTATGCTTCGTTTCTAATATTTCTGCGAGCTTTTGGTGTTTATGGCTCCCTCTGCAGGTTGCTGCTTCAACCAACAAGGAAGTAGATGCTCACATACCAAACTATCCGAGCTTACCCCCTCAGCTTATCTGTCAGCTTCACAATGTGACCATGCATGTAAGTTAAATGCTCAGTTAACCACTTTCTGTTTATGGAATGTTTAGTTGGTTGCTTACAAAGGCATTTATTCAAATACAGGCAGATGTAGAAACAGATGAAGTGTATGCTCAAATGACCTTGCAGCCACTGAGCCCGGTATGGGAACTTGACCTTGTTTCAAGGTTTTGTGCTTGATAGTCTTTTAATTTGGCACTTCTTGACTTGAAAGCATTATTGTAGCAAGAGCAAAAGAATGTGTTCCTCCTGCCTGCTGAACTGGGTACCCCCAGTAAACAACCAACCAATTATTTTTGCAAAACACTGACGGCAAGTGACACAAGCACTCATGGAGGATTTTCTGTGCCTCGTCGGGCTGCTGAAAAAGTCTTTCCTCCTCTTGTATGTTTTAGTAGGTTACAAGCAATTCAGTTCACTAGCATCTGGTTTTAATTGAATTAGTTTGAGTCATTATCTTTCTTTCTCTCCCTTTTAATTCTGTTGTGCCTTCAGGATTACTCCCTGCAACCTCCAGCTCAAGAGTTAGTTGCCAGGGATCTTCATGAAAATGAATGGAAATTTAGGCATGTATTTCGCGGTGAGTGATTGAAACAACTTTGTTCAATGCTGTGTTCCACAATAATTTTAAGAGAAATTTCAAATTATCATGATTTTATAGTATTATTTGTCATTACGCTTCAGTTAGTGTTGTATTTTGCCTGTACCCAGTTCATCTACTCTTGAATAAGTTGTTGGTTTCATTTTGAAGGCGCTGTAACATTTCTTTAACCTTGGGTCTTTAATGTGATTGTTTCTGAAAGTTATTGTTAGAAATAGGCTTTTTCTATTATATTTTCTCACAAGGAATTACACTAATATTTATATACATAGTGAGCCTAACTTTAGGAAACTCTATACTAGGAAACAAACTAATTCTAGGGATGCTGTCCCTTAAAACACAGCCTTAAAGTTAGGGATAGCAATCAATAAAATATTTACAGAATCCTATCTGATACACTCAAGATTCCTTATTAGGAAACTGTAATCTGACACTCCCCCTCAAGCTGGGAAGTGGATATCATCCATTCTCAGCTTGCTTACTAGTTTCTGAAAGGTCTTTCCAGATAATCCTTTGGTAAGGATATCTGCCAGTTGACCGTCAGTGGACACATATGGAGTGCAAATTAAGCCACTGTCAAGTTTCTCCTTTATAAAATGTCTGTCAACCTCAATGTGCTTCGTACGATCATGTTGTACTGGATTATGTGCAATATTGATAGCAGACTTATTATCACAATACAACTTCATTGGACATTCCCACTTGATCTTCAAATCTTCCAAAATAATTTTTAGCCATAATAATTCACAAATTCCAAGGACCATCGCTCTAAATTCAGCTTCTGCACTAGATCTAGCCATAACATTCTGTTTTTTACTCCTCCAAGTTACAAGGTTGCCTCCTAGAAAAGTGCAATAGCCCGAGGTTGATCTTTTATCAACCATAGATCCTGCATAATCTGCATCAGTATAGGCTTATTCTCCCCTTTCTTAAATAGGATTCCTTTGCCTGGAGTGCCTTTTAAGTACTGTAGAATCTGATACACAGCTCGAAGATGTGATTCTTTGGGATTGTGCATGAACTGACTTACAACACCAACTGCATAGGCAATATCCGGTCTAGTATGTGACAAGTAAATGAGCTTCCCCACAAGTCTTTGATATGAACCTTTATCAACTGCTGCATCTTCTAGTGCATCTCCAAGTTCATGGTTCACCTCTATGGGTGTCTCTGCTGGTTTACATCCCAACTTGCCTGTCTCTGTCAACAAATTAATTATGTATTTTTGCTGAGATATGAAGATTCCTTCCCGAGAGTGTGCTACTTCAATACCAAGGATATTTTAACTTACCAAGCTCTTTGACCTCAAATTCTTTTACTAGGCATTTCTTTAAATTTTCCATTCCTTCCAGATCATCACCAGTCACTATAATGTCATCTACAGAGACTAATACAGCGGTCATCCACAAGGAGTTACACTAATATTTATATACACAGTGAGCCTAACTTTAGGAAACTCTATACTAGGAAACAAACTAATTCTAGGGATGCTGTCCCTTAAAACACAGCCTTAAAGTTAGGGATAGCAATCAATAAAATATTTGCAGAATCCT
Organism: Gossypium australe; assembly: GCA_005393395.2. Lineage (NCBI taxonomy): Eukaryota > Viridiplantae > Streptophyta > Magnoliopsida > Malvales > Malvaceae > Gossypium > Gossypium australe. Next base: position 78,328,070 of record CM016625.1, on the reverse strand, counting down.
ATCTGATACACTCAAGATTCCTTATTAGGAAACTGTAATCTGACAGTTATGAAGATGACCTCAGATATATCCTTGCTATATTCTGCATCAGCTATTGGTTTGATTATATTGGGGCTAAGAATCTCTGATGCTGAGGTTCAGATCATTTTTTAGAGCATGGCTAATATGCGAATCTTACAAAAAGAAGTTAGTTATTTACAATGGATGAAAAATAATATACTGAAATAGGAATTTTTTTTAATAAGATATTAGAGTTAATGCTTCTTGTCAACAACAATAAAAGAACCTTTCTTGTTGTTTGCTTCCTTTGATGGATGATGTATGCTGTTTTGTGAGTTTCGCTGCATCAAAATGCCCATTTGTTTGGTAATTGTTTATTGTTTCTCACCTTGCAAATGGTCAGAGTTTCTAGGTCATCTCTGAAATTTTGGTTGATGTTGGTGTGGGCAAATTGTGAAATGTGATGACCAAATAGCTCTTTACTTTTTGATATATGCTTTACAATATGGTGATTGTGTTTGTCTGATATAGCAAATGTTTCTGGCAATCTACAAAGGTTGATTGTTTTAAGTCTTTCACGTTTTGCTTTTGATGTGCTTAAGTCCTTTTCCTCTCTTTGGAATTGTGTGGGGATTGTGAAGATTTGTTAGCTGTAAGGTTTTTTTTTGTTGAAAAGAGTTAATGAAAGCTTAATTTTTGGCCAAAGATGGTCAATTCATCTAGTAGTAATTCTATAAGAATAACATTTGAAGACTTCAAGGGAATATTTCTGATATGCATGTATTTGAGGGGATCAAATATTGTATGGAGTTGTGAGTGATGCATTAATGGAGTAAATGATCCCCTGCAACCCTTAATTTTGGGGGGAAAATCATTATCAAATGGAATATATCTCCCCTACTGTTTTTGTAGGTTATGTTGTGTGTTGGATTTGGATGAGGATTGCCTCATTTCTTATCATGTTTTTCCTTTCAAAGAGGAATCAGCAATTTTTGCTAGTTCCTATAGGAATATGTTCAGATTTAGTACTTGGAATGTAGCATTTTCTGTAGGATGCTTGGAGCTACTTTTGGTGAATTTTTATTTTATATGTCTACCTATCTTTAAGTGGGATATATGCTTTCTTGGATGATGAAAAGGTTTTGAATATCAATGGCTGTAAGCAAGCTCTAATCAATTTATGTATTTTCTTGTGTGCAGGGCAGCCAAAGAGGCATCTTCTTACAACTGGGTGGAGTGTTTTTGTTAGTGCTAAGAGACTTGTTGCTGGTGACTCAGTCCTTTTTATTTGGTAAATTGGGTTTTCTTTCTTCCAAGTATAATTTGTGCTTACTTTGTTGGTAATCAAAGTACCTTTTCTCTGTGATTGGCTGGAGAAATATCTTACTAATAGCTGTCAAATTCGTAATGCGGTTTGAAACAATCTAGTGAAATCATCCTGCTTAGATAGTTTGGCAGCAAAATTTTATGGACGGTATTTTTGGTTTATGAATGTATCTTCTACAATAAAATTTCCAATTCTACTTTTTATTTCTGAAGTCACGAGTCTACTAGTATGCATCCTCATTGTGTGTAGTAGAGGTGACAGCTGGGTGAGTTGAGTCACTTTGGGTTGGGAAAATTGGGGTCAATTTTGGTTTGGGTTGCATCAACTTCTGCTCATTTGGGTGTATCACTTGGGTTTGGGTCATTTTGATCCTCATTATTTGGTTTTGAATCCAAAGCAATTTAATTCGCATCATTTTAAGGGATTCTTGGTCAAGTTGGGTTTGGTTGAGCTCAATTCGGGTGTGTTTTTGGGTTTGTGTCAGCTTCGCCAGTTCTAATGTGCGCTATTTATATTTTGGCTGTTGTACCTGCAGCTTTACTGCTTTTTCCCGTCATGCTACTAATCAGTGAGTTGCTAATCAGTATATTATCTCTGTTTTTGTTTTTATGTGCTTTTTATTTTTTTTTCTGTCAGGAATGAGAAGAATCAGTTGTTGCTGGGTATCCGGAGAGCAAATCGTCCACAGACTGTTATGCCATCTTCTGTTTTATCAAGTGACAGCATGCACATTGGTCTTCTTGCTGCAGCCGCTCATGCGGCTGCAACCAATAGCCGCTTTACTATCTTTTATAACCCAAGGTCAACTACTTAATTCTAATTAAAAAATCTTGATTCTATTCCAACATAACATCTTGTTCATTTACAGTAGCTTCATTTCAGGGCCAGTCCTTCAGAGTTTGTCATTCCTCTCGCCAAGTATGTTAAAGCAGTCTATTACACCCGGGTTTCTGTAGGCATGCGGTTTAGAATGCTGTTTGAGACAGAAGAGTCAAGTGTCCGCCGGTGGGTCTTAATTCTCTAAATGTTTTCTTACTCCTGGAAATTGCTTAAATTTTATGGTGTTTCCTTCTGCAACTTGGTTATTTTCCTCAAGTAAATACTTCTATTTTTATATGTCAATTGACTAAAGTAGCACTGGAAAATTTAAGTGGGCGGTTGTTAACATGAGTGTTTTATGTCAGATATATGGGTACAATAACTGGCATTAGCGACTTAGATCCTGGTCGCTGGCCAAATTCGCATTGGCGCTCTGTTAAGGTTTGTTTTAAGTTTCTATGTGCTTGATTTTTTAGTTTGCAGTATCATATCCCCCTCCCTTCTTCTTTTTCTTTTTTTCTTTTCTCCTTAAAAATGTAATGTATTCAATAATATCTGACACGGAAGACTTACATTCCATCCCAGGTTGGCTGGGATGAATCCACTGCAGGAGAGAAGCAGCCAAGGGTGTCCTTGTGGGAGATTGAACCATTAACAACCTTCCCTATGTATTCATCACCCTTCCCCCTGCGATTGAAGCGACCATGGCCATCTGCGCTACCCTCTTTCCATGGTATGCTAGAATCTTTGCTAAGGTTGCTTGGAATTACAGAATCTCTTATTTACCTGAAAATAGGAGTTTTCCTATTCTATCCTGAATCAGTTTAATTGTATTACCAGCTTTCAAAGATGGTGATATGAACATCAATTCCCAAATGATGTGGCTTCAAGGTGGGATTGGAGATCAAGGACTTCAGTCTTTAAACTTCCAAGGTTTTGGAGTTGCACCCTGGATGCAGCCAAGGCTTGATACTTCTTCAATACAAGGTGTCCAACCTGATCTTTACCAAGCAATGGCTGCTGCTGCATTTCAGGAAATGAGGACTGTTGATTCATCCAAAATAGGCTCTCAGTCTCTCTTGCAATTCCAGCAACCACAGTGCATGTCCAATGGGTCGCCTGCTATAATTCAAAGGCAGATGCTACAGCAGTCTCAAACACAAAATGCCTTTCTTCAGGGATTTCAGGAGAACCAGACTACTTCCCAGGTTCAGCTTCTGCAGCAGTTGCAGCGTTCCAATTCATACAATAATCACCGACAACAGCAGCAGCAACAGCAACAACAGCAACAATCTCAGCAAATGCAACAAACACCACAGTTTTCTGATCAACAGCAGATTTCTAATCTAATCCCTGCTTTTCCTAAAGCCTCTGGCAGCCAGGCCCAGTCCTCATCTCTGCCAACTGCTGCTTCAGAATGCCAGCAGCAGACATTTTCTGATCCTCTTGGGAACTCTCTAGCCTTATCTAATGCTTCGTCAATGCAAAGTATCTTAGGTTCATTGTCCCATGCTGGAGCTTCCCATTTAATCAACTTGAAGGGATCAAACCCAATTATCTCTTCTTCTTTGTTGTCCAAGCCAGTAGCTATTGAACCACAGCTTTCATCTGAAACTGCTAACTATGTACTGCCCCAGGTTGAACATCTGGGAATGGTACAGTCAAATGTACTCTCTAACTTATTACCTCCATTTCCAGGAAGAGAGTATTCTGCTTACCAGAGTTCAACTGATCCACAAAACAATTTTCTATTTGGGGTTAGCATTGATTCATCATCTCTTATGCTGCAGCATGGGATGACCAACCTGAAAAATATTGGAAATGAAAATGATTCATTGTCTCTGCCATATGCTGCTTCAAATTTCACAAGTGCTTCTGGCACAGATTTCCCTCTTAATTCAGATATGACTACCTCAAGTTGTGTGGATGAATCAGGTTACTTGCAGTCTTCTGAATATGTGGACCAAGTAAACCCTCCGACCGGAACCTTTGTTAAGGTGATAGTATTTTTCTTTTAGCTCTTCAAATGTATCTTTTATTATTTTCAGATGGTAAAATATGTGGGAGTTGTCTTATCTGGTTTCTAAGGCGAATAATTCACTGTTAGGCTTCCATTATTATGCAAAGCATGGTCATATGGACTTGTGGATCACTTTATTGATATCTGGCATAGTAACCAACAGACAACAATGGGTATAACTTTGTCAGCTGTAGTTCTATTTAGTAATGTAGGCTCTTTGGATGGTGTCATTGCTGACAAAGCCAACTATTCTTATTTTCCTTTTTGGCTGACATGTCAAGTGGTTATTTTGTAGTCTGTGAAACACAATTATCAGACTGTCATCTATTGATGATATTGTGTTGGAGACTTCCTATATTCTTTGAAAGAATTACACAGGATTATGTGTAGTTTATTCAATGGCTTGTGATTCTTATGGTTTTTGATCTTATTCTTGTTGATAGGTTCACAAGTTGGGGTCCTTCGGGCGCTCATTGGATATTTCCAAGTTTAGCAGCTATAATGAGCTGCGTTGTGAGCTTGCTCGAATGTTTGGTCTGGAAGGCCAACTGGAGGAACCTCAGAGATCAGGCTGGCAGCTTGTATTTGTTGACAGGGAGAATGATATTCTTCTCCTTGGTGATGACCCTTGGCAGTAAGTTCCAAATCACCCATAATTTATTTATGAATTTCAGTCTGCTACAATGTGACTGTTAAGATAGTGCTAGAGAGCACTCTAAATTTGCACTGAATTTCAGGCAATTAGGAGTGTGTGTGTGTGTGTGTGTTTTTTTCCATCGGTAGCATGAACAATGATATAGTTCATCGAACTTTCTAATGATCACGAACAAGCCTCCACTTGTCTGAAAAGAGTCCTCAGGTGCATTCTAAACATAAGTTCATCTGATGCTTTTTACTTTGAAATTCTTCAGTCAGTTTATGATTCTTGCATCATTAACCAATTCAGTCACCACCTTAGTAAATTTTATTATGAGTCAAACTGTTATCTTTTGAATCTATTATTCAAGATGGTATTCCAAGCTTTAAAACTTTTCATGATTTAAATTTAAAGTTCTCTTTTTCTCATCAAACATGCTCGTCCTTGATGATAACTGTCATATATTGCTGCTGTTATGCTGGTTAGATCTTCTGTGCCACTGGATCTTTAGGATCATTCATTTTCTGGTAGTTGAAGATTGAATGCTTGGAGAAGAACTGAGGAATAGGATTCTAACAAGTGACTAATTTTGGGGCTTTAAAACTTTTGGCATGAAGGGGCAGTTATAAGTTCAAGAACAGACACATACTCAAGATAATAAGAAGAGTCATTGAAAGAAATAAAATTATAAAAAAACCTGATTAGACGGGCAAAATGGAAGCTTAAAAGATATGAATGGCTACAGCAATGTGCATTTTATTGACAGACATTATGAATGATAAGTAGATTTTCATTCCTATCAGCATCTTAAGTTGTGGTCATAACACCAAGCCTTAGCTGTGATTAGGAAAGTGCAAGCTTAAAGATGCTGCATAAGGTGCAAGAGCTGTATTTATTTTGTAGACACAGATTATGAAGATGTGCAGGCTCTCATTACTGTTAGCTGCTTAAGTTGGGTTTTGAAACTAACTAAACCTTAAACGTAGGCATTAAAACCTGTATATAAGTCATGTCAAAACACAACCTACTGAAAATAAAATTTCTTTATACTTGAAAGTCAACTTGATTCTACCACCTATGTAAGCCCAATCAGTTAACCAAACAAAAAAGGACATAGGATTCACGCATCCTGGTTTTAATCTTTTATTGCATACATGCTGTCTACATTAGGAGGGTATGCTGAAAGTGGAAGTCATTGAATTCTCATTTTGGTTTGCAAGTATTTGGGTTACTTGGAATGTTTGTAGGCTATTATTATCGTGGCCCAACTGTTCTAAAGATCTGAAACACTGGTGGAAGTCACCCACACTTGGTTTCTAAGAATATAGAATTTTTTTATCTAGAGAAAAAAGAACATAAGCTCTATCTAGAATGGTCACCCTCTATAACAACATTTCATTATAACAGCCAAATTTGTTGTAAAATTGATTTTTTATGTTTTATTTTTACCTTCTATAATAACTTTTCATCTATAACAACCATAAAGTATAAAGTATACTCTACTGAATTAGTTCTTTCTAACAACCTCTTGTCTCAAATTTTAGTAAAATTAGTTCTATTTTTAATTGCAATAAAAATAATAAATTTTAGTTAAAGATATTATTTCAATAAAATGTTTAAATTTTATATATAAAATATATTAATCATATTATTAAATGAAAATAATTTTTATTAAATGTAATTACATTAGTAATATTTTATTAAAGGTACGATCTAAATCTCACTAATTAATATATTATAGTTTTAATTTAAAATTTTAAAAAAATCCAAATATAATTTGAATCTCATATGTTGTTAAAGGTGTTTTAGATGTTACAGGTAACAGTCACTTTTCTAACATTCAAAATTTTGGCAGACAAATGAAGTGGTTATAGAGAGAGTTGACTATAGAACCCTTTTTTTTGTAAAATGAATATAGTACTTTTAAAGATGCATTTGTGCCTTGAATCTACGAAGGGAAGATGGAGCCATCACAGGAGAAGGAAAAAAAAAGGGGGTGGGGGTGCAATAATTCTAAAATATTCATTTGTACGTCATGAAGTTAGTATTTTCTATGAGGCTAGAAGTACTGCAAATTATTTTGCAATGGTATTTACTTAGAATGTGCAAGTTATAGCTTTCAGAAATATTTTAGAGTAGTTCTATTACTGTAATGTTCCTACCTCTCGTTTTTTGTGATGCTTTAACTGGGTTTTGTAATTGCTTTGTTAACTAAAAAAATCTTGTTTTAATATAAAAAAAAATTCTGACAAATCAAGGTGGGGTAGGGTCGGGTTCAGGAGTGTTAAGTTTTTTTGAAGTTGGGGCCAGTTTTTGGGTTACATCCAGTATGTCGGCTCAGGGCCAGAAAAAAATCCGCCCTGCTCTGTTGACATCACTATTGGGGATCAAACAATCATTCAAGGAACAAAAAATTGAAAAGGTTAGAGGATCAAAGGGTTGTAAAAGAATCTATTATGCAAGTGTCAAGTGAAATTGAATGGACAAACGATTTGTTTCTTATGTGCAATATATTTGTTGATGCACAACAGATTCAAACAAATGAAAGGGTTGTATGGAAGTAAAGGCCTATTGTAGAGGTTAAAGGTGTGAAGGCCATACAATTTTGTAATCTTTGAGAAGTTGATCAAGATTGATAAATGAGTTAAATAACCAATCTAAAATACTAGGGGATTATACATCTCTGGAACATTGAGATTTTTCAGTTTCTTTATGATAACAACCTCATCTTTAGATGTTCTGGAATTCTTTTCCCCGTTTGATTATATCTGGCAGCATGTTGCATGTTCAAGCTCCCAACTTCTCTAGCTTGGCTCTATTGTAATGTAGAATGGTGGATGGGTTCAGTGATGAAAATGTTAGATGTCTCAAGATGTGGTTTTGGTGGATTATTATTTTTTTCATCGAATGCTTTTGTGATAATCAGGGAATTCGTGAACAACGTGTGGTATATCAAGATACTATCTCCACTTGAAGTGCAACAAATGGGGAAAGAAGGCCTGAATCCTGCCGCCTCCGACCCAAGCCAAACGCACCACCAATAGTGGTGCAGACAGGAGTTGAGCTGAGAAGTTCTGGTAATGGATTTTGCGTCAATGGGTGTCTTAAATGCTGAAGGAAAATGCTCCTCAAGGCTGAATTTGGGGAAATGATAAAGGAAGTAGCTTTTCTTTTTAATGTTAAAGCTTGTGTGTTCAGAATCTAGTACTGTTACTGTAAATTATAATAGGAAATATCTGTAGCTTTACATTATTATAGTACTTAAAAGAGAACAGGGTTGAATTCGGGATAATTGCATCATGTTATCAGCAATATTGTTTGCCGTTAGTAATTTTATAGCATCTACAGGTGTTATGACACTATTATTTCATCCATGCCACCTTTTGTATTTACTGTTCTAAATGTTTAATTAATATTAGACGGATTTTTATGTTTTCAGGAAAAAGAAACCTATTTTTAATTGAATAAAATTTTTTGCATATAAAAATAACAAATCATTTTTATTTTCATGAAATCAGTCTTAAAACACGGCTGGATTTTTATTAAATAAATAATCAATATTCGGCCCTTGAGAAGCCAAACAGATGTCAAAAGAAAACATTAATTAAAAAAATGGAAACCCAGCCAAATGAAGAGACACCGGCCCTATCCCAAACATCTGATATACCTTCCTTTTCTCTCGAAAACTGCCGTGCATCTAATCACCTCCACGCAGATCCGTTCGCCTGTCTCGGCACATGCCTGAAAACACAGGACTGGTACCCGACACAGGTAGATTTGGTGTTCTCGATATCTTTCGATTCTGTTATTTTGCAATTTCCGTACCACGGATAAGACATCCCCTCGATCTCCGCCGTCAATATCCCCAGGTCCAGCCCCAACTTGGCCGCCTGCAAGCACGCCATCGCTTCGGCCGCAAATGGAGAAGGTATGTTTTTATGCAAAGAAATTTTTGAACATAGCACCGTACCGTTTGACTCTCTAATAACAATTCCTGAGCACGATCTGTTTCTATGCTTTCTGAAAGCCACATCAAGATTAATCTTTACAGCCTGCCCGCTCTGTGGCTGCCACCGTATTGGCTCTCCTGTCTTGACGGGTTTTCTGACTCATCCCATCTAATTCTTTCAGATAATCTCTTACAAAGTTTGCAACATCTAATGCCATTTTCTGCTTGCCCTCGAGCAGAAGCTTGTTCCTCCCAGTTCAAATCGCCCAAATTGCGCCACCAAAGATTCTACATTGGTGTCTGGAATTAGTTTAAAAAAAATGGGCCATCCAGTCTTTGAAGCTCATATCTGATGCCAACGCCGGCCACGTGATGTTCAGCTGCTGCCAGATCTCTTTTGCTTTCTGACAATCCCGGAAAACGTGCTCCACCGTTTCGACACCATCCGCACATTTTGGGCAGCCTGCAGATCCAGTTAGTCTTCTATAATGTAGATTAGCAAAAATAAGCAAAAAGGTTTGGGATGTTCTCCAGTTATTTTGATTTTGTTGGGCAATTCCAGTAGCCATAATTTTTTGTAAAGCGAGGAATGGGTTTGTCGATTCAGAGTAGGATTAGCTCCTTGTATTCCTTGTAAGAGTATTCTGTAATGAAAGAATATTGAATACTAGAACTTATGAAAGAAATGATGTATTATCTGTGAATTAATCTTGTTTTCTTTTACACTGCTTATATAGGCAACTAATGCCTAACAGACTAGGTAACAACTCATAACATAATAACAACTGACTAACCACCTATTTACCACACTAATCACGTGTGTTTTATATATCATAACATTCACCTAGCTTCTTCTAGTGTTACGACCTGAAGAATATGACAAAAGCGAGCAAACATGGACATAGATAATGGCTTAGTAAGAATATCCGCAACTTGGTCACATGCCGGAACTTCACCAACAATCAATTCTCCACTAGCCACCTTTTCACGAACAAAAAACAAATCAAGTTTAACATGCTTGAACTTGGAGTGCAGAACTGAATTAGTTGCAACAACCACAACACTAGTATTATCACACCATACAGTAGGAATATCAATAGAAGTGAGTTTTAATTCTGACAATAGAGACACAAGCCACGCAATATCACTAGTGGCTGCAGCTAGACTTCGGTACTCAGCTTCAGCTGTAGATCGAGAAACAACCTGCTGTTTCTTAGAACACCATGAGACAGGGGCATTCCCGAAGTATACACAGTACCTAGCGACTGATACCATGAAAGAATATTGAATACTAGAACTTATGAAAGAAATGATGTATTATCTGTGAATTAATCTTGTTCTCTTTTACACTGCTTATATAGGCAACTAATGCCTAACAGACTAGATAACAACTCATAACAGAATAACAACTGACTAACCACCTATTTACCACACTAATCACGTGTGTATTTACATATCATAACATGTAAGCGCTACGAACAGTGTATTTGCCGATCGCCTCTCCTTACCATACAAGGTGGTCTTCCTGGGGAACTTTTGCCAAGGGAATATACAAAATCCTCTATGCATCCCATCAAAGGTAGTCCAAACTAACTCTTCTCTCCATTTTCTTGCAGTTGGGTCTATCAAATCTGCCACTGTTTGAATGTCTAGATTACTAACTCCATTCTAAATTTTGTAATCTACACTCGTAGGTATCAAGGGCCTTTGCCTATTTTCTAGCACAACCCGTCGCAAGAAGACCCTTAGTTGCCCACACACTTTTCCAAGTATACGAAGATAGATTCCCTAAACTCAAACTTAGAAATTTTGTATCTGGAAAATATTTAGCTTTTAATGATAGAGCTAGCAACAAATTAGTATAGCAAATCAGATGCCACCCCTACTTCGCAAGTAATGCCAAATTAAACTTTGCTAAACATCTAAAACCCATACATCCGTTTTCTTTAAGTTCGCACAAATGCCTCTATTTACACCAGTGAATCCCTAATTTACTGTGATATTTTTGCCACCAAATGGTCTCAATAATACTCTCCAGTTCCGTGCATAGTGAATTCGGTAACATAAAATACGTAGGGATCGCAAAATGGCTTTTATGAAAACTTTCTTACCTCGTGAGAGGTGCCTAATACTCCAACCACTTATCTTCTTTCTCATTCTGTCCTTCAAGGCATGAAAAACCTGTCTTTTGCCTTTCCCCACTATGGCTGGCAAGCTCAAATATTTTTTTGGATCCATTGACACCCTAACATTAAGCGTTTGAGAAACAATTAGTTTATCCTAATCCGATACATTCGAATAATAAAGTAGTAGATTTGTCAAAGTTGAAACACTGTCTTGATAAAAATTTTCTATAATCGGGTATCTGCGAAAGAGCTTTGAGAAACGGTAAGTTAATATGTAATTTATTTAAAAGTTTAAGAAACTTACCGGATTGTTCCTCTGTATCGTCTCTCTTCATTGCTTCGGGATAAGGTATGCGGGGTTGGTACTCTTTGATTACTGGTTTTAGCTTTTCTTGTGTTGCCTCAACTTTACCTTCGTCTACCTTGTTTTCTTGTATTGAATTGGGTTCATCTAACCCTATACTCTCCTGAGCTATTATGGCTGGGAATTGCTCCTTCGGGTTAATCTCTGTGTTGCTTGGTAGACGCCCTTGCGGTCGTTCTGCCATTAACTTTGCAAGTTGACTGACTGCATTAGTGACTTCCCCAACTGACTTAGTAAGTTTTTCCATCGATGCTTGTTGATCTTTAAGTGTTCTTTCAGTTTCTTGGAAACGGTTTTCCGTGTTTGCCATAAATTTTGTCAGCATCTCTTCGAGGATCGACTCCTTTTCCTGTTGGTAAGGTGGTTGTTGAAAATTTGGAGGAAGTTCCTGTCTTTGGCTATTTTGATCATCCCACGAGAAATTGGGATGGTACCTCCAACCTGCATTATAAGTGTTACCATAAAAATTATTTTGAAGTCTAGGATAGTTACCCATATAGTGGACTTGTTCGTTCTCCATGCCATATCCGTAGGGTGGGTACTCAGGATTCGCCACGCCTCCACTTGGTTCGTACTGCATAACTGGATGTACTGGGTCGAGGTTGTAGATATCCGCTGCTTTTGTTGGCTCTGTCCTCATGAATTGCCACTGGTAATTATTTAGTGTCATCTCTATAATTATCTGCCAAAAATAAAAAAAATAGCAAAGTAAAAAAAATGAAAAATAAAAATAAAAATGAAAATAAATTGCAATAATAATAATAATAATAATAATAATAATAATAATAATAATAATAATAATAATAATGGCTAAGTAATAAAAATTAAGCGTTCTTAATATTTTAGTTCCCTGGCAACGGCGCCAAAAACTTGATTGCTGAAATCAGAGCTTTAAAATTTATAAAACGAATGATCAAACCTGGAAACTAACTCTGACAACGATTAAAGGCAAGTGTACCTATCAAACAGTAGTATAGCTTAGGCAAGATCGGATTGTCGAACCCTCAGGAACTAAAAGTACTAATACTAACTTTCTTTTTATTATTTAGCCTTAAAAATATAGTGAAGTTGCTTTAATCTATATTAACGACTACTAAGCTTAAAGACACAAGACAAAAAGAACGAATTGGAAAATAACTTGAAGAAAAACTCAGTTGATTACGACGATACCCTCAGGAAGAATCCACCTAGACTTCTCTTGTTATCTAACCTTGAACCATATGATTTCTTTACTTAGCTTGATCCGTAAGACTCCCTAACCTATATTAAACCCTCTCTCGAGGCGAATAACGTCTAACCCTAGGTTAATTAGTGGAACTCTCGTAATTATCATATAATTCAGAAATCAAATAACAAGATTCATCTAGGTTTCATCCCCTTCAGGTATCTGAGGGGTTTAATTCATGACAAATAAAGAAAACATATCAAGAGAAAAGATAAAATAAAACATAAGAAATCCCTAAAACTCCCTGAAGGAATTGAAGGAGAAATCCGCCATCTTGAGTACAACCCCGGCTTCTTGGGATGGATCAACTGGCTATCTTCGAGTGATTCCCTTAACTCTGACCTTTCTGGCTTGGCTCTTTGGCCTAGCTTTGACGCTTTCGGCTTCTGCCGAACTCCCTCTTTCAAGTTGCCCTCTTGGTTGTTTATATAGACTTTGTGATGCCTTACTTGGCCCTTTAGTATCCTAATTCAAGTAGAATTCCTAATAGGGTGTTTGAATAGGCTTTGGAATGTGTTTCTTTGCCTCAAAGTATCCTTTCTCGAATGACATTGCTCTTTCCAGCGACAGGGACACAGCCATGGCACACGCCTGTGTGGATCGTGGCCAGGCCGTGCTCGGACTTTTAATGAGGCACGACCGTGTTAGCTTTGGGCCAGGCCGTGTCGATTTCTCTCTTGGCCCAATTTGGTCCGTTTTAAGCCCGTTTCTCGTTCTTTTTATCCTTGGCTGCTTTTCTGAGTATAAAACATGAAAAGAAAGGATTAAGAGCACCTTTTTACATAAATTGGAGGATAAGTCATCCAAAAACAAGCTAAATGTGGGATTAAAATATGTTATAATTACGGTTTATCAGACTGTTAGTATTATAAACGAAAATTTGCAAGAAAACCTTAAAACTGAATCTGATATTCAAAATGAAAACAAAACACGAAGTTTTTAAAATTGCAAAGTTTCTTTCTAGACAACCTTTACATGTGACATACCAGACCTAGTCGTAACGTTTAGGCTGGGTTTGGGGTGTTACACTTTGCTCCCAAGTTCAAACGACGTAGGGTGTCAGCGATTCGGGATTTTTCGCCGGGTTGTGGAAGGGGGACGACATCTGAATTGGATAAGCAAATCGTGGTTGTTTGTGCTATTGAGGGTGACGTCAGGCGGGAGTGCTTAGTTCTTCACGTAATCAGGTGTGTAATCTCACACCTTTATTCGTTTGTTATGCAGTATACTGTGTGTCAGCCTAAAGCCGAAATACCCTTAATGGGTAAGCTACTGATATACCCCTAGTGGTGAGTTTGGAAATAGCCAAGGTGAGTAAATTTACGATTATACCCTTCCGGGTAGATTTGGCATGACCGTGCATTCCGTTTATCTGCTATATTGGTACGTTCATGCATGCACTAAATTATTATGTCATGATATGTTGCATGGGATTGGGATATTGATGATCGGGGAAGTGTAATCCGGTGGCTCTGCCACATATTCTGGTGACTCCGTCACATTTTGTCTGGTGGCTATGCCACGTACATTCTATTAATCTGGTGGCTTTGCCACAATTTCGACGATAAGCAGCGTGACTACCATCGAGGTGTGTAGCGGATGGAGGGTTGATTGTAGAAATCCCCACAGGTTTGTTGGGCTGGTACGGGTGGTGTATAGCGGATGGATTACTAGGCTGGGCTGGGTTGCATTGCATGCATTATCTGTATAACTATGCTAATAGGGCTAAGGCCCAGTTTGTTTCCGTTGGGGCTAAGGCCCAGTGATGTTCGATTAGGGGGGATTACACACTGAGTTCTCGTAACTCACCCCCTCTACTTAATTTTTCAGGTGATCCCCAGCATTGAGGATTTGGAGCCGAGGCGGACTCTGTGGTGGCCACACATCGTAACTTTAGTAAATTCCATTTTACTTTACTATAAATTTTACCTTAATTTGGGATTATTTTTTATAATTAGGCCTTTGGGATTTTATTTTGGCTTTAATTTTTAATTCGGTTATTATCGATTGTTAAATGTTCGAAACGAAGTTTTTCTAAGATATTGATAACTGTTTTCCAAAATGATAACGAACAGTTTACAAACTATACTTGATAAAACTCTGGGTTCTCTTAAACGTTGAAAATTGTTTCCAAATATTACATTTCCAATATTCACTGAATCTGAATTTTGTTTTAAATAAGTTTTTGGAAATAATGATAATAATAATAACACTCATACTAATAACAACGATTTTTCTTAGTTTTGGAAACCAAAAAGGAAGTTCTAAATTTTTCAAGCAACAAAATTTGAAGTTTATATCAAACGCGAAGTTTCTTTAGCAATCCTTTCATGTGACATGCCAGATCTGGTCGTAACGTCTAGGCCGGGTTTGGGGTGTTACAATATCATTTTCCGTGTTTATAGTATGTGAATTGATACGTGTGAAAATTTCGTATAAAAATTTTATCGTTTGTGTGCCGATTTGATAAAAGGATTTAATCGCAGAAAATGTAAAAGTTGTGTTCTACTTGATGAAGTGTTGAATTGACATGGCTTCTTAAATGAAAGGTCCTTATGTTGTTATTAGACCATGATTAAGGTTAATGGACATTAATGACCATCCAATAAGTGATTTTTAATTGTTATAAAGCAAGGGTAAATTGGTAAACTAGTTATTATATGATGATTGATAAAACATAAAAATCAAACTAGTGCTTTATTCATCTTTGTTTTTTTCGAAATTGAAGAAAGAAAAGCTAGGGTTCTTGTGTTTTAACATTCGACTACTTCCAAGCTCGATTAAAGGTTCGTTTTTGTTCAGTTTTTGATAATTTTTATGTTTTTGTGATCGTTGTTAAGTGTTCTAGCTAGCCCATGCTTAAATTCATGAAATTGATTATGTTTTTGAGTTATGCCATTGTTGATAATGTGAGCTTTTTGAGGTTTGATGATAGAAAATAAGTGTTGGATGATAGATAAATGTATTTTGTATTGGAATTTTTGATGAATTTGATTATTATGGGAAAAATTATGAAAAATGAGAATTTGAAGGGTTAAAATGTGAAATAAATGAAATATGTGAGCTTATATGAGCTAAGGGAATATTTGGCTAAGCCTTTGTATAAGGAAATTATGTGTATTTTGTGATTTTGTGAAAGGAGGACTAAAGTGTTAAAATGTAAAAATATGAGGGCTAATTTGTAAAATGCCCTAAATATGTATAAATGGATTGAATTGAATGATTTGGTGAATAAAAGAGTTAAATTTGAATGTGTATAGATCAAGAACCAAAGAAAATAGAATTGGATCGGGGAAATCGAAAGTAGTTGAATAGCCGTTTGTTTCCGTTCTTTCCCGTACGAGGTAAGTGTATATACAAATAAATGTGTTTGAATTGAATTATTATTGCTTATATGTTAATGAAATGTGATCAATGGCTATTGGAGTTGAATATGTGAAATCCGAGAAAATTTCGATAATGTGGTGACGTCCAAAAAGTCCCGTATGAACCATAGGAATAGTTAGGATACATATTTCATGACATAAGATTTCGATATGAGTTATCGTGTAAGACCACGTCTGGGACGTTGGCATCGATTTGAGATTTACGTGTAAGACCATGTTTGGGACATCGGCATCGTATATGATTTCATGTAAGACCTTGTCTGGGACAGAGGCATCGATATTTAATTACATGTAATACCACATCTAGGATGTTGGCATTGTACGAGCTTTGCGATCTATCCGAGTATCCTTATTGATTTCGAACGGTTCAACGGGAATTACATGATATGATTGAATATGTGAATATGTATCCGTTTCAGGTACATATGAAATGTATTTGAAATTTGGAAATGGAAGATAAGTATGAATATGATCATTTGATATGTGAACTACATGAATATGTGATGTGTTTATAAGTAAGTGATTATGAACAATTGGACTATATGAGAAAATATGCCATATGTGTAAATGAATTGGGAATAGGTGAAATGAATTT
This sequence comes from Gossypium australe, assembly GCA_005393395.2. NCBI lineage: Eukaryota > Viridiplantae > Streptophyta > Magnoliopsida > Malvales > Malvaceae > Gossypium > Gossypium australe. The sequence goes on along the minus strand of CM016625.1, from coordinate 78,311,622 downwards.
ATAACTATGAGGTTTGTGATAGTATTTGGATATGGATTTTATGTATTTTATAATGCATATTTGTCTTAAAGAATAAGTTTATTTGTATAAGGCTTACTAAGCTTTTGAAAGCTTACTTCGTGTGTTTTTCAATTGCTTTATAGATTATCGAAGCTACTAGAAGCTCGGGGATCGTCGAGGATTATCACCACACTATCAAATTATATTTTGGTATCTTTTGTAATTGTGAATATTGAAGTATGACATGTATAGGCTAAAGAACTTTGATATGGCATGTATAGGCTAGAGAACTTTGATTTTGTTTTGAAATGTGTAAATATAGCCATGTTATATGGCTTGATAATGAATGTGATTATGGAGTGAATTTAGTGCATGCTATGTGATGCAAAATTTGGTATGTTTTGATGTGCTCATGAATGGTCAAAAGAAATGGTCAATTTTGGTAAGTTTAATGGTTGATTTGGGAAATTGATATGATGAGAAATGCTATGAATTGAAATGGATTAATATGATGTATGAATCACATGTTTTTGATGTGAAGTTGGTACTTTGAATTGGTATGTTTGAGTTGGTTTTGTATATGGAAATGAATGATGTTGTTACGGGCCAAATTGTGCATGATTTGGTATGTTTTTGGCTGCCTTTGGGACATGAATTGATGCTTCTTTGATGCTTGTAGGTATGACCCAATTTTGGGTGGCAAATTGGCCTTACAAATGGCCTATACTTGCCCACACGGTTGAGCACATAGGCGCGTGTCTTGACCATGTCTGCCAAGGTTGCAATATGAAGCAAGTCAGGATGCCACACGGGCAAGAAGCACTGGCATGTGCCAGACCGTGTGACCCAAGTAAATATTTCACACGGGCTGAGACATGGTCCAAGGCATGGCCGTGTGAGGCACACGGCCTAGCCACACAGGCGTGTGCCTTGTTTTGAAAAAAATTTCTAAGTTTCGCAAAGTTTTCGTATGAGTCGGTTTAGTCCCGAACCGTCTCTAAAGCATGTTCAAGGTCTCGTAGACCTTCTAAAGGAACTATATGAGTATGAATTATTATGGAATGATGTTGTGAAATGAGCATAAAATGTTCTGATATGTCTGGTAATGCCTCTTAACCCTAGTCCGTCGATAGAGACGGGTTAGGGTTGTTATAATTTTTTGGTATCAGAGCTACAGTTTAGTCGATTCTAGGACTAACGTAGTGTGTGAGAGTCTAGCTATACATTCCATATATACGAACTGTGATAGTGTGATGAATCTTGACAGATAAAACTTGTTTTTCGTATAATAAATGGATCCTAAACGAGCCGTAGCTGACGATGTTGAAAGTAATACGCCTGCTCCCGCTCAAGGGACAACGCCGTCTGATTCTAGATCGGTTACTAGCGTTCATGAAGAAGTGGCTAAACAAGCCTTCTTCCAAATGATGAATGAGTGGTTCACTCAGTATGTTAGAGCAAATCCGGTTGTTCCTCAACCTCCGCCCCCACAAGTTCTTGTAGCTCCCCAAGTTATAGATCTGATTCATTTGAATAAACCATTAGTTGATAAGATTAGAAAATATGGGGTCGAAGAATTCTGTGATACTACTGATGATGATGCTATGAGAGCCGAGTTCTGACTTGGGAATACGATTTGGGTATTTAATGAGTTGTCATGTACCCCTAATGAATTTGTTAAATGTGCCGCTTCTTTGTTGAGAGATACAACTTACCAATGGTGGAAAAATCTGACTTCTGTTGTTCTGAGAGAACAAGTTACCTGGGATTTCTTCCAGACTAAATTCCGCAAGAAATACATCAGTGAGAGATTTATAGATCAAAAACGCAAAAAGTTTCTTGAATTGAAACATGGTCGTATGTCTATTACAGAATACGAGCGAGAATTTGTGAGACTGAGCCAGTGTGCACGAGAATGTGTCTCGACTGAGGTAATAATGTGTAAAAGGTTTGAAGACGGCTTGAATGAAGATATCCGTTTGTTAGTCGGAATTCTGGAAATAAAAGCATTCGTTGTGCTTGTTGACCGAGTGTGTAAAGCTGAAGAACTCATGAAAGAGAAAAGAAAAGCTAATTCGAAAGCTAAAGAGGTGCGAAAGCGAACAACGAGTAAGCCATATCAGTCGGCATCAAAGAAATTCTGAGATGATTATAGCCGTTCAAAGGCTAATGTGGGACATTCGAGTAGAGATCGTGCAAGATCACATTCGAGCTTCCGAGCTCCAGCTACTTCGATTGCAAGTGATGGAAATGTCAGATCTGAGCGACCCGAGTGCAGACATTGTGGTAAAAGACATCCGGGCAATTGTCGATTAAATGATCGAGCTTGTTTCAAATATGGATCTTTGGATCACTTTATCCGAGACTGTCCCGAGTCTGTTGAGCAAGAGATTATACAGAATCCGAAATCGAATAATGCTTTAGCTAGGGGTAGACCTCCCAGAAACACGGGAAATGTGAGTGGTAGCCAAGAGCTACGAAAGATACAACTGCGAGATCTGAGGCTAGAGCACTTGCCAAAGCTTATGCTATTTGCGCTCGTGAAGAAACTTCGTCTCCAGACGCCATTACCAGTACTTTTATTCTTTATGATACTTATGTAATCGCATTGGTAGATCTAGGGTCTACTCATTCATTTATATGCATGAACTTAGTATCCAGCAAGACTTTGCCTATAGAGTCTACTGAATTTGTAATTAGAGTATCGACCCCTTAGGCAAGTGTGTTATGGTTGACAAAGTGTGCAAGAATTGTCCGTTGATGTTTCAAGATATCTGTTTCCCGGCTGATCTAATGTTATTACCCTTTGATGAGTTTGATATAATTCTGGGTATGGATTGGCTAACATTGCATGATGCTGTTGTGAATTGCAAACAGAAGACTATTGATTTGAGTTGTCAGAATGATGAAATAATACAGATTGAGTCCAGTGATTTAAATGGGTTACCGACCATAAAATCTTTGATGAAAGCTCTAAATTATGTGAAAAAGGGATGTGAAGCTATCTTGATTATATGATTGATACGAAAATGACAGAAAAGAAAGTTGAATCTATGCCAGTTGTGTGTGAGTTTCCTGACGTATTCCTTGAAGAATTACCGAGATTACCTTCGATACGAGAAGTTGAGTTTGGCATTGAGTTAGTGCCAGAGACGACCCTTATCTCAATAGATTCGTATAGAATGGCTCCAACAGAATTGAAAGAATTGATGTCTCAGTTGCAAGAATTGACAGACAGAGGTTTCACACGACCGAGCTTTTCTCCTTGGGGGCTGCCGTTCTGTTTGTGAAAAAGAAAGATGGCACGATGAGAATGTGCATTGATTACCGTCAGTTAAACAAAGTGACTATAAAGAACAAATATCCTCTGCCCAGAATTTATGATTTGTTCGATCAATTAAAAGGAGTTTCTTTGTTTTCAAAGATAGATCTGAGATCAAGATATTATTAGTTGCGAGTAAAAGATTTAAACATTCCAAAAACTATTTTCAGAACGAGTTATGAGCATTATGAATTTTTAGTTATGCCTTTCGGACTAACAAATGCTCCTGCTGTCTTTATGGACTTGATGAACAGAATTTTCAGACCGCATTTAGATCGATTTGTTGTTGTATTCATTGACGACATTTTGACTTATTCGCGTGATGAAATTGAGCATGTCAAACATTTGAGAATCGTGCTACGAACTCTGCATGATAAGAAATTGTATGCAAAGTTTAGTAAATGTGAGTTCTAGTTGCGCGAAGTTGGCTTTTTGGGGCATATTGTGTCAGCATCCGGTATACCAGTTGATCGGAGCATGATTTCAGTTATTTTAGTGTGGAAGCCTCCGAAAAATGTGTCTGAAGTCTGCAGTTTTCAAGGACTTGCTAGTTATTGCTGACGGTTCGTAAAAGGCTTTTCGATGATTGCAACTCCGTTGACGAGATTACTTCAGAAAGATGTGAAATTCGAATGGTCTGAAAAGTTTCAAAAAAGCTTTGATCAGTAGAAAGCCCTTTTGACTGAAGCTCCAGTTTTGGTACAGCCAGAATCGGTAAAGAGTTCGTGATTTTTAGTGATGCTTTGTTAAACGGTCTGGGTTGCATCTTGATGCAGAAAGGCAAAGTTATAGCTTATGCCTCGAGACAATTGAAACCGCATGAAAAGAATTATCCGATGCACGACCTTGAGTTAGCTGCGATCGTGTTTGCTCTAAAAATTTGACGCCACTATCTTTTCGGTGAGAAATGTCATGTGTTTTCAGATCATAAAAGTCTGAAATATTTGATGACTCAGAAAGACTTGAATCTGTGATAGAGAAGATGGTTAGAACTGTTAAAAAACTACGAGCTTGTGATTGATTATCATCCGGGAAAAGCAAATGTTGTTGCTGATGCTTTGAGTCAGAAATCTTTGTTTTCCTTACTTGCAATGAATGCTCATTTAGTTCTGTCTGATGATGGTTCGGTTTTAGTCGAATTGAAAGCGAGACTGTTGTTCTTACAACATATTTGTGATGCCCAAAAAGTTGATAATGAAATGCTAGTGAAACGAGCTCAGTGTGATTTGAACTCTAACTCAGAATTTCAAGTTGATGATGATGATTGCCTAAGATTTCGAGATCGGATTTGTGTTCCGAAAAATCCAGAGTTGATTCAGTTAATTTTGAAAGAAGCTCATAGCAGTCGCTTATCGGTTCATCCGGGAAGTACAAAGATGTATAATGATTTGAAACAACTTTACTGGTGGCCTGGAATGAAAAGAGATATCTCTAATTTTGTTTCGAAATGTTTGATCTATCAGCAAGTTAAAGCTGAACATCAGGTGCCATCCGGTTTGTTACAATCGATTATGATTCCTGAGTGGAAATGGGATAGAGTGACGATGGATTTTGTTTCAGGTTTTCCTTTAACTCCGAGGAAGAAAGATGTAATCTGGGTTGTAGTTGAAAGATTGACAAAATCAGTTCATTTTATTCCGATGAGAACGGATTATTCGCTTGATAAGTTGGCTGAGTTATACATTTCTGATATTGTGAGATTACACGGGGTGCCACTATCTATTGTGTCTGACAGAGATCTGAGGTTTACTTCGCAGTTTTGGAAGAAACTGCAAGAGGCTTTAGCACTTCAGTACTGCTTTTCACCCGCAGACGGATGGTCAATCCGAGCAGATTATTCAGATACTTGAGGATATGTTGAGATGCTGCATTCTTGAGTTTGAAGGTACGTGGGAACAGTATTTGCCATTGATTGAATTCGCGTATAACAATAGTTTTCAATCAAGCATTAAAATGGCACCGTACGAAGCCTTGTATGGTAGGAAATGTCGAACACCTCTGTACTGGTCTGAACTTAGTGAAAACAAAATTCATGGGGTTGATTTGATTAAAGAGACTGAACAGAAAGTAAAAGTGATTCGAAATAGTCTGAAAGCAGCGTCTGATCGATAGAAATCATATGCAGATTTGAAACGAAAATATATTGAATTTGAGGTCGGTGATAAAGTATTTTTGAAAGTGTCTCCGTGGAAGAAAATACTTCGATTCAACAGAAAAGGCAAATTAAGTCTGAGATTCATCGGGCCGTATGAGATTATCGAGCGTATTGGGCCAGTTTCTTATAGATTATTGCTACCATCTGAGTTAGAAAAGATACACAATGTGTTTCACCTATCTATGCTTCGACGATATAGATCAGATCCCTCACATGTGATTTCTCCGTCTGAGATAGAGATTCAGTCTGATATGACTTATGAAGAAGAACCAATCAGTATCTTAACTCGCGATGTTAAAGAATTGAGAAATAAGAAAATTCCATTAGTAAAAGCATTATGGCATCGACACGGGGTCGAAGAAGCTACGTAGGAACCCGAAGATGCTATCAGAGAGCAATATCTGAATCTGTTCAATGGTAAGATTTTCGGGGATGGAAATCCCTAAGGGGGGGAGTTGTAACAGCCCGGTTTATACCCTAGTCGGAATAGTGGTTTCAGGACCACAAATCTGAGTCAAAAAAATATTTTAATATAATTTTCTGTTTTTATAGTATGTGAATTGATAAGTGTGAAAATTTCGTATGAAAATTTTATCGTTTGTGTGCCAATTTGATAATAGGATTTAATCGCAGAAAATGTAAAAGTTGTGTTCTACTTGATGAAGTGCTGAATTGACATGGATTCTTAAATGAAAGGTCCTTATGTTGTTATTAGACAATGATTAAGGTTAATGGACATTAATGACCATCCAATAAGTAACTTTTAATTTTTATAAAGCAAGGGTAAATTGGTAAACTAGTTATTATATGATGATTAATAAAACATAAAAATCAAATTAGTCCTTCATTCATCTTTGTTTTTGCCGAAATTGAAGAAAGAAAAGCTAGGGTTTTTGTGTTTTAACATTCCGCTACTTCCAAGCTTGATTAAAGGTTCATTTTTGTTCGATTTTTGATAATTTTTATGTTTTTGTGATCGTTGTTAAGTGTTCTAGCTAGCCTATGCTTAAATTCATGAAATTGATTATGATTTTGAGTTATGCCATTGTTGATAATGTGAGCTTTGTGAGGTTTGATGATAGAAAATAAGTGTTGGATGATAGATAAATGTATTTTGTATTGGGATTTTTGATGAATTTGATTATTATGGGCAAAATTGTGAAAATGAGAATTTGAAGGGTTAAAATGTGAAATAAATAAAATATGTGGGCTTATATAAGCTATAGGAATATTCGACTAAGCCTTTGTATAAGGAAATTATGTGTATTTTGTGATTTGTGAAATGAGGACTAAAGTGTTAAAATGTGAAAATATGAGGGCTAATTTTTAAAATGCCCTAAATATGTGTAAATAGATTGAATTGAATGATTTGGTGAATAAAAGAGTTAAATTTGAATGTGTATAGATCAAGAACCAAAGAAAACAGAATTAGATTTGGGGAAATTAAAAGTAGTTGAATAGCCGTTTGTTTCCATTCTTTCCCTATGAGGTAAGTCTATATACAAATAAATGTGTTTGAATTGAATTATTATTGCTTATATGTTAATGAAATGTGATGAATGGCTATTGGAGCTGAATATGTGAAATCCGAGAAAATTCTGATAATATGGTGACGTCTGAAAAGCCCCGTACGAACCATAGGAATAGTTAGGATACATATGTCATGACATAGGATTTCGATATGAGTTATCGTGTAAGACCACATCTGGGACGTTGGCATCAATTTGAGATTTACGTGTAAGACCATGTCTGGGACATAAGCATCGTATATGATTTCGTATAAGACCCTGTCTGGGGTAGAGGCATCGATATTTAATTACATGTAAGACCACGTCTGGGATGTTGGCATTGTACGAGCTTTACGAGCTATCCGAGTATCCTTATTGATTTCTAACAGTTCAATGGGCATTCCGAGATATGATTGAATATGTGAATATATATCCGTTTCAGATATGTATGAAATGTATTTGAAATTTGGCAATGGAAGATAAGTATGAATATGATCATTTGATATGTGAACTACATGAATATGTGATGTGTTTATAAGTAAGTGATTATGAACAATTGGAGATAATGAGAAAATATGCCATATGTGCAAATGAATTGGGAATAGGTAAATGAATTTATAACTATGAGGTTTGTGATAGTATTTGGCTATGGATTTAATGTATTTTATAATGCATATTTGCTTTAAACGATAAGTTTATTTGTATAAGGCTTACTAAGCTTTTGAAAGCTTACTTCGTGTGTTTTTCAATTGTTTTATAGATTATCGAAACTACTGGAAGCTCAGGGATCGTCGAGGATTATCACCACACTATCAAATTATATTTTGGTATCTTTTGTATATAGGCTAGAGAACTTTGATATGGCATGTATAGGCTAGAGAACTTTGATTTTGTTTTGAAAAGTGTAAATATAGCCATGTTATATGGCTTGATAATGAATTTGAGTACGGAGTGAATATAGTGCATGCTATGTAATGCAAAATTTGGTATGTTTTGATGTGCTCATGAATAGCCAAAAGAAATGGTCAATTTTGGTAAGTTTCATGGTTGATTTGGGAAATTGATATGATGAGAAATTCTATAAATTGAAATGGATTAATATGATGTATGAATCACATGTTTTTGATATGAAGTTGGTACTTTGAATTGGTATGTTTGAGTTGGTTTTGTATATGGAAATGAATGATGTTGTTACGGGTCAAATTGTGCATGATTTGGTATGCTTTTGGCTGCCTTTGGGACATGAATTGATGCTTGTTTGATGCTTGTAGCTATGACCCAATTTTGGGTGGCAAATTGGCCTTGCAAATGGCCTATATTTGCCCACACAGTTGAGCACACGGGCGTGTGTCTTGACCGTGTCTCTCAAGGTTGCAATTCGAAGCAAGTCAGGATGCCACACGGGCAAGAAGCACGGGCATGTGCTAGACCGTGTGACCCAAGTCAGTATTGCACACGGGCTGAGACATGGTCCAAGGCACGGCCATGTGAGGCACATGGCCTAGCCACACAGGTGTGTGCCCTGTTTTGAAAAAAAAATTCTAAGTTCCGCAAAGTTTTCGTATGAGATCAGTTTTGTCCTGAACCTTATCTAAAGCATGGTTAACGTCTCGTAGACCTTCTAAAGGAACTATATGAGTATGAATTGTTATGAAATGATGTTGTATGATTGATGTTGTGAAATGAGCATAAAATGTTCCGATATGTCCAGTAATGCCTCTTAACCCTAGTTTGACGACGGATACGGGATAGGGGTGTTACATAAATGTTAGATGAAATGGTAAGAATTATGTTTGATTTGGTTGTTATGGATTGCCTATTTTGCTTTGTTTTTGTGCCATATGTGTAGGTGAAGGTTTGTACCAAATGGGGTGGCAAACTGGCTTGGTAAATAGCCTATTTTTGTCCACACGGGCAGAAACACGGGCGTGTGTCTTAGCCGTGTGTGGCAGATGGTCAACTTACACGGCCGTGTGTCCCCTGATGTTGAAATTAAATTGAAGTCAGTATGCTCCACACGGTCTCACACACGAGCGTGTGACTGGCCGTGTGGTACAAGTCAGTATACCCCCTAAATGGCACATGGCCTAGCATACGGGCGTGTGACTTGGCCGTGTTGAACAAGTCAGTATACCCTATAGTTTTGGCATGGCATAACACATGGCCTGGCACACGGGCATGTGTAGCCACTTCGAAGGGTACACGGGCTAGACACATGGGCATGTGGTTGGCCATGTGACCCAAATCAGTATGTGTGCCTTGTTTTCACACGGCTTGAGACATGAGCATGTAACCCTTGTTTACATAAAAAATTTCTAAGTGTCCAAAATTTTCGTATGATATCGGTTTAGTCTCGATCCACTTCTAAGACATGTTTAAGGCCTCGTAGGCCTTTATAAGGGACAATGTGATTGCATGGAATGATTTATAAGAATGAATACTTATTGTTGTATAAACGTATGCTTTATGTGTTGTGAGTGGATCGGTAATACCTCGTAACCCTATTTCGGTGTTGAATATGGGAGAGGAGTGTTACATTTATTGGTACCAGAGCTACGGTTTAGTCAATTCTAGGACTAACGTAGCGTGTGTAAGAGTCTAACTATACATGACATATATAAACTGTGATAGTGTGATGACTCCTGATGTTATAAACTTTGTTTTCATATAGTGATAGATCCCAATCGAGCTATAGCTGATGAGGTTAAGAGTAATGTGCCTACACCTGTGGAAGGGACATCGCCATTTGATTCTAGACCTATGACGGGTAGCCAGGGAGGAGAGGCTAAAGAAGCCTTCTTACAAATGATGAATGAGTGGTTCACTCAATATATTTGTATGAACCTGGCTACTCAACAACCTCCACCCCTCCTATTCCTCAACCTGTACCCGTAGCTCCTCAAGTAGTTGAGCTTTTAAGATTGAACAAGCCTCCAGTAGATAAGATACGTAAACATGGGGTTGAAGAGTTCCGGGCTACTATTGTTGATGATGTGGAGAGAGCTGAGTTCTGGATCAAAAATACGATTAGAGTATTCAATGAATTTTCATGTACTCGTGATGAATGTATTAAATGTGTGGTATATTTGCTGATAGACACTGAGTACCAATGGTGGAACACGTTGATATTTGCAGTTCCGAAAGAACGGATTACTTGGGAGTTCTTTCAATCCGAATTTTGAAAGAAATAAATCCGTCAAAGATTTCTCGATCAGAAGCATAAAGAATTTCTAGAGTTGAAACAGGGCCGAAAGACTGTAACAGAGTATGAAAGAGAATTTGTTCGGTTGAGCAAGTATGCTCGTGAATATGTTTCCACTGAAGAAATTATGTGCAAGCGATTCGTAGATGGATTGAATGAAGATATAAAACTATTGGTCAGAATTCTAGAGTTGAAAGAATTTGTCGTTCTTTTTGAAAGGGCTTGTAAAGCCGAGGATCTTAGCAAAGAAAAGAGAAAGGCAGATTCAGAAGCTAGAGACTCGAGAAAAAGATCGATGAGTAAGCTATATCAATCTTCATCGAAGAAATCCATAGACTATTTTAACTGATCAACAGCTTCAGTGGGATATCCTAATCAGGATCGTGGAAAATAGTATACCAGCCCTAAAGGTCAAACTACATTGGTATCAAGTGTTGGCAATGTGAAAGATGTTAAACTCGAGTGTCAACAGTGTGGAAGACGACATTTTGGAGAGTGTTGGATGAAAAATAATAATAGAGCTTGTTATAGTTGTGGTTCACGAGATCATTTTATCAGAGATTGTCCCGAGCTAAATGAAAAAGATAAATCTCAGAATGCAAAATCGAGTAATATAGCTACTCGAGGGAAGCCACCAAGAAATACGGGAAATGCAAGTGGTAATCGTGGTCCATGAGAGATTCTACAATGAGATCTGAGGCTAGAGTACCTGCTAAAGCTTGCGCTATTCGCGCCCGCAAAGATGCGTCATCACCTGATGTCATTACCGATATATTTTCTCTTTACGACACTAATGTTATTGCATTGATTGATCCTAGATCTACTCATTCGTATATATGCATGAATTTGGTGTCTAATAAGAGTTTGCCTATCGAGTCTATTGAATTTGTGATTAAAGTATCGAACCCCTTAGGCAAGTATGTTCTAGTTGATAAAGTATGCAAGAACTGTCCTTTAATGACTCAGGGTTACTATTTTCCGACTGACTTGATGCTTTTGCCATTTGATGAGTTCGATGTAATTCTGGGAATGGAATGGTTAACTTTGCATGATGCTGTTGTGAACTGTAGACAAATGACTATAGAACTGAAATGTCAGAATAATGAAATTCAAATGGATTGAATCTGATGATTCGGGTGGTTTACCAATAGTGATTTCATTGATGACAGCTCAAAGGTATGTGAGAAAAGGTTGCGAAGCTTATCTCACTTATGTTTTAGATACTAAAGTGTCTGAAAAGAAGGTTGAATCAGTGCCAGTCGTTTCTGATTATCTGGATGTATTTCCTGAAGAATTACCGAGAACAACATCGATATCAATGGCTTCGTACAGAATGGCTCTGACAGAGTTGAAAGAGTTGAAAGCTCAGGAACAAGAGTTAACGGATATAGGTTTTGCACGACCTAGTTTTTTGCCTTGGGGTGCGCCTATATTGTTTGTAAAGAAGAAAGACGGGTCAATGAGAATGTGTATAGACTATCATCAGATCAACAAAGTTACGATAAAGAATAAGTATCCGTTGCCGAGAATAGATGATTTGTTTGATTAGTTGAAAGGTGCAATAGTGTTTTCAAAGATTGATTTGAGATCGGGTTGTTATCATTTGCGAGTAAAAGACTTAGATGTGCCGAAAACTACATTTAGAACGAGGTACGGACATTATGAATTCCTTGTTATGCCTTTTGGTTTGACTAATGCTCCTGCCATTTTTATGGTTTTGATGAATCAGATTTTTAGACCGTATTTAGACAGATTTGTTGTTGTGTTCATTGATGACATTTTGATCTACTCACGAGATGAGTCTGAGCATGCCGAGCATTTGAAGATTGTATTGCAAACCTTAAGAGATAAGCAACTGTATGCTAAATTCAGCAAATGTGAGTTCTAGCTCTGGGAAGTTGTATTTTTGGGACACAGAGTCTCAGCGGATGGTATACGAGTTGATCCGAGCAAGATTTTTGCAGTTATTGATTGAAAACCACCTAGAAATGTATCCACGATTAGAAGTTTTCTAGGATTGGTTGGTGATAAACCGTAAAAGTAACATATTTTAGGCCTACATTTAGCATGCTATTGGATTATTTATCCCTTGATTTATGTAAAAAGGTGCTCTTAATCCTTTCTTTTCATGTTTTATACTCAAGAAAGCACCCGAGGATGAAAAGAATGAGAAATGGGCTTAAAATGGACCAAATTGGGCCAAATTAGAAATCGAAACGACCTGGGCCTAAGACCACACAGCCATGCCTCATTAAAAGTACGAACACGGCCTGGCCACGACTCACACGGGCGTGTGCCATGGCTGTGTCCTTGTCGTGGAGAAGATCAATTTCACTCGGAAAAGGATACTTAGGGGCAAAGAAACCTATTTCAAAAGCCTATATAAGCACCCTAAGTATAACCTAAAAAGGGGCGGTTAGCTAGGCCAAGGAGCCGAGCCAGAGAGGTCAGATTTGTGGAGAATCACTCGAAGATAGCCAGTTGATCCATCTCAAGAAGCCAAAATTATACTCAAGACGGAGGATCTCTCCTTGAATTCCTTCAGGGGGTTTTAGGGATTTCTTATGTTTTGTTTTATCTTTTCTTTTGAGATGTTTTCTTTTATTATTATGAACTAAACCCTCAGATACCTGAGGGGATGAAACCTAAGATGAATCTTATTATTGTTTTTTGAACTATATGATAAATATTTGACTTGTTCTTAATTATGTGTTCTTAATTTTTGTGTTGATATTTCCGGGATATTAATTCAAGTATGATGTGCTTAGGTGGAGGAGCAAAAGTCCCTACCTAAGAGTAGATCTAGCATAATTAAGCGGAGTTGATCGCGCGCCTAGAGATATGGTGATGAGATTTTGCTGAATTAGGGTGAAACCTAATATGGGAGTCCATAGATCGAGTTAATGCAATTCTAGGGGTTTTAATTAGAAAGAGATTTCAATTAATCAACCTAGGTTTAGACGTTATTCGCTTCGAGAGAGGGTTTAATATACATTAGGGAATCTTATGGATCAAGTCAAATGAATAAATCGTCTGGTTCAGAGTTATATAACAAGTGAAGTCTAGGTGGATTCTTCCTTGGGTGTCGTCTTAATTAATTGGTTTTCCTTCCAAGCTATTTTCCCAAATTCATTCTTCTTTGTCTTTGCATCTTTAGTTTAGTAGTTAATTAATTTAGATTAGATAAATAAATCCCTTTATTCTTAGGCTAGATAATAAAAAGAGAGTTAGTATTAGTACTTTTGGTTCCTTTGGGTTCGACATTCCGGTCTTGCCTAAACTATATTACTGTTCGATAGGTGCGCTTGCCTCAAAATCGTTGCCATAGTTGGTTTCTAGGTTTGATCATTCTCATTTATAAATTTTAAGACTTTGACATCGCAAAAATAATGATCAAGTTTTTGGCGCCGTTGCCGGGGATCGGAATGCTCAATTTTTATTACTTTAGCCATTTTATTGTTTGCAATTTACTTTTATTTTTTAGTCTATTTTTATTTTTGCTCATTTCTTTCTTTCACTCCTTTCAAGTACCTCTAGTTTATGACTAGAAGGAACCCGACAGGACCCTTACTTTACGACAGTGATATTGAAGGTACCGTTCACAGAAATTGCAGAGAGATAAGGCAAAGCTTAAACTACATAGAAGAAGAGCAAGAAGTCGAAATTAATACTACAGAAGAGATGGCAGAGAATAATCTGCCACCTCCAGAGATGGCCGAACATCATGCTCCACGCACTATGTATGATTATGCTAAACCTAGTTTAATAGGAACTGAGTCGAGTATTGTTAGGCCTACTATTGCTGCAAATAATTTTGAATTGAAACCTAACACTATACAGATGATACAACAGTTTGTTCAGTTTGATGATACTTAGCGAATTTTCTAGACTTCTGCGACACCTTCAAGATAAATGGCATTTTTGATGATGCCATCCGTCTTCGGTTATTTCCCTTTTCTTTGAGGAATAAAGCCAAACAATGGTTACATTCTCTTCCACGAGGATCAATCACTACATGGGACCAAATGACCGAAAAATTTTTATTGAAATATTTTCCACCGGCCAAAACGACCAAATTAAGGAGTGATATCTCTTCTTTTGTGTAGATAGATTCGGAGACACTTTACGACGCATGGGAGAGATACAAGGATTTTTCGAGAAGGTGTCCACACCATGGATTACCATTGTGGCTATAGGTCCAAACTTTTTACAATGGTGTGAACCCTTCAACATGACAATTAATCGAATCAGCTGCCGGCGGAACCTTGAACAACAAAACTCTTGAAGCAGCCTACAAATTTATAGAGGAGATGTCACTGAATAACTATCAGTGGCAAGTTACAAGGACAAGGCTAGCCAAAGCAGCTGGAGTTTTCAACATTGATGCAGTAACTGCGCTATCAAATCAGATAGAATTGCTACATAAAAAATTTGATAGTTTCTGTGGTTCTTCGCAGGCACGTCCAGTAATGCAGTGCGACATAAGTGAAGGAGTGGCGAATCCTGAGTACCCACCTTACGGACAGGGCATGGAGAGCGAGCAAATGAACTATATGGGTAATAATTTTCGATCTAACAATAACCCTTATAGTAATACTTATAATCCAGGTTGGAAGAACCACCCCAATTTCTCATGGGTTGGTCAAAGAAATCAAAGGCAACAACCTTCCCAAAACTTCCAACAACAGCCTTACCCACAGGAAAATAAGCCGAACCTTGAAGAGGTGCTAACAAACTTCATAATAGCCTCAGAAACATGTTTCCAAAAGGTAGAAACAAAACTTGAGGCATTTTCACAAGAATTCAAGGATCAAACCGGGCAACTTACTAGGTTAGTCTCTGAAATACGATCAGAAATCTTACCTAGGGAAAAAGAGCAGGTCCAGGCAGTGACACTAAGGAGTGGAAATGAGTTAATTGAAACAAAAAAAGAGGTACCGCATGAACCCGATAAGGCAAAGATAACTCCAACCCGTGAGGAAATTAAACCAACAATCCCGTATTCAGGAAGTTGAAGAAAGACCGCTTAGACGCACAATATGGTAAGTTTCTTGAACTTTTCAAACAGCTACGTATTAACTTACCTTTTGTTGAAGCTATTTCATAGATGCCAACATATGCAAAATTTTTAAAGGAGCTTCTAACAAATAAAATGAAGTTCAGCGAAATTTCAACAATGGAACTTAATGAAGAATGCTCAGCTATCATTCAAAACAAGCTGCCAACCAAATTGAAAGATCTAGGAAGTTTTACTATTCCCTGTTTAATTGGTAGTTTGAGCATAGAAAAAGCCTTATAAAATGCCTTATAAAATGTTTAAGCAACTTGGTCTCGGGGAACCAACACCCACTAGGATAAGTATTCAGTTAGTTGACAGATCTGTTAAGTATCCTAGGGGAATTGTTGAAGATGTTCTAGTAAAAATAGATAAATTTATATTTCTCCTTGATTTTTTTGTGCTTGACATGAATGAGGACATAGAGGTACCTTTAATTTTGGGGTGACCCTTTCTAGCTACTGCTAAGGCTGTCATTAATGTTGGTGATGGTAAACTCGCACTAAGGGTAGGAGATGAAGAAATTGTGTTCCAAATTTATGATGCCATGCGATATTCTAGAGAACAAGATGATTCTTGTTACTTTGTTGATGCAGGAAAACATGCAAGTGAACGATGGAACTGTGTCTTTCACAAGATGAGGGGAAAGATGACGATATCGATGAAGTGAATCCCAATACATCATCCTCTAGATAGACAAAAATAGAGGACATTGAGATTAATGACGAACTAAAACAAAAACCCTCTATTGATGAGCCACCCAAGTTAGAACAAAAACAATTGCCAAAACATTTGGAGTATGCATTCCTCAGGAAAAATTCTACACTTCCAGTAATCATTTCTTCAGAACTAGGACCCAAGGAGAAAGAACACTTGCTAAAGGTACTAATGAAGCACAAAAAGGCCATAGCATGGAAAATGTCAGACATTAAAGGAGTAAGCCCATCATTTTGCACCCACAAAATTTTAATGGAAGATGAGTATAAACCTTGTGTGCAACCTCAGAGATGTTTGAACCCCAATGTGAAGGAAGTTGTCAAAGCTGAGGTAATTAAACTTCTAGATGCAGGAATAATTTATCCTATTTCTGACAGCACCTGGGTAAGTCCTGTGCAGGTAGTTCCAAAGAAAGGAGGCATGACTGTTGTAGCCAACGAAAAGAATGAATTAATTCCTACAAGAACAGTCACAGGTTGGAGAGTCTGCATTGACTATAGGAAGCTGAATGACGCAACCAGAAAAGATCACTTCCCTTTACCCTTTATTGATCAGATGTTAGAAAGGTTGCCTGGACATATGTACTACTGCTTCTTGGATGGACTCTCCGGCTACTTCCAAAACCCCATAGCTCCTGAAGATAAAGAAAAGACAACATTTACATATCCATACGGTACGTTTGCTTATCGTAGAATGCCTTTTGGTTTATGTAATGCTTCTACTACTTTTCAGCGCTGCATGCTAGCCATCTTTGATGATCTTGTGGAAGATATTATGGAGGTATTTATGGACGACTTCTCGGTATACGGTAACTCTTTCCACCTTTGCCTTAAAAATTTAGAACGAGTTCTAATAAGATGTGAGGAAATGAATCTTGTCTTGAATTGGGAAAAATGTCACTTTATGGTTAGAGAGGGGATTGTGTTAGGACATAAGATTTCTAGTAAAGGGATTGAGGTAGATAAAGCTAAGATTGAAACCATAGAAAAAGTACCTCCCCCTAGTTTAGTTAAGGCTATTAGAAGCTTTTTAGGACATGCTGGATTTTACAGAAGATTCATTAAAGATTTCTCTAAAATAGCATAGCCTTTAACGAGATTACTAGAAAAAGATGTTCCTTTCAATTTTGACCAAGAGTGCTTAGATGCATTTAATATCCTCAAAGATAAACTAATAAATGCTCCGATTATAATTGCACCTGATTGGAATCTACCTTTTGAACTAATGTGTGATGCGAGTGATTTTGTAGTAGGAGCAGTTTTGGGATATCGAAGAAACAAGCATTTTCAGCTAATTTATTATGCTAGCAGAACATTGACACCTGCATAAGAAAACTACACCACCACGGAGAAAGAACTGCTAGCTGTAGTTTTTGCATTTGATAAATTTAGACAGTATCTGATATTATCTAAAGTTGTCGTTTACAATGATCATTCAGCTCTTCGTTATCTCTTAACTAAACTTGATGCAAAACCTTGACTCATACGTTGGATCTCACTCTTACAGGAATTTGATTTGGAAATACAGGATAATAAGGGAGTTGAAAACCTTGCAGCATATCACCTCTCCAGGCTTGAGAACCCTTATATCGAAGAGCTCGACGAAAGTGAGATAAACGACTTGTTCCCTAAAGAACAACTCTTTTCTATAACCAACTTCGAGGTACCATGGTTTGCAGATATTGCGAATTATTTAGCTGCTAACATCTTACCAAAAAGGTTAACACATCATCAAAAGAAACGATTCTTTGCTGATGCGAAAAACTATTTTTGGGAAGATCCTTTTCTTTTCCGCATATGTGTAGATCAAGTAATTCGGAGATGCGTTACAAGGGCGGAAGCAAGCAAAATCCTGGAACATTGCCATTCAGGACCTTCAGGAGGACATTACAGCGGGATTAAGACAGCCCACAAAACACCCGAATCAGGATTCTATTGGCCAACTCTTTTCAAGGATGCCAATAGGTATGCCGCTTCGTGTGATAAATGCCAAAGATCAGGTAATATTTCTAAATGCGATGAAATGCCTCAGACATATATGATATCATGTGAGATATTTGATGTATGGGGTATTGACTTTATGGGTCCGTTCCCTAGTTCATTCAGAAATAAATACATCTTAGTAGCAGTAGATTACATGTCAAAATGGGTGGAAGCCCAAGCTTTACCTACTAACGATGCTAGAGCTGTAGTAAAGTTTCTTAAGAAAATTTTCTCTCATTTTGGAACACCCAGAGCAATCATCAGTGATAGGGGCACTCACTTTTGCAATACTCAATTTGAAAAAGTCTTAAGAAAATATGGAGTACACCACAGAACAGCTACCCCTTATCATCCTCAAACCAGTGGGCAGGTGGAAGTGGCAAATCGAGAGCTTAAGAAAATCCTAGAGAAAACGGTTGAATCAAATAGGAAAGATTGGGCAGTAAAAGTAGATGATGCTTTATGGGCCTACAAAACTGTAACATCCTAGATTAGGGGTTATGCGTTCGTGCGTAATTCATGAGATAGTGGGCTCAGTGGGTGTGTTGGATGCGTTCTGAGGAGTTTTGGGAACCCTAAGATGTAAGGAAATGTATGGAAATGTAAGGAAATGTCCTGGAAATGTAAGGAAATGTCTTGTCTTGGAAATGTAGGGAAATGTCCTGGAAATGTAAGGAAATGATTTAGAAATGATTCAAAAGAGGAAAGTAAACATTTCGGGAAACTTGGAAATGTAAGGAAATGTTAAGTTTAAAGGAGGCAAACGAAAATTTTTGGAAACTTGGAAATGTAAGGAAATGTCAAGTTTTAAAGTTTAAAAAGAGGAAATTAAGGCAAGGTGGCCTTAAGAAAATTAATAGGAGGAATTTGACACACAAATGGGCATGGAAAAGTGGCTTGGAGATGCCACTTAAGGCCCAGGTAAGTTGACGCCACAAGCAGCTGCAATTGGGCCTGGGTTCGAGTCACTTGGGGAGCAAATAAAAGAGTTTTATTTTGCTGCAAGGAGCAAGGGAGTTGGACGGCACATGGCTAAATTCTAGGAGCTTTTATTCTTTTATTTTTAAGAGATAAAGGGTGGATATATAAGGGATAAATAATGGATTTATTTTAGATTATTTTCAAGAGATAAATGAGGATTTATTCTTTAATTTTTAAATAAAGTGATAAAGATATGAGAGTGGTGGCCAAGTAAGGGACTCTAGCCTAGTAATTTTGGCTATAAAAGGAAGAGTAAGGCTATTCTTCATTCATTCTTTTCTCTTCAAGAAAACCTCTGCCGAAATTCTCTAAAGTTTCTCCTCTTCTCTCTGCCGAATTCTCTCTGCCATTATTCTCTTTTTCTCTTTTCTTTTCTTCTTCTATTACAAACACAATCAAAAGCCGAAGATACCAATAGCCCTAGTCGATTTCTCACTAAGCCTCAAGAGCCAAAATTGTTATCCACATCAAAGCCATAGCCGAATACTGCTAAGGGTTCAAGCAAGAATTCCATCAAATTCTTCAGTGAGGGTAAGATTAGGTTAGATTCTCATTCTATTTCTTTTAAGGCTGTCGAAATTAAGATTCTAATACCCTTAATATTTGTTGCCGAAGAGATCTTTCGAGATTTACTAAGTGTCGACTACAAGGAAGGAGAAGTTCTTTTCCCGAAGGTACACCATAGGCCGCGTGTTCCCTAGTTATTCGGTGAGTTTCGGGATTTAAAATCCACAAGGTAAGTGTCTATAGCATTCTGCCAAGGCTTATTTTGATATCTAAATCTATTTCATAATTGTTTAAAAAGCCGAAACTAACCTGGGATGTGATTTAATGTTTGGCCGAATACAAGAAGGAATACAACAAAGTTTCGGGACTTGATTCTTAAGTCAATCGGCAACAAGGTAAGTTTTAGTGTACTAATCCTACTAGGATTTGGATTTATGGCCGAATGGCTCTTTACTAAGTATTGAATGATTGATTAAATGTAGAGATCTAAGATCTAAGGCATTAGATCAAGCTTTCGGGATTTGGATTGGAAACCTTAAGCGAATCAGGTGTGTACCCCACACTATTTCATACTACCTTATATGGCTAAGTTTAATTAATATATGTGGTATTAAGAATATGAAAGTAGCTAAGGTACCATGTTATGGTACAAAGTACTCAGGTACGTTTCCTACTCCTACTAGGATTATGAAATATGTTAATTGTAACATGAGAATAAGAATAAGAATGTGAACTCTGGCATATTTATGCATATTACTATTATATGGGGCATATGGGTTTTATTTTGAAGGGGAAGTGAATGCGGTGACCTAAGACCACGAACACGGTGACCTAAGACCGTGATATCTGAATGTAGTGACCTAAGACCACAGTAATCTGAATGTGGTGACCTAAGACCACAGTAATCTGAATGTGGTGACCTAAGACCACGAATGCGGTGACCTAAGACCACAATATGGAGTGTAGCGGAAGGAGGGTCGACTTAGTAGTCCCCACGGTGTACAGGTTGGTACGGGGGAGTGTAGCGGATGGCTTAATAGGTTTGGGTTTTGGGAATGCATCATAACTTGTATGCTATGATATGAATGTGTAATAATTGTTATGCCTGATTCGATTATGATTTAGTGTTTGTGTACACATTGAGTCTGTTTGACTCACCCCGTTTGGGGAATATTTTTCTTCCAGGTGATGATCAGTAATGGACCGGGTCGGTAGGAGCTTAAAGGTGGCCATGCACAGCAAGGAAAATTTTATTATTTGGACTTTTATTCTATTTAAGCATTTTAATTTATTTTTGGGAATTATTTTGATGTAATAAGGCCATAGGGAATTATTTTATTTCTGTTTTATTTACTATGTTACGAAATTTTAATTATTAAAGATTAAGTCAATTTATTTTAAGATAAACCTTAATTATTTGTCACCTGAAATAAATGGGTTTTCAATATAAAATAAACTCTTTTTCAACTCAAGCCCAACCCAAAACAAACTTTCTTTCAAAACACACAAGTTTTCCTAAGTAACAAAAGAGTTTTTGAACTGGTTTACATCGAGGAACATACCGGGTCCGGTCAAGGCTCGTGGGCCGGGTTTGGGGTGTTTCAAAAACAGCATTTAAAATCGCTTTAGGGACATCCCCGTACAAACTTGTTTACGGAAAGAGTTGTCATCTACCATTTGAGTTAAAGAACAAAGCCTACTGGGCTATAAAATTCTTGAATTATGATCTTAAAACCGCAGGTGAGAAGAGGATGATGCAGTTAAACGAACTAGATGAATGGCGAGCTGAGGCCTATGAGAATTCACGACTATATAAGGAGGCAATAAAACGACACCATGATGCTCGTTTAAAACAATCAAAGCAATTCAAAGTAGGAGCCCTAGTCTTGCTATATAATTCAAGGCTCAAACTATTTCCTGGAAAGCTGAAATCAATGTGGTCAGGCCCATTCGTGATAAAATCTATTTTTCCTTACGGTACAGTCGAGGTAACACATCCAACTCAAGGAACATTCAAGGTAAATGGCCATCGACTGAAATTTTACAATGGTGAAGATTTCAAGGAATTGAGAGAGGGGCTTCAGCTCCGTGAACCTTCTTTTAGGAATGAAAACAGGGTGAGTCTAGCTTAAGACTTTAAACGAGAGCTTCTTGGGAGGCAACCCGAGCACTAACTTCACTAACCCCATTAATGTTAACATTTTAATTTTATTTTCCCTTTTTAGCACTTAAATCAAACTATCTGAGTCAGTTAAGTGCAGGTTCCCCACCACACGGCCTTACACACGGGTGTGCCTATGGACGTGTGGTCAACATGGGATGAAAAACGGGCGTGCAGGTAGACGTGTGAGAAGAAGAAGAGAATTTTTTTCCCAACACAGGTTGCGATAAAAAGGCCACGGCCGTGCGATGCGACCGTGGTCTATTCTGAGTAACTAAGCACGGGCATGAGCCACGCCCGTGCCTACCAACCGTGGAAGACACTGATTATATATACACGGGCGTGGCAAACTCAAGCACGGGCATGGGAGAAGTGAACACAATAGCACACGCCCAGGGAACACGGGCACGGGAAACATATCGAACGCGCCCAAATTTGAAAATCGCGAAAAGCATGGCCTGAATAAACAAACACAGGCGTGGCCGCTGCCCGTGTCACCTTCCCTATTTAAAGAAACACATCCCCATTTTTCCCTAATTTCCTTCCCCAAAACCACAACCCTAGCCATTTTCCTCTCAAAAACTCCCCCCAAATCCGGCCACCAGCAAGAAACTCCCTCACCATTGCCTCTCCCCACCCCAAATCTTCCAAACTCTCGAATACTCATACAAAAACGAAGCCATGCCTGTGTTAACAGGAGTCCACGCCCACTCCACCACCGTGTTACCTAAAAATTTCACAATACACGACCGTGTACCACCGTCACACGCTTGTGCTCTGCTCGTCCACATCGCCACGCTCGAAAGCACTACTGGTCACCTTTCACTATTTCATTCCCATCTTTTTACTTATTATTCAGACTTCATTTTGTTTAGTCTCTTTTTACTAATATATTTTTTTATTTTTTATTAAATTATTCTCTAGAATTTTAGAACTAATTTGATTACTACCTTAAGTATGTTAGTCATTGTTTAGATAGTAAACTAAGACTAGATAGAACTAATCACCGTCGAAATGGTTGCTCATGGTTGAAATGTTATTATTTAGAGTTTGAATATTTTGGGTATTGATCAAAGTACTTGCTTTATTTGGTAGAAAATTACTTGAATATCAACTATTTTCAGGAACAATGTCGTCGTTACGAGGAAAGCGAACCGCAGCCACCACTTCTAAAAAACGAAAGGGGCCTGGCTCATCCTCTGCTAGCGCAACCACCGAAGTGTGCCACCAGTTCCTCCAATTCCCTCAAGCCGCCCAAGAGGACTGCTACAAGGCACTACAGGTGCAACCTCTCGGCACCGGTAGATGCATTTATTGGGCTGCTTTAGAGCAGGTCCATCTTGACGGTGACATACGGGCTCTCCTAACCACTGATCCATGGGAGTAATTCTTCAACATTGTCGAGCCCACATACCTAGAGCTCACTTTGGAGCTCTGCTCAACATTTCAACTTCAAACAGTGATGAATCGTTACGATGATCCAGGCATGATACAATTCCGGCTCGGCGGCACTATACTACAGCTGAACGTGCCGTAATTCGGGGCCGCTTTAGGACTTTTTACGGACGACTTCGTAGCAGAAAATGACCTTTCGGAGTTGCATCGAAATATACATCTCAGCCCCTCCCAATGTTGGCACAAGATAGCTATGAACTACCACAATTATGACCCATTCGCTCAAAAGCGACGACCCTGGCTCCGTCTATGAGGTATGTACACGCTATTTTAGCTCCTACTTTGACAGGTTGATGAGAGAGCACCGGCGTCGTCAATACTCATGACGCCTACTATCTATGATGCATGTCGAATGGACATGTTGTCGACCTAGCATACTTTATAACCCGAGCTATTCAACATCAGACAGAGCAGCATCAACGAGGGATCATATCTATGGGTCCCTACATCACACGCTTGGCTCGGTACTTCGGGCTCCTCAACACCGACGCAAAAACCTCCTCACTCACACTAATAGGGCATATGGCCCCACAGGGCATCCAGACGATGCTACATATGAGGATGACTCAGCGTCGACGTGGGACCGACCCTCTCCAATACTGGCTCGCACCCCTCACTGACGAGGACGACCCCGAGGACATTACTGACGATGTCCCTCCATCACAAGAGGCACCACCACCGAGCCATCACCCATCCCATGCGGCAGCATCTTATTCAGACATATCCGAGCGCTTCACACATTTTGAACAGCAATGCTTCCAGCGCTTCGACCACATCGACAGCACCCTCCACCTGATATGTCAGCACCTTCACATCTCATCGTCGCCACCACCACATGACCCAGCAGATGACGAGGACCTTTGAGTCCCTTTTCTTTTTTTTTTTTTTGTTTTTAGTTTTCTTTTTAAATTTTTATTTTATTTTATTTTTCGTCTTAATTTAAACTTGTTGCCTTTTATATTCCAAACCTTTATTTTAATTATGTTATCACTGGCTGTCTAACCTTTGAGTACCTATAACAACTCTCATTAAATATTTCCCTCTGAACTTTTAAGTGATAACTTCGCAGATTAAATAGATTAAATATACAACTCAAGGAACAAAAACATCAATTATACATGGAACATCCTCCAAGGATTTCATCCATAATTCAGGAAGTTTCACTTCTCTCCCTCTCTTTTGATTAACTACTAAATTTTATTATCTATCTTTGTACATTGAGGGCAATGTACAACTTAAGTGTGGGGGGTTAACTGTAAGTATTATTTGAAAATCCCTGAATTATGCCTTGTTCGAAAAGTTTCTCATATTATGATTAGAATGAAATTCCCTTTGATTTATGATTTTGATTAATGTGTTTTAGATTAAGTCATTGATAATTGTGCATTGATGATTAAATTTGAAGAATACTAGAGAATCAAGCATGATAAGTCTATTTTTCAGAATAAATTTTTTTTTAGGTTGACTACCTGAATCTGAATGTTACCTTGAAGTTTGAATTTTACAATCAAACACCCATAAATTTTGTGAGACTTTGAGCCTATTAGAGCATATATTATTTTTCGTGCTCATTTTTTTATTATGAGTGTGTCAACATTGATTTTTTATTCTAGAACTTGCATCGATTATACTTGTCGAGACCACACCTATGATTTGATATATCGAGGTGATAAAGGCACCTAGGTTCTAACCCACTTACTCCATTAAAAAGTCTACCTTCATAATTAACCCCTAGTGAACCCCGTTTAATCCCAACAACCCTTTTTATTGACTCACCTATTAACATTAACCCAAAAACACTTTGTATTTGTTATCACCATTCCTTTTTGACTACCCTTATATCGAGATTTGATTTGATCAGTTGCCTAATTATCTTATTTCAGCAGTAAATTCATCCTTTGAAAAAAATCGAATTATATTCATTATTAGTTGTGTGATTGAATGAACTTATATGTTTGAATGCCAATTATCAAAGAAGAAAGCTCGTATTAGGGTATTATTATTACTATGGCAAATTTTCAATTGATGTAATTATTTAGGATTAGTTCATTTTTCTAGTTAGGTAATTTGGCAGGCCAATCTTGATTCTAACCTTCTAATTCAGCCTTCATCCACACCTTAACCCAAGCCCCATTACAACCCTATTAAAGACCTTTTGATTTGTGTATCATCTCATATTAAAGTGGTGGAGATTTTATTTTCATGCAAGCCTATGGGATTAACTCTTCATGTTCAACTTTTGAGTGCTTAATTTTGAACCTTAAACACTTTGAGTGGTTTAAGTGAATCTTTAGTGAGGATGTCAATTCTTGTCGATTTTGAATCAGAGGTAATTATTCAGGTAAAGGGAAACACCTATGTTTTCATACTATAAAAATATATGACTTTGAGTGTTTGAATCTTTAGGACTCTTTGAGTTGAATTATCAATGAATGAATTATCTTTGAATTATGATGAAACATTATTGATGAATATTATGAACCAGGGAAGTTTGTTTTAATTGTGAGTTGAGAATTTTGCTTGAGGGCAAGCAAAAGCTTAAGTGTGGGGGTATTTGATAAACCGTAAAAGTAACATAATTTAGGCCCACATTTAGCATGCTTTTGGATGATTTATCCCTTGATTTATGTAAAAAGGTGCTCTTAATCCTTTCTTTTCATGTTTTATACTCAGGAAAGCACCCAAGGATGAAAAGAACGAGAAACGGGCTTAAAACGGGCCAAATTGGGCCAAATTAGAAATTGACACGGCCTGGGCCCAAGACCACACGGCCGTGCCTCATTAAAAATCTAAACACGGCCTGGCCACGATTCACATGGGCGTGTGCCATGGCCGTAACCCTGTGGTGGAGAAGAGCAATTTCACTCGGAAAAGGATACTTAGGGGCAAAAAAACCTATTTCAAAAGCCTATATAAGCACCCTAAGTATAACCTAGAAGGGGGCGGTTAGCTAGGCCAAGGAGCTGAGCCAGAGAGGTCAGATTTGTAGAGAATTGCAACACCCCAAACCCGGCCTAAACGTTACGACCGGATCTGGCATGTCACATAAAAGGGTGGTTTAAAACTGCGCATTTGTTAAAAAGTTCGTATTCTTTTTGAAACTCCGTGTTTTTGTGGTTTGTTTATAAAAGCCGATTCATTTAATGCCCATTTTACAAAGTTGTTATTAATTTGAATAAAATTGTATTTGTTGTGAAAATCGAGTTTAAGTAATTTTGAATAAGAAACGGTTTATTATCATTTTAGGAAAATCACATATTGATCATTTAATAATAAGCAGTAACCAAATTGAAAGTTGAAACCAAATAAAATACCAAAGGCCTTATTACATAACAAAAACCCAAATAAAAATAAGTCCAAATAAAAGAAATGAATTTACGAGTAAACATATGTATGGCCTCCACGAGTCCGCCTCAGCTCCCAAATTCGTGATCTAATGATTACCTGCAAAATTAACTAAGGGGTGAGTCACCGAGACTCAGTGTGTAATTCCCTATCCCGAAGATAACAAGCCCTTACACAGTTTCATAAGCAAGTATGTATGTCATGCAACCCAAAACCTAACCATCCAGAACTCCCAATTCTACCCCGTGTGGTACCAAACCACTGGTGGTGCCAAACCACTGGTGACCCAAAGTCACAAATAATCATATGTGGGGCCAACCCACTTTGTGGTACCAAACCACTAGTGATGATCCCTTTTGATATTATGTGGGGCCAACCCTGTAACAGACCAATTTTGACCCTAATCGGAACGGTGGTTTCGGGACCACGAATCCGAGCCCGAGTAATGTTCTAATAATTTATTCTATGTCTATTATATGTGAATTAAAATGTGTGAAAGTTTCGTAGAAAAATTTTATCGTTTAAGTGCTTAATTTGATAAAAAGGATTTAATCGCGAAAAGCGTAAAAGTTGCATGCTAAGGTGTAATGTACTAGATTGCTTGTGGCTTTTTAAGTGGGTGTCCCAAAAGGGCAATTAGCCCATTGACCATATTAATGGACGGCAATGGGCCAAATTAGCTACCTATATATGTTAGTTTAATTTATTAAATTTTTTTATAAGGTTATGTTATATATTATAATAATGTTAATGCATTTATATAAAACAAACATAAAAATAAAGCCATCATCTCTTTCATTCTCTCCTAGCCGAATGTTAGGATAGAAAACACCATTGTTAAAGCTTCAAGTTTCGGCAAGTTAGAAAGCTTGATTAAGGTATGGTCGGTTTTTAGTTTTTGATAATTTTTACGTTTTTAAGATCGTTGCTTCGTATATTACCCGACCCATGTCTAAATTTTTGAAAATACTATGTATATAGGATTCGGCCATTAACATGCTTGGATAGTTTTGATGTTTGATGAATTTAGATTAAATATATGTTAAAGATTTATAAGTTTTGTGTTGAAGTTTTGGAGATTTTGAGTAAATAGGGCTAAATTGAAAAGAATAAATTTGTGAAGGATTAAAATGTCAAATAAATGAAATGCATGGACACATATGGCTATGGGGAAGATTCGGCCTAGCTATGGTGTTAGGAAATTTTGCATATTTTGTGTTTTTTGTAAATAGGACCAATTTGTAAAAATGGAAAACATTAGGGGCAAAATGGTAAATTGTTTATTCAAGTGTTTTTGGATTAAATTGAGATGAAATATGCTTGAATGAGCTAAATTTTAATGTGTTTAGATCAAGAACAAAGAAAAACGGAATTGGACCGGGGAAAGACAAGGGTTCTCGAATAGCCGATTTACACGGTCTATCGACAACCGAGGTAAGTCCTTTAGTTAAAATATGTTAACGATTTAATTATGATTATATACAATAGTATGAATTGCTGAATTTTTTGTACCTATTTATATTATGGCCGAATGTATAGAGGCATAGTAGGTTGATGATTAAAGTTGGTTATGTGAAATAAATTGTTGAATTGCATAATGATATAGTGATTTTATTGGTTTAATGTGAACGAGCCCAATTGAATTAGACATGTGTATATAATAGTTATGAAGAGTGTGTGGAGAATGTTTGATTACATTGATTTGCTTCGGGCTTTTACGCCTAGCAGGCTTTGTGCTGGTGTTACTTATCGGGCTTTTACGCCTAGCAGGCTTTGTGCCGGTGTTACTTATCGGGCTTTTACGCCTAGCAGGCCTTGTGCCGGTGCTACTTATCGGGCCTTTGCGCCTAGCAGGCTTGAAGCCGGTGATGTGTTCTGCAAAAGAGAAACCGAATATTTGTTCAAGGCAAATTAAAAGCTAATTTATTTAGTCAATGGCTCAGGTAAGTATGTAAGGTATGTTATATTGACATTTCTTGGGTCAAGCTAATTCTATGAGAACTACATTATGTATGTTGAGGTTAAAATGCATGTGTGTGAGTATCACATGATTGAAATTGAGAGTAAATGTGCTATTATGGAAATTTGGTTTTCAAGTATAAATGTTAAGAATAAAGGAAATTTCCATGTCTGAAATGTTCTCCTTTGTTTTATAGATTTTAGTTACGTTACGGACTCGAGAAGGATCTTCAAGAAAGTCAACCACACTATCGTCTTCTTTTGGTATTTTTAAATTTTGGCTGTGACTAAAAAGGCATGTATAGGCTAGATGAAGTTTTTAAAACATACAACGTTTGATCTTGTACATAAATATAGCCATGCGAAAATGGCTATTTCCTTTGGTTATGTATCGTTTCTATGTTTGAATTTTATAACTTGCTTGTATGTAAATGGATGTTTTAAATTTGATCATGGCCTAAATTATATATGGGATTTGTTTTTGGTATACATATATATATATGTATGGTTAAGATATAGAGTTTAAATAAATTGAGTAAGGAAGTTATAAACTAGTTAATCATATTTTTGTTATGAAACAGTTTTTAGTTGCAGCAGTGATGTGATTTTGAAAAATCACCAAAAATAGGAGAAATTGAATTAGAAAGTGAATAAGATATAGAATTAAAGTTTATTGTGTCTATTTTGATATGAAAGAAACAAGTTAGGCAAAGAAATTATATATTATGAGATATTTAAGTTTTAGTGAGACTTGTCCTGAATGAATTCGTGAGTCCCTGTTCTGTCTTGGAAAAATTGTTAAAAATTGTACAAAAATAATTATGGAGCATAGTTTATATGTTTAGAATCCTTAATGAGTTTATTTTTGATTGGAATAAACAAGAACATTATTGAAATTTTTTGCAATGAGATAACTGAGTTTTTGTAAAGATAGGTCAGAATTATCAAATAGTGAAATAGGGGTAACTTTGATGAATAAACTGTACTAATTGGCCACATGAAAAATTCTGGAAAAATTATGGTAAAAAGTTATATGAGTTTAGTTTCAAGGAAAATTTATGGATCTAAATTTCGAATTTTGTAACTCGAGTTATGGTCATTTTAGTCAGCCTGACGCAGTTGGACAGCTTTAAATTTTTATGCCCCAAACTAGTAGTCAAGTCTAGTAATGCCACATACTCGACTCCGGCAAAGGTTTCGGGTAAGGGGTGTTACATTTGATTGGTATCAGAGCTTACGGTTTAGTCGATTCTAGGACTACCGTAGCGCGTGTGAGTCTAGCTATACATGCCTTTTTTTTATATATTGATAGTGTGGTGACTTCTGACAGCCTGAACTTTGTTTTATATAGTAAATGGACACTGATCCTGAAAGAGCCGTAGCGGATGATGTAGAGAGTGTAGCGCCTGACCGTGCACACGGATCAGCGCTGGTAGACTCTCGACCTGTTTCGGGTAGCCACGAAGGAGAGACTAAACAAGCCTTTTTTCAGATGATGAATGAGTGGTTTGCCCGATTTATTCAAACTAACCCGGCTGTACACCAACCTCCACCCCCGAATAATCCAACTCCGATTCCTTCAGCACCCCCGATGATACATCCGGTGAGATCTAGTAGGCCCCCAGTTGATAAAATCCGAAAATTTGGGGCCGAAGAATTTGAAGCCAATGATAATGATGACGCAGAGCGAGCCGAAATGTGGCTTGATAACACTATTCGAGTACTTGATGAGCTTTCTTGTACTCCAGATGAATGCCTGAAATGTGCTATATCTTTACTGCATGACACTGCATATCACTGGTGGAATACACTAGTATCAGTAGTTCCGAAAGAAAAAGTGACATGGGATTTCTTCCAGAATGAATTCCGCAAGAAATATATCAGCCAAAGATTCGTTGATCAAAAACGAAAGGAATTCCTTGAGCTGAAACAAGGACGAATGACCGTGACGGAATATGAACGGAAATTTGTCAGGCTCAGCAGATACGCTAGAGAGTGTGTTTCTACAGAAGCTATTATGTGCAAAAGATTCGAAGATGGCCTGAATGAAGACATAAAGATGTTTGTTGGTATTCTTGAAATTCAAGAATTTGTGACACTAGTAGATCGAGCTTGCAAAGCTGAAGAGCTCGGGAAAGAGAAAAGAAAGGCTGAGACAGAAGCTAGAGACATTCGTAAAAGATCTTCAGGTAAGGTCTTCAATTCCACATCCAAGAAGTTTAGAGATGACCACAGTCGACATAAAGCTACTTCAGAATTACCTAGACGTGATCGACCTTCCGTGGACTCCCGAGCTACCTCGATGGCCAGTGTTGGTAACATTCCACAGAATCGAGTTGAATGCAAGCACTGTGGGAAATGACATTCTGGGAGTTGTAGATTTCATGATCGGTCTTGCTTTAAATGTGGATCATCAGATCATTTTATTAGAGAATGTCTGGTGTTGGCTGAACAGAATACAGTTCAGAACACTAAACCAAGCAACACGTCAGTGCGGGGCAGACCACCCAGACATTCCGGCAATGTAGGTGGTAGTCAGAAAGGAACGAAGAACAATACAGTTCGATCTGAGGCTAGAGCTCCAGCTAGAGCTTATGCTGCACGAGCCAGAGAGGATGCTTCCTCCCCCGATGTCATTATCGGTACTTTCACCCTTTATGACACTACTGTAATTGCATTAATTGATCCCGGTTCGACTCACTCATATGTGTGTGAAACTTTAGAATTCGGAAAGACTCTGCTAGTTGAGTCTACCGAGTTTGTGATACGTGTGTCCAACCCTTTGGGTAGATGTGTGCTTGTTAATAAAGTGTGTAGAGGTTGCCCGTTGATGATTCGGGATTATTGCTTCCCAGCTGATTTAATGTTGTTGCTCTTTGACGAATTTGATATAATCTTGGGTATGGACTGGTTAACTTCACATGAGGCAGTAGTGGATTGTAAAAGAAAACTTATTGATTTGAGGTGTCGAAACGGTGAGACCATCAGAATTAAATCCTGTGATGTAAATGGGTTGCCTACAGTAATATCTTCAATGTTAGCCAGAAAGTATGTGAGAAAAGGGTGTGACGCTTATCTGGCTTATGTACTGGATAATAAAATGTCAGAGAAACAAATCGAATCTGTATCAGTTGTATGTGAATACCCCGATGTGTTTCCTGAAGAACTACCGGGTTTACCCCCAGTACAAGAGATTGAGTTCGGCATTGAGTTAGTGCCGGGTACGACTCCGATTTCGATAGCTCCGTACCGAATGGCACCTACTGAATTAAAAGAATTGAAAGCACAGTTGCAAGAGTTGACAGATAGGGGCTTTGCACGAACGAGCTTCTCTCCTTGGGGTGTACCGGTTTTATTTGTGAAAAAGAAAGATGGGACTATGCGAATGTGTATCGACTACCTGCAACTAAATAAGGTAACCATAAAGAATAAGTACCCGTTACCTCGGATTGATGATTTGTTTGATCAGTTGAAGGGGGTTTCAGTGTTTTCGAAGATAGATTTGAGATCGGGTTATTATCAGTTGCGAGTCAGAGATACAGATGTGCCAAAGACTGCATTCCGAACGAGGTACGGACATTATGAGTTTTTGGTTATGCCTTTTGGACTCACTAATGCACCTGCTGTTTTTATGGATCTAATGAACCGAGTCTTCCGACAGTTTTTGGATCGGTTTGTAGTAGTGTTTATTGATGATATACTGATCTACTCCAAAAATGAAACGGAACATGCTGAGCATTTGAGATTAGTACTACAAACTTTGAGAGATCAACGATTGTATGTAAAGTTCAGTAAGTGTGAGTTCTGGATGAATGAGGTCAGCTTCTTGGGTCATGTTGTTTCAGTGTCAGGTATTCGGGTGGATCCAAACAGAATAGCAGCTATACTCGATTGGAAACCACCAAAGAATGTTTCCGAGGTCTGAAGTTTCCTAGGCCTTGCGGGATATTATAGACGATTTGTAAAAGGTTTTTCTGTAATAGCTACACCTTTGACGAAACTATTACAGAAAGATGTCAAGTTTGAGTGGTCAGAAAAGTGTCAGAAAAGTTTCGAGCAGTTGAAAGCCCTTTTGACCGAAGCTCCCGTGTTAACTCAGCCTGAATCGGGTAAAGAATTTATTGTTTTTAGTGATGCTTCCTTGAATGGGTTGGGTTGCGTTTTAATGCAAGAAGGCAAGGTGATAGCCTACGCTTCGAGACAATTGAAGCCGCATGAGAAAAATTATCCAACTCATGATCTGGAGTTAGCAGCCATTGTGTTCGCACTGAAAATTTGGCGTCACTACTTATTCGGCGAAAAATGTCATATTTATTCAGATCATAAAAGTCTAAAATATTTGATGACTCAGAAAGATCTAAATTTGAGACAACGCAGATGGTTAGAATTGCTGAAAGACTATGAATTAGTGATTGACTATCATCCGGGGAAAGCTAATGTTGTTGCGGATGCGTTAAGTCGAAAATCATTATTTGCTCTTCGTGCAATGAACGCACAGATGGCTATGTCTGATGATGGTTCGATCATAGCCGAGTTACAAGCAAGACCGATGTTTATTCAACAAATTCGTGATGCACAGAAGGTTGACAAAAATTTGATTGCTATTCGGATTTAGTGTGAAAACGGTACAGGATCAGATTTTCAGATTGATGCAAATGATTGTTTGAAATATAAAGGCCGATTGTGTGTTCCAAAGAACTCAGATTTGAATCAGATGATTCTGTGTGAGGCCCATAATGGTCGACTATCGATACACCCAGGTAGCACTAAAATGTATAACGATTTGAAACAGTTCTATTGGTGGCCTGGCATGAAACGGGATATATCTGAGTTTGTTTCCAAGTGCCTAATCTGTCAACAAGTAAAAGCTGAGCATCAGGTACCGTCCGGACTACTTCAACCAATCATGATACCTGAATGGAAATGGGATAGAATTACAATGGATTTTGTATCTGGTCTTCCTATGACACCGAATAAGAAAGATGCCGTATGGGTTATTGTTGATAGATTGAATAAATCAGCTCATTTTGTACCGGTACGTACCGATTATTCACTTGATAAGCTTGCCGAATTGTATGTGTCGCAGATTGTAAGGTTACATGGTGTACCGAGTTCCATTGTTTCAGATAGAGATCCGAGATTCACATCGCGGTTCTGGAAGAAATTACAAGTTGCTCTAGGTACTAAACTTCATTTTAGTACCGCCTTCCATCCGCAAACAGACGGTCAGTCTGAACGAACTATTTTGATACTTGAGGACATGTTGAGGTGTTGCGTTCTCGAATTTGAAGGTACGTGGGAACGATACCTACCTTTGATTGAATTTGCTTACAATAATAGCTTCCAATCTAGCATAAAAATGGCGCCTTATAAAGCCTTGTACGGGCGAAAATGTCGCACGCCTTATATTGGACTGAACTCAGTGAAAATAAGATACACGAGGTTGATTGGATTAAAGAAACAGAACAGAAAGTGGTTGTTATTAGGAGTAATTTGAAAGCCGCTTCGGATCGTCAAAAGTCTTATGCAGATTTGAAACGTAAGGACATTGAATTTCAGGTCGGAGATCGGGTGTTCTTAAAAGTTTCTCCGTGGAAAAAGGTGCTCCGATTTGGTCGGAAAGGCAAGTTGAGTCTTAGATTTATCGGATTGTACAAAGTCATTGAACGTATTGGGCCGGTTGCTTATAGATTGAGATTGCCCTCTGAGTGAGAAAAGATGCATGACGTATTTCACGTTTCGATGCTTCGTAAGTACAGATCCGATCCGTCTCATGTGATTATACCGTCAGAGATTGAAATCCGATCTGATTTGACATATGATGAGGAACCGATCCGTATCTTAGCTCGAGAAGTGAAAGAGTTAAGAAATAAGAAGATTCCACTAGTAAAAATATTATGGAATAGACACGGGGCTGAAGAGGCTACGTGGGAGCCCGAAGATACAATGAGGCAGCAATACCCGAAATTGTTTAACGGTATAATTTTCGAGGACGAAAATTCTTAAGGGGGGAGAGTTGTAACAGACCAATTTTAACCCTAATCGGAACGGTGGTTTCGAGACCACGAATCCGAGCCCGAGAAATGTTCTAATAATTTATTCTGTGTCTATTATATGTGAATTAAAATGTGTGAAAGTTTCGTAGAAAAATTTTATCGTTTAAGTGCTTAATTTGATAAAAAGGATTTAATCGCGAAAAGCGTAAAAGTTGCATGCTAAGGTGTAATGTACTAGATTGCTTGTGGCTTTTTAAGTGGGTGTCCCAAAAGGGCAATTAGCCCATTGACCATATTAATGGACGGCAATGGGCCAAATTAGCTACCTATATATGTTAGTTTAATTTATTAAATTTTTTTATAAGGTTATGTTATATATTATAATAATGTTAATGCATTTATGTAAAACAAACATAAAAATAAAGCCATCATCTCTTTCATTCTCTCCTAGCCGAATGTTAGGATAGAAAACACCATTGTTAAAGCTTCAAGTTTCGGCAAGTTAGAAAGCTTGATTAAGGTATGGTCGGTTTTTAGTTTTTGATAATTTTTACGTTTTTAAGATCGTTGCTTCGTATATTACCCGGCCCATGTCTAAATTTTTGAAAATACTATGTATATAGGATTCGGCCATTAACATGCTTGGATAGTTTTGATGTTTGATGAATTTAGATTAAATATATGTTAAAGATTTATAAGTTTTGTGTTGAAGTTTTTGGAGATTTTGAGTAAATAGGGCTAAATTGAAAAGAATAAATTTGTGAAGGATTAAAATGTCAAATAAATGAAATGCATGGACACATATGGCTATGGGGAAGATTCGGCCTAGCTATGGTGTTAGGAAATTTTGCATATTTTGTGTTTTTTGTAAATAGGACCAATTTGTAAAAATGGAAAACATTAGGGGCAAAATGGTAAATTGTTTATTCAAGTGTTTTTGGATTAAATTGAGATGAAATATGCTTGAATGAGCTAAATTTTAATGTGTTTAGATCAAGAACAAAGAAAAACGGAATTGGACCGGGGAAAGACAAGGGTTCTCGAATAGCCGATTTACACGGTCTATCGACAACCGAGGTAAGTCCTTCAGTTAAAATATGTTAACGATTTAATTATGATTATATACAATAGTATGAATTGCTGAATTTTTTGTACCTATTTATATTATGGCCGAATGTATAGAGGCATAGTAGGTTGATGATTAAAGTTGGTTATGTGAAATAAATTGTTGAATTGCATAATGATATAGTGATTTTATTGGTTTAATGTGAACGAGCCCAATTGAATTAGAAATGTGTATATAATAGTTATGAAGAGTGTGTGGAGAATGTTTGATTACATTGATTTGCTTTGGGCTTTTACACCTAGCAGGCTTTGTGCCGGTGTTACTTATCGGGCTTTTACGCCTAGCAGGCTTTGTGCCGGTGTTACTTATCGGGCTTTTACGCCTAGCAGGCCTTGTGCCGGGGCTACTTATCGGGCCTTTGCGCCTAGCAGGCTTGAAGCCGGTGATGTGTTTTGCAAAAGAGAAACCGAATATTTGTTCAAGGCAAATTAAAAGCTAATTTATTTAGTCAATGGCTCAGGTAAGTATGTAAGGTATGTTATATTGACATTTCTTGGGTCAAGCTAATTCTATGAGAACTACGTTATGTATGTTGAGGTTAAAATGCATGTGTGTGAGTATCACATGATTGAAATTGAGAGTAAATGTGCTATTATGGAAATTTGGTTTTCAAGTATAAATGTTAAGAATAAAGGAAATTTCCATGTGATATACTTATAGGAAATTTAAAGAAATGTAGGTCGAAGGAAATGATTTCTGATTTACTTGGGTTAATGAATTATTAGTATTCGGCCTTGTATAAGTAATATACTTAAGTGCTTATGTGAAATGCTATAAGTTGAATGTTTTAATTTCGCTAATATTTGAATGTTTTATTATCATGAGTTTAGGACTTACTAAGCTAGTAAGCTTATTTGTGTGAAATGTTCTCCTTTGTTTTATAAATTTTAGTTACGTTACGGACTCGAGAAGGATCTTCAAGAAAGTCAACCACACTATCGTCTTCTTTTGGTATTTTTAAATTTTGGCTGTGACTAAAAAGGCATGTATAGGCTAGATGAAGTTTTTAAAACATACAACGTTTGATCTTGTACATAAATATAGCCATGCGAAAATGGCTATTTCCTTTGGTTATGTATCGTTTCTATGTTTGAATTTTATAACTTGCTTGTATGTAAATGGATGTTTTAAATTTGATCATGGCCTAAATTATATATGGGATTTGTTTTTGGTATACATATATATATATGTATGGTTAAGGTATAGAGTTTAAATAAATTGAGTAAGGAAGTTATAAACTAGTTAATCATATTTTTGTTATGAAACAGTTTTTAGTTGCAGCAGTGATGTGATTTTGAAATATCACCAAAAATAGGAGAAATTGAATTAGAAAGTGAATAAGATATAGAATTAAAGTTTATTGTGTCTATTTTGATATGAAAGAAACAAGTTAGGCAAAGAAATTATATATTATGAGATATTTAAGTTTTAGTGAGACTTGTCCTGAATGAATTCGTGAGTCCCTGTTCTGTCTTGGAAAAATTGTTAAAAATTGTACAAAAATAATTATGGAGCATAGTTTATATGTTTAGAATCCTTAATGAGTTTATTTTTGGTTGGAATAAACAAGAACATTATTAAAATTTTGTGCAATGAGATAACTGAGTTTTTGTAAAGATAGGTCAGAATTATCAAATAGTGAAATAGGGGTAACTTTGATGAATAAACTGTACTAATTGGCCATATGAAAAATTCTGGAAAAATTATGGTAAAAATTTATATGAGTCTAGTTTCAAGGAAAATTTACGGATCTAAATTTTGAGTTTTTTAACTCGAGTTATGGTCATTTTAGTCAGCCTGATGCAGTTGGACAGCTTTAAATTTTTATGCCCCAAACTAGTAGTCAAGTCTAGTAATGCCACATACTCGACTCCGGCAAAGGTTTCGGGTAAGGGGTGTTACAAACCCACTGTGGTACCAAACCACTGGGACGAGTCACAAAGATAACATATGTGGTACCAAACCACTGGTGGTGCCAAACCACTGAGACTTAGTCACAAAATAATGAGAAGTGGGGCCAACCCACTGTGTGGTACCAAACCACTGGTGACAGTCTGATAATCATGTCTTCCCCCTCCTCTCATCATACCCATGCAATATGACATAATAATTCGTGTATGCAGTATGACATGTATGCAAGTCATATATCAAAGATAACGTATGAAACGAATTACCATCATAATTAGAATAACAAATACGACATAATCAAGCTAATCAACCTCTAAGGGTATAACAGTAATTTTACCTACCAAGGGCATTTTCGTAATTTTACCCACCAAGGGCATTTTCGTAATTTACCTCTCAGGGGTATTTTGGTACTTTACCCTTCCAAGGGTATATCAATAATTTTGCACCTGCAATGGCCTTTCCCAAAGGCTCAAATGTCACCCCGAGCGGCTCGGTTACCATTTCCGGTCTTTACTGGACTATTGGGCCTAAAACCCAATTTCGGCCCATTCAGGCCCACACGCTCGTGTGGCCCACCTAACACAAATCTAGCCACGTATATAAGTTCCACCTAGTCTAGTTCACTATATACTACATCATCATACAATTTATTCAATTGGGCCCACGGGCCCATTGGGCCCACTTCGGCCCATCGAGGCCCTAAGCAGCCTCAACCCACAAGATTACTACTGATGGCCTCAACTATCGCGTCGAAGCCCCACACGTGCGCTCGCACGCTTGTGTGGCTACTATTGCTGTGACCGGCACTTCGGCATTAGCCGCTCTACAACTAGAGTAGAGTGAGTTACACACCTGATAGGAATCTGGTGTTAAACCGCGCTGCGACCACTCCTGTGCCCAAACGCCCACCAAGGTATGTTAACTCTCCTCCTAGAATGCTCTTTATATAGCTAGCTCTTCACCTTCCTTCTTTGTATCTTTTCGATGTGGGATCCCTTCGTTAGTAGAGTTTAAATTCAAGTGAAACTCTTGCCGTCCAATCTGCAAAATAAATACTCCCTTGCTTCTCATGAGATTCGAACCCAGGCTCCCTTGCAACATAATCCACACTGCTAGCCACTTGGCCACAAGCTCCTCTTGTGTCTTAAACCATGCGCAACTAAATATAAATCTACCACCAAATTCTAAGGTCCAAGCAAAAAGAAAACCAAAATGCAAGAGCCAAGACTTGAACCTTGGACCTCCTTTCTTCCTTGTGGCGTCACTCCCTTGTCTCTTATGTGGCGTCACTTTGCCACTACACCACACACTCCACTTGTGTCATTTCCTCCACATTTTATTCTTAAGGCCTACCTGCCAACTTCCAGGGTTTTTTTTCACCTAAAACCAAAATTTCCCCAAAGCCAATGTTCGATCTCGGGACTTCATAGAGGCCGTCTAACCTTCCAAAATCACTTATCTAATAGGTCCAACTTGCATTTAAGCCAATCTCTTGTTCTCCAAAAAAAATTTAAATGCTACTACGCCTAAGGCCCATTGGGCTCAATCCTACTAGGCCCAATTTCGGGATGCTACAAGAATCATTCGAAGATAGCCAATTTATCCATCTCAAGAAGCTAGAATTATACTCAAGACAGAGGATCTCTCCTTCAATTCCTTCAAGGGGTTTTAGGGATTTCTTATGTTTTGTTTTATCTTTTCTTTTGAGATGTTTTCTTTTATTATTATGAACTAAACCCTTAGATACCTGAGGGGATGAAACCTAAGATGAATCTTGTTATTGTTTTCTGAACTATATGATAAATATTTGACTTGTTCTTAATTATGTGTTCTTAATTCTTGTGTTGATATTTCCGAGATATGAATTCAAGTATGATGTGCTTAGGTGGAGGAGCAAAAGTCCCTGCCTAAGAGTAGATCTAGCATAATTAAACGGAGTTGATCACGCGCCTAGAGATGGGGTGACGAGATTTTGCCGGATTAGGGTGAAACCTAATATGGGAGTCCATAGATCGAGTTAATGCAATTCTAGGGGTTTTAATTAGAAAGAGATTTCGATTAATCAACCTAGGGTTAGACGTTATTCACTTCGAGAGAAGGTGTAATATACATTAGGGAATCTTTCAGATCAAGTCAAATGAATAAATCGTCTGGTTCAGAGTTAGATAACAAGTGAAGTCTAGGTGGATTCTTCCTTGGGAGTCGTCTTAATCAGTTGGTTTTCCTTCCAAGCTATTTTCCCAAATTCATTATTCTTTGTCTTTGCATCTTTAGTTTAGTAGTTAATTAATTTAGATTAGATAAATAAATCCCTTTATTCTTAGGCTAGATAATAAAAAGAGAGTTAGTATTAGTACTTTTGGTTCCTTTGGGTTAGACATTCCGGTCTTGCCTAAACTATATTACTGTTCGATAGGTGCGCTTGCCTCAAAATCGTTGTCATAGTTGGTTTCTAGGTTTGATCATTCTCATTTATAAATTTTAAGACTTTGACATCGCGAAAACAACGATCAGCTGGTTACTATCGACGCTTTGTTAAAGGGTTCTCGATGATTGCTACTCCAATGACCAGATTACTACAGAAAGATGTGAAATTTGAATGGTTCGAGAAATGTTAACAAAGTTTCAATCAATTGAAAGCATTATTGACAGAGGCATCAATGTTAGTTCAGCCTGAGTCGGGTAAAGAATTCGTAATTTTCAGTGATGCATCGTTAAATGGCCTGGGTTGTGTTTTGATGCAGGAAGGCAAAGTTGTAGATTATGCCTCGAGACAGTTGAAGCTACACGAAAAGAATTATCCAACGCACGATCTAGAGTTAACCGCGATAGTGTTCGCATTGAAAATTTGGCGTCATTATTTGTTTGCTGAGAAATGCCATGTTTATA
Organism: Gossypium australe; assembly: GCA_005393395.2. Lineage (NCBI taxonomy): Eukaryota > Viridiplantae > Streptophyta > Magnoliopsida > Malvales > Malvaceae > Gossypium > Gossypium australe. Next base: position 78,271,353 of record CM016625.1, on the reverse strand, counting down.
CCGACCACAAAAGTTTGAAATATCTGATGACTCGGGAAGATTTGACTTTGCGACAGTAAAGATGGTTAGAATTGCTAAAAGACTATGAATTAGTGATTGACTATCATCCGGGGAAAGCTAATGTGGTTGCTAATGCTTTGAGCTGAAAGTCCATATTTGCTTTACATGCTTTAAACACACAATTAGATTTGTTTGACGACGGTTCGATAGTAACCGAGTTGAAAGCGATACCGCTATTTCTACAGCAGATTTGTGGGGCTCAAAATTTGACAATGAATTGCAAGCAAAACGAACTCAGTGTGAGTCGACTTTTGATTCAGAGTTTTGAATAGGGCCTGATGAATGTTTGATGTTCCGAGGTAGAATTTGCGTACCGAGAAATCCTGAGCTTATTCAGAAGATTTTAAACGAAGCACACAATAGTTGTTTATCAGTACATCCAGGAAGCACGAAAATGTATAATGATTTGAAGCAGCTTTATTGGTGGCACTCATGAAACGTGATATCTCAGAATTTGTTTTGAAATGTTTGATTTGTCAGCAAGTCAAAGCTGAGCATCAAGTGCTGTCAGGTTTATTATAGCCTATTATGATTCCTGAGTGGAAATGGAATAAAGTAACAATGGATTTCGTATTGGGTTTGCCCTTATCTCCGAAAAAGAAATATGTGATCTGTGTTGTTGTTGACAGATTGACGAAATCAGCTCATTTTATTCCAATACGTACAAATTTCTCACTTGATAAATTGGTCGAGCTATATATTTCTGAAATTGTGAGATTACATGGTGTTCCCCTATCTATTGTTTCGAATAGAGATCCAAGATTTACATCGCGATTTTGGAAGAAATTGCAAGAAGCTTTGGGTTCAAAGTTACGTTTTAGCACTGCGTTTCATCCGTAAATGGATGGTCAATCTGAGCGAGTTATTCAGATACTTGAGGATATGTTGCGTTGTTGCATTCTTGAGTTTGAAGGTAGCTGGGAGAAATACCTACCGCTGATTGAATTTGCTTACAATAATAGTTTTCAAACAAGTATTAAGATGGCACCATACGAAGATCTATACGGTCGTAAATGTCGAACATCATTGTACTGGACTGAGCTTAGCGAGAATAAGATTTACGGGGTTGATGTAATCAGAGAGACTGAAGAAAATGTGAAAGTAATTCGCGATAGTTTGAAAGCAGCTTCGGATCGACAGAAATTGTATGCAGACTTGAAACGGAAAGATATTGAGTTCCAGATCGGGGATAAAGTGTTTTTAAAAGTGTCGCCGTGGAAAAAGATATTATAGTTTGGTCAGAAAGGGAAATTGACCTTGTGATTCATCGGACCGTATGAGATTATCGAGCGAGTTGGACCAGTGGCATATCGACTATCTTTACCATCTGAGTTAGGGAAAATACATAATTTGTTTCATGTGTAGATGTTTCGACGGTACTGATTCGACCCTTCACATGTTATTTCCCCGACAGAGATTGAAATTTAGTATGATATGTCATATGTTGAAAAACCGGTTCGAGTTTTAGCTCGTGAGATCAAAGAGCTGAGAAATAAGAGAATCGCATTAGTAAAAGTATTATGGCATCGACACGGGGTTGAAGAAGCTACGTGGGAAACCGAAGAAGCTATGAGAAAATAATACCCTAACCTATTCACTGGTAAGATTTTCGGGGACGAAAATCCCTATGGGGGAGAGTTGTAATAGTCCATTTTTTGTCAAATTTGAACAGTGGTTTCAGAACCATGAATTCGAGGGAAAAATATTTATTTTATTATTATTTTAATGTTTACAATATGATAGCATGTATGTGTGAAAATTTCGTGAAGAAATTTTATCGTTTGATTGGTCAATTTGATAAAAAAGACTAAATTGCGTAAAGCGTAAAACATGAGTTCTAATAGCTAAAGGTGTCTAATAGCTATAGAACCTTAGAGATAAGGTCCTTATGTTTTAATTAAACCATTAATTGTGTGAGTGGACTTTTATGGACAATATATATGTTGTTTTAATGGTTTATTAACAAGGTTAAAATGGTAATTTTTATAATAAAGGTTAAATAAATTAAACAAAACATTATTATCATCTTTTATACTCATCATCAACCGAAATTTAGGTCAAAGAACAATCCATTTCTTTTCTCTTCATTCGACTATGCTATGTTTGTCAATTGCGGTACGATTTTTGTCCCATTTTTAATGATTTTTATGTTTTTGAGAACGTTGCAACTAGTACTAGCAAGCCCAGGGGCTAATTTGCAAAATTGTTAAAGATTTTGAATGTTTCCATTGATGAATATGTATGAGTTTTGATGATTGATGATAGATTTTGAATTTTTGTTGTTATATAAAAAAGTTTTGTAAAGTGATTTCGAGTAAAAATGCAAAATAGGGATTAATTTGTGAAAATATGAAAATGTGTGGTTAAATGTGTGAATAAATGAAAAATGTGGGCTGCTAGAGGCCTTAAGGTAATTCGGTTAAGCATGGGTTTGTACTAAATTGTATGAATTTGCAATTTTATGTGATAAGGACTAAATTGTAAAAATGTGAAATTTTGGGGATAAAAGTGTAAATGTGCTCAAATTTTTGTTTTGGATTAAATTGGGTAAAGTAGTGATTGAATAAGCTGAATTTGTTATTATATAGATCAAGAAAAATGAAATTTGGATCTAGATCGGGGGAAAACTAAAGTTATCGACTAAACGACTCGATTCTCCGTTTTAGCATCCGAGGTAAGTTCGTATGCAATAAGCATTGTTATAATTATGATTTTTAATGCTTTGATATTGCATAAATTGTATATACGGGACTACATTTATGTTCGACAATAAATCGGCTGATTGTGGCACTTAGTGTGCGAAACATCGAGTAAGGCACTTGGTGTGTGGAATTATAATAGCTTCGGTTATGCGATGGCCCTTAGTGTGCGAAACATCGAGTATTCGACAGTGTTACGGAAAGGTATGAGTTTGTTATGAATTTGTACAGGTATGTACATGTAAATATGAAGATCAAATAGAAAAGGTTATGACTTTGCATATAAGTATATGAATAAGCTTATGGAAGGTTTGATATTATCATGAAGTATACATAAACTTGTTCAAATTGATGATTTGTATTTTATGAATTGTTGAGTAGACTTAATACGAACTTACTAAGCTTTGTAGGTTACTTTGTTTGTTTTTCCCGTGTTTTACAGTGGATTCAAAGCTATCTCAGATTGGGGGATCGTCAAAGTCTACGTCACACTATCCAACCATCTACTTGGTACTTTTGAATTGTGTATATATGGTATATGGCATGTATAGGCTTGAGTCATTTTGGTTATGTTTTGAAAGTGAATATTGCCATTTGAGATGACTTATGAATGGTTATGTTTTGTTTGTATTTATAGCCATGAGATTTGGCTTAATTTGGCTAGTTTGATTATGTATATATAAGTATGCTTATGGCTTATATTATGATGCTTGTGGAATTGGTATTATGCTTGTGAATTGGAACAAAATGATGTATGTTTGGTAAATGTTTTTAGATATGAACTAATGTCATTTTGTAAAGTGTTTAATGTTACTTGGAAATGGTCGATAAATTGATAATGATTATGACTGAAGTTTAGGCTAAGAAATGTTAGATGAAATGTTAAGAATTATGGTTTATTTGGTTGTTATGGATTGCCTATTTTGCTTTGTTTTTGTGCCATATGTGTAGGTGAAGGTTTGTACCAAATAGGGTGGCAAAATGGCTTGGTAAATAGCCTATTTTTGTCCACACGGGCAGAAACACGAGCGTCTGTCTCAGTCATGTGTGACACACGGTCAAATTACATGGCCGTGTGTCCCTTGGTGTTGAAATTAAATTGAAGTCAGTATGCTCCACACAGTCTCACACATGGGCGTGTGACTGACTGTGTGGTACAAGTTAGTATACCCCCTAAATGGTAAACGGCCTAGCACACGGGCGTGTGTAGCCACTTCGAAGGGTACACGGGCTAGACACACTCGCGTGTGGTTGGCCGTGTGACCCAAATCAATATGTTTGTCCTATTTTCACACGGCCTGAGAAATGGGCGTGTCTACTACCGTGTGAGGCACACAGCTTGTTCACACCGGCGTGTGACCCTTGTTTACATGAAAAATTTCTAAGTGTCCAAAATTTTCGTATCATATCAATTTAGTCCCGAACCATTTCTAAAGCATGTTTAAGGCCTCGTAGGCCCTTATAAGGGACAATGTGATTTTGTGGAATAATTTATGAGAATGAACACTTATTATGGTATAAACGTATGCTTTATGTGTTGTGAATGGATCGGTAATACCTCGTAACCCTATTCCGGCGTTGAATACCGGTGAGGGGTGTTACATTAATAACGCATTAAAACTTTCAATTAGACCACCAATTGTTTAATTCCATAAAGGTCATAAGTAAACAATAACATTTGACAATGTAACATCCTATTTTTTAGTGGTGTCATAAATTATGGTTTCAGGGCCACAAATTCAACGAGTGAGTCCGTAAATATTATTATTTAATATATACAAGTCAAATATAGAATTACCTTGAAATTTGATTCAATGATTTTTGTTAATTGAAATAATAATTAGGTTCAAGTGATATGTCCCTAAAGTCAAGTGGTTTTAGAGAATGAGGTATCGAGACATCATTTCTATAAATCGAGCTCATAAATATTTTAATAAAATATTTACGAAGTGTTATTAGGGTCATATTAAAATTTGGTTAAAAAATTTTCACTTTTAGTTAATTAATTAATTAAAAAGGACTAAATCATAAAATTTGGAAAAATTAGTTTCTATTAGTTGATTGATCAATTTAAGATAGGTACAGGGGCTTATGTGGCAAATATGCCATATTGAAAAGGTAGGTACGGTTGGTATTGTTTTATTATGTTAAAATATATGTTTTATTAGTTAATAAAGAAAAGAAAAAAAAAGAAAAGTTTAAGTTACGTTATATAAAAAAAAAAGCAAAACAATTTATATTTTTATGTTCTTCTTCCTCTAGCCGAAAGACATAATTGTTGAGTCAATGAGGTTCGACCAAACTTTTCCCTTTTCATGCATGTGTTTTTGAGGTTCTTTTTTATGATTTTGTTATTGTATTAGCTTAATCTAGCTAGCTTGGGGATCAATTTGTAAAATTGTTAAAAGTTTAGGGACTTTCCATGAATGAATTGAAAGTGTTTGTGAATTTAATTGATAGATTATTAAGGTTGGTAATTAAATATAGGTATTTTGTTAAGTGATTTTTGATGATTTTAATGTTTAAGGATTTATTTCTGAAAATGGTAAAAGTTAAGGTAAATATTGTGAAATGATGGAAAATATGGGTTGCTTAGAATCTCCATAAAATTTTGCTAACATGAATTTTTGGTGGTTGCGGTTAATTTGTAAATTTTGTGATTTAAGACTAAATTACATAAATGTTAAAATATTAGGGATAATTTGTAAATTCACAATTGATGTGGGTTATAGATTTGAATTAATTATGTAAGCTATTTGAATTATTTAATTGAATGAAAATTATTATCTAGATCAATAAATGAATCAACTAGATTTGAATTGAGGAAAAACTAAGGTTTTGGATTAATCATCGACTTTACTTTTACAACCATTGTAATCGAGGTAAGTTCATACTACAATTCCTATGTATATAATGATTTTTACTTATTACATGCTTTATTATAATTAGATTTAATGTTGTTATTTATCTAATGAATGACTAGAAAATAAATAATAAATGAATATAGTGAGTACGTGATGTACTTGAATAGCAGGCTTTGAGCCGATGATTACTTAGCAGTGTAACAGTCCGGTTTAGGCCCTAGTCAGAATAGTGGTTTCGGGACCACAAGTCCAAGCTAGAAAAATATTTTAGTATTATTTTCTGTGTCTACTGTGCGTGATTAAGCATGTGTTAAAGTTCTGTGAATTAATTTTATCGTTTGCGTGTTTAATTTGAGAAAAGGATTAAATTGCATAAAAGATAAAAGTGACATGCTATTTGTTAATGTGCTATATTGTTATGTCTTTATTAATATGAAGCCTTTAAGTGGTTATTTGACCTTTAGTTAATTGGGTGGACAATTATGGACTTAAATTATATAGTTTTCTTATTAATTCATTAAGGCTAATATAGTAAATTATGTATTAAAATGTTTTATAATAAAAATAAAGTATGAAAATAGGCATTTGTTCATCCATTTTGACCGAATATACCAAAGAAGAAGAAAAGAAAAAGAAAGCTAGGTTTCGGCTAAGTCTAAGCTTGATTCAAGGTATGTTTTGTTTCAGTTTTTGATAATTTCTACGTTTTTATAATCATTTCTTCATGCTCTACAAAACCCATTCTTAAATTTTGTGAATTGATGATGAATTTGAAATGTGCCATGGATGAATTCATGAGCTTTGTGAAGTTTTGTGATGAAATATGAAAGATACGTGATAGATTAACATAGTTTGTATTTGAATTTTTGATGAATTTGAGTAATTTCGACTAAATTGAGACTAATATTTTGAGGGACTAAATAGTGAAATAAATGATTTGTATGGATTTGTATGATTATAGTGAACATTCGTCCAAGCATGGGTATAAGCAAATTATGTGTATTTTGTGATTTTGTGAAATAGGGACTAAAATGTCAAAATGTGAAAATAGGAGGGCTAATTTGTAAATTGCCCTAAATATGTGTTTTTGGATTGAATTGAATGAATTGGTGAATAAATGAGTTAAATTTGAATATGTATAGATCAAGAACCGAAGAAAATGGACTTAGATCGTGGGAAATTGAAAGTAATTGAGTAGCCGAGTTCGTTTCTGTTGATCCGAATCTGAGGTAAGTCTATATACAAATAAACATATTTACATTGATATACGTATAGTTATATGAAAATTCATAATGATGAATGTATATGAGATGATGAGTATATGAAATCCGAGATAGTATCGACATGGTGTCAACATACGAAAAAGCCCCGTATGAACCTAGGAATAGATAGGATTACATGTCATGACATAGGTGTCCGATATGTGATATCGTGTAAGACCACGTCTGGGACGTTGGCATCGATTTGAGATTTAGGTGTAAGACCATGTCCGGGACATTGGCATCGTATTGATTCATATAAGACCCTGTCTGGGACAGTGGCATCGATATCTGGTTACATGTAAGACCATGTCTGGAAGTTGGCATTGTACGACTATTCCGAGCATTCTGAGTAATCTATTTGATTTCGAACGGTTCAACGGGCAAATTTGAGAAATAAAAGTCTACGTGAATTGAATAAATAAATCAAGTACGTTTGAATTGTACACTAAGCAAGTGTATGAAAGGTAAGTGTTTATATGAACTTACCTAGATGAGATATGTGAACAGATTTGATGAGGTAAAATGTGTTATATGTGTGAATGAGCTAAGAAGAACTATGAATGTGCAAATGAGCTAGTAGTAATCTCATATTTGATATGTATAATGAATGCCTATATGTTAAGTTTATTGTATATGGCTTACTAAGCTTTTGGAAAGCTTACTTTGTGTGTGTTTATTCTATTTTATAGGTCGTCGAAGCTACGAAAGGCTCGGGAATCGTCGAGGATCATCACCACACTATCAATCTCTACTTTGGTACTTTTGAATGTGTATATAATTAAATATGGCATGTATAGGCTAGTTGTTTTGGAATATGTTTGAGATATGTATATAGCCATGTGATATAGCTAGATAAATGGTTGTGTTATGAATGAATAGTCAAGTTATATGATTCTTAGTTTGGTATGGTTGGTTAGTGAATGAAACGGTCAAAGAAATGGTAAGCTTATTGATGAGAATATATCTTGTTATTGTGGCAAGTTGTGGATGAATCATGTTTGGAAATTCATGTGCATTAGTTGGGCTAATTGGCATATATGAGGTGGTGATGAAATGTTCTTGAATGAGTAGAATAGACGATCAATTTGATATGTTTTGGTTGCCAATTATGTTTGGAATAATGCTTCTGTGTGCTCGTAGGGATGACCCAAAGTGTGGGTGGCATTTTGGCCTTTCAAATGGCCTATAATTGCCCAGACGGGTGAGCACACAGGCGTGTGGCTCGACTGTGTCCCTTGTGGTTGTTTTTCAAAACAAGTCAGACTCGACCACGGGCCGGATACACGGGCGTGTGACTGGCTATGTGGTGCAAGTCAGTAGCGACCACGGGTGAGGCACACGGGCATGTCCACGTCCTTGTGGACAAGTCAGTATGTATGCCCTATTTTGACACGGCTTAGACACACGGGCGTGTCTGAGGCCGTGGGAGGCACACGGCCTGCCCACACGGGCGTGTGACCTCTGTAACTTAAAAAATATTTAAATTTTTGAGAATTTCTGTATGTGTTCGGTTTAGTCCCGGCCCTATTCTAAAGCATGTTAAAGGTCTCAAAGACCTATTTAAGGGACACTTTGATGTGATTTCTCAAATTAAGTTATGAAATGTTTGTAAAAGTTTTCGATTGTCCGGTAATGCCTCTTAACCCTAAACCAAAAATGGTTACGGGTTAGGGGTGTTATAAGCAGGCTATGAGCCGGTGTTTATTTAGCAGGCTTTGAGCTGGTGAATATTTAGCAAGTATTATGTATTGGTGATACAGACTGTAATGATGGCTTGAGATCCTGCATGTGTTGCGGATACTATAAACTCTAAATTTTATAGGATTTTTCTAGTCATTTTTACCACCTTTTTACTTAAAAATAACACTAATCCCAAGCATTTGTTAATGAATCTAGTGAATTTTGCTAAAATCTCAATCATGGACATGAAGTTATGAAATATGAAAATTTGTGCTTTATTATATGAATTTTGTGCATAAATTAAATCATTTTCATGTTATTTGTTAATGTGCTATGTTTTAAAAATGCAGTGGGACCATAAGGTGAAATAATATGGAGCTCAAGACAATTCTTGCATGGAGATGAACAAATCCACCCTACTTGGACGACAAAACTATGCAAAATTGGGTCACAAGGATGCTAATTTGACCCAGTTGAAGTGATGATACATGGTGGACATGTTTGGTTATTTATTAGGTCATGAAATTGTCCAACAAGAGTGAGTCAAGCTCAAGTTTGGCACAAGCTTGTGGCTGCCCAAAAATCAGCATTGGAAAAATTATTTGGAGGTCTCTACACTTCTCATTAAAAATCAGCACATTAAGATTGCTCAAGAAACCGTCCACTCCATGGCTAAATTTAGCATGATTCCACACTTAATTCAAGCCATCAACTCACCATCATTTCCACATGTTATAGCTGGCCATTAATGGGAGAAAACTAAAGGATCTTTGATGCCATTTTTAGTAAATTCAACCACCAACCTCAAGTTAAATACCACACTCCTCTCACCTTTTCATTCATCCCTTAATCCCTAAAAATCATCTATCATTCCTTCATTCATTACTCATCCATTCATTTTTTTCAGTCTCTCATTCTCTAGCTTCTTTCTACGCCTAGCACTTTTGCCAGCAAAACTGTGATAGGGTTGTCTCTTGGCCAGCCACCTTGAGGAGCCATTAGCAAAGGAGCAACATGAGAATCAAAGGAAAACATATTCATTCAGAGTTCACGAGACTATCGATTTGAACATAGTTTATTCTTTCTTTACTTTGTTATTTTGATTTAATAATGTTTACAATGTGTTTTATGATTTTGTCATCAACAATGGTAGCTTAATCTGTTGACCTAGGATGATTGCATTTATTCAATGAAGTTTTTTAAATCATGTTTATAGTGTTAGTGCCTCAGTCGATCATGTTTTCAATTGAACTCAAGTATGTATTTCATTCATAGTGATCAGATGCATTTGAATTAGCCGAACGATCCTGACCAAAGGACGAATAATGGACACAGTAATTGAAGAGTGCATGCTTAATTTAGATCCTAATCTGACTAAAGTAAAGGTTCATTATAACTTTAAGAAGCTCTATTATCTTGCGTAGTTTTTAGATTTATATGATTAAATTGTTTCAAACCTGATCCGTCCCTATTACTTCACATGAATTCTAAGAAACCCTTAGTTTAATATGGTCAGTAAAATGCATATTTCACTAAGTAAAAGATTCCAAAAGGACTTAATTTGGTTTCCAAACTCATGAAAGATTGAGTTGCCATGGAATGTTTTTTGAACACTATTAAGTATGAGAAAAATAAACTAAGAGCAATAGTGTAATTATCCTAGCATATTCATGTTATTGATTGTTGAATTTTGTGTTTTTACTGCTAAACTCATCTCATACATTTCACTTCATACTTTGCATTTAGATTAAATTGCATTAGGGATCATCCTGCATTTAGATAATTTAATTTAGCTTAAACATCATCACTCAAAATAGTGTTTTTTTATCACCAAATTGTTAACTTTAATTTTACAATTAATTGATTAACATACGTAGTCCCTGTGGAGACGATAACTCTTTTACTAACTTTATTACTTGATAACGGCTGTGTACACTTGTACAAACCTGAGCATTATATATACTTTGAAACTTGTGTAAGCAACATCGTGAGTCTGTTAAAGTTTTGAAGTTAACTCGAATGTATGTTATCCTTTTTATTAATTGAAATGAGATGTTATTATAATGATGATTTGGCTTATGATCATTTATCATGTGGTATTTTAATGATATGAATTATCCAGGTCTAAATGTTTCGAAAAGTTGAAACGATGGTATATTGGCAAGAATTGTTAGTTTCATGCTTTGTATGTTTTATAATTAAGTATAAAGGTTAAATGATTTATATATGTGAGTTTGAATATGAAGGTATGAACACTTTAAACGAAAAAGTGATGGTTATTTGTTGCGTGATACATTGCATATTTATTATTACCGGATCTAAGATATGTTGGAAATTGCATATTTTATTGTTACATTTACTAACCTTACGAGGTTTGTGTTGTATAGAATAGTAATATATATATATATATATATATATATTCTAATGAATGAATTTATACATAATGATTATGTGATAAATGGTTTTATAAAATGACTATACGAAATGTTTATATAGAAATAGATATATGAACGGCATATGAAGTGCTTATTCGAAGTATTTGTTGGAATATAAATATGTGAAAAGGGATAATTGAAATGAATATTTGAAATAAAGATATTAAATATTAAGTGAATATGTGATGGCTGAGTTATGTACCGAATGTGTTTTTGGGTATATGTTTGACAACATAATAAAATTACATGTATTGTATATGAACTCACTAACCGTGTGAGATTTGTGATGTGTACAGGTGGTTAATGAACTTACGATCAAGATATCAAATTATCTTGTTAAATGGTTAAGTTATATCCTTTTTGGTAAGTTAAGTTTAAGATTATACGAGCTTACTAAGCACTATTTGCTTATGTAGTTGTTTTCTTCATCTTGTAGGTCATCAGAAAGTTCGATCGGTTGGAATCTAGTCGGAGTATATTCACACTATTCATTCTTCATTTCGGTAGAAGATTTAGTTATTTTGTTGTCAGGTTATAAATGGCATGTACTAGCAGCCTTTAAGTTAATTTGTTTATGATGATGTTATTATAAGTTAGTTTAAGTAAGCTTTGTGGTTGTATATCTATGTTTGGTATCTTTGGAATATGTTTGAGACTTGAAGTGCTTTTGGTCATTAGCTAAATGCCTTTTTTGATTAGCTTGATATATGGTAAATGAATTTGTTGAAATGGAGATTTTAGTATGCCTTAAAGCTAATGTCATGTAAACTCTGAGTATAAGTTTGATTGAATGTTTAATTTGTGGTGTCAATGATGGCACATTGGTTAGGCACCTAGGTTGGATTTTTGGTATGTTATATGTTTGTTTGATTAAATTTTGAAGGCATGAAAATGGTTGTTTCTTTTTTGTTGTGTCTTGATACCTATGAAATGACATTGTTTTGGGCTTGTTTTGGAAGGCATATTTGGTTCACACGACTTGGGACATGGGTTGTCACACGGCTTTGTGTCATATACGGCCTACTCACACAGTCATATATCTTATTGATTTTTAGGTGTAGGTTGGTCCACAGGATCACAGTGAGTTACACGATTTAGCGACACAGTTGTGTGATCCAACCTCGAATACACAAACGGTTTGGCACACGACCTGCGACACGACTTGTGACCCTATTTTGAATACTCACATGGGCGGACACACGGGCGTGTGTCCAGACTTCGAATGTTCACACGGATTGGGCTATGTCACACATCTGTGTGACCTTTGTTTCAAAAATTTTCAAATTTTCTCAGAATTTTTTGATTTGTTTCGATTTGATCCCAGATTGTTTCCAAACTGTTTTTAGGGCCCCATAGACTCGATTTAAGGCCCGTAAGTATATTTTTTTCCATGATTAGATTCAATTATTATATGTTAGCATTTAATTGATTCAATTATTATATGTTAGCATTTAATTTGTATACTTGTTCTGTTGTGAAGTTAAATGTTTTGTTTTGCTCGGTAATACTCTGTAATCCTAATCCGGAAACAGAGACGAGTTAGGGTGCTACAATTAATTTTAAGAATTCATTCATACAATGACACAATTAATTTAAATTTAGCCCTTAGTAAGCCTAGAAAAATAAAGAAGAGATACTAAGGACGAGTTATCCAAAACTATAATAATAGGAGTGCTAAAACGCAGGTGTCTGAAGGCCAAATTAGGATAGCAACAAAATGCAAGTAACATGACACCAAAGTATAAATTAGGAGTCCCTATTGGCATGTCAATCATATCCTGACTATTTATCTAAACTACCAAATTTTTATTCCAAGGTTTTCAGAATATCAGTAAACTCATGTAACCAATTAAATAACAACTCTGTATCAGTATTCATGGCGTAAACCACTATAATATATATCAGTAATTTAAATCATGGCATTATGCCACTACTCAAGATTTCAAAGCTTTCATTTTCATCTCCATAAGTAGACATCTTACAAGGTTCTTTCTTAAAGTCGTTTTCATGCTAATAATTAGGATTCTAATATCATTCGACATAGTTGAACTTTACTTGTCAGAAACCACATTTTTCAAACATACAAATATAAACTTACAATAATATACTCGATATAATTTCAATTAAACATATGATAAGTATTTAAAATATTTTCATGAATCTAATCACCATTTCAATATTTTAAGCTTGTATCGGCACTTGTTGGCTTAAATAGAACCTTGCACTTTGACATATTTTTTGCCATTAGCCTTATCTAAGCTTTTCTATAGTGTTGACATGTTTCCTTTACGTACACATGAATCCTATTAACTTAATATTTTCTTCCATGGCAACTTTAATAACATTATCACATAATTGACTATAAAGTCTCACTTGGTCACACAACTTTTCTACCACATTTTAGTAACTTACCTCATCATATTATTTTTCATGGAATTTCACACTAATACTAACATAATTAAACACCTTAGTATAACATTAGTCTCATGATTCCTAAACTTATTAACTTAGGGTAAGTGTGAGTATCTATGATACTTACCTCAATGGATGCTCTGCAATGCTAATCAAGCTTGAAAATCCACTAATCATGCTAATTAAGGCATAACTAAAAACTCATAATGCCCGTACCTTGTTCTGAAAGCAGTCTTCGGAATGTTTGAATCTTTCACTCTCAATTGATAGTATCCCGATCTTAGATCTATCTTTGAAAACACCGTGGCTCCTTTTAGCTGATCGAACAAATCATCAATCCTGGGCAACGGATATTTATTCTTTACTGTTACTTTGTTCAACTGAAGATAATCAATGCACATTCTCATTGTGCCATCTTTCTTTTTTCACAAACAGAACAGGAGCAACCCAAGGTGAAAAACTCAGTTTAGCAAACCCTCTATCGGTCAACTCTTGCAACTGTGACTTTAATTCTTTCAATTCTGTCGGTGCCATTCTATATGGAGCTATCGAAATAGGTGTTGTACCAGGCAACAGATTAATACTAAATTCAACTTCACGTATCGGAGGCAATCCTGGCAATTCTTCAGGGAATATATCAGAAAACTCACAAACAACTGGGACTGATTCAACTTTCTTTTCAGATACTTTTGAATCAATTACATAAGAAAAATATATTTCATATCCCTTTTTCACATATCTATGAGCTTTCAATACAGATATCACAATAGGCAATCCATTTAAATCACTAGACTCAACTCTGACTATTTCACCATTCGAACATTTCAAATCGATAATCTTTCTCTTAAAGTTTACAACAGCATCATGCAGTGTCAACCAATCCATACCCAAAATGATATCAAACTATGAAATGGTAATAGCATCAGATCAGCAGGAAAACAGTTATCTCAAAACATTAACGGACAGTTCTTGCATACTTTATCAACCAAAACACTTTTACCTAAGGGGTTCAATACTTTTATAACAAATTTGGTAGACTTTACAGGCAAAATCTTACTGAATACTAAGTTCATGCATATATACGAATGTGTAAAACCAGGGTCTATCAATACAATCATAGAAGATCATAGAGTGTAAATGTACCCGTAATAACGTCTGGAGATAAAGCTTCCTCATGAGCTCGAATAGCATAGGCTCTAGCAAGCGCTCTAGCTTCGGATCTCGCAATAGTATCTCTCGTAGTTCTCTAACTACCACTGACATTTCTTACATTTCGGAAGGGTCTACCTCTCATTGGAGCGTTATCGGATCTCAGATTCTGGGCAGTTTCTAGTTCAACAGACTCCGGGCAATCTCGGATGAAATGATCTAATGATCCACATCTAAAACAAGCCCGATTATTCAATATACAACTTCCCGGATGTCTTTTTCCACAATGCTTACATTTAGCTTTCTCGGATCGTACATTTCCAGCACTTGCCACTGAAGTTGTCGGAGCTTTAGAACTCAATTGTGATCTAGCTCAATCTCTACTTGAATGTCCACATTCAAATTTGAACGGCTATGCTCATCTCGGAATTTCTTCGAAGCAGACTGAAATGATCTATTCTGAAACCTCTTTCTCACATCTCTAGCATCAAACTCAGCTTTCTTTTTATCTTTCCTAAGTGCCTCAGCTTTGCACGCTTGATCAACGAGTACAACGAACTCGTTTATTTCCAGAATCCCAACAAGTAAACAGATGTCTTTGTTAAGACCATCTTCGAATATTTTGCACATTATTGCCTCAGTGGATACACATTCACGAGCATACTGACTCAGTCTCACGAACTCTTGCTCATACTCAGTGACAGACATACAGACCTGTTTCAATTCTAGAAATTCCTTTCGTTTTAGATCAATGAACCTTTCACTGATATATTTCTTCCAAAACTCAATCTGAAAGAAGTCCCATGTGACCCGCTCTTTTGGAACCACGGAAATCAAGGTCTTCCACCACTGATATGCTACATCTCGAAGTAGTGAAACAACACATTTAATACTTTCTTCCGGAGTCAAGGACATCTCATCAAATACCCGGATAGTGTTTTCTAACCAGAACTCGGCTCTCTCAGCATCATCATCACTGGTAGCTCTGAACTCTTCAGCCCCATACTTACGGATTTTGTCTACCGGAGGCTTGTTCAACAGATTCAGATTCATAGTCGGAGGCATAGCAGATGTCTGAAGGGGATTAACCGGGGGCGGAGGTTGTGAAATAACCGAATTATTTCTAACAAACTGAGTGAACCACTCACTCATCATTTGAAAGAAATCTTGTTTAGCTTCTCCCACTTGACCGCTCGTAGTCGGTCTCGAATCAGAGGGCGCTGTCCCATGCGGGGGAGTAGGCGTATTACTTTCTACATCGCCATCTACGACTCTATCGGGATCCATTACTATACGTAAAACACATTTTACACGTCAGGATTCATCACACTATCACGGTTAAGATATATGGCATGTATAGCTAGACTCTAACTCGCTACGTTAGTCTGAGAATCGGATAAATCATAGCTCTAATACCAATCAAATGTAACACCCCTAACCCGTGTCCGACGTCGGATTAGGGTTAAAGGCATTACCGGATAGATCAAAAACTTTTATAAACATTTCATACAATTATCCACCAAACACAATCAAATTGTCCCTTATATTGGTCAAAGAGACCTAAATCATGCTTTAGAATAGGGCCGGGAGATTCTATGAAATTTAAAACTTTTCCAAGATATGCAGGACACATGCCCGTGTGGGCAGGCCTTGTGTCATCCACAGGCATCAGACACCCTCATGTCTTGTCCGTGTCAAATCAAGGCATGCATACTGACTTTTCTACACGGCCATTAGGCACGCCCATGTACCATGTCCGTGTGCTCTTAGGCCATATACTGACTTAATCACATGGATACCAGGCACGTCCATGTGCCAAAGCCGTACTCTCATAGCTAAACACTGCCATTGTCCTACGGCCATTAGGCACGCCCGTGTGCCATAGCCGTGTAGGCAAAACAGGCCATTATCAAGTCCATAATGCCACCCATAACAGGGTCATACCTACAAGCAAATTATCAAATCATCTCATGTATATTTAGTAACCCAAATCATATCAAAGTAGTCATCAAATCTTCACCTAAAATTGCAACTTCAACCATGTTAAATTGTTCAACTAACACATGCAAATAAGCATGATTCCTCCATCTATATCTTTCATACAACCACCTATTTGATCAATCAAAAATGCTCATGTTGCATTCATATGCTTACCAAATCTTTAACCATTTCATAAGCTATCTAGCCATGCCAAAACATACATCATTTTCATACTTGCTCAAGCATATTACCAATACATATCTAGCCACATCTCATGGCTATTATACACATTTCAAGCATAACCAAAATGACTAGCCTATGCATGTCCAAAAGTACCAAAACAAGTTGAGTAGTGTGATGATGATCGTCGATGGTCCTTGAGCCTTCAGTAGCTTTGACGATCTATAAAACAGAGCAAACACACACAGAGAGTAAGCTTTCAAAAGCTTAGTAAGTCATATACAAATAAACTTAACTTAAATTGCACATAGTATATTTATTTAATGACAATAAGGGTTCTCATAGTATAAACATCTCACATAGAGTTTGGCTCAATTGCTTAGCCATAACTTATCACATACCTCAACTCAATACCACATATGCACCTAGCTCATCTAAGCATAATTTCACATATCATCTCATCATTCCATTGCACATATTCATTTTAGTATGTTTATATAGATACTTACCTTTCATACACACCTTGTGTACTTATCAAATGTACCTGAAATGGACATACATTCATGTAATCGTTCATAGCTCAGAATTTACCCGTTGAACCTTTCAGAATCTAATAAGATATACAGAATACTCAGAATAGTCGTACAATGCCAATGTCCCAGACGTGGTCTTACATGTAATCAGATATCGTTGCCACTGTCCCCGACAGGGTCTTATACGAATTAATACGATGCCGATGTCCCAGACATGGTCTTACACGTAAAGCTCATATCGATGCCAACGTTCCAGACGTGGTCTTACACGAAATCTCAAATCAATGCCAACGTCCCAGACGCGGTCTTACATGATAAAACAGAACAAACACCTATGTCGATCTTATCTCAGAATTCATGAGCACATCATTTCATAAACATTCATCATTATCAATTGTCACATGAACATACATAATTCAATACAAGTACGTTTATTTGCATAATGACTTACCTCAGATTTGAATAGTGGTAAACTGTAATATATACATATTTTAATCCCACATTTAGCATACTTTTGGATGATTTATTCCTTGAATTGTGGAATTTGGTGCTCTTAATCCGTTAATTTCATGTTTTATACTTAGGAAAGTACCGGAGGATGAAAAGAATGAGAAACGGGCCTAAAACAGAGTAAATGGGCCAAATTACGAAATCAACACGGCCTGGGCCCAAGACCACATGACCGTGCCTCCTTAACAGACCTGAACATGGCCTGGCCTCGACTTACACGGGCGTGTGCCATGGGCGTGTCCCTAACATGACCTATTTGAATTTCATTCGGATTAGGGTACTTAGAGGCAAAGAAAGCCATTCCAAAAGCCTATATAAACACCCTAGAGGCCAACCTTTAGGGCGCGTCCAGTTAGGCCGAAGAGCCAAGCCAGAGAGGCCAGAATTGTGGGATTTACTCGAAGAAAGCCAGTTGATTCATCTTAAGAAGCCGAAGTCATACTCAAGACGGAAGATCTTCCCTTCAATTTCCTTCAGGGATTTTTAGGGTTTTTCTTATATTTTGTTTTATATTTTCTTCTGAGATGTATTCTTTTATTATTATGAACTAAACCCTCAAATACCTGAGGGGGATGAAACCTAAGACAGATCTTGTTATTGTTTTCTGAACCATATGATAAATACTTGATTTGTTCTTAATTATGTGTTCTTAATTCTTGCTTTGATATTTTAGGATATTGATTCAAGTATTGATGTGCTTAGGTAGTGGAGCAAAAGTCCCTGTTTAAGAGTAGATCTAGCATAATTAAGCGGAGTTGATCGCAACCCTAGAAATAGGATGATGAAAATCTGCCGGATTAGGGTAAAACCTAGTATGGGAGTCCATAGATCGAGTTAATGCAATCCTAGGGGTTTTAATTAGAAAGAGATTTCAATTAATCAACCTAGGGTTAGACATTAGTAGCCTCGAAAGAGGTATTAATATAAAATAGGGAATCCTACGGATCAAGTCAAGTGAATAAATCGTCTGGTTCAGAGTTAAATAACAAGTGGAGTCTAGGTGGATTCTTCCACGGGTATTGTCTCAATCAATTGGTTTTTCCCACAAGTATTTTCCCCAATTCTTTCTCTTTGTCTTAGTATCTTTAGCTTAATAGTTAGTTAATTTTAGATTAAATAAACAATTCACTTTTATCTTAGGCTAAATAATAAAAAGAAAGTTAGTATTAGTACTTTTGGTTCCTTTGGGCCCGACAATCCGGTCTTGCCGCTAAACTATACTACTGTTCAATGGTTGTCATAGTTAGTTTCTAGGCTCGATCATTCTTTTTATAAATTTTTAAGACTCTGATATAACGATCAAATAGTCGTTCAGACTCGTTTATTTAACTATCTTTGTTTTCCCGCGATCTAAGTCTGTTTTTTTCGGTTCTTGGTCTTAAATCAAGGCTTGTAATGGCCGAATATAACAAAGCCAAGCCCTTCTTCCCTATTTTCTTTTGTATTTTCAGTGAGAAGATGATAACCATAGCAAATTTTATGCTTTTGGTTTTATTTAATTATCATAACATTAATAAATTCCCATTTTACCCTTTATTAATCATCTAAGACAAAATAAACTCCAAGGTTATTATGTCATTTAGTCATCCATTATCTTATAAATGGATTTATAAAAACATAAGGCCTCCTTCTTAATAAGCCACAACACCTAGGCACTTTAACATATAACATACAACTTTCACATTTAATGCAATTCAATCCTTTTGTCAAATTTAAACACACAGACAGACAAATTAACTTACAGAAATTTAGCACATGCTTAATCACATACCAAAGACACAGAAAATAATATTAAAAAAATATTATTCAAGTTCGGATTTGTGGTCCCGAAACCACTGTTCCGACTAGGGTCTAACCTGAACTGATACAAATCACCATATCCTCATTTTCCAAAAATAAAATATATATTCAAAAATTAATATAAATTCATTCTAAGTTTTCTCAAAGCAATCATTTACAAAATCTAACTTATTGAAGATGTAGAAAGCCATTTCATACATTATTGAAGCTTTTTCACTCCAACTTCAACTTCTCTCATAAAAATACATAAACCCTAGGCTGCCATTTGAAGAAATTGATGGAGAAATTGAGCTTAGGAGGTTGTTTCCATGAATATTTTAACAAAATATAAGGTAAGTGAGAAAATTTTGAGACAAATTGAAGAAATAAGTAAGAAAATGGAAAAGGAGAAAATGACCACAATGGCTACTACTACGACTGGAAAAGATGGAGAAAATGTTGTTGATGGGGTTCTCATTCCCTACAAAAATATCAAAATGTGGGCCTTGGGCCTATATCTAACAATTTAAGTCTAAATTTGTTCATTTGAAGCCTATTTCCTTAATATTGTAACAGTCTAGCTTAGACCCTAGTCGAAACAGTGGTTTCGGGACCATAAATCCAAGTCTGTAATATATTTTAATATTATTTTCTATGCCATTGATAAGTAATTAATCATGTATCAAATTTTCGTAAGCTAATTTGTCTGTCTGTCTGCTTAATTTGATAAAAGGATTAAATTGCATTAAATGCAAAACTAGTATGCTACTTGTTAAAGTACCTATGTGTTGAGGCTTTTTAATAAGGAAGCCTTATGATGCAATTTAACCATTTTAAAGGTAGTGAATGTTAAATGGACAAATATGCCATTAATGTATATTGTTATTAAATGTTTATTAAAAGGGGTAGTATGGTAAAATGCATATTAATATGTTTGTAATAAAATAAATGAAAGAAAAGATGAATGCTATCATCTTTATGAGTGCCGGATGTTGAAGGAAAAAAAATTATTCAAGCTAGGTTTCGGTTATATCTAAGCTCAAATTAAGGTATGTTTTGGTTTCAGTTTTCGATAATTTTTACGTTTTTGCAAATGTTGCTTCGTAAACTTTGAAACCCATGTATTAATTTTGAGAATTGATGATGTTTTAGAAATGTGTCTTTGATGAACATATGAGCTTTGAAATGTTTGATGATGAAATATGGAGAATATGTGTTTGATTAGCATATTTTGTCTTTGGAGTTTTGTTAATTTTGAGTAACTAGGAGTAAATTGAAAGAATAATATTTTGAGGGACCAAATTGTGAAATAAATGAAACGTACGGACTTGTATGAGATACATGAATATTCAGCTAAGCATGGGTATATGTAAATTTGGTGTATTTTGTGATTTTGTGAATTGAGGACTAAATTGTCCAAATGTGAAAATATGAGGGCTAATTTGTAAATAGCCCTAAATATGTGTTTTTCGGTTGAATTGAATGTGCTGTTAAATAAGAGGGTTAAATTTGATTATGTATAGATCAAGAACCGAAGAAAACGGACTTAGATCGCGGGAAAGCGAAGATAGTTGAATAAACGAGTTCGAACGAATATTTGAATCTGAGGTAAGTCATTTTGCAAATAAACGTACTTGTATTGAATTATGTATGTTCATATGACTATTGATAATGATGAATGTTTACGAGATGATGTGTTCATGAATTCTGAGATAAGATCGACACAGTGAAAATGTCCAAGAAGTCTCGTACGAACCTAGGAATAGATAGGATTAGATATGTCATGACATAGGTATCTGTTCTGTTTTATCATGTAAGACCACATTTAGGACGTTGGCATTGATTCAAAATTTCGTGTAAGACCACGTCTGGAACGTTGGCATCGATATGAGCTTTACGTGTAAGACCATTTCTGGGACATCGGCATCATATTAATTCATGTAAGACCCTGTCAGGGACAGTGGCATCGACATCTGATTACATGTATGACCACGTCTGAGATGTTGGCATTCTATGACTATTCTGAGTATTCTGTAAATCTTATTAGATTCTGAACGGTTCAACGGGCAAGTCCGAGATATGAATGATTATGTGATTTGAACATCTGTTTCAGGTACGTTGATGTGTACACTAAGTGTGTATGAAAGGTAAGCATCTATATGAACTTACTCATTTGAATATATGTATTGAAAGGGTGGAATAATATGTGATGATATGCTCAAATGAGCTAGGTGTATATGTAATACTTGAGTTGAAAAATATGATAAGGTATGGCTAAACAAATGAGCCAATTGCTATATGAGATGAATATACTATGTGCATTTTATGCTAGGTTTATTTGTATATGGCTTACTAAGCTTTTGAAAGCTTACCCTGTGTGTGTGTTTGTCTATTTTATAGATCATCAAAGCTATTGAAGGCTCGGGGACCATCGAGGATCATCATCACACTACTCAACTTATTTTGGTACTTTTGGAATATGTATATAGCTAGATATGGCATGTATAGACTAGTCATTTTGGTTATGTTTAAAATGTGTATATTGGCTATGGGATGTGACTAGATAGATTTTGTAATATGCTTGGGTATATATGAAAATGATACATGTTTTGGTATGGCTAGATAGCTTATTAAATGGTTAAAGATTTAGTAAGCATTTGAATGGAACATGAACATGTTTGATTGATCAAAGGAGTGGTTATATGAACGAAAAAGATGAATAAATTATGCTTAATTGCATATGTGTTTAGTTGTACAACTTGGCATGGTTGGAGTTGCAATTGTAGATGGATATTTTGATATGTTTTGGTTGCAAAATATGTATGAAATGATTTGGTAATTTGCTAGTAGGTATGACCCTTTTGTGGGTGGCATTATGGCCTTGACAAT
Source organism: Gossypium australe (assembly GCA_005393395.2). NCBI lineage: Eukaryota > Viridiplantae > Streptophyta > Magnoliopsida > Malvales > Malvaceae > Gossypium > Gossypium australe. Next base: position 78,248,921 of record CM016625.1, on the reverse strand, counting down.
GGCCTGTTTTGCCTACACGATAATGGCACGGGTGTGCCTAATGGCCTGGGAAAATGGCAGGATCTAGCTAAGGGTGCACGATCTTGGCACACGGACGTGCCTGGTAGCCGTGAGATTAAGTCAGTAAATGGCCTAAGAGCACACGGGCATGGTACACGGCCGTGCCTAGTAGCTGTGTGGAAAAGTCAGTACACATGCCCTGATTTGGCACGGCCAAGACATATAGGGGTGTCTGGTGCCGTGGAAGACACATGGCTCGTTCACACGGGCGTGTGTCCTGCATAACTTAGAAATTTAAATTTTTGAGAATTTCTGTATGTGTTTGGCTTAGTCCCGGCCCTACTCTAAAGTATGATTAATGTCTCGTTGACCGATTTAAGGGACATTTTGATTGTGATTAATGAATGGTTGTTTGAAATGTCTGTAAATGTTTTTGATCCGTCTGGTAACGTCTTTAACCATAATCCGGCGATGAACACAGGTTAGGGGTTTTACATTTGATTGGTATCAGAGCTACAGCTTAGCTGATTCTCGGACTAACGTAGCGTGTTAGAGTCTAGATATACATGTCATATATCTGAACTGTGATAGTGTGATGAGTCCTGATGTGTAAAATGTAATTTCCGTATAGTAATGGATCCCGAAAGAGCAGTAGCTGACGATGAAGAAAGTAATGTGCCTTCTGCCGCTCAAGGGACAGTGCCTTCTAATTCAAGACCGGCTATGAGCAGTCAAGAGGGAGAAGCTAAACAAGCTTTCTTCCAGATAATGAGTGAGTGGTTCACTCAGTTTGTTAGAAATAACCCGGCTATTTCTCAACCTCCACCCTCTGTTAATCCCCTTCAGACTTCAGTTGTACCACCGGTTATGTATTCGAATCTGTTGAATAAGCCTCCGGTTGACAAAATTCATAATTATGGGCTGAAGAGTTCAGGGCTACAAGTGATGATGATGCCAAAAAGGCCGAGTTCTGGTTAGAAAACACTATCCGGGTATTTGATGAGATGTCCTTGACTCCGGAAGAAAGTATTAAATGCGTGTTTCACTACTACGAGATGCAGCCTATCAGTGGTGGAAAACTCTGATTTCTATTATTCCGAAGGAGCGGGTTACATGGGACTTCTTTCAGGTTGAATTCCGGAAGAAATACATTAGTGAGAGATTTATTGATCAGAAACGGAAAGAATTTCTAGAATTGAAATAGGGTCGTATGTCTGTTACTGAATATGAACGAGAGTTCGTGAGATTGAGTCAGTATGCTCGTGAATGTGTATCATCGGAAGCGATAATGTGTAAATGATTTGAAGATGGTCTTAATAAAGATATTCGTTTGTTAGTCGAAATTTTAGAGGTAAAAGAGTTCGTTGTGTTAGTTGACCGAGCGTGCAAAGCCGAGGCACTCGGGAAAGATAAAAGAAAAGCTGAGTTTGAAGCCAGAGATACTAGAAAGAGATTTTTGAACAAATCATTTCAGTCTACTTCAAAGAAATTCTGAGATGAACAAAGTCGTTCGAGAATTAATGTGGGACATTCGAGCAGAGATCGAGCTAGATCCCAATTGAGTTCCAGAACTCCGGTAACTTCAATGGCAAGTGTTGGAAATGTACGATTCAAGCAACCTGAATGTAAACATTGTGGTAAAAGACATCCGAGAAGTTGTAGATGGAATGATAGAGCCTGCTTCAGATGTGGATCATTAGATCATTTTATTCGTGATTGCCCCGAGTCTGTGGAGCAAGAGACTGCTCAGAATCCGAGATCCAATAACGTCCCAGTGAGAGGTAGACCTTCCTGGAATGCAAGAAATGTCAGTGGTAGTCAAAGAACTACGAGAGATACTATTGCGAGATCCGAAGCTAGAGCGCCTGCTGGAGCCTAATCTACTCGAGCTCATGAGGAAGCTTCATCTCCAGACGTTATTACGGGTACATTTACACTTTATGATACTTCTGTGATTGCATTGATAGACCCTGGTTCTACACATTCGTATATATGCATGAACTTAGTATTCAGTAAGACTTTGCCTGTAGAGTCTACCGAATTTGTTATAAAAGTATCGAACCCCTTAGGTAAAAGTGTTCTGGTTGATAAAGTATGTAAGAACTATCCGTTAATGTTTCGAGAAATCTGTTTTCCTGCTGATCTGATGCTTTTACCATTTGATGAGTTTGATATCGTTCTGGGTATGGATTGGTTCACATTTCATGATGCGATTGTAAATTGCAAAAGAAAGATCATTGATTTGAAAGGTCAGAATGATGAAATAGTTCGGATTGAGTCTAGTGAATTGAATGGATTACCTACTGTGATATCTGTATTGAAAGATCAAAGATATGTGAAAAAGGGATACGAAGTATACTTTGCTTATGTAATTGATTCGAAAGTATCTGAGAAGAAAGTTAAATCAGTGCCAGTTGTTTGTAAGTTTTCTGATGTATTCCCTGAGGAATTGCTGGGATTGCCTCCGATACGTGAAGTTGAGTTTGGTATAGATCTATTACCTGGTACCACACCAATTTCAATAGCTCCGTATAGAATGGCACTAATAGAATTGAAAGAGTTAAAGTCACAGTTGCAAGAGTTAACCGATAGAGGGTTCGCTAGACCGAGTTTCTCACCTTGGGGTGCTCCTGTTCTGTTTGTGAAAAAGAAAGATGGCACAATGAGAATGTGCATTGATTATCGTCAGTTGAGCAAAGTGACTATAAAGAATAAATATCCGTTGCCCAGAATTGACGATTTGTTTGATCAGTTGAAAGGAGTTACTGTGTTTTCAAAGATAGATCTGAGATCGGAAAATTATCAGTTGAGGGTAAAAGATTCAGACATTTCGAATACAGCTTTCAGAACAAGGTACGAGCATTATGAGTTTTTAGTTATGCCTTTTGGACTGACGACTGCTCCTTCTGTTTTTATGGATCTGATGAACATAATTTTCAGACCGTACCTAGATCGATTTGTTGTTGTATTTATTGACGACATCTTGATTTATTCACGGGATGAGACTGAACATGCCGAACATATTAGAATTGTATTGCAAACTCTACGAGAAAAACAATTGTATGCAAAAGTCAGTAAATGTGAATTATGGTTACGTGAAGTCAATTTTCTAGGACATATTGTATCAGCGGCTGGAATATGAGTTGATCCGGGCAAGATTTCCGCTATTCTGGAAAGGAAACCTCTGAAAAATGTGTCTGAAGTCCGTAGCTTTCTAGGACTCATCGGTTATTATCGTCGGTTTGTAAAAGGCTTTTTGACAATAGCTACTCCGTTAACTAGATTGCTTCAGAAAGATATAAGATTTGAATGGTCCGATAAATGTCAGAACAATTTTGATCGATTGAAAACTCTGTTAACTGAAGCTCCAGTTTTAGTACAACCAGAATCGGGTAAAGAATTTGTAATTTGTAGTGATGCTTTGTTAAATGGTTTGGGATGTGTTCTGATGCAAGAAGGCAAAGTAATAGCGTATGCTTCAAGACAACTGAAGCCACATGAAAAGAATTATCCGACGCACGATCTTGAGTTAGCTGCGGTTGTGTTTGTATTAAAGATTTGGCGACATTATCTGTTTGGTGAAAAATGTCATATATATTCGGATTATAAAAGTCTGAAGTACTTGATGACCCAGAAAGACTTGAATCTGCGACAAAGAAGATGGTTAGAGCTATTGAAAGATTGTGAGCTTGTGATAGGTTATCATCCGGGGAAAGCAAATTTCATTGCTGATGCATTGAGTAAAAAATCACTGTTTGAACTACGTACTTTGAATGCTAAATTAGATTTGTCTGATGGTAGTTCTGTGATAGCTGAATTGAAAGCAAAACCGTTGTTTTCACAGTAGATATGTGACGCTCAAAAATTTGATAATGAGTTGTTAGCGAAACGAGCTCAGTGTGATTTGAATTTTGATTCTGGATTTCGAGTGGATACTAATGATTGTCTGAGATTTCGAGATCGAGTTTGTGTTTCAAAAAACTCAGAGTTGATTTAGTTGATTTTAAATGAAGCACATAATAGTCGACTATCTATTCATCCGGGAAGCACTAAAATGTATCATGTTTTGAAGCAACATTATTGGTGGTCCGGAATGAAATGAGACATATCTGATTTTGTTTCAAAGTGTTTAATTTGCCAGTAAGTCACAGCTGAACATCAGGTTCCGTCTAGGTTGTTACAACTGATTCTGATTCCTGAGTGGAAATGGGATAGAGTAACGATGGATTTTGTTACTGGATTGCCCTTGACTCTGAAAAAGCAAAATGTGATATGGGTTGTAGTTGATCGATTAACAAAATCTGCCCATTTTATTTCGGTACGATCTGATTACTCACTTGATAGATTAGCTGAGCTTTACATTTCTGAGATTGTGAGATTGCATGGAGTGCCACTATCTATTGTATCAGATAGGGATCCGAGATTTACATCAAGGTTCTGGAAGAAATTACAAGAAGCTTTAGGTACGAAATTACATTTCAGTACAGCTTTTCATCCGCAAACAAATGGTCAGTCCAAAAAAATTATTTAGATTCTCGAGGATATGTTGAGATGCTGCATTCTTGAGTTTAACGGTACGTGGGAACAATATCTGCCATTGATTGAATTTGCATATAATAATAGTTTTCAGTCGAGCATCAAAATGGCACCTTATGAAGCTTTATACGGACGTAAATTTTGTACACCTCTATATTGGACTTAGCTCAGTGAATATAAGATACACAGGGTCGATTTGATAAAAAAATTCAGAACAAAAAGTGAAAGTAATCCGAGATAGCTTAAAAGTAGCATCTAATCGTCAGAAGTCTTATGCAGATTTAAAACGGAAAGATATTGAATTTGAAATCAGCGATAAAGTGTTTCTAAAAGTATCTCCGTGGAAGAAAGTACTCTGATTCGGACGTAAAGGCAAGTTAAGTCCGAGATTTATTGGACCGTATGAGATCATTGAGCGAGTTGGACTTGTTGCATACAGATTGTTGTTGCCCTCTAAGTTAGAACAGATACATAATGTATTTAATGTTTCGATGCTCTGTAGATATCGTTCTGATCCGTCTGAAATTGAAATCCGATCTGATATGACTTATGAGGAGAAACCGATTTGTATTCTAGCTCGTGTAGTGAAATAATTGAGAAATAAGAAAATTTCGTTAGTAAAAGTATTGTGGCATAGACACGGAATAGAAGAGGCTACGTGGAGCCTCAAGATTCAATGAAACAAAAATATCTGAATCTGTTTAACGGTAAGTTTTTCGGGGACGAAAATCCCTAAGGGGGGAGAATTGTAACAGTTCGATTTAGACCCTAGTCGGAACAGTGGTTTTGGGACCACAAATCCAAGTCAGTAGAATATTTTAATATTTTCTTCTGTGCCATTGATAAGTAATTAAGCATGTGTCAAATTTCCGTAAGCTAATTTTTCCGTCTATATGCTTAATTTGATAAAAGGATTAAATTGCATTAAATGCAAAACTAGCATGCTACTTGTTAAAGTACCTATGTGTTGAGGCTTTTTAATAAGGAAGCCTTTTAAGGAAATTTAACCATTTTAAAGATATTGGATGTTAAATGGACAAATATGCCATTAATGATATTGTTATTAAATGTTTATTAAAAGGGGTAGTATTGTAAAATGTATATTATTATGTTTGTAATAAAAAAAATGAAAGAAAAGATGAATGTTATCATCTTTGTGAGTGCCGAATGTTGAAGGAAAAGAAAGAAAATATTCAAGCTAGGTTTCGGTTATATTAAGCTCAAATTAAGGTATGTTTTGGTTTCAGTTTTCGATGATTTTTACGTTTTTGCAATCGTTGCTTCGTAAACTTCGAAACCCATGTATTAATTTTGAGAATTGATGATGTTTTAGAAATGTGTCTTTGATGAACATATGAGCTTTGAAATGTTTGATGATGAAATATGGAGAATATGTGTTTATTTAGCATATTTTGTCTTTAGAGTTTTGTTAATTTTGAGTAATTAGGAGTAAATTGAAAGAATAATATTTTGAGGGACCAAATTGTGAAATAAATGAAATGTAGGGACTTGTATGAGATATATGAATATTTGGCTAAGCATGGGTATATGAAAATTTGGTGTATTTAGTGATTTTGTGAATTGAGGACTAAATTGTCCAAATGTGAAAATATGAGGGCTAATTTGCAAATAGCCCTAAATATGTGTTTTTGGGTTGAATTGAATGTGTTGTTAAATAAGAGGGTTAAATTTGATTATGTAGAGATCAAGAACTGAAGAAAACGACTTAGATCGCGGGAAAGCGAATATAGTTGAATAAACGAGTCCGAACGAATATCCAAATTCGAGGTAAGTCATTTTGCAAATAAACGTACTTGTATTGAATTATGTATGTTCATATGACTATTGATAATGATGAATGTTTACGAGATGATGTGTTCATGAATTCTGAGATAAGATCAACAAAGTGAAAATGTCCGAGAAGTCCCGTACGAACCTAGGAATAGATAGGATTAGCTATGTCATGACATAGGTATCTGTTCTGTTTTGTCATGTAAGACCACGTCTGGGACGTTGGCATTGATTCAAAATTTCGTGTAAGACCACGTCTGGGACGTTGGCATCGATATGAGCTTTACGTGTAAGACCATGTCTGGGACATCGGCATCGTATTAATTCATGTAAGATCCTGTCGGGGACAGTGGCACCAACATCTGATTACATGTAAGACCACGTCTGGTACGTTGGCATTGTATGACTATTCTGAGTATTCTATAAATCTTATTAGATTCTGAACGGTTCAACGAGCAAGTACGAGATATGAATGACCATGTGATTTGAACTGTAACACCCCTAACCCGTATCCATCGTCAGATTAGGGTTATGAGGCATTACCGAACTAAACTCAATTCCAGATAGACCTTCATTTAAATTCAAGCACAAGCAATGCGACCTTTTCTATTTCATATAACCTTATATCTTATTAAAGTAAATAATGTACAACAAGTTTTATTACAGGTACTTAATACATGACAATGTCTGAACCACACGACTTAGACATTCATGAAATTTATACACTTAAAACATATCCCAACTTGTATCATTATATAACATATGTCGGACATAAATCAACACACATATAACATAAGCTGATTTTCATTCATATTACTACAATATGTGTGCATATTAAGCCATCTGAACTATTTATACTATTTAATAGTCAAATGTATATGTAAACATTGTAACATTACATCATGACCGAACATACTAATTCATCTTCCATTTGGATTCGTGCCTACACCATCTTAGAACATTTTCATTTCTTACCAATGTCAATCGAACCTATAAAACCAACCATTATATACATACTTCATTATAAAAAAAATGTAAACATCACATAACCAAAATCACTTACACATAACATTATTTATTCTTACTAAATACATCTAGCATATGTCCTTTGCCTTATTGCCGAAATACATGACTTAACTCAACTATCATTTGTAAAGCATGTTAGACAAGTAACTCATAAATTTACCTTAGTTGAGATCATATACACAACATAAACGCAACCATCATGTTTCGCATATAACATACCAAAGCCAAGCTTGCTAAAACCGTACACATAACATATAAACCATATGATCACCTTCCATATATGATTTAAACCACGATCGAATTTAAACATTCATTAGCGCTTTGATCAAGCCATTATAACAAAACATAGAAATTAAACTAAACCAAGAAAAATAGCCATTTTCGCAAGGCTATACTTATATACAAGACCAATTATCATTGTTTTCAAAACTTAGTCTAACCTATACATGCCTTTGATTCAAAAACTAAGTTTATAAGTGCCAAAGGAGATGATAGTGTGGTAGACTTCACCGACGATCCTCTGAGCCCGTAGCTTGATCAAAATCTATAAAACAGAATGATAAACACACACGGAGTAAGCTTACTAGCTTAGTAAGTCTCAAGCAAATTTTAATATAGCATTCAGACATTTGAGCGATTTAATCATTAGCTTTATGGCACTGAATATAAACATTTCAACATGTAAATATGTTTCACCTTGTATGATTCATGAATTCTCTTTTTATAATACATCACCAGCATTAAGCCTGCTAGGCATCAAAGCCTAAAATACACATCGGCATTAAGCCTGCTAGACCAGAGGTCTGAAATTTGATCACCGGCATTTAGCCTGCTAGGCAATAAGCCCCATACACTTCACCGGCACAAGACCTGCTAGGCTCGAAGCCTGATACAATTTTATCCTCGTCTCATACACATGATAGTAATGCTGCCCAAACTAAAATAAGTTACACCTAATTCAATCACTTTAACATATCGACCCGATTTAAGTTATAACAACCTTTCACTTCAATCTCACAACTTACATTCGGCTAAGGCACATTTTATAAGTATAATTTCATAATTCAGCACATAATTTATGTTATAAATACTATCAACGACATTAAATTTGTAACACCCCAAACCCGGCCCAAACACTACAATCGGATCTGGTATGTCACTAAGGAAATTTTTTTTTGTAAAAGATGTCGCAATCTCGGGAAATATTTTTCTTGTATTTAATCTTTTGTTCGGGAAAACTTAATAACTCGATAGGTTTAAGTAAGATATAAATTTCATTTGTTGTTTTATGAATTAAAACCAAAAACTTAATGCATGCCTTAGTTTAATTAAAACTCAAGTGTCTAACAATAATGAAAGCCAAAATAAAACCATACGAAGTCTAACAGTCTAGTGGCCCGTGGCCTTATTACAACCATATTTAAAACTCACTTAAAATAAATTTCTTAAAAATAAATAAATGAAGTAAAGTATTTCGCGAAAGTCCTTTGTTCTCTATCGCATGGCCACCTTGCTCTCCTCTCCAGCCCGGTCCGATGCGCTAAGTGTCACCTGAAATTGTTAAAATAATAGGGTGAGTCTCGAAACTCAGTGTGCAACCCTCGTGCACCATCAGATTGGGCCTTAGCCCACAGATCAGAATATAGACATAATATAGAAGATAACATACATAAAACCCAACCCAATCCTAGGTGTCCATCCGCTACACACCACCCTTACCTGCCAATCACACCATTGGGGATTTCTACAATCAACCCACACCGCTACACACCATCGATGGCAGTCATGCTGCAGTTAGCTACTCATTGTCAAAGTTGTGGCAGAGTCACCAGGCTGAAATGGCAGAAGCCACCAGAAACAGAGTTGTGACAGAGTCACCAGGCTGAAATGGCATAAGCCACCAGAACAGATCACTTCCCTTTTCATCAATCACCCAACCCCAAGCATATAGAAAACAATTGACATATATCACATATCGTTTTTACAGAATCATTCACTGATGAATGGAAGAATTCACTAACCTGATATTTAGCCTTTACCACTCTTGGGTTTCCAAACGTTATGCCGGGATTTTGGCATTTAACAGAGTATAGCAGATTTATTACATATATATATATATATAAGCAATCAGTCTAACGGTGTGAGAAGTTACACACCTGATATCGCGTAGCTTTATACCCTTAGTCAGTATCCTTACTATCCGGATCTACAACCTTTAGTCTAAATCCTTGATCGAAAGCCGGAAGAATACGAAGATTTGGCCTCCCCTATAATCGGCCAAAGGTTAGTAAATCCCGAATTTACACACTAAAGTCAATAGATCTCCTTACCTTGAAATCCTAAAAGTAACACGATTCGAGTGTTACCGAACTATAACTTAAAGATCTATGCGATTGGCCCCACTTCAGATCCCGGAATGCCGAAAATAAGAGAAAAACAATAGATTAGTCACTAAATAGCCATTCGGCTAGAGACTTTGAAAAGCCGGAAATGATTTGGATCCCACGAATCAATACTTACCTTTAATTCCCTTCAGATTTCGGCATAAGCAGACACCCCAGAGTGATTTTGGCAATCACAGGAGACGAGATCTCACGATTTCGGCTTTTATGAAAATCCCAGAAAAGATGAACTGATGTGGTTTCGACTAAAAAGAAAAGTGAAAAGAAAGCAAAGAGAGACTTGAAGATTCGGCTAGAGTGTCTGAAAGGGATGAGAAAAGAATCTGTCAGAGGATTCGGCCAACTGAAGAAAAAGAAAGGAGAGGGAGAATAGAATAGAAATTTCGGCAGAGAAAAGAGAAAAGATGAGAGCTTTAGCAGCAAATTTCGGCACCCCCTCTGCATATAGAAAATCGATTCCTCCCCTTAGCAGAGATTGATTTTCGGCCAACACTGCAACACATGATAGCTTCTATCCTTTTCCCTTATCTTAATCTGTTATCTCCTCAAAAATAGCCCCTAATTATCCACATAATAAAAATATTAAAAATTCCCTTAAAAATTAGCCTTGTGCCGTCCCACCTAGCTCTCCTAGAGCTGCCGAATTTTTGACCCAACATCTTGGGCCTTATGAGGCCAAACTTGGCCTACTCATCAGTCCAATGCGCCACTTAAATAGCTTCCCTTTACTGCGCCCCTAGTTGCTGGGCCACAAGCCCAATATGTCAATTAAACTACTAAAACTTTAATTTAAGCCCCTAAAGTGTTTAAACAAGATATTTAATCAAAGCTTCAGCCCAAACCTAGCCCCATTTGCACTTCAAATCCCTAAATTAATATTTTAAGCACAAAATGCATAAGCCCATAAATTCAGGATGTTACAGTTCTAGCCCCCTTAAAATAAATTTCGGCCTCGAAATTTACCTGATCAAAAGAGATGGGGATACTGATGTAGTATAACATCCTCTGGCTCCTACGTCGCCTCTTCTACGCCGTAATTTCGCCACAAAACTTTGACCAAAGGGACGGACTTCCTTCTCAATACTTTTACGTCTCGATCCAAGATTTGCACTGGTTCCTTCTCAAAAGAAAAATCTGGCCTTACTTCAATCTCTTCCACCGGAACCACGTGCGATGGATCAGAACGATAACGTCTTAGCATCGAGACATGAAACACGTCATGTATCTGCTCCAACTCTGAAGGCAACTCCAAACGATAAGCCACTGTGCCCACGCGTTCCAGTACCCGATAAGGCCCAATAAACCGAGGACTTAACTTACCCTTCTGTCCAAACCTCATTAACTTCTTCCACGGAGATACTTTCAAAAAGACTTGATCTCCTACTGCAAATTCCATCTCCTTCCGCTTTAGATCCGCATAAGATTTTTGCCGATCAGATGCCTCCTTCAAACGAGCCCGTATTAACTTAACTTTCTCCTCCTTTTCCGAAACTAGCTCTGGACCCAACACCTGACGTTCACCCAACTCCGTCCAACAAGTAGGGGTACGACATTTACTTCCATATAACGCTTCGTACGGCGCCATCTGAATACTAGCTTGATAACTATTATTGTACGCGAATTCTGCCAAGGGCAAATATTCCTCCCAACTACCCCTAAAATCGATGATGCAACCCCTTAGCATATCCTCCAATATTTGAATTACCCTCTCAGACTGACCATCAGTCTGTGGGTGAAAAGCGGTACTAAAGTGCAACCTTGTTCCCATTGCTTGATAAAGAGCCTTCCAAAATCGTGACGTGAACCTAGGGTCCCTATCCGATATGATCGACACCAGTACACCATGTAGTCTTATAGCCTCAGCCACGTACAACTTAGCCAACTTTTACAGAGAAAAGTCCACTCGAACCGATATGAAGTGAGCAGACTTCGTCAACCGATCCACGATTACCCAAATCGAATCCTTCTTAGTGGGCGTAAGAGGTAACCCACTAACAAAATCTATCGTGATTCTTTTCCATTTCCATTGGGGAATCTTTACCGGCTACAACAATCCTGAAGGCACTTGATGTTCAGCTTTCACCTGCTGGCACGTCAAACACTTCTCCACTAATTTTGTAACTTCTCGCTTCAAACCTGGCCACTAAAATTGCTCTCGCAAATCTCGATACATCTTAACTCCTCCAGGATACATATCATAAGAGCTACTATGTGATTCCCGAAGAATCATCTGCCTTAACTCCACATCTTTTGGCATACAAATCTTCCCACGGAAACACAAAACTCCATCACCATTCCAACTATAGTCCTCTCCTTCACCATTCTACACTTGTCGGATTTGAGTACTCAAAACATCATCCAAAAGTTGCTTCTCCTTGATCTGTCTTGTCCACATAGGTCTTACTTGAAGTTCGGCTACCAAACTTCCATCTTCATAAAGACTGAGATTAGCGAACATCGCCCTCAAATCCGCTATCGCCTTCCTACTCAATGCATCTGCCACCACGTTAGCCTTACCCGGATGGTATTCGATCGAACAGTCACAGTTCTTCAAGAGTTCAATCCACCTACGTTGTCTCAGATTCAATTCCTTCTGGGTAAGGATATACTTCAGACTCTTATGGTCCGTGTAAATAACCGACTTCTCCCCATACAGGTAATGCCTCCAAATCTTTAGAGCAAACACTATCGCCGCCAATTTTAAATCGTGCGTAGGGTAATTCAATTCATGCAGTCGCAACCGTCGAGACGCATATGCAACGACTTTTCCATCTTGCATTAACACACACCCTAAACCTGTGTGTGAAGTGTAACACCCCGTGCCCGGTACCGTCGCCGGAGTTGAGCAAGAGGCATTACTAGACTTGACTACAAATTTAAAACATGAACATCCTAAAGCTGTCAAACTGCGTTGTGCCGACCAATTCGGCTATAACTCGAGTTATAGAGCTCGAAATTCAGTTCCGTAAATTTTCCTTGAAAGTAGACTCATATATCTATTTACCATAATTTTTCTAGAATTTTTCATGTGGCCATTTAGTACAGTTTATTCATCAAAGTTACCCTTATTACACTGCTGGACAGTTCTGACCTGTCCTTATAAAACTGCAGTTATCTCATTGCCCAATTTTTATATACTGTTCTAGTTTATACCAACGAAAAATAGACTCAATAAGGGTTCTACACATATATCCCATGCTTCCTAATTATTTTTGTACAATTTTTGACAATTTTTCCAAACCAGAACAGTGACTCGCGAATGCATTCAGAGTAGGTCTCACTAAAACTGAATTATCTCATAATGTATAAGTCTCTTCCCTATTCTGTTTCTTTCATGTAAAAGTAGACACAATAAGGTTTAACTCCATGTCTCATTCGTCTTTTAATTCAATGTACCCTATTTTCGGTGATTTTTCTAACTCATATCACTGCTGTTACTACAAGATGTTTTGTCACAATTTATGAAGGACTAGCTTCTTACCAAACTTACCTACATTCCTAATTCAAGGATTCATTTCGCATATGTAAACATTTCCTTAACAAAATGACTAAACTTTGATTTAGAAAGCATAAACCTTACCATCGAGAACCAACATACACATTAACAACCCTACAACATACTTAATTAGAAATTTAGCCATATTCGCATGGCTATTCTTTTAAGGTTTACATGTGAACCGTAAAACTTCCTCAAACAATCCAAGCCTATCCTATACATGCCTTCGTTCAAAACCAACCCAAAATGAAGGAGTACCCCAAAAGATAGGTTGATAGTGTGAGCGACTTTCCGACGATTCCGGTGAGCTTGTGGCTTGATCCTAATCTATAAAACAGAGGAAACATCTCACACAAGTAAGCTTGCTAGCTTAGTAAGTCCCAACTCATGTAAATTAGAACATGTAATTAATTATGAAGATAAAACAATCCACATATGGCATTCTACATAAACAACTAAGTAAATAACTTACACAAGGCCAAATATTAATAAATCGATAACCTTCTTTCACAGCAGTTATACATGCAAAACAATTGTCCCATAATAGCATGGTCTAAGCTCGACTTTCGTCAAACCACATTCATCAATGACAATTTGGCACCAGTAACATTTAACATAACATACCTCACATACTTACCCGAACCATATTCTTGGCAATTTTAGTACTAAATTGCCTTGACGAGGATTAAGCCCCTCTTAGGTAAATTTCATCACCGGCATCAAGCCTGCTAGGCGTAACAGCCCGAAAAGTAACACCGGCGCAAGGCCTGCTAGGCGTAAAGCCCGATAGATAACACCGGCACGAGGCCTGCTAGGCATAAAAGCCCGATAGATAACACCGGCACGAGGCCTGCTAGGCATAAAAGCCCGATAGATAACACCGGCACGAGGCCTGCTAGGCATAAAAGCCCGAATGTCCAAATATCTTTACGAGCTTTTCACATTTTCCCAATACATATCGAATCATACCCTTTATTACCCTTACATTTAATCAATTTGAAATTCAATCAAATCTATCACTATCACAATCGACCAACTCAGGGTTTTATACCAAGCATTATACGATCTGCATCATTCACTAGATATGTAAAGGACCTTTAGATATAAGGTAGCTCAAGAACTTACTTATTCATCTTGCATTAGCCAAAAGAATTTCCATCACATTCTCAACTTAAATCATCCACCAATGGGTCAACATACATTCGGCCATGATGTATTTGGACTTTAGCATTCATAAATTTTTAATAGTCAAGATAACCATAATTAACTCTAGGACATGATTTAACTAAAGGACTTACCTTAGAAGTCGATAGGTTCGAGCTCTCCAACTATTCGTTTAGTTTAGCCTTTCCTCGCTCCAAATTCTTCTCCTTTTGTTCTTGATCTAATTCGGTTCAATTAAACCAATTTAACCACATTTTCATTCACTTTAAAAACAAAATCATATAGTATATAATTTATCGATTAATCCCCCAACCAATGTAACATTTAAAACATATTAATTCCATGCTTTCGGCATTGCAAATAGAACATTTCCAACATGTATATTATGCATGTCCGAATACGAGCAAAAATTTTGACTTATACATTTCAATCAATGTCATTCAAATTCGAACATTGCTCAAGTCCTATATCATTATCAACTCATGCACATACATCACATTTATTCAATCCAAAACATGAACATATGTATAATCGGCTATCACCCACTACCTTTCTCAAGTATGTCAAAAGAATATTATTAAACATATTGGTAATAATTTGTTTAATGTACTTTAATACAAAACTTACCTTCTTATCCATGGCTGTAATTAACTTTATATAATTACACATATATAATCAAACACATTAGCTCAAATTCATTTTCTATTGTGGCCGAATGTACTACTTCCATACCCTTGCATTTTTCTTCAACATTCAACCAAGAAACAAGCTAATAACCACATCTAATTCAAGCATTCAACTAATCCAATTTCCTATTGAACACCACAATAACAATTTCGAACCAATTAGGTTACCTCTACATGGCCGAATGGCCTTTAGGTGCTTAGGATTTTCTATAACTCTTCCATTCATCAAGTTTACCCCATAACTTAAACATCACATATAACAAATCTTATATGGTAACTTTATCATAAGGAGATGGCCGAACATCAAGATACAAGAAGCATTTATTTTTCATGAATGTCCAACCCAATATTCGGCCAAACATGAAGGTATCTTCAAGCCAAAAATCAACAAAGCTTTCTTACAAGTTCAAGCTATTTCTTCTCTTACCATGTAAGTTTATTTTCAGCTCAAATCATAAACCCCCCCCCCCATGGCCGAACTTCATCATGCATGGCATTTCAAATTTCTACTTGATTTTTCAATGTTGATCAAGGAAATCAACCTATTTCAAAGAAGGATTGTTAAACTAGAGTTTGAAATATCACCTTGCTCAACACATGCAATGGCCGATTGAAGAAGAGGAATTTCTTCTTCTCTTGATGATAGCTTCGGGTGGGTGAGGAGGAAGAAGAAAGATGAAAATGATTTTTATTTTTCTCTTTTTGTTTAAAACTATCTACACATTATTATTTATTTAGCATGCTTATGACAATCTAATATTTTAAAATAGAAAAATGCATAGAAAGCATCTTAGTCTTGCATGCTTGCCGTCCACCTTATAAATATGGGGGGATTTGACATGCAAATCCCCATGTTTTATGGGCAATTCACTTAGCTCCCTTTTTAGTAATGCCCAATACATTAATCCTTCTTGCAATTAAGCCTCCTTAGCAAATTAAGCACTTAGATAGCTGAAATTTTCTACGAATTTTTTTTACACTCACTAAAAACACACATAATAAACACAAAACATAATATTATAATATCCCACAGGCTCGGATTCGTGGTCCCGAAACCACCTTTCCGATTAGGGTCAAAATTGGTCTGTTACAACTCTCCCCCCCTTAAGGATTTTCGTCCCCGAAAATCTTACCGTTAAAAAGGTTCGGATATTGTTGCTTCATTGACTCTTCAGGCTCCCACGTAGCCTCTTCGACTCCGTGACGATTCCATAGAATCTTTACTAATGGAACTCTCTTATTTCTTAACTCTTTGGTTTCCCGAGCTAAGATACGGATCGGTTCCTCATCATAGGTCAAGTCAGATCGAATTTCAATCTCTGACGGGGTGATCACATGGGACGGATCTGATCTGTATTTGCGAAGCATCGAAACATGAAATACGTTGTGTATCTTTTCTAACTCGGAGGGCAACCTTAATCTGTAAGCAACCGGTCCAATACGTTCAATAACTTCGTACGGCCCGATAAACCTCGGGCTCAACTTGCCTTTCTGACCGAATCGGAGTATCTTCTTCCACGGAGAAACTTTCAGGAATACCCGATCTCCGACTTGAAATTCGATGTCCTTGCGTTTTAAATCGGCATAGGACTTTTGACGATCGAAGCTGCTTTCAAATTGCTTTTAATCACAACCACTTTCTGTTCAGTTTCTTTGATCCAATCAACCCCGTGTATCTTATTCTCACCGAGCTCCGTCCAATACAACGGTGTGCGACATTTTCGACCATATAAGGCTTCATAAGGTGCCATTTTTATGCTAGACTGAAAGCTATTATTGTAAGCAAATTCAATCAGGGGTAGGTATCGTTCCCACGTGCCCTCGAACTCTAGAACGCAACACCTCAACATGTCCTCAAGTGTCAAGATAGTTCGCTCAGACTGACCGTCTGTTTGCGGATGGAAGGCTGTACTAAAATGAAGTTTAGTACCTAATGCCTCTTGCAACTTCTTCCAGAATCGCGAGGTAAATCTTGGGTCTCTATCTGAAACAATGGAACTCGGTACACCGTGCAATCTTACAATCTGCGATACATACAATTCGGCGAGCTTATCAAGTGAATAGTCGGTACGTACCGGCACAAAATGAGCTGACTTAGTCAATCTATCAACGATAACCCAAACGGCATCTTTCTTACTCGGTGTCATAGGGAGACCGGATACAAAATCCATAGTAATTCTATCCCATTTCCATTCGGGTATCATAATCGGCTGAAGTAATCCGGAAGGCACCTGGTGCTCAGCTTTCACTTGTTGACAGATTAAGCATTTGGAGACAAACTCAGATATGTCCCGTTTCATGCCAGGCCACCAATAAAACTGCTTCAAATCGTTATACATTTTTGTGCTTCCCGGGTGTATCGACATTCGGCCATTATGGGCTTCACTCAGAATCGCCTGTATCAAATCTGAGTTTGTTGGAACACACAATCGATTTTTATACTTCAAACAGTCATTTGCATCTATCTGGAAGTCTGATTCTGTAGAGTTCTCACACTGAACCCGAATAGCTACTAACTTTTCGTCAGCTTTCTGTGCCTCGTAAATTTGCTGAATAAACATCGGTCTTGTTTGTAGCTCGGCTATGATCGAACCATCCTCGGACATCGTCATCCGTGTGTTTAATGCACGCAGAGCAAATAATGATTTTCGACTCAACGCATCCGCTACCACATTAGCCTTCCCCGGATGGTAGTCAATCACTAATTCATAGTCTTTCAACAATTCTAACCATCGGCGTTGTCTCAAATTTAAATCTTTCTGAGTCATTAAATATTTCAGACTTTTGTGATCTGAATAAACATGACATTTTTCGCCGAATAAATAGTGACGCCAAATTTTTAATGCAAACACAATGGCTGCTAACTCCAGATCGTGAGTTGGATAATTCTTTTCATGTGGCTTCAATTGTCTTGAAGCGTAGGCTACCACCTTGCCTTCTTGCATCAGAACACAACCCAACCCACTTAAAGATGCATCACTAAAAATAGTAAATTCTTTACCCGATTCAGGCTGAGTCAACACTGGAGCCTCGGTTAAAAGGGCTTTCAATTGCTCGAAACTCCTCTGGCATTTTTCTGACCATTCATATTTGACATCCTTCTGTAGTAATCTCGTCAAAGGTGCAGCTATCACGGAAAAACCTTTTACAAATCGTCTATAATATCCCGCGAGGCCTAGGAAACTTCGGATCTCAGAAACATTCTTTGGTGGTTTCCACTCGAGTATGGCTGCTATTTTGTTTGGATCCACCCGAATTCCTGACACCGAAACCACATGACCCAAGAAGCTGACTTCGTTCAACCAAAACTCACACTTACTGAATTTTGCATATAAACGATGATCTCTCAAGGTTTGTAGTACTACTCTCAAGTGCTCAACGTGTTCCGCTTCGCTTTTGGAGTAGACCAATATATCATCGATAAACACTACTACAAACTGATCCAAAAACCGTCGGAAGACCCGGTTCATAAGATCCATAAAAACGGCAGGTGCATTGGTAAGCCCAAAAGGCATAACCAAAAACTCATAGTGCCCGTACCTCGTTCGAAATGCCGTCTTGGGCACATCGGAATCCCTGACTCGTAATTGGTAATAGCCCGATCTCAAATCTATTTTCGAAAACACTGAAGCTCCCTTCAACTGATCAAATAAATCATCAATCCGAGGTAACGGGTATTTATTCTTTATGGTCACCTTATTTAGTTGCCGGTAGTCGATACACATTCGCATTGTCCCATCTTTCTTTTTCACAAACAAGACTGGTGCTCCCCACGGAGAAAAACTCGGTCGTGCGAAACCCCTCTCGGTCAAGTCTTGCAACTGCGCTTTCAATTCTTTTAATTCAATAGGCGCCATTCGGTACGGAGCTATCGAAATTGGGGTCGCACCCGGCACTAATTCAATGCCGAACTCAATCTCTCGTACTGGGGGTAAGCCCGGTAGTTCTTCAGGAAACACATCGGGGTATTCACCTACAACTGGTACCGATTCCATTAGTTTCTCGGACAGTTTATTATCCCGTACATAAGCCAAATAGGCCTCACACCCCTTTCTCACATACTTTTGGGCTACCATCGAGGATATCACTGTAGGCAACTCATTTACATCACCGGATTTTATTCTAATTGTTTCACCGCTTCGGCATTTCAGATTAATAAGCTTCCTCTTGCAATCCACCACTGCCTCATGTGAAGTTAGCCAATCCATACCCAAGATTATATCAAATTCATCGAAGGGCAGCAACATTAAGTCTGCTGGAAAACAATAGTCTCGTACCATCAACGGGCAACCTCTACACACTTTATCTACAAGCACACATCTACCCAAAGGGTTGGACACACGAATTACGAACTCGGTAGACTCAACTAGCAGAGTCTTACCAAATTTTAAAGTTTCACACACATAAGAATGAGTCGAACCAGGATCAATTAGTGCAATCACAGTAGTATCAAAAAGAGTGAAAGTACCGGTAATGACGTCGGGGGAGGAAGCATCCTCTCTAGCTCGCGCAGCATATGCTCTCGCCGGAGCTCTAGCCTCGGATCGATCTGTAGTGTTCTTCGCTCCTTTCTGGCTACCACCTACACTGCCTGAATGTCTGGGTGGTCTACCTCGCATTGGCACGTTGCTCGGTGTAGCGTTCCGAACTGCATTCTGCTCAGCTAACTTCGGACACTCTCTGATAAAATGATCTGACGATCCACATTTATAGCAAGTCCGATCATGGAATCTACAACTCCCTGAGTGCCATTTCCCACAGTGTTTGCATTCAACTCTAGTTTGTGGATTGTTACCAACGCTGGCTATCGAGGTAGCTCGGGAGCTCATAGGAAGTCGATCCCGACTAGGCGGATCTGTAATAGTTCTCTGTCGGCTGTAATCACCTCTAGGCTTCTTGCTCGTGGAATGAAAGACTTTGCCCGAAGACCTCTTTCGGATATCTCTGGCTTCGGTATCAGCCTTTCTCTTCTCCTTCCCGAGCTCTTCAGCTTTGCAAGCTCTCTCGACTAAAGTTACAAATTCTTGGATTTCAAGAACGCCGACAAACATCTTTATGTCTTCATTTAAGCCGTCTTCGAATCTTTTACACATAATGGCTTCAGTAGAGACACACTCTCTAGCATAACGGCTGAGCCTGACAAATTTTCTTTCATACTCCGTTACAGTCATTCGTCCTTGTTTCAGCTCAAGGAACTCTTTTCGTTTTTGATCAATAAACCTTTGGCTAATATATTTCTTGCGGAATTCAGTTTGGAAGAAATCCCATGTCACTCTTTCTTTCGGAACCACTGATACTAGTGTGTTCCACCAGTGATATGCAGTGTCCCGTAGTAAGGATATAGTACATTTCAAGCATTCATCCGGAGTACAAGACAGCTCACCAAGTACCCGAATAGTGTTATCGAGCCACATTTCGGCTCTCTCAGCATCATCATCGTCATTGGCTTTAAATTCTTCGGCCCCATATTTTCGAATTTTGTCAACTGGAGGCCTACTAGATCTCATGGGATCTATTACTGGGGGAGCTAGAGGATCCGGAGCTGGATTATTCGGGGGTGGAGGTTGGGGCATATTCGGGTTATTCTGAATAAATTGGGCAAACCAATCATTCATCATTCGATAAAAGGCTTGCTTTGTCTCTCCTTCGTGGCTACCCGAAACAGGTCGAGAGTCTATCGGCGCTGATCCATGGGTACGGTCAGGCGCCACGCTCTCCACATCATCAGCCACAGCTCTTTCTGGTTCGGAATCCATTTACTATACAAACAAAAATTTAGGTTGTCAGAAGTCACCACACTATCAACATATAACCACAGGCATGTATAGCTAGACTCACACGCGCCACGGCAGTCCTAGAACCGACTAAACCGTAAGCTCTGATACCAATCAAATGTAACACCCCGTGCCCGGTACCGTCGCCGGAGTTGAGCAAGAGGCATTACTAGACTTGACTACAAATTTAAAACATGAACATCCTAAAGCTGTCAAACTGCGTTGTGCCGACCAATTCGGCTATAACTCGAGTTATAGAGCTCGAAATTCAGTTCCGTAAATTTTCCTTGAAAGTAGACTCATATATCTATTTACCATAATTTTTCTAGAATTTTTCATGTGGCCATTTAGTACAGTTTATTCATCAAAGTTACCCTTATTACACTGCTGGACAGTTCTGACCTGTCCTTATAAAACTGCAGTTATCTCATTGCCCAATTTTTATATACTGTTCTAGTTTATACCAACGAAAAATAGACTCAATAAGGGTTCTACACATATATCCCATGCTTCCTAATTATTTTTGTACAATTTTTGACAATTTTTCCAAACCAGAACAGTGACTCGCGAATGCATTCAGAGTAGGTCTCACTAAAACTGAATTATCTCATAATGTATAAGTCTCTTGCCTATTCTGTTTCTTTCATGTAAAAGTAGACACAATAAGGTTTAACTCCATGTCTCATTCGTCTTTTAATTCAATGTACCCTATTTTCGGTGATTTTTCTAACTCATATCACTGCTGTTACTACAAGATGTTTTGTCACAATTTATGAAGGACTAGCTTCTTACCAAACTTACCTACATTCCTAATTCAAGGATTCATTTCGCATATGTAAACATTTCCTTAACAAAATGACTAAACTTTGATTTAGAAAGCATAAACCTTACCATCGAGAACCAACATACACATTAACAACCCTACAACATACTTAATTAGAAATTTAGCCATATTCGCATGGCTATTCTTTTAAGGTTTACATGTGAACCGTAAAACTTCCTCAAACAATCCAAGCCTATCCTATACATGCCTTCGTTCAAAACCAACCCAAAATGAAGGAGTACCCCAAAAGATAGGTTGATAGTGTGAGCGACTTTCCGACGATTCCGGTGAGCTTGTGGCTTGATCCTAATCTATAAAACAGAGGAAACATCTCACACAAGTAAGCTTGCTAGCTTAGTAAGTCCCAACTCATGTAAATTAGAACATGTAATTAATTATGAAGATAAAACAATCCACATATGGCATTCTACATAAACAACTAAGTAAATAACTTACACAAGGCCAAATATTAATAAATCGATAACCTTCTTTCATAGCAGTTATACATGCAAAACAATTGTCCCATAATAGCATGGTCTAAGCTCGACTTTCGTCAAACCACATTCATCAATGACAATTTGGCACCAGTAACATTTAACATAACATACCTCACATACTTACCCGAACCATATTCTTGGCAATTTTAGTACTAAATTGCCTTGACGAGGATTAAGCCCCTCTTAGGTAAATTTCATCACCGGCATCAAGCCTGCTAGGCGTAACAGCCCGAAAAGTAACACCGGCGCAAGGCCTGCTAGGCGTAAAGCCCGATAGATAACACCGGCACGAGGCCTGCTAGGCATAAAAGCCCGATAGATAACACCGGCACGAGGCCTGCTAGGCATAAAAGCCCGATAGATAACACCGGCACGAGGCCTGCTAGGCATAAAAGCCCGAATGTCCAAATATCTTTACGAGCTTTTCACATTTTCCCAATACATATCGAATCATACCCTTTATTACCCTTACATTTAATCAATTTGAAATTCAATCAAATCTATCACTATCACAATCGACCAACTCAGGGTTTTATACCAAGCATTATACGATCTGCATCATTCACTAGATATGTAAAGGACCTTTAGATATAAGGTAGCTCAAGAACTTACTTATTCATCTTGCATTAGCCAAAAGAATTTCCATCACATTCTCAACTTAAATCATCCACCAATGGGTCAACATACATTCGGCCATGATGTATTTGGACTTTAGCATTCATAAATTTTTAATAGTCAAGATAACCATAATTAACTCTAGGACATGATTTAACTAAAGGACTTACCTTAGAAGTCGATAGGTTCGAGCTCTCCAACTATTCGTTTAGTTTAGCCTTTCCTCGCTCCAAATTCTTCTCCTTTTGTTCTTGATCTAATTCGGTTCAATTAAACCAATTTAACCACATTTTCATTCACTTTAAAAACAAAATCATATAGTATATAATTTATCGATTAATCCCCCAACCAATGTAACATTTAAAACATATTAATTCCATGCTTTCGGCATTGCAAATAGAACATTTCCAACATGTATATTATGCATGTCCGAATACGAGCAAAAATTTTGACTTATACATTTCAATCAATGTCATTCAAATTCGAACATTGCTCAAGTCCTATATCATTATCAACTCATGCACATACATCACATTTATTCAATCCAAAACATGAACATATGTATAATCGGCTATCACCCACTACCTTTCTCAAGTATGTCAAAAGAATATTATTAAACATATTGGTAATAATTTGTTTAATGTACTTTAATACAAAACTTACCTTCTTATCCATGGCTGTAATTAACTTTATATAATTACACATATATAATCAAACACATTAGCTCAAATTCATTTTCTATTGTGGCCGAATGTACTACTTCCATACCCTTGCATTTTTCTTCAACATTCAACCAAGAAACAAGCTAATAACCACATCTAATTCAAGCATTCAACTAATCCAATTTCCTATTGAACACCACAATAACAATTTCGAACCAATTAGGTTACCTCTACATGGCCGAATGGCCTTTAGGTGCTTAGGATTTTCTATAACTCTTCCATTCATCAAGTTTACCCCATAACTTAAACATCACATATAACAAATCTTATATGGTAACTTTATCATAAGGAGATGGCCGAACATCAAGATACAAGAAGTATTTATTTTTCATGAATGTCCAACCCAATATTCGGCCAAACATGAAGGTATCTTCAAGCCAAAAATCAACAAAGCTTTCTTACAAGTTCAAGCTATTTCTTCTCTTACCATGTAAGTTTATTTTCAGCTCAAATCATAAACCCCCCCCCCATGGCCGAACTTCATCATGCATGGCATTTCAAATTTCTACTTGATTTTTCAATGTTGATCAAGGAAATCAACCTATTTCAAAGAAGGATTGTTAAACTAGAGTTTGAAATATCACCTTGCTCAACACATGCAATGGCCGATTGAAGAAGAGGAATTTCTTCTTCTCTTGATGATAGCTTCGGGTGGGTGAGGAGGAAGAAGAAAGATGAAAATGATTTTTATTTTTCTCTTTTTGTTTAAAACTATCTACACATTATTATTTATTTAGCATGCTTATGACAATCTAATATTTTAAAATAGAAAAATGCATAGAAAGCATCTTAGTCTTGCATGCTTGCCGTCCACCTTATAAATATGGGGGGGATTTGACATGCAAATCCCCATGTTTTATGGGCAATTCACTTAGCTCCCTTTTTAGTAATGCCCAATACATTAATCCTTCTTGCAATTAAGCCTCCTTAGCAAATTAAGCACTTAGATAGCTGAAATTTTCTACGAATTTTTTTTTACACTCACTAAAAACACACATAATAAACACAAAACATAATATTATAATATCCCACAGGCTCGGATTCGTGGTCCCGAAACCACCTTTCCGATTAGGGTCAAAATTGGTCTGTTACATGAAGCATCACAATAGACGGTAAATTCTTTTCTCGCATCCTGCTAAATTAACACTGGCGCTTCCGTCAAAATTCTCTTCAGCTTCTCAATGCTCTCTTGCTGTTTGTCAGTCCATACAAACAATACTCCCTTCCTTAACAACTTAGTTAAAGGTGCCGCTATTGAAGAGAACCCCTCAACAAATCTCCTGTAATACCCTGCCAATCCCAAGAAACTTCAAATTTTCACCACAAACTTCAGCGGTTTCCAATCTAATACAGCTCCTATCTTCCGAGGGTCAACCCTAATTCCCTCTGCGGAAACTACATGCCCTAAGAAAGTCACTCCCTTCAGCCAGAACTCACACTTACTGAACTTTGCGTATAGCTCTTTCCCCCTCAGAATTTGCAACACCACACGAAGATGTGCATCATGCTCCTCCTCGGACTTGGAGTAAACCAAAATATCATCGATGAACACCACCACAAACCGATCTAGGTATGGTTGAAACACCTGGTTCATCATATCCATAAATGCTGCTGGCGCATTCGTCAAACCGAATGGCATTACCAAGAACTCATAATGACCGTAGCGTGTTCGAAACGCCATCTTATGAATGTCTCCTTCCTTCACCTTTAACTGATGGTAACCCGACCTTAGATCAATCTTTGAAAAGACCGAAGCTCCTTTAAGCTGATCGAACAGGTCGTCGATTCTTGGCAATGGGTACTTGTTCTTAATCGTCAACTTATTCAATTGACGATAGTCCACGCACATACGCATGGATCCGTCCTTCTTTTTCACGAATAGGACCGACGCTCCCCATGGAGACACACTCGGTCGGATAAATCCTTGATCCAAAAGCTCCTAGATCTGAGCTTTGAGTTCCACCAACTCCTTCGGTGCCATTCGATAAGAAGCAATGGATACCGGAGCCATACCTGAAAGTAGTTCTATTCCAAACTCCACTTCGCGATCCGGGGGTAATCTTGGCAACTCCTCCGGAAAGACATCCGCGAAATCCTTGACTGCTCGAACCTCATCGACAGTCACCTCCTTAGCATCCAAAGCACTAATAAAAGCTAGGAATACGTTGCATCCTTTTCGAATCATCTTAATAGCCTTCAATGTCTATACTACGTTGGACAAATAGTTCCTTCTTTCCCCTAGCACAACCACCTCCCCTCCTTCCGGGGTACTCAACACCACAGGCTTGGTCTCACAATCCAACTTAGCACGATGCTTAGTCAACCAATCCATTCCTAGGATAAGATCAAACTCTCCAAATGGCAATTCCATTAAGTCTGCCGGGAACACTACCCCTTGAGTCTCTAACGGTACATCCTTAAATAGCTTGTCCACTACCCTAGTTTGTCCTAGGGGACTAACCACGGTCATCTTCCTAGTAGTTGTTTCAGAGTCTATACTTAGGGTCTCAGATATCGAACATGCAACATAGGAGTGGGTTGACCCAATCTCAATCAAGGCAAGAAAAGGGTTATCAGTAATAAGAAACGTATCGGTTATGACATCCGGTGCGTCACCATCCTCCTATCGGCGAACTGCATAAACTAGACCCGGCTGCATTGCATCTACATTAACTGCACCTCTACCAGGTACTCCACGTCCGCGACCGGCCCCATTTCCACCTCTACCTGAACCACGACCCCTCGATCTAGGCTGGTCACCTCTCCTAGTCTGGTCAGAACCTCGGCCCATTGGCTGTACCTGATCCACTTGCGGACAGTCCTTAATCAGATGCTCCATGGATCCACACCTGAAACATCCACCCGTTCTTCTTCTACACTCCCCAAAATGTGCTTTCTTGCACCAATTACATAATCGATTCTGATTCCTCGCAGCAGGTGTCAGAGCACGAGCTGGCCCATCAGACCTAGGCCTTTTCTGCGAATTCCCAGATGCTCCTGCCAGCTCAAAATTTCTCTTATTCCTTCCCTGCTCCTTATCTCTTTCCTGTCTTTCAGTCCGTTTTACCTCCTCAGCTATCTTAACCTTCTCCACCAGAATAGCAAAATCTCTCTCTCTCTCTGCGGTGCTATCAAAACCCTTAACTCATTCCGCAATCCATCCTCGAATCGAACACAACGTTCATATTCGGTTGCTACCATTCCTTGAGCGTAACGGCTCAAGCACAGAAACTCCGCCTTATATTCAGCCACAGATTTACTTCCTTGCACTAGATTCAAAAATGCCTTCCTCTGTGCATCCACATAGCTGGTCCCAACATACTTTCCCTGGAATGACTCCTTAAAGAAGTCCCAGTCAATCCGATCTGCGGCAGTACCCTCCTTCATCGTGAGCCACCACTGATAAGCCTCGTCTCGAAGAAGGGACACGACCCCTTTCAACTTCTCCTCCACCGTGAAATCTAAGTCATCCATTATGCGCTCAGTCGCTTCCATCCAATACTCGGCTGTGGTAGGGGCTACGCCAGAAACTCCCCTAAACACTTCTGCCCCATTGGCCCTAAGTCGCTCTGGCACAAATTTTCGGGCTCCTGTGCCCATGCCTACTCTAGCAACTCTTTCGAGAACCCGCAGCATCACCTGAGATACCGCATCATCTCCGGTCGCCTGATCCCGTAACTCTCCCTCCACAGCTGGAGGATCTGGCATTTCATTTCCTTACCCGTGGCCAGACCCTACTGGCTCGGACAAAGTCATCCTACCCCTACCGCATCCACGCGGCGGACGTCCTCGACCCCTTGTACTCATTCTTCTGATTGGCGTTTATCTGATTAAGAATTTTATGAATCATTAATTCTTTCCACTGATTAACCACGAATAGTCTTATAAATAGTAATTTTGGGAGTAGTTCTTTCGAATCTACAATTCAGTCTCAAGTTTACATCCCCTAGTTCTAAAAACTACATACATTCCACAATCAACATACAGACAACATCCATACATCCATATTCAATACATAGGGATATTTTCGTTATTCCACTACCCAATGGTATTTTCGTAATTTTATCCTACAGGGGTATTTTCGTAATTTTCAAAAAATAAATTTCCTTGTTGATTTCATGAAATAAGGGTATTTTGGTAATTTTGAAATTCGGGGATATTTCGATAATTTTGCAATCCAAGGGTATTTTGGTAATTTTGCAATCCAGGGGTATTTCAGAAATTTTGAAATTCGGGGGTATTTCGGTAATTTTGAAGTCCAAGGGTATTTCGGTAATTTTAAGATCAGGGGTACTTTGGTCATTTTACAAATCAGGGGCAATTTAGTAATTTTTTACAAATCAGGGATGTTTTAGTTATTTTCACAAATCAAGGGTATTTTCAAAATTTTACAAAACTAAGGGGGTATCTTGGAGAATTTGGTTTCAAAAGGAAATAGTAGTGTTCAGGTGTTTATGAGTTTCTGGTTGTTGTCGAGTGTTGGGTGAGGTTTTTTTTTTTTAAGGAAAAATTTCGTTGACTTCGTAAATCGGGATATATTTGCAAGTCATGGGATATTTTTTTTTCAGAATAAGGGTATTTTAGCAATTTGTTTTTTGAAAAAAAATAAGGTGATTGGTCCCTTTTGTGTTTTAATTGTAGATTTTGGCCCGTCAACAAATCCTCGTGGCTAGGGTGAACAGTCACTACGCACCAGATAGGATTCCAGCGAAGAGGAGGTGAGTCACTAGGATTGCTTAAGTACCAAGCTCTTCCGGATCCAATCCTAGACATGCGCATGCCTGTTGCCACACCCTAGTCTTGCGACTCATTCACGGGTTTGTTTAGTGAAATTAAGTCTTATGAGATTTTAGGAGTTGTTTCAGCTAGGCCTAGAGTCCATCAAGTAGTCCCATAAAGCCCATCAAGCCCACATACATATATAACACATAGGGAGTTCAGAATACTTACCTGGCGGACTTGGGCCGGAGACGCAGGTGCCATGCCGAGCTAACAAACTTGTTATCATTTAAAAACATGTATGTTTCAAAAGTCCATTTTTAGAAAACATTTTGAGCCCAAAAACCCCCAGAGCCGAGTTTTGAACTGGACTCTGATACCAATCTGTAACACCCCAAGCCCGGCCCAAACACTTCAACCGGATCTGGTATGTCACTAAGGAAATTTTTTTTTGTAAAAGATGTCGCAATCTCGGGAAATATTTTTCTTGTATTTAATCTTTTGTTCGGGAAAACTTAATAACTCGATAGGTTTAAGTAAGATATAAATTTCATTTTTTGTTTTATGAATTAAAACCAAAAACTTAATGCATGCCTTAGTTTAATTAAAACTCAAGTGTCTAACAATAATGAAAGCCAAAATAAAACCATACGAAGTCTAACAGTCTAGTGGCCCGTGGCCTTATTACAACCATATTTAAAACCCACTTAAAATAAATTTCTTAAAAATAAATAAATGAAGTAAAGTCTTTTTCGCACAGAAAGGTTTTTAATTGGAGAATTCAAGTCCTTAGTTCTCTATCGCATGGCCACCTTGCTCTCCTCTCCAGCCCGGTCCGATCCGATGCGCTAAGTGTCACCTGAAATTGTTAAAATAATAGGGTGAGTCTCGAAACTCAGTGTGCAACCCTCGTGCACCATCAGATTGGGCCTTAGCCCATAGATCAGAATATAGACATAATATAGAAGATAACATACATAAAACCCAACCCAATCCTAGGTGTCCATCCGCTACACACCACCCTTACCTGCCAATCACACCATTGGGGATTTCTACAATCAACCCACACTGCTACACACCATCGATGACAGTCATACTACAGTTAGCTGCTGAAATGGCATAAGCCACCAGAACAGATCACTTCCCCTTTCATCAATCACCCAACCCCAAGCATATAGAAAACAATCGACATATATCACATATCGTTTTAATAGAAACATTCACTGATGAATGGCAGAATTCACTAACCTGATATTTAGCCTTTACCACTCTTGGGTTTCCAAACGTTATGCCGGGATTTCGGCATTTAACAGAGTATAGCAGATTTATTACATATATATATATATATATAAGCAATCAGTCTAACGGTGTGAGAAGTTACACACCTGATATCGCGTAGCTTTATACCCTTAGTCAGTATCCTTACTATCCGGATCTACAACCTTTAGTCTAAATCCTTGCTCAAAAGCCGGAAGAATACGAAGATTTGGCCTCCCTTATAATCGGCCAAAAGTTAGTAAATCCCGAATTTACACACTAAAGTCAATAGATCTCCTTACCTTGAAATCCTGAAAGTAACACGATTCGAGTGTTACCAAACTATAACTTAAAGATCTATGCGATTGGCCCCACTTCAGATCCCGGAATGCTGAAAATAAGAGAAAAACAATAGATTAGTCACTAAATAGCAATTCAGCTAGAGACTTTAAAAAGCCGGAAAAGATTTGGATCCCACAAATCAATACTTACCTTCAATTCCCTTCAGATTTCGGCATAAGCAGACACCCCAGAGTGATTTCGGCAATCACAGGAGACGAGATCTCACGATTTCAGCTGTTATGAAAATCCCGGAAAATATGAACTGATGTGGTTTCGGCTAAAAAGAAAAGTGAAAAGAAAGCAAAGAGAGACTTGAAGATTCGGCTAGAGTGTCTGAAAGGGATGAGAAAAGAATTTGTCAAAGGATTCGGCCAACTGAAGAAAAAGAAAGGAGAGGGAGAATAGAGTAGAAATTTCGGCAGAGAAAAGAGAAAAGATGAGAGCTTTAGCAGCAAATTTCGACACCCCCTCTGCATATAGAAAACCGATTCCTCCCCTTAGCAGAGATTGATTTTCGGCCAACACTACAACACATGTTAGCTTCTATCCTTTTCCCTTATCTTAATCTGTTATCTCCTCAAAAATAGCCCCTAATTATCACCAACTCCTCCCACATTTATCAGCATAATATCCACATAATAAAAATATTAAAAATTCCCCTAAAAATTAGCCTTGTGCCGTCCCACCTAGCTCTCCTAGGCCTGCCGAATTTTTGACCCAACATCTTGGGCCTTATGAGGCCAAACTTGGCCTACTCATCAGTCTAAGGCGCCACTTAAATAGCTTCCCTTTACTGCGCCCCTAGTTGCTGGGCCATAAGCCCAATATGTCAATTAAACTACTAAAACTTTAATTTAAGCCCCTAAAGTGTTTAAACAAGATATTTAATCAAAGCCTCAGCCCAAACTTGGCCCCATTTGCACCTCAAATCCCTAAATTAATATTTTAAGCACAAAATGCACAAGCCCATAAATTCAGGATGTTACAAAATTGCTTATAGACTTACCTCGACTGTCGACGGATGACGAAGACCAACTATTCGATAACTTTTGCCTTCCCCCGATCCAAGTCCATTTTTCTTTGTTCTTGATCTAAACATATTAAAAATAAGCTCATTCAAGCACATTTCAATTCAATTTAGTCCCAAAACACATAAATGGGCAAATTACCATTTTACCCCTAATGTTTCACATTTTTACAATTTAATCCTATTTGCACAAAACACAAAATACACAAAATTTCATTACACAACCTAAGGGCCGAATATTCATAGGGATTATACAAGTCCATTTATTTTATTTATTTTGCAATTGAACCCCTCCAAAAATTTATTTTTACAATTTAGCCCTAAATACTCAATTCCACCAAAATTTCCAATTCAAAACTTGTTAATTTCTAACATACTTTTAATATTTTTCCATTAAACATCAATAAGCACAAACATCTAACCATGGTCGAATATCGAACATGCTCAATTCCAAAAATTCTAACATGGGTCAACTAATATTCGAAGCAACGATCTCAAAAACGTAAAAATTATCAAAAACTGAAAATTAAACATACCTTAATCAAGCTAAATTGTTGCCGAAATTCAAAAGAAACAAAACCCTTATTCTTTCTCAAATATTCAGCCAAGAGCATATAAAATGATAATGGTTTTCTTTTGTGTTAATTTAGCATATATTATGATTATTTTTCATTTACCGAATTAACCTTTAAATTAAAATAAAACTAACTTATATAATAAGGGCATTTTTGTCCTATGTCATCCACTAGCATTTATAATGGGCTATTTGCCCTTTTAATACCTCATATTTAAAAGCCAGTATCACTTAAACACTTTTCACTATAGTTTGCAACTTTTACATTTTACGCGATTAAGTCCTTTTATTAAATTAAGCACACAAACAATCAAATTTTCATACGAAACTTTCACACATAATAATTCACATATAATAAACACAGAAAATAATATTTAAATATTTTTCAGACTCGGATTCGTGGTCTTGAAACCACCGTTCTGATTAAGGTCAAATTCGAACTGTTACATGAACATTCGTTTCAGGTACGTTGATGTGTACACTAAGTGTGTATGAAAGGAAAGCATCTATATGAACTTACTCATTTGAATATGTGTATTGAAAGGGTAACATCCCAAAAAGTAGGGGTTTGGAATTATTGCATATTGCATGTTTTGGGCTTGCTTAGCTAGTTATTTGAGGGTGTTTGGGGGTTCTAGGGAGCCCTGGGTTCGAGGCTGAGCCCTGGAAAAATTTTGGTTTTCAGCCCTTTAGTGGAGAGGGCTGGGTGAAGTTGGACTTATGAATAATTGAGTGTGTTTTGCTAAGACAAGTTGAGCTGGTTGCAAGTTGGTTGTGGCGTCATTAGGGGACAAGGGGGAGTGGAGTTCGATTCCCTTGGCAAGCAATTAAAGGTATTTATTTTATGCTTTGGGAGAGGAGGAAGCAGAGTTAGGATCAAACTCTGCTATGGGAGTTGGAGAATGGGTCAAACGTTTCAAATGGATGAAGGAGAGAGATTGTAGGAGGAAAAAGGGGAGGAAATCAAGGAGTGGGTGTGTGTGAGTAGTGTTGGCCGAAAGTGGGAAGCTAACTGAGGGGAATTTCGACTTGTGTGGGGTGGAGTGAGTGTATATTTGGTTTTTGTGTGTTGGGAGTGCCGAATTTCCTTTAGTTTTCTTTGGTAAGTTTTTACATTTTGGGTCACATTTTCTAGTGCATTTCGGGTCAATTTCTCTTCAATCTACTTCTACAGAATTCTTAGTCCCTTCTCCTCATCTCCATCTTACCTTTCGTGTGTTTTATTTGTGCAAATAGCCTAAAAATCTGTTGGCCAAAACTCTTTTTCCATCTCTCTTCATTCGTTCTTTTCTCCTCTCATCTTCTTTTCTTGTCTTTTCTCCATAGCCGAATACATACTTCTTTTCCTTTTTACTCTTTAACTAGATTCTTTTCTCTTCATCTACGGTTCTCAAGGAGTGTGACAATCGGTAAGTTATAGTTCTCTCTTTGACCATAACTCTATTTTCATTCGGTTTCTCTTTTTAATAATAAAGTGTTCTTCTTTTTCTCTCGTTGGGTCTACGGTACATTTTTGTTTTGTTTGTGTTACGGCCATCGTTGGGCTCAAGGATTTTTATAAGGTGAGGGGGAGCAAGCATTAATCAAACCTTGATTGTGGATTCATCGTTCAAGGGAGATAAGAATATCGTCATAATACTTGGTTTGGCTGAATATGCCATGTAATGTGCTAAGTGGTATGCGGTTTTCTATCACACTTATAGGTTTCATTTGGTACAGACTCTTGTTAAGGACGTGAAGCCAAGCACTAGTACTTAGAAATCTTGGTGTGAACGGTTGTTTGCTCAAACAAGGTAAGGAGTACGTTTTGGGCTTAGTTCTCTAAGTGTTTAACCTTAAACAACATTTAGCTAATAAGGAGTCTGATGGTCTGTAGGGTTGATACGAAGGGATAATCGTGCGTCTCGCAATCCAGGTGTGTAATCTCACACCACCGCTTATTCTGAGAATGTTGTTCTGTGAATCGGCTAAAAGCCATAATACTGAAAAGCCGAAATACTGGCAATCGAGATCGCTCGAGTGTACGAGCGCTCGTAGTGATAAACTGAGCCACTAGTGATGGTAGTAGACCGTTGAGAGTGTCACGAACACTCTCGTGAATCAGATGCTGTAATGGGCCTTATTGAGCTGAAACGGGCTAAGTGGGCCCAATGGGCTAACGAGGCCCACATGAGCAAAACTGATAGGAATTGCCGAATGGCTGATGCGACTGTGAAGTCCGTGGAACCAAGACAAAAAATGAGCTAAATAGGCCACACGAGCATGTGGGCCCATTTGGGCCGGAACGAGATCTTAGGCCCAATTACACCGTAAAGACCCAAAAGGGATCCCATGTCGTTCGAGGCGACAGTAGGCCTTCAGAAAGGTAGTTAGATGACTGAAATTACCGAAATTCCCTATGGGTAAATTACCAAAATACCCTCGATGGGTATATTACCGAAATACCCTAAATGGGTAAAAATTACCGTTATACCCTCAGGTGACAAAATGATTGTTATGTCCTTGATGGTAGTTAAATATCGTGTATGTGATTTTATTTAAATTGTTTATACTTGTAATACACTGCATTCATATCATGTTGCATGGGTTGGGTTTGATGGTCGGAGGAAGTACCGTTTTAGTGGCTCTACCACATACCGTTTTAGTGGCTCTGCCACATACCGTTCGAGTTGCATTGCCACCTACCGTTTTAGTGGCTCAACCACATATACCCTGATTAGCAGCTTGACTGTAATGTTGGTGAGGTTTGGCTGGGTGGATTGACATGGTCCCCACATGGTGTGATTGGTTGGTACGGGTAGAGAGTTTGTCGGTTGGTAGGATTGGGGTGGGCACATATCCACATGCATTGAGATGATCTTGGGGCTCAGGCTAGCTTGTTACCAAATAGGGCTTAGGCCCAGACCGATACCGTATGGGCTCAAGCCCAGATAGTGACTATTATAGGGGATTACACACTGAGTTCTTGTAACTCACCCATTTCTTTTAACCGTGTAGTTAGTCCCCAGCGTTAGAGGATTTGGAGCTGTGGGGGACTCGGAGGTAGCCATACGTCGGATTTGCTTCTTAACGATACTTAGTAAAATTGGATTTAACTTATTTTATCTTATTTTTGGGTTAATATTTTGTGTAATAAGGCCATTGGATTTTTCTTTTTAAACTTTCATTTGGTAATTCTGCTAGTTATGAATTGTTAAACGATTAAACATTGGTTTTTAAAATAATAACTACTGTTTTCAAAACATCACATTTTCACAATTATTTAAGTCAAACCTCTACAACAAACAAAGTTTTCGAAAATAGTAACATCTTTGCAAGAATATACTTTGAGCAAATCTTGTTTTTGTAAGCAACGAAATTCGTAGTTTCAAAAAGGGATACAAAGTTTTAAAGAATGTGTAGCTTTTAAACAACCTTTTGATGTGACATGCTAGATCCGACCATAACGTCTAGGCCAGGTTTGGGGTGTTACAAAAAGGGTGGAATAATATGTGATGATATGCTCAAATGAGCTAGGCGTATATGTAATACTTGAGTTGAAAAATATGATAAGTTATGGCTAAACAAATAAGCCAATTGCTATATAAGATGAATATACTATGTGCATTTTATGCTAGGTTTATTTGTATATGGCTTACTAAGCTTTTGAAAGCTTACTCTGTGTGTGTGTTTTTCTGTTTTATAGATCGTCAAAGCTATTGAAGGCTCAGGGCGTCGAGGATCATCATCACACTACTCAACTTATTTTGGTACTTTTGGAATATGTATATAGCTAGATATGGCATGTATAGACTATTCATTTTGGTTATGTTTAAAATGTGTATATTGGCCATCAGATGTGACTAGATAGATTTGGTAATATGCTTGGGTATATATAAAAATGATGCATGTTTTGGTATGGCTAGATAGCTTATGAAATGGTTAAAGATTTAGTAAGCATTTGAATGCAACATGAACATGTTTGATTGATCAAAGGAGTGGTTATATGAATGAAAAAGATGAATGAATTATGCTTAATTGCATATGTGTTTAGTTGTACAACTTGGCATGGTTGAAGTTGCAATTGTAGATGGATATTTTGATATGTTTTGGTTGCAAAATATGCATGAAATGATTTGGTAATTTGCTAGTAGGTATGACCCTTTTGTGGGTGGCATTATGGCCTTGACAATGGCCTGTTTTGCCTACACGGTTATGGTACGGGCGTGCCTAATGGTCGTGGGAAAATGGAAGGATCTAGCTAAGGGTGCACGGTCTTGGCACATGGACGTGCCTGGTAGCCGTGTGATTAAGTCGGTATATGGCCTAAGAGCACACGGCCATGGTACACGGGCGTGCCTAGCAGCCATGTGGAAAAGTCAGTATACATGCCCTGATTTGGCACGACCAAGACATATGGGGGTGTCTGGGGCCCGTGGAAGACACACTGCCCGCTCAATCAGTCGTGTGTCCTGCATAACTTAGAAAAGTTTTAAATTTTCGAGAATTTCTGTATGTGTTTGGCTTAGTCCCGGCCCTAAAGTTTGATTAAGGTCTTGTTGACCTATTTAACGGACTTTTTGATTGCGATTAATGAATGGTTGATTGAAATGCCTGTAAAAGTTTTCTATGTAACATCCTGAAAAGGGCCTATGTATTTTCGATTTAATTGTACGAAATGACACGTTTTACGAATAAATTTTGAACATTTTTGGAAACCCGAAAATGTATGGAAAAGACTTAGAAATGAACATTTTGGAAACCTGAAAATGTATGGAAATGTTAAGTTTAAAAAAATGGAAAGTGAACATTTTTGGGAACTAGGAAATGATTTGGAAATGATTCAAAAGTGGAAAGTGAACATTTCTAGAAACTTGGAAATGTAAGGAAATGTCAAGTTTAAAGAGCCAAACGAAAATTTTTGGAAACTTAGAAACGACTTAGAAATGTCGAGTTTTAAAGTTTAAAAGAGGAAATTAAGGCAAGGTGGCCTTAAGAGAAAAAGTATGCGAAATTTGACACACAAACAGGCTTGGAAAAGTAGCCTGAAGATGCCACTTAGGGCCTCTGGAAATGGCGCCACATGCAAGGGTGTTGGGCCTGAGTTCGAGTCACATGGGCAGCAAATAAAAGAAGTTTTATTTTTGCTTTCAGAAGCACAGAGGTGGACGGCAACAAGGCTCTTAAAAAGGGAGTTTTATTCTCTTTAAAATTCGGCTAAATAGGGATAAATGATGATTTATCGTAAGTATTTTTCTAGAGATAAATAAGGGATTTATTTATCATTATTCCCATGAGATAAATGTTGGATTAAACTCTTTTATTTTATGATAATTAAAGGATAAAGTTATCAAATAGAAGAGTGGTGGCCAAGTAAGGGACTCCTTAGATGATAATTTCGGCTATAAAAGGAAGGAAGAAGGGCTACTCATCAATTTTTCTCCTCTTCTCTCTCTGCCGAAAATCTTAGGGTTCTCTTCTCTTCTCTTTTCTTTTGTCTAGCCGAATTCCCTAGCCTCCTCTCTTTTATTCAAAACCAAAAACACAGTCCAACCTAGCCGAATTCTTCATAGCACCAAAAGCCGAAATTCTGCCAAAGCCGAATCTTTGTTGTGACAGAAGGGTGTTGCCAATTTCATCCAAAAAGGTAAGATCAACTATTATTTGATTTTCAATCTCTCTTTAGCCGAAATATAGGAATCTAACTCCTTTAGAATTCCATGGCCGAAATTTGGAAGGTTTTCTTCGGGATCTAGTAGTTGTCGACTACAAGGAGAAGTACAACGAAGTTTCGGGATTTCTAAGACTCAAGGTAAGTCATATGAATATTAGGCCATAGGCCATTTAAAGATGATTAAGTGTTAGAAATCAATCTAACATGTGCTTATAAGATTTTCGACAGCAGTAAGGAAGCAAGGATCTATTTCGGGATTTGAATAATCATCAAATCGGCATCAAAGGTAAGTTTTTTTTTTTAGAATACAAATCCTACTAGGATTTGGTATTATAGCCGAATAGGATTTATGCTAAGTAATAAGTGATAAATCAAATGTAGGGATTAAGGATCTAAGCATTAGATCAAGCTTTTCGGAATCTCAAGGAATTGCTAAGCGAATCAGGTGTACCCCACACTATCTTTTAATACGTTATATGGCAATATGTAATGTATGTATGTATAAGAATGTGAATATGGCTAAGTACCCTAACGTGGTACAAAGTACTCAGGTACGTTTCCTACTCCTGCTAGGATTACGAAATATGTTATATTTTAACATGTGAAAAGTGACATGAATGTGAATTTAAGTATGATATGCATGATATAAAATATATATGGGGCATTCGGGTTATATGAGAAAGGGGAAGTGAATGTGATGACTTCGGTCTCACTATCTGAATGTGGTGGCTTCGGTCACGTTATCTGAATGTGGTAACTTCGGTTACACTATTTGAATGTGGTAACTTCGGTTACATTATCTGAATGTGGTGTCTCATGACACAATTATTTAATCTGGTTGCTATGCCACGAATTTATATGGGCGATGAGCACGTCGACTGCAGTGACTGCCTTCGATGGTGTGTAGCGGAAGGAGGGTTGACTTTGTAGTCCCCACGGTGTGCAGGTTGGTACGGGGATGTGTAGCGGATGGCATCTAGGTTTGGGTTTGGGTTGCATCATTATTTTATCTGTGTATGAATGTGCATGTGATACGTTATGGTATGCCTGATCTATTAAATTTTAGTGTTGTGTACATATTGAGTCTGTTGACTCACCCCGTTGTGGGAACATTTTTTTCAGGTGATGAACAGTGATGGACCGGGATGGTAGAACTTGTGGTGGCCATGCTCAGCTTGAAGTTTTATTCAATACGGACATTTTATTTTATTTAAGTACTTAAGAATTTTATTTTGGGATTATTAGATGTAATAAGGCCATAAGGCCTTAGTTGAATTTCTTTACTTCTTTTTACTTTTATTTATTATGTTTACAAATTATTATTTATGGATCAACAAATTTATTTTAAAATAAACTATAAGTATTTTGTCACCTGAAATAAATGGATTTCAATATAAGATAAATTGGTTTTCAACACAAGCCCAACCCAAAACATTATTTGCTTTAAAATTGCACAAGTTTTTCCTAAGGAACAAAAGAACTTTGAATCGGTTTACTTAAGGAACATACCAAATCTGGTCAAAGCTCATGGGCCGGGTTTGGGGTGTTTCAATTTGGTATCAGAGCCCAGTTTTAAACTCTCGGCCTGTGGTATAAGGCCTAAAACGTTTTCAAATCAAGCCCAAGTAAGCTTTATAAAAATATTTTTGAAAATAAGCAGGTTTTGGCATGGCACGTAAGTCTCCGACCCGAAGTCCACCAGGTAAGTACCCCTATCCTTTGTGTGATTTATATTGTGAATTGTAGAAGGATAGAAATGGAATGGAACTTAGACTAGCATGATAAGTATTTGAACCCTAGTACTAGTGTACCCCAACAAATACATAAGACTTAAATGCTTAATTAAACGGACCTATGTCTAAGCCGCCGAGTTAGGGTGTGGCAACCATTGTGCGCATGTCTAGGATTGGTATTCAGTGAGAGCTTGGTATTTAAGCAGTCCGCGTGACTCACCTCCTCTCCACTCGAATCCTACCTGGTGCGTAGCTTCGGTTCACCCTAACCAAGATGACTTATTCATGGGCTAAACCCTAACTAAAACCCGAAAGGGAACTAGCCGTATTTTCATGGAAAACCTAGTTTTAAAATTCTTAAATTACCCTTTGATTTTTAAAAGCTATTCCATAAAATTTTTCTGAAATATTTCTTGATTTACAAAATTACTAAGATACCCCTATTTGCAAAATTACTAAATTGCCCTCGAGTGTTAAAATTACCATATTACCCCGACTTCAATAAAAATTTTCTTATTTTGTAAAAGTATCCAACAACCCTATTTTGTGAAAGTCCAAAATACCCTGATTTGGAAAATTGCGAAATTACCCCTGGTTTACCCCAATTACCAAAATGACCCTGAATTCTCAAAATTTTTGCAACATCACCGATTTGGAAAACAAATTCTCAAAAAGAACCCTCAAGTTTTGCAAATTTTGAAATATCCTTGATTTATTAAGATTTACAAATTTACTCTGGTTAATTACCGAAATACCCTCAGATTTCAAAATTTCCAAAAATACCCCGAGAATGTAAAAATACCAAAATACCCGTATTGACAAAATCAACAAGGAACCTTATTGTGGCAAATTACGAAAATACCCCTATAGGAAAAATTACGAAAATACCCCTAGGTAGTGGAAAAACCACAACAATGAAAACTACAACGTTTCTCTGAATGAACGGAAGTTCATAATTGTTTGATGGATGAATGTGTGAATGGAAAGACTGTGTGTATGTATGAATACGAAAGAACCACTTCTAAAAACTCTGTTCATAAAACTTCTTCGCGGGTAATAAGTGAAACAAGGACTAAATCATAAAACTTTTTAATCAGATCGTGACGATCGAAATGAGCTCTAGAGGACATGGCCGTCGTGAACGCGGTAGAGGAAGAATGACTAGGTCAGAACTCGTTAGATCGGGTCAAGAGTCTGATAATGAGGTGCCACCGCCCCCACCATTCCCAGCTGTTGGTGTGGAGCAGCAAGCTCAGACGGGGGACGATGCTGTGATGCAGGCTGTGCTGCGAGTTCTGGAGTTGGTGGCTGGGGCAGTAGGAAATTCGGGAAATCAAAAGTCTGTGCCTGAATGGCTTCGAGCTAATGGAGCTGAAATGTTTCGTGGAGTATCTAGAGTGGCACCCAGTACAGCGGAGTACTGGTTGGAAGCAACTGAGCGCATCATGGATGAGCTTGATCTGACCCCTGAGGAGAAGTTGAAAGGAATGGTGGCACTGTTACGCGATAAGGCGTATTAATGGTGGTTAACTGTTCGGGATGGTGCCACAGCTGAGGATCTGACCTGGGAGTATGTTAAGGAAGCATTTCAGAAGAAATATGTGGGAACCAGGTATACTGATGAGCAAAGAAAAACATTTCTGGGGCTGGTTCAAGGGAACAAGTCCGTTGCAGAATATGAGGCCGAATTTCTGAGAT
The DNA here is from genome assembly GCA_005393395.2 of Gossypium australe. NCBI lineage: Eukaryota > Viridiplantae > Streptophyta > Magnoliopsida > Malvales > Malvaceae > Gossypium > Gossypium australe. The sequence goes on along the minus strand of CM016625.1, from coordinate 78,208,386 downwards.
TGAGCCGGTATGCTCGAGGAGTAGTGGCGACTGAGCATGAGCGCTGTGTCCGTTTTGAGGACGGACTAAGGGATGATCTGAGATTGTTGATAGTGCAGCATCAGGAGCGGAAGTTTTCTGCTTTAGTGGAGAAGGCTAAAGTGGCTGAAGGAATCAAGGATTCTACAAAGCAGACTATGGATCGGAATAGGCCCAAAAGAAGCTTTGGATCGTCTGGGAAGGTTCAAAAGAGGCCTAGAGTTGATGGGTCGCGAAATCAGCAAGCTGGTACAGGATGGTAGTATCGTCCTTGTGATCATTGTGGAAAGAAGCACTTAGGGGAGTGCTGGAGAAAGACGGGAGGATGTTTTAAGTGTGGGTCCAAGGACCATATGCTTAAAGATTGTCCTAAGAAATCAGATGAAAGTCGACCAGCAGCTCAGAATGTTAATCAGGCTGGTAGAGGTGGACAGTAGCCTCAATGAGGTCGTGGTTCGAATAACTGAGGTAATGGTGCTGGCAGAGGACGTGGAACACAGGGCAGAGGTGCTGCTAATACTGAGGCAAGGCAGCCGGGTTTGGTTTATGCGGTTCACCAGAAAGAGGATAGAGACGCGCCGGATGTTATAACTGGTACGTTCTTTATTTATGGCAAGCCCTATTTTGCTCTGATTGATGTGGGCTCGACCCATTCTTTTGTTGCATGTAGTGTAGTGGAAACATTAGGCCTAAACTTTGAACTTTCTGATAGGCAGATGACTGTAGTAAGCCCATTAGGCCAAACTGTAGTGGTGGATAAGATCTTTCGGAATGTACCCCTAGGGATTCAGGAAGTGAACTTTCGGGCTGACTTAATGGAACTACTTTTTGGGGAGTTTGAACTCATACTTGGAATGGACTGGCTAGTAGAGCACCGAGCCGTGTTGGATTGTGCGGCCAAACGAATGGAATTAAGGACCCCGGAGGATGAAGTAGTAGTAATGATCGGAGAAAGAAGAAACTACCTGTCTAACGTAGTTTCGGCTTTGAAGGCTGAGAAAATGGTTAGGAAAGGGTGCAAGGCGTTCTTAGCTTTCGTAAGTGCGTTGGGTGGAAAGAAAGAAGGTGTTAGTGGAGTTAGAACGGTAAGGGATTTTGAAGATGTATTTCCGGAGGAATTACCAGGAATACCCCCAGATATGGAGGTGGAGTTTGGAATAAGGGAGGTGGAGTTTGGAATAGACTTGCTACCGGGAATGGCTCCTATGTCAATCACTCCATACCGAATGGCGCCGAAGGAGTTCGTTGAGCTCAAGGCTCAGATCCAAGAATTGTTGGATCGTGGGTTCATTCAACCCAGTGTGTCTCCATGGGGAGCACCAGTCCTGTTCGTGAAGAAGAAGGATGGAACTATGCGTATGTGCATAGACTATCGTCAGTTGAACAAGCTGACCATTAAGAACAAATACCCTTTGCCGAGGATCGATTTGTTCGATCAGCTGAAGGGGGCATCAGTATTCTCAAAGATAGACTTAAGGTCGGGATATCATCAGTTGAAGGTGAAGGAGGCAGATATCAATAAGACAGCTTTTAGGACAAGGTACGGCCATTTTGAGTTTGTAGTAATGCCGTTTGGATTGACGAACGCTCTAGCCGCGTTCATGGATATGATGAACCGGGTTTTTCAACCCTATTTGGATAGGTTCATTGTCATGTTTATCGATGACATTTTGGTGTACTCCAAGTCTGAAGAGGAGCATGATGAGCATCTACAGGTTGTGTTGGAAGTATTAAGGGAGAAGAAGCTTTATGCCAAATTCAGCAAGTGTGGATTCTGGCTTAAAAAGGTGGCATTTTTAGGGCATGTGGTATCCGCAGAGGGAATAAGAGTAGACCCTAGGAAGATCGAAGCAGTGTTGGATTGGAAACCACCTAGGTCCGTGGCTGAGATCCGAAGTTTCTTAGGTTTGGCAGGCTACTACAGAAGGTTTGTGGAAGGGTTCTCGTCAATAGCCGCGCCTTTGACAAAGTTATTGAGGAAGGAAGTACCCTTTGAATGGACTAATAAGCAACAGGAGAGCTTTGAAAAGCTTAAGAAGGTGTTGACGGAAGCTCCAGTGTTAATTCTGCCGGAGGCAGGAAAGGATTTTGTGGTGTACTGTGACGCTTCGCATACGGGATTAGGCTGTGTGCTAATGCAAGATGGAAAAGTAGTCGCTTATGCGTCTCGGCAATTAAGGCCTCATGAGGTTAACTATCCAACCCATGACTTGGAATTGGCAGCAGTGGTTTTCGCTCTTAAGGTGTGGAGGCACTATCTTTATGGAGAAAGGTCGATAATCTACACAGACCACAAGAGCCTTAAGTATCTGTTGACTCAGAAGGAGTTGAACTTGAGGCAGCGAAGGTGGGTAGAGTTATTGAAGGATTATGATTGCTCGATAGAGTACCACCCGGGCAAGGCGAATGTGGTAGCTGATGCCCTAAGTCGGAAGGTTGTGTCGGATCTAAGGGCTATGTTCACTCACTTGAGTTTGTATGATGATGGAAGCCTGTTGGCAGAGTTGCAAGTCAAGCCCACATGGCTCAATGAGGTGAAAGAGGGACAATTGGCTGATAATGACCTAAGTGCTAAGTTACAGCAAGTACAGAACGGAGAGTTAAAAGTTTATGGCGTTAATGATGAAGGAGCATTGTGCTACAAAGGAAAGGTCTGTATGCCGAAGAACGGAGAGTTAAGACAAAGGATTCTTCGGGAAGCGCATAGTAGCCCTTATGCTATGCATCCCGGAGGCACTAAGCTGTACAGAGATTTAAGGGAACAATTTTGGTGGTTGATCTTAAGCGGGAAGTTACTGAATTCGTGGGGAAATGTCTGACGTGTCAGCAAGTTAAGGCTGAACACCAAGTTCCATCGGGATTGCTTCAACCAATCGAGATTCCACAATGGAAGTGGGAGAGAATTACCATGGACTTCGTTAGTGGGCTTCCCCTTACGCCTACTAAGAAGGACTCGGTATGGGTAATAGTGGACCGTTTGACCAAGTCCGCGCACTTCATTCCGGTAAGAGTTGACTATTCTCTTCAGAAGTTGGCCAAATTTTATATAGCGGAAATTGTGAGGTTGCATGGAGTACCGGTATCGATCATCTCCGATAGAGACCCCAAGGTTTACGTCTCGGTTTTGGAGGGCACTTCATCAAGCGTTAGGCACTAAGTTGGACTTCACTACGGCTTTTCATCCACAATCAGACGGGCAGTCTGAACGAGTTATACAAGTGTTGGAGGATATGTTGAGAGGCTGTGTGATGGATTTCCGAGGAAGTTGGGAAGATTACTTGCCTTTAGCTGAATTTGCCTACAACAACAGCTATCAGGCTAGTATTCGGATGGCACCATATGAAGCGTTGTATGGTCGAAAGTGCCGAACTCCTACTTGTTGGACTGAGTTAGGAGAACGTCGAGTTTTGGGTCCAGAGTTAGTGGCAAAAACTGAAGAAAAGGTTGAGATAATCAGGGCACGGTTAAAGGAAACCTCTGAAAGGCAGAAGTCGTACGCCGACCTTAAGCGAAAGGAAATAGAGTTTGAAGTGGGAGACCAAGTGTTCCTTAAGGTTTCGCCTTGGAAGAAGGTGATGAGGTTTGGTTGCAAGGGGAAGTTAAGCCCAAGGTTTATAGGGCCTTATCGAGTACTGAAGCGAGTTGGACCAGTGGCATACCAGCTGGAGTTGCCACTAGAGTTGCAGCGGATGCACGACGTATTTCATGTATCCATGCTACGTCGTTATCGATCGGATCCGTCTCATGTGGTACCAGTTGAAGAAGTGGAGCTAAGGCAAGACTTATCCTACGAGGAAGAGCCGATTCAGATATTGGAACGTGATGTGAAAGTGCTACGGAGGAAGTCAGTTCCTCTAGTCAAAGTATTATGGCGCAATCATGGATCAGAGGAAGCTTCGTGGGAGCCAGAAGAGGCAATGCGACAGCAATACACTCAATTATTTAGTTATGGAATTTCGAGGACGAAATTATCTTAAGAGGGGTAGAACTGTAACATCCTGAAAAGGGCCTATGCATTTTCGATTTAATTGTACGAAATGACACGTTTTACGAATAAATTTTGAACATTTTTGGAAACCCGAAAATGTATGGAAAAGACTTAGAAATGAACATTTTGGAAACCTGAAAATGTATGGAAATGTTAAGTTTACAAAAATGGAAAGTGAACATTTTTGGGAACTAGGAAATGATTTGGAAATGATTCAAAAGAGGAAAGTGAACATTTCTGGAAACTTGGAAATGTAAGGAAATGTCAAGTTTAAAGAGCCAAACGAAAATTTTTGGAAACTTAGAAATGACTTAGAAATGTCGAGTTTTAAAGTTTAAAAGAGGAAATTAAGGCAAGGTGGCCTTAAGAGAAAAAGTATGCGAAATTTGACACACAAACAGGCTTGGAAAAGTGGCCTGAAGTTGCCACTTAGGGCCTCTGGAAATGGCGCCACATGCAAGGGTGTTGGGCCTGAGTTCGAGTCACATGGGCAGCAAATCAAAGAAGTTTTATTTTTTCTTCCAGAAGCACAGAGGTGGACGGCAACAAGGCTCTTAAAAAGGGAGTTTTATTCTCTTTAAAATTCGGCTAAATAGGGATAAATGATGATTTATCTTAAGTATTTTTCTAGAGATAAATAAGGGATTTATTTATCATTATTCCCATGAGATAAATGTTGGATTAAACTCTTTTATTTTATGATAATTAAAGGATAAAGTTATCAAATAGAAGAGTGGTGGCCAAGTAAGGGACTCCTTAGATGATAATTTCGGCTATAAAAGGAAGGAAGAAGGGCTACTCATCAATTTTTCTCCTCTTCTCTCTCTGCCGAAAATCTTAGGGTTCTCTTCTCTTCTCTTTTCTTTTGTCTAGCCGAATTCCCTAGCCTCCTCTCTCTTTTATTCAAAACCAAAAACACAGTCCAACCTAGCCGAATTCTTCATAGCACCAAAAGCTAAAATTCTACCAAAGCCGAATCTTTGTTGTGACAGAAGAGTGTTGCCAATTTCATCCAAAAAGGTAAGATCAACTATTATTTGATTTTCAATCTCTCTTTAGCCGAAATATAGGAATCTAACTCCTTTAGAATTCCATGGCCGAAATTTGGAAGGTTTTCTTCGGGATCTAGTAGTTGTCGACTACAAGGAGAAGTACAACGAAGTTTCGGGATTTCTAAGACTCAAGGTAAGTCATATGAATATTCGGACATAGGCTATTTAAAGATGATTAAGTATTAGAAATCAATCTAACATGTGCTTATAAGATTTTCGACAGCAGTAAGGAAGCATGGATCTATTTCGGGATTTGAATAATCATCAAATCGGCATCAAAGGTAAGTTTTTTTTTTAGAATACAAATCCTACTAGGATTTGGTATTATAGCCGAATAGGATTTATGCTAAGTAATAAGTGATAAATCAAATGTAGGGATTAAGGATCTAAGCATTAGATCAAGCTTTTCGGAATCTCAAGGAATTGCTAAGCGAATCAGGTGTGTACCCCACACTATCTTTTAATACGTTATATGGCAATATGTAATGTATGTATGTATAAGAATGTGAATATGGCTAAGTACCCTAACGTGGTACAAAGTACTCAGGTACGTTTCCTACTCCTGCTAGGATTACGAAATATGTTATATTTTAACATGTGAAAAGTGACATGAATGTGAATTTAAGTATGATATGCATGATATAAAATATATATGGGGCATTCGGGTTATATGAGAAAGGGTAAGTGAATGTGATGACTTCGGTCTCACTATCTGAATGTGGTGGCTTCGGTCACGTTATCTGAATGTGGTAACTTCGGTTACATTATCTGAATGTGGTAACTTCGGTTACATTATCTGAATGTGGTGTCTCATGACACAATTATTTAATCTGGTGGCTATGCCACGAATTTATATGGGCGATGAGCACGTCGACTGCAGCGACTGCCTTCGATGGTGTGTAGCGGAAGGAGGGTTGACTTAGTAGTCCCCACGGTGTGCAGGTTGGTACGGGGATGTGTAGCGGATGGCATCTAGGTTTGGGTTTGGGTTGCATCATTATTTTATCTGTATATGAATGTGCATGTGATACGTTATGGTATGCCTGATCTATTAAATTTTAGTGTTGTGTACACATTGAGTCTGTTGACTCACCCCGTTGTGGGAACATTTTTTTCAGGTGATGAACAGTGATGGACAGGGACGGTAGAACTTGTGGTGGCCATGCTCAGCTTGAAGTTTTATTCAATACGGACATTTTATTTTATTTAAGTACTTAAAAATTTTATTTTGGGATTATTTGATGTAATAAGGCCATAAGGCCTTAGTTGAATTTCTTTACTTCTTTTTACTTTTATTTATTATGTTTACAAATTATTATTTATGGATCAACAAATTTATTTTAAAATAAACTCTAAGTATTTTGTCACCTAAAATAAATGGATTTCAATATAAGATAAATTGGTTTTCAACACAAGCTCAACCCAAAACATTATTTGCTTTAAAATTGCACAAGTTTTTCCTAAGGAACAAAAGAACTTTGAATCGGTTTACTTAAGGAACATACCAAATCTGGTCAAAGCTCGTGGGCCGGGTTTGGGGTGTTTCATTCTATCCGTTCGGTAATGCCTTTAACCCTAATCCGGCGATGGACACAGGTTAGGGGTGTTACAAATATAAAGTCCCAACAATCCAAAATAAATTCGGATATCATATTTAAATATTATTTACATTATAAAAGTCTCATGAATTGATGAAATTACTGTAACACTCCAAAATAGAGTCTAGGAGTTTTGAGGGTATTTTAGGAATTTTGACCTATATCAACTCAGAACTTCAGAAGGTTGGTATTCGATAATGTTTTCGACAATGGTTTTCATAAAGTTAAGTCAATTTCTGAAAATGAGTTTTAAATATATTTAATTTTGGAAAAAGGACTGAATCGTAACAAGGTCAAAACTTTGAGTTTTTATGAAGCAAATTGCCTAGAATTTTAAAACCAACCTAAAAACCAACCAGCTTGTTTCATGAAAAAGCTTTACTCTCTTCTTACTTGTGCCATTTTTGCTCTCTGAAGTCCTCTTCATCGATTTTGGTTGTTAAATCTTCTCCTTTTTGATTTATGTCAATTCTTAAGCCATTTATCTTTAAAATATTCCAAGGAAACACCCAAAAATCTCACCAATTTCAGATGTTCCCTGAGTGTTGGTTTCTCGAATTTGTGTTGAAAACTCCATTTTCTTCCGTCAAAGGTAATCAATTGTCTTCCTATTAGTTTTAAATGTTATTTAGTTCTTGAAACTGAATTTTTAGCCATTAAAACATATGTTTTAAATAAAAGCCGAAAATGAGTCTTTAATGGTGAATTTTGATTTTGTGGATAAAAACTTTGTTTTAAAGTGTTTTTAAATTAATTTTAACCTAATTATAAGCTTTCTAAAGTAACTTTGAAGTTTCATCAACGATTTCTCGAGTTTTAATGAATTCTCGTTGTTATGGTCAAAACATGTCGAAAATTTTTGATACCTTGAAACGTATAGTTTTGTGTAGTTTAAAGGTTGAGAATTAGTCGTAGATGAATTTGAAGATGAATGAAACTCGTTTCGCATGAAAAGATTAAGTGTAGACCGAGTTATTCGAATTTTAAGTTTGTCATGCTAAAGGGTTTAATTATATGATAATGTAGTTTAGGCTTGTATTTCGGTTGGTTTAAGTGAGTCATTGGCTATTACTTGACTCTGTATATTGTGTGATTGTTGTGTGTGAAGCCTTCTGATTCATTAGAGCCTATTACGATGTAACAACCCGTTTTTCAGTGGTAACGGAATAATGGTTTTGGGACCACAAATTTCTGTCATGTCGGCTCGTAAATGTTATTTATAGAATATTTGCGAAGTCATTAGAGTTGTTTTAATATTTGGTTAAGAAATTTTAACGTTTAGATAGCTAATTAAAGAAAAAGGATTAAATTATGAAAGGTGCAAAACTTAGTAATTATTGCATTTAGATGATTTAATAGCTTAAATACCATAGGAGGGAGGACCTATGTAGCAATTAAACCCTAGTTATTATTGTTGGACACCAATTGGAATAAAAATAATAAAATAACATATGTTTTAGTGGCAAAATGGTAATTAACATAAATTAAAACAAAATAATTAGAAAAAGATAGCATCTTCTTCTCCACTTATTTTCATGGTTGGCCAAAATCACCATAAGAGAGAAGCTTAAAAATTCTGTTGGTTTGAGCCTTGCATGGGTAAGTTTTGAGTCCTATTTTTAATGAATTTTATGTTTTTGAGATCATTACAACTAGGTCTAGCTAACTCGTACTTCGTTTTTGAATCTGTTAAAAATTTTAGAAGTTGCCATTGATGAATCTTGGTTGTCTTTTATGATAATTATGTGTTTGAAGCTTTGATTGTGGTATTTAGTTTTTTTGTGAAGTAATTTTTATTAGGTTTTGATTTAAGGATTAAATTGTTAAAATGTTAAAATCACATGGTTAGTTGGTGATTAAGAAGTGTTTTGTGGACTGTTTAGAAGCCTCAAACATTTGGCTGAAATGTTGAGTTTTTAGAAATGGTTAATTTGGTGATTTTTGGGTTAAGGGACTAAATTGCAAAAGTTGTAAAAGTTAGGGGCAATTGTGTAATTTTGAAAAAAAATAAAATGGTATGAAATGAAAAATTAATTAGTATATGAATATAAGCTAAAAAAGGGAAAATTATAAATTTTACATTAAGACCCTGTTGACTTACGTGGAAAAGAAAAAATTATGAAATAGTCCCTAAACTTCTCCAACTATTACAATTCAGTCCAGGTAAGTTCGTTCGGTTTGTAATAGTAATAGCCCGATTTAGGGGCTAGTCAGAACAGTAATCTCGGGATCACTAATCCGAGGTTAGAGAAAATCATTTTCATGTTATTTTATAAGTCAGGGCATGATTACATTAGTGCATGAAAATTTTGGTGCTTTAATTTTAGCGATTTCATGTTTAATCGCGAAAATGGACTAAATCGCATAAAGTGTGAAAGTTCCAGTTTATAAGCTAAAGGTGCCAAATAGCCATAGATTATTATTGGAGGTCTTTAAAAGGCAATTTACCCTTTTGTATATGGTTGGCCGGTTGTAGGCCAAGATAGGAGACAAAGATGGACAAAAATTGGTCAAAGTTGGTAATAGTTGGTGACCAATTTGACTTGTATTAATAAAATAAATAAAGAAAAGATATCATCTTTTCTCTCCATCCTTTTCCACCAAAAATAGCAAGCAAATAGGGGTTTTTGAAAGCTCAAATTTTCAGCAAGCTCTCCTCCATCCCAGTAAGTGATTTTGATGATTTTTCTTGAAGATAATTGTACTTTTGGAACCCCTAAAGCTTAAGCTTTCAGATGAGAGGAATAATTTGCAATATGGTGTAGAGTTTAGAGTTTTGCTGTGAGAGCTTTCATGGTTGTTTGCTACATTTTTATGGAAGAAAATGAGTCTTGGTTGTTAGATGAACAACTTTTGTGAAAGGTGTTGTCATAAAAACACCTAATTGGACCTTGTTGTAAAGGTTATAAAAATGGTAGTAATTGTGTGAAAAGTTGATTTTGATGATAGCCATAAGAGTATTAAATTTTCACCTAGGCTTTTTGAGGGTAGAAATATTATTAGAATTAATTTTCGAGCCTAAGGGCAAAAGGGTCATTTTGCCAAAGTCTAGAGGCAAAATAGTAATTTTACCAAAGCATGATTATTAAAATGCTTTTATTAATGTGATGATTAAAATGAGCTAATTTGCCATTATAGAGCAAGAAGAACCAAGAATTTACCTCGATCGGGGAAAGAATAAAATCTCGGACTAGACCAACGATCTAGCTCATTTTGAAATCGAGGTAAGTTTGTGTGTGATAGATTCACCATTTATGTTAGCATGTTTGAGAATGCTTAGCATTATATTGATGCATGATGCTCTACTAAATTGAGTAATTAATGTTGAATGAGATGTTGAAGTCCTAGTGGACTATATTGAATATGAAAATGCAATCATCGATATATGTAATGGATAAGGTCCCATATAAGACCATGTCCAAGACATGGCCTCGGCACCGAGTTGAGATCCCATATAAGACCATATCTGGGATATGGCTTCGGTAATGAATATGAAAATCGTATAAGACCATATCTAGGATATGGCATCGATACTTGATGTGAAATTCTGTATAAGACCATATTCGGGATATGTCATCGGCATTTAGAGGTGACTCCATATAAGACCACCTCTAGGATGTGGCATTAGCTTAGTTCCTATATGAATGACGAGGAATAAGCGTCTTTGATTATCCCTAGTGATCAATGGGATAAGTAGATGAGTTTAGAAGCAGAAACGAGATTTGTACTAAAGTCATGTGAATGAGTGAATACAGGTACTCATGAATGAGTCACGAAGGAACGATTACGATATGTGGCATGGTATGTGCTAAATAAGGGCAAGTGTAACACCCCAAACCCGGTCAACACATCACGACCGAATCTGGCATGTTACGGGGAAAAACGAATTTTTTCGAAGATAGGTTTCCGCTTGAAAGTTTGATAAAACATTTTAAAAAGTTTGTACTTGCGGAAATCTTGGGCAAGATTGTGTAAAAACTGATGTTTTGTTTGAAAACTCAGAAATTTCGGAAACTTAATCAGTTATGGAGTTCAGACACGTTTATCTCATTTAGAAATTCAAGTTGTTCTTATTGTTACTAAAACATTTTGACTTAGTGGAAAATCGAGTTTAAGTTAGAAAAACATTTGAGTTCCCTTTGTCTCAGTCATAGTGTGATACCCGATGGTATAGTTTAAAACATATCGCTTGGTAGTTTTGAAATCGTTGTCTTTCCAAGTTTTAGCAAATTCTAACCCAATTAATTTGTTAAGGCATATTAAAAATTGACTTTAAGCATAAACATAGCAAAACATAATTTTAAAGGCCGTTTACAATCCAAAATAAAACCAAATAGTAACAAATAAACTAAAGTACCAAATTTTATAAACGTCTGAGCAAATCCTTATTTTTGCATGGCATGAGCACCTCGAGTCCATCCCGGCTCCATGTCCGCGTTTATGTGTCACCTGAAATGTCAAAGGAGTGGGTGAGTCGCAAGACTCAGTGCATAAATCCCCCTCCCGATAATACAACATGCTAACACACATCATAACAAAGCAATACAATTAATGCACCCGTTCCTAACCATCCATAACACCTTTTCTACCCCGTGTGGTACCAAACCACTGGTGGTACCAAACCACTGGTGACCCAAAGTCACGATATCCATCAATGTGGTGCCAAACCACTGGTGACCCAAAGTCACAAATAACCAACTGTGGGGCCAACCCACGTGTGATACCAAATCACTAGCGACAATCCCGTATCTCTCAAGTGGGGGCCAACCCACGGTGGTGTTAACCACAGGGACGAGTCGCAATGAGGTGCCAAACCTCTGGTGTCCCAAAGACACAAGTGTGATACCAAATCACTAGTGACCGTCGTCACGAATCGGATGATGGGGCCAACCCATCGTGTGATACCAAATCACTGGCGTCAATCCCGTATAATCAACTGTGGGGCCAACCCACTGTGGTACTAAGCCACTGGGACGAGACGCTGAGGTGCCAAACCTCTGGTGACCCAAAGTCACAAAATATCATCTGTGGTACCAAACCACTGGAGGTGCCAAACCTCTGGTGTCCCAAAGACACGGTGTCCCAAAGACACGGATATCATATTCCCGCTCCTCTCAAATCACCCAATAACATATCATACTAATGCAAATGATATAAATCATGCAATCATGCTAACTTGCTCAACATGGCATCTCGTAGTATTTACATCATAAATCATGATATCACATATATCACTACAGATCTCGTAATGAAATGGACTTACCCGTATCCGTGCACATACCCCATCGGGTACCAAATCCATCAACCATATAGTCTCACTTTACACAAACAGGTTATTAACATATTACTAGGAAATCAGTGTGTTAGTTTACACACCTGGTAAATCGAAAGTCTAAATCCCAAAGAATCCGTCTAAATCCCTCGATCACCTCGACAACCTTGATCCTATAATCATCCAAACATAGGTTAGTCACTTATACCATTCGGCCATAACTATTTAAACCAAAGGGTTTATCGATTAACCCTTACCTTACACCTGATTTGGTTTCCTACCAAATCCCGAACCAACAATGGTTCCTCTTTTAACAATCGGCACACCCTATTAAGAAGAACAGTTAATCCATTGGGTCTTGACTGAATGAAACTAAAAGATTAGACTAAAAGAACTCGTTCTTACCACCACTTACCAATAGCTTAACAGAAAGAGAAGGCTCCTCTTGATTGTATCCCAAAATCCGGATGTCCTATAATAAAATCGATTAAACACAAGAGATTAATACCCCTCAACCAATGCCGAAATCGGCCTTTAATCAAACCCAACTTGATTAAGAAAAAGAAAGAAAGAAAATGACCATTCGGCCAAACTCTTACCCACTACCAGCCGCTTGAAAACAAGCACCCAACAACAACCAATATTCGGCCAACAAAACACCACTAGGGGAGAAGGGAGATTCGGCTAAGACCTTGAACCAAAAGGAAAAGAGGATTCGGCCTAGATGTTTAACACACACCTATGTTCGGCTTTCAATGGAAAGAAATGGAGAGTAGAAAGGAGAAGAAGTAGAGGTTACGGCAATAGGATTTGAGAAAAATAAAAGAAAGTTTGAGGGCAAGTTGATATGGTTTCGGTCACAAAAGAAAATAGAGGAAGACCAATGGAGAATTCGGTTTAGAAGGCAAGGTAAGGTTCGGCACAAGTGTTTTTAAGAAGAGAAAAGAAATGTGAGAAGAGAGGGTACCAGTTTCGGTTTAAGCAAATGAAAAAGAAGGGGAAAGAGATGAACATTCGGCTACCAAGAAAATTGAGAGAAAACCCCGTAACTTGGCAAAGGTATGGTTGTTTGAAGCTTTCGGTTTCAAGTAAAACAATGAGAGACTTACCTTAGAAAAATATTCGGCTTTGGTATGACAAAAGAAGACTTTCGGCTTTGACAATCAATGACCGAAAATGCACCAAAATGCCAAGTGCATTTCGGCACTACCCCCTATCTCACTCACCAACCGGCCACTCCCCAAAATCACTCCAAGAAATCGGCCACAACTCCCCCAAACACTCCACACCACTAGTTCAAAATACTTTGAACAAGTCTCCTTCCTAAATTCACTCTTCACTCACCATTCCACCACTTGACTTGGTCTTAGGCAGAGTTTGAACTGCCTACAACTCCTCCCTTCCATGCCGTCAAAATGGAACAAAAAGTGGGCATCCTGCAGCTTGAACTCAAGACCTCACCCCTTGTCAAAGGCGTCACACACACAAGCCCTTAGTGGCCCCTATCCTGCCACTCCACCAACTCCTTTCTTGTGCTAAAAACCACCAATTAAAACCTTTAAACCCCAGCTTCTTCAGCTCCTCTCACCTAAGCCCAAGAACTAAAATTTTTCCTACCTCTCCGGCTCACACCTAGCTTACAACTAAGCCCCGATACCATACAAACAACAACATAACAGACCCAACACATGCAAACCATGCCATAACAAAAATAGCCCCTAACCCGGGATATTACAGTTCTACCCCCTTAAATAATTTCGACCTCGAAATTACCTGATCAGAAGAGTTGCGAGTATTGCTGTCTCATCACATCCTCGGGTTCCCACGTAGCTTCTTCCACGCCATGATTTCGCCAAAGAACCTTTACCAAAGGCACAGACTTCCTACGTAGAACCTTCACATCCCGATCTAGAATCTGCACAGGTTCTTCCTCCATGGTCAGATCTGGATTCGCCTCGATCTCTTCCACTGCTACCACATGCGATGGATCCGAACGATAACGCCTAAGCATCAAAACGTGAAATACGTCGTGAATCTGACTTAGCTCTGCAGGCAGCTCAAGTTGATACGCTACTGGTCCCACTCGTCTTAGTACCTTATACGGCCCAATAAATCTTGGACTTAGCTTGCCTTTCTTTCCGAACATCAATACTTTCTTCCATGGCGAGACCTTCAGAAAGACTTGATCCCCCACAGCAAACTCTATATCTTTCCGCTTAAGATCGGCATAAGACTTCTGCCGGTCCGAAGCTTCCTTCAATCGAGCCTGAATCAACTTAACCTTGTCTTCGGTCTCAGCAACCAACTCGGGTCCCAACAACTGACGTTCACCCAACTCCGTCCAACACGTAGGTGAGCGACACTTCCTACCATACAACGCCTCATACAGTGCCATCTTGATGCTCGCTTGGTAACTGTTGTTGTAGGCAAACTCAGCTAATGGTAGAAACTCCTCCCAACTACCTCTGAAATCCAGAACACAACCTCTCAGCATATCCTCCAAGATCTGAATAACCCTTTCCGATTGTCCGTCAGACTGCGGGTGAAAAGCCGTGCTGAAATCCAAACGCGTACCCAGAGCCTGATGCAACGCTCTCCAGAACCTTGACGTAAATCTGGGATCCCTATCCGAGATGATCGATACTGGCACACCGTGCAGCCTCACTATCTCAGACACATACAGCTTCGCTAACCTCTGAAGTGAGTAGTCAACCCTCACCAGAATAAAGTGAGCTGATTTAGTCAGTTGATCCACAATTACCCAAACTGAATCCTTCTTGCTTGGCGTAAGCGGCAATCCACTGACGAAATCCATGGTTATCCTTTCCCACTTCCACTGAGGAATCTTCACTGGCTGAAGCAACCCTGACGACAACTGGTGCTCAGCCTTGACTTGCTGACAAGTCAGACACTTTCCTACAAACTCCGTCACTTCCCTTTTCAGACCAGGCCACCAAAACTGCTCTCTAAGATCCCTATACATCTTACTACCTCCAGGATGCATAGCATACGGACTGCTATGTGCGTCCTGAAGAATCTTTTGCCTCAGCTCCACATCCTTGGGCATGCAAGCTTTACCTTGGAAACACAGCACCTCATCACTAGACAAACTGTAACCTTCCAAACCACCATCCTGCACCTGCAACCTCTGCGCACTCAGAACCTCATCCTCTAACTGTTTCTCTCTGATCTGCTCAACCCAAGTAGGCTTAACCTGCAATTCTGCCAGAATACTTCCGTCGTCAAACAAACTCAAATGAGCAAACATCGCTCTTAAGTCCGAAACAACCTTACGGCTCAACGCGTCTGCCACCACGTTAGCCTTGCCCGGATGATACTCAATCGAACAGTCGTAATCCTTTAGCAATTCAACCCATCTACGCTGTCTTAGATTCAAGTCCTTCTGAGTCAAAAGGTACTTCAGACTCTTGTGATCCGTGTAGACTATCGATCTCTCTCCGTACAAGTAGTGCCTCCAAATCTTCAAGGCGAAGACTACAGCCGCTAGCTCCAAATCGTGTGTCGGATAGTTGACCTCATGTGGCCTTAGCTGCCGAGATGCGTAAGCCACAACCTTACCTTCCTGCATCAGCACACAACCCAATCCCGTATGTGATGCATCGCAGTACACTGTGAATTCCTTACCAGCCTCAGGTTGTATCAAAACCGGAGCTTCTGTCAGAATCTTCTTAAGCTTGTCGAAGCTCTCCTGTTGTTTCTCAGTCCAAACAAACGGAACCTCTTTCCTTAACAACTTGGTCATCGGCGCTGCAATCAACAAGAAACCCTCTACAAACCTTCGGTAGTATCCTGCCAAACCCAGAAAACTCCGAATCTCAGCCACTGACTTAGGCAGCTTCCAATCCAAAACTGCCTCAATCTTCCGAGGATCCACTCGAATCCCCTCAGCCGACACTACATGACCCAAGAAAGTCACTTCTCTAAGCCAAAACTCGCACTTACTAAACTTAGCATAAAGCTGTTTCTCCCTCAAAATCTGTAGCACCACTCGTAAATGCGCATCATGCTCTTCTTCTGTCCTTGAGTATACCAGGATATCGTCTATGAAAACCACGACGAACTGATCCAAGTACTGCTGAAACACCCTATTCATCATATCCATGAATGCTGCCGGCGCGTTAGTCAACCCGAACAGCATTACCAGAAATTCGTAGTGTCCATACCGAGTCCGAAACGCTGTCTTGTGAATATCCGCTTCCTTCACCTTTAACTGATGATACCCAGATCTCAAGTCGATCTTCGAGAATACCGCTGCACCCTTCAGCTGATCAAACAAGTCATCTATCTGTGGCAACGGATACTTGTTTTTGATCGTCAGCTTATTCAACTGACGGTAATCTATGCACATCCGCATCGTACCATCTTTCTTCTTAACAAAGAGTACCGGCGCTCCCCAAGGCGAAACACTTGGCCTGATAAAACCCCGATCCAACAACTCCTGGATCTGAGCCTTAAGCTCCACCAACTCCTTTGGTGCCATCCTATACGGAGCAATAGACACTGGCGCAGTTCCGGGTAACAAATCTATCCCAAACTCTACCTCGCGATCCGGCGGCAAACCCGGAAGTTCCTCAGAAAACACATCAGCAAATTCCCCAACGGTCCGAACCTTCTCTACAGTAGACTCTTTAGCCTCCAAGGCATACACATGAACCACATACGCTTCACAACCCTTCCTGACCATCTTTTCAGCCTTCAGAGCAGATACCACATTAGATAAGTAATCTCTCCTATTACCTATCATAACCACTTCATCACCCTACGACGTCTTAAGAACCATGCGCTTAGCCGCGCAATCCAACCTCGCCTGGTACTTCACCAACCAGTCCATCCCAAGAATCAGATCGAACTCCCCAAATGGCCGTTCCATCAGATCAGCAGCAAACACTACCCCTTGGAGTTCTAGGGGTACATCCTTAAACAGCTTATCTACTACTACAGAGTGACCTAGAGGGCTAATTACAGTCATCTGCCTAGAAGATATCTCAGAGTCTAAATCCATGGTCTCTACTATACTACTAGCAACGTAAGAATGCGTCGAACCCACATCAATCAAAGCAGTAAATGGAGAACCAAAGATCAAGAACGTACCGGTTATGACGTCCGGTGCGTCGCCCTCCTCTCGGCGTCTCGCTGCATACACTAACCCAGGCTGTCTGGCCTCAGAACTACCTGCACCTCTGCCCGGTGCTCCACGGCCCCGACCAGAACCATTACCTCCTCTGCCATTACCACGACCCCTCTACGGTGGCGGTCCATTATTCCTGAACTGAGTACGGCCCTGACCCTCAGACTGAATCCGAGCCAACTTACGCGGACAGTCCCTCCCTCGATGATCTAGAGAACCACACTCAAAGCAACCTTTTCCACCGGTCCAGCAGCCTCCCCAATGAGATTTCCCACAACGGTTACACTGCGGCGGTCCCTGACTAGCAGCAACAATCCTACCAGACTGATTCGGCCCACTCTGCCTAGCCCTTTTCTGAAGATTACCCGACGACCCAGAAGACCCAAAGCTCCTCTTATGCATGTTCCTGTCCATGCCCTGCCTTACCGACTCCTTAACACCCTCGGCTACCTTAGCCTTCTCAACCAGGATAGCAAACTCACGCTCCTGCTGTGGAGCAATCAGCAACCTCAGTTCGTCTCTCAGACCATCCTCAAAACGAACACACCTCTCGTGCTCTGTAGCCACAATGCCCCTAGCATACCGACTCAGCCTCAAGAACTCAGCCTCGTACTCTGACACAGACTTACTCCCCTGGACAAGCCTCAGAAATGCTTTTCGTTGCGCGTCGATGTAGCTAGCTCCAATGTACTTTTTCTGATAAGCAGCCCTAAAATAATCCCACGTAAGATCCTCTGCTGCCACACTGTCCCGAACCGTGAGCCACCACTGGTATGACTCATCCCGAAGAAGCGATACTATGCCTTCATCTTCTCCTCAGCAGTCAGGTCTAAATCGTCCATAATCCGCTCGGTCGCCTCCAGCCAATACTCAGCCGTGCTGGGAGCAACACCAGAAACACCCCGGAAAACCTCAGCCCCGTTTGCCCGAAGTCGTTCAGGCACAGATTTCCTAACTCCTGTGCCTCCACCTACTCCAGCTACCCTTTCCAACACTCGCAGCATCGCCTGTGACACTGCATCGTCCCCAGTCTGATCTTGAAACTCACCACCTCCAGCTGGTGGCGGTACCGGTATCTCATTTTCTGACCCCTGACCAGATCCTACGGGTTCAGAAACTGTCATCCTACCACGACTTCGTCCACGACCGCGTCCACCTCTAGCGCTCATGACTAAATTCTCTACGTATATGATTTAAAAAGTTTTATGCATCAGAAATTATTCCACTGTTTTAAAGCAAAGTTTTATGAATATTAAAGAAGCTTTGTTTTCGCGAGTTCACAGAATCCTATCAGTTTCAGTTTCTAAAGTAATCCACTATTGCAAATCATTCAATCACCTCTTATCAATATCAAAATCACAAGTAATAGTGAGGGGTACTTACCTGGGCAGATTGGTGCCGGAGACTCGGTGCCATGCCTTTCAAAACCATGCTTTCAAAACAAAACTCTTAAAACAGACCTTTAAAACATTTTGGGCCTCAGGCCCACAGCCGAGCTTTTGAACTTGGCTCTGATACCACAATTGTAACACCCCAAACCCGGTCAACACATCACGACCGAATCTGGCATGTTACGGGGAAAAATGAATTTTTTCGAAGATAGGTTTCCGTTTGAAAGTTTGATAAAACATTTTAATAAGTTTGTACTTACGGAAATCTTGGGCATGATTGTGTAAAAACTGATGCTTTGTTTGAAAACTCGGAAATTTCGGAAACTTAATCAGTTATGGAGTTAAGACACGTTTATCTCATTTAGAAATTCAAGTTGTTCTTATTGTTACTAAAACATTTTGACTTAGTGGAAAATCGAGTTTAAGTTAGAAAAACATTTGAGTTCCCTTTGTCTCAGTCATAGTGTGATACCCGATGGTATAGTTTAAAACATATCGCTTGGTAGTTTTGAAATCGTTGTCTTTCCAAGTTTTAGCAAATTCTAACCCAATTAATTTGTTAAGGCATATTAAAAATTGACTTTAAGCATAAACATAGCAAAACATAATTTTAAAGGCCGTTTACAATCCAAAATAAAACCAAGTAGTAACAAATAAACTAAAGTACCAAATTTTATAAAAGTCTGAGCAAATCCTTATTTTTGCATGGCATGAGCACCTCGAGTCCATCCCGGCTCCATGTCCGCGTTTATGTGTCACCTGAAATGTCAAAGGAGTGGGTGAGTCGCAAGACTCAGTGCATAAATCCCCCTCCCGATAATACAACATGCTAACACACATCATAACAAAGCAATACAATTAATGCACCCGTTCCTAACCATCCATAACACCTTTTTAACCCGTGTGGTACCAAACCACTGGTGGTGCCAAACCACTGGTGACCCAAAGTCACAAATAACCAACTGTGGGGCCAACCCACGTGTGATACCAAATCACTAGCGACAATCCCGTATCTCTCAAGTGGGGCCAACCCACGGTGGTGTTAACCACAGGGACGAGTCGCAATGAGGTGCCAAACCTCTGGTGTCCCAAAGACACAAGTGTGATACCAAATCACTAGTGACCGTAGTCACGAATCGGATGATGGGGCCAACCCATCGTGTGATACCAAATCACTGGCGTCAATCCCGTATAATCAACTGTGGGGCCAACCCACTGTGGTACTAAGCCACTGGGACGAGACGCTGAGGTGCCAAACCTCTGGTGACCCAAAGTCACAAAATATCATCTGTGGTACCAAACCACTGGAGGTGCCAAACCTCTGGTGTCCCAAAGACACGGTGTCCCAAAGACACGGATATCATATTCCCCCTCCTCTCAAATCACCCAATAACATATCATACTAATGCAAATGATATAAATCATGCAATCATGCTAACTTGCTCAACATGGCATCTGGTAGTATTTACATCATAAATCATGATATCACATATATCACTACAGATCTCGTAATGAAATGGACTTACCCGTATCCGTGCACATACCCCATCGGGTACCAAATCCATCAACCATATAGTCTCACTTTACACAAACAGGTTATTAACATATTACTAGGAAATCAGTGTGTTAGTTTACACACCTGGTAAATCGAAAGTCTAAATCCCAAAGAACCCGTCTAAATCCCTCGATCACCTCGACAACCTTGATCCCATAATCGTCCAAACATAGGTTAGTCACTTATACCATTCGGCCATAACCATTTAAACCAAAGGGTTTATCGATTAACCCTTACCTTACACCTGATTTGGTTTCCTACCAAATCCCGAACCAACAATGGTTCCTCTTTTAACAATCGGCACACCCTATTAAGAAGAACAGTTAATCCATTGGGTCTTGACTGAATGAAACTAAAAGATTAGACTAAAAGAACTCGTTCTTACCACCACTTACCAATAGCTTAACAGAAAGAGAAGGCTCCTCTTGATTGTATCCCAAAATCCGGATGTCCTATAATAAAATCGATTAAACACAAGAGATTAATACCCCTCAACCAATGCCGAAATCGACCTTTAATCAAACCCAACTTGATTAAGAAAAAGAAAGAAAGAAAATGACCATTCGGCCAAACTCTTACCCACTACCAGCCGCTTGAAAACAAGCACCCAACAACAACCAATATTCGGCCAACAAAACACCACTAGGGGAGAAGGGAGATTCGGCTAAGACCTTGAACCAAAAGGAAAAGAGGATTCGGCCTAGATGTTTAACACACACCTATGTTCGGCTTTCAATGGAAAGAAATGGAGAGTAGAAAGGAGAAGAAGTAGAGGTTACGGCAATAGGATTTGAGAAAAATAAAAGAAAGTTTGAGGGCAAGTTGATATGGTTTCGGTCACAAAAGAAAATAGAGGAAGACCAATGGAGAATTCGGTTTAGAAGGCAAGGTAAGGTTCGGCACAAGTGTTTTTAAGAAGAGAAAAGAAATGTGAGAAGAGAGGGTACCAGTTTCGGTTTAAGCAAATGAAAAAGAAGGGGAAAGAGATGAACATTCGGCTACCAAGAAAATTGAGAGAAAACCCCGTAACTTGGCAAAGGTATGGTTGTTTGAAGCTTTCGGTTTCAAGTAAAACAATGAGAGACTTACCTTAGAAAAATATTCGGCTTTGGTATGGCAAAAGAAGACTTTTGGCTTTGACAATCAATGACCGAAAATGCACCAAAATGCCAAGTGCATTTCGGCACTACCCCCTATCTCACTCACCAACCGGCCACTCCCCAAAATCACTCCAAGAAATCGGCCACAACTCCCCCAAACACTCCACACCACTAGTTCAAAATACTTTGAACAAGTCTCCTTCCTAAATTCACTCTTCACTCACCATTCCACCACTTGACTTGGTCTTAGGCAGAGTTTGAACTGCCTACAACTCCTCCCTTCCATGCCGTCAAAATGGAACAAAAAGTGGGCATCCTGCAGCTTGAACTCAAGACCTCACCCCTTGTCAAAGGCGTCACACACACAAGCCCTTAGTGGCGCCTATCCTGCCACTCCACCAATTCCTTTCTTGTGCTAAAAACCACCAATTAAAACCTTTAAACCCCAGCTTCTTCAGCTCCTCTCACCTAAGCCCAAGAACTAAAATTTTTCCTACCTCTCCGGCTTACACCTAGCTTACAACTAAGCCCCGATACCATACAAACAACAACATAATAGACCCAACACATGCAAACCATGCCATAACAAAAATAGCCCCTAACCCGGGATATTACAGTTCTACCCCCTTAAATAATTTCGACCTCGAAATTACCTGATCAGAAGAGTTGCGAGTATTGCTGTCTCATCACATCCTCGGGTTCCCACGTAGCTTCTTCCACGCCATGATTTCGCCAAAGAACCTTTACCAAAGGCACAGACTTCCTACGTAGAACCTTCACATCCCGATCTAGAATCTGCACAGGTTCTTCCTCCATGGTCAGATCTGGATTCGCCTCGATCTCTTCCACTGCTACCACATGCGATGGATCCGAACGATAACACCTAAGCATCGAAACGTGAAATACGTCGTGAATCTGACTTAGCTCTGCAGGCAGCTCAAGTTGATACGCTACTGGTCCCACTCGTCTCAGTACCTTATACGGCCCAATAAATCTTGGACTTAGCTTGCCTTTCTTTCCGAACCTCAATACTTTCTTCCATGGCGAGACCTTCAGAAAGACTTGATCCCCACCAGCAAACTCTATATCTTTCCGCTTAAGATCGGCATAAGACTTCTGCCGATCCGAAGCTTCCTTTAATCGAGCCTGAATCAACTTAACCTTGTCTTTGGTCTCAGCAACCAACTCGGGTCCCAACAACTGACGTTCACCCAACTCCGTCCAACACGTAGGTGAGCGACACTTCCTACCATACAACGCCTCATACAGTGCCATCTTGATGCTCGCTAGGTAACTGTTGTTGTAGGCAAACTCAGCTAATGGTAGAAACTCCTCCCAACTACCTCTGAAATCCAGAACACAACCTCTCAACATATCCTCCAAGATCTGAATAACCCTTTCCGATTGTCCGTCAGACTGCGGGTGAAAAGCCGTGCTGAAATCCAAACACGTACCCAGAGCCTGATGTAACGCTCTCCAGAACTTTGACGTAAATCTAGGATCCCTATCCGAGATGATCGATACTGGCACACCGTGCAGCCTCACTATCTCAGACACATACAGCTTCGCTAACCTCTGAAGTGAGTAGTCAACCCTCACTGGAATAAAGTGAGCTGATTTAGTCAGTTGATCCACAATTACCCAAACTGAATCCTTCTTGCTTGGCGTAAGTGGCAATCCACTGACGAAATCCATGGTTATCCTTTCCCACTTCCACTGAGGAATCTTCACTGGCTGAAGCAACCCTGACGGCAACTGGTGCTCAGCCTTGACCTACTGACAAGTCAGACACTTTCCTACAAACTCCGTCACTTCCCTTTTCAGACCAGGCCACCAAAACTGCTCTCTAAGATCCCTATACATCTTACTACCTCCAGGATGCATAGCATACGGACTGCTATGTGCGTCCTGAAGATTATTTTGCCTCAGCTCCACATCCTTGGGCATGTAAGCTTTACCTTGGAAACACAGCACCTCATCACTAGACAAACTGTAACCTTCCAAACCACCATCCTGCACCTGCAACCTCTGCGCACTCAGAACCTCATCCTCTAACTGTTTCTCTCTGATCTGCTCAACCCAAGTAGGCTTAACCTGCAATTCTGCTAGAATACTTCCGTCGTCAAACAAACTCAAATGAGCAAACATCGCTCTTAAGTCCGAAACAACCTTACGGCTCAACGCGTCTGCCACCACGTTAGCCTTGCCGGATGATACTCAATCGAACAGTCGTAATCCTTTAGCAATTCAACCCATCTACGCTGTCTTAGATTCAAGTCCTTCTGAGTCAAAAGGTACTTCAGACTCTTGTGATCCGTGTAGACTATCGATCTCTCTCCGTACAAGTAGTGCCTCCAAATCTTCAAGGCGAAGACTACAGCCGCTAGCTCCAAATCGTGTGTCGGATAGTTGACCTCATGTGGCCTTAGCTGCCGAGATGCGTAAGCCACAACCTTACCTTCCTGCATCAGCACACAACCCAATCCCGTATGTGATGCATCGCAGTACACTGTGAATTCCTTACCAGCCTCAGGTTGTATCAAAACCGGAGCTTCTGTCAGAATCTTCTTAAGCTTGTCGAAGCTCTCCTGTTGTTTCTCAGTCCAAACAAACGGAACCTCTTTCCTTAACAACTTGGTCATCGGCGCTGCAATCAACGAGAAACCCTCTACAAACCTTCGGTAGTATCCTGCCAAACCCAGAAAACTCCGAATCTCAGCCACTGACTTAGGCAGCTTCCAATCCAAAACTGCCTCAATCTTCCGAGGATCCACTCGAATCCCCTCAGCCGACACTACATGACCCAAGAAAGTCACTTCTCTAAGCCAAAACTCGCACTTACTAAACTTAGCATAAAGCTGTTTCTCCCTCAAAATCTGTAGCACCACTCGTAAATGCGCATCATGCTCTTCTTCTGTCCTTGAGTATACCAGGATATCGTCTATGAAAACCACGACGAACTGATCCAAGTACTGCTAAAACACCCTATTCATCATATCCATGAATGCTGCCGGCGCGTTAGTCAACCCGAACAGCATTACCAGAAATTCGTAGTGTCCATACCGAGTCCGAAACGCTGTCTTGTGAATATCCGCTTCCTTCACCTTTAACTGATGATACCCAGATCTCAAGTCGATCTTCGAGAATACCGCTGCACCCTTCAGCTGATCAAACAAGTCATCTATCTGTGGCAACGGATACTTGTTTTTGATCGTCAGCTTATTCAACTGGCGGTAATCTATGCACATCCGCATCGTACCATCTTTCTTCTTAACAAAGAGTACCGGCGCTCCCCAAGGCGAAACACTTGGCCTGATAAAACCCCGATCCAACAACTCCTGGATCTGAGCCTTAAGCTCCACCAACTCCTTTGGTGCCATCCTATACGTAGCAATAGACACTGGCGCAGTTCCGGGTAACAAATCTATCCCAAACTCTACCTCGCGATCCGGCGGCAAACCCGGAAGTTCCTCAGGAAACACATCAGCAAATTCCCCAACGGTCCGAACCTTCTCTACAGCAGACTCTTTAGCCTCCAAGGCATACACATGAACCACATACGCTTCACAACCCTTCCTGACCATCTTTTCAGCCTTCAGAGCAGATACCACATTAGATAAGTAATCTCTCCTATTACCTATCATAACCACTTCATCACCCTCCGACGTCTTAAGAACCATGCGCTTAGCCGCGTAATCCAACCTCGCCTGGTACTTCACCAACCAGTCCATCCCAAGA
Source organism: Gossypium australe (assembly GCA_005393395.2). Lineage (NCBI taxonomy): Eukaryota > Viridiplantae > Streptophyta > Magnoliopsida > Malvales > Malvaceae > Gossypium > Gossypium australe. The sequence goes on along the minus strand of CM016625.1, from coordinate 78,183,525 downwards.
ATCAGATCGAACTCCCCAAATGGCAGTTCCATCAGATTAGCAGCAAACACTACCCCTTGGAGTTCTAGGGGTACATCCTTAAACAGCTTATCTACTACTACAGAGTGACCTAGAGGGCTAATTACAGTCATCTGCCTAGAAGATATCTTAGAGTCTAAATCCATGGTCTCTACTATACTACTAGCAACGTAAGAATGCGTCGAACCCACATCAATCAAAGCAGTAAATAGAGAACCAAAGATCAAGAACGTACCGGTTATGACGTCCGGTGCGTCGCCTTCCTCTCGGCGTCTCGCTGCATACACTAACCCAGGCTGTCTGGCCTCAGAACTACCTGCACCTCTGCCCGGTGCTCCACGGCCCCGACCAGAACCATTACCTCCTCTGCCATTACCACGAACCCTCTGCGGTGGCGGTCCATTATTCCTGAACTGAGTACGGCCCTGACCCTCAGACTGAATCCGAGCCAACTTACGCGGACAGTCCCTCACTCGATGATCTAGAGAACCACACTCAAAGCAACCTTTTCCACCGGTCCAGCAGCCTCCCCAATGAGATTTCCCACAACGGTTACACTGCGGCGGTCCCTGACTAGCAGTAACAATCCTACCAGACTGATTCGGCCCACTCTGCCTAGCCCTTTTCTGAAGATTACCCGACGACCCAGAAGACCCAAAGCTCCTCTTATGCATGTTCCTGTCAATGCCCTGCCTTACCGACTCCTTAACACCCTCGACTACCTTAGCCTTCTCAACCAGGATAGCAAACTCACGCTCCTGCTGTGGAGCAATCAGCAACCTCAGTTCGTCACTCAGACCATCCTCAAAACGAACACACCTCTCGTGCTCTGTAGCCACAATGCCCCTAGCATACCGACTCAGCCTCAAGAACTCAGCCTCGTACTCTGACACAGACTTACTCCCCTGGACAAGCCTCAGAAATGCTTTTCGTTGCGCGTCGATGTAGCTAGCTCCAATGTACTTTTTCTGATAAGCAGCCCTAAAATAATCCCACGTAAGATCCTCTGCTGCCACACTGTCCCGAACCGTGAGCCACCACTGGTATGACTCATCCCGAAGAAGCGATACTATGCCCTTCAGCTTCTCCTCAGCAGTCAGGTCTAAATCGTCCATAATCCGCTTGGTCACCTCCAGCCAATACTCAGCCGTGCTGGGAGCAACACCAGAAACACCCCGGAAAACCTCAGCCCCGTTTGCCCGAAGTCGTTCAGGCACAGATTTCCTAACTCCTGCGCCTCCACCTACTCCAGCTACCCTTTCCAACACTCACAGCATCGCCTGTGACACTGCATCGTCCCCAGTCTGATCTTGAAACTCACCACCTCCAGCTGGTGGCGGTACCGATATCTCATTTTCTGACCCCTGACCAGATCCTACGGGTTCAGAAACTGTCATCCTACCACGACTTCGTCCACGACCGCGTCCACCTCTAGCGCTCATGACTAAATTCTCTACGTATCTGATTTAAAAAGTTTTATGCATCAGAAATTATTCCACTGTTTTAAAGCAAAGTTTTATGAATATTAAAGAAGCTTTGTTTTCGCGAGTTCACAGAATCCTATCAGTTTCAGTTTCTAAAGTAATCCACTATTGCAAATCATTCAATCACCTCTTATCAATATCAAAATAACAAGTAATAGTGAGGGGTACTTACCTGGGCGGATTGGTGCCGGAGACTCGGTGCCATGCCTTTCAAAACCATGCTTTCAAAACAAAACTCTTAAAACAGACCTTTAAAACATTTTGGGCCTCAGGCCCATAGCCGAGCTTTTGAACTTGGCTCTGATACCACAATTGTAACACCCCAAACCCGGTCAACACATCACGACCGAATCTGGCATGTTACGGGGAAAAACGAATTTTTTCAAAGATAGGTTTCCGTTTGAAAGTTTGATAAAACATTTTAATAAGTTTGTACTTGCGGAAATCTTGGGCATGATTGTGTAAAAACTGATGCTTTGTTTGAAAACTCGGAAATTTCGGAAACTTAATCAGTTATGGAGTTAAGACACGTTTATCTCATTTAGAAATTCAAGTTGTTCTTATTGTTACTAAAACATTTTGACTTAGTGGAAAATCGAGTTTAAGTTAGAAAAACATTTGAGTTCCCTTTGTCTCAGTCATAGTGTGATACCCGATGGTATAGTTTAAAACATATCGCTTGGTAGTTTTGAAATCGTTGTCTTTCCAAGTTTTAGCAAATTCTAACCCAATTAATTTGTTAAGGCATATTAAAAATTGACTTTAAGCATAAACATAGCAAAACATAATTTTAAAGGCCGTTTACAATCCAAAATAAAACCAAATAGTAATAAATAAACTAAAGTACCAGATTTTATAAAAGTCTGAGCAAATCCTTATTTTTCCATGGCATGAGCACCTCGAGTCCATCCCGGCTCCATGTCCGCGTTTATGTGTCACCTGAAATGTCAAAGGAGTGGGTGAGTCGCAAGACTCAGTGCATAAATCCCCCTCCCGATAATACAACATGCTAACACACATCATAACAAAGCAATACAATTAATGCACCCGTTCCTAACCATCCATAACACCTTTTCTACCCCGTGTGGTACCAAACCACTGGTGGTGCCAAACCACTGGTGACCCAAAGTCACAAATAACCAACTGTGGGGCCAACCCACGTGTTATACCAAATCACTAGTGACAATCCCGTATCTCTCAAGTGGGGCCAACCCACGGTGTTGTTAACCACAGGGACGAGTCGCAATGAGGTGCTAAACCTCTGGTGTCCCAAAGACACAAGTGTGATACCAAATCACTGGTGACCGTAGTCACGAATCGGATGATGGGGCCAACCCATCGTGTGATACCAAATCACTGGCGTCAATCCCGTATAATCAACTGTGGGGCCAACCCACTGTGGCACTAAGCCACTGGGACGAGACGCTGAGGTGCCAAACCTCTGGTGACCCAAAGTCACAAAATATCATCTGTGGTACCAAACCACTGGAGGTGCCAAACCTCTGGTGTCCCAAAGACACGGTGTCCTAAAGACACGGTGTCCCAAAGACACGGATATCATATTTCCCCCTCTCAAATCACCCAATAACATATCATACTAATGCAAATGATATAAATCATGCAATCATGCTAACATGCTCAACATGGCATCTCGTAGTATTTATATCATAAATCATGATATCACATATATCACTACAGATCTTGTAATGAAACGGACTTACCCGTATCCGTGCACATACCCCATCGGGTACCAAATCCATCAACCATATAGTCTCACTTTACACAAACAGGTTATTAACATATTACTAGGAAATCAGTGTGTTAGTTTACACACCTGGTAAATCGAAAGTCTAAATCCCAAAGAACCCGTCTAAATCCCTCGATCACCTCGACAACCTTGATCCTACAATCGGCCAAACATAGGTTAGTCACTTATACCATTCGGCCATAACCATTTAAACCAAAGGGTTTATCGATTAACCCTTACCTTACACCTGATTTGGTTTCCTACCAAATCCCGAACCAACAATGGTTCCTCTTTTAACAATCGGCACACCCTATTAAGAAGAACAGTTAATCCATTGGGTCTTGACTGAATGAAACTAAAAGATTAGACTAAAAGAACTCGTTCTTACCACCACTTACAAATAGCTTAACAGAAAGAGAAGGCTCCTCTTGATTGTATCCCAAAATCCGGATGTCCTATAATAAAATCGATTAAACACAAGAGATTAATACCCCTCAACCAATGCCGAAATTGGCCTTTAATCAAACCCAACTTGATTAAGAAAAAGAAAGAAAGAAAATGACCATTCGGCCAAACTCATACCCACTACCAGCCGCTTGAAAACAAGCACCCAACAACAACCAATATTCGGCCAACAAAACACCACTAGGGGAGAAGGGAGATTCGGCTAAGACCTTGAACCAAAAGGAAAAGAGGATTCGGCCTAGATGTTTAACACCACCTATGTTCGGCTTTCAATGGAAAGAAATGGAGAGTAGAAAGGAGAAGAAGTAGAGGTTACGGCAATAGGATTTGAGAAAAATAAAAGAAAGTTTGAGGGCAAGTTGATATGGTTTCGGTCACAAAAGAAAATAGAGGAAGTCCAATGGAGAATTCGGTTTAGAAGGCAAGGTAAGGTTCGGCACAAGTGTTTTTAAGAAGAGAAAAGAAATGTGAGAAGAGAGGGTACCAGTTCGGTTTAAGCAAATGAAAAAGAAGGGGAAAGAGATGAACATTCGGCTACCAAGAAAATTGAGAGAAAACCCCGTAACTTGGCAAAGGTATGGTTGTTTGAAGCTTTCGGTTTCAAGTAAAACAATGAGAGACTTACCTTAGAAAAATATTCGGCTTTGGTATGACAAAAGAAGACTTTCGGCTTTGACAATCAATAACCGAAAATGCACCAAAATGCCAAGTGCATTTCGGCACTACCCCCTATCTCACTCACCAACCGGCCACACCCCAAAATCACTCCAAGAAATCGGCCACAACTCCCCCAAACACTCCACACCACTAGTTCAAAATACTTTGAACAAGTCTCCTTCCTAAATTCACTCTCCACTCACCATTCCACCACTTGACTTGGTCTTAGGCAGAGTTTGAACTGCCTACAACTCCTCCCTTCCATGCCGTCAAAATGGAACAAAAAGTGGGCATCCTGCAACTTGAACTCAGGACCTCACCCCTTGTCAAAGGCGTCACACACACAAGCCCTTAGTGGCGCCTATCCTTCCACTCCACGAACTCCTTTCTTGTGCTAAAAACCACCAATTAAAACCTTTAAACCCCAGCTTCTTCAGCTCCTCTCACCTAAGCCCAAGAACTAAAATTTTTCCTACCTCTCCGGCTCACACCTAACTTACAACTAAGCCCCGATACCATACAAACAACAACATAACAGACCCAACACATGCAAACCATGCCATAACAAAAATAGCCCCTAACCCGGGATATTACAGCAAGTGTGAGTTGGCAAGAAGCCTATGACTTGTGTATGGTTTGTTAATGCCATGGATGGATTATATTATGAGCTTATTGTTGCTATTTATTTCCACAAGTCAATATGTTCAGTAGTAAACACACGGGCAGAGACACGGCTGTGTATCTCAGTCGTGTGGATGACACGGCTTAGGACATGGGCGTGTGCCCAGGCCGTGTGAAGTCTGCACATTAAATGTGGAATTTAATTCGACACACGATCTAAGGACACAGGCGTGTGCCTTGGCCGTGTGGCCATAGGGGAGTGATGACATCATAAACAGAATGCCAAGGTTTTGGCACACGGGCTAAGACACGGGCGTGTCAAGGCCATGTGAGGGATACAGGCGTGTGTCCGGTCGTGTGAAATAAGTCAGTGTCAAATGTCTTAAGGACACACGGGCGTGTCCCTAGATCAACATGGGCGTGTGGCCCCTGTTTTGATGAAAAGTTTTTCCATGTTCGTAAAAGTCCCCGGTTAAATCCCGAAACCTCTCGGAGGTATGTTTAGGGCCTCGTGGGCCGAGAATAAGCAAGAGATGGGTTTAAATGAAATTTTATAGCCAATTATTACATGTTAAAGCAAGGTTAAGCATGGTAATTCCTCGTATCCGGTCCCGACATCAGACACGGGTAAGGGGTGTTACAGTAATTTAATATCTATATGAATTGTATGATGATATGATATGAAATAGTGGATTTTAATTGTTCTATTGATGATGTAAATTTATTTGGAAAATGTTATTGAATTTCGGTAATTGGGTCGGATGAACGCTAGATAGAGTACAACTTGAGTGATGGCGTGTTATATAGGGTTGGAGTGGAGATTGATGTGGTGTTTTTTACATTCTTTCTGAGTATACTGAGGTTCAGTATTTGTTGTGAACTCCCATGTTATGCTATCCTGTTCTGGCGTGTTACGGAGGCAAATGTATAGCCTACGGGCTAGACACTTAGTGTCAAGGTGTGTTATTGGTTGGATTGGCTCTCATGAGCTTTTGGCGTGTTATTGGTTGGATTAGCTCTTATGAGTGTTTGGCGTGTTTCAGTTGGACTACTTGTGTACCCATATCTGTAAGTCATTCATCAAGTCGCAAATTACTATATTATGGCTTCTTTAATGATCTTGAATGGAATAACTTGTACTTGACATCTTGAATTAACTCTGTTGTGAACATGTATGTTTTCCGGAACTTGTTATATGAGCTTTGAGTTGAACTATGTAATTCACCGGTTAGAAATTTTGGATGACAGGAAACATTAGTTGTTGAATTATATTTTATTAAATTGTAATATTTACTTCGGTAAGATTCATTTTTTTTCTTTCCGTAGAACTTACTAAGTTTCAATAAGCTTACTTGTGTTACTTGCATTTTCTTGTAGATATCTTTTAGAGGGTCAGATAATTGGATCAACACTCAAGTCACAATATCCATCTGATTGTGGTAGATTTTGAATGTCTATTTTAGATTATATGGCATGTAAAGTCATTACTTTTGTTTTGGTATGTAAATATATAAAGTGTGCCTAAATGCAAGTTGATAACATAAGCAGCATTACAATGATTTTGATGTTCATTTGGTAAGTGTTTAATTGATAACTTATTATGAGTTATGAATGATGGAAGATATCTTTGGTAAAAACTTTTAGCATATGTATGACTAATAGGTTATATTGAATTGTTGTGAATTGAGGTGCCTATGAGAGGCATATTGGTTAGAAGTTTAAGTGGTGTGAATTGACATGTTTTTGTTTGATGATTTATATTCTTGTACAAGTGTGTATACTTGTGGTACCATTGAGGGTATATTAGTTAGGCACTTAAGATGGTTCAATTAGCATGATTTGAGCATATTTAATGGAATTTTGAATAGGTCTAATGGCTGGTAAATGGATTGCTTAGTGTCTAAGAAATCTTGAAACGATAAACTTGATGTTTAAGGTTCATTTAGGTGCACACGGCCTAGGAAATGGTTTGCCACATGGCCGTGTGCCATACACGGTCTACAGCACGACTGTATGTACCAAGTCAGTAAGTCACATGGTCTGCGACACGACCGTGTGTATCAAATCAGAGAGTTACAGGGCCTAACACGTGGTCGTGTGATCTAAATCAGAGAGTTACATGGCCTAATACACGGCCGTGTGATCTAAGTCAGTGAGTTACACGGTTTAAGACATGGGCTAGGACACGACTGTGTGTCCTAACTTCGACTACTCACACGGCCTAGGTTAAACATTTGTGAAATATGGTTTATGAGATCATCTTTGTAACAACCCAAACCCGGCCCAAACACTATGACCGAATTTGGTTTGCTACGGAGAAAACATTTGGAAAACGTTTCGAAAATCCCTTTAAGTCGAATTATCTTCTTGATGAGAGATGGTTATTTTGTTTAAAACATTTGAGGTGTATAAAACCCATACTTAGATTTATTTTGAAAATATTTATTAAATCGAGTTATTATATGTATTTTAAGATGTACCCGAGGGCACTAAAAACGTTTTTGCTTTGGTTTAGAAAAACGTGTGAACTTATTATTACCATAATTAAATAGTTTAAACAAATATTCAAAGCAGGTAACAAAAAAATAATAAAAGGAGTTATTGGAGGCCTTATTACAACCCAATTAAAATCTAACCAACAATAAAATAAAATAGACTAAAATTGAAAGTTCATTTAAATCAAATGTCCACTGCATGGCCACCTCGAGTCCATCCGGTCTACATCCGCAATCTACATGTCACCTGAAAAATATAAAGGAGAAGGTGAGTCACCAAGACTCAGTATGTAACCCTTTCCCCCGGTTTAAAGCCACATCATACACAAATTATAACAATTAACATGCATCAAATCGTATACCCAACCTAACCATCCGTATCACCTTTCTCTACCCCGTGTGGTACCAAACCACTGGTGGTGCCAAACCACTGGTGACTTAAAGTCACAGATGTGATGCCAAATCACTGGAGGTACCAAACCTCTGGTGCCCGAAGACACAAATCGATTGATGGGGCCAACCCATCGTGTGATGCCAAATCACTGGCGTCGATCCCGTATTATCATCTGTGGGGCCAACCCACTGTGGTGCTAAGCCACTGGGACAAGACGCTATGAGGTGCCAAACCTCTGGAGGTACCAAACCTCTGGTGACCGTAGTCACAGTGTGTTACCAAAACACTGGTGTCCGTCGACACAATATCTCTGCCCCCTCCTCTCATCAACCCATATCAAGCATTATAAACAAGGTTTATGTCAACATACATTTATCACATGTATCGAATAAGCCATGCTTCCCAAAAGCATTATAATCACACTCATATTAACAGGCACTTACCTGAATCGTCACTTATACCAATACGGTATTAAATCCAATGCTACATAAATCAGAGTTAGCATTCACAACATTTAGCACAGTTAATAAGTCATAAAGTGTGTATGTATACACCTGTCACCACGAGAAGTCTAAATCCCGAAAAGAGAAGTCGGCCACCCTAGGTCTACTTGCCCCTATATTCGGCCATATGAGAGTTAGTATCATGGCCTATTCGGCCCAAACCAAATGGAGAAGGGTTCCTTGTGAACCCGAAACCTTACCTATCACCCCTTGAGTACCCACTTCGGTACTTGATATGCGATTCCTGCTTCACTCCTACATTCGGCCATCACTAGAGTTATTAGCCTTCGGCTTAACGAATAATAAATAAATATAGATCCTTACCAAAATCACTTGACAAGGAATGGGCTTGGATCGTATACCGTAAGATCCCGGCACCTAAACAGAATCGATTCCATCACTGATTAGCCACTGAAATAATTCGGCTTTTCCCTTTAATCAAGTCGACAGAGAGAAGGGGTATGGGAGAGGAGTTTTGACATACTTACCCTTGCTTTAATATTCGGCCAAGACTTCAAAATATGGAGGAGGAAAATTCGATTATGTCTAGGGAGTAGGTTCGGCTAGAGAGAGTTTAACAGGGAGAAAAGGGGATTTCGGCAAAGGGTAAGGTGTAGGTTTGGCTAAGGTTGATTTCAATATTGATCAAGGCTTGCTCTTGAGTGGAAAAAGGGAATGAAGAAGAAGCATGGAAGGAGTTTCGGCCAAGGCCTTGAGAGAATAGAAAAAAAAAAGAAAACAAAGAGGGAAAAGATTAGGAATTTCGGCTAATAGCTAAAAAAGAAAACAAGGTGGTAGGTTGAGGTTTTTATAGGCATTCGGCACCCCCCCTTAAGCTTGCCGTCCACTCCTTTCAACAAGGAGTTCAAACTCTAGCCAACTCCCCAATTCACTCCTAGCCACCTATTTGAATTAACTCAAATTAATTTGAATTAATCCAAATAATCAATTAATAATCCCTTAATATCCAAATAATATCCCTATTTATCCTTTATTATCTAATTATCTAAATAATCAATAAAAAGAGTTTAAAGAGAGAAAAACTCTCCCTCCCTATGCCGTCCATATCAAGGTGTAAAAAGGGGATTTTCGTGACTCGAACCAAGGCTCTCCCTTATCCCTTGTGGCGTCACATGTAGCTCCTAAGTGGCCCTCCTTTTGCCACTTATCCTAGGCTCATTTTATGACAATAAATCCCTTATTTATTCTTGTAACCCCTACCTGCTAAGGCTCCTTACCTTTAAAGTTCCCAAATAAAATTTTCTACTAAACTGAGCCTACTCAAGACCTTTAATTAAGCCTTATTATTCCATAAATGATACCATAGTAATTCAAACACAAGGAAAAACATTTAATCACAAATAGCCCCGATTTTAGGATGTTACAGTTCTACCCCCTTAAAAAGAATTTCGTCCTCGAAATTACCTGATCAGAAGAGGTGGGGGTATTGCTGCTGTATCACATCCTCGGGTTCCCACGTAGCTTCCTCTGCACCATGGTTCCGCCATAGCACTTTCACTAAGGGCACTGACTTCCTACGTAGAATCTTCACATCTCTATCTAAGATATGAACCGGTTCTTCTTCAAAGGACAAATCCGAGTTGACCTCAATTTCTGCCACAGGCACTACGTGCGAAGGATCTGATCGATATCGCCTAAGCATCGATACGTGAAAAACATCGTGAATCTGCCTCAACTCTGCCGGCAGCTCGAGCTGATAAGCTACCGGTCCTACTCGCTTCAACACCGTATATGGGCCAAGGAACCTTGGGCTTAGCTTTCCTTTTCGCCCAAATCTCAACACCTTTTTCCAAGGTGACACCTTCAGGAAGACCTTGTCTCCTACATCATACTCCATTTCTTTGCGCTTCAAATCAGCATAAGACTTCTGCCTATCTGACGCTTCATAAGACGAGCCCGAATCACCTTAACTTTGTCCTCTGTTTCTGTAACCAACTCCGAACCCAAGACTTGTCTTTCACCTAACTCCGTCCAACATGTAGGAGTACGGCATTTCCGTCCATACAATGCTTCGTATGGTGCCATCTGGATACTCGCTTGGTAACATTGTTGTAGGCAAATTCCGCTAATGGTAGAAATTCTTCCCAACTACCTCGGAATTCCAAGACACAACCCCTCAGCATATCCTCTAAAATCTGTATGACCCTTTCTGACTGCCCGTCTGACTACGGATGGAAAGCTGTACTGAAATCCAATCGCGTACCCAAAGCTTGATGCAACGCTTTCCAAAACCTCGACGTGAACCTTGGATCCCTATCTGAGATAATTGATACTGGCACACCATGCAATCTGACTATCTCAGCCACATACAACTTTGCTAGCTTCTGGAGTGAGTAATCCATTCTCACCGGTACGAAGTGAGCTGACTTAGTCAAACGGTCCACAATTACCCAAACTGCATCCTTCTTGCTGGGCGTAAGGGGTAGCCCACTGACGAAATCCATAGTGATCCGCTCCCATTTCCACTGAGGAATCTTTACTGGTTGAAGTAGTCCCGATGGCAACTGGTGCTTAGCCTTGACCTGCTGACATGTCAGACACTTTCCCACGAACTCAGTCACCTCACGTTTCAAGCCCGGCCACCAGAACTGTTTCCGTAAATCTCTATACATTTTGCTACCTCCAGGATGCATAGCGTATGGGCTGCTATGTGCATCTTGGAGAATTCTTTGTCTCAGTTCTACATCTCTCGGCATACAGGGCCGTCCTTGAAAACATAACACACCATCATCGGTCAAACAATACCCTTCCAAGCCACCATCTTGCACTTGCACCCTCTTTGCATTTAATCCCTCATCGACAACCTGCTTTAGCTTATTCTCCTCGATCCAAGTTGGCCTAATTTGAAGCTCTGCCAAAAGGCTCCCATCATCGTATAGACTGAGACGAGCAAACATCGCCCTTAAGTCCGTCACGACCTTCCGGCTCAACGCGTCAGCCACCACGTTAGCCTTACCCAGATGATACTCGATTGAACAGCCGTAGTCCTTCAACAGTTTAATCCATCGGCGCTGCCTTAAGTTCAAATCCTTCTGAGTCAAGAGATACCTCAGACTTTTGTGATCCGTATAAACTATTGACTTCTCCCCATAAAGGTAATGTCTCCATATCTTCAAAGCGAAGACTACTGCTGCCAACTCCAAGTCGTGCGTTGGATAGTTTACCTCGTGCGGTCGTAACTGACGGGATGCATAAGCCACTACCTTCCCTTCCTGCATCAACACACATCCCAACCCAGTGTGGGATGCATCACAATAAACCGTGAACATCTTTCCTGCCTCAGGCTGTACTAAAACCGGAGCTTCCGTCAGAATCTTTCTCAGCTTATCGAAACTTTCTTGCTGCTTTTCCGCCCAAACGAATGGTACTCCCTTCCTTAATAACTTAGTTAATGGTGCTGCGATTAACGAGAATCCTTCCACAAACCTTCGGTAGTACCCTGCCAGACCCAGAAAGCTTCAAATTTCGGCCACTGACCTAGGCGGTTTCCAATCCAACACCGCTTCAATCTTACGGGGATCCACTCTAATCCCTTCTGTTGACACTACGTGACCCAAGAAAGCCACTTCCCTCAGCCAAAATTCGCACTTACTGAATTTGGCATATAACTGCTTTTCCCTCAGTACTTGCAGAACTATTCGCAAATGCTTGTCATGCTCCTCCTCCGTCTTTGAGTAAACCAATATGTCGTTGATGAACACCACGACGAATTGATCCAAGTACGGCTGAAACACCCTATTCATTAAGTCCATGAATGCCGTCGGTGCATTGGTCAACCCGAATGGCATCACTAGGAACTCGTAATGCCCATACCGAGTTCGGAATGCCGTCTTGTGAACATCAGCCTCCTTCACCTTTAACTGATGATAACCCGACCTAAGGTCAATCTTTGAGAATACCGACGCACCCTTCAGTTGGTCAAACAAGTCACCGATCCGAGGCAATGGATACTTGTTTTTGATCGTTAACTTGTTTAACTGACGGTAGTCAATGTACATCCGCATAGAACCGTCCTTCTTCTTGACAAACAACATCGGTGCTCCCCATGGAGATATACTAGGTCGGATAAACCCTCTATCCAAGAGTTCCTGAATTTGAGCCTTCAGCTCCACCAATTCCTTTGGTGCCATTCGATACGGTGCTATAGATACAGGTGCCGTTCCAGGTAGCAAATCTATACCGAATTCGACTTCCCGATCCGGAGACAAACCCGGAAGTTCTTCTGGGAATACATCCGCGAATTCCCCTACTGTTCGGACCTTTCCAACCGCTAACTCCTTAGCCTCCAAGGCACAAATTCGAACTATAAACGCCTCACACCCTTTTCTGACCATCTTTACGGCCTTCAAAGCTGACACCACATTAGACAGGTAATTTCTTCGATTACCGATCATGACCACTTCATCCCCTTCGGCCATTTTAAGAACCATGCGCTTAGCAGCGCAATCCAACCGCGCCTGGTACTTAACCAACCAGTCCATCCCGACGATCAAATCGAACTCCCCAAACGGTAGTTCCATCAGATCAGCTACAAACACGACCCCTTGGAGTTCTAGGGGTACATCCTTATAAAGCTTGTTCACAACTACAGAATGGCCTAAAGGGCTAATTACAGTCATCTTCCTAGCAGCAGTCTCAGAGTCTAGGTTCAAAGTCTCTACCACACTACTAGCTACGTATGAATGCGTCGAACCCACATCAATTAATGCAACATAAGGAAGACCGAAAATTAGAAACGTACCAGTTATTACATCCGGTGCGTCACCCTCCTCGCGACGCCTTGCCGCATAGACTAAGCCAGGCTGCCTTGCCTCTGTATTGCCTACGCCTCTGCCTTGAGTTTCGCGACCACGATTAGCACCATGGCCCCCTCTACCATTACCACGACCTCTTTGTGGTCCCATACTTCTATCCTGAGTACGGTTCTGCCCCTCTGACTGATTCTGAGCTCGCTTCCGGGGACAATCCCTCACACGGTGATCCAAAGACCCACATTCAAAATAGCCCCTCTCACCGGTCCAACAACCTCCCCAATGGGACTTCTCACAGCGATTGCACTGAGCCGGTCTCTGATTAGCAGTCGTGGGCCTTGCTGCCTAATTTGGCCCACTTTGTCTAGCCTTTTTCTGGACATTACCACCTGACCCAGATGACCCAAAGCCTCTCTTCTGCTTGATCCTATCGTAGTTTTGCCTCACAGACTCTTTGATCCCCTCGGTTACCTTAGCCTTTTCCACTAGAGATGAAAACTCACGAACTTGCTGCGGAGCAATCAGCAGCCTCAACTCATCTCTAAGTCCATCCTCGAAGCGGACACAGTGCTCATGTTCGGTAGCCACGATGCCTCTAGCATATCTACTCAGCCTTAAGAACTCCGCCTCATATTCCGATACTGACTTAGTTCCTTGCACTAATCCCAGAAAAGCCTTTCTCTGCGCATCAGTGTAGCTGGTACCCACATACTTTTTCTGGAACGCAGCCTTAAAGTAATCCCACGTAAGATCATCTGCCGTGGCCCCATCTCGGACAGTGAGCCACCACTGATACGCTTCATCCTTCAGAAGCGACACGGATCCTTTCAGCTTCTCCTCATTAGACAAGTCAAGATCGTCCATGATCCTTTCTGTAGATTCTAACCAGTATTCTGCTGCACTAGGTGCCACTCCCGACACGCCCTGGAATACCTCAGCTCCGTTGGACTGAATTCGCTCGGGAACAGATTTCCGAGCTCCCAAATTTTTGCCAGCCCCAGCCACCAACTCGAGAACTCGCAACACAGCTTGCGATACTGCCTCACCCCCTGTCTGATCCTGCTCCTCAGCTCCAAAAGCTGGAGGTGGTGGTGGCGGTGGTACCTCATTTTCAGAACCTTGACCCGACCTGACGGGTTCAGATACGGTCATTCTTCCCCTACCACGTCCACGTCGGCCACGTCCTCTAGAACTCATTCTATCTAACGCGCTTTTAATCTGATTAAGAAAAAATTTTATGGATTAGTAAGTTGTTCCACTTGATTATCCGCGAAGAATTTTATGAAAAGTTCATTAGGGATTCCTTCGATCAACAATGTTTTAAGTCTTCTACCCTAGTTCACACAAGAGGGCACATCCATTCCCTAATACTTTCCATACTTATTCACTCTTTGGACACTTCTGTCCCGTTTCTATCCTAGGGGTATTTTCGTCTTTTTCCTACAGGGGTGTTTTTGTAATTAAAAACCTAGAGATTTCAAACTTTAATAAAGCAGGTCACTTTGAAATTCCCAAAACTGGAGAGTATTTCTGAAAATTTGTAAAATTTGAAGTTATGGCATCATTTTAGAAATCAGGGGCATTTTGGTAATTTTTGTCAATCGGGGGTATTTTCGTAATTTCAAATCCAAAGTATTTTGTTGGGGATTTGCAAAGTAGAGTTTTTGAATATTTATAAAACAAGGAAATTTTTGGGCAAAACCATTGAATTGATATTTTATGAACCAAGGGCATTTTAGTAATTTTACCCCTAAGGGCATTTTTGTAATTTTCGCAAATCAAATTTTTCGGGGAACACATTGTAAAAATGGTTGTTCTTATGGTTGAAAGAGTAATTTCTAAAAGTTTTGAAACCAAGTTTTGTTGTTTCCTTCTTTTCGAAAACATGGCTAGGTCCCTTTCGGGTTTTAGTCGTTATGTTTAGCCTATGACCGAGCCCTCTTGGTCAGGGTGAACCAAAGCTACGCACGAGGCAGGATTCGAGTGGAGAGGAGGTGAGTCACGCGGACTGCTTAAATACCAAGCTCCCACCGAACCTTTCTAGACATGCGCACAGAGGTTGCCACACCACTGAGCCCTTTGAGTTAGGGTGAACCGAAGCTACGCACCAGGTAGGATTCCTGCGAAGAGGTGGTGAGTCACTAGGACTGCTTAAATACCAGGCTCTCCCGGATCCAATCCTAGACATGCGTACAGGGGTTACCACACCCTAGCTCAATGACTTAGCCATAGGTTGGTTGAGTTCATTAAGTCTTATGTTCTGTTTGTGTGTTTGAGTAGTCTAATCCTAGGGTTCAAATCCTATAAGACTATTCTACGTTCCATGCTTCCTACCCTTCTATAGACAATAATTCATACAAAAGTTAGAAACACTTATCTGGGCGGATTGGTGCCGGAGACTCGGGCCATGCCGTTCAAAAACCCAAAAACATTTCAAATTCTTTAATAAGGCCTACTAATTATAAAACAAAACCTTTTTGGGCCTTGGGCCCCCACAGCCGAGCTTTGAACTGGGCTCTGATACCAATTTTGTAACAACCCAAACCCGGCCCAAACACTATGACCGAATTTGGTTTGCTACGGAGAAAACATTTGGAAAACGTTTCGAAAATCCCTTTAAGTCGAATTATCTTTTTGATGAGAGATGGTTATTTTGTTTAAAACATTTGAGGTGTATAAAACCCATACTTAGATTTATTTTGAAAATATTTATTAAATCGAGTTACTATATATATTTTAAGATGTACCCGAGGGCACTAAAAGCGTTTTTGCTTTGCTTTAGAAAAACGTGTGAACTTATTATTACCATAATTAAATAGTTTAAACAAATATTCAAAGCAGGTAACAAAAAAATAATAAAAGGAGTTATTGGAGGCCTTATTACAACCCAATTAAAATCTAACCAACAATAAAATAAAATAGACTAAAATTGAAAGTTCATTTAAATCAAATGTCCACTGCATGGCCACCTCGAGTCCATCCGGTCCACATCCGCAATCTACATGTCACCTGAAAAATATAAAGGAGAAGGTGAGTCACCAAGACTCAGTATGTAACCCTTTCCCCCGGTTTAAAGCCACATCAATCACAAATTATAACAATTAACATGCATCAAATCGTATACCCAACCTAACCATCCGTATCACCTTTCTCTACCCCGTGTGGTACCAAACCACTGGTGGTGCCAAACCACTGGTGACTTAAAGTCACAGATGTGATGCCAAATCACTGGAGGTACCAAACCTCTGGTGCCCGAAGACACAAATCGATTGATGGGGCCAACCCATCGTGTGATGCCAAATCACTGGCGTCGATCCCGTATTATCATCTGTGGGGCCAACCCACTGTGGTGCTAAGCCACTGGGACAAGACACTATGAGGTGCCAAACCTCTAGAGGTACCAAACCTCTGGTGACCGTAGTCACAGTGTGTTACCAAAACACTGGTGTCCGTCGACACAATATCTCTGCCCCCTCCTCTCATCAACCCATATCAAGCAGTTATAAACAAGGTTTATGTCAATATACATTTATCACATGTATCGAATAAGCCATGCTTCCCAAAAGCATTATAATCACACTCATATTAATAGGTACTTACCTGAATCGTCACTTATACCAATACGGTATTAAATCCAATGCTACATAAATCAGAGTTAACATTCACAACATTTAGCACAGTTAATAAGTCATAAAGTGTGTATGTACACACCTGTCACCACGAGAAGTCTAAATCCCGAAAAGAGAAGTCGGCCACCCTAGGTCTACTTGCCCCTATATTCGGCCATATGAGAGTTAGTATCATGGCCTATTCGGCCCAAACCAAATGGAGAAGGGTTCCTTGTGAACCCAAAACCTTACCTATCACCCCTTGAGTACCCACTTCGGTACTTGATATGCGATTCCTGCTTCACTCCTACATTCGGCCATCACTAGAGTTATTAGCCTTCGGCTTAACGAATAATAAATAAATATAGATCCTTACCAAAATCACTTGACAGGGAATGGGCTTGGATCGTATACCTTAAGATCCCGGCACCTAAACAGAATCGATTCCATCACTGATTAGCCACTGAAATAATTTGGCTTTTCCCTTTAATCAAGTCGACAGAGAGAAGGGGTATGGGAGAGGAGTTTCGACATACTTACCCTTGATTTAATATTCGGCCAAGACTTCAAAATATGGAGGAGGAAAATTCGGTTATGTCTAGGGAGTAGGTTCGGCTAGAGAGAGTTTAACAGGGAGAAAAGGGGATTTCGGCAAAGGGTAAGGTGTAGGTTTGGCTAAGGTTGATTTCAGTATTGATCAAGGCTTGGTCTTGAGTGGAAAAAGGGAATGAAGAAGAAGTATGGGAGGAGTTTCGGCCAAGGTCTTGAGAGAATAGAAAAAAAAAAGAAAACAAAGAGGGAAAAGATTAGGAATTTCGGCTAATAGCTAAAAAAGAAAACAAGGTGGTAGGTTGAGGTTTTTATAGGCATTCGGCACCCCCCTTAAGCTTGCCGTCCACTCCTTTCAACAAGGAGTTCAAACTCTAGCCAACTCCCCAATTCACTCCTAGCCACCTATTTGAATTAACTCAAATTAATTTGAATTAATCCAAATAATCAATTAATAATCCCTTAATATCCAAATAATATCCCTATTTATCCTTTATTATCTAATTATCTAAATAATCAATAAAAAGAGTTTAAAGAGAGAAAAACTCTCCCTCCCTATGCCGTCCATATCAAGGTGCAAAAAGGGAATTTTCGTGACTCGAACCAAGGCTCTCCCTTATCCCTTGTGGCGTCACATGTAGCTCCTAAGTGGCCCTCCTTTTGCCACTTATCCTAGGCTCATTTTATGACAATAAATCCCTTATTTATTCTTGTAACCCCTACCTGCTAAGGCTCCTTACCTTTAAAGTTCCCAAATAAATTTTTCTACTAAACTGAGCCTACTCAAGACCTTTAATTAAGCCTTATTAATCCATAAATGATACCATAGTAATTCAAACACAATGAAAAACATTTAATCACAAATAGCCCCGATTTTAGGATGTTACAATCTTTTAACTGTATATGCTGAACTGATGTAATCCATGTTTAACTGTCAGTGATGCACTTGAAACTTTTCTGTGGGAAAATAACTCACCTTGCATTTTATATAAACCTATAGACTTTTGTAAGGCCTTCGCTGAAAATTTGTCTTCAATTATATTTTATATTATACGAAATATCCCTGATTTGATTTTTTTTCATTTAAAATTTTTGGGTTAACACCCTAGTTCATAAGGTATACGTCAAAACCTCAATAGAAGTATAAACCAAGTTTAAGACTGCTTTCAGTATAACGCCTTAGTCTGATAGCGGGGGTTGGGGTGTTACAGAAATGATTATAATATACATGTTTAATAGTCATAACTAAATGTATAATGATTAAAATTGTGTTTAATTGATCATATTTGCTCCGGCAATGAATGTGGCATCCCATGACTCGGACCTGGCGATCAGGTCGGGCATGAGATGTTACAAATATAATCATCCGTCTCAAGTTTTTCATAATATGATATGAAGACTAATAGCTATGTGATTGAAAGACAAAAAGTTGAAATTCAATTACATTTATTATTGTAGACAAACATATATATGTTAAGTCGATTCCTCCATAACTCAAAATATTTTTTTAGCAGATTGCATTTAACATGAGAACTTATATGGAATCGTAAATGTTTGAGTAAAGATAATTGATAATTGAATCGTCTCATTAGATTATAGATTCTTTTTAGTTACTTTGGATAATTTATTTAATCGGTTAGATATTTAGTTTAGATTAAATAATGGGTGTAGTGGAATTACATTAAGCGATTGTGATGTTTAATAATTTGGAATGGAACAATGACAAATTAAAGAAAAATTTATAGATGCATTTTAATCCAATAAAGTTATTACGACTTCAAATTAAAATAGGTCTTAGATAAATTATTTAAGGGTAAATTACGATTTCAAATTAATCCAATAAAGTTATAGATGCATTTAAATGCATAGGCTATTAAAATTGTTTTTGGCTTTCTTTGCCCTTATCGTCTACACCAATCAAAAACTTTTATTTTCCTTCTCTTCTACAATTTAAATTTTTATTATGAAACAACTTTAAACATTAGAATCTACGAACGAAAATTCCAAACAACTTTCTTCTTTGATCTTTAACATTGACCTTTGTAACGCGGTTTGTGCAAGTCTACACAGTCGTTCAAGTAATAAGTAAAAAAGAGTTATTATCTCCACAGGGAATGTGTATGTTAATCGATTATTTGTAAAATTATAAATAACAATTTGATGTAAAAATTCAATAATTTTGGATAGTGATGGTTAAATTAAATAAATGCAAAGAGTGATCCCTAATGCAATTTTAATCTAGATGCAACTTACCTAAATGTATGAATGAATGACTTTAGCAACAAAAACAATCAACATTAAATGGGCTAGGATAATTATATTAATCAATTCAATAGCAAAGTAGTTGGGCTGATTTTTTTATTATTTTCCAATTGTACGGACCTTCAATTAAATACCCCAATGCTTGCTTTTGGGCTACCACCTACTTGTCCCTAAATTGGGCTTTAGATCCCCCTTGTTGGACAGTTTCTCAGTCCAATAATGTAGCAAACATGTCCATATTTTAGCACCTCTTTTATTGGGCCAAACTATGTATCTCATGACCTAAATTGCATGGTTTTGTAGCCCACATGAATTAATTTGTGCATGAGCATGTCCATGTTTCATTCACATTAATCACATCTTCAATGGTCCTCCTACATAGTGAAAAATCACATATTAATAAATTAACATGAAATAATATAAAATATGTGCAAAAATTATGTAATTAAGCACAATTTCACATACTTTATAAATCTATGCCCAATATTACTAATTAAGTAAAATTCACTTATTTTAATAACAATTACTTAAGATAAACATAATTATTAAATAAAAATGTGGTAAAAATACATAGAAAAACCCTATATAATTTGGAGTATACACATCCCCAAACTTAAACCATTGCTCATCCCGGGTAATGTTCATGCACAACACAACTGTTGCTAAGGCAATTTTGCAAAATGATAAAGTAGCATCAATCTTCGGACATAATCATGTTTCAACAAAATCATGTTCAAAAATATTTTTTATTAATAAGTAACTCGAATGCACATATTATTTTAAACTTTATGCTAAGCACATTATAATGTCAACATTAATCATAGTTTGCATGCATTTTCAAAGTCATACATAACATTCACCAATCAACATGCTTTCCTTATCAACTAAACATAGTAATCCCAATGTTTAATTAGTGGTCTTCATAAGTTGAGCTTAGTAATTCCTCTCCACTAATGGAGTCGGTATAGTCATCCAATCAATAGGTCTTTTATTAGGTTTTAATGGGGATAGGCTAAAGGTAGGGATAAAGAGAAGTCAATTTTGAGGTTTAATCATCTTAACCGTAACTTGTCTTGGATCTTTCTATGTCACGACCTTTATAAAATTGGGCATTTGGAACACCCCCAAACTTATTTCGAGCTCATGCTCAACCTTTACTTTTCAGACTTTGAGCAAACGTTGCTCTTTATTTTTGAGAAATTGAGCAATCTTTTCTTTGTTTATTATTCTTTTGAACAAACTTACATTCATCTTTTTTTTTTTTTTTGAATCATGTGAAGATCATGTACATCTTTTCATATCTTTCCTCAAACTTTGATTACTAAGACAAATTCAGTTAAGATAGGTGCAAAAGAATAGGATAAAATCAAAAATATGGTAATGTGGCTTATGATGTAGGTCTTTTGCAATAAACAGACCATTAAGCTCAAAGATTAAGTTTCAAGGGTTAATTTAATAAGGTCGGCTTGAAAAGCTCAAACGATCCAAAGAAAGTGCGCCTATATCATATTAGATTCTTATACCTCCTAGGATTTCACCTCATGAAAGTTACTAAGTCAATTCTAAAGGCTTAAATCTTCATACATGTCTATTTCTAAATAAATCAAATTTCATGGCAAATACTACGTAAGACTAAAGATCATAGAAGCATTCCATCACTCAAGATAACATATGAATAGCTTAGATAAAATCAGAAATCATGCTTGCATTTGAACATACTTATAAACAAAAATCATCTCTGAACATTCATTTATTTCAGCATACTTAAGTAAGAAAATTGAGGCATACTTTAAAATTCATGCGAAATGCCTAACCCCCTTTTAAAAAGAAGTAATGTCCTCATTGCAGAAACAAAGTAATGAATGAAAACTGAACACCAAGTAGGGTTGCAAAAAAAAGAGAGGTGAGTCATAAAGAATGCTTAAGTACCAAGTCTTTCTCCACAATCCAATCCTAGACATGTTCATTCCCATTACCACATCACTTTATTTTTCTTTCTATTGAAGAGGCATTGAGCTTATTTATTCATGCTTGCTATTTTATTATGCGGAAGCCAAAATTCTAACTAGGAAATAAAAATAAACACCTAAAAAGAAATAAAAACTAAAGATAAGAAATTCCCCCTTTTATTTATTTAACTTATCCTCCTCGTCTTCCTCCTTTAATGTTTCATCCTCGCTTTCATTCTCATCTTCCTTCCATGACTCGAAGATATAATTTGGAAACTCAGGAACAAAATTGTTAAATATATTTTTAAAAGTATTTCTTATAGAATCATCTCTAACTTTTTTTCATATTTCCAATAAGCTTGTTGTTGGTTATGCATAAATTTCATCATATCCATCATAATTGACAATTTCGATTTCTTCACAGTATTTGAATAAGTGGGCCTAGGAATAGTCAACTCAGGACCAACACTTGGTTCCACTGGTTCATCAACATTCGACTCCTCTCTTGGTTTAGAGAGTTTCGGTTCCTATATTGGTTCAGGATCATTTAGTTTTTCCTTAGATTCTACTTCTTCTATCTCAGTAACTGAGTTAGCTTCCGTTTCAGACTTGTTCAATGACTCATTAGTTTCTGGTTCTGTTGGTTCACTCGGTTCAGTTGGGTTTAGTTCACAGACATTCTCCATTAACCTCTCAAGATCATGGGTTGTGATGCAATCTTGAACATACGAGCCCTTCAGGTTTGCTTTTGTTTTAACTTAGGCACTTAAGCAAAGTGAAGTGATCAATGATGGGAAGTAAGCATTTCTGGTCTTCTTTCTAGCACAATCATGGATCTCCTTAAGAATGATATTACCATCATTGATAGACATTTCTGTCATAATTGCATACAACAAAGTATTAGCTCCATCGAGACGGTGGAAGTGTGTGAGATAGGCATGAAACTATATCGAACAAAAAAGAACCATACCTTAGCCAACAGCTTTAAATATTCCCTTCGGCAAGAATGACTACCATACTTTCTTATAATCATTGGAATCCCGAATTTTTCATAACATTAAGCACTTGTTGAAGGAAATCCCAATTTATATTTTTCATCATGGCAAAGTACTCATTTTCTTCAACATCAGGTGTAACAGTCCAAATTTGACCCTAATCGGAACGGTGGTTTTGGGACCACAAATCCGAGCCCGAAAAATATTTAAATATTATTTTTTGTGTGCTTAATTAAATAAAAGGACTTAATCGCGTAAAGTGTAAAAGTTACAAACTATAGTAAAAAGTGCCTATTTGTTAGTGGCTTTTAATATGAAAGCCTTAGAGGGAAAATTGCCCATTTTTAAGGGTAGTGGACGGCAAAGGTCACTAATGCCCTTGGTTAATATGTTAGATTTATTTTTATTAAAAGGCTAATTAAGTAATTTAGTAAAAACATAATATATGTTATCATAAAACATAAAAAAATGAAAGCCATTAGTGTTCATCTTGTTCTTGCCGAATGTAAAGGAAAAGAAAAAGAAAATAAAAAGGTTTTAAGGTTCGGCTACTCTCCAACTTGATTCAAGGTGAGTTTTTGATCGGTTTTCGATAATTTCTACGTTTTTGTAATCGTTGCTTTGAAAGCTTTAAAACCCATGTCTCAATTTCATGAATTGATGATGTTTGTGTATAATGCCATTGATGCTATGTTGAGTTTTGTGATGTTTTATGGTGTTAAATGATAGATATGTAATTGATGAACATACTTTGTTCATGAATTTTATATGAATTTAGCTAAATAGGGCTAAATTGAGAAAATAAATTTTTGAGGGATTAAAATGAAAAATAAATGAAATGTAGGGACTTATATGATCATATGGAAGATTCGTCCTAATTAGGTTGTTGTGAGATTTTGCTTAATATGTGTTTTGTGCAAATAGGACTAAATTGTAAAAGTGTGAAATATTAGGGGCAAAATGGTAATTTGCCCATTTAGGTTTTTTGGATTAAATTGAAATGAAATGTACTTGAATAAGCTTAATTTGAATATGTTCAGATCAAGAACAAAGAAAAATGGACTTGGATCGGGGAAAAGCGAAAGTTAATGAATAGCCGGTCTTCGTAGTTCGTCGATAGTCAAGGTAAGTCTTTAAGCAATTTAATATCATTAATATCAATTATAACCTTGATTACATGCTGAATTTTGAATTTATAAGTGTGAAATTGGCCAAAGCCGAATGTGATAAGTGATGTTAATAATAAAATGTAGTTAAATTTATTTGAATTTGATATGAGATGATATATGTGATATTGGAAATATGTAATGGGTATGGAATGGTTTAATTATATTGATACTCGGGCTTCGAGCCTAGCAGGCCTTATGCCAGTGAAGTGTATCGGGCTTATTGTCTAGCAGGCCTTGTGCCAGTGAAGTGTATCGAGCTTATTGCCTAGCAAGCTAAATGCCGGTGATTAAATTTCAGACCTCAGGTCTAGCAGGCTTGGTGCCGGTGTGTGTTTCAGGCTTTGTTGCCTAGCAGGCTTAATGCCGGTGATGTATTATAAGCAGAGGGATCATGGATCATTAACGAGGTGAAAATTAATTACTGCAAATAAGCTAAATGTTCAGGTATTTATAAGCTTCATAGTTACAAGGAATAAGGTAAGCTGTTATATTACTACTCGAAGTTAGTAATATGAAATACAGTTGAGTTATTTTTGTAAGATTTTAATATGTGCATGTGACTTTGCAAATAATGAGTATAATATATTAGAGATTAATCTTGGTTGTGCCTTTGAAATTCAGCCATATGTGTAAATGCAATATGTGAGGGTAATGGATATGTTTACATATGTGTATGATTGATTATATGTGGTTGATTTGTATACTGCACTTATTCGATTTGGTCAGATGTGGAAACATATTAAATTTAAGTGTATTAGGTGAGTTTGCTTATTTAAGGTGATATGGGGATATTTTGAGGTAGTAAAAAAAAGGCATTAGCATTCGACATTAGTAGACCATATTAGTATTAAGCTTTAAAAATGTTATGATATTAATTATGGTTTTGTAAATGCTTGAATGATCATACGATTTAATATTTTTGCTTAAGACTTACTAAGCTAGTTAGCTTACTTCGTGTGTTATGTTTTCACTTTGTTTTATAGATTTTGTTCCAGCTACGAGCTCAGGGGATCGTCATCGAAGTCTACCACGCTATCGACATATTTTGGTACCTTAAAAGTTGAATTTTTAAACTTAAGGCAAGTATAGGCTAGCTTAACGTTTGAATGATATTTTGTCGATGTTTATAAGCCATGCGAAAATGGCTTGTCTTATTATTAAATATTCTAAGGTTATGCAAGTCTTGATTAAAGTAAGAGTGCAAGTTTTATTTGGATGATGAATATGGATGAGTTTAAAATCATGCCAAGCATAATGTTTGTATATGTATGTTTGATATGTAATCACATATATGAATCTTTGCTAGTTCTTTGGAAGGTGAATATATATATATGGGATAGTATATTCGGTTATGAATGACATTGGTGCATGTGTATTTTTTTAAAATTCAATTGATGTGATTCAGTAATGAGATGTTTAAATTATGGTGCTATGGTTCGGTTGTATTCGGCTTTGATGCATGATCATTAAACAGGTAAAATCGGCAATGTAAGTAAGCATATCTTATAGTACATTATTCATGATAGATGTTCATAACTTGACTTTATGGTTAAGAAAATTGTTGAATGTGATTAATTATGCTTGAATGGTAACTGGTCATATTACGTGTTTAAAAACATTAAGAGTTGCATTATGGAAATTGGTATATGCGCATATGAACTTGATTTAGGTTATGAATTGATAAATGATAAATTTGATTATATATAAGGTAAGCATGGTTATACATATACATGTATATTTAGTTTTGTTATTTGATATCTTACCTAGGTATATTAAATATAGATATGGGCATTTTCGGTCATTGAAAATTTGATGACTAAATGAACAGTGATGGGGATAGTCAATGAAAAATGTTTCTTTGTAAATCTTGGATAAATAGTTTATGAATTGTATATAAATGTTTAACTATGCTTGAAAGCACATTACATTTATTGTATTCGATCATGTTTATTTGAGATGTTAATAATTGATATGATTTGTATTATGCTTGGCAATGCCTCATAACCCTAATCCGGCGACGGATACGGGTTAGGGGTGTTACATCAGGTAGGTTAAACAAATCTTTAATAGACTTAGAAGTTAGGGGTACCTTTTTCTTGCGAACAAGAAATTCAGTAGCATCTGACTTAGTCAAATTGTCATAGAACTCTCGATCTAACTCTTCCTGGGGTAATGATCATGCATCATAGAAATAGTTCCAATTGAGGGCCTTAATCATCTTTCGAATCGACAAAGGCACAACCATCTTATCATTGCTTTCCAAGTTGAAACCTTTTTCCGGCATCATAGGTTGATTCTTGAAGATTGAATCAAACCTTTTTTTCACTTCCTCTTCTTGAATCACAATGGGATTTTCGGCAGAGGTCTTGGAAGGTTAGTTCTTTTGTGAGACATGGTGATTTTTCCCAAAAATATAAGCAAAATTCGGCAATGGATGAAGTAAGGGATGTTGCGGTAGCAATAGGCTTGCAGCAGCGACGGGTCTACGACAACGATAGGGTGCGGTGGTAATATGGTTGCTCCTACAAAAGGCTCGGTGACAATAAGTTAGGGTTTACGACAAGGGAAGGAAATTTAGGGAGATTCTTTGGGATTCAAGGTTGATGGCTAAGAGGAAAAAAAAAGAATGAGTGGTTAGGGTTTAAGCTAATTACTTGAAGGGTTGTGAAAATTATGCTGGTAGAGAGAGGTTTATATAGTGGTGAATTAAGGAAAATTTGTAGCAAAATTTTAGCTACTAAAGGAGACTTGGGCTGCAAGATAGATGGAGGGAAAAATGGTGGCAATATTAGGGTTTTGGGGAACCCTTATGGACAGCAACATGGGGTGAATTTTCTCCTCTTTAATGTTTCAAGCCTTGAGCCCGAACTGTATTTACAAACTAAACTGCTTAAGATAAAATAAACTAATTAGTACTTGGGCCAACTTGACCCCCTTATTAAACATAAAATAAATATTAAAAACAAAAAATGAAAATAAAATAAAATT
Organism: Gossypium australe; assembly: GCA_005393395.2. Lineage (NCBI taxonomy): Eukaryota > Viridiplantae > Streptophyta > Magnoliopsida > Malvales > Malvaceae > Gossypium > Gossypium australe. The sequence goes on along the minus strand of CM016625.1, from coordinate 78,156,849 downwards.
TTCAAAGTTAATTAGAAATTTCTTCTTAAAAGATTACATTAAATCAATTCCCAGGAAAGGTTGGAGAGGCCATAATGGTCCTGCTTAAGTTCCAATCTCCTTAGACAGAATTAATTAAATGTACTAATTTAAGAAAAATAATTTCTAAGCATGTCATTTATTCCAATAAGAGAGAAAAAACTAAAAATAAATTAACGATAGAGAGAGTGAAGAGGACTCGCTCAATGTTATTGATGATTGTCACTTGACAAAGGCGATGTTGAACGACCATTTATCATACCAACCGTATCCATCTAGAAAGAAGAAGTAATGTTGCCCAGCAATTATATTCAATATTTGCTTGAAAAATAACAGCAGGAAATGGTCTTTTTGTGTTGCTTTGCTCAACTTTCTATTATTTGTACAAATCTTCCTACCCATGATAATCCTTAACAAAATCAGCTTATTTTCCATTATACCTCTTTCTTTGGTACAAATCCCACCCACTGAATGTCATAGATGAGACCCATGATCCTTGCTTTCAACCATTGAGACTCTAGTTTGCCAGGATTAAATACTCGAGATTGAATCAAACTTTTTTGTCCCTTGACATATCCCTTTTTAGTATTTGCAATAGTCCACTTGATACCCTTCTTGTGCCTTTTTAAAAAAGTGAAGTCTAACTCGGATGGCTCTTCTCTTAATGGGATGGGTTGCTTGTACTCTTGTGATGATAGCTCAGTTGATTTGAACTGAACTTTTGAACTGAATCCTTCCAAGTTAGCTTCCAAACATGTATCATCTTGATGTGAAGAGTCATATGAAATACCTTCCAATGGATCTTCCGTGGAAACGGTAAAACAATCTTTAACCTCATCAGGAGATCTTAGGGCCTTGAGTACATTAAAGGTTACTTATTCATCTTGGACTCGCATGGTGAGTTCACCTTTCTGTACATTGATTCTCATCCTGGCGGTTTTTAGGAAAGGTCTTCCTAGGATGATTGATACTCATTTATCTGCTTCAAAATCTAAGATAATAAAGTTAGCAAGAAATATGAATTTATCAACATGAACCAAGACATCCTCGATCTTTCCTTTGGGGTATGCTAAAGATTGATCCACTAATTGGAGTGTAATTGTAGTCAGTTTGGCCTTACCAATACCTATTCGTTTAAATACAGACGTAGGCATTAAGTTGATACTCAATCCCAAATCACACAAAGCCTTACCACAATAGTATTCTCCAATATTGCAAGGTATGACGAAACTTCCTAGACCCTTCAACTTAGGAGGCAACTTGTTTTGAAAAAAATAGGCGACATTTTGTAATCAGGGCTACAGTTTCAAATTCCCCAAACCTTCTCTTCTTAGATAGAAATTCTTTCATAGCTTTCTCATAGTTCGGCATTTGCTCCAAAGCTTCTACCAACGGGATGTTGATACATAATTGTTTCAACACATCCAACATTCTCTTAAATTAAATATCTTGTTTATGTTGCTGGATTCTTTGAGGATATAGAGGTTGTGGAACTATGGTTTGGATTGGACAGCTCTTCCGAGGTAATATTTTTACATCTAATGAAGAGGTTAGCTTATCAGAATTCACTAGTTTAGATTTTACCTTTTCAAAATTTGGCTTCTTTGGTGTAGGAATTTCAACTATTGGTTAATTTTCCTCTTTCTGGGGACGTTCATCTTCAACCTCAACCTTTTTGGGTTAAAAAGTCCTTCTGCTTCGTAAATTGACCACTTTTCAATTCTCCTTTGCTCAGTTTTCTTAGGTTCTCAATGTCATTGAGCAAAGCTCCTTGTGGTCTATTTTGAAGTTCGTTGACATGCCCCATCTGGTTCTCCAAATTTCTAAAAGTTGCATCAATCTTCGCCATGTATGCTCTTAATAAGTTCTCAAGATTAGAAGACTCGACTGATAGAGGATTTCCTATGTTGCTTGGTACAGCACCTTGGGGTTTGTTTCTAAACTTATCAGCTAATTGTCCCACTTGGTTTTCCAGATTCTCCAATGTTGTTGCTTGGCCTTGAATCAAGGTATCAATTTTAGCAATGTATGAATTCAACAAATTCTCCAAATTATTTGAAGGTTCAACTTGCGATAGGTTTTGAACTTGTTGATTGAAACCAAGAGGTTGATTTGATTTATGTTGCATGTAAGTGTTGTTTGGTCCACCTCCTTGGTTGTGGATTGGTGGTTGAGCTGCAACATGATTTAAATCGTTAGTAGTAAACTGTTTCAACATTGAAGAGATAGACGATACCTGAGCTGAGAGTGAAGTAAGGGCGTCTACTTCATGTACTTCGGTTACTCATCTTCCTAAAGTTGCTTGATTTGTCGGCCACTGGTAAATATTACTGGCTATTCTCTCGATGATTTCGTAAACCTCATTATAAGACTTCAACATGAGAGCACCATTCGTAGAAGCATTTACCACCAACCTTATGTGTGCGTTAAGACCATTATAGAATGTATCCAACTGGACACAATGTGGAATCTCATGATGAAGGCATCTACGTAGTAACTCCTTGAATCTTTCTCACGCCTTGTATAAGGACTCGTCATCCAATTGTTAAAAAGTGGTAATATGATTTCGCAACTTAGCATTTTTGCTAGGTGGGAAACACTTTACCAGAAAGTATTCAAATAATTCTTGCCAAGTAAAAATTAAGTTGGATGGTAATAAATTAAGCCATAACTGTGCTCGATCTCATAACGAATATGGAAACAACTTCAACCTCAGTGCGTCTTCAGTTACACCGGCTATCTTGAAGGAATCACTCACCTCCATAAACAATCGAAGGTGAAGATGTGGATCTTCTATGGGCATTCCACTAATTGGCCTATTATATAAAGCATCTGAAACATCACAGACTTCAATTCAAATTGCGGTCCCTCAATCTCCGTTCTCCTTATTCTCGGATTTAGTTCGTTAAGAAGTGGCATGACATACTATCTTATGGGTCGGTCCCTATCATCAGCAATAAGGATTGGATTTCAAGCATTAGCGGCTCCATTCCCTTGAACATCATTTCTATTCTCATGGTCCATTTCTACGGGTTGTCTCTAAGCTAATCTTTCTCGTCTTCTTTGTCTAAGTGCCCACTCAATTTCAGGATATACAGGGAGTAAATCGATGATTCGATCTATGCTCATGACGACTTAAAAAGAAAAATCACAAAAAACTAAAGAATAAGAATAAAAAAATAATAAAGGGAAAGAGAAAAAAATTTAAAGAATTAATTATTAAAGTTAGAAATTAAATAAAAATCAAATTGCAAAAAAAAAAATCACAAAAATGATTAAGGTAATAGTCCCCAGCAATAACGTTAAAAACTTGTAACGCGGTTTGTGCAAGTGTATACAATCATTCAAGTAATAAGTAAGTAAAAATGAGTTATCATCTCCATAGGGACTGTGTATGTTAATCGATTATTTGTAAAATTATAAATAACAATTTGATGTAAAAAATCAATAATTCTGGATAGTGATGGTTAAATTAAATAAATGCAAAGAGTGATCCCTAATGCAATTTTAATCTAGATGTAATTTACCTAAATGTATGAATGAATGACTTTAGCAACAAAAACAATCAACGTTAAATGGGCTAGGAAAATTATATTAATCAATTCAATTAACTTTATCATGCTTAACAATGTTTGCAAATACTTCCACGACAACTTGATCTTTCATGAGTTTGGAAACCAAATTAAGTCTTTTTGAAGTCTTTTACTTAGTTAAATATGCATTTTACTAATCATATTAACTAAGGGTTTTTTAGCATTTATGTAAGGTCACAGGGTCATTTATGTTTGCAACAGTTTAATTATAAAAACCTAAAAGCTATGCAAGGCAATAGAGCTTACTAAAGATATTACAAACCTCAACTTAGTCGGTTTAAGGATCTAAATTGAGCATTGTACTTTTCAATTATGTGTCTACTAGCCGTTTGCTGGTTAGAATCACTCAGCCAATCTGACTGCACCCAATCACGTATGAATGAAATGCATCTTGATATTAATTGAAAACATGATTGACTGATGCCTAAACAAGTTAAACATGAATAAAATAGATCTTATTGAATTAACATAATCATCCTAGAAAATAGGATTTAAAATATCATTTTTGATGTCAAAAATAATAAACTTAAAGCAAACATAATTAAAATAAATAACAAGAGGAAAGAGTAAACTCTATTCAGTTCAGCAGTCTTTCGGATCTAATTTGACCGATGTGCTCCACCGTCGTGCTTGATGCTTCTTTTGCTAAGGATTTCCTAAGGTGGCTGGCCAAAGAATGCTTTTGACACAGATTTTGTGGCTAAAGGATGGGATGGAGATGGGCGGCTATGCAAGGGGAAGGAAAAGGGAAATAGAATGTGGAGAAATGCTAATGAGAGAAGAGAAATGAGTTGTGAGGGATGAGGGATTAAGGGGTTGGTGCATGGTATTTATAGGTGAAGGTAAGGGGTAGAGTTAACTAAAAATATCGTTTGAATTCCTTCTTTTTCTACCACACATGGTTGGCCACATTTCAAGGAGAAGGGGATGGCTAAGTCTCTTCATTTTGAATTCAAACCAAGGCTATTAATAGCAATAGGGTGGACAATTTTAACAGCAAAGTGGTTGGGCTAATTTTTTTATTATTTTCCAACAGTAATGACCTTCATTTAAGTACCCCAATGCTTGATTTTGGGATGCCACCTATTTATGCCAAAAATGGGCTTTAGATCCCCCTTGTTGGATAGTTTTTCAGTCCAATAATGTAGCAGACATGTCCATCTTTTAGCACCTCTGTTACTGGGTCAAACTATCAACCTCATGACCCAAATTGCATGGTCTTGCCGTCCACATGAATTAATTTGTGCATGTCCATATTTCATTCACATTAATCACAACCTCAATGGTCCTCTTACATAGTGAAAAATCACATATTAATAAATTAACATGAAATAATATAAATTATGTACAAAAATTATGTAATTAAACACAATTTCACTTACTTTCTAAATTCATGCCCAATATTACCAATTAAGTAAAATTCACTTATTTTAATAACAATTACTCAAGATAAACATAATTATTAAGTAAAAAGGTGGTAAAAATATATAAAAAGACCCTATATAATTTTGAGTTTACAACCTTCATTGTGTAACATCCCGATTTAGGGCCTAGTTAGCATAGTGGTGCGAGACCACAAATCTGAGGTCTATGTATGAGTTTTTGAGGTTTATGCTATGTTTGCATGTTAGTGTGAAAGTTTCATGAAGCAATTTTGCAAAATTTCGGTTGAATTGTCCAAAAGGACTAAATTGCAAAAGTTGTAAAATGTGAGATTCTAGAAGCTATTTGTGTGAAATAGCTTTAGAATTTTAATTAGAGGTCTTTAAATAGAAATTTACCCAAATTCTAATTTTTGGACAAAATTGGGCATGGATGAGTTAAAATAGAAAGTTTATCAAAAGGGCATTTTGGTTATTTAGCAATTAAATGATTAAAAAGGAGGAAAAGATGACAAAATTCATTCATTTTCTTCTCCAAGGCTGCCGAAATTTTCAAGAGCCATTGTTAGGCTTCTTCAAATTTTTCAAGCTTGCTAGTAAATGCATCCAAGCCCCGTTTTTGATATTCTTCGTATTTTTGAAGTCCTAGTAGCATGAATAAGCTATTTTTAGCAATTTGATTAGCTATATTGAATGTTCAAAAATGTGGCCATGTATGACATGCATGCATGTTGATGTTTTATGGAAGATTATGAAAGCTTGATGTAGTAGAAACATCTTTTGCTAAGTGATTTTCCATGAAAATGCATGTAGGGACTAGTTTGTGAAAGTTTTAAGCTTGGTCATACATGTGTGATTTAGTGAGAATTGGTGAATGCTTTAGTTGAGTAAGTGATTCGGCTAAGCATGAAAGGCTAGAAAGTAGAATAAAAATCACTTTACGAGCCTTGGGGCAAAAGTGTAATTATGAGAAAGATTAGGGGCAAAAGAGTAATTTTTGCCAAAGTATGAGATAAGTGTTAATTTAGTCAATGTGTGTATTAAATAAGCTGATTTATTCATTATAGATCAAGAAAGACGATGCCCGGATCTAAACTGAGGCAAGAGCAATGTGGTGGACTAAATTGCATATTTCTATACTTTTGAGTATCGAGGTAAGTCTATGCTTAAACAATGCATTCATACTTACAATTTCTTAATGCTAGCTAGTGTGTAGCATGATTGAGAACCTATGTGGGATGAATGTGGTAGAAATTGTGAATGGATGAATGGTTAAGTAAGTAGATATGTGAATATGTGGTGAGAATGCTAAATGGTGGGCTAAGTGCGATACCATCTTAATGCATATTGACGATAAGCTGGCTATGTGCGATGCTATCATTAGGTATATCTTCTAGTGGGCTACGTGCGAAACCACTATGAATACATTTATGGTAGGCTAAGTGCGATACTACCTTATTAATTGATTGTGGTGGGCTAAGTGCGAAACCACTGAGAAATTAGCGGTGTGGATTAGCTGTGTGGATGAATTACCGAGATATGATGTTGTGTTGTATATTGTGTAAATGTGATATTGAATGCAGGGGTGCATTTCAATGGTTATGAGTATGTGACTCATGATGTGTTGGGAATGTGGTTAGGGATAGAAAGAGTAAGCATAATTGTACATTATATATTAGTATGATGCTAATTGTTGTTTAGCTTATACTATGATGCTTAATTGTTTATGTGTAAACTTACTAAGCTCAAAGCTTACTCCCTTTCCTTTCCCTTGTTTTACAGAGTAAAAGTGTTGAATCGAGATACGAGGATCAATTGGAAGATCGCCCACACTATCAGCACACTCTGGTACATGAGACTCAATGTTTTGTATATGGCATGTATAGGGGCTAGACAAGTTAGTGAATTTTGTTGTAAATGGTTAAGATGTGTTGTCCTTTAGATGGATAGTCTATTTTGTGTTATGCCATCGTTGTTGGCTACCATATTTTATGAAAAGATATAGTTATCTATGTGAGATTGCACTTTAATTTGAGTTGCTTATGGATGTGTTGAATGAGTGCATGTTATGTATGCTAGAGGGGTGAGAAGAGCTTAGCATATAACTTTGTTATTGTCCATGTGGAGACACACGGGCGTGTGTCTAGGCCATGTGTGACACACGGTCAGCCTATGGGCGTGTGACTTGGCCGTGTGTCCCCTGCATGTTGATCTTTTAAGACAAAATTGGCCACGAGCTAGCCACACGGGCGTGTGTCTAGACTCTAGGCCGTGTAAGTGAAGTCAGTGTTCACCACGGTTCGAGAGCACGGGCGTGTACCCTAGCCGTGGGGCATTGGCAGAATGCTTGAGTTATTATGCATGGTTTGTGGACATGGGCATGTGTAACTATACACGGGCGTGTCTTATCTTACACGGGCGTGTGAGCCCTATATAAAAGAGGAAAATTGTAAGAATCGAAAAGGTTCCGAAATAGTCTCGAGAGCCCTCGTGTGTATGAGTGAGGTCTCGTAAGTCGAGAAAGATGTTACTGAGGTGACTTAAATGAGTAGTCACGGTGAGCCTAAGTGGCGATCATGAGGTTTTAATACGGAAACTCCTCGAGCTCGGTTTCGGCATAGAACTCGGGTAAGGGGGTGTTACATTTAGTGGTATCAAAGCTATGGTTTAGTCGGTTCTAGGACTACCGTAGTGGTGTAAGAGTCTAGCTATACATGCCATAAGTGTACTATGATAGTGTGTTGATTTCTAATGATTTTAAGTCTTGTTTCGTATAGTATATGGATCCCGATCAATCTACTGCTGATGAAGTAGCTAGTAGTGCGCCAGCTCCTGCGCAAGGAACCGTGCCTGTACAAAGTGGACCCGAAGCTAGGGGTCAAGGAGAAGACGCACGGGAAGCCTTTCTCCAGATGATTAGTAATTGGTACTCAGGCTATGTTCGAGCGAACCCTAATGCTCAACCTCCTCTACCTCCTCCTATACCTCAGCCAAATCCAGTGGCTTCTCAAGGTACTGATGTTGTGAGGATAACGAAACCCCCGGTGGATAAGATTAGAAAGCACGGGGCTGAGGAGTTTAGAGCTAAGGTAGATGATGACCCTGAAAGGGCGGAGTTCTGGTTAGAGAACTCGATGAGAGTGTTTGATGAACTCTCATGTACACCCGAAGAGAGCTTGAAGTGTGTCGTATTTTTGCTTAGGGATTCGGCATACCATTGGTGGAAGACACTAATGTTGGTGGTCCCGAAAGAGCGGGTGACGTGGGACTTCTTTCTGGAAGAATTCCGGAAGAAGTATATAAGCCAACGATTTACTAATCGAAAAAGGAAGGAATTCCTTGAGTTGAAGCAAGGAAGAATGTCAGTGGCAAAGTATGAGCGTGAGTCTGTTAAGCTTAGCAAATACGCTCAAGAGTGCGTATCGACAGAAACCATCTTGTGTAAAAGGTTCGAAGATGGACTGAATGAGGACATCAAACTCCTAGTGGGTATTCTGGAGTTGAAAGAGTTTGTGGTGTTAGTTGAAAGGGCAAGTAAGGCCGAAGAGTTGAGTAAAGAAAAGAGAAGGGTTGTGAGTGAAGCCCGAGATGCTAGAAAGAGGCCGATGGGCAAGTCGTATCAACCCCAGTCGAAAAGATCCAATGAAGGAAATCCTCGGATGACAGCACCAGTAGGTTATTCGCATCGAGACTTGGGCAATATTTGTTCGGGTTCGAGAGCCCAAGCCACTTCGATGGAAAGTGTGGGCAATACAAAGAGCAAACCGGAGTGTCCTAGTTGTGGTAGATATCACACCGGAGAGTGTTGGGGTAATAGTCGAAACTGTTATAAATGTGGCTCCCCCGATCACTTTATCCGAAACTACCCCGAAAGGGATGGTAAGAAAGAGAAGCAAAAGATAAGATCCAGTGATGTGTCTGCAAGAGGTAGACCACCTAGGAACCCGAGAGGTGGGAATAGTGGTAGACGTGCGTCCAAAGATTCTGCTGTGAGACTAGACGATCAGGCACCTGCGAGGACGTATGCTATTCGCGCTCGCGAAGAGGCATCCTCCCTAGATGTGATAACGGGTACTTTTTCTCTCTATGACACCTTTGTTATTGCTTTAATAGATCCAGGGTCTAGTCATTCTTATATTTGCATCAGATTAGCATCTAGTTTGAGTATGACCGTTGAGTCTACGAATATTGTGGTTAAGGTGTCAAACCCATTAGGAAAGCATGTGTTAGTGGACAAAGTGTGTAAAAATTGTCCTTTATTGATTGAGAATTATTGTTTCTCGGCAAACCTTATGTTGTTGTCGTTTGATGAGTTTGATTTAATCCTTGGCATGGATTGGTTAACCACCCATAATGTCTTAGTGAACTGTGGTAGTAAGTTAATTGAATTGAAATGTGAGAGTGGAGATATGGTTCGAGTTGAATCAGATGGATCGGATAGTCTACCAGTGATGATTTCTTCCCTAGTGGCAAAGAATTGTTTGAGAAAAGGGTGTGAATTCTATCTCGCTTTCGTGTTGAATACCCGAGAGATTGGAGTGAAGTTTGAAACAGTGCCGATTGTATGCGAGCATCTGGATGAATTCCCGGAAGAGTTACCCGGATTACCTCCAGTGAGAGAGGTCGAGTTTGGGATTGAGTTGCACCGATTTCAATTGCACCATATAGAATGACACCTTTAGAATTGAAAGAACTAAAGGTACAGTTGCAAGAGTTGACAGATAAGGGTTTTGTAAGACCGAGTTACTCACCGTGGGGTGCTCCGGTATTATTTGTAAAAAAGAAGATGGGTCTATGAGATTGTGTATAGACTATAGACAGCTCAACAAGGTGACGGTGAAGAATAAGTATCCTTTACCAAGGATAGATGACCTTTTCGATCAACTGAAAGAAGCTATAGTGTTCTCCAAGATAGATCTGAAGTCTGGTTACTATCAGTTGAGAGTGAAAGAGCAAGATGTGTTGAAAACTGCATTTCGAACAAGGTATGGGCATTATGAGTTTTTGGTTATGTCGTTTGGTCTAAAGAATGCACCTGCAATTTTTATGGATCTGATGAACCGTGTTTTCAGACCATATGTAGACAAGTTTGTGGTTGTCTTCATTGACGATATATTGATTTATTCTCGGGATGAGAATGATCATGAAGAGCATTTGAGAATTGTTTTGCAAACTTTAAGAGATAAGCAGTTGTATGCTAAATTTAGCAAGAGTGAGTTTTGGCTCCGAGAGGTCGGATTTATAAGACACATTGTGTCGGGTGATGGTGTCAGAGTTGACCCAAGTAAGATTTTGGCTATTGTGGATTGGAAATAGCCGAGGAACGTGTCGGAAATCGGAAGTTTCTTGGGAGTAGCAGGATATTACAGACGTTTCGTAAAGGAGTTCTCTGTGATTGCTACCCCGATGATGAAACTTTTGCATAAAGATGTCAAGTTCGAATGGAATGAAAGTTGTCAATAGAGTTTCGAGAGACTGAAAACAATGTTGACTGAGGCACCGATTTTGGTTCAACCAGAATCGGGGAAAGAGTTCGTGGTTTACAGTGATGCGTCGTTTAATGGTCTCGGTTGCGTGTTGATGCAAGAGGGTAAGATGTCGCTTACACCTCGAGACAGCTAAAACCGCACGAGAAGAATTATCCGACTCATAATTTGGAGTTGGCTACGATTGTTTTCGCGTTAAAGATTTGGCGACATTACTTGTATGGTGAGAAGTGCCGAATCTTTACGGATCACAAGAGTTTGAGATATTTGATGGATCAGAAGGATCTGAATTTAAGGCAGAGGCGGTGGCTTGAGTTATTGAAGCCGAATCTTTACGGATCACAAGAGTTTGAGATATTTGATGGATCAGAAGGATCTGAATTTGAGGCAAAGGCGGTGGCTTGAGTTATTGAAAGACTATGAATTAGTCATTAATTATCACCCGGGAAAAGCGAATGTGGTTGCAGATGCCCTGAGTAGGAAATCCTTGTATGCTCTAAGAGTTATGAGCACAAGTTTAGCAATAGCTGATGATGGTGCTATTTTGGCAGAGTTGAGAGCTAAGCCACTATTTGTTCAACAGATATGTGAGGCTCAAGGAAATGACAGTGAGATGCAAGCTAAGAGAGCTAAGTGTGGATCTAAAGGTGATTCTGATTTTTGAGTGGGCTCGAATGGTTGTTTGTTATACCATGACAAAATTTGTGTACCTAGAGATGAAGAGTTGATCCGAAAGATTTTGCATGAAGCTCACAGTGGATGTTTGTCAGTACATCCGGGCAGTAAGAAAATGTACAATGATTTGAGGAAGTTTTATTGGTGGCCGGATATGAAAAGAGATATTTCAGAGTTTTTGGCAAAGTGTCTAATTTGTCAACAAGTGAAAGCTGAGCATCAAGTGCCTTCGGGATTGCTTCAACCAATGATGGTTCCCGAATGGAAGTGGGATCGGGTTACCATGAATTTTGTGACGGGGTTGCCGATGACTCCGAAAAAGAAAGATGATGTGTGGGTTGTTGTGGATAGACTAACGAAGTCGGCTCACTTTATTCTAGTACGTGTTGATTATTCACTGGATAAGTTAGCTGAGTTGTATGTTGCAGAGATAGTGAGATTGCATGGTGTGCCTATGACTATTATTTCGGATAGAGATCCGAGGTTTACTTCGAGATTTTGGAAGAAGTTACAAGAGGCCATGGGTACTAGGTTGAATTTCAGTACTGCGTTCCATCCGCAAACTGATGGTCAGTCTGAAAGAGTAATTCAAATTCTCGAAGATATGTTTCGATGCTGTGTGTTAGAATTCATAGGTAGTTGGGAGAGATATCTACCTTTGGTCGAATTTGCTTACAACAACAATTATCAGTCAAGTATACGGATGGCTCTGTATGAGGCCTTATATGGCCGTAAGTGTCAGACTCCATTGTATTAGACTGAGCTTAGTGAGAAACGGATCCATGGAGTTGATCTGGTAAAAGAGATCGAAGAGAAAGTGAGAGTAATCCGTAATAGTCTGAAAGCTGCTTCGGACCGACAAAAGTCGTACGTGGATTTGAAAAGAAAAGAGATTGAGTTTGAGGTGGGTGACAAAATATTTTTGAAAGTCTCCCCGTGGAAGAAGATTATGAGATTTGGACGAAAAGAGAAGTTGAGTCCAAGATTTATAGGGCCGTATGAGATTACAGACAGAGTTGGGCCAGTAGCTTACCGGTTGGCTTTGCCGGTAAAGTTGGAAAAGATTCATAATGTGTTCCATGTATCGATGTTGTGACGGTATCGCTCTGATCCTTCACATGTAATTCCTTCAACGAAAATTGAGATAAGACCGGATATGTCTTATGAAGAGGAGCCGATTAAGATCTTGGCTCGAGAAGTGAAACAGTTGAGAAATAAGAGCATAGCACTAGTGAAAGTGTTATGGCAGAAACACGGTGTGGAAGAGGCTACGTGGGAAACGGAAGAATCTATGAGAGAGCAACATCCAAACCTCTTTACTGGTAAGATTTTCGAGGGCGAAAATCTCTAAAGGAGGGAGAGTTGTAACATCCCGGATTAGGGCCTAGTCGGAATAGTGGTACGAGACCACAAATTTGAGGTCTATGTATGAGTTTTTGAGGTTTATGCTATGTTTGCATGTTAGTATGAAAGTTTCATGAAGCAATTTTGTGAAATTTCGGTTGAATTGTCCAAAAGGACTAAACTCTAAAAGTTGCAAAATGTGAGATTCTAGAAGCTATTTGTGTGAAATAACTTTAGAATATTAATTAAAGGTCCTTAAATAACAATTTACCCAAATTCTAATTTTTGGACAAAATTGGGCATGGATGAGTTAAAATAGAAAGTTTATCAAAAAGGGCATTTTGGTCATTTAGCAATTAAATGATTAAAAAGGAGGAAAAGATGGCAAAATTCATTCATCTTCTTCTCCAAGGCTGCCGAAATTTTCAAGAGCCATTGTTAGGGTTCTTCAAACTTTTCAAGCTTACTAGTAAGTGCATCCAAGACCCGTTTTTTATATTCTTCGTATTTTTGAAGTCCTAGTAGCATGAATAAATTATTTTTAGCTATTTGATCAGCTATATTGAACGTTCAAAAATTGTGGCCATGTATGACATGCATGCACGTTGATGTTTTATGGAAGATTATGAAAGCTTGATGTAGTAGAAACATCTTTTGCTAAGTGATTTTCCATGAAAATGCATGTAGGGACTAGTTTGTGAAAGTTTTAAGCTTGGTCATACATGTGTGATTTAGTGAGAATTGGTGAATGCTTTAGTTGAGTAAGTGATTCGGCTAAGCATGAAAGGCTAGAAAGTAGAATAAAAATCACTTTACGAGCCTTGGGGCAAAAGTGTAATTATGAGAAAGATTAGGGGCAAAAGAGTAATTTTTGCCAAAGTATGAGATAAGTGTCAATTTAGTCAATGTGTGTATTAAATAAGCTGATTTATTCATTATAGATCAAGAAAGACGATGCCCGGATCTAAACTGAGGCAAGAGCAATGTGGTGGACTAAATTGCATATTTCTATACTTTTGAGTATCGAGGTAAGTCTATGCTTAAACAATGCATTCATACTTACAATTTCTTAATGCTAGCTAGTGTGTAGCATGATTGAGAACCTATGTGGGATGAATGTGGTAGAAATTGTGAATGGATGAAGGGTTAAGTAAGTAGATATGTGAATGTGTGGTGAGAATGCTAAATGGTGGGCTAAGTGCGATACCATCTTAATGCATATTGACGATAAGCTGGCTATGTGCGATGCTATCATTAGGTATATCGTCTAGTGGGCTACGAGCGAAACCACTATGAATACATTTATGGTAGGCTAAGTGTAACACCCCTTACCCGAAAACTTTGCCGGAGTCGAGTATGTGGCATTACTAGACTTGACTACTAATTTGGGGCATAAAAATTTAAAGCTGTCCAACTGCATCATGCTGACTAAATTGACCATAACTCGAGTTACAAAACTCGAAATTTAGATCCGTAAATTTTCCTTGAAACTAGACTCATTTAAATTTTTACCATAATTTTTCCAGAATTTTTCATGTGGCCAATTAGTACAGTTTATTCATGAAAGTTACCCCTATATCACTGTTTGATAATTCTGACCTATCTTTACAAAAACTCAGTTATATCATTGTACAAAATTTCAATAATGTTCTTGTTTATTCCAATTAAAAATATACTCATTAAGGATTCTAAACATATAAACTATGCTCCATAATTATTTTTGTACAATTTTTAACAATTTTTCCAAGACAGAACAGGGTATCACGAATTCATTCAGAACAAGTCTCACTAAAATTTAAATATCTCATAATATAAAATTTCTTTTCCTATTCTGTTTCTTTCATATGAAAATAGACACAATAAGCTTTAATTATATATCTTAATCACTTTCTAATTCAATTTATCCTATTTTTGGTGATTTTTCAAAATCACATCACTGCTGCTAACTAAAAACTATTTCATTGCAAAGTATGATTAACTAGTTTATAACCGAACATACCCACATACAACTCATACTATCCATGCATTTTAATCATTTATGCAAATTAAATTATACCTAAAACATTCGCGTAATATCCTAACATCATCGATTTATTAACCAAACACAACTATGGTTCCATATAATCGAGTGTACCATTGGTTACTTACCACAATACCTAATTCAAAGGTTCATTTCGTAAACATACATTTCCTTATCAAAAACGATTAAACTTCGATTAAAAATGCACAAACGTTACCATCATAAACCGACATTTGTATCAAAAGCACAAAAAGCATACTTAACTAAAAATTTAGCCATATTCGCATGGCTATTATATACATGAACCAAAAGTTTTCATCAAAACAAAGTCAAAGCCTTTCCTATACATGCCTTCATTCGAAAACCAAAATGAAAGAGTACCAAAATAGTTTGATAGTGTGGACGACTTTTTGAACGATCCCGACGAGCTTGTAGCTTGCACCTAATCTATAAAACAGAGGAAACATTTCGCACAAATAAGCTTACTAGCTTAGTAAGTCCTAAGCTCCTAATAATATAGTATTTAAACATTAAACATTTAAATTAAAAATAATTCAACTTGTATGTTTGTAATCACATTTACTCCAAATCGTATAAATAAAGCATTCGTATCAACCGTACTATCGTACTAAAATTTCCTCTACTTTTAACATTTCTATTTGAAGACCGAATTTCCATAATAGTGCATTCAACCTCGAAATCCATCATATCATACCCATCAATATTAACTTCAAACACATATAACACAATTCTCATAATAATAATTCGACTCAAGTAATATTAAGCATAACATACCTTACATGCTTACCTGAGCCCTTAACTTAATAATTTAGCTTTAATATGCCTTGAACAAAATTCGGTTCCTCTTTTGTAGAATACATCACTGGCCTCAAGCCTGCTAGGCGTAAAAGCCCGATAAGTAACACCGGCACAAAGCCTGCTAGGTGTAAAAGCCCGATAAGTAACACCGGCACAAAGCCTGCCCGATAAGTAACACCGGCACAAAGCCTGCTAGGTGTAAAAGCCCGATAAGTAACACCGGCACAAAGCCTGCTAGGCGTAAAAGCCCGATACATATCAATGTAGTTAAACATTCTAGACACATTTCCAAAACTATTTTATATATATCCAATTTCATTGAGCTCACTCACCTTAAACCAATAAAATCATTATCTCATTATAATATACAACAATTTACATAGAAACAATTATTCACATCACATAACCAACTTTAATCATCAACCATTTGTATCTACATACATTCGGTCATGACATGACAAGTACTAAAATTTATTCATTTCTAATACTTAATATATATTCATAATTAGTTCTTTGATGTATTTTAGCTAAAGGACTTACCTCGGTTGTCGATAGTCCGTGCGAATCGGCTATTCGAGAACCTTCGTCTTTCCCCGGTCTAATTCCGTTTTTCTTTGCTCTTGATCTAAATCACATTAAAATTTAGCTCATTTAATTGCATTTCATCTCCATTTAGTCCCAAAACACACAAATGGGCAATTTACCATTTTGCCCCTAATGTTTCCCATTTTTACAAATTGGTCCTAATTACACAAAACACAAAATATGCAAAATTTCCCAACACCATAGCTAGGCCGAATCTTCCCCATAGCCATATGAGTCTATGCATTTCATTTATTTGTCATTTTAACCATTCACAAATTTATTTTCTTAATTTAGCCCTATTTACTCAAAATCACCAAAAACTTCAATACAAAACTTGTAAATCTTTGACATATTTTTAATCTAAAACTATCAAATGTCAAAACCATCCAAGCATGTTAATGGCCGAATTCTATATACATGATATTTTCAAAAATTACCACATGGGTTGTATAGCATTCAAAGCAACCATTCCAAAAATGTAAAAATTATAAAAAACTAAGCAAAATACATACCCCAAATTAAGCTCCAAGTTGCCAAAACCTTAAGCTCCAAAAATGGAGTTTTCTCATCTCACATTCGGCTATGAGAGAATGAAGATGATGATGGCTTTATTTTATGCTTTCTTTAATATATACACTAACATTATTATAATATACTAACATAACATTATAATAAAAATTAAACTAACATATATTAGTAGTTGGCGTGGCCCATTGCCGTTCCTTACTATAGATTATGGGCTAATTGCCCTTTTAGGACCTCCACTTAAAAAGCCACAATCAAATTAGTACCTTTCACTTTAGCATGGAACTTTTACGCTTTTCTCGATTAAGTCCTTTTTATCAAATTAAGCAATTAAACGGTTAAATTTTTCTACAAAACTTTCACACATATTAATTTACATATAATAAACATAGAATATAATATCAAAATATTTCCCGGGCTCGGATTCGTGGTCCCGAAACCACCGTTCTGATTAGGGTCAATATTGGTCTGTTACACTAAGTGCGATACTACCTTATTAATTGATTGTGGTGGGCTAAGTGCGAAACCACTGAGAAATTAGCGGTGTGGATTAGCTGTGTGGATTAGCTGTGTGGATGAATTACCGAGATATGATGTTGTGTTGTATATTGTGTAAATGTGATATTGAATGCAGGGGTGCATTTCAATGGTTATGAGTATGTGACTCATGATGTGTTGGGAATGTGGTAAGGGATAGAAAGAGTAAGCATAGTTGTACATTATATGTTAGTTTGATGCTAATTGTTGTTTAGCTTATACTATGATGCGTAATTGTTTATGTGTAAACTTACTAAGCTCAAAGCTTACTCCCTTTCTTTTCCCTTGTTTTATAGAGTAAAAGTGTTGAATCGAGATACGAGGATCAATTGGAAGATCGCTCACACTATCAGCACACTCTGGTACATGAGACTCAATGTTTTGTATATGGCATGTATAGGGGCTAGACAAGTTAGTAAATTTTGTTGTAAATGGCTAAGATGTGTTGGCCTTTAGATGGATAGTCTATTTTGTGTTATGCCATTGTTGTTGGCTACCATATTATATAAAAAGATATAGTTATCTATGTGAGATTGCACTTTAATTTGAGTTGCTTATGGATGTGTTGAATGAGTGCATGTTATGTATGCTAGAGGGGTGAGAAGAGCTTAGCATATAGCTTTGTTCTTGTCCATGTGGATAGACACACGGGCGTGTGTCTAGGCCATGTGTGACACACGGTCAACCCATGGGCGTGTGACTTGGCCGTGTGTCCCCTGCATGTTGATCTTTTAAGTCAAAATTGGCCACGAGTTAGCCACACGGGCGTGTGTCTAGACTCTAGCCGTGTAAGTGAAGTCAGTGTTCACCACGGTTGGAGAGCACGGGCGTGTACCCTAGCCGTGGGGCATTGGCAGAATGCTTGAGTTTTTATGCACGGTTTGTGGACATGGGCGTGTGTGACTATACACGAACGTGTCTTATCTTACACAGGCGTGTGAGCCCTATATAAAAGAGAAAAATTTTAAGAATTGAAAAGGTTCCGGAATAGTTTCGAGAGCCCTCGTGTGTATGAGTGAGGCCTCGTAAGTTGAGAAAGAGGTTACTAAGGTGACTTAAGAGAGTAGTCATGGTGAGCCTAAGTGGCGATCATGAAGTTTTAATACGGTAACTCCTCGGGCTCGGTTCCGGCATAGAACCCGGGTAAGGGGGTGTTACAATTTGGATCTAAGGTATGTTCTTCATCTCGTCAATGGGTACTGATCCACCGTACCAATTGTCAAATTGTCGCTCGGAGTTAGCTAGTCGAACTTTAAAAATAACTTAATTGTCCAATGACTTAAATGAAATGTTTTGAATAGTTCAATGACTTAAGTGAAATCTTTGAATAGTTCAATGACCATTTTGTTACTTTTTTAAATTGAATGACCAAAACGTGAACTTGCCAAAAATTTAGTAACCTTGGTGTAATTTATCAATGATTGAATTGTTACAATTTTAGTTCTTTGAATTAAAATTTTAAAATTAATTGGATGTCCAAAAGTATATTGCTCAATTAGCTGATGAATTGGACAAGTTAACAAGATTGGCCTTGGGAGAGGGATAGCTTGTTGTCGAAGCATACCTATGCAATTTGGACCACATGAAAACCGACCATAATGTTTAAGAACTTAGGACTTTGTAAACTACCTGTTCCAAATAGATTTAGATTTTTCAATTGAAATATCTATAAATAAAAACTTTGGCTTAAAGTTCAAAATGTTTGAGAAATCTGTTTTTAGTGTTTCAATAATATTTAAATAAACACAGTTTATTGCTTGAAGAGGTATTTTATGGATTTCGAGTTGGTTCTTTTCTTTTTTGTTCATTTTTCACGAAACGTCTTCGAGTTCAAGAATATTAAAAATGATAGACTGGTCGATATTCCAATACGTAAAAAATTCCAATATTGGTTAATAAAACTATCATTCAAGGTTTTTATATTAGAAATTAGGTTATATTTTGTTCTTTTTATTTAGAAAAATGACAAATTAGTTCATGTATGTTAGATTAAAAAATTAACTAGTCTTTTTGTTACAAATTTCATCATTTTTTATTGTTAAAAACTAGTACTTATACATCAGCATGAGGTACATATGGTACGTTATGTCTACTTATCCCAGTTAACTATGCCAAATTTTCAATTATTGAACTCGATAGTGAACATAAATGATTTCCAAACTACTAGATTTTCCTCATTCTTCAATTCACCAACAAAGAAAAAGTCGACGTTTGCCGAAAGAAGAAATTAATTTTAACTTCAAATAATTACTTTTTATAAAATAATGGTAAAAGTACCATAAAGGCCTTTGTAGTAAGAGTTCGATTGAATTTTGTTCCCACTATTAAAAAAATGAATAAATTAGTCCATGAATATTAGATGAAATAGCAAATTAGTCATTTGTGTGAAAATTTTATCTACTTGTATTGTTAAAAACTAATATGTATGAAAGAATAACTAGACAGTGAGATGTGGCATGCCACATGTGCTGATGTATAAAGACTAATTTTTAACAGTAAAATTGGATAAAAATTTTAACCAATGGATCAAATTTCTCTTTTATCTAAGGTATGATAATTAATTTACTTATTTTTTAGTATAAAAAAATATAATCTAACTTTTATTATAAATACAACTATAATACTTTTACCAAAATAAGTTCCAACGTTAAAAAACTTTTAAAAAGCTAAATATTTTCCGAGGAGAATCAGATACTCAACAATAGTTGACCATCACCAACTGTTATTACAAAGATACACTCGCTGTGAACTTCAAATCAAAAGTAGGTTAAAATATGTTGTTAGTCCCTATAGTTATATAGAATTTGAGATTTAGCTTTTATACTTTAAAAGTTCAAATTTTAATTTTATTATTTTTTCAATTTAAAAATCCTAATCCAATCATTATTTTTTTTGGCAGTTTTTATCACAATTTATCATGTTTATTTCTTGTCAATCATATGCAACGTCATATAAGAACATCCTAATCAGAATTTCAAGTTGACAACTTTTAACAAAAAATACTTACAATTTTAATAATTGGATTGAGATTTTTAAATAAAAATAGGAAGACTTAAAATTAAACTTTTTAAGTGCAGGGACTAAATCTTAAAATTTGTCGAAGTACAAGGATAACACCATATTTTAACCATCAAAATTAGGTGAACGTACGGTCGTGTGGGCCTCCTAACACAAGAGGCAACGGAGACACCAAGGAGGAATCAGAACTTCTACTAGACTTTCGTAATATACTAGAATTATTTCCCAAATTCCTAGAATTTAAAATTTTTTAATTAAATAATTATTTAGGAAAAATATTTGGTCTACTCTTATGGTAGTTTTTAAGCTCCACAAGTAATGTTAGAAATTGATAAGTGTTTTATAGGGTATAATAAAATATTAAAAAAAGACACATAATAACTTTTAATGCTGCTAGAGGAATAAAAAAATACACTGTCAATTTACCAAAATACTAATCAATATATATATTGGTTAATTTTTGATGCAGTTGAAAATTTTCAATTCTACAAACAGGGTTTAAATATTTTCATGTATCTTATTTTTTAATGTTTTCATTAAAAGTATATCAATTTTTTTTTAAATTGAACAACAATGTTTTTAATTGTATATTTTTAAAAATAATAATAAATAATTTTCACATTTTCAAATATGATTTTTTTTTTTTGACAATTTCAAATATGTGTCTTAATTAATCCCTTAGAGGACTTCTTTTTTCAATGTATAGTATAAATGAAATTAAAATGTTGAATTCATCTATGAGAACATTGGCTATACCTGCACTTCTTCAGCTGAATCCATATTAATTAGGTGAGAAAAATTGTTAGCTTTACCTACCATTCTCTTTTCATCTATCGTAAGAGAATGGTTGTTAGCTACCAAATGCTATGGAACAACCAGTTTAAATATATTGAATATATATGTTTCAAACCGTCAAACTTGGACCCTCCAAAAAAAAAAAGAACAATTTAACTAGATTCTCCACGTAGTTGCTGTGATCTCACAATGGGTTCAGCAGCTCCTGAGTATCAACCATTGCTGCTGGGTCTCGACTCCCATTCTCGGATACCCGATTTGTCATCCGTTGCAATCGAAGAGTTTTTGCAGCACAGACCGATTGCCCTTCGATGGTGGCCAAGGCTTGTAGCATGGGAGTCCAGGCTTCTTTGGCTTCTATCTGGTTCTTCTATTGTTCTTTCCATTTTCAATTACATGCTCAGCTTTGTCACCTTAATGTTCACTGGACATCTAGGTGCTTTAGAACTTGCCGGTGCTTCTATTGCTAGTGTTGGTATTCAAGGTCTTGCCTATGGGATTATGGTATTCTTCTTTTTCTTTTTTCCTTTCTAGTTCCATCTTATATTGATCATCCTTAACTGTGTTGCCACTTGGGATTCCTTACAGTTAGGCATGGCGAGTGCAGTACAAACAGTATGTGGACAGGCCTATGGGGCAAAGCAATATTCAGCAATGGGAATCATTTGCCAAAGAGCAATCATATTGCACTTAGGAGCTGCAGTTCTTTTAACATTTCTGTATTGGTTCTCTGGTGACGTTCTTCAAGCAATAGGTCAAACCGAAAGCATAGCTCAACAAGGTCAAGTCTTTTCTCGAGGTCTCATCCCTCAAATTTATGCATTCGCCATAAGTTGTCCCATGCAGAGGTTCTTACAAGCACAGAACATAGTGAACCCTTTGGCATTTATGTCGATTGGGGTATTTTTGGTGCACATTCTTCTCACCTGGCTTGTTGTCAATGTCTTGGGCTGTGGCCTACTTGGTGCTGCTCTTACTCTGAGCCTTTCTTGGTGGTTTCTTGTTATTATAAATGGACTTTATATTGTTCTTAGCCCTTCTTGCAAAGAGACTTGGAGTGGCTTATCCTTTAGAGCCTTCACTGGAATTTGGCCGTATTTCAAACTCACTGTAGCTTCTGCTGTTATGCTTTGGTATGCTAGCTTTTGACTACAATGCACTTTGTGTCTTTTAAATTTTTTCTTCATCTGATTTTAGCTTTATTTAGTTTGGAGATTTGGTACAACCAAGGATTAGTGCTTATATCGGGACTCCTTTCTAATCCAACCATTGCATTGGACTCCATTTCAATTTGGTAAACCGCTATGCCCCTCTTGTTTGCTTCCTTTTCAAGTAAAGCAAAATTGCTGATATGGTTCATATTTTTCAGCATGAATTATTTGAACTGGGACATGCAATTTATGCTAGGCCTGAGTGCAGCTGCCAGGTATGTTAACCTACTTTTGGGAATAGATAAACATTGTGTATGGTGACTGAAAAAGGTGAATGGGCATTGGCAGTGTTCGAGTGAGTAATGAGCTAGGGGCAGGCCATCCAAGGGTAGCAAAATTTTCGGTGTTTGTGGTGAATGGGACAAGCATATTGATAAGTATTGTATTCAGTGCAATTGTTTTGATATTCCGAGTTGGATTGAGCAAAGCATTTACAAGTGATTCTGAGGTTATAGAAGCAGTTTCAGATTTGACTCCACTGCTTGCCATCTCTGTTTTCCTAAATGGCATTCAGCCTATACTCTCAGGTAATCATTCTTCAAACACACCAAACCCAACATTTTCTTCCAAAAAAAAAGTTATTGGGACTGTATGCAAAGTGTTGAGGGGAGTTTGTTCTCTAAGCCAATCTCATACCCTTAATGAAAATATTGTTCCTGGGATGTCTATGCTCAATTTTAGCTTTGGGTTTTTTTCTTTCAACTCTGCATAGAGCCCAAGACGAGTTTCATGGAGTTTAGTGGAAGTGTCTGGTCCATTAAGAAAATGTTTAAGTAGTGTTCTTACTCACTAAGACTCTTTAAGGGCATGGATTCGAACCCTACCAAGGTCAAATGCTAAACATTTCCTTAGTGGCGAGGTGATTCCAAACTTCGTGAGCCCTTTTGGGCCCTCCTTGGAGTCGGAAAACAAAAATTCGGGAATATCCAAACATAGGCACCCTGAGAACAATACCTCCATGGAGGGTTGAAGAGCGACCTCCCCTCAACACTTTGTCTATTCATTCATACAGTTGCATATAAAGATGATCATCCAGCAAGTCTAGGATTCGAACCATCTGCAACTCCTTTTATCCCAAAATTAAAACATCTTTTGTACCAAAAAAGGGAAAATGTGTGGTTATTTACGGGTTTTTGTTATGGAATTTCAGGTGTGGCAATAGGGAGTGGATGGCAAGCAATTGTGGCTTATGTAAACCTTGCAACATACTACATTATTGGTCTCCCAATTGGATGTGTTCTTGGCTTCAAAACTAGTTTAGGAGTAGCAGTAAGTTGATGATTTTCCCATTCTCTCCAAATCTCATATAATTTCTTTGTTTGGTCCTATTAACAATAAATTGGGTATACAATTTCGAACTTGTTCAGGGAATTTGGTGGGGTATGATCATTGGAGTCCTCCTACAAACAGCAACTCTTGTTGTTCTCACTGCCACAACCAACTGGAACAAAGAGGTATTTTAACTTTGCCCTAAACAATCTAGTCAACAATTATTTACATTTAATTTAGTGATTGATACCACCTCTTGGGAAAAATAAAAGTAATATTTTTTAGTTAGGAGTCGTTAAAATTAAAAGTCCAA
The DNA here is from genome assembly GCA_005393395.2 of Gossypium australe. Classification (NCBI taxonomy): domain Eukaryota; kingdom Viridiplantae; phylum Streptophyta; class Magnoliopsida; order Malvales; family Malvaceae; genus Gossypium; species Gossypium australe. The sequence continues at coordinate 78,133,259 of CM016625.1, read as the reverse complement.
CCTCCTATCAGCAAATCATATAATCAATTTGAAACGTTTAAATATGTTATTAATCTTTATATTTTGACAAAATTTGAGATTTAGACCCTCTATATAAAAAGTAAAAAATTAAGTCTTCCTACTTTTTTTTATTTAGAAATACCAGTCCAGTCATTAGAATTGTTAAGTACTATATGTCAAAATTTATCAATTTAGAACTTTGATTAGGCTGTTTTCATATGATAAAACATAGGATTGATAAAAAATAAGCATGTTAAATTGACAAATTTTGACAGAAACTAATAATGATTGGACTAGGATTTTTAAATTGAAAAAGTAAGAAGATTGAATTTTTAACACCAAATTTCAAATTATAGGGACTAACAAATTTAACCATTTTAAGAATAAAGCATTTCATTTGATGTATAGGAAATAATAAAAAGGTCAAAATCATATTGTTGAAATGTGAGATAAAGATGTCTGATAATAACAAATGCATGGGTTTTGTAGGTCGAAAAGGCAGCTGATCGGTTGAAGAAATCTGCAAATGAGGAGACAGACTTAGTGAGAGGAGCAGCATGAGAGAATTCCCAACATCTCTCGCCTCTTACTACTATTTTCATTTTGTATTCTTCTTCTTTAAAAGAAAATCCAAAATACCTTGAGCAGTTATATTGGGATTAGAGGCCAAAATCAGTAGGTTTAGATTATTTTAGTCGAGACTCTTTCTTTTCTTTTTCTTTTTATTTATTTATTTTTGAATTTGTGTTATATATCTTTTAAATAATTTTTTGTTTTAGGTTCATTTCTATCCTGTCACTAAGTGAGTAAAATAAAACACATGCATCAATCAATCCTGACTCTATGTGATTCTCGATTGCATGTATAATTAAATAAAATGCAAGCATTATATATCTAACAAGAGTATAATTAAATCAAAAAAATTAATAGTTTGAATGAGTAAAATATAAAAAGAAAAGGGTAGAAATTTTTTTAAAAAAAAGTTTGTGTCATTATTTTTATTTTTTGAAGTATTATATATTTATTATAAACTAATATGAATTTTTATATTCATATCATGATTATTTTATATTGTTACCTTGTATTTAAATTATTTTTTTACTTTACATTTAGAAAAATTTGAGAATTTTTTATTTATGTGTTTGTATTATATTTGCATAATATTTTTTTGAAAGGATTCAGTTTATAGAAAGTATGTGTACATTTGTGTTCATGATTTTTCATATAATTTTTACATAATAATAATTTTTTATATAATTTTTTAGGTTCATATGTTGGTATAGTATTCATGTTATTTTGTAGGTCTATGTATTTGTGTAGTTCTTTTATGTTATTTAAAATAATTATTAAATAAATTCATATTCAATTATTTAATCCCTAAAATAATTGGTTTGCACAATGACTCACAGGTTAATTTACTATCCATGATTCTCTCTAAATAATTAGCACAAATTTGCTTTTTAAAAATTGATCAAATATATACTAATAGTAATTTTTTAATGGTCAAATTACATTATTAATTTTTATAATTTGTAAAAGTTGTGGATTTAGTTTCTATATTTTAATTTGGTTATTTTTAGTATTTGTACTTTTTAAAATTTAAAATTCCAATCCTCACTAAATGTTCATTGTTAAATTGATTGAGTTAAGTTTTGTTATTTCCAAAATCTGATGCGCCAAACATATTATCATAAGTATAATGCTATGTCAACTTGTTATTTACAAATATTACTAACTAAAATTCAATTAATGGATTAACTACTGTCATTTGCATCAAGAGTGAAATTTCAAAATTCGCAATTTAGAATGATTCAACTGAAAAATATAGTACATGACTAGTAATTTAATTTAAGCAAACATTTTTAATAGGTGTTGTTTGGATCAGGACTAAACTTGACCAATTCAAAAAGTACAAGGACTAAACTTGTTCGATTTAAAAAGTATAGGTGTAACAGCCAGCCCGGCAAAGTCTCCATATCTGGTTATTATTTGGTGTATAGTTGGTAAAATAAGGATAGATATGAGTAAGTAAAATGTTTGTCTTGGCTAAGTATAGAATTGTGTGTATTCCGCCATTTGACAAACTCTTAGTTTTGGCGAGTTCTGTGGTTTGAAAGGCTCTTCTGTTAAGTATCTGCCAAACCTAAATGCTTTGGGCGAACTTGTTAAGTTCGCAGTTGTTTAGATTTTATATTAATTAAGTATGGTAATCCAGTTAGTTAAGTTGAGATTTAATTAGAACAGAACTAAACTACTTTATATGATAATACTTAAATTATGTTAAGTGCACTTAATAACGGGAATAAAGAGAGTTAGTGGAATTATCTAATTTTTCCACTAATCCTTGTCTCCGAGCTTAAGTATATAAGGATAGCGGTGGTCTTTCTGAACACTTTCACGTTTTCCTCTTCTTCCTTGATTTCCTCTAAAAACTTTTTAAAAACCTAAGTTTAGAAAACCTCTTCGAAATAAGGTTTACAGTATTCAACTAATTTCTACGTTAGTACCAACTCACTTGTAATTACCGATGAACCCTAGGTTACCCTCTAAGTCATTTATGTGGTTCTCATTCCTCATGCATAGATGTTACAACAGTGTGTGAGGAAGGAAATTTCTTGATTCTAGATTAAGTGTTGTTTATTCTTGCATGCATGATCAAATTTGATCAATTGATGATCTGATATTTTTAATTATCTTTATTTTAGATCAAGAAGTTAATGAAGGTCCAAGTGATACAGGCAAATGACATGTTTATAGATTTGCATTAGAGTCCTGGTGAGTTCCTTCTTACTTCCATGTGTTGTAATTTTCTTTATTTTATAATTCATGTAAGGTAAGTAATCCTCCTCTATAATGGATGAAAGATGTTATGTGGGTAATGGTTATCCAAAGTCTTTAGTCTGAGTGCAGTCTACCTGTGATATAAAATAAGCGTCAGTCTTCATGCTTAAGCCACTATTATCTACTTATGATGTCTATGATATGGTATGAACTGATACGAGGTGATGAAGATGAGGAGATATGTTTGTGTAACCTCCGGTAGAGTAGCTATATTACAAACCGGATTGGCAGATCATAATAAAATGTATTGTTCTAAATGAAAATGATATGAGGAGTTAAGGGGGAGAATGTATGTGAATAAGACTGAATGATATGCTTCTGATTCTGAATTCTGGGTACGTGACTGACATAAGAATGGGTTTGTCTGAGTTGTGTTGAGCTGGCGTACAGTATACGCCCAAGTGATAAGTATGGCGTACTAAGTCTATTTGTGTTCTATTTACGCCATTAGGCATACTATGTGAATGCGTGTAAATCCTTCTAAAAGGTTTAGATGTACTATTAGTAATGTTATGTATGATTTCTATTTGGAACTCACTAAATTCATATGAATGTACTTTATTGTAACACCTCTAACCCATATCCGTCGCCAAAATAGGGTTTCGAGACATTACCGAGTAATCATAATCTAATCATTCATTTCAAACATTTCAAAGATAATAAAATGATTTAACATTAAAATGCATAGAGTCCCTTAATAAGCCTTTGAGAGTTTGAAAACACTTTAGAAACGGTTTGAGACTAAATCGAAACATTTGAAAATTTTTGGAAAAAAAGTTAGAAAACTTTTAACTACAGGGTTCACACAGCAGTGTGGCCAGGCCGTGTGACTCACACGGCCAAGTTAGACGCCCGCGTGTCTGGCGATGTGGGCATTCGAAGTAGGGACACACGGCTGTGTCCCAACCCGTGTCTGTGCCTGTGTAACTCTCTAACTTGGGTCACACTGGAAACACGAAAATATACACACTTTTTCATGGTCATTTTAACTCAAATTCATGCAGTTTTGGTAAAATTAGTGTCGAAAAATAAATAATATTTATAAAATAATTAAATTGCACCCAAAATATGAACATGTTGAATTTTAATTAATTTTATATCAAATTTTAATTAATTTTGATTATTTTCGACAGATTTGCAAAAGAGCGAAATCTACTCCCTTTCGATCTTAAATTTCTAGATCGAACTATTGAAGTAGAAGTACCCATCAGATAAGTCTAGGCTTAGAGTCTTTCTTGGCAAGTAAATACTTAATTGCTGAGCGGTCCGTATAAACAGTCACTTTGGTACCTACAGGATAAGATCGAAAATTTCCAAAAGCAAACACAATAGCAAGTAACTCTTTCTCTATTACCGTATAATTCAATTGAGCTCCTGTCAGAGTCCGACTTGTACAGTGATGGGATGAAAAATTTTGCTCCTTCACTGGCCCATGACAGCTCCTATCGTGAAGTCACTTGCATCACACATCAATTCAAATGGCAAATCCCAGTCTGGTGTGAAGATTATGGGTGCCGAAACTAACTGACTCTTCAAATCTTTGAAAGCTCTTAAGCACTCTTCATCAAATTTGAACGTCATGTCCTTCTCCACACACGGCCAAGCCACACACCCGTGTGCTAGGCCATGTACCCTTTGAAATGGACTCGCACGCCCGTGTGCTAGCTGTATGTCTCACACGGCCAAGTCACACGCCCATGTGTCTGGCCGTGTAGACCTAAATTGTGCCTTAAACAACAAATTTACCATTCCCTACAAGCTTGGACATTAAACAATTCAAAAAAAAAACATTCGTTTAACCTATTCAAAACATGATCAAACACATTTAAAACATGTTAAACCAATCATCCTAGGTGCCTAACCAATGTACCCTCATTGGTACCACATTTATATCATCAAAACATATCACCAATGCATCATTCAACTTAAAATTACAAACATGCCAAAATCCATCAATTTGGCCTAACTCATATCTACCTAAAACATTAACTTGAATTCCCATGTACATACCAAGCTTTAGTTCAATTTACCATACCATACTATGGTTTCAAACACAAACACATGTTTATATATATATATATATATATATATATATATATATATATACCAAACCAACATTACACTTATAACCTAATTTTCAATCCATCCATAAAATAGCTATCATTTAGACATCCTAGGTACATGCCGACACAAAAGATAAACATCACCACATTTAAGTTTGGGGTCATTATTGGATGCTAAATCGACGATCAAAAGTGAAGTACCTAATCTGCGCACGGAAAAACAAAATCATATGCTGAGTAAAACTCAGTGGTATTTCTATAATTTGAATATTTGAAGACAAGATAATATAATATGCACAAGTGAACTTTAAGCGCATATTAATGTCCAGTATCATGACTATCATATGCTATCATATTTCAATTTTTTTAAAAATGTCCCAATTCATACAATTGCTATATAAATAGCTATTCACATATCAAACCACATTTATTTGTACAATGGCATTAGCCATTCAATACTCAACTCATGAATACATCATTTCATACCTGTAACGCCCCAAAATTTTTGTTTCGACTTTTGTGAAAATTGACACAAATGTGTATATGCTTCAGTGGTTAAGTGTTCTGGTGTGTGTGTGAGGTCCCAAGTTCAAGCCTTACCTTTGGTAAATTTTGGGTATCTTTTTTACTTAAGCCTTATACTTGAGTAGTGGGCTTATATTAAATTATTTATTAAACCATATTAGAATCGGCCTGCTGGTCTGGTGGTTAAGTTGAGTGCCAGATTGCTAAAGGTCTTGTGTTCGAATCCCTGCGCAAGCGTGGGATTCTATTTTTGCTCATTTGACTGAGAGAGTTTCGGTCAAACAAGAATACTGAGTAGTGGGTTAGTGGAGATAATTAAGGGATTTGGGGGAGGGGAGTTATCAGTTTTTATTTTGTTTTTAATTTTTTAAACTTTTTCAAAATTTCGGCTTCCCTTTCCCAAAATTCTGACTTTTTTTCAAAATCCCCTTTTCTTCACTACTGTTTCCTTCCTCTACTCTTTCAATTTCTATTTTGCCTCTTTTTTGTTCAACGATTGAATTCGCGCGTTTGGTAAGTGCCTGTTTTGTCTCTATCTTGTCGTTCCATAGTTGATTTTCTAAAAGGGGGCCATTTTTTTTGTTCTTTTTGATTAAGTGAAGATCAAGCAGCAGTTAGAGCTCCTGCAGAGATTTAAACGTTTGGGGATTTCGATTCTTTTTCGGTAAGTGACCGAGTTCACTATTGGATGTTCTAAGGTTTCGTTATGAAATATTCCTGGTTTAGTTTTCGTTTGTGTTGCTAAATTCAGGCTTGGATAATGTCAATTATAGGTTCTGGAGATCTTGGGATTACAATATCAGTGAAAACAAACCAGGTGTGTACCCAAAAAAGTAGAAAATAGGATTCGGAGAAAGCTGAAATTGCAAACTGTCGACGCCACACGGATGTGTGGTCACCCATGTGGTAGGCTGTGTACGACAACATGGCCGTGTGATCGACGAAGGCTAGGCCGTGCGCAAGACACGGCCGTGTGATGGCTGGGGTGTGGTCGTGTGGACCACACGGGCGTGTGGTCCTACACAGACACGTCACACAGGCGTGTAATATCTGGGTCAAGTCGTGTGATCCATACAGCCAAGGCCAATCTAGGCGTGTAGGCCCATTTAGCTAAAATGTTTCCTAGGGTTTCACGGGTCGCCCAAGTCGACTGTGAACCTATTGTAGGGTCGGTAAGTGTAACAGACCAATTTTGACCCTAATCGGAACGGTGGTTCCGGGACCACGAATCCGAGCTTGAGGGATATTATAATATTATGTTTCGTGTTTGTTATGTGTGATTTAGTGAGTGCAAAAATTTCGTAGAAAATTTTAGCTATCTAAGTGTCTAATTTGCTAAGAAGGCTTAAATTGCAAGAAGGATTAATGTAGTGGGCATTAATGAAAAGGGGGCTAAATGAATTGTCCATAAAACATGGGAATTTGCATGTCAAATTTCCCACATTTGAACAAGGTGGACGGCAAGCATGCATATATGCTCTCTTTTTTATATTTTTGTATGACATTTAGGCATTTTATATTAAGCATGCTATGATTATATACTTTTTAATTGTATATTTTGATTTTTAATAAAATTAAAAGAGGAAGCATGCTATAATCTATGTTGAAAAAGAAAAAAAATAAAAACAAAGGAATAATTCTCTTATCCTTCATTCCTTCTTGCCGAAACCACCATCAAGAAGAGAAGGGAAGAGCTTCATCCCCCTATTCGGCCTTGCATGCACTAGGATAGGTAAGAGCTTGATCTTGATTTTGAAAACTCACCTTGATATGGCTTAAAATTCTTAATCTTTTCTTTTGAAACAAGCAAAAAGACTTTGTTAATATGGGTAGGCTTGATGAAATTCGGCCATGGGTGAGGAATGGTGGTTTGGGTTGTCAATAAACTTTGATAATATGAGAGGGAGAAGAAGCTTGAGTTTGTAAGAAAATGGTTTAAATTTAGGCATGGGGATGCCCTTATATTCAGCCGAATGTGAGACCACCTATTTTGAATCCTTTTCCTTGTGTTAATGTTCGGCTATACTTATATTGTATAGTGATTAGACATGGATGGATGGTTTTGCATGGTTGTGTTGGTAGTCTTACATACTATCGAGTTCTTGTGCAAAAATTTGAGATTTAAGCTCTCCTTAGATTCGGCCATGACTTAGTTCTAAGGCCTTTTTCATATGTGATGAAAGCATGGTGGCTATGGTTGGTTACATTGTTTGATAGATAGAAAAAAAAAAAAGAAAAGAAATGGTGGATACCTTAGCTTGATTTAATAAGTCTTATGAAGTAGAAATTGTTTGCTTAGGATACTAATAGAAAAATCATGTTAAATTTTGGGTTTAAACAAGCTAATATTCGGCTGGAATTAGGATGAATAAGTTGTGGTTATCTAGCTTGTTTCTTGGTCGTATGTTGAAAAAAATGCATGGGTACTTTAAATTGGCATATTCGGCCATAGGAGAGCATGAAATTGAGTTATTGAATTCGGGTACATAGGCACACTTTTATCAAGTTAATATATGGCCATGGATGGCAAGATAAGTTTTAAATTAAAGCACGTTGATGAGATCATTATCAAAGTGTTCCCAAGTATTTTGAATGCACTTGAACAAAGTAGTGCATGAATGCCGAATGCAAATGTTTATGTCTTGCAATTTATTTATCATATAATTTTGCTTTCGAATTGAATGGAAGTGTGGTTTAAATGGGTTTAATTGAACCAATTTAGATCAAGATCAAAAGGAGAAGAAGTTGGAGCGAGGAAAAGCTAAACTAAACGAATAGTTGGAGATTTTGAATCTATTTACTTTTAAGGTAAGTCCTTTAGTTAAATCATGTCAAAGCGTAATTATGGTTATCTTGACTATTAAAAAGTTATGTATGCTAATGTCTAATTTCATCTTGGCCGAATGCATATTGACATATTGGTTGATGATTTAAGTTGAGAATGTGATGGAAATTATTTTGGCTAGTGCAAGGTGAATGAGTAAGTTTTTGAGCTACCTTATATCTAAAGATTCTTTACATATCTAGTGAATGATATAAATTGTATAAACTTGGTATAAAACCATGAGTTGGTCGATTGCGATAGTGATGGATTTGATGGATTTCAAATTTATTAAATGCATTGGTAATAAAGGTATATGATTCGATATGTATAGTGAAAATGTGAAAAGCATGTAAAGACATTTTGACATTCGGGCTTTTATGCCTAGCAGGCCTCGTGCCGGTGTTATCTATCAGGCTTTTACGCCTAGCAGGCCTCGTGCCGGTGTTATCTATCGGGCTTTTGTGCCTAGCAGGCCTCGTGCCGGTGATACCTATCGGGCTTTACGCCTAGCAGGCCTTGCGCCGGTGTTACTTTTCAGGCTTTTACGCCTAGCAGGCTTGATGCCGGTGATGAAATTTACCTAAGAGGAGTTTAATCCTTGTCAAGACAATCTAGAATTGAATTGTCACGAATATGGTTCGGGTAAGTATGTAAGGTATGTTATGTTAAATATTACTTGTGCCAAATTGTCATTGATGAATGTAATTGGACGGAAGTCGAGCTTAGAACATGCTATTATGGGACAATTGATTTGCATGTATGACTGCTATGAAAGTAGGTTTCGAATTATTAATATTTGGCCTTGTGTAAACTATTTACTTAGTTGTTTATGTAGAATGTCATATGTGGACTGTTTTATCGTCATAAATAATTAAATGTTCTAATTTAAATGAGTTGGGACTTACTAAGCTAGAAAGCTTACTCGTTGAGATGTTTCCTCTGTTTTATAGATTAGGAGCAAGCCACAAGCTCACCGGGATCGTTGGAAAGTCGCTCACACTATCAACCTACATTTTGGGTACTCCTTCATTTTGGGTTGGTCTTTAAAAGAAGGCATGTATAGGATAGGCTTGGTTTGTTTTGAGGAAATTTTACGGTTCACATGTAAACCCTAAAGGAATGGCCATGCGAATATGGCTAAATTTCTAGTTAAGTACGTTGTTGTATTGTTGATGTGTATGTTGGCTCTTGATGGCAAGGTTTATGCTTTCTAATCAAAGTTAAATCACTTTGTTAAGGAAATGTTTATATATGGAATGAATCCTTGAATTAGGAATGTAGGTAGGTTTGGTTAGAAGCTAGTCTTTCATAAATTGCGACAAAACAACTGGTAGTAACAGCAGCGAAGCGAGTTAGAAAAATCACCAAAAATAGGATATATTGAATTTGGAGATGAGTGAATTATGAAATTGAACCTGATTGCGTCTATTTTTATATGGAAGAAATAGAGTAAGCAAAAGATTTTTATATTATGAGATAATTCAGTTTTAGTGAGACCTACTCTGAATGCATTCGCGAGTCACTGTTCTGCTTTGGAAAAATTGTCAAAAATTGTATAAAAATAATTAGGAAGCATGGGTTATATGTGTAAAACCCTTATTGAGTCTATTTTTCATTGGTATAAACTAGAACAGTATATGAAAATTGTGCAATGAGATAACTGCAGTTTTATAGGGACAGGTCAGAACTGTCCAGCAGTGTAATAAGGGTAACTTTGATGAATAAACTGTACTAATTGGCCACATGAAAAATTCTAGAAAAATTATGGTGAATAGATATATGAGTCTACTTTCAAGGAAAATTTACGGATCTGAATTTCGAATTTTGTAACTCGAGTTATAGCCGAATTAGTCGGCACAACGCAGTTTGACAGCTTTAAGATTTTCATGTTCTGAACTAGTAGTCAAGTCTAGTAATGCCTCTTGCTCAACTCCGGCGACGGTACCGGGTACGGGGTGTTACATTTGATTGGTATCAGAGCTTACGGTTTAGTCGATTCTAGGACTACCGTGGCGCGTGTGAGTCTAGCTATACATGCCTGTGGTTATATGTTGATAGTGTGGTGACTTCTGACAGCCTGAATTTTGTTTTATATAGTAAATGGACTCTGAACCAGAAAGAGCTGTGGCTGATGATGTGGAGAGCGTGGCGCCTGACCGTACCCACGGATCAGCGCCGATAGACTCTCGACCTGTTTCGGGTAGCCACAAAGGAGAAACAAAGCAAGCCTTTTATCAGATGATGAATGATTGGTTTGCCCAATTTATCCAGAATAACCCGAATATACCCCAACCTCCACCCCCGAATAATCCAACTCCGGATCCTCTAGCTCCCCCAGTGATAGATCCAATGAGATCTTGTAGGCCCCCAGTTGACAAAATTCGAAAATATGGGGCCGAAGAATTTAAAGCCAATGACGATGATGATGCTGAGAGAGCCGAAATGTGGCTTGATAACACTATTCGGGTACTTGGTGAGCTGTCTTGTACTCCGGATGAATGCTTGAAGTGCACTATATCCTTACTACGGGACACTGCATATCACTGGTGGAATACACTAGTATCAGTGGTTCCGAAAGAAAAAGTGACATGGGATTTCTTCCAAACTGAATTCCGCAAGAAGTATATTAGCCAAAGATTTATTGATCAAAAGCGAAAAGAGTTCCTTGAGCTGAAACAAGGACGAATGACTGTAACGGAGTATGAAAGAAAATTCGTTAGGCTCAGCCGTTATGCTAGAGAATGTGTCTCTACTGAAGCCATTATGTGTAAAAGGTTCGAAGACGGCCTAAATGAAGATATAAAGATGTTTGTTGGCGTTCTTGAAATCCAAGAATTTGTAACTTTAGTTGAGAGAGCTTGCAAGGCTGAAGAGCTCGGGAAGGAGAAAAGAAAGGCCGATACCGAAGCCAGAGATATCCGGAAGAGGTCTTCGGGCAAAGTCTTCCATCCCACGAGCAAGAAGCCCAGAGATGACTACAGCCGACAGAGAACTACTACAGATCCGCCTAGACGGGATCGACCTCCTATGAGCTCCCGAGCTACCTCGATAGCCAGTGTTGGTAACATTCCACAAACTAGAGTTGAATGCAAGCACTGTGGGAAATGGCACTCAGGGAGTTGTAGATTCCATGATCGGACTTGCTATAAGTGTGGATCGTCAGGTCATTTTATCAGAGAGTGTCCGAAATTAGCTGAGCAGAATGCAGTTCCGGACACTACACCGAGCAACGTGCCAATGCGAGGTAGACCACCCAGACATTCAGGCAATGTAGGTGGTAGCCAGAAAGGAACGACGAATGCTACAGGTCGATCTGAGGCTAGAGCTCCGGCTAGAGCATATGCTGCGCGAGCTAGAGAGGATGCTTCCTCCCCCGACGTCATCACCGGTACTTTCACTCTTTTTGATATTACTGTGATTGCATTAATTGATCCTGGTTCGACTCATTCTTATGTTTGTGAAACTTTAAAATTTGGTAAGACTCTGCTAGTTGAGTCTACCGAGTTCGTAATTCGTGTGTCCAACCCTTTGGGTAGATGTGTGCTTGTAAATAAAGTGTGTAGAGGTTGCCCGTTGATGGTACGAGATTATTGCTTTCCAGCTGACTTAATGTTGCTGCCCTTTGATGAATTTGATATCATCTTGGGTATGGATTGGTTAACTTCACATGAGGCAGTGGTGGATTGCAAAAGAAAGCTTATTAAATTGAAATGCCGAAACGGTGAGACAATCAGAATAAAATCTGGTGATGTAAATGAGTTGCCTACAGTGATATCCTCAATAGCCCAAAAGTATGTGAGAAAGGGGTGTGAGGCCTATTTGGCTTATGTACTGGATAATAAACTGTCCGAGAAACTAATGGAATCGGTACCAGTTGTATGTGAATATACCGATGTGTTTCCTGAAGAACTACCGGGCTTACCCCCAGTACGAGAGGTTGAGTTCGGCATTGAATTAGTGCCGGGTGCGACCCCAATTTCGATAGCTCCGTACCGAATGGCGCCTACTGAATTGAAAGAATTGAAAGCGCAGTTGCAAGAATTGACAGAGAGGGGTTTCGCACGACCGAGTTTTTCTCCGTGGGGAGCACCAGTCTTATTTGTGAAAAAGAAAGACGGGACAATGCGAATGTGTATTGACTACCGGCAACTAAATAAGGTGACCATAAAGAATAAATACCCGTTACCTCGGATCGATGATTTATTTGATCAGTTAAAGGGGGCTTCAGTGTTTTCGAAAATAGATTTGAGATCGGGCTATTATCAATTACGAGTCAGAGATTCTGATGTGCCAAAGACGGCATTTCGAACGAGGTACGGGCACTATGAGTTTTTGGTTATGCCTTTTGGGCTTACCAATGCACCTGCCGTTTTTATGGATCTCATGAACCGGATCTTCCGACGGTTTTTGGATCGGTTTGTAGTAGTGTTTATCGATGATATATTGGTCTACTCCAAAAGTGAAGCGGAACACGTTGAGCACTTGAGAGAAGTACTACAAACCTTGAGAGATCATCGTTTATATGCAAAATTCAGTAAGTGTGAGTTTTGGTTGAACGAAGTCAGCTTCTTGGGACATGTGGTTTCGGTGTCAGGAATTCGGGTGGATCCAAACAAAATAGCAGCCATACTCGAGTGGAAACCACCAAAGAATGTTTCTGAGATCCGAAGTTTCCTAGGCCTCGCGAGATATTATAGACGATTTGTAAAAGGTTTTTCCGTGATAGCTGCACCTTTGACGAGGCTACTACAGAAGGATGTCAAATATGAATGGTCAGAAAAATGCCAGAAGAGTTTCGAGCAGTTGAAAGCCCTTTTAACCGAGGCTCCAGTGTTGACTCAGCCTGAATCGGGTAAAGAATTCATTATTTTTAGTGATGCATCTTTAAGTGGGTTGGGTTGTGTTCTAATGCAAGAAGGCAAGGTGATAGCCTACGCTTCAAGACAATTGAAGCCACATGAAAAAAATTATCCAACTCACGATTTGGAGTTAGCAGCCATTGTGTTTGCATTAAAAATTTGGCGTCACTATTTATTCGGCGAAAAATGTCATGTTTATTCAGATCACAAAAGTCTGAAATATTTAATGACTCAGAAAGATCTAAATTTGAGACAACGCCGATGGTTAGAATTGCTGAAAGACTACGAATTGGTGATTGACTACCATCCGGGGAAGGCTAATGTGGTGGCGGATGCGTTGAGTCGAAAATCATTATTTGCTCTGCGTGCATTAAACACACGGATGACGATGTCTGAGGATGGTTCGATCATAGCCGAGCTACAAACAAGACCGATGTTTATTCAGCGAATTTGCGAGGCACAGAAAGTTGATGAAAAGTTAGTAGCTATTCGGGTTCAGTGTGAGGACGCTACAGAATCAGACTTCCAGATAGATGCAAATGGCTGTTTGAAGTATAAAAATCGATTGTGTGTTCCAACAAACTCAGATTTGATACAGATGATTCTGAGTGAGGCCCATAATGGCCGAATGTCGATACACCCGGGTAGCACAAAAATGTATAACGATTTGAAGCAATTTTATTGGTGGCCCGGCATGAAACGGGACATATCTGAGTTTGTCTCCAAATGCTTAATCTGTCAACAAGTGAAAGCTGAGCACCAGGTACCTTCCAGATTACTTCAGCCGATTATGATACCCGAATGGAAATGGGATAGAATTACTATGGATTTTGTATCCGGTCTTCCTACGACACCGAGTAAGAAAGATGCCGTTTGGGTTATCGTTGATAGATTGACTAAATCAGCTCATTTTGTGCCGGTACGTACCGACTATTCACTTGACAAGCTCGCCGAATTGTATGTGTCGCAGATTGTAAGATTGCACGGTGTACCGAGTTCCATTGTTTCAGATAGAGACCCAAGATTTACCTCGCGATTCTGGAAGAAGTTGCAAGAGGCATTAGGTACTAAACTACATTTTAGTACAGCCTTTCATCCGCAAACAGACGGTCAGTCTGAGCGAACTATTTTGACACTTGAGGACATGTTGAGGTGTTGCGTTCTCGAGTTCGAAGGTACGTGGGAACGATACCTACCCCTGATTGAGTTTGCTTACAATAATAGCTTTCAATCTAGCATAAAAATGGCACCTTATGAAGCCTTATATGGTCGAAAATGTCGCACACCATTGTATTGGACTGAGCTCAGTGAGAACAAGATACACGGGGTTGATTGGATTAAAGAAACAGAACAGAAGGTGGTCGTTATTCGGAGTAATTTGAAAGCTGCTTCGGATCGTCAAAAGTCCTATGCCGATTTAAAACGTAAGGACATTGAATTTCAGGTCGGAGATCGGGTGTTCTTAAAAGTTTCTCCGTGGAAGAAAATACTCCGATTCGGTCAGAAAGGCAAGTTGAGCCCGAGATTTATCGGACCGTACGAAGTTATTGAACGTATTGGACCGGTTGCTTATAGATTAAGATTGCCCTCCGAGTTAGAAAAGATACACAATGTATTTCATGTTTCGATGCTTCGTAAATACAGATCGGATCCGTCCCATGTGATCACCCCGTCAGAGATTGAAATTCGATCTGACTTGACCTATGATGAGGAACCGATCCGTATCTTGGCTCGGGAGACCAAAGAGTTAAGAAAAAAAAGAATTCCATTAGTAAAGATTCTATGGAATCGTCACGGAGCTGAAGAGGCGACGTGGGAGCCTGAAGAGTCAATGAAGCAACAATATCCGAACCTTTTTAACGGTAAGATTTTCGGGGACGAAAATCCTTAAGGGGGGGAGAGTTGTAACAGACCAATTTTGACCCTAATCGGAACGGTGGTTCCGGGACCACGAATCCGAGCTTGAAGGATATTATAATATTATGTTTCGTGTTTGTTATGTGTGATTTAGTGAGTGCAAAAATTTCGTAGAAAATTTTAGCTATCTAAGTGTCTAATTTGCTAAGAAGGCTTAAATTGCAAGAAGGATTAATGTAGTGGGCATTAATGAAAAGGGGGCTAAATGAATTGTCCATAAAACATGGGAATTTGCATGTCAAATTTCCCACATTTGAACAAGGTGGACGGCAAGCATGCATATATGCTCTCTTTTTTATATTTTTGTATGACATTTAGGCATTTTATATTAAGCATGCTATGATTATATACTTTTTAATTGTATATTTTGATTTTTAATAAAATTAAAAGAGGAAGCATGCTATAATCTATGTTGAAAAAGAAAAAAATAAAAACAAAGGAATAATTCTCTTATCCTTCATTCCTTCTTGCCGAAACCACCATCAAGAAGAGAAGGGAAGAGCTTCATCCCCCTATTCGGCCTTGCATGCACTAGGATAGGTAAGAGCTTGATCTTGATTTTGAAAACTCACCTTGATATGGCTTAAAATTCTTAATCTTTTCTTTTGAAACAAGCAAAAAGACTTTGTTAATATGGGTAGGCTTGATGAAATTCGGCCATGGGTGAGGAATGGTGGTTTGGGTTGTCAATAAACTTTGATAATATGAGAGGGAGAAGAAGCTTGAGTTTGTAAGAAAATGGTTTAAATTTAGGCATGGGGATGCCCTTATATTCAGCCGAATGTGAGACCACCTATTTTGAATCCTTTTCCTTGTGTTAATGTTCGGCTATACTTATATTGTATAGTGATTAGACATGGATGGATGGTTTTGCATGGTTGTGTTGGTAGTCTTACATACTATCGAGTTCTTGTGCAAAAATTTGAGATTTAAGCTCTCCTTAGATTCGGCCATGACTTAGTTCTAAGGCCTTTTTCATATGTGATGAAAGCATGGTGGCTATGGTTGGTTACATTGTTTGATAGATAGAAAAAAAAAAAAGAAAGAAATGGTGGATACCTTAGCTTGATTTAATAAGTCTTATGAAGTAGAAATTGTTTGCTTAGGATACTAATAGAAAAATCATGTTAAATTTTGGGTTTAAACAAGCTAATATTCGGCTGGAATTAGGATGAATAAGTTGTGGTTATCTAGCTTGTTTCTTGGTCGTATGTTGAAAAAAATGCATGGGTACTTTAAATTGGCATATTCGGCCATAGGAGAGCATGAAATTGAGTTATTGAATTCGGGTACATAGGCACACTTTTATCAAGTTAATATATGGCCATGGATGGCAAGATAAGTTTTAAATTAAAGCACGTTGATGAGATCATTATCAAAGTGTTCCCAAGTATTTTGAATGCACTTGAACAAAGTAGTGCATGAATGCCGAATGCAAATGTTTATGTCTTGCAATTTATTTATCATATAATTTTGCTTTCGAATTGAATGGAAGTGTGGTTTAAATGGGTTTAATTGAACCAATTTAGATCAAGATCAAAAGGAGAAGAAGTTGGAGCGAGGAAAAGCTAAACTAAACGAATAGTTGGAGATTTTGAATCTATTTACTTTTAAGGTAAGTCCTTTAGTTAAATCATGTCAAAGCGTAATTATGGTTATCTTGACTATTAAAAAGTTATGTATGCTAATGTCTAATTTCATCTTGGCCGAATGCATATTGACATATTGGTTGATGATTTAAGTTGAGAATGTGATGGAAATTATTTTGGCTAGTGCAAGGTGAATGAGTAAGTTTTTGAGCTACCTTATATCTAAAGATTCTTTACATATCTAGTGAATGATATAAATTGTATAAACTTGGTATAAAACCATGAGTTGGTCGATTGCGATAGTGATGGATTTGATGGATTTCAAATTTATTAAATGCATTGGTAATAAAGGTATATGATTCGATATGTATAGTGAAAATGTGAAAAGCATGTAAAGACATTTTGACATTCGGGCTTTTATGCCTAGCAGGCCTCGTGCCGGTGTTATCTATCAGGCTTTTACGCCTAGCAGGCCTCGTGCCGGTGTTATCTATCGGGCTTTTGTGCCTAGCAGGCCTCGTGCCGGTGATACCTATCGGGCTTTACGCCTAGCAGGCCTTGCGCCGGTGTTACTTTTCAGGCTTTTACGCCTAGCAGGCTTGATGCCGGTGATGAAATTTACCTAAGAGGAGTTTAATCCTTGTCAAGACAATCTAGAATTGAATTGTCACGAATATGGTTCGGGTAAGTATGTAAGGTATGTTATGTTAAATATTACTTGTGCCAAATTGTCATTGATGAATGTAATTGGACGGAAGTCGAGCTTAGAACATGCTATTATGGGACAATTGATTTGCATGTATGACTGCTATGAAAGTAGGTTTCGAATTATTAATATTTGGCCTTGTGTAAACTATTTACTTAGTTGTTTATGTAGAATGTCATATGTGGACTGTTTTATCGTCATAAATAATTAAATGTTCTAATTTAAATGAGTTGGGACTTACTAAGCTAGAAAGCTTACTCGTTGAGATGTTTCCTCTGTTTTATAGATTAGGAGCAAGCCACAAGCTCACCGGGATCGTTGGAAAGTCGCTCACACTATCAACCTACATTTTGGGTACTCCTTCATTTTGGGTTGGTCTTTAAAAGAAGGCATGTATAGGATAGGCTTGGTTTGTTTTGAGGAAATTTTACGGTTCACATGTAAACCCTAAAGGAATGGCCATGCGAATATGGCTAAATTTCTAGTTAAGTACGTTGTTGTATTGTTGATGTGTATGTTGGCTCTTGATGGCAAGGTTTATGCTTTCTAATCAAAGTTAAATCACTTTGTTAAGGAAATGTTTATATATGGAATGAATCCTTGAATTAGGAATGTAGGTAGGTTTGGTTAGAAGCTAGTCTTTCATAAATTGCGACAAAACAACTGGTAGTAACAGCAGCGAAGCGAGTTAGAAAAATCACCAAAAATAGGATATATTGAATTTGGAGATGAGTGAATTATGAAATTGAACCTGATTGCGTCTATTTTATATGGAAGAAATAGAGTAAGCAAAAGATTTTTATATTATGAGATAATTCAGTTTTAGTGAGACCTACTCTGAATGCATTCGCGAGTCACTGTTCTGCTTTGGAAAAATTGTCAAAAATTGTATAAAAATAATTAGGAAGCATGGGTTATATGTGTAAAACCCTTATTGAGTCTATTTTTCATTGGTATAAACTAGAACAGTATATGAAAATTGTGCAATGAGATAACTGCAGTTTTATAGGGACAGGTCAGAACTGTCCAGCAGTGTAATAAGGGTAACTTTGATGAATAAACTGTACTAATTGGCCACATGAAAAATTCTAGAAAAATTATGGTGAATAGATATATGAGTCTACTTTCAAGGAAAATTTACGGATCTGAATTTTGAATTTTGTAACTCGAGTTATAGCCGAATTAGTCGGCACAACGCAGTTTGACAGCTTTAAGATTTTCATGTTCTGAACTAGTAGTCAAGTCTAGTAATGCCTCTTGCTCAACTCCGGCGACGGTACCGGGTACGGGGTGTTACAGTAAGTGCTACTTAGACCTTAAATTGTGTGACCTGAATATATATAATGTATGTATCGAGCATGTTTACTGATCTGTATGTATGACCGATAACTGTATTTTAGCATGTAAGCATGTATCTCGATATGTCTACATTAAGCATGTTTAGTTGCATCTGCATTGGGGTGGGATGATTGATTATTGGAGGAAGCGTACTAAAAGGCTTTTATGCCTATTATATAGCAGCTCAGCTACAATATTTCTGATATGTGCCGTATTCGGTACGACTTGGTGTGTAGGGCTAGGTGGGTGTTTTAAACACCACATGGTGTGTAGGGATGGTCGGAGATGGTGTGTAGAGGCTGGTAGGTAGGATATTGATTTCTGTTACTGTATGCATACTGATGTGCTAAGGCCCTAATTTATATCTGGAACTGAATCTGTAACGGGCTTAGGCCCAGACTGCATTTGACTGATAGACTGTAGTTTGACTGTATGCTTGTCTTCTGTGGGGATTACACACTGAGTTTACGTAAACGCACCGCTTTCTGTTTTATCTATACAGGTAATCCCCAGACTTAGACAGATCGATGCGGTGGAGAACTCAACAGTGACCACACAACTATTGAACTGATTTAATTCCATTTAAGGTTTTTAATTCCTATTATTTTTGGAGTATTTTTTATGTAATTTGGAATTTTATACTTTTTGTCTTTATTTTGGATTTTAACTATTTTCATGAACTTTTGAACTGCAACGAAAACTCGGTTTACTAAACACAACATTTTTCCTAAATGCGAACAGTTTTCTTAAAAAAATCACGGTTTTAAAAGCTTTCGCTACAGAATATGTTTTAAAGTGAATCAAATTAACGAGTAAACAATTGAAATTGACGAGAGATAAATAAAAGCAAACAAACAGAAATGGTTTTAACTTGATAATTGGATTTCAAATTCCATTCCATGTGACATCGCTAGATTCGGCCATAACGTCTAGGCCGAATTTGGGGTGTTACATTTAGTGGTATTAGAGCGAGGTTACAAAACTCGGCTGTGGATTTTGGGTTCTAAAATTTGGTTTTAAAAGAATTGGTTTTCAAATGATTTGACTGAGAATGTGGTACACCGAGTCTCCAATGCCAATCTTGTAGGTATCCTGATAAACTGTTATGATAGATAGTTTGTTCTGAAACACTCTAATTAGTGTATACTGAAGCGGTAGTGAAACTGAAACTGATTGAGACTATACTTGCGAAAACAAACTCTGAATTTATGATACTGCTTTACATAAAACATCTGTTAATAAATACTGAAACTGTAACTGATTTATAAAATTAGCAATACAGATAAATCCAAATAGACATGAGCACATGAGATATCCGTGGACGTGGTACTAAAGGCCGAGGTAAAGGCCGTAGGGGGGCTCGAGCTGAGTCCTCATCTCTGGGTAGCATGTCGAACCTAGACACGAGTGAGACACCCGTGTCACCTGCTACTGAGACTGGGTCTCAGTGTCGCTCGGCTAGGGATGATGCATTATCCCAAGCCATGTTGAGGATACTGGAGAGGGTCGTTGGGCCCAACACTGGATCTAGGGGCCGAGAGTCGGTTACGGAACGACTCCGATCCAATAGAGCTGAACTTTTTAGAGGTGTCACAAGAGTCGCCCCTAATGTGGCTGAGTATTGGTTAGAGGCCACAGAGAGGATTATGGACAATCTGGACTACACCCCCAAGCAGAAATTGAAGAGTGCGGTCTCCTTGCTTTGCGATAAGGCTTATCAGTGGTGGTTGACTGTTAAGGAGGGTACTCAGCCTGACCGTCTGACTTGAGAGTTCTTTAAGACTTCATTCCAGAGTGAGTATGTGTGAGCTAGTTACATTGATGCTCGTAGGAGTGAGTTCCTGAATCTCACTTAGGGAGACCGATCTGTGCCCGAGTATGAGGCCGAATTTCTGATACGGAGCCGCTATGCGCGAGGTAGGGTGGCGACTGAATATGAGAGATGAGTCTATTTTGAGGACGGCTTTAGGGATAATCTGAGGGTATTGATAGCTCTGCAGAGGGAGCAAGAGTTCCCCGATCTGGTAGAGAATGCGAAGATCGCCGAGGAGGTTAAGCGCTGGGTGCCAAAACAGATATCGTGATAGGGGTAAGAACAGGAGGGATTCAAAGCCCTCGAGTTCCGTACAGAGGCCTAAGAAAAAGGCCAAGACTGATGGGCCGATTAGAGCTGGGGCCCCTGTTGTTCCTACTGGATTGCAGCTATGTGGAGATTGTGGTAGAAGCCATCAGGGTGAGTGTTGGAGGAGGACTGAGGTGTGTTTGAGGTGTGGGTCATTAGAGCACCGTATTCGAGAGTGTCCACTGAGGTCCGATCAGATGCAAGCTCCGGGTTCTGGTACTGCACAGCCACAGAGGGTAGTTCAGCAGCCACCGAGGGGCTGTAGACAGGCTAGGGGTGGTAACGATATGGGCCGTGAATAGAGAGCACCATGCAGAAGTGCTAGACAGACTGAGACGAGGCAACCTACTCTTATTTATGCTAGTCGTCGCTGAGAGGACCGAGATGCTCCAGACGTCATTACCTGTACGTTCTTTATTTATAAAGCACATTACTTTGCTTTGATAGACATAGGTTCCACACATTCCTATGTAGCTAGCATTGTGTATGAAAACTTGAGGATTTTGGTTGATAGTACTTCTAGTGAGGTGACTGTATTAAGTCCACTGGGGCAATCGGTTTGGGTTAGCAAACTGTATAGAGATGTTCCACTAGAGGTTCAAGGGTCGGTATTTCTGGCTGATCTGATGGAGCTTCCGTTTGGGGAGTTTGACCTGATTCTGGGTATGGATTGGTTGGTCAAGCACCGTGTCAGTCTAGACTGTACGACTAAGAGGGTCGTCTTGAGAACTAAGGAGGATAATGAGATAGTCATGATTGGAGAACGTCGGAATTATTTGGCTAATGTGATCTCTGCATTGGTGGCTGAGAAATTGGTTCGTAAGGGATGTGAGGCGTTCTTGGCCTATATTAGTGTTTCTGTTTCTTGAGTCTCTACGGTAAAGGACATCAAAACTATAAGGGATTTTTCAGACGACTTTCCTGAGGAGTTACCGGGTTTACCTCCGAGTCGGGAAGTGGAATTTGGGATTAAGCTTCTTCCTGGTACAGCTTCAGTGTCTATCGCTTCTTATCGAATGGCACCGAAGGCGCTTACAGAGCTTAAGGTTCAACTATAGGAACTTTTGGACCGTGGTTTCATCCGTCCTAGTGTTTCTCCATGGGGAGCATCGATTTTGTTTGTTAAGAAAAAAGATGGAACTATAAGGATGTGCATTGACTATCAGCAGTTGAACAAGCAGACCATTAAGAATAAGCATCCGCTTCCAAGAATTGAAGACTTGTTTGACCAGTTTAGAGGGGCTTCAGTATTCTCTAAGATCGATCTCCGTTCAAGGTACCATCAGTTGAGGGTTAAAGAGGTGGATGTGCATAAGACCGCATTTAGGACTCGATATGGGCACTACAAGCTCCTAATTATACCTTTTGGGTTGACGAATGTACAGGTCACATTTATGGATATGATGAATCGGGTATTTCAGCCTTATTTGGATTGGTTTGTTGTGGTATTCATCGACGACATATTGGTTTATTCTAATACTGAGGATGAACATGACGAGTACCTTAGAATGGTTCTTCAGACTTTGAGGGAAATGCAGCTCTATGCTAAATTTTGCAAGTGCAAATTTTGGTTACGAGAGGTAACATTTCTAGGACACGTGGTTTCTGCTGAGGGGATCCGTGTCGATCCTCGAAAGATAGAGGCTGTACTGGATTGGAAACAACCCAAGAACGTGTCTGAGATCCGCAATTTTCTAGGTCTGGCGAGTTATTATCGTTGGTTTGTTGAGGGATTATCGTTGATTGCTGCACCGTTGACTAAGCTTCTACGTAAGGGCGTGCCATTTGTCTGGACTGATGCACAGCAAGAGAGCTTTGAGAAGCTCAAGTTTGTTCTGACTCAGGCCCCTATTCTGATACAGCTTGAATCCGACAAGGAGTTTATAGTGTATAGCGACGCTTCGCATGTGGGTTTGGGTTGTGTTCTGATGCAGGATGGTAAGGTTGTGGATATGTGTCTCGTCAGCTCAAGACGCATGAGGCAAACTATCCGACCCATGATTTGGAATTGGCCATTGTAGTCTTTGCTTTGAAAATCTAGAGGCACCATCTGTACGGTGAGAAGTGTATTATCTACACTGATTGTAACACCCCTTACCCCTATTCATCGCCGGAATAGGGTACGAGGCATTACCGGACTTAATCACCTATAATCGATCATTTTCGAGTCACAAATTTCCATCCAAATTTAAAACTTTTCATATTCAATCATAAAGTCCCTAATATGGACCTACGAGGCTCAAAACATGCTTTGGAAGTGGTTGAGACTAAACTGAGAACTTTGGAAAATTTCACAACACTTAGAAACTTTTTCTTCAAAACCGGGCCGCACTCAATATGCATCCTCAACAACTCTTATACATGCATAATTATATCTAATTATCATACCATATCATTGAGCCAAACTTAGCCATTCAACATCAAGACTACTAGCACATTCAACCATTAGGTATTTAGGCCATAACCTACAACTCATCATGTATCATGCAAACACAGCTCACATCACAAGATAGTGGCATATAAATAATATATATAGGCTTACAATCAATTAGCCAATATAAGCTCATTAGCACGGCTACATACTACAATAACCTTTAACCATTGCAAGCCAATACATTTGACCAAAATATAATAACACATACACAAAATGACTAAGTCCATATACATGCCATAGATTTAAATTACTTGAAGGCATTGATACCAGTCAAAAGCTTGATAGTGTGATAGAATCTCCGACGATCTCCAACCCGAGCTAGCCTCTATGACACTATAGGAAAAAGGAAAGGAAGGGGGGTAAGCTATATAGCTTAGTAAGTTAGCATGTAAATAATAAGCAATTAATTAATATGTTTTACCAATCCTCACAATATTTCTCAAGGTAATACAATCATAATTGCACAAAATTTCACAATTTACTTATGTTCATCTCAAGTTGTCTACTCGAGTCATAGTCTCCAAATTATTTATATATTGAGTTACAGAACTCCAAATTAAGATTCGCAAATTTTACCTAAAACTAGACTCACATATATTCTTACCATAAAATTTTTGGAATTTTTAGTTTAGCCAATAAGTACATTTTATTCATTAAAGTCTCCCCCTTTTGCTGTCTGATAGTTCCGACCCATCTGTACTAAAAATTAATTATCTCATTGTACAGAATTTGGATAATGCTCCCGTTTGTTTCTATTTAAAATAAACTCATTAATAAATTTAAGCATATAAATTATAAACCATAATTGTTTTTATAAA
This sequence comes from Gossypium australe, assembly GCA_005393395.2. Lineage (NCBI taxonomy): Eukaryota > Viridiplantae > Streptophyta > Magnoliopsida > Malvales > Malvaceae > Gossypium > Gossypium australe. Next base: position 78,109,223 of record CM016625.1, on the reverse strand, counting down.
AGCTTTAATGATTTTCTAAAGTCAGAACATGGGATCTCGACATCATTCTTACCCTATCTCACAAAAATTCGAATATCACAGAATCTAAAATTCTTTTGTTTACACGTTTCTTTTATGTGAAAATAGACTCATTCAACTTTAATTTCATATCTTATTCAACCTCTAATTCGATTTCCACCATTTTTGGTGATTTTTCAAAGTCACACAACTGCTGCTATCCAAAACTATTTTGTTGCTAAATATACTCTTTCATAATTTCATTTACTCCATTTCATCTTACCGAAGGTTCGATCTAATATCAAGCACATTGTTCATAAATTTTCACACTTATACCTGCGCTTATTCATCACATAGTCATATTCAATTACACTTAGTCATTACATGATCACATGTATTTTCACTTAGTCAATTTCCCGTTGAACTCATCGGAATAATAACAGATACACGCTGGCGTGCACATAGTACCACCCTCGTAGCCGAAGCTATCTAGTGCACATAGTAGCCTGCAATTAGTTCTACACATGTGACCAAAACCATCACTTACACATAGTGGCCTGCACTTAGTACCACACATGTGATCGAAGCTATCGGGTACGTATAGTAGCCTGCACTTAATACTACAAATGCGACCTATCCGTCTGGTACACGTAGTAGCCTGCACTTAGTACTACACACGTGACTTAAAACCATCTCGTAGCTCTCTTGTACACATGGTGTCCTACACTTAGTACCACACATGTGACCTAGCTACCTCATTCGTATCTTCTCTATTCCGAAGGTTTAACCGGGAATACTCACTTTTCAACATTTTACCAATTCATCCATCATCAATCACAATTCATAATTTACATCAAATAATTACTTCATATTCAACCATATCTCATATAATATAACAAAATATTAAAATATAAATAAAAAACGATGTATTATTTACATACAAACTTACCTCGGTAGCACAATTGGTGAAAATCACTTATTCGTCATACTCTTTGTTTTTCTCCCGTTCTAAGTCTGAATCTTGTCTTCCTTGATCTATAACAACACATTTAATTTATTTATTCATCCTGCTACTCAAATTAGCCTAAATTCACATTTTGGAAAATTCTACATTTTTGCCCCTAAACTTTGTCATATTTACACTTTTGCCCCTATGCTCGAAAAATTATTTTTATTCAATTTCCTTGTATTTTAAGCCTAGTCAAACCATTTTTGTAACTGCAACTGCCCAAAATTTTCATTAATTCACAATTTATGACAAATTTCATAACTTTTACAAATTAGTCCTTTTAGGCATTTTTACCAAAAATCACTTAGTAAAAGTCATTTCTCTAACCATAAACATGCATTTTCTACCATTAAACACAAAAATACACACATATTCATCATGGGTCAAAACCCTAGACTTTAACCATATCTCAAATTAGTGGTAGAAATAGATAGATCTTGTTATAAGGATTTCAAAAATGTAAAAATCATTAAAAACGGGGCTAAAACGGACTTCCAATAGAGCTTGGAAGCTTGAAAAACCCTAGTCATGGTTTTTTCATGGTAATTTTTGCCATAGCTTGAAGATGGACAAAAATTGGCTTTTAATTTTGTTTTTAATTCATTTTAATTACTAAATGACCAAAATACCCCTAACTTAAAAATATTCTATTTCACCTATTTCATGTCCATTTTTGTCCAGAAAATTTACCAATGGTCTAATTACCATTTAAGGACCTCCAATTTAAAATTTCATAGCAAATTGACATCTCTAGCTTCTAGAACTCAAGTTTTGTAGTTTTTACAATTTAGTCCTTTTGACTAAATTGAGTGCCCAAACGTCAAAATTTTCGAATGAAATTTTCACAAAATCATTCCGTGAAATTGTAGATCATAAAAATATAATAAAATAAATTTTCTTACGTCGGATTTGTGGTCTCAAAATCACTGTTCCAACTAGGCCCAAAATCAGGTTGTTACAACTCTTCCCCCCTTTAAGGATTTTCGTCCCTGAAAATCTTACCAGAAGAAGTTGCTTTCAACTTTTTTTTCATAATCACAATTTAATTTAGTTTCGTGCTCAGAGATTCCTATAGCTTTTTCCATAATTGGGATATAACCCTCGGATCTCAATCTGAAATAATGGAGATTGATATTTCACATAATTGAATAATCCTAGAAACATCTTACTCGACTAGTTTGTCAGACAAGAAATCTGTACACGAATGATCAATCACAATCCGATAACGTCTTCCTTTTCGGAGATCAAGATAATTCAGATACAAAATCTATAGTGTTTCTATCTCATTTTCTTTCTAGAATCATCACTGACTGTAATAGTCCTGAATACTCTTGAAATTTGGCTTTTACCTGTTGACAAATCGACATTTCAACACAAGCTCAAAAATAGCATGTAACATACGCAATTACCAGAACATCAACTTCATATGACTACCCATTTTATTACTCTTTGGATGAACAGACAAGCCACTACTGTGAACTTCGTATAAAAATTTCTGCATAAGCCCCAGATTCTTCGGTACACAAATTCCATTTCAGAATAATAATAACATGTATCAGGTCCAACCTAAAGTTCAGAATCAAAACTCGATCCTCACTATACTTGTAACAATCCGGATTGGGGGCTAGTCGGAATATTGATCTCGGGATCACTAATCCAAGACTAGAGAAAATTATTTTCATGTTATATTATGAGTCAGAGCATGATGGTATATGTACATGAGAATTTTGGTACTTTAATTTTAACGATTTCATGTTTAATCGCGAAAAAGGACTAAATCGCATAAAGTGTGAGAGTTCCATTCTATAGGCTAAAAGTACCAAATAGCCATAAATTGTTAATTTGAGGTCTTTAAAAGGCAATTATACCCCCAATATTGGCATGCCTGGCCATAGACTTCATAGGGGACAAGAATTGACCAAGTTGGTCAAAGTTGGTGGTGTTTGGTGGACTAAATTGTTAGCTTAATATTAGAATAAAGAAACAATGATGTCCATCTTTTTACTCGTCCTTCTCCACCAAAAATAGCAAGCAAATAGGGATTTTTGAAAGCTTAAAATTTCAGCAAGCTCTCATCCATTCAAGTAAGTAGTCTAGTGACATTTTCTTGAAAATAGTTGTACTTTTGAGACCTCTAAAGCTTAAGCTTTCAAATGAGGGGACTATTGTGCAATTTGGTAAAAAGTTTAGAGTTTTGCCATGAGAGCTATCTTAGTTATTTGCTGCATTTTTATGGAAGAAATTGAGTCTTAGTTGTTAGATGAACAACTTTTGTGAAAGGTGTGGTCTTGAAAACGCCTAATTATGTGTACTGTTGAGTTTTGATGATAGCTATAAGAGTATTAAATGCTCACCTAGGCTTGTTGAAGGTAGAAATGTGATTAGAATTAATTTCTGAGCCTAGGGGCAAAATAGTCATTTTGCCAAAATCTAAGGGCAAAATAGTAATTTTGCCTAAGTATGATTATTAAAATGCTTTCATTAATATGGTGATTAAAATGAGCTAAATTGCTATTATAGAGCAAGAAGAATCGAGAATCTACCTCGATCAGGGAAAAAACAATGTCTCGAACTAGACCGACGAATTGACTCATTTTGAAATCGAGGTAAGTTTGTATGTTATTAATGCAATAATTATGTTAGCATAATTGAGAATGCTTGGTATCTTATTAATGCATGATGCTCTACTACATTGATGATGAATGAGATGTTGAAGTCGTAGTGGACCATATTGAATATGAAAATGCTATCATCAAGATATAAAATGGATAAGGTCTCATATAAGACCATGTCCGAGACATGGCCATGGCACCGAGTTGGTATTCCATATAAGACCATATCCGGGATATGGCTTCGGTAATGAATATGAAAATTGTATAAGACCATATCCGGGATTTGGCATCGATATTCGATGTGAAAGTCCATATAAGACCATATCCGGGATATGGCATTGGCATTTAAAAGTGACTCCATGTAAGACCACCTTGGGAATGTGGCAATGGCTTCGTACCTACATGAATGACGATGGATACGCGTCTTTTACTATCCCTAGTGATTAAGGGAATAAGTAGATGAGTATAGAAGTAGAAATGAGAGTTTTACTGAAGCCATGTGATTGAGTTAAAACAGGTACTCGTGAATGAATCACGCAGAAACGATTACGAGGTATGGCACGGTATGTGCTAAATAAGGGCAATTGTAAGTAAGTATGGAAAGGAGCCTATGACTTGTGTATGGTTAGTTAATGCCATGGACGGATTACATTATGAGCTTATTATTGCTGTAACATCTTGAATTAGGGGTTGTTTGCGATTTATTTATTTTCATGTGAATGCCTGAAGAAATGCGTATGTTATGGTTGTTTGATATATTCTAGGGTCTAGTCATAACCCCGGGTTAGGTCGGACTTAGGGCTGAAAACTTCTTTTTAGCACATGAGAAGAAAAAGCTAAGTGAAAGGAGGCTTTAAATATTAATTGGGGCGAAGCATGACACAAGGAAGCAGCTGGTAGAGTGGCTGGGACGCTACCTAGGGAGCTAGAACGATGCGACAAAGCAAGGGTTCGAGCTGCCAAGATTTGCGCTTGGGGCTTTTATTTTTGCGTTATGAGTGGAGTGATGGGCTGGGAAGGTCTTAAAGATAAAATGGTAAGGAGCTTGGGCATGAAAGTCGGTTTGGTGGAGTGGCTTGGGGCGCCACTTAAGAGCCTTAGTGTATGGACTCGAGTTCGAGTCACGAGGGACGCAAGGGGGTGTTTTATTTTTGGGTTTTTGGGCGCTAAAAAGGAAGGGGCTAAGTAAGGAGGCTTCAAAAGATTTCGTGGGAGTTGGTGGACATGAAACTCGGCCTGGTGGAGTGGCTGGGGCGTTACCTGCAGTGAAGCTCCAGCAGGTCTTGAGTTCGAGGAGTGAGAGCAGCAGTTGAGTGTTTTACTTTGGCTTTTGGCGTTAAAAGAAAGGGGAACTAATGAGGGAGCTCTTAAAAGAATTTGTGGCGAGTTTAGGCCAAAGAAAACGCCTTGGCCGTGTGGCTAGGGACGCTATATAGGGCTGCGGCAGTGAGGTCCCATGTTCGAGTAACATGGGCAGCAATGGATGGTTTTATTTCCTTTTTCCTCTCTTTCTTTTTGGCCAGCAAGGAGTGAGCTAGTGGCCTGCATGGGCTCTCAAATAGATGAGGGCAGGTTATTGTTTTTAAAAGCTGCTGGAAGTATGGGTAAAAATCTTTATTTTAATTATTGGAAGAAGGGATTAAGTGATGGGAAGATTTGTTAAATAATGTTTTATTTTATTTCAAATGGTGATGGGATTTATCACCTTAGGGAGCTTTGGCCGAAAAAGAGAGACTCCAAGGGCTTGAGTTTCGGTTTTGGAAGGAGTCCTAGGGTGGTATTTTCGGCTTGGAGCTTGGCCGAACCTTGGTACATCTTCTTCTCTTCTCCTTGCTTGACATCTTAAAGGAATACCATAGCCAATATTTTAGTTATATCTTGAAGCCATAGCCGTATAGCAAAAAGGGTTCTTTTTGTTCTTCTTTTCTTTGCGTAGGCCGAATATTGTAGCCTCATTTGCTCTATATTTCGCAAACTGTGGCCAAATCTTTCAGAAGGCAAAGAGGGAAGGAGTTTTCGGGAAGTTGATCTGTAGTGGTAAGTATTTTCTCTTTAGCATTCGACTTTGGGTTCTTTCTCTTTTGGTATGCCGAAAGCAATGGTAAGCCTTAATATTTTGGGTTGGCCGAACCTTATTAGGACCTTGGTTTCATGTCTTGTTTTGTAGTCAAGGGAGGATAGCGTTAAAGGAGTAAGGAGATCTTTCGGGTTTCGCTTCTTCAAGGTAAGGTGACATGTAGTTTCGGCTAAGGGCTTTGAATATGGATTTATCTGACATGTGGTGTGTAGGATCTCGACTACTCAAGGCACCAGTGGCAATTCCGGGATTTCAATTTGCTTTGGTAAGTGATAATAAAGATTCGGCCTAGCGCCCTATTCTGTTTTGAGTGCGATTAATCCTTCGGGATTATAAGTTTAGCCGAATAAGGCTTTTTAATACTAACCATAGTAACCGATTGTAGGAGGAGTAAAGGCACGTTTCGGGTTTTTGTGATAGATTCGGGATTTCTCTTTAGATCTTCAATTAAACAGGTGTGTAAACTCTTACACACTTTATTAGTATAGACTGTTTATTATGTTGCTGTATAACCTCTCGTGTAGTAACTTTGCCTTGTGGGCATAAGCTTGGATTCTGGGTAAGTCCGCTATTACGTGATCTACGATGTATGTTCGTGTATGCCATCATATGCTGTTAAATGCTATGCTATACATAAATGCATGATATATGGGATTATGATACTTGTTACGTGAGCATGATGATGGTGGGATTGATGAGAGGAGGGGGATGATCTCTATGGACTGTCACCAGTGGTTTTGACCACAAGATAGGTTGGCCCCATCGGATTAATTGTGACTTCGGTCACCAGTGGTTTTGACCACACCGTGATATAAATTGTGACTAAGTCCTAGTGGTTTGGTACCACCAGTGGTTTTGACCACATATTGATAATTGTGACCTATGGTCATCAGTGGTTTTGACCACACGATGGGTTGGCCCCATCATTTGATTTGTGACTTCGGTCACCAGTGGTTTTGACCACCAGTGGTTTTGACCACACGGGGTAGTAAAAAGGAGTATGGATGGCTAGCTTGGGTTGCATGTTTGCATGTCTTACTAATATCTTGTGTATGAGCTGCATTTTCGGGTTGGGAATTTATACACTGAGTCTTGGTGACTCACCCCTTCCCATATCATTTTGCAGGTGAGTAGATCGCGGAGATGGAGCCGGAGAGGACTCGAGGCGGCCATGCTTGTTCCTCGGTTTTGAAATTTTATTTCGCACCGTTAAAGTTAAAGTTATTATTATTTACTAAATTTTGGTTTGGTTTGTAATATGGCCGCTAGTTGTTATTTTGGATGTTTAAGTAGTTGTTTCTACCTTATCTCCATATATTATTAAAGAATTTATAAATTGTTAAACAAATCGGTTAAAAGTAATGTTTTCAAGATGTTACCATCGGGTAGCAAAATTACCAAGTTAACGATAACTCTGAGGTTTTCTAAAAATTTAAATGATCAAATATTTTCAAAGGAAAACAAAAAGGGGTTTCAACTCAACCATGTTATAAATCAATCCCACCAAATGCTTCTTTTTCTTAGACACCGTTTTATAAACAATATTTTCAGATTTTCACCTATTAATCAAAATCTTTCAAAAATGCTTTTACTCCGTGACATACCAGATCCGGTCATGGCTCATGGGCCAGGTTTGGGGTCTTACAATTGCTATTTAATTCCACGCAAACTTACTAAGCTTTATGCTTACCCCTTTCATTGCCCTTCTTCCTTGTAGTATTGCCAAGAGAACTCGAGGAATGTGGATGTAGGAGTTCAGGAATCACACTATCGACATCACTTTGGTATAACAATTTAGACTTATTTTGAATATGGCATGTATAGGACTCGAGTATTTTGTTAAGTTGTAATTGTTAGTCAAAGTGTTGTCTATGTAAGTTATTAAAGTCACTTTGTAAATGGCCTTATAAGTTAGGCAAATACTTGGAAAATTCTATTACTTAATGAAGATGAATTTCATGAAGTGTATGCCCTTATGTACGTCTTAATTCTTTGAGCTTCTAGAGGTATCTATGGGTTATCTTTTATATTGGAATGAGTACGTATATGTGCCTTTAGGATAGGAGTTGTATCATTTTGAATTTAAGTATGTATGTGTGCAACGTAGGGTGGCAAAAGGCTTGGTAGATAGCCTGCTAACTGTCCACATGGGTAGACACACGGGCGTGTGTCTAGACCATGTGGGAGGCACGGTTTGCACATGGGCGTATGCTTAGGCCGTTTGAAGTCTGCACCTTGCACTTGGAATTTAAATCACCACACGGCTGAAGCACGCGGACGTGTGCATAGATCTTGTGGATAGGTCAGAATGTCAAGGTTTGGGACACGGGCTAGGGCCACGGGCATGTCAAGGCTGTGTGACCTTAGTCAGAATCGACCACGGGTGGAAGACACGGGCATGCCTTAGGGGCACACGGGCGTGTCCCTAGACCAACACGGGCGTGTGGCCCCTACTTTGTTGAAAGGTTCCTCAAGTTCATAAAAGTTCCCAAAATAGTTCCGATACCTCTATGAGGTATGTTTAGGGCCTCTTAGGCCGAGTATGTGCTAGTGATGGGTTTAAACGAAACTTTATAACCCTATTCGAGACTTTTAAGTAAAGTTTGTTAGGTAATGCCTCAAACCCGGTTCCGACTTGAATACGGGTAAGGGGTGTTACAGTACTCATTTAGCTTATCACTCACTAACACATTTCTGAGTTTCTCAAACTTGCAAAGAAAACATCACTTTAGCTTTTTATTTAGCTAAAATCAGACCATCATCAAATAAGATCAATCGAGTAACCAACTCGCACAAAATAAATGAGGATTCTCCATACAAGCATCTGTAACTACACTTGCCTCCCCACAGGTCAATCAATAATTACTCACAATCTTTCAATAGCTCAAGTCATCAACACTGTCTTAAACTCAGATCTTTCTGTGTCATTAGATACATTAAACTCTTGAGATCAAGCAACATATGGCAATCTTCGTCGAACAAACAATGTCATCAAATTCTCATTACAGACATAATAGTGACCGTCTCTAAATCACTAGTCGAACAGTTCTTTTTAATGTGACATTAACTGTCTGAAAACATGAACCATCACTTTATATTCTAGCAATAAAACTCATTCTAATCCGTTCACTAGTGCATCCCTAAAAAATCATAAATTCATTACTCAATTCCAACTGAACTCAAAATCGAAGCTTCGGTTAATAATACCTTCAATTGCTTTAACTTTGCTAGCATGCCCAGACCATTCAAACTTTCAAAATTGGGATAATTTTATTAAAAAAACTGCTTTAATTCAGAATAACATCACCCATTTAAAACAAATCTAACAGGTATTTTACTATATCATGCTTTCAAGAATATCAATTTTTCATTTAGATTGCCCGTTTATACACTCGTGAAAGCACAAAATTCATTCTCTTAGCTGAGGACATACTTAAATACATTTAACTCAAATCACATCCCAACAAATCAGCTCATTCTGGTAAAAACGGCCGAGTCGATCTCAACTATAGAATAACGCATCTCAAAAATACTTCTTTCTTCGTGCTATTAAAACATCTCAAGCACACAATCTTTCAAAATTCTCTTATCATGCTAATCAAAGGCTTTTACAATTGCAATAGCTCAAAGAAACAAAGACATCTTGATTGAATGCATTGACTTTAATCAACTTACCTGAGAAAGAAATCCATCATACGATTTGAGTTTGTGCTTCAATCATTTATACCATTGCCAAAGTCAATTCCTTACACGAAAATTAGAGAAATCCAGATACCTGGGTCACCATGTTCATATGATCAAACCAGAAATACAACCATAATAGACATAGTTATCACAAGTCGAAGAACACTATTTCAAGATGAGCCATGGTCGATAATTCACGAAATAAGAATGATAGGAAAACTGAGATAAAGAAATCCAAGATACGATACCATACCAGAAGTCTGAGAACATAACTCATAAGAAAATAATAGAGATCCTGATGATTCTCAGAGAAACCCAGCCGAAAAACAATGCTTACCAGCTCTAGACTTCCATCATAACAGATATAATATATTTTCCGTATATATAAAACAAAACCATAATCAGTAGAAACATAAGAATAGTCTCACATAAATTTTTACCATAGACTTCATTCCAACATATTTGAATAGAATTCCAAAGAGATAAAGAAATACTGATCATAAATCGACCAGACCAATAGGGCTTTTGTCTAACATCATAGTTAGCTTCTCACAACATAAGAACTCCATCAGAAACTGAACAATCACACACATATCTCTAAGGATAAAAGAATATATAGAATACCCAGAAAAGATCATCATATTCATTTCAACTGTAACTGTCACAAACTGAGACATCTTTACTACTCAAATATCGTTTCTTTGACTAATTCTGTCATCATGAACCTCGTATTATTCCACTCACCAACGAAAATCAATTTGGGAAAAATTTCAGCAAACACATACTTTAGACATCATATCTGAATAAGTCGATTAGCCAAGACTAACTTCTCATTTATCCGTGACATTGCATAATCTGTATAATCTTTAAAACATTCTGATATCCTTCCAAAATTATTTCCACTTTCCAAACAATTCTTATCTCTGTATGCATTACTAATTATTTCACCACTAAACTCTTTAGTTTCACATTTATGGACTTATTCCACATGGTTCTCGTGAATTTTCGTTATAAAGCAACACTGGTAAGGGGGTGAGGTCGTAAAGCCTCTAATTTGAATCTCATAAGTACACACATATGACTTAGCATTCATCACCAACATCATATCATCACAATTACATAATTCACTTCAAGCATTAACATACATAATCATGTTACACAAACTTTTTCAATTATCTTATTCAAACAAGTGTACATAACACACATTTCGTCAATTTGAGTAAATTTACATATCGTTTTCACTTAATCAAATATGTTGGGCAAATAAAACCTTATGCATGCCAAACAAACATGGATGGGCTTATCACCACATAAACTTTCATTTCATTCCACTTTTCACATTTCTCAACTGGTGGTTATCTCATTTCGTACATTAACACATACATATCGTGAACTTCTATTCACACCTTTCCAAATTTCAACACATCATAAGCACATTTCAATCATTTCAATATCATTATTAGCATTATCGAAAAATAGCTCGATTGGAAGTCATCTTTGTCTTAACAAAACAATTTCGTCAGAGTCGGGAGATTTCACACTATCACGAGTAGTACTATGGCATGTATAGCTAGACTCACATACGATATGTTAGTCCAAGAATCGACTAAACCATAGCTTTGATACCCACTAAATGTAACACCTCTTACCCGTTTCCGTTGTCGAAATAGGGTACAAGGCAGTACCAGACTTAATCACCTATAACCAATCATTTTCGAGTCACAAATTTCCATCCAAATTTAAAACTTTTCATATTCAATCATAGAGTCCCTAATATGGACCTACGAGGCCCAAAGCATGCTTTGGAAGTGGTTTGGGACTAAACCGAAAACTTTGGAAAATTTGACAACACGCAGAAAATTTTTCTTCAAAACAAGGTCACACTCAATATGCATCCTCAACAACTCTTATACATGCATAATTATATCTAATTATCATACCATACCATTGAGCCAAACTTAGCCATTCAACATTAAGACTACTAGCACATTCAACCATTAGGTATTGAGGCCATAACCCACAACTCATCATGTATCATGCAAACATAGCTTACATCACAAGACATCGGCATATAAATAATATATATAGGCTTACAATCAATTAGCCAATATAAGCCAATTAGCATGGCTACATACTACATTAACCTTTAACCATTACAAGCCAATACATTTGACCAAAACATAATAACACATACACAAAATGACTAAGTCCCTATACATGCCATAGACTTAAATTACTTGAAGGCATTGATACCAGTCAAAAGCTTGATAGTGTGATAGAATCTCCGATGATCTCCAACCCGAGCTAGCTTCTGTGACACTATAGGAAAAAGGAAAGGAATGGGGTAAGCTATATAGCTCAGTAAGTTAGCATGTAAATAATAAGAAATTAATTAATATGTTTTTACTAATCCTCACAATATGTTCTCAAGCTAATACAATCATAATTGCACAAAATTTCACTATTTACTTATGTTCATCTCAAGCTATCTACTCGAGTCACAGTCACTAAATTATTTATATCTTCAGTTATGGAACTCCAAATTAATATCTGTAACTTTTCCCTAAAACTAGACTTACATATATTCTTACCATAAAATTTTCAAAATTTTTGGTTTATCCAATAAGTAAAGTTTATTCATTAAATTCTCCCTTTTTTGTTGTCTGATAGTTCTAACCTCTCTACACTAAAAATTAATTATCTCATCGTACAGAATTTGGATAATGTTTCTGTTTGCTTCTCTTGAAATTGGACTCATTAAGAAATTTAAGCATATAAATTTTAAACCATAATTATTTTTATACAATTTTGAATGATTTTCCAAAGTCGAAACAAGGGATTCCAACATCATTCTAACCATGTCTCAGAAATATTCAAATATCACAGAATATGAAATTCTTTTGTTTACGTCGCTACTTTTATGTGAAAATAGACTCACTAAGATTTAATTTCATATCTTATTCAACCTATAATTCAATTTCCACCATTTTTGGTTATTTTTCAAAGTCACACAACTGCTGCTGTCCAAAACTATTTCGTTGTTAAATTTACTCTTTCATAATTTTACTTACTCCATTTCATCTTACCGAAGGTTCGATCAAATATCGAGCACATTGTTCATAATCTTTCACACTTATACTTGCACTTATTCATCACATAGTCATATTCAATTACACTTAGTCGTTACATGATCATATGTATTTTCAGTTAGTCAATTTTCTGTTGAACTCATCAGAATAATAACAGATACACGGTGGCCTGCACATAGTACCACCCTTGTAGCCGAAACTATCTAGTGCACATAGTAGCCTGTAATTAGTTCTACACATGTGACCAAAACCATCACTTACACATAGTGGCCTGCACTTAGTACCACACATGTGATCGAAGCTATCGGGTACGCATAGTAGCCTGCACTTAGTACTACACATGCGACCTATCCGTCTGGTACACATAGTAGCCTGCACTTAGTACTGCACACGTGACCTAAAACCATCTCGTATCTCTCTTGTACACATAGTGTCCTACACTTAGTACCACACATGTGACCTAGCTACCTCATTCGTATCTTTTCTATTCCGAAGATTCAACCGGGAATTCTCACTTTTCAACATTTTACCAATTCATCCATAATCAATCACAATTCATAATTTACATCAAATAATTACTCCATATTCAACCATATCTCATAAAATATAGCAAAATATTAAAACATAAATAAAAAAGCGATGTATTATTTACATACAAACTTACATCGGTAGCACAATCAGTGAAAATGACTTATTCGTGACACTCTTTGTTTTTTCCCCCGTTCTAAGTCCAAATATTGTCTTCCTTGATCTATAACAACACATTTAATTTATTTATCCATCCTGCTACTCAAATTAGCCTAAATTCACAATTTGGAAAATTTTACATTTTTGCCCCTAAACTTTATCATATTTACACTTTTGCCCCTAGGCTCGTAAAATGTTTTTTTTTTAATTTCCTTATATTATAAGCCTAGCCAAACCATTTTCATAACTACAACAACCCACCATTTCCACTAATTCACACTTTATGACAAATTTCATAACTTTTACAAATTAGTCCTTCTAGGCATTTTTACCGAAAACCACTTAGTAAAAGTCATTTCTCTAACCATAAACATGCATTTTCTACCATTAATCACAAAATTACACACATATTCATCATGGGTCAAAACCCTAGACTTTAACCATATCTCAAATTAGTGGTAGAAATAGATAGATCTTGTTACTAGGATTTCAAAAATGTAAAAATCATTAAAAATAGGGCTAAATGGACTTACAATCGAGCTTGGAAGCTTGAAAAACCCTAGCCATGTTTTCTTCATGGTAATTTCAGCCATAGCTTGATGATGGACAAAAATTGGCTTTTAATTTTGTTTTTAATTCATTTTAATTACTAAATGACCAAAATGCCCCTAACTTAAAAATATTCTATTTCACCTATTTCATGTCCATTTTTGTCCAACAAATTTACCAATGGTCTAATTACCATTTAAGGACCTCCAACTTAAAATTTCATAGTAATTTGACACCTCTAGCTTCTAGAATTCAAGTTTTACACGTTTTACAATTCGATCAAATATCGAGCATATTGTTCATAAATTTTCACACTTAGACCTGCACTTATTCATCACATTGTCATATTCAATTACACTTAGTCGTTACATGATCACATGTATTGTCACTTAGTCAATTTCCTGTTGAACTCATCGGAATAATAACAGATACACGGTGGCCTGCACATAGTACCACCCTTGTAGCCGAAGCTATCTGGTGTACATAGTAGCCTGCAATTAGTACTACACATGTGACCAAAACCATCACTTACACATGGTGGCCTGCGCTTAGTACCACACATGTGATCGAAGCTATCGGGTACGCATAGTAGCCTGCACTTAGTACTACACATGCAACCTATCCGTCTGGTACATGTAGCAGCCTGCACTTAGTACTACACACTTTGTAACAGTCCGGTTTATACCCTAGTCAGAACAGTGGTTTCGGGACCACAAATCTGAGTTCGTATAATATTTTAATATTATATTTTCTGCCTTTGATATGTGGTTAAGCATGTGCTAAATTTTCGTAAGTTAATTTGTCCGTCTGTGTGTTTAATTTGATAAAAGGATTGAATTGCATTAAATGTGAAAGTTGCTTGCTATTTGTTAAAGTACCCATGTGTTGTGACTTTGTAAAGGTGAAGGCCTTATGAGGCAATAAGACCACTATTTAGTTGGTGGATGAACAAAGGACAATTATGCCCTTAATGCATATTTGTTTCAAATATTAATTGAAAGGTTAATAAGGTAAATAGATTAATAATATGTTTATAAAAAAAAACAAAACATGAAAAATGGCCATTTTCTTATCATCTTTGACCGAAATTTAGAAAGAAAAGAAGGAAGAAAACCTAAGCTAAGTTTCGGCTATTATCAAGCTAAATTAAGGTATGTAATGGCTTCAATTTATGATAATTTCTATGTTTTTGCAATCGTTGCTTTGTCTACTATCAAGCCCATGTCTCAATTTTTTGTATTGTTGATGTTTGTGTAAAATGCCATGGATGATATGTTGAGCTTTGAGATGAGTTTAGTTGTTAAATGAAAGATTTGAGCTAGATGAACATACTTTGTTCTTGAATTTTTGATGAATTTAGCTAAATAGGGCTAAATTCAGAAAATAATATTTTTGAGGACTAAATTGCAAATTTGATGGAAAATATGGGCTTGTATGATATATATGTGCATTTGGCTAAGCTTGGATGTGTGATGATATTGTGAATTTGATGTTTTGAGAAAAATGGACTAAATTGATAAATTGTGCAAATGTGAGGGTTAATTTGTAAGTAGCCCTAAATGTGTGTCTTTGGATTGAATTGAATGAGTTAGTGAATAAAAGGGTTAATTCTGAATATGTATAGATAAAGAACTGAGGAAAATGGACTTAGATCGTGGGAAAGCGAAAGTAACTAAGTAGTCGTTTCCATTCCAATAGATCGAATCTGAGGTAAGTCATTTTGCAAATAAACGTGCTTGTATGGAATTGTAAATGCTCGTATGACTAATAATGATAATGAATGCTTATGAGAGGTTGTGCATATGAATTACGAGAGAAGGTCGATATAGCGACAATGTCCGAGAAGTCCCGTACGAACCTAGGAATAGATAGGATTAGCTATGTCATGACATAGGAATATGTTCTGTTTTATCATGTAAGATCACGTCTGGGACGTCGGCGTTGATTTGAGACTCGTGTAAGACCACGTCTGGGACGTTGGCATCGATATGAGCTTTACGTGTAAGACCATGTCTGGGACATTGGCATCGTATTGATTCGTGTAAGACCCTGTCCAGGACAGTGGCATTGATATCTGAGTGCATGTAAGACCTTGCCTGGAACGTTGGCGTTGTACGACTATTCCGAGCATTCTGAGTATCCTATTAGATTTTCTTACGGTTCAACGAGCAAGTCTGTGATACGAATTGCAAATCTGAGCTTTGATAAATTAAGTGATTGAATATCCATTTCAGGTACTTTGCTTATATACTAATTGTGTATATAAAGTAAGTATCTATGTGATCATATTATGATGTTATGTATATGGAATTGATAATGCGATATGTAAATTCTTGACTAGATGAACTATATGCTTATATGGTATGTGATTTGGAAATATGGTAAGTTATGGCTAAGCATATGAGCTCAAGAAAGAATGAGGTGATTTTTGTCATGAGAACCATATTGATCATCTTATTAATTCGGTTATGTGCAACTCATGCTAAGTTTGTTTGTATATTGACTTACTAAGCTTTTGGAAAGCTTACTCTGTGTGTGTTTTCTCTGTTTTATAGGTCGTCAAAGCTACTGAAGGCTCGGGACTTTTGAGGATTGTCATCACACTTATCATCTTGTGTTTGGTACATTTTGGATTTGTAAATAGCTAGATATGGCATGTATAGGCTAGTATTATGGTATAAGATGTTATATGAACTTAGCCATGGGATTTGGCTAAAGATGAGTTGAGATTATGTATTATGATCATGATATGTGAAGCATGTTTTGGCGTGGTTAATTGATTCATGAAATGGTCAAGCTTTTGAATTAAGCAAATTAATGTATTATGCTTTTGTTGTATATATTTGGGTGTTGGAAGTTGGCATTGTTGAAATGGTTTTTGAATGTATAGCATGGATGGTTAATTGGTATGTTTTTGCTTAACAAATGGGTATGAAATGAGTTAGTTGACATTGCTTGTAGGTATGACCCAAATGGGTGGATTTTTGGCTTTGAAAATGGCCTATAATGTCACACGGTTGTGGCACACGGGCGTGCCTAGTGACCGTGGGGTAAAGCCTATTAGCATATGAGAACACGGTTGTGGCACACGGGCGTGCCTAGTGACCGTGGGGGCTAAGTCAGTATAGTCCACGGCCAGGGTACACAGGCGTGCTTGGTGGCCGTGGAAGTATAGTCAGGATAGACCACGGGGAGGACACACGGGTGTGTCTAATAGCCGTGGGAGGCACACAGCCTGTCCACACGGGCGTGTAAGCCCTGAAACTTAGAAAAGCTTTAATTTTCCATGAAATTTTGTATGTGTTTCGATTTAGTCCCGACTCGATTTATAAGCATATTTGAGGTCTCGTTAACTGTATTAAGGGACATTATGTTCGAGAATGATGAATGAATGTATGAATTTCTGTAAATGCTTTCCGATCTGTTCGGTAACGCTCTTAACCCTAATCCGGCGATGGACTCGAGATAGGGGTGTTACACACGTGACCTAAAACCATCTCGAGGCTCTCTTGTACACATAGTGGCCTACACATTGTACCACACATTTGACCTAGCCACCTCATTCGTATCTTTTCTATTCCGAAGGTTCAACCGAGAATTCGCACTTTTCAACATTTTACCAATTCATCCATAATCAATCACAATTCATAATTTACATCAAATAATTACTCCATATTGAACCATATCTCATATAATATAACAAAATATCAAAACATAAATAAAAAACGATGTATTATTTACATACATACTTACCTCGGTAGCACAATCGGTGAAAATGACTTATTCGTCACACTCTTTATTTTTCCCCCGTTCTAAGTCTGAATCTTGTCTTCCTTGATCTATAACAACACATTTAATTTATTTATTCATCCTGCTACTCAAATTAGCCTAAATTTACATTTTGGAAAATTTTACATTTTTGCCTCTAAACTTTATCATATTTACACTTTTGCCCCTAGGCTCGTAAAATGATTTTTTTTCAATTTCCTTGTATTTTAAGACTAGCTAAACCATTTTCATAACTACAAAAGCCCACAATTTCCACTAATTCACACTTTTATGACAAATTTCATAACTTTTACAAATTAGTCCTTTTAGGCATTTTTACCGAAAATCACTTAGTAAAAGTCATTTATCTATCCATAAACATGCATTTTCTACCATAACACAAAAATACACACATATTCATCATAGGTCAAAACCCTAGACTTTAACCATATCTCAAATTAGCGGTAGAAATAGATAGATCTTGTTACGAGGATTTCAAAAACGTAAAAATCATTAAAAACGGGGCTAAAACGGACTTACAATTGAGCTTGGAAGCTTGAAAAGCCCTAGCCATGGTTTCTTCATGGTAATTTTGGCCATATCTTGAAGATGGACAAAAATTGGCTTTTAATTTTGTTTTTAATTCACTTTAATTACTAAATGACCAAAATGCCCCTAACTTAAAAATATTCTATTTCACTTATTTCATGTCCATTTTTGTCCAAAAAATTACCAATGGTATAATTACCATTTAAGGACCTCCAATTTAAAATTTCATAGCAATTTGACACCTCTAGCTTCTAGAACTCAAGTTTTTCACTGTTTACAATTTAGTCCTTTTGACTAAATTGAGTGCCCAAACGTTGAAATTTTCAAATGAAATTTTCAAGAAATCGTTCCGTGAAATTTTAGACCATAAAAATATAAGAAAAATAAATTTTCTTACGTTAGATTTTTCGTCTCGAAACCACTATTCCGACTAGCCCAAAATCGAGCTGTTACACTGATCATAAAAGCCTCAAGTTCCTCCTGACTCGGAAGGAGTTGAATCTTAGGCCGCGTAGATGGATTGAGCTGGTTAAGGACTATGACTATACTACTGAGTACCATCCTGGCAAGGCCAATGTGGTGGTCGATGCGTTGAGTCGTAGGGTGATGACTGATCTGAGAGTGATGTTCGCTCGACTTAGTTTGTTTGACGGCAAAAGTTTGTTGGCCGAGCTACGGGTTAAGCTGACTTGGATAGAACAGATTCAGGTTAGGCAGTTAGAGCATGAATCATTAGGTCTTTAGTTTCGTTAGGTTGAGAGTGGCAGCACTACGGACTTTGGGCTGAATAATGATGGGGTACTCTGTTTCCGGGGTTGGATTTGTGTACCGAATGATACTAATCTGAGGCAGCCTATTCTGAGAGAGGTGCATAGTAGCACTTATGCTATGCATCTTGGTGGGAATAATATGTACCGAGATCTTCAGGAACTGTATTGGTGGCTGGGATTGAAACGAAAGGTTACTGATTTTGTGGCACGATGTCTGACATACTAGCAGGTTAAGGCTAAGCATCAGTTACCTTCGGGTTTGCTACAGCCGGTTAAGATTCCGCTATGGAAGTGGGAGCGAGTAATGATGGACTTCAATAGTGGATTGCCTCTAACACCCACTAAGAAGGATTCTGTTTGGGTCATCATGGATCGATTGTCCAAGTCTGCGCACTTCATCCCGGTTAGGACTAACTATTCTCTTCAGAAATTGGCAAAGCTCTACAATTCTGAGATAGTGAAACTGCATGTGTAACACCCCTAACCCTTATCTGTCATCGGATTAGGGTTACGGGTATTACTAAAACAATCACAAGTCAATGCACCTTATACTACTGCTTCATACATTAATACGAATTGCTCTATAACGTCACAATTAATCATATTAATTCATTCAAAAATCAGAATATCAACGAACATATCACCCATATTGACGATAGCATCAAATAAACTAAATACCATCAATTAACATAACACTATACATTTGTGATTTTGTGTCCTATAGCCGAATAGGTATATTAGTCTTAATCATTTTATAATAATCAAATAACTTTACTTATTCTAGTCAATCATGCACACCATATCTAATTTCTCACAACAATACTTACCCATTTTAAAACCTCCGATGAATAATATGACATTCAATCCAAAACACTACTATGGCCAAATACTTATAAAGTTACATATTTCAACTTAATCCATAATATAATACATTCATTAGTCACCTATACAATTATGACCTAATTCTTTCATGACAAGTATTGCACATACATACAAGTTTAAGCAAAGGATATTCATTAACCATTAGGTATTATTTACATTATTCGAAACAAGCTTATGATCTCACTTATCACATACATAACAAATTTAAAATGCCTTCAAGCTAAGGTTTTAAGGTATTCGAACACAACAATAATAGACCAAAATCATGTATATATATAAAGATAAAAAATGCACAAGCATACACATTAACTCAAGCATAACAACTCAACCCAAGTATAGAAATAAAACCATCTTCGCACGGCATTTATATACATTTCTAAACAAAAGAATTCCATAATTATTCAAGCTTATACATGCCATATTTCCAAAGTCTTATACTAAGTAAAAGAAACAAAATACCAAAAGTGTTTGATAATGTGATAGACTTCGACTCAGATTCCCGATTTCGAGCTTCAACCTTCAGATCTAAAACAAATAATTAACACACATCCGGTAAGCTATAATAGCTTAGTAAGTTCTAAGTAAAGGAAAATAAGCATAACCAAATATTATACAAGTTTTATTCAACTCAACTTAATCATGAATTTAACTTATAACTTCCACTCACATATTTAATTACCAATTATTCAATCACCATGATATCCCAAATATCCACATTTAAATCCTCATATCTCAAAGTATTACCTAACTTACCAATTTAACAATCTAACATACATTACATACATACCTGGCACTCCCATGTACCTCCTTTAGAGATTTCATTATTTATAGAACATGCCAATCCATATACTTAAAGTAATTCCCGTAACGTATCGCTCACATAGAGCCGCTACATAACATTTCCGCACACACAGTGCCAATTTCCCATAACGTATCGCTCACATAGAGCCGTTACATATTTTTCGCACATACAGTGCCAATTTCCCGTAACGTATCGCTCACATAGAGCCGTTACATATTTTCCTCACATACAGTGCCAATTTCCCGTAACGTATCACTCACATAGAGCCGTTACATATTTTCCGCACACACAATTCCAATTACCCGTAACGTTTCGCTCACATAGAGCCGTTACATAACCTTTCTTCACACACAATGTCTTACAACCGATTTCATAATACTCATATGCTAAGGTTCATGTTCGGTACTCAAATTATACGCATATATCTATATTCAAATCAACTCTCCTTACTATATCTATCATTCCATTCAAACTCTTCCATATAATTATAAACATCACCTATTTAATGACTCATACTTAGCTATTAGCCCATCCATAGTTTATATGAACAATCCAAATATATATATTTATATATAATTCCATTCATGATTTGCACACAATCAACTTGTACATACATTGAGTTTCATACCATAATAGATTTGGCAATTTATATACCAATATTCCCAATTCAACAAATCGAAATATATAAATAACCAATTACATGTATACCCATGATAAACTTACATTCAACCAATACTTTTAAATATTTCACCTCTCATTCGGAAATTAAGAACTCTATAAGCAGGAAAATTCGGTTGAGAATATGTATTTCATTGTAGTAAATAATTTGCTTAAATTCAATTACTTATAAACTTACTTCTTGATTGATGAGCTAAGATTTTCCGGCTAATCGTCCAATTTAGCTTTTCCCCGATCCTTTTCCGTTTCTTTACGTCCTTGATCTATAATGGTTTCACAAAATAGCTCATATCAATAAGATTTCATTCTTTCTAGCTAAAAATGCAAAATTGGATAATTTTCCAATTTCTCAATCACTCGAAAATATAACACATTGCACTCTTATAGGCTATGGCCGAATGCTTCTCTTCTTATTCAATCCCCCATATAACATTAAATTCTATAATACTTAAAATTTCTAAATTATCGATATGCCCTACAATTTTAACCATTTTATAAATTAATCCCCAAAGCAAAGAACACTCATTAACATAATTTTTTTTGGCTTTATTACAAGAGGGTCGAATCCTCCTCTCCCATTCACGAGACTATACAAGCCAAATGTTTAACATTTTGGCCTTCACTCATAAAATTTCTTTCAAAAAAATTCAAGCTACCATACATCCATTTCATCCAAATTTTCTACTCAATCATGTTAATGCCTAACTCATGCTTAACCTACTTCCATCAAACCAAATAAATCCAACACATTTACTCATGGCCGAACCTAAAACATGATTTAAATCCCAAATCCTTGACATGAGTTTAATAGTACTCAAGATGACTAACTTAAAAGTGCTAAGATTCATAAAAAAAAAAATTAAGCTTAATTTCTTACCTCATGAACATGCAATGGCCGAATATAGCAAAGGTTTTAGCTTCCCCATTTTTTCTTTGTGTTCTACGGTGATGGAAGAAGGAAGATGATGATACTCTCTTTCATCTCTTAATTAAATTATTATTATTAAAGTAATATCACCCTTTTTATTATTAGTTTAACATAAAAGTCAAATAACAATAAAAAAATCAATTTCCCCCTCATAATTACCGTCCACTACTATATCTTTTGGGCAATTTGACATGCAAAACCATTCATTTAAGAAGTAATTCAATTAAACCCTTCCACTAAGTACTTACTACTTCTACCACCTAACAATTTAATCCTTTACTAAAATTAGTCTACCAAAAGCATAAATTATTGAATAATATTTTAACACATGCTTATCCACATAACATAAATATCAAATAATAAATAAAAATACTTTTCTGATTCGAATTCGTAGTCCTGAAACCACTGTTCTGACTAGGGTCGTAGTTAGGCTGTTACAGCATGGGGTTCTAGTATCGATTATTTCTGATTGAGATCCTCGCTTCACATCTCAGGTCTGGAAAATTTTACATGAGGCTCTGGGTTCGAGATTGGATTTCAATACTGCGTTCTATCCTCAAACTGATGGACAATCTGAGAGGGTGATTCAGATAGTGGAGAATATGTTGAGGAGTTGTGTTATCAATTTTCAAGGCCGTTGGGAGGATTATCTGTTGTTAGTCGACCTACAATAACAGTTTCCAATCGAGTATTCAGATGGCACCTTACGAGGCTCTGTATAATCGTAAGTATCGTACTCCTTTGTGTTGGACTAAGTTGGGCGAACGACCAGTTTTGGGTCCTGAGCTAGTTTCTGAGACTGAGGATAATGTATGACTGATTCGGGATCGTTTGAAGGCGGCTTCTGACAGACAGAAATCTTATGCGAATCTGAAGAGGCGTGAGATTGAATATTCGGTGGGGAACTTCGTGTTTCTTAAGGTCTCGCTGTAACATCCTGAAATTGGGCCTAGTAGGATTGAGCCCAATGGGCCTTAGGCGTAGTAGCGTTTAAAATTTTAGAGAACGGTATTAATGCAAGTTAGACTTATTAGGTAAGTGATTTTGGAAGGTTAGAGGGCTTCTAGGAAGTCCCGGGATCAAATTTAGGCTTTAGGGAAATTTTGGTTTTAGGCAGAAAAAACCCTGGAAGTTGGCAGGTAGGCCTTAAGAATAAAAAGTGGAGGAAAATGACACAAGTGGATTGTGTGGTGTAGTGGCAAAGTGACGCCACATAAGAGACAAGGTGGTGACGCCACAGGGAAGGAAGGAGGTCCAAGGTTCAAGTCTTAGCTTTTGCATTTTGGTTTCTTTTTACTTGGATCTTAGAATTTGTGCCATAGTTTATATTTAGTTGTGCATGGTTTAAGACACAAGAGGAGCTTGTGGCCAAGTGGTTAGCGGCATGGATTATGTTGCAAGGGAGCCTGGGTTCGAATCTCATGAGAAGCAAGGGAGTATTTATTTTACAGATTGGACGGCAAGAGTTTCAGTTGAATTTAAACTCTACTGGCGAAGGGATCCCACATCGGAAAGACACAAAGAATGAAGGTGAAGAGCTAGCTATATAAAGAGCATTCCAGGAGGAGAGTGAACACACCTTGGAGGGCGTTTGGGCACAGGAGTGGTCGGAGCGCGGATTAACACCAGAGTCCTATTAGGTGTGTAACTCTCTCTACTCTAGTTGTAGAGCGGCAAATGCCGAAGTGTCGGTCATGGTAATAGTAGCCACACGAGTGTGCGAGCGCACGTGTGGGGCTTCGACGCGATAGTTGAGGCCATCAGCAGTATTCTTGTGGGTTGGGCTGTTTGGGCCACGATGCGCCGAAGTGGGCCCAATGGGCCCGTGGGCCCAAATGAGTAAACTGTATGATTGTTTAGTATATGTTGAACTAGACTAGGTGGAACTTATATACGTGGCTAGATTTGTGCTAGGTGGGCCACACGAGCGTGTGGGCCCGGATGGGCCGAAATCGGGTTTTAGGCCCAATAGTTCGGTAAGGACCGGAAATGGTAGCTGAGTCACTCGGGGCGACATTAGGCCTTCAGAAAGGCCATTGCAAGTGCGAATTTACGAAAATACCCTTGGTGGGTAAA
Source organism: Gossypium australe (assembly GCA_005393395.2). Lineage (NCBI taxonomy): Eukaryota > Viridiplantae > Streptophyta > Magnoliopsida > Malvales > Malvaceae > Gossypium > Gossypium australe. The sequence goes on along the minus strand of CM016625.1, from coordinate 78,085,066 downwards.
TTACGAAAATACCCTTGGTAGGTAAAATTACTGTTATACCCTTAGAGGTTGGTTAGCTTGATTATGTTGTATATTATTATTCTGATTATGATGGTAATTCGTTTCATACGTTATCTGATATATGATCTGCATACATGTCATATTGTATACACGACTCATTATATTATGCTGCATGTGCATGGGGTCGGGATGTATATTGATTGAAGGACAGGGTGTACATACTTATGCACGTGGACTGATGTTAACCTTGAGCTACGTCGTCTCTTGATGTTGGCTATGTGCTTCATCAAGGTGAGATGTTGGCTATGTGCCACATCGTGGGCGGATGATAGCTGTGTGCATCACCGTGGATTGAGGATGACTTGGAGTCACCTTGTGGATATAGATATGTGGGGTCACTTAGGTGATCGGTGGCTATGCCACGACCTTGGGCAGCAGGTCTGCCAAGGAGGTGTGTAGCGGTTGGAGGGTCGATTTAGTAATCCCCTGGTGTGTGCGGCAGGTACGGGGGTGTGTAGCGGATGGACACTAGGTTGGGTTGGGGTTAACATTTTGCATCATTATGCATGGTATGTGGTTTGATGTGGATTTGGGGCCAAGCCCATTTACGGAATCATGTGGGTTAATTGCATTGCACTCATTCTTGATATGCCATGACATTGGACTAATATAGTACTGTGGGCTTAGGCCCAGTTATCGTGGTAAGGGGAATTACACACTGAGTCTCGATGACTCACCCCCTCTTTTTAAATGTTTCAAGTAATCATTAGATCGCGGATTTGGGAGCCGAGGCAGACTTGTGGTGGCCCTGCAATGTTTTATCGTAAACTCGTTTCTTATATTTAAACTTACTTTTAATTTTGGGATTTTGATATGTAATAAGGCCTTTGGTATTTTATTTGGTTTTAGCTTTCAATTTGGTTGCTGTTTATTACTAAATGTTCAATATGGGTTTTTCCTAAAATGATAATAAACCGTTCTTATTCAAAATTACTTAAACTCGATTTTCACAACAAATACAATTTTATTCAAATTAATAACAACTTTGTAAAATGGGCATTGAATGAATCGGCTTTTATAAACAAACCACAAAACGCGAAGTTTCAAAAAGAATACGAACTTTTTAACGAACACACAGTTTTTTAAACATTCCTTTCATGTGACATGCCAGATCCGGTCGTAACGTCTAGGCCGGGTTTGGGGTGTTACACTCGCCATGGAAGAAGATTCTAAGGTTCGATCGCAAGGGCAATTTGAGCCCTAGGTTTATTGGGCCTTACCGAATTCTGAAGTAAATGGGACCGGTCGCTTATTAGTTAGAGCTACCTCCAGAGTTGGACTGCATCCACGATATTTTTCACGTCTTGATGTTGAGGCGTTACTGCACTGATTCTACTCATATTGTCCCTGTTGAGAAGATTGAGGTTAGGCCAGATTTGACCTTCGAGGAGGAGCTGATTCAGATTCTAGATCGCAATGTAAAGGTTCTTCAGAGGAAGTCTATCCCATTAGTGAAGGTGCTGTGGTGGAACCATAGCACTGAGGAGGCCACATGTGAGCCTGAGGATGCGATGCGTTAGTAGTATCCTCATCTGTTCTGATTAGGTAAATTTTGAGGCCGAAATTTTCTTTTAGGGGGTAGAGTTGTAACGCCCCAAAATTCTTGTTTCGGCTTTTGTGAAAATTGACACAAATGTGTACCTGCTTCAGTGGTTAAGTGTTTTGGGTTTGTGTGAGAGGTCCCAAGTTCAAGCCTTACCTTTGGTAAATTTTGGGTATTTTTCTGACTTAAGCCTTATACTTGAGCTGTGGGCTTATATTAAATTATTTATTAAACCATATCAGAATGGGCCTGCTGCTCTGGTGGTTAAGTTGAGTGTCAGATTGCTGAAGGTCTTGTGTTTGAATCCCTGCGTGAGCGTGGAAGTCTATTTTTGCTTGTTTGACTGAGAGAGTTTTAGTCAAACAGGAATTCTGAGTAGTGGGTTAGTGGAGATAATTAAGGGATTTAGGGGGAGTTATCAGATTTTATTTTGTTTTTATTTTTTTAATCTTTTTCGAAATTTCGACTTCCCTTCCCCAAAATTCTGACGTTTTTCCAAAATCCCCTTTTCTTCACTACTGTTTCCTTCCTCTACTCTTTCGATTTCTATTTTGCCTCTTTTTTGTTCAACAATTGAATTCGCACGTTTGGTAAGTGCTCGCTTTGTCTCTATCTTGTCGTTCCATAGTTGGTTTTCTGAAAGAGGGCTCTTTTTTTGGTTCTTTCTGATTAGGTGAAGATCAAGCAGCAGTTAGAGCTCCTGCAGAGATTTAAATGTTTGGGGATTTCAGTTCATTGTCGGTAAGGGACCGAGTTCACTATTGGATGTTCTAAGGTTTCGTTATGAAATATTCCCGGTTTAGTTTTCATTTGTGTTGCTAAATCTGGGCTTGGATAATGTCGATTATAGGTTCCGGAGATCTCGGGATTGCAATATCAATGAAAACAAACCAGGTGTATACCCGAAAATGCAGAAAACGGGATTCAAAAAAAGTTGAAATTGCAAAATGTCGATGCCACACAGGCTTGTGGTCGCCCGTGTGGTAGGCCGTGTGTGACAACACAGTAGTGTAATCAATGAAGGCCAGGCCATGCGCAAGACACAGCCGTGTGATGGCCGCAGTGTGGTCGTGTGGACCGCACGGGCTAAACTGAACTGGGCATGTGGGCCCATATAGACACGCCACACGGGAGTGTAATATCTGGGCCAGGTCGTGTGATCCACACAGCCAAGGCCAATTTGAGCATGTGGGCCCACACGAGCAAGCCACATGGACGTCTAGGCCCATTTAGCTAAAATGTTTCCTAGGGTTGCACGGGTCACCCAAGTCGATTGTGAACCTACTGTAAGATCAATAAGCGCCACTTAGACCCTAAATTCTGTGACCTGAATATATATAATGTATGTATCGAGCATGTTTATTGGTCTGTATGTATGACCGGTAACTGTATTTTAGCATGTAAGCATGTATCTCGATATGTCTGCACTGAGCATGTTTAGTTGCATCTGAATTGGGGTGGGATGATTGATTATTGGAGGAAATGTACTGAAAAGCTTTCATGCCAATTATCTAGAGCTGCAATATTTCTTATATGTGCCACATTCGGTACGACTTGGTGTGTAGGGCTGGGTGGGTGTTTTAAACCCCACATGGTGTGTAGGGATGGTCGGAGATGGTGTGTAGAGGCTAGTGGGTAAGATACTAATTTCTGTTACTGTATGCATACCGATGGGCTAAGGCCCTAATTTATATCTGGAACTGAATCTGTAACAGGCTTAGGCCCAGACTGCATTAGACTGATAGACTGTAGTTTGACTGTATGCTTGTCTTCTGTGGGCATTACACACTGAGTTTACGTAAACTCACCCCTTTCTATTTTATAGGTAATCCCCAGACTTAGACGGATCGGTGGGGCAGAGGACACAACGGTGACCACACAACTGTTGAACTGATTTAATTCCGTTTAAGGTTTTAATTCCTATTATTTTTGGAGTATTTTTTATGTAATTTGGACTTTTGGACTGTTTGTCTTTGTTTTGGATTTTAACTGTTTTCATGAACTTTTGAACTGCAACAAAAACTCAGTTTACTAAACACAACGTTTTTCCTAAACGTGAGCTGTTTTCTTAAAAAAATCACAGTTTTAAAAGCTTCCACTAGAGAATATGTTTTTAAACGAATCAAATTAACGAGTAAACAATTTTGAAATTGACGAGAGATAAATAGAAGCTAACAAACGGAAACAGTTTTAACTTGATAATTTGATTTCAAATTCCATTCCATGTGACATCGCCAGATTCGGCCATAATGTCTAGGCGGGGTTTGGGGTGTTACAATACCATACTCAATTCTTATCACTTGATATATAATAGTTTTTCACAATTTGATCCACATATCATTTAAACAGTAATATTATCTCATTTTCATGTTTCAAATCACTATCCCATTTTCAATTCACATACAATATCATCGAATATCAATCATAGTACTGTTTTATTTAATTACCCCTATTAACACAACTCAAACTCGGATGGATACGCGGATCTAACTAACACACCAGTTTGGCACCCAGTGCCTCATCGGATAAGTCTGAAGTAATAACTGCACCCAGCGCTATATAAATTTGACACCCAGTGTCTCATTGAATCGAAGTCGAAGAAATCCCTAAACTCTTCCTATCCAATGGCATGCCATCTATATCCGACTCAGCCCGATACAGTTAATAGGGTTTAATTTCACATTTCAGATATAACCAATATCCAATACTAATTTTTCATATAATCACATATATACACATGAATTAAATTAAATCTATAATAATCCATACATTCAATATGTATCTACCAATTCAATCCATTTCAATCAATTATCAAAATGTCAATTACTCACCACAACACTTACCATATGCATTAAATTGAACTATAACAATTAACAACTAAGTTCGGATTATAGAAATACAAACCGTGAATTTCAAGCAATTCCACATCGATTTTATCTTTTCCCTTTTTAGTCGAAGATTCTGGTACGACGTTAGCTATGGAATTAAAACAATTAAAATTCATCAATACAATAAAATTTGAATTTCATATTGAACATTGAATATTTAAATTTTTACTCAATATTTGCCTAAATTCCAATTTAGTCCCTAAACTGAGACTAATTTTTATTCTTCACATTTAATTCTATATTTTCATACAAATTCCACTTTAAACTAAATTTAACTCCCTATTTTCACTTAAACTCCTAAATTTCAAATTTTTCACAATTTAGTCCCTATTACTCAAAATTTACAATTTATTCTACAATTTAATCCTTTTTCATTTCTAACTTAAAAATCTATCAATTTAATCCCTAATACTAAAATAATTCAACATTAGCAACACTTAAAAACTTAATAATTGCTAAAATTTCGACATGGGTCGGGTAACCGTAGGTACCGGGAGTCCAAAAACATAAAAATTACAAGAAAATGAACTAAATTGACTAACCAATTAAACTTTGAAAATTTGGAGCCCTAGCCTTGCGTGACTTCTTTTCTTCTTTCTCTTTTTCTTTCTTAATTTGTATGTTTTTATCTTTCTTTATTTCTTTTTTTTTATACTAACTTTTGTTTTATTATACTTTAATTTATTATATTATATAATATATATACATTTACTTAATTATTAAGATAACATATTTTATTATAATAAATTAAATTACATATAATTTATATATATAATTCACTAACCGTCCCACTTAAAGAAACAATGGTAAAATCGCTTCTTTAGTACCTTTAATTATTCTTTAATCTATAATTCAACTTTCACCCTATACACGATTTAGTCCTTATACCTAATTACTTTTAATTCAAGTAAATTCACTTAACCGAAACCTAATTATCTACACAACTAACTTCGTAAATTGATTTACGGGAACGGAGTCTCGGGAATGCACTTTCCAACACACTTGACTATCGGGTCGTTATAATTTCCTCCTAATTAAATTTTGTCCCCGAAATTTACCTGAAAAGAGATGGGGGTATTGAGGTCTCATCGTCTCTTTTGGTTCCCAAGTCGCTTCCTCGACACTATAACTACGCCATAGTACTTTCACTAACAGAACTCGCTTATTACGCAACTCTTTCACCTCACGCGCCAAAATCTCAACTAGTTCTTCTTCGTACGACAAATCAGGTTGAATCTCAATATCTTCTTTCGAAATAACGTGAGATGGATCCGATCGATATCTTCTAAGCATTGAAACGTGAAAAACGTCGTGCATTTTAGGTAGTTCCGTAGGCAAAGCTAAATGATACGCAACTGGTCCCACTCTTTTCATTATCTCATACGGTCCAATAAAATGAGAACTCAGCTTCCCTTTTTGACCAAATCTCAAAATGTTCTTCCAAGGTGAAACTTTAAAAAATACTTTATCGCCAAAAAAATCTTCAATATCTCGACATTTCAAATCTGCATACGATTTCTGTCTATCAAAAGTTGTTTTCAATCTATCTCAAATTTTCTTAACAATGTCTTCTGTTTCTTGAATTAATTCCAGCCTGATCATTTTTCTTTCACTCAATTCCATCCAACAAACAGGTGTTCAACACCTACGACCGTATAAGGCTACATGCGGAGCCATTTGAATACTCGATTGAAAACTATTGTTGTATACAAATTCGGCCAAAGGTAAGTAATGCTCCCATCCTGATTCAAAATCAATAATACAAGTGCGAAGCATGTCCTCCAAAATCTGAATAACACGCTCAGATTGTCCATCAATCTGTGGGTGAAAAGCTATACTAAAATTAAGTCGCGTACCAAGAGATTCGTGCAACTGTTTCTGAAATCTCGAAATGAAACGCGGATCTCGATCAAAGATTATCGACATAGGGATACCATGCAATCTCACGACTTTTTTAATATAAACTTCAGCAAGCTTTTGAAGTGACCAATTAGTCCTAACCACTATGACATGAGCCGATTTCGTAAGTCGATCAACAATCACCCATACAACATTTTTCTTACTTGCCGATAAAGGTAACCCCGTTACAAAATCTATCGTGATATGATCCCATTTCCGTTCAGGAATAGAAATAAGCTGAAGTAATCCGGTGGGAACTTGATGTTCTGCCTTAACTCATTGACAAGTTAAGCATTTAGCCAAATACTCGACCATGTCTCTGTTCATTCCTGGCCACCAATAAGATTCTCGCAGATCGTGATACATTTTTGTTCCTCCAAGATGCAAAGCAAAAGGGCTATCATGAGCTTCGCTAAGTATCAACTCTTTTAATTCAGAAACACTCGGAATGCAGATTTGGTTATGAAACATCAAGAAACAATAATCATCAATGCTGAAATTTTCTAATATATCCTTCTGGACCATTTCTCTTTTCTTCGTCAACTTGTCATCATCTAACTGCGTTGATTTGATCCAATCAAACATCACCGGTTTGATCTTTCATTCAGCCAATAGGCTTCTATCGTTATTGATACTGAGCTGAGCAAACATTTCTCGCAATTCAATCGTTGTTTTTCTACTCAATGCATCAGCTACAACGTTAGCTTTACTAGGGTTGTAACAACCCGTTTTTAGTCAAATCGGAACAGTGGTTTCTATAACATCCTAAAATTTAGAATTTTATGTGTTGTTTTATTTCTTGCGTTAAGCTAGTTAAAAATTTTAATTGTGTATATTTAGGGGTTCTGAGAAGGCTCGAGGTTTATTTAGGCCCTAGTAAAAATTTTGTTTTTAAGCCTATTAAGGAGAGATGGTAAGTGGCATTAAGGCTTATGAAAATAGGTGAGTAATTTGCTAGCATAAAGGAGCTTATGGTAAAAGGGATATGGCGCCACATGAAGAACTTTGAGGGAAGAGGTTCAAATCCCATCTTGTGCAAAATTTTGACTATTTTTTTTTTTTTTGTGTTCTTCCCTTAGTGTCAGCCAAGATGGTATATAAGGCAAGGTGGAATTTTTAATTTTGGGAAGGTGGCTAAGGAAATAAGGCAAGGATGAAGGTAAGGAAAGGAATCAAAAGAAAAGGAAAGAATAGGGAACATGTTGGCTAAAAGAGAGGAAAGTGTTTTGGAAAGTTTTGGTTGGCCAATTTTTGACCTTTATGCCAAGGTATGCACGGTTTTGGTATAGGGAGAGGGTAGCCGAATTTGCTAGGAACATTTTGGCAATTTTGATGCTTGAGAGGTTGTCTTCTCTTTAGCTTTTTAGTGCAATTTTCTTTCTCCAATTCTTCCTTTTAGCCGTAACTCCCAAAGCCAAAAAGAGAGTATATTTTCTTTGTTTTGGCCAAAAACTCTCATTTGCATTTTGGTCATTTTTCTTTTGTTGTGCCAAAATCTTAATCCATCTTTTATCAATCTTCTTTGGTTGCCGAAATACTCACATTTTTCTTTGGTTCAAATCTCTTTTGGTGTTGGCCGAAACACTCCAAACACCTTTGTTCATCCTCTCCTTTCTTTTAATCATCTCTTCAATCCTTCTTCCACTTCTTAAAAATCAAAAATTTCATTGTGATCGAATTCTTTTTATTCATTCTCTCCATAGCCGAATCTAATAACAACTTGTCTCCTCACTATCTCTTTTTTCTTCATGTTGGACACTATATTCTTGACGAATCGGTGAGTAATAATTTTCTTTTCAATTTCTTCTCTTAATGTCGAATTTATGCCCTTGTCATGGGATGATTCTATTAACCGAAATCATCATTTTTTTCTACTCTCTCAAAACGTGATCATTTTCCCTTTTTGTAGTATTCTAGTGGGAGGCCAAACATCATTTTAGCCTTAAGTTGAACGGTGAAAATCAGATCCAATATCAATAAGGTAAGGAGTTCTTTATGGATTATTGATATTATTCAGTATTCGATTAGTTGCTAACAGAGTAATAATTTGGAATAATCGACTATATGTTTTAGGGACTAAATCGCTCGATCTATCGACTTGTGATCATACGATTCTAGTGGTAAGCCGACCTTTTTCCTTAGTCAACCATTTCATATCAACGTAATATTATTTTGACTAAGATTTTATTTAATGGAGGCAAGCGATATCGAATCGAAAGGGAAAGCGTTTGGAGATCACAAAAGGAGCAGATTAGCGATCCCTACTCCTAAATTCAAACAAAGGGCAGTATCGGCGGTTCGGGATTTTCCACCGGGTTGTGGACCATCATCCGGGGAAAATCGACAAATCGTGGTCGTTCACGATTTCAAGGGTAAACACTTTAGATCGTTTATTTTAGAGTTTGATTAATAAATCACGTATGTCGATTAAGCCAAGTGTTATGATATTTTAGGTGTCGACGATCAAGAAGGCCTAGTACTTACCGTAATCAGGTGTGTAATCTCACACCGTTATCCGTGGATATTAAGATTGATATCATATTGGAAATAAATAGCTATGATTAAAATCGTAATATGGAGCAAATCGGGAAAATTGGCCTAAATTGCATTATTTTGATAAATTTGTCAAAATCGCTATTAACACTGTGAGAATTACGAAAATGCCCCTAATGGGCCGAATTATGAAAATGCCTCTATGTGCCAAATGACGAAAATGCCTTAATGGGCCGATATGATAGATTGCCTTAATAGGCCGATTTGCAAAGTGTTAATGGGCCGAATTTTTGTAATGAATCTCTGAATTAATAATTGTTGTTTATATTTGTAATATCGTAATTTTCTATGTATGATGCATATACATAATTTTGCATGGGATGGGAAAATGTTGAATAGAAGTGATTCCAGTGGCACTACCACAAAAATGTTTGTTTATATGATTCGATATAATTCTGGTGGCTTGGCCACAATCAAAATATGTTATAAATGGCAAAAATGTCTGCGATTGGTGTGTTTGGCGGGGTGGGTTGACTTGATCCCCACAGGTGTGATGGGATGGTACGGGTGGTGTGTAGCAGATGGATTATTAGGTTGGGTTGGGTTGCATTACATTCATTTGATTTATTTGATACATTATTATGTAAAAGGGGTTTAGGCCCTAAATATTACTAAACAGGTTCAAGCCGAGTGAACGACGGTAAGGGGATTATACACTGAGTTCTAGTAACTCACCCCGTTTCCTTAACCCTTGCAGGTAATGCTCAGTGACGTGGACTTGGGCCATGGATGACTCGGTGGAGGCCATACTTCAGAAATGGTTTTATTTGGACTTTAAACTTCTTTCTCATTTACTTTATTACTTTACTATTGTGGGTTAAATGTTGTAATAAGGCCTCTAGTTTATTTTATTTTGCTTTATGTTTGACGTATATATATTTTGCTCAAATTACTTCAAATGAGATTTTTCTAAAAACTTAAACAAAGATTTTCTAAAAACGGTTACATAAATGGATTTTTATTATAAACTTATATAAATATTGTTAACCCGAAAAGTTTCTCTCAAATTTTCATCAATATTTTTCAAAAGTCACGATTTTGTAAATCATTACTTCTAATTTATCGATTTATCAATCAACCTTCGAAGTTAGTATTATATTGTCAAACATTTTAAATCAAATCTTGTTTTCTTGATTTTTAACAAAACTATTTACGTACGAATGAAATGGACTTAAACGTATTTTTCTCATGTGACATGTCAGATCTAGCCTTAACGCATGGGCCGGGTTTGGGGTGTTACAGTTTTAGAACCACAAATCTCATGTCAGAAAATTATTTTAATATTATTTTTGGTATTTACAGCATGTTATTTGATATGTGTGAAAATTTTGTGAGTTAATTTTATCGATTGGTTGGTTAATTAGGTAAAAAGGACTAAATCGCGTAAAGTGTAAAACTTGAGTTCTATTAGCTAAAGGTTTCTAATAGCTATGGAACTTTAAAGTAAAGGTCCTTAAGTGGTAATTAGACCTTTAGTATGTTAGTGGACATTTATGAGATTGGTATTGTTGAAATTTGATTAAAACTAAAAGGTTAATTTAGTAAATTGATAATTAATCAAAGGTTTAGTAAAGAAAAAGAAATTTTTCTCATTTCATCTTTCCACAACCGAAATAGCCATTTTTGAATAAGGAAGCTTCGGTTTTTCATTTTGCTACATGCATGGTACTTTTTAAATTTCGTTTTTGATGATTTCTATGTTTTTGTAATCGTTGCAGCTCAATCTAGCTAGCCCGTACCTTTAATTTCGAAACTGTTAAAGATTTTGAGAGTTTCCATTGTTGAATCTATGTGTTCTTTGATGTTTAATGTTGAAATATGAAAGTTTGATGATATTTTTACATGTTTTGTTAAGTGATTTTTTTATGGAAATGCAAATTAGAGGCTAAATTGAGAAATATTAAAAATGTGTGGTTAAATATGTGAAAAAAATGAAAAATGTGGGTTGATAGGTGTATTAGGGAAATTCGGCTAGCATTTGATTGGATGGAATTGCATCAATTTGTGATATTGTGTAATAAGGACTAAATTGTGAAAATGTGAAAGTTTAGGTGCAAATGTGTAAATAGCCCTAATGTATGTTTTTGGATTGAATTGAATAAACAGAAGAATAAATAAGTTGATTTTGATTATTTATAGATCAAGAAAAGAGGAATTCGGACTTAGACCGGGGAAATAGCAAAGTAATTGAATAGTCGATTCGTTTCATCATATCCGTACACGAGGTAAGTCCGTATAATTGAACTTGAATGTGTATTTATTCAATTGATGGATGGTATTAAGATTCTATTTATTTTATAGCTAAATGTGATGAATTTGATTTAAATGTACGGTTTAAGTCGACGAGATACTGAATAAGACCTTAGCTAGGCTATAGCAATCGGATAATAAGACCATAACCGGGTTATGGCATGTGAATGTAAGACCATGGCAGGGCCTTGGCAATGTATGTGTAAAACCATAGTTGGACTATGGCATCGAAAAATCGACGTACTTATATCGTAAGCATTTATAAACTCGAAGTGATTCGATAAGTGAATTGGTGAGAATGGATATGTATCAGTACATGTATGTACAGAAAACTGTTCGAATGATGAATTATAAAAAGATGAGAACTTATGAGTTGCTTTGTAGTTAAACTTTATGTTATCTCATTGGTTGAGGTTTTAATTGCAAAGTATATATATATTTGGAATTGTTAATGAATGATGTTGATTATTTCATATAGACATATGAACTTACTAAGCTTTATAGCTTACTTTGTTTATTTTCTTCTATGTTTTATAGTAAATCGAAGCTAGCAAGGAACGGGGGATCGTCAACAACTTCATCGTACTATCGGACATCTATTTTGGTACTTTTGAGTTGTGTATATATGGTATATGGCATGTATAGGCTTGAGTCATTTTGATATGTTTGATGAACATGTATTTTGGGCCATTTAAGTTGGCTTGTGTTGATGATTTTGTTAATGTATAAAGATGTGTAAATGGCTTTGTTTTAAGTTAGGTAAATGACTTATAATGAATGAATGAGGTTGAATTGATAATGCATATTTGGAACGGTTTTATTGAATGAATCATATAGGTGAATTATGTCTAGTAAAGCAAGATGAATTGATAGGTATTTGAATAGGTAAATGGCATTCAATTGAGTATTGAAATGGTGGATATAGATATAGTATGAATTGTGCATTTGGTTGTTGATTTTGGCTACCTAATTGTATGATGGAATGGTATCATTTTTCCTTGTATAGGTACATTGAAGTTGGGGTGGCACATTGGCCTTGCAAATGGCCTATTTTTGTCCACACAGGCAGAGACACGGGAGTGTGTCTCAGCCGTGTGTGACACGCGGTCATGCTACCCGGTCGTGTGTCCCTGGTGTTGAAATTAAATTGAAGTCTATCTGCTCCACATGGTCTCATACAAGGGCGTGTGACTGGCCGTGTGGTACAAGTTAGTATACCCCCTAATTGGCACACGGCCTAGCACACGGGCGTGTGACTTGGCCGTGTTGCATAAGTCAATATACCTTATAGTTTTGGCACGGCCTAGCACACAGCCTGCCACATGAGTGTGTGTGGCCACCTCAAAGGGCACATGGGCTAGACACACAGGCGTGTGGTTGGCCGTGTGACCTAAGTCAGTATGTATGCCCTGTTTCCACACGGCCTGAGACACGAGCGTGTCTGGAGCCATGTGAGGCACACGGCCTGTTTACACGAGCGTGTGACCCCTGTATGGTTGAAATTTTTTCTAAGTTTCCAAAAAATTTCCTGAGTTATCGATTTAGTCCCGAACCTTTTCTAATACATGTTTAAAGCCGTGTAGGTTCGTTTAAGGGACACTATCATTGGTTGTGATTGAATTATATTTGATATGACAAATTGTATATAAAATGCATGATTATAAGTGATGTAAATTCGATAATGCTTCGTAACCCTATTCCAGCATTGAATACAAGTGAGGGGTGTTACAAGGGTGGTAATCAATAATGCAATCAAAATCTTTTAGAAGCTCTACCCAACGACACTGTCTCAAATTCAACTCCTTTTGAGATAGGAGGTATTTGAGACTCCTATGACCAGTATAGAATGACATTTTTCTCCATACAGGTAGTGTTTCTAGATCTTTAGAGCAAAAACCACAGTACCTAGCTTTAAATCATGCGTCGGATAATTGCGTTCACGCATTTTTAACTGACGAGATGCATAAGCGATCACTTTCTTATCTTGCATCAGATCACAAGCAAGACAGCTCAAAGAAGCATCACTATAAACGACAAAATCCTTTCCCGATTCTTGTAAAGTCAAAACTAGCGTTTCAGTCAATATCTGCTTCAATTTCTCAAAACTATCTTGACACTGATCATCCCAGATGATTTGAACATTCTTATGCAACAACTTTGTCATTGGCAAAGCTATCTTTGAAAATCTATTCACAAATATTCGGTAATAACTAGCTAGTCCAAGAAAACTACAAATATCTAACATATTCCTCGATGCTTTCCACTAAACAATTGCCTCGATCTTTTTTGAATCAACTCTAATTCCATCAGTTGAGATAACATGACCCAAAAATACAACCAATGATAACCAGAATTCACACTTACTAAGCTTTCCGTATAACCGTTTCTCTCGTAAAACTTGCAAAACAATTCTAAGGTGCTGCTTATGTTTAGATTCGAATTTCGAATAGATCAAAATATCATCAATAAAAACTACCACAAATTTATCCAAATACGGTTGGAAAATACGATTCATGAGATCCATGAATTTCGCCAGAGCATTCGCCAACCCAAAAGGCATCACTAAGAATTCATAATGGCCATAACGCGTACGAAATGTCGTCTTCGGTACATCACTATTTTTCACTTTCAACTTATAGTAACCCGATCTCAAATCGATCTTTGAAAAGACAAAAGCTCCTTTTAGTTGATCGAATAATTCATTAATACGGGGTAGAGGGTATCGATTCTTAATTGTCAACTTATTCAATTACCGATAGTCAATACAAAGCCGAATCGAGCCATCTTTCTTTTTTACGAAAAGCACTGGAGCTCCCCAAGGTGCTATACTAGGGCGTATAAAGCCATGATCCAATAAGTCTTCCAATTGTACTTTTAATTCCTTCAACTTCATGGGTGCCATACAATAGGGGGATATTGACATCGGAGCCGTACCAGAAAACACTTCAATTCCAAACTCATCCTCCCGATCTGGTGGTAATCCTGGTAATTTTTGGGAAACACATCAGGAAATTCAAAAATAGTTCGAATTTTACTGCACTGACTATCATCAGAATTCGAGGTAATAACATAGGCTAGAAAAGCTTCACAACCTTGATTAAGAAGTTTAGCAGCTCGAATTGCTAAAATGATACGAGTTGAACCATTCGTTCGAACACCATTCACCTTAATCATATCATCGCCTTTACTCTAAACAACAAACTTCTTTTTACAACAATCCAAAAGCACTCTGTGCTCCGTAAGCCAATCCATACCCAAAATCATATCAAAATCGCCAAACGGCATTATCAACAAATCAACAGGGAAGGTTATATTCTGTATCACTAACGGATATCTCCTACACACGTGATCCACTAAAACATATTGTCCCAATGGACTAGACACCACTATTGATACTCTAGATGTCTCAGATTTTAAACTTCCCAACTTAACCAATTCAATATTAACATACGAATACGAAGATCCCGGATCTATCAAAGCATAAATAGGTTTTGAATGTAATAAAAAGATACCTGTCACAACTTCATTATCATCGCCATCCTCACGAGTCTGCACAACATAAGCTCGAGCTGGCGATCTGGCCTCCAACTGATGAGTAACAGCATCATTTCCCTTTCTAGCACCCCCTCTCGGAAATGGACCACTTCGAGTTGACCCGCGACCCCTAGGAGCAGGCATAGATCTCTGAGAAGTAACGAGTGTAGCTTTCTCATTATTCGGACACTCTCTAGAAAAATTTATGTAGATCCACAACGAAAAAAGCCTCGAGTTAACTTCCAATATTCACCATGGTGCTTTTTCCCGCAATGCTCACAATTCGGAATATCCCTACTATTGGATGGACCTCGCATACTACCCGTAGACACAGTCGGTTGTCTATCACGATTTTTATCAACTCTATCTGACTTAAAATTTGAACTCCAGCTACCAAGAAATTCTTTTGATCTCTTCAGTTGTGGATTTGAACTCACAACTCCAGGACGCTTTCCAACAGTACGAGTATTTTCAATCTTTTTATCAAAACCTAGAACTTGTTCTACCATTCTTGCCCGTTCAACTAGGTCCACAAACTCAGTAATTTTGTGCGATACTAACTGTACTCGCAACTCATCGCGTAAACCACACAGAAATCGCTTGCAACTATCAATTTTAGTTAGCACAAAATCAACAGCATACCAACTAAGTCGCAAAAACTCTCGTTCATAATCAACCACAGACATCCCACCTTGTTTCAACATCAAAAAATCTTGTCTTCTATCTTCGATATACAAGTCACCAACATTTTTCTTTTGGAATTCCTTTTGAAAGAATTCCCAATTAGCCTGATCTATGGATACATGGCATGTCACTGACTGCCACCAGGTATATGCTTCTCCTTATAGTAGAGAAACAACACATATTACGCTTTCACGCGGGCTGCATTCAAGTTGTTGCAAGATGCGTTTAACTGATTCAATCCAAACTCCTGCTGTGGAAGGATCAATTCCTTTCAATCTTAAGAATTCAGTCACACCATATCTACGCAACTCTTTAATCAGAGCTCGATGAATAGTAGGTGTAGATGTCGTAGAGGATATGGTTCCCGCCACATGCTGAAAAGCATCAGCAATAGCTGTAAGTAACTGTGAATCATCTCTTTCCTCAATATCACCTCGCTCAACGTTAGGTTGTTGAGTACTAACTGGATTAACACTTGGTGTTACTGATCCGGTTCCATATAACTCATTGGAGACATCATCTCTGGTATATATCTCTTGATCAGCATCGTCATTATAATCATCCGGCATTTTCAACTATAAAATAAAATACATATATATATATATCAGCATCCAAATCTCGACTTAATTCGACTCAATTATGGCATGTACCTCTAGACCCAATTCCAAGCTCGATTTAGTCCAAGAATCGGCTTAACCTGTAAAGCTCTGATACCATTAAATGTAACACCACTAACACGTATCTGTCGTTGAAATAGGATTTCAAGATATTACCGAGTAATCATAATCTAATCATAATCTAATCATTCTTTTCAAACATTTCAAAGATAATAAATTGATTTAACATTAACCTGCATAGGGTCCCTTAATAAACCTTTGGGAGTTTGAAAACACTTTAGAAATAGTTTGAGTCTAAATCGGGAACATTTGAAAATTTTTGGAAAAAGTTAGAAAATTTTTAACTATAAGGTTCACATTACAGTGTGACTCACACGGCCAAGTCACACGCCCATGTGTCTGGCCGTGTGGGCATTCATAGTAGGGACACACGGTCGTTTCCCAGCTCGTGCTTGTGCCTGTGTAACTCTCTAACTTGGGTCACACGGCCAAGCCACTCGCCCGTGTGCCAGGCTGTGTTCCCTTTGAAATGGCCTCGCATGCGTGTGTGCTAGCCGTATGTCTCACACGGCCAAGTCACACGCCCATGTTTCTGGCCGTGTGGACCTAAACATTGCCTTAAATAGCAAATTTACCATTCCCTACAAGCTTGGACATTAAACAATTCAAAAAAAAATTCGTTTAACCTGTTCAAAAGACGATCAAACATATTCAAAACATGCTAAACCAATCATACTAGGTGCCTAACCCTCATTGGTACCATATTTATATCATCAAAACATATCATCAATGCATTATTCAACTTAAAATTATAAACATGCCAAAATCCATCAATTTGGCCTAACTCATAACTACCTAAAACATTAACTTGAATTCCCATGTGCATACCAAGCTTTAGTTCAATTTACCATACCATACTATGGCTTCAAACACAAACACATGTTCATATATATATACCAAACCAACATTACACTTATAACCTAATTTACAATCCATCCACAAAATAACTATCATTTAGACATCCTAGGTACATGCCGACACAAAAGATAAACATCACCACATTTGAGTTCGAGATCGTTGTTGGATATTGAATCGGCGATCAAAAGTGAAGTACCTAATCTACTCACAGAAAAACAAAATCGTACGCTGATTAAAACTTAGTGGTATTTCTATAATCTGAATATTTAAAGGCAAGATAATATAATATGCACAATTGAACTTTAAGTACATATTAATGTCCAGTATCATGACTATCATATGCTATCATATTTCATTTGTTAAAAAAATGTCCCAATTCACACAATTGCTATATAATTAGTTATTCACATATCAAACCACATTTATTTGTACAATGGCATTAGTCATTCAACACTCAACTCATGAATACATCATTTCATACGATACTCAATTCTCATCACTTGCTATATAATAGCTTTTCACAATTTGATCCACATATCATTTAAACAATAATATTATCCATTCCATATCCAATTCATGAGTACATAACTCATGTATCTCATTTTCATGTTTCAAATCAATATCCCATTTTCAATTCACATACAATATCATCCAATATCAATCACAGTACTATTTTTGTAACAGCCCGTTGTAACATCCGGGAATTAGGGGCTTTGCATCTGTTATGTTTTTGTGTATTTGGTATGCTCTATGTGTTAATTTGTTATGTTTGGGGGCCCCGGGGAGGCTTGAGGTAAAGCTGAAGTCTTGGTGAAAATTTCAATTTTGGGCACTTTAGGGGAGAGCTAGCTGGGACAGGCTTTAAGGATTATTGCTTGTGTTTGTTGACACAAGGAAAGGAGTGGTAAAGTGGCAAGGAGACGCCACTTAGGATGCAGGTAAGTGACACCACAGGGGAGCAGTGAGGGAGCAGATTCGAGTCGCATAGCTTGCTTTTGGGGAAATTCTTTTTGGCGCCAGGATGAGAGGTGGTGGATTTCGGCATAGACACTTCTAGGAGGAGTGTTGAAGGGGTCAAATATTTTAAATGGGTGGCCATGAGAGAAAGGTGGATTTTGAATCTATCAAACCAATTCAAATGGTGGGATGAGAGTGAAAGTAGGAGATGAACAAGGATTTGGTGGCTTGTTAGGAGTTGTTGACCGATTGTGGTGTGTTGAAGGGGGTTCCGGTTTGGGGCTAGGTGAGGTGAGTGTGCCAAAAGTCCATAGAGTCTTAAGCTTTTCCTTCATTTCGTTTTGTGCATTATTGGTCATAAGGGTGTGCCGTCCCTTAAGTGATCATTTTGGAGAAATCTGTTAGCCAAATCAACCTTAGGAGCTCTTTCTTTTCTCTTTTGCTTTGGTGAACTTTTCTTTCTTTTCACATCTACTCAAAGCCAAAACCATCTCCCCTCTCTTTTGCACTTTTGTTAACACTACCAAAGCCGTAGCAGCCCTTTGCTTCTCTTCTCTCTTTCTTGCTCCATATTTCCTCCATTTGTTTCTTCATAGCCGAAACCTATCCCTCATTTCTTCTCTTTGAGTTTTGCTTTTAGTTATCACTTTAGCCGAATCTCCCTTGTGCGACTGCTTCTTTTCATTCGTTCTTGTTTCAGTAGATTGCCGTCACTCATTCTCCTAACTTTTTCAAATCGGTTTCTTCTTGTTTGGTGGTAAGCGTTCTTCTTCTCTTTTGATTCTTTCTTTTCCCTTGCTGGTTGTTAAACCGAAGGTGTTAACTTGGCACTTTGGGTGTTTTGGCCGAATGTAGGGGGTTTCATTTTCGTATTCTTTTCTACATCTGGCCAACGGTTGGAAGATTATTGGTAAGTGATTGATGGCCGAATGGGTAGTAAGGATTCATGTGGTTTTGTAGGCCAAAAGGTCACTTCTTGTTGTTTACAATAGGAGAACCGATTCTAATTTGGTGATTGTGTAGGGACTCCATCGATTCCTTAATCCAAGCCTATTAGCTTCCGGTTTCTGTCAATCTAGGTAAGAACTTCTTTGTTTGGAGCATCTATTTTCACTTTCATCGTCTTCAATGCCTTAACCCGGTCTTCTGACCAAGATCTTTTTCATGGATTCGAATATCAGCCAAGTAAAGGAGGGGGTTGGACTCGTAGTCCCTACTCCTAAGTTCAAAAAGCGTGCGGTATCAGCAGCACGAGACTTTCCACTGGGTTGTGGGCCGGCTTCGGATCGGGATAAGCAGATCGCTGTTATTCCTGCAAGTGAGGGTGTCAGTGAGATTAAGAATTTGGTTCTTTGCGTTTACAGGTGTGTAATTCTCACACCTTTTCCAGTTGTTTTTGTTAATTTGTATATGTATTATTAGATGCCGAAACTTCGGTATTGGCTGTTGGGTTACCCATGGAGGGTAAAGACGAGACATCAGGTTAGTGACTTCTGATTATGCTAAATAAGTGATTATGTGACATGATATTAGGTATACTCTGAACATCTTATATATGTCAATATCTGCTGCATTCATACATCATGATTTTATGTTGCATGGGAATGGGCTTATGCTATTAATTGGAAGGGGAAGCGTATTTGGTGACTATGTCACAATATCTGGTGGCTCCGCCACACTCTGTTCTGGTGGGTATGCCACATAATCTGGTGACTCTGTCACAACTCTGACGATGAGCAGCTAACTGCAGCATGACTGCCATCGATGGTGTGTAGCGGTGAGGGTCGATTGTAGAAATCCCCACTGGTGTGATTAGCAGGAACGGGTGGTGTGTAGCGATTAGATATTTAGGCTGGGTTGGGTTTTGCATCATTTGCATATGCTATCTGCTATACTGTGCTATAGGGCTAAGGCCCAATCCAATTTCGAGTGGGCTTCGCCCAATGTGGTTATGCAAGGGGGCTAAGGCCCAAATGGTATATGAATGGGCTGGGGCTCAGTGTCGGTGCTTGGAAATTACACACTGAGTCGTTTGACTCACCCTTTCTGCTTAACATTTTTGCAGGTGATACATAGTGCAGTGGATTTGGGCTGGAGGGGACTACGAGGTGGCCATGCACGGTTTTATTTAATAGAACTTCATTTTTCTTTAATCTTCGAGATTCTGCTATGTAATAAGGCCACTTTAATTTGGTTTAATTTCAATTTAAACTTTGGGTGCTTTAAATACAAATAATTGATAAAACGTTTTTACAAAATGCAATTAAAAGTTTTTCTCACAACTTAATTAATGATTTTACCAACGGATTTTGACGACAAACTTCTAGCTTAATCTAATATAACAACATGTGTTTTCAAACATCACCTATACACAAGGATTGGGCTAATTAAAATTTTTCCTCAAATGATTATTGAGTTTCCCAACGAACTACTAAACTTGGAGTTTTTAAAAAAGGACTAAAATAAAAAAAATGTTTTCTGGAGTTCGCAAAGTTATATAAAATCCTTCCCAAGTGACATACCAGATCCTGTCGTGGTGTTTGGGCCGGGTTTGGGGTGTTACACCCGTTTTCAGTTAAATCAGAACAGTGGTTTTGGGACCACAAATCTGAAGTCAAAAAATTTATTTTATTATTATTTTATGGTCTACAGTATGATAGAAATACCGTATAAATTTAATTTGATAAAAGGGACTAAATTGCGTAAAGTGCAAAAGTTGAGTTCTAATAGCTAAAGGTATTAAATAGCTATAGAATTTTAAATTGGATGTCCGTATATAGTAATTAGCTATTAAAGTATTTAGTGAATAAGCATGAGTAGTCATCGTTGGAAATTGAATGAATTATTAAGGTTAATTTTGGAAATTAGTGATTAAAGTTATGATAAATAAAATAAAATAAACTATTATCATCATCTTCCACCAAAATTAAAAACAAAAAAAAAAAAGAGAAAACCTAGCCATTGAAGCTTGAAATTTAGGCTAGCTTATTTTGCTCAATTAGGTATGTATTTTTGTTCTCTTTTTTATGATTTCTATGTTTCTAGGATCATTGTAGCTTAATCCAGCTAGCCCGGGGATTAATTTGCAAAACTGTTAAAGTTTTAGGGTTTTGCTATTGATGAACATACTTGAGTTTTGAAGTTTGATGATAGAAAATGAATGGTTGTTGTTAGATAAACAACTTTGTAAAGAGAATTTGATAAAATCATCAATTAGTGGCGATAAATTTATAGTCAAATTTGTGAATTTTGTGAAATATATAGGTTGCTACTAATATGTATAAAAATTGGCTAGGTTTGAGTAAGGATTAAATTGCATGAAATTCATTTTTGAGCCTAAGGACTAAATTACAAAGGAATTAAAAGTATAAATTAAAATGGTAATTTTGCCAAAATTCCATGTTGGATTTAATTGAATGAGAATCATATAAAAATGAGTTAAATTCATTCGTATAGATCCTATCAGACCTTTTACAAAGTGAGATCGAGGTAAAGAGAAAATATCATATTAGTTGCCTCCGTATCTACGTACACTTATCGAGGTAATTTCGTGTAATTAAATTGTAAATTTATATGTTTTAAATTGAATTATATGTATGTGATTTGTATAATTTCCATGTCTAAATACCGATCGCATATCCGACAATTACCGAGTCCCATTTGAACCTTAGGAATTTGTAGGACACAAATGACATGTCATTAGGGTTACTAATTGGGTTGAGGTCATGCATGTGTTGCGAACACACCACAGCTCGTATGAGCTTACCAATTTATAGCTCATGAGAGCTTACCGATTCTCAGCTCGTGTGAGCTTACCGATTCACAGCTCATCAGAGCATACTGATTCATAGCTCGTATAAGCATACATGTATATGAATTGATGAATTACAGTTCAGTAAATCTCGTGTGTACTACCCGCGTATCCAATGATATTCTAAATGGTTTAACAGGCATAGTTCTGTTACGAGTTTCTAATAGTTCAATACGAACTAGTACAGGTATTTACATGAATTACATAGAAGTGATTTATATATGATATATGGATATATGGTATAGATGTTACATGTATATGGAATTTGAATAGTGGTTGAATTACATGACTAACATGGTTGTTGAGGATATGTGTTTAGGCTTTTGGCCAAATTGGTTTGGATATGTTTTGTATGCTTACCTTAAATGTGAATATGGTAAGTCAATTTCTTTGTTATACGAACTTACTAAGCTTAAATGCTTACTCTGTGTTATTTTTCGTGTGTTACAGTATTTCAGAAGCTCGTTTGGGTTGGAAGCTTGTCGGAGCTATTTCACACTATCCATCGGCTCTTTTGGTACTTTTGGATATTTAAATTTGGTTATAATGGCATGTATAGGTTAATTTGGCCAATGCTGGCACATAAGTGCTTTGTTGAGATTAGCCACTTAAATGGCTTGTGTTTGGTATATTTTGATGTATATATATATATGTGGTCTTACCATACTGATGTTTGTTAGAATGGTATATTTGGTACCATTTTGGATTATGCATATATGTATTTGGTTATTTAGGTAAGTTTGGATACTTGGTTGACATGTTTTTTAGTTGTCACTTAAGGTGCCTAAAGGCATATTGGTCGTATGTGGTGATAATACATGATTAAGATTTGATTTTATCTTGTTTTAAATGCCTTGTAATGACTTGGTGATATGCAAATTGTTGAGTTTAGGTTGGTACCAAATTGGGTGAGAAATGTGGCTTGGAAAATGGCCTATTTTCATCCACAAGGGTAGAGACATGGGCATGTGTCTCAATCGTGTGTGACACACGGCCAAGTGACACTGTCGTGTGTCCCCTGTATTCTCTTAAGAATGCAAATCAGTATACTCACACGGCCTAGCACACGGACGTGTGACTTTGTAACATCCTGAAATAGGGCCTAAACAGAACAGTGGTTGCGAAACCACGAATCTGAGATAGAAAAGTTTATTTCGATTAATTTTTATAATTTACCGATTGATTGGATGCATGTGTTAAAGTATCGATAGAAAATTTTATGAATTTCATGTCTAATTTGTTTATTAGGGCTTAATTGTAAAAGTTGATAAATGTGAGTTCTAGATGCTAAAGGATTAAATTGAAGTGCATATCTAAAGTAGGGGCCCTTAAATGGTAATTAGACCATTATATTTTCATGGACAAAAATGGACATGCATAGGTAGAAATAACTAAAATTTTAATGAAGGGCATTTTAGTAAAATGCTAAATAAAAGAAATTAAATCGGAAAAAGATGGAAAAAGGTTGTCCATCTTCTTCCTTAGGCCGAAACTTCAAGGGGGACTCCATAGCTAGGGTTTCCAAGCTTCCAAGCTCCATAGTAAGTCAATCCAAGCCCGTTTTTCATGTTCTTTATGTTTTTGGAATCTCGGTAACTTGGTTTAGCTTATTCTAGCAATAATTTAACCTAGAGTTCATATTTGGAAAAATACCCATCGGTGAAATGTGTTTATTTTGATGTTTTATGATAGAGTTTCAAGGCTGAAATTATGTTAAACAACTTTTGCTAAGCAATTTTACGTGAAAACGAGTAAAACATCATAATCAGTAAAAATACCTAATGTTCATAAGTACATGTTAGAGTGAGAATTTGATGTTGCCATAGAAGGGAAAAATGTTCAGCATGTCATAAAATATAAGAAAATAGGATGAAGTTTAATTTTTGAACCTAGGGACAAATTTGTAATTTTGTGAAAGTTAGGGGGCAAAAATGTAATTTTGCCATAATGTGATTTTTGGACTGAATTAAATAGTATAAATATTAAATAAGCTAAATGTGTTATTACAGATCGAGAAGAACGTGGAATCGACCTTGAACGAGGTAAAGGCAAAGTTACAGACTAAATTGCAAATTTTGCCATATTTTGCACCGAGGTAAGTTGTATGTAAATAATTCATTATTTTTATTGACGTTTTTATATTTCAGCATATTTGACTATTGAAGAAATGGAATAAATTATTAGAAAGTAAGATACTTCCCGTTTGAACCTTCGGAATTAAAGATATAAATGGTATGTAGCTAGGTCACATGAGTGGTACTAAGTGCAGGACACTATGTGCACAAGAAAGCTACAAGATATATATACGTAGCTATGTCACATGTATGGTACCGAGAGTACGCCATGTGTACAAGAAAGCTATACATAGCTAGGTCACGTGTGTGGTATGTAGTGTGAGCCACTATGTGTACAAGAGAGCTACGAGACGGCTAGGTCATATGAGTGGTGCTAAGAGAAGGCCACTATGTGTACAAGAGAGCCAGAATTATGTGTACAATCGAGCTAGGTCACATGAGTGGTACTAAGTGAAGGCCACTATGTGTACAAGATAGCTTCAACTTCAATGGTGGGCTGTGTGCAAAACCACTGCGTATCCGTTATTATTCCGAAACGTTCAACGGGAAAATCGATTAAGTGAAATTATGTGTGACTTTGTAGTGATAAGTGTAGGTATACGCATGTGTAACGTATGAGCAATATGCTCGATATGTAATCGGTAAGTAATGAATACAACTAAAGTGTGAGAGAGCAAAATTTACAATAAAATTGTTTTGGACAGCAGCAGTGACATGAATTTGAAAATCACCAAAAATAATAGAAATTGAATTATAAGTTGAATGAGATATTGATTTAAAGCTTATTGAGTCTATTTTCATATAAAAAAATATAAAAAAAATTATTTTTACATTTTGATATATTTAAATTTTTGTGAGACTGGTTCAGAATGATTACGTGATCCCCTGTTCTGCCTTGGAAAACTCATTAAAAATTGTACCAAAATATTTATAGAATCTAAGTTATATGCTTGAAATCCTTAATGTGTCTAGTTTCAAATTAAATAAATTATAACATCATCTGAATTCTTTACAAGGAGAAAATTGATTCGTAGTGAAAAGTGGTCAGAACAGTCGAACAGTGAAACAGGGGTAAATTAAATGAATAAACTGTACTTATTGGCTAAACCAAAAATTCTGAAAATTTTATGGTAAGAAGATAAATGAGTCTAGTTTCAGGGAACATTAATGGATCTTAATTTGGGGTTTTTTAGCTCCAGATAAAAATAATTTAGTGACTGTGACTCGAATAGACAGCTTGCTCCAAACTTGAATAAATAGTGAATTTGAATGTAAATATGATTGTGTTATTTTGTAAACATGTTAAATCCATTATTTATTATTTATATACTTACTTAATAAGCTATATGCTTACTCTCTTTTCTTTTCCTTGTCCTATAGTGTCATCAAGCTAGCTCGAGATTCGGTGATCGTTGGAGATCCATCCACACTATCAGCCTTCTTTTGGTATTTTGAAAACAATATTTTGGGAATTATGGCATGTATAGAAGGCTTAATTGTTTTGTTACTTGTAGTCACGAATTGGGCTAAAATACTAGCCTTTAAAAATTTGATGGTTTATTTTGCTTATGGGTATTGATGATGTTTAATATTAATCAAGTTATATGTTTATGATAATCCTTGAATTGGTCGAATGAGAGTGTGATGACTATGTATGGAAAATTTTTAATTTATACAGATTTTACATTTTAAATTTTGTACAATCGCTTGGATCATGTCCGGCAATGCCTCGTACTCTGTTCCGGAGAAGGACCCGGGTGAGGAGCGTAACAGACTTGGTCATGTGACCCAAGTTAGAAAGTTACACGGGAACGACCACGGGCTGGGACACGGCCGTGTGTCCCTATTTCGAATGTCCACACGGCCTGAGACACGGGCGTGTCTCTTGGCTGTGTGAATCACACGATCTGACCACATGGCCGTGTGACCCCCGCAGCTTTGAAAACCTTCAATGTTTTCTAAAATATTCTTTAAGTACCCAATCTAGTCCCGACTTGTTTCTAACGCGTATTTTCGGCCTCGAGGGCTTATATAAGGGACAATATGTTTAATTTCGATTGGTTTCTGACATGAATTTATATGATATGAAATGTTTGTTTATTTGATCTGTAAACTCTGGTAATACTCCATAACCCTGTTCCAACGATGGCTACAGGTTAGGGGTGTTATAGTTTTATTTAATTACCCCTATTAACACGACTCGGACTCGAACGGTTACACGATCCAACCAATACACCAGTTTGGCCCCCAGTGCCTCATCGGATAAATCCAAAGTAATAACTGTGCCCAGCGCTATATATGTAACACCCCAAACCCGGCCTAGACGTTATGGTCGGATCTAGCATGTCACATCAAAAGGTTGTGCAAAAGCTATGTGTTCATTGTAAACCTTGTATCCTTTTTGAAACCCCGAATTTCGTTGTTTGTAAAAACAAGATTTTGCTTAAAAAGTATTCTTGTAAAGATGTTTTATTTTCGAAAACTTTGTTCGTTGTAGAAGTTTGACTTAAAGAATTGCGGAAACATGATATTTGAAAGCGGTTATTATAGTTTTAAAAACCAGTGTTTTATCGTTTAACAATTTATAACTAGCCGAAATGAAAGTTTAGAAAGAAAAATAAAAACCATTGGCCTTATTACACAAAATATTAACCCAAAAATAATAATATAAAATAAATTAAAACCAAATTTCTAAGTTCCGTTAAGAAGCAAATCCGACGCATGGCCACCTCTGAGTCCTCCACGGCTCCAAACCCTCTAACGCTGGGGATTACCTGCATGGTTCAAAGAAATGGGTGAGTTACGAGAACTCAGTGTGTAATCCCCTAAATCGGTCACTATCTGGGCCTGAGCCCTGGTATCGGTCTGGGCCTAAGCCCTATAATCATGATAATGCAAACAAAAATGCAGCCCAACCCAATCCAACCATCACACCACCTGTACCAACCAATCACACCATGTGGGAATCAAGTCAACCCACCCCGCCAAACGCACCAATATTGCAGTCAAGCTGCTAATCACGGTATATGTGGCTGAGCCACCAAAATGATATGTGGCATAGCCACTAAAACAGTATGTGGCAGAGCCACTTAAAACACCTCCAATCATCAAGCCCAACCCATGCAACATGGTATGAATGCAGTGTAAAACATTTATAAACATATATATACATATATAATCACATACACGATCTTTAACCATAATCAAGGGTATATCAGTAATTTTCACCCTTTTCAGGGTATTTCGGTAATTTACCCTCGAGGGGCATGTCGATAATTTACCCTTCAGGGGTATTTCGATAATTTCATAAATCAGGGGTGTTCCGGTAATTTTGCAATCCGAGAGTATTTCAATAATTTCGCAAACCAGGGGTATTTCGGTAATTTTACAAATCATGGGTATTTTGGTAATTTTGCGAATCGGGGGTATTTTGATAATTTCACAAATCAGGGGTATTTCGGTAATTTTGCAATCTGAGGGTATTTCGGTAATTTCACAAATTAGGGGTCTTTCGATAATTTCACAAATTAGGGGTATTTTAGTAATTTCATAAATCAAGGTATTCTAAACAGAGGTAACGATGCGTATGGGCCTAGTGCTCATTCTCTGCCCAAATGGACCCACACGTTCGTGTGGCTCATTTAGCCCAAATCTAGCCACAGATTTGAGATTCACATAGACCAGTTCACTATCTACTACACAATCATACAATTTATTCATATGGGCCCACGGGCCTATTGGCCCATCGAGGCCCAAACAGCCTAGACCCACAAGAACACTCATGATGGCCTCAACTATCGCGTCGAAGCCCCCACACATGCGCTCGCACGCTCGTGTGGCTACCATCGCCATGTGACCGGCATTTCGGCATTTGCTGCTCTACAGCTAGAGTAGTGCGAAATACACACCTGATAGGATTCTGGAGTTGATCCGCACTCTGAACACGCCTATGCCCAAACGCCAACCCAGGTATGCTTACTCTCCTCATAGATTGCTCTATTTAAAGCGAGCTTCTCACCTTCCCTCTTGCTAGCTTCCCGATATGGGATCCCTCCTTCAGCAGAGTTTAATTCCAACACAAACTCTGGCTGAACCTTAGACCCCTTGCTTCCTTGTGTGGCGTCACTTCCTTATCTCCCATGTGGCGTCATTTGCCACTAGACCACAACTCCTTTTTGTGTCATTTTTCTCCACATTTTATTCTTAAAGCCTACTTACTAACTCCCAGGGTTTTATTTACCTAAAACCAAAATTTTTCTAAAGCCCAAGTTTGATTCTAGGACTTCATAGAAGCCCCCTAACCTTCAGAAATCACTCACCTAATAGGTCCAACTTGCATTAGTGTCGTTCTCTTGTTCTTAAAAATTTTAAACACTCCCCTGGTCAAGGCCCAATAAGCCCAATTCTACTAGGCCCAAATTTGGGTCGTTACAATATAAATTTGACACCCAGTGTCTCATCAGTTAAACCGAAGTAAATTCGCACCCAGTACCTCATCGACTCGAAGTCAAAGAAATCCCTGAACTCTTGCTATCCTATGGCATGCCATCTATATCCGACTCAGCCCGATACAATTAATAGGGTTTAATTTCGCATTTCAGATATAACCAATATCCAATACTAATTTTTCATATAATCACATATATACACATGAATTAAATTCAATCTATTATAATCAATACCTTCAGTATGTATCTACCAATTCAATCCATTTCAATCAATTATCAAAATGTCAATTACTCACCTCAACACTTACCATATGCATTAAATTGAATTATAACAGTTAACAACTAAGTTTGGATTATAGAAATACAAACCGTAAATTCCAAGTTATTCCACGTTGATTTTATCTTTAACTTTTTAGTCGAGGATTCCGGTACGACGTTAGCTACAGAATTAAAACAATTAAAATTCATCAATACAATAAAATTTCAATTGAATATTGAATATTGAATATTTAAATTTTTACTCAGTATTTGCCTAAATTCCAATTTAGTCCCTAAACCGAAAGTAATATTTATTCTTCACATTTAATTCTATATTTTCATACAAATTCCATTTTAAACTAAATTTAACTCCCTATTTTCACTTAAACCCCTAAATTTTAAAATTTTCACAATTTAGTCCCAATTACTCAAAATTTACAATTTGTTCTACAATTTAATCATTTTCTATTTCTTACTTGACAATCTATCAATTTAATCACTAATACTAAAATTATTCAACATTAACAACACTTAAAAACTTAATAATTGCTAAAATTTTGACATGGGTTAGGTAACTCGAGGTACCGGGATTCTAAAAACATAAAAATTACAAGAAAAGGGACTAAATTGACTAACAAATTAAACTTTGAAAATTTTGAGCCCTAGCCTTACATGGCTTCTTCTTTTATTCTTTCTCTTTTTCTTTCTTTTTCTTTCTTAATTTGTATGTTTTTATCTTTCTTTATTCTTTTTTTCTTATACTAACTTTTGTTTTATTATACTTTAATTTATTATATTATTATATATATATATATATTTACTTAATTATTAAGATAACATATTTTATTATAATATATAAATTAAATTACATATAATTTATATATATATAATTCACTAACCGTCCCACTTAAAGAAACAATGGTAAAATTGGTTCTTTAGTGCCTTTAATTATTCTTTAATCTATAATTCAACTTTCACCCTATACACAATTTAGTCTTTATACCTAATTACTTTTAATTCAAGTAAATTCGCTTAACGGAAACCTAATTAACTACACAACTAACTTTGTAAATATTTATTAAAAATATTTACGAGTCCAATTTACGGGAACGGAGTCCCGAGAATTCATTTTTTGACACCCCTGACTATCGGGTCGTTACATTTGTTACTTTTTCCTTCTCAGGCTTGCTAACTAAAGGAAGGTTTTGTTAGAAGGACTATGCTAGAGTGCTACTACTATTATAAGCTGACTGTTTTGTTTCGTATCATCCATGACTCGTAGGGGTGGTGCATAAGTGTATTTGGAAATGCTTTGTACAAAGAACTTTTGTTTTGATAAGACTATGTTTTTATGAGATTTCTATGAAGTATTAATGCTTGGTTTTGAATTAATACATTTTGTTTAATGAAGTTATTATATTTGAACTTATACGCCATACGGCTTGTACATTATTTTTAAATTATTGATGTTTTCATTAAAACATTGGTATAATAATAGCTGATATATGTTTTATATTTATAACTTTGTAAGAATTATATAAAGCTTTCGCAAAATGTTTTAAAGTTAGTTTGATTTTAAGTAGTGACACACCATACTCAAATCTTATTATAGGGTCGAGTTTGGTGTGTTACAAGTTTGGTATTAGAGCCAAGGTTGAGCCAATTTTAAAAAAAACTAAAGGCTGATTCACGCCCCAACATGCATGATACGCCTCTGGCTTAGTCCCTGAGTGTGTTAAACTAATTTAAATTTTCTTGTAGTATTGAAAAATATGTCTGAAGGATCTAAAGAAGCGACTGGAGAAGAAATTGAAAGTCATGTACCTCCTTTTCCAAAATAAGCACCTACAACTGGTTTGGAAGCAGCTGGAAATACTTTCAGGAATGTTTTCTTTATGATGATGATACAGATGTTTGACCAGTTTATAGGGAATACTCAAGCGCCCCAGCC
This sequence comes from Gossypium australe, assembly GCA_005393395.2. Classification (NCBI taxonomy): domain Eukaryota; kingdom Viridiplantae; phylum Streptophyta; class Magnoliopsida; order Malvales; family Malvaceae; genus Gossypium; species Gossypium australe. The sequence continues at coordinate 78,054,620 of CM016625.1, read as the reverse complement.
ACAACAGCGTTAGCAACTACAATTAGAAGCGGTTCACCCAAAACAACCTACACCACCAGTACCTATTGTGACTCCACCTAAAGGAGTCCATGTGAAAGAAATTCGTAAGAAGGCTGCTAAAGAATTTATGAATGATAAAAGTGATGATCCCATTGTGGCTGAGCAACGGTTGTCTCAAGTTTGTAGGGTGATAAAGGAACCAAAATGTACACCAAAAGATAGTCTCTTGTGTGTTATATCTTTGTTGGAAGGAGAAGTTTATCAGTTGTGGGAAACATTGATTAATGTGACTCTTGAAAAGATTATTGATTAGGAGTTCTTTATAGGGAAGTTTAGAGAAAGGTATGTGAACCAGATGTATGTAAAACAGATGAAGAAAGAATTTATGTATCTTAGATAAGGAAGGATGTCTGTGATGGAATATGAACTAGAATTTGTTAGACTCAGTAAATATGCTAAAAACATGTTCCAGTCAAAGAAGGAAATGTGCAATAAGTTTTAGTGGGGATTACGAGATGAAATTCGTGCTCTGATAGCAGCTCCTGAATGTAAAAGTTTAGCAGTTATAGCAACCAAAGCTCATAAGATGGAAACAATTGTTAGAAATAGGAGTAGAAATTTTGAAAGAGAAAAGATAAAAAGAATAATGTCTAGCCTTCCACCTCAAGTAAGTTTTAAGAAGTTCAAATATCAAACTTTTTCAACTTTAATAAGAGATTCATAGCCTACGAGTTTTAGGCGTGAAAGATTTAGTAGACCAGTTATTTTTATGGTAAGCTCTGGAGGGTCTACAGTAATAAGAAATGTTAACTATGATCACTGCGGTAGAAGCCATAGAGGATAATGTTGGAAACATTCTGGGGTATGTTGTGGATCCAAGGATCATTTGATTAAGGATTGTCCCTTTAAAATAGAAGCAAGTACAAAGTAGTTTGTTCATGGGCCTTAGAAGTTTCAGTAAGAGATCAGATTTGGAGTGGCAGCAAAATCTGGCTCAATGCAAGGAGCACTAAGGAAAAATTCTAGTAAGCCAAGTTCTTGAGTGTCCGCCCGAGTGTATGTAATGAAAGCAAAAGAAGATGCTAATATATTAAAACTTATAACGGATAATTTTTCCTTCCTGGAAAATAATATTTATGCATTGATAGATCCAAGATCCACTCATTCTTATATTTGTACTAAGGTTGTGGAGGGTCTAAGTCTTGAAGCTGTATATTCTGAAACAAATGTGTTAGTAATCAATCCACTCAGTCGGAGTACTGTGGTTAACAAAATGATAAAGATTTTCCCGTTGGTGCTTGGTGAATACATTTTCTTGGCAAACTTGTTGTTACTGAGTTTCCATGAGTTTGATGCTATCTTAGGATTGGATTGGCTAACTAGACATAATGCTATGGTAGACTGTCATGCTAGAGGTGTGCGTTTGTTGACATTTGAGGGTAAAGAGGTATTACTGCCTGACGTACAGAGTGGTTTGGCAAACAAAATAATTTCTGTTGGATCCACAAAAAAATTAATAGTTATGGGCACATATACTTATTTGGCGTTGTAACACATTAAAATAGGGCCTAGGTGTTTTAGGGGTATTTTAGGAATTTTGACTTATATGAGCTCATAATTTGGTAAGGTTGGTACTCGATAATGTTTTCGACTTTAGCATCTTAACTGTTAGATCAATTTTTGAAAAAGTGTTCTAGAAACCCTTAATTTTGAGAAAGGACTGATTTATAACAAAGTCAAAATAGTAGGCATTTATGTTGCAGTTTTACCATTTTGTAAAATTGAACCTATTTCTTCCCATCAACATGTTTTTCACGTATATTTTTTTCCCTTCATTGTGCTTGCCACCCCTTGCCGTATCCTTAGTTATTCTATTGACTTTTTATTCCCAAACCAAAATACATTGATTTCCTATCATTCCTAAGTCATTTATTACCATAAACCTTCAAGAAAAATACCCAAAATTCCATAGATTTCACCATCTTCTTCAAATGGAGGATTTCCAGATTTTTGTCAAAACTCATTGATTCTTCCAACAAATGTAATCATTCATATATCCATTGGTTTTTAATGTTATTTAGACTCTAAAACTGAATTATTAGCCCTCCAATTGCATGTTTAAAATAAAAGCCAAAAACCAAGCCATTAATGGTGGATTTCGAGATTTTGAGTCAAAACTTGGTTTCAAATTGTTTTTCAACTTGTGTTAGCATGATTAGAAGGTTTTTAAACTCATCTTAAAGTTTCGTTAATGATTTCCCATGTTTTTATGAATTTTGTGAAAATTACCTAAAAGATGTTGAAAAATATCGATACTATGAATTGAGAAAATTTGTTTAGTTTAAAGGTTGTGAATTAGGCATAGATGATTAAGTAGATGAATGAAATTGATTTTAAGCAAAAATGTTAAGTATAGATCGAGATATCAATATATAAAGTTTGTTATGTTAATAGTTTAAGTTACATGGGAACTTAGTTTAAAGCTTACGTTTTAGTTGGTTTGAGTGAATATTTGGTTTCTGATTAACTATGGTTATTGTATGATTTATATGTGTAAAGCTTTGGATTCGTAGAGCTTGCTACAAGCTAGGGAAGCGTTAGTTGAGCTTTCGGCAAAAGCATAAAGTGGTGAGTGTATGGAATTACTACTCGTAAACACGATTCATGTGTTATTTGTGAATTTAGATGTAGCCCAAACCCCTACTCTAACTTTCGAGTGTAAGATTTCTTGAAACTATACTTATCTTGTGGTTAAATGGTTAATAATATGCATGATATGTGATATGTAGATATGGTGATTATTGTGTAAAGTGTTATGATATGCATGTAATAAATGTGTAATATATATGTTATATGACTATTCTAGTGTTTTGCAAAAGAAGCTAATATGCAGTGATAGTGCGCGGATAATCGGTAAGTAATATGTGTTGTTTTTCGGATACTTTGGCCTTGTGATCTTGGAACCATCAGATATAGTTGGCATGCCATGGGATTGTGAGTACTCACTTATATGTATAGAGGTTTTGAGCATTGAGGCTCTGGGACATACTTGGAGGGATAAGGGAATGAGAGCTAAGCTTCATTCAATGGAACATGAAAGGGGAAATAAGGAGAGTGTTAGCTAAACGCTACACTTTTAGGACATGTTGACTCTTTGATTCTATGTGGTATAACGGAGATCCATGTATCGGATGAGTGATGATAAAGCTCACTGTATGTTTCATAACTCAAGTATCAATCTATCTTATCCTTTATAAATATGGAAATATGTATCTATGTGTTATGTGATGTATGCCTCAATAAGCATGTCTGAGTTGTGAGAATGATTTATTAGAAGATGAATGATTTAATACTATACGATACTAGACTTAAGAATAGGCTACTCATGAGTAAATGTTTGGTTGTGTTACATGATGACATGTTTACGTTGTAGAAATTCTTGTATTCACTGAGCTTGTTGAAGCTCACCCACTCATTTTAACCTATGCAGATTAGTGACGACACGGTATGGGCAGTGTGGTTTCCGAGGGAGTGATCCAAGGAAGTCTAATTATTCTTCGTAGGTACTTTATTTCATTTATTTATTTTGGGGAAACAGGCAATGTGGTAGACTTACTATAGTTACGTTGATTTCTCAACAATTGACTTGGCTTCTAAGAATATCATGTTATTATTATTGCTTAGGATTGTATACATTAAAGTTGGCATGATCATACTTGTTCTGACTCATTTTTTTAATGTTATGTACTCTTGATGAAGTCGTATGATTGGTTATTTAACTTAGTACTTGATTCATGTTGTCTAGGAACTATTTGAGATGAATTATTTGCCTTTTCATGTTGTATTTTTAGCTCCAGTAGCAGAGGTATCGATATTGGGCTTTGAAAATCGACACCTCTGATAATTAAAATGTACAGGAAACAAAATAGAGATTTGGTATTGATACCTTTACTCGAGTATCGATGCTCGGGGAATAAATATCGATACTTTTTTCGGTGCTACCAATAAATTTCGATAGTTGGGTTTTTAATCGAGAAAAAGTATGCTCATTTGGCATCGTTTTTCCAAATGGTATCGTTACCACTCGGGGAAAATATCAATACCTAGATATCCATACCGATACCTACAGACATTTTTAGGAAATTTTGCTAATTAGCCCTTATGCATGTTTCTAACTATATGTAAGACTGATTAACGAACTGTTTGCATATAACAATGTTAATTAATTATTTGGACGACTTAATACCTACGCAACTTAACAAAAGATAACCAGCTTGCTAGAATATCTAGCTTCCTGTTTTATGAAAATGAGACGAGATGATGGTGCGGCATCCTGTGTCTGAGCTTCCTGACCAAGCCGAGTATTGGGTGTTATAGGCGGCGTACATTATGGATTCATTTTAGTCAAGAAAGGACATCAGTCATGTTCCAATGGTAAAGGAATTTCTAGATGTGTTTCTAGGAGAGCTTTCAGGGATGACACCTGAGAAAGATGTATAGTTTTCAATTGAATTGGAACCTGGTACAACACCTATCTCCTATACTCCCTATAGAATGGAACTGTTAGAACTGAAAGAGTTGAAAGCTTACAAGATTTGTTGGATAGGGGATTTATAAGACCGAGTGTGTCACCATGGGGTGCACCAATTCTGTTTGAGAAGAAGAAAGATGGAACATTGTGCCTATGTATAAATTATCTCTAGTTGAATAAGGTAAGTATAAAAAATAACACTCATCTACCCATAATTAAAGATTTGTTTGATCAGTTGTGTGGGGCTACAAATTGATATGAGATTTGGATATTATCAAGTGAAGATCAGAGGTGATGATGTGTCTAACACTGTCTTTCGATTAAATTGTGTCCATTATGAATTTTTGGTAATGCCCTTTGGTTTAACTAATGTTCTTACAGTATTCATGGACTTAATGAATAGAGTGTTTCAGCCATATCTGGATCAAGTTGTGGTGGTTTTCATTAATGATATTTTAGTTTGCTCTAAAAATAAAACTGATCATGAAGAACATTTGAAAATTGTGTTGAGAAAATTATGTGAAAATCAGTTATATGCTAGGTTCAATAAGTGTGAATTTTGGCCGAGAGAAGTACATTTTTTTGGGCCATGTGATCTCTGCTAAAGGAATTAAATTAGATCTTGGTAAGGTGAAAGCAATACTTGAATGACATTTTCCCAAAAATATCATTGGAGTTCGCAACTTTTTAGGGCTAGTAGGCTATTACAGAAGGTTTGTGAAAGGATTTTCAATGTTGGTAACTCCTCTCACTAAACTGTTGAAAAATAAATAATGGTTTGAATGGACTGATGAGTGTCAGCAAAGTTTTGAAAAGTTGAAAGCAATATTGACTGAAGCTCCAGTTTTAGCATTGTTAGAGTCTTGTATAGAGTATATTGTTTATACTTATGCATCTCTGAATGGGCTTGGATGTGTACTTATGCAAAAGGGTAAGTTATAGCTTATGCGTCATGCCAACTCAAACCTCACGAGAAGAACTATCAAACCCAAGATTTGGAACTGGCAGCAGTAGTATTGGTGTTGAAGATATAGAGACACTATCTGCATGGAGAAAAGTGTCGAGTATTCTCTGATCACAAGAGCTTGAAGTATCTGTTGACATAGAAATATCTGAATCTACTCCAAAGATGTTGGATGGAACTGCTGAAAGATTATGATTTCGCTACAAGGTATCACTCTGGAAAAGAAAATGCTTTGGTTGATGTTTTGAGTAGAAAAACAGTGCCAGCATTAACAACACTACGAGAAAAAGTGAGTCTGGTTGATGAGGGATCATTATTGGCAGAGTTAACTACCAAACTAACTTTTCTCTCTCAAATTCTAGAAGAGCAGATGAAGGATGCACAATGTTAACCAATGTATCATGTCTAGTAATGCAACAAATTTCAATCTAGGTAAAAAAAGTGAACTACGATTCATGAGAAGAAAGTATGTACCCTTTGAGAATGGCTTAAGAAAAGAACTGCTAAGGGAAGCTCATCAGGGGTCCTGTTCACTCCATCCAAGGAGTATCAAGATGTATAGAGATTTGAAAAACTTATGCTAGTGGCCTGGAATGAAGAGGGAAATCACATAATATGTTTCGACTTGTTTGACTTGCCAAAGAATATAGGAGAACATCAAGTTCCCTCGGGTAAGTTGTATCCTTTGGAGACACTAGAATGGAAATGAGATAGAATTACCATGGATTTTGTGTCAAGGTTATCCCTTAGTCCTTCAAAAAAGAATTCAATTTGGGTGATAGTAGATCTGCTTACTAAGTCAGCTCATTTTCTGCCAATGCACACTACTTATTCTATGGGAAGGTTAGCTGAGATCTATGTTTATGAGATAGTATGACTGCATGGAATCGTATCTTCCATAGTTTCAGACAGAGACCCAAGGTTTACTTCAAGATTTTGGAAGCAATTATACGGGAACTAAGTTGCAATTCAATACAGCATTCCACCCTCAGACAGATGGTCAGTCTAAAAGAGTCATTCAAGTTCTGAAGGATATATTAAGAAGTTGTGTAATTGACTTTGGGTTGAATTGGGAAAAGTATCTTCCTTTAGTTGAATTTGCGTATAACAATAGTTATCGTGCTAGTGTGAAAATGTCTCCATTTGAAACTTTGTATGGTACTTTCAACCAGGCATTTTAATTAAATACATAACATTAATCAATTAATCAATTAGAATGTAACAGCTCGATTTTGGGGCTAGTCAAAACAGTGGTTTCGAAACCACTAATCTGAGGCCAGAGAAATTATTTTTAATATTATTTTATGTGTTATAGAATGATTATATGAGTACATGAAAATTTTGGTGAAATAATTTTAGTGATTACTTGCTTAACTTCAAAAAAGGACTAAATCGCATAAAGTGCAAAAGATTTGTTCTACTAGCTAAAGGTGTTAAATAGCTAGAGAACATTAAATTAGAGGTCCTTATTATGCAAATAGGCCTTTATGAGGGTGATGGCCGGCCATAGGGACAAGGAAATGAAATTGGTCAAAGGTTAGGTAGATTTTGGTGACTTAATTGATAAAATAATCATAAAATAAAAAGAGAAAGCTTCATCTTTTTCATTCTTTCTATTCACTACCGAAAATATCAACAAAATGGGGGTTTTTGCAGCTTAAAGTTTCAGCCAAACTTCCTTCTTGCAAGTAAGTGTTTTTTATGGTCATTCTTGATGATTTTTGTATTTTTGTGACCCTTATAACTTAAGCTAACTAATGGAGAGACTATTTTGCAAAATGTTTGAGAGTCTAGGGTTTTACCATGTGAGTATTCATGTTGTTTGCTGAAATTTTATGGAAGAAAATGAATCTTGGTTGTTAAATAAACAACTTTTGTGAAAGGATTTTTCATGAAAACACCTAATGGACCTTTTTGTGAAGTTTATAAAATAGGTTGTAAATGTGTGAGATAATTGTATTTGTGAGTTGATATAAGCTTAAAATGGATTTGACTAGTCTTGGTTAATAAGGAAATTTGATGAAAATCGTTTCACGAGCCTAGGGGCAAAATCGTAATTATGTGAAAGTCTAAGAGAAAACGGTAATTTTGCCAAAGTATGAATTATAGATTGTCTTGATTAATGTAGTGATTAAATAAGTGAAATTGTCATTATAGATCAAGAAAAACGGAGTCCAGACCCAGACCGGGGGAAAACCAAGCTATTGGACTAAATCGAATTAGTGTCTATATTTTGTATACCGAGGTAAGTTGTACGTAAATAATACAACTCTATTGTTATTATGCATTAAACAATTGATATTGCATAAAGTGTTTGATTATTGTTGTGAATATGCATGATGAGAAATGATGTAGTAAAAACTCCCGATTGAACCTTAGGAATAGATTGGATATTCATGCCATGACATTTGGGTGATATGTGTGCTAGTGTAAGACCATGTCTGGGACATGGCATCGGCCACATTATGAGAGCCAATGTAAGACCATGACTGGGACATGGCATCGGCATTGATATGTGTGCTAGTGTAAGACCATGTATGGGACATGGCATCAGCCACATTATGAGAGCCAGTGTAAGACCATGTCTGGGACATGGCATCGGCATTGATATGAGAGCTAGTGTAAGACCATGTCTAGGACATGGCATCGACCTCGATATGTGAACCAGTGTAAGACCATGCCTAGGACATGGCATCGGCATCGTACCCTCTTGTGTGAGGCTTGTCGAGTATCCTTTGATATTCCAACTGGTTCAACGGGTAATTTAAAGCTTGTTTCAAAAGTGAGAAAAGTTACGACTATGTTGTAAGTGATACAGGTACCTATACGAAATTCATGAGAAATGAGCTCGAATTATGTTGTATGATTAGTAAGGATGAAAATGAGTAAGTTATGCCTTTAATCATTTGAGAATTTTGTGCAAGTTTATAATATGTTATGAGTTTGATAATGCATGGTAATTGTTGTTAATTATTTACATGCGGCTTACTAAGCTTTATGCTTACTCCCTTTCCTTTCTATTTTCTTATAGTATTGCCAAGTTAGCTCGGGGATCAAAGGACGTCCGAGGCATCGATCACACTATCAATTGAAGCATTTGGTATAGTTAGCCTTAGTATTTTAAGTATGGCATGTATAGGGACTTGGTCTTTTGTAAAGTGTCATATTGTTTTGGCCAAAGGTGTTGGCTTATCTTGAAGATTGATTCATTTTGTATAAGGCCATGGATGATGGCTAATATTTGTTTTTGATTTATGCAAATGATGATGTTTTTCATGAGTGAGCAATTTGCATGATTGGATTGATAAAGTATGTGATAAGTTTCGCATGTGAACGGAGTGTAGTGGCTTTGATGTGTGTATGTCTTGGTTGTGGCTGATTTGGTCAGATGTTTATGTGTGGATTGGTGTTACTTGATGTGGCTTATGTTGGTGTAAGTAAGGGTGGCAAAAGGGCTTGGTAAATAGCCTTGTTTTTGTCCATACGGGTAGACACACAGGCGTGTGTCTAGGCCGTGTGAGACACACGGCCTGCCCCCTAAGCTTGTAGTCCGGCCGTGTGTCCCCTGCACCTTAATTTGGTAAAACAGAATGCTCAATAGTAACCACACAGGCTGAGGCACGGTCGTATGTCTCAACCGTGTGGAAGACACAGTCATAGGACATGGGCATGTGCCCAGGCCGTCTGAATGTCTGCACCTTGAATGTGAAATTTAGAATTTCCACACTGCCTAGCACATGGATGTGTGCCTTGGCCGTGTGACCCTAAAATGTTGCTGACGTCAGAAACAGAATGTCAAGGTTTTAACATACGGGCGGAGACACGGGCGTGTCATGGCTGTGTGGGGGACACAGGCCATGGACATAGGCGTGTGCCAGGTAGTGTGAAAACCTCTGTAGGTTCGAATTGAAAAATAAATCCACACGGGCAAGGGACACGGGCTTGTCCTTATAGGCTTAGGTCGTATGAGTAACACGGTCCTTCAACATGGCCATGTTATTAGGTCACACGGGTGTGTCGACCTTCCACACGGGCGTGTGCCCCTGTTTTTAGTGACATTTTCCAAAGTTTTTCTAAAGAACTCGGTTTGGTTCCGAACCGTTTCTAAAGTGTGTTATAGGCCTCGTAGGCTCATATTAAGGATTTTAAGACAAACTTTAAAAGGTTTTAAATTTGAACGAAATTTCATATCCCGGAGGTGTTTGTATGCATGTTATTAAGTTAGGTAACGCATCGTACCTTGTTCCGGCGTAGGATACGGATAAGGGTTGTTACATAGAAGCACTCCCATACTTCTCGTACACATGTTGTAATTCCATTATATTCATTTCCGTATCACGTAACCACAATATTCACCAACTATCAAATGTTTATTTCTCATTTGTATTTAATTGCAGCATTTAAAGATTTACAACTTACTAATGAAATTTCACATTAAGTACAATTAACCAACATATATTAATACAAGCTATAAGTAAGTACACATACATATTTTTACACTATGAACTTATCTAGATTATGCTTTCAGTAGACTCGTAAGGATTAATCCGTAATTTTCCCTTTTCTCCGCTTATCCTTCGTACAATTCAATTCTTGATCTATATAATAATTAAATTCAATATATCAAATTCAAATATACTATCAAACTTATTTCTATGCATATGCCCTTAAATTTTCATTATTTTTACAATTTTTCCCTAAACTTTTACATTTCTTTCAACTTAGCCCCTAAAGCCAAAACTATTTAAATTTACACATTTCATTCCTAATATTTAAAACCAAATAGCATATCACCGTCAAATACCCTTAAAATTTTTAAAATTTAATATGTTGAATTTTGCAAAATTTCATATTTGTCCCTAAATTCAAAACTATCAAAATTTCCTTTACAAAATAGTCCTAAACAACAACCAAGATTATAAATCTTTCATCTAACATCAAAACTAACTAAAAATCATTAATGGTAACTTCCAAAATTTTTAACATTTTTACAAAATAATTATTGGGTTAGCTAAATTAAGTTACGACGATCTCAAAAACATAAATTCACTAAAAACGGACTAAGAATTCATACCATGCAAGGGTGAAAGAGATGACCGAAGCTTTTAGTTAAACAACCATGTTGTTCTGGGTTTCCAAATGTTGAAGAAGAAAGATGATAATGCTTAATTCCTTTTATTTTTATTTTTATTTTCTTATTCTTATTATTTAACTTTAAGTTTTAACATATAAAATTATAATTTTATGCTCTAACCGTCCACCAGCACTACTATTTACCATAAAAACCCTTCCACTTAAATTAATTGAGTCAGTTAATCATTAAAATCCAATATCGATTAAGTTTTATGTCTTTTACAAATTAGTCATTTTTCTTTAATTAACTAATTAAACAATAAGATTTCTGAGCCGAACCTTCACATACCTAAATAATAGTTTTGTAAATATTTAATAAAAATATTTACGAGCTCGTTTTACAGAAACGATATCCTGTTATCTCATTTTTCGAAATCATTTGACTTTGAAGACAAACCGCTTAAACTGAATTATTTATTCTTTTAGCTAAAATTCATCAGGTCAGAATTTAATATAAAATTATAATGGAATCATATGGATTAAATAATTATTATTATGAACTTACTCATCAGATTTATAGTCCCAAAATTACTGTTTTCCGACACCACTAAAGACAGGTTGTTTTCCAACACTTATCCATGCATTAAAAGATTGCCCGAATGTCAGGACCATTCTTACAATCAGAGGGTTGGATAACAGGCTTGTCATGAAGAATTATGCTTGCTGCATCGGTTGGCTCGAGGATGTGTTGCGCGTGCTGGAAAAAAAAAGTTGCTGCTGACTTCTTCATTACTTTTTGGAACAACTGGAACAACCGCAATAACTACATTTTCCGGGGCAAAGAGGATGAAGCTAGGGAATCCATAATTTGGTAAACAACCCTTTGATCCCGATTGCCCCTGCTTGTCATAAATGGAAAAAGCCTCCTTGCGGGTTCATAAAAGTTAAACTTCGACGCTGCTGTTGCTCCAAATAGAACTGGTTATGGGATGATTGCTAGGGACAAAGATGGCTTTGTTATTGGAGGAGGAGGGGGCTTTAAAGAGGAAGCGTTGACCGTTGAATGCGCGGAAATCTATGCTTCCGAGGAAAGCTTGAAGCTGGCAAGGACTATGAATATTTCAAAAGCTTTAATCGAGCCTAAATGCGCCGGTAAAACAAACAGGGTAAAAAAATGTGGGCACGCGTATCAAGGAGATTCTTAAAACTATGGAAATGTTGTAGTCTGTTTCTATTTGTTGGACCAGCCATAATTGTAATAAGGTGGCCAATTTTATTTGTAAAGATGCCATTAAAAAATCTTGTAATTGGACCTTTGCAATGGATTATCCCGAAAATATCCATGCATTGGTGATCAAAGATTCTATTAATTGAGTAGACCTTTTTTCGGTCCTTTTTTCAAAAAAAAAAAAAACCAAACTAGATTTATTTAAATGCTAAAATTTTAACTAAAATTCATATATAACCTATCATGGAACCTAAGTAAACAACACACTAAAATGAGACTAAATTTAAGCAATTTTACTTTAAAACAAGCCGAAACACAAAAGGGCAAATGACTCAAAAATATGTTATAAATATGCACTTATCATGAAGGTATATCACATATACACTTATTATAGAGGTACAATCATATCCTAACGTTTGAAAAAATAAATATTAATTTATGTCTCTTCAAATCGTGTAAAAGTAATTGCAAAGCATAGCAAGTTAAAAATGTATTTGGCTAGAGCTAAATGTATAGCTCAATTAAAAGTAAGATACATTAAAAAAGAAAAGAACAAAACATATTTCACCTAAATTATTTTTTCTCGTATCCTTTAAAAAAATAGAAATTAAACAAATTCATTCCACTTGACAAATCAAGGCATTACCAACTGTAATATTTGGAGTTAGTACACAAGATTGAAATACATTAATGATATTGTCATCCTTTCCTTTCACCATGGTTTTGTTGAATTAAATTACAAGAAAACTTGCGACTTTCTTCATAATTTTTTATCTCACAAGATTTGTTTACCTAATAAAACTTTCAAGGAGCATTATAAATCCTAAATGAAAGTGGATGTACGTAATAAATTCTATAACACCAAAAGGAGATTTAATTATCATATTTGCATTATGACGTGATAATTGAGGATCTATATACAAACTTATGTAGTCCAATAAAAGAGTATTATCTTCCCATTGTCTTATATTTTCTTTTTCCTTTTTCCTTTTTCTTCTTACTATAATTTTCATAGGTTTTTTATAGCACAGTTTTGATTTATACAATTATTCTCATCGAAAATATATATATTATTTATTTCAAGAAGAAGAAGATATACAATTCTACCGTCAAGTAAGACACCATCACCCAATCATAAATCTTTTTTAAAAGAAGTATGGATAAATGAAACAATTAGTTCTTTCCCCTCTTTATCCTTGAACCTCTAGAATGAATAAAGAAAACAAGGATTTTTTATAAATATACATATAATATAATCATTAAGCATGCTAACCAAAATACCATTAGAAAGACCACTTGAGAGCCCCTATTACCACATTTCCTATAATTTGAACCCCCAAGATCTGGTATTTTCTTTCCTTCTGTTTGATTGTAATTTCCTTTCAAATTCCATTTCCTTTTGATTTGATTTCTTCTTTTTTTCGCACCAAGAACATTAAGTAAAGAAACAGGAAAGAGTACAAAAGAGACCCCTGTATGTATCATGGTCTGTGTGCTGGACCGTCCCCGAGGCTGCCCATGACATATGTAGGGGAAGCTAATGTTGGTTAGCATCACATGTACAGATTTTGCAGCAAATACTAGATAAAATGAGCATATATTAGATTCTAGTACCTGAAATATGGAGGCCGATCAAAGGATAGATCTGAAGGTTTCGACAGGGTCTGACTCTTCAAGCATTGATGCTGCCTGGAGGCAATCTATGGCATCTGCAAGGCGACCATCATCCTTATGTACCATACCTAAGTGATACCAAGCCTTACGGTTGGTAGGTTCAATCCTCAAAGCATCTGAGAGTAAGGTTCTCGCCACAGGCAATGAGTTCGATCCCAACTTGGACAACAATGCACCAATCTGTACCTTGGACGGAACATAAAAAGGGTCTAGCAAACTAGCATTGATATATGAAGCCAGTGCTTCTTGAATTTCTCCACGTTCTTGATGCATAAAGCCTGGAATGTTCGTTAAACGAACTATTAGTACCATTATAATTATCAGGATTCTGGAATTTCTACCATTTAGTTCTCTGCATAATTATAACTCTAAAAACATAATTGTTCCCTTCTTTAACATTTAAGAAACCAATTCATAAACTTTTTTATAAATTATTTCCTACAAATAGATTTACATATACATACATACACTAATATCATAAACAGCACTGAATATAAAAAAACACTATTTCATTAACAAAATCCTACTGAAGGGAATGAACATTGTACAATCTCCACTTCATTTCATTATATTAGAAATGAAGCCCACCGTGCTCGACTTCCTACATAATGATGGTAAGAACCATAAGCAATGACACTTAATCTGATCTAGTCATATACTTAATTCTATGAAATAATATAATGCTGTTGTAGAAATCAAATCAAAGAACATATAACAAGTAAATACCCAAACATAATGACATAATGCAAAAGCAAACTACACATTATGTATCTCTTTCTTAAATTCTTTTGTTAGCCTCTTGAACATTAAGGACAGTAAACCTTGATTGCACCAAAGTTGCAAGCCAAACTAACCAAATCAGGTCTTGGTTTAGCCAAGAAAAGTTTTGTTTATATTAGCCACATCAATTACAATCTCAAAGATAAATAGAGCAAAAATAAGTACACAAAGAGTTCCATTTTATTGTTGAGGTAACTGCTGACCCTCCTCTAGTCATTATATGATCAAAACTACATAGCAGCGCATCACTCCAACCCCATGATATTTCTTAAGCTAAGCTAGAATTAACCACATAAACAAAATTTAATCATGATGATGTAAATAATTTGAGATAAATAGTTAAGAAAACCTTACAACAAAATAGGATAAATTTATTGTAAACAGTTCTTTGACCTAAAATAAAAGCTCACCAAGAATAGAAGACCCAAAGTAAGTCTCAACATTAACCTCCCACCATTCTAGAAAAGATGTAATTTCTGAAGCTCTTTTGAGTTGTTAATTTTGCATTATACTTTTTGCCTTATTGCATTTGAAGCGAAAAACAAAGAACAAGAAGAAGAAGAAGAAGCAAATCTTGCATTTTGGATACAAAAACAAAGTAATACTTCTGAAGAATTAAGAACATCATTTTCATGAATATAGAAATGCATGATTCAGTTTCATATGATTTTATTCTAAGTAGAGCCATTATGTTTGAATTTCCTTTTGTCATTTTCTCATTTTAAATCATAAATAAGAATTTTATATTTTTATTATTTGCTTGCAGTAACTTCTGAGGATACCAATAGCATATAGAAAAAAGAATTGCAGCTTAAACTATCTGATTTCTAATGTTTGGACAGCAAAAGATAGAAGCCCCTTTTGATCACGTGCTAAGGATTTCATATGGTTATTTTAACTTACCTAAGTTCTAAAGAAGACCAACATTACTTAACCTAGATCCTTTTTCCCCTTTTTTCCTGACAATCATCTCGTCAAGAGGATAAGTTTTCTCCCCAGTAGAAGACACAACAGATTTTAAATGTTCGGTGAACATGTCCAAGAAATGTCCTGAATGCAGCTGTAGTTATTTAAGTTACCTATATCCAAGTGTTCTAACATTTCAGCCTCATACATCATCGCCAAAGCATCTATGATATCTACCAAATCTATTAGAAGGTTGTCCATGAGAACTGCTAGGTTGACTTGAATGTATAGAGCTAATTTCATAAATAGATTAGCAAATTAAGGAGTAACTATAAGCTTAACAAGTTGAAAGTAGAGGTGAAAAAGATGGTTCATTTGGTAAAATAAGGTTTTAAATCTTGCCTTCTGTATGCACCAGTTCCGCAGAATACTGTTTCATCTCCCTGGCTTTTTTCACACATACTTCTACATCCTTCCAGTGTGAAAGACTAGAGTACAAGGCTGCAAGGCCATACCAAACTTCAAATTCTTTTACCTTATCATCCTCAACCTATCAGGTAAAACAAGAGAATTAATTTAGAAGCAATAACAACCAAAGTATCAAACTTTTATAACACTCAGAGGATAGGCCTAACCCAAACTTTAAGTCATGAAGGAGAAAAGAGAAAATAAGAAATCTAACAATAATAGCAAGGTAATAGAAAATATTGAAAAGAGCAATGTCATCAAATTCCAACATAGAGCCTTTTGACTAAAAACAACAGTGACAAATTAAGCCTTTTTTTCCAATAAATAGGGTTGATCAAATAGACCCTGTTATGCAATTGCCCTCGGTTTGGATCCATACATAAGATCAGTAAAAGCAAGGGCTTTTCTGGTTGTTCCTTGTAATGCTTCTATGGCTGTTCCCTCCCTCCTTTCGTAAAGATCCTGAATTAAGTCAGAACTTACTTCTTAGAATAGGACTTTGTCTCGCATATCAATTGACAGTAAATCATCCACATTTCTAGGCTTGCCATACATACATTGCATTGCAATTTTCTTTCTTTCTTTCTTCTTCTTCTTCTTCTTCTTTTTTTTTTTTTTTTTTTTTTTTTTTTTTTTTTTTTGCTAGTTGCAATTGTATAATTGTATAACCTTGACGTAGAACAAGTAGGGGACTGAGATAGAATATGGAAAATTAGATGGAAAATAAGAAAACAAACAAAAAATTTGGAAGTAACATAGAACATTAGGGAAGAAACAGACGTAGGAAAGAAAAACCACAGAGAATCAGGGAAGAAACCATAAGGAACCAATAGAAGAGAAAGAAAAACACAAAGAATCATGGGAGAATACCATAATGAATAAATAGAGAAAAAAATCTCAATAATCAATATCTCACATTTTCATCATCCTTCAATCCAAAAAAAGAAATGTTCGTCACCCAGAACCTAATCAAAACTAAAATAACATATGCATTTATAAGCTGGCTAGACCTGCAAATACCAAATATAACACTAAAAACCTAATACTTGGAAATTAAATAAATTAAAACTAGCCTACATTTCTGAAAAATTATAATGGAGTTTGTAAAGCATAAAAGAAAGTCATAGATAAATTAATCCCTCAACTAGCATATTTCTGTCCTCTATCGAACCAGGTCATCATCCCTCATATATCACGCACAATGGCCTGACAAGTCTAAAAAAGACACTAAGTTGTGGCGTCTGCTCTAAAAAGACCATCTTCCATGAGACAGTTATGTGGACTCATTTTCACTATTGTTTCAAGGGAGAGCTTTACAGTTAACAACTTGACGCAAGCATCTGATGTTTGAAACCCAAAACCAACAGAATAGTTTTAATTGGTAACACAATTAAAGCACATTGATGTCATAATTCGCATGTGTGTGTATTCATTCTTAAAATAAGAACCTTGCTTCATCACTTCAAGAAACAGAGTGATTTACTGAGCTTGATTTCTATGGAAAATGATGCAATTTGACAACCTACGCCACTTGGTACTACTAGTGCAGACATATTGCATTAGGGACATGTAAATGTGGCAAAAGCAACCACAAAAACATTCAAAATAAACATTATTAAGAAAAAGCTTTTTCTTTCTTTGACAACATTTAAGAAATTAAAATTCAGATTTGAACCTGAGAATCAATTTTCATAGGACCAGATGATTTTCTTTGGGCGTGAACCAAAGCAAGGAGGTAACGGTAAGTTTCAATAGCTTCCATGGGTCGTGACTGAGAGACCTTCAATTTTGCTTTCAGTCTGAGCAGTGGTCCTTGCTCCCATTTGCCAGTCTCATCCAATGCAGCATCAGTGACCACCTCAGCCTCTGCGAATCGCTGTTGAGCCGACAAAATTAGAGCAAGCAATCTCCAACCCTTCATTACAGAACCACCGGTTATATCAATGTACTTCTTTGCAAAACGCAAAGCAGCATTCAAATTCCGCTGCTCTGCATAATGAGCTCCCAACTCAAAGATTATATCAGGATTATCCTGCTCAAAGGAAAGTGCTGAATCTAAAGATTTAAGTGCTTCATTCTGAAGACGGGACCTTTCAAAGTCAGAGGAAGAAACTTTAGCTTGCTTTCCCAAACAAAGACCTAACATACGAAGGCCAACACCCTTCAGATGTTCATCCACCCCTTTTGCATTATCGACTGCCCTCTGTGCATATCCTACTCCCGCAGCTGCAAGCTGAGAATCCTCACTACAGATCTTGGCAGCCAACAATAATGCTGTGAGATCATTAGGTCTTTCGTTTACATGCAGAGACTTTCCTAATAGATTCATGGCAGCTTTGTTCTGCCCCACACCACTGCAACAAAGAGCTAAGAGATTCCAACGTTCAGTACGATGAAATACTCCAGGCTTGAGCTCTTCAAGTTGCTTCGATAAAACAGGAGTCTGGCTGCATAAAGAAAGCGCATACATTAAGTGATCCAAAACAGATGGATCCCACTGGATATCACCATGGTGAATTTTTCGCATAAGAACCAACAAAAGCAGAATAGCCTCTTCCAAATTATTTTTGGGTACATAAGCACCATCAGCTTGAGCACCTAAGCTAGGAGGGCCAGCCTCCAACCCACTATGCAAGAGAAAAACTGCAAATGCTTTCTGAATTCGCCCACAACAATCATTGTCTAAGTTCCATGGATTGAGCAGTACACGTCTATAAGCGGCCATTGCTTCTTGATACTTACCAGCTTGCTTCAAAAGCTCTGGAAGTAACTCAACCGCTTTACTAATCATCTCCTGCAATTTAATCTCAACTTGGGCATCAGGTATTCCTTGAGGAAATATCCTCCCCACAGCATCAAGAATATTTGTACAATCCTGAGCAGCCTCTACAAAACCAATGAAAACAAAATTCAACTTTCTTGAGGTATAGAAAAGGAAGAGAGGTTGCTATATTTCCATTCTAAGTAAGACTCAAACATAAAAGGAAGGCGAAATGCTAAACTTTTTCCCATACCAGCAAATTTTCCGAGCTTTTGAAGGGACTTGACCTTTAAGTAAACGCCTTCAAGAACGAGTCTGGCAGCTTGTTGGGACTAGGAATCAAGATTAGCACAACTATTTTCATGAGAAGAAGAATAATTAGAAGAAGAAACAGAAGAAGAATTAGGATTAAGATGCTCATTACGGAAGGTTGCAGTTTTTGGATTGCAGCTTGCAGATCAATCCCATCAAGTACCCGAAGTGCCGCTTCCACATTTCCTCTTTGATACTCTAATCTTCCCAAAAGAGTCCTCGCTTCCTTCAAAACCAAACAAATCAAAATCCAATTTCTCCCAATTCCAGATCACCCCTGCCCCCCAAAAAAAAGAAAGAAAAACAAACCTCGGAATTTAGGGACAAGCGTTCGCGTAAAGAAGATTCAGCTTCTTCAATATTGCCTTTGTCGAGTTTGGCTTCGACATCAGTGGTACTCATGGAAGTCCCGTTGGCAGAAAACTCTCTTGCCGTAGAGGACTCTTGGGTTTGGCTAGGGGTTTCATCATCGGCCATTGGTGTATGAGATTGTGGAATTCGTATTGTATCGGTTTCAGCTCAGGTTTATTATTCAATTAATTAGTTGGAAGAAGAAAAAAATGTGAAGACAATGCCGCATGTTTTTTGGTTAAGGATCTGCAAAAGGAAGGAAGGAAGGAAGGAAGAAAGAAAGTCAAATGAAGGAAATAGGAATGGAAGAGAGGACGAAAGATTCGGATCTGTTTGCGGTCCTAACTCGCAAAGGCCTGTCAGTCAGTCACTCCCCCTTCTCTCTGTTTTCTTTCCCTTCTTTTTTTTAGTAATTGCGCCAAAAAACCATTTACTTTACAAATACCATCCATGTATTCAAAAACTTAATTAATCATTAAAGATTTATAAAAATATTTATTTCAATTTAATTAAATAAATTTTCTGATTTAGTAGTTTTTTTCGGATCCACTAATTTTCAGTTCATAGCTTTTTACTAGATGTGATTTGTTAAAATTTAAACATTTAATTAAATTTTGGATTAACAAAAAGAATTGCATTATATATTGTAAGAAAAAAAATAAAAATACGATAATTATTTAATATTAAAGAATGTTTTGAAAATTAGTAAATTATCGACAAATTCATATGGTTACTTATAACTTTTTATGAAACAAAATAGGAAAGATGCATATTATTTAAAAGAAAAGTTAAACATAAAATCAACCTTGAAACTAAATTTTTCGGCTAAATTAGATATATATGCCTCTTTTTTTATTAGTATAATTTTAAAAAAAATTAGGGTAATAAGTTGTTTCTAGATAGAGAAAGGGAAAGCGCATTCAATTGGGCGCACTTTCCCTTACTCTCTCCCAAGGTTAAAGTTTTTAATATTTTTAGTTTTAGGGTTTTCGACTGAAATTGTTGAATTTCATAGTTAGTTTTGAGGAGTCGGGATGTGATAACATGCCTCATAATACATACATTTCATATGTCATGGTAGGATAAGACCATTACCTCAAAAACTCATTCTAGGGAAATCTGGTTTCGGGGTGATTGTGTTTGATAAGATCAAGGGTTAAAGTCTAAGTGGAGGCCCCAGTCGGCGGTCATGATGCGATCAAAGGTTCGAGTATAACCAAGGCCCAGTTAACGGTCGTTACGTGGTCACGAGTTTAAGCTTTTTGGATACCCCACAAATGATGCATTATATATACCATACATAAGATTGAGGTCATAATCATAGGGGGAAATGGAGGGATTTCCAGTCTAATCAAAGTAATTTTTTCTCTATCTCCATGTTGACGATATCTTTAACCTTTCATTCTTATCTGAAGGCTGACACCAAGGTGGACACAAAAAGTATTTCAAGAGGAGAGCGGATGTTTTAGCGGAAGTAGAGGTCAAACTCGAGTCAGTGCAACCGATGTTGTAGTTATTAATAGGTTGTTTAATAACGACAGCCGTTGTCAGCCTAAAAGGAGAATCACCTTTACTCCACCGAAACAGTCACTCCCCGCTTGAGAGTCCTCCTATATCCACGACGGTGTCGACTTTTGGATAAGAAAGAAGGTTAAAGGTACAGGGTGTCTGGAAATGGAGAAAATAATTACTCTGATTATAGTGGGAAGGCCCTCAGTTTTTCTGTATGATTATGCCCTCAAACTTCTGTATGTTATTTATAAGGCAATATTTTTGGGTGCTCGAAAAGTTTGAGCTCGTAGTTGCGTAATGATCATTAACTAGCTCCCCCATTATACTTTGATTCATGACCGCATAACGGCCATTGGTTGAGACCTCCATGTACACTTCCACTCGTGACCGTAAAAAGTAAAATCACCCCAGAACTTGACTTCCCCAAGATAGGCTTTGGAGGTAATAGTCCCATCTTGGTATGATATATGAAATGTGTACAGCTCGAAGCGATATCGCATCACCAATGACTCAATAATACCTTGAACATCAACTAAAATTTCTTAGCCACAGAAATTTTTAACACCGAGAAATGTTTTATAGAGAAAGGATGGAGAGGTTGTGGGAGAGTATATTTGAGGGACAATGAAGAATAGAGTGGAAAACCCTTTTTATAGGTGTGGGGAAAGGGTTGATTGCAAATTAAAAATTTCCTACAGTCGAAAACGCAATGCAAGACTAGGGTTTTCGAGGAATATATTCGAAACTACTTAAAATCAATTGAAAAGTAGGACGGGCAGGTTCTTTTGAAGAAAAAAGGTTAGTGAAAGCACACCCAGCTTGGCGTGCTTTCCTGCCATGTCAGTAGGGAAGCTCGCCCAGGTGGGCGTGCTTTCTCTAACCTTTTTCTTCTACTAAAAGTTAAAAGTACCTACCCCAATTAATAATTCTATATAATTTACGCACGTTTTAAAGCACTGAATACTTTGGGGAGCACTATTTTTATGAAGTTATATGACTTTAAGAATGCATTTTCGAATAATGCTTTGTATTTTATCATCATTGTTTGACAAATGCGTGTATTCATAAACAGATTTCGAAGCAAATATTCTTTCTCTTGCTGACTTATTTTCCTATTAAAAGGACGTAATTTGCATAACTTAGACACGCAGCAAATTAATATCAAATATCGAATTGTTGAGTTGCGGGAGTTGCGTGTACTTCTTTCAACAAACCTCTACTTATTTTTTTTGGTTTTGTTAATTCAATTCAGGACCGATATTGAAATTAGTTGACGAGTAAAATTTTTTATTTACTACGACGGTCAAATTTGTAATATAGAGGTCGGGGTGGTATTTGTAGAAGCACAATCAGTGAAATTGGCGTTCAATCGTACCATTCAATTGTGTGAGCTAAGGACTAGAATTAGGAAGAAAGTCGAAGGATCGGCCTAGGGAAGAATTTCAAGGTTGCAATATAGATATCTTACTTTCATTGACCCCTATAGGTAAGACATATTTGATGTGAATGGTGAGCTCCAGCTCGAGACAGTCATATCATCGCACTACTTAAGTAGAAATGTTGTAATGGAGTTATATGTCGAGTTTGTCGAGGTTGATGAATCTGGCCCATTTTCAACGATCATTACAGCAAATGTTGGAATTGAAGCTGAAGCAGGAAGTCCTACTACACGGTTGTATGGTGGGTTCACTGGCTTGTTACAAAGCCACTACTACGATGTCCCCGAAAAATCTATAGGTAGACACTCGTCAATTTTCGGCACGGATCTAAACTTCGGTGGTCAATACCAGTCAGGGTATGAGCATAACTAGAACGATGGAAATGTGCAAGTGTATGCAATCGCAACAAGTAATAAAGTGACAAGTAAATGTCGAGTTATTGTACCCACTGGAACTGTGAAAAGAATTATATATGAATGCAATTTAAAACACTTTGGTGAAGAAAAATATTTTGATTTGAAAGGTGATTAAAAACTAAAAAAAACAAAGTAAAATAAATAAAAATAAGTTCTAATGAACAATTTCAAAAGCTGATTTTAATCAAGATAACATAATTGTGTTAGATTAACTACATTTCTTAACTTAGAATTACTAAACTCATGTTTATGTTGTTACGAATAAATTTACGGCAACTCGGTAATTTGCTAACTTATGAACATACTTACCTACCAAAATCCATTTATCTCTTGACTATATCTCTATGTCAATTCAACCGATAAAATAGATTTTAATAAGCAAATGTGTTAATGCACATACATACTTATGAAATTAAAATAATCTCTTGTACATATCTCTATACCAATTCAAACAATTAATTCAATCTCATAAGCACATAAAAGATTACGTGAGGTAACAATGTATTTCTAACTTGAAACAGTTTAATCACAATAATCTTGCAAGTTATGCAAGGCAAATGTATCGTTAGATACCGTTTCTAATTCAACCCTCGGCTACCTTAGATGATTAAATATGCACTAATTATCGTGTTAATTAATACAATTTCAATCCGTTTAAATGATTAATTCATTAGTTACTGTCGAAACCATTTTTTATTTTAAGGTTTAAAAAATGGGGACCGACTTTAAAAATAGGAGTCGCCACCAATCTTTTTTAGTTTAGGTGTGATCAGGTCACCTATAAAAATATTTTGGTCTGCGAAATTCGAGAAAATGGGTTCGGGAGTCGGTTATGTACAAGGAAGGGTTAGCACCCTTGCAATGCCCAGGGTTGGTACCAAATTGATTAATGTTGTCCTAACGTCAAAAACTTGAAAATATTTAGGGTCAAAAACTTTGGAAAAAAGTTAATTAAATTGGAATTGATTCTCAAGATTAACTCGTTTAAAAGGGATAAAAGTATCATCCCCAGCACGTTAGGATATAACATATTTATACTCTGACACCGAGATCATCTTTGATTTTCAAAACATGTAAAAAAAGGGTATTTGGGTATTTAGTTGAACGAAAAATCGACACCCAGCACGTTAGGATGTAATTTTCTGTACTTCTAAACACACAAATATTGCCTTGTTTTTTTAAATATGCAATCTTGAAATTGGTTCAATGTATGTTTTTTAACGACAGAAAACATTCAGAAAGAATTCGAATATATCTAAAACTTGAAAATATTTAGGGTAAAGAATTTTGGAAGAAAGTTAATTAAATCGGAGTTGAATCTCAAGATTAACTCGTTTCAAAGGGACAAAAGTATCATACCCAGCACGTTAGGATATAACACATTTATACTCTGACACGAGATCATCTTTGATCTTCAAAACATGTAAAAAGGGTATTTGGTTATTTAGTTGAACGAAAAATCGACACCCAGCACGTTAGGATGTAATTTTCCGTACTTCTAAACACACAAATATTGCCTAGTTTTAAACTTTGAGTAAGACGATTTTAAAACTTAAATGGTGTTAAAATAAAATGCGATGGCATATTAACATACAATGCGGAGCAATTATTTACTAACAAAATACAACACAATTAAATCACAAATAGCAAATAAATATAAAATGAGAATTAAAATATTCATAATAACAATAATCAATTATTGAATTAATGGCAAGGAAAATAACTAAAAAAAAATAAAACACATACAAGTATGATATATGTAACATATTTGAAGTAAACACACCTAATTTTAAACATATTTTAATACAATAAGACTTTTAAGAGTTAACGAAAAATATAAAAAATATGCATGGATAAAAATATATATATACAAATATACGAGATGATAATGAAATAACGAATGTATTAAGAATGTCATACAAATTTTAAATCAAAAAAGTTACATGTAGGAATAACTAAATGAATCAATAAGAAGGACAATAATAAAGAAGAAAATGTAAGTTTTTTTTTAAATAAGAATAAAAATAAAAATAAAGGGTTCAATCGAAACACATTCAAAATCCCATGACTATTTAAAAAGATTTATAAAATCAGTAGGTTGAAAAAAATGGAACCAGAATAAAGACCCCCTGATATGCGAGGACTAAAAGAGCGAATATTCTAGTTTTTAGACGTAGTGTTTAAAAGCGGACGAGATTGAAAACGGAATACATATTAAGGGCGAAATTAAAAATAAAATAGAACTTGATTAAAAAGAAATAAAATGCGGAAGGACTAAAAGAATAAATAAACCATCAGAACCAAAACACGCGGATCTTGGCCGCAATCGGGTCGGGTCATCGGGCCATCATGAAACGACGCCGTTTCGAACACTGACCCTCACAGCCCAAAACGTTGCCGTTTTAACCATAGATATAAACAAAAAAATGCCTAACAGCTACACCCCATCTGCCATTTTTCAAAACAGATTAAAAAAACTTCACTCTTAAAACTTTTCAACTTTTCCCCTTCCTCAGCCGACTCAAGGGTTTCATCGGCGCACAGTGCACCTCCCCTCACCGTCGCGATTGTAACTAGATCCACAAGGATCCGTCGATCGCTTGAACTAAGACTTGGCCGAATTGACACCAAAACAAATAAGAAACTCCTCTTCTTTTTTTTTTTTTGTATATTCCCTTTTTTAAACGTCGAAGCAAATAAGAAAGAAAGATCAGTATTGAAAACGCCGAAAATCAAAGAAATAACCTTTGAAACTATTCTCACTTTTTTGTATTTCGTTGTATATTCGTAAAATATATTCTGTAGGAAAAAAACAATAGGCCTTTTCTCTTGTTTTTATAGCCTCATATTCGAAAATAAACAAAAAATACAAATTCTTTTTCTTTGCTGTCAATTTCTACTATTGTTTCTGTTGTCGTTTGTTTGTCCCTTGTTGCAGGTACAACCGCCGTACGGAGGCTATTGACATAGCGAGTACGGAGGCACGACATTGGGGGCTTGTGGCGCTGCTAGGGTTCACTTATTTTCTGCTGTAGTTTAGGTAGTGGGCTGGTGGGGTTTTTGGGCCTATTGTTGGATTGCTAATGGTTTAGTCATTTGGGCTGGGATCAGGTTTATTGTAAATAGGTTTTGAATTTTGGGCCACAATATGAATCTGGGCCTATGTAAACTGTAATTGGACTGTTGGATTTATTAATGGTTTTTAATTTTGTATTTTTTTGTTTTTGGTATGGACCAGGCGAAAATTGGGTCTTACAGTTACCTTACAATTGTAATGCAAGAATAACTTAATCATGATTTTACTTAATCAAACATCTTACCTAGGCCTAAAACAACACAAACACAATTTTAATAAATTAAGCAGACGAAATGCAATCAACCTAACACAAATTAAATTTAAGTCATATCAATTAATTTAAATATTTCAACATCACAAATATTCATAGACATTTTCATCATAACAACAACAAAAATTAAAAGGATAGGGAACAAGAATCAAATCCGGTGTTTCTCCGTGGCTTGACTGATTTGCTCCACTCTTTTTTCTCCGCTTGTTCTTGTCGAACCGAGGCTACTACGAACACTTTAATGCTTCTCCAAATGATGGATGAATGACTCTTTTTCAAGAGGTGAAATCGGCAAGAGGACAAAGGAAAATGAATGGGAAATAAAGAGAGAAAGTTGAGAGAGGAGAGAAAATATGAGATGAGAATGTTGTGGTGTGTTGAAATGAGCAGCCAAGGGGAGTTTTTATAGGGTGAGAGGGCTGCTAAAAATAGCCAAAATCAGCAGCCAAAGAGCCCTCCCATGGCCAACCACACATGTGGCAAGTTTGAAGCTTTCAGACTTGCTATATTAAGGTCAGGGTAAATCTAGAAAGGCACTAAAAGAGGAGGGGTTTGTTTGCAGTTTGGTGAAGTCTTCAAGGGCCTTTTTGCGAGCCAATTAATCAACCAAGCAAGCTGATTGGGTCAGCATGCTGGACGGTTTTGGGCTGCCCATAGCTTGGTTGGTTCGGTTTTCTGGTTCAGCTCAACTGGGCTACTTTTCATAATTAATTAATAATAATTTATTTAACCCAAATTAAATTGGATTAAAATTAAAATTAATTATATTATGAATTAATACACATAATTTGGACTATCTTTTGCTGAAAAATTCATTCGTCTTGCTACTTCAAAAATCACTTTTCGATTTTGCGCTTCTAGTAGTGTTGCTGAACCAATTTTCGCCCTTTGTGCGAATCTGTCGAAAATGATCAAAATTAATCAAAATTTATTATAAAATTAATTAAAATTCATTATGTTAATAATTTAAGTACAAAATAATTATTTTATAATAATTATATATTTTTCGACAATAATTTTACTGAAACTACATGAATTTGAGTTAAAAAGTGCATGAAAAAATGTGTATATTTTCGTGTTTCCAATAACCCGAATCTCAACACTCGGGCTCAACATTCAATTAGTGTGTTCGATTTCAACTACGGTGCGGGCTAAATGTCATAGGTTGGAAGCACTTATATTAGGGGTTCATCGACGTACACTAAACACCAAACCGGTGCAGATTTTGGTGGGCACATGGGTTACAGAAGAACTGGTGACTTACTCCTTTCAACGGGGACCAAAGAAGGTACATCGAACCCCTTGCTTGAAGGGGACAATAAGAGCGTCAATGAGGAAGAAGATGTGACTGATGAAGAAGATACAAGTGAGGAACAAGATGCGGTCGATAAAGAAGATACAGGTGAGGAACAAGGAACAACGGGTGCAGTTGACGAGGAGGAGTCAGACCTTGAGCTAATCCAGTGTGGTCCAAATGGTTAGGATGTGGCACTATTTTTAAACCGGAACCGGTTCCAACGGAGCTAGAACCTTGCGGGTCTGACAATGAAGGTTCAGACAATGCCCGGATCCAGATCCACTATATAGGCCATATGAACTTCTGCTTTACATGACCAACATCGACCTATCGGTCAAAGGTGGTTTAGAGTTTCCGCTTCTATCGCACAGAACACCTAGCCATGCAAGCACACCGCACGATGTATGAGTACTAAAAGTTGAAATGGAATACCTAAACAAAGATACTTTTCTTGCTGTACTGAAGCGGTACAACTTCAAGAACGGCGTGAACTATCATGTCACGAAGTCCCATTTCTAAAAATTCGAGGAAAAGTGCACAATTTGCGACAGAAGATGCAAGTGAAAAATCATGGCATCTTTACAGAAAAAAACCAAGCTATGGACAATAAAGAAGTATTCCGGTCCACATACCTGAATTGTGGAAGGTGCAAGTCAGGATTATTTTAGGCTAGACTCAAACATGACTTCTGACATTATTCTACCAATAATGAAGGTGAGTCCTAGGATTCCCGTCCCAGTGTTGATTGCGAACATCCGTGGCTAGTATAACTACACTCTATTGTACTAAAAAGCGTGGGTTAGAAAATAGAAGGCTATGGATAAGTTGCATCACAGTTGAAAATATTCATACAACTATCTATGGCAATGGTGTCAGGTGTTGGATCGGTATGTTCCAGATTCCATAATCGATCTAGAAACGCACCCAACATACTCTAATAATCAATTGGTCCCTTGGAAAAGAGTATTCCATTGAATCTTTTGGACCTTTGAACAATATAGAGAAACTTTTCAGCACTGCAACCCTTTAGTGTAAATTAACAGCACCTGGCTGTACGAAAAGTATCAACATTGGTTGTTGATTGTCATTGCTTAATATGGTAATTGGAGGATTCTACCGATTGTGTTTGCAATAACTCATGGAGAAAAGGCAGATGATTGAGATTTCTTCCTGAGCAGGTTGCGTCATCGCGTTTGCTTCCAGCCCGACATATGTGTTATATCAGACATGGGAACCAAAATCTTGTCTGCTATTGAGTGCTAGAGAAGTCTTTGGGATCACACCTATCATAGGTATTGCATACGACATGTCGGATCCAACTACCACTCAAAATGGCCTTTGAAAAGTGAGCGAGATGTAGTCATTGACATGGGTATGTAGTTGGCACTACCTACACAGTCATGTTAAACCCTATTTTGTTCGTTGTTTGCATTCATGGGTATGCTTTTCTATACAGGTTATGAGCTCGCCCAACATCATTTCCATGAAATGTTGAACAACTTGGGCACCATCAACAGCTACGGTGATGTGTACCTAGCGAACATACCATTTAAACAGTAGGCGCAATCGTATGATGGGGGTTTACAGTGCAAACACATGATATCAAACTTAGTTGAGTGTATCAATTACGTACTAAATGGGACTTGTCATTTGTCGATAACCTCGGTTGCGAAAAAAATATACTTTTGCCTGGTTGTCTTATTTTCAAAGAGGGTGAGGGCATACACTGGACAAATAATAGGTGACCATACTTGGTGTAAGGATTTAAGGAAAGAAATCAGACTAAATACGATGAGAGTGAACACTATGTATGTAGTGTGCCACTCACATCGGAACCTAGAATTTCAAGTCACAGAGCATGCTAGGCCAAACCAGGACATGTTAGGGGCATCATATCGTGTCAATGTAATAGGAGAGACTTGCGATTGTGGGAGGTTCTAAACACTTTGGTTCCCATGCGTACATGTAATTGCCGCATGTGGGAACCTAAGAATTGAGTACATGCCTTACATCAATGATGTGTATAGTTTCGAACGCATGCATAGAGTATGAACTCTTAAATTCCCATTCGTCCTTGATGAGAGTACATGGTCGCCAATGTTCAGCGCGTCGTATGAGTTGGCACTGAACATGAACCTATGTCACGTCCCGAAAGGTCGCCCAAATACCACCCGGATATGGAACAATATGGATATTTGGGAGATGGATGTTCAACAGAGGTTATACAGATACTATAGAAACCTGAGGCATACGAAGGCAACATGTTCTGTGTTGAGGGGTACTTTGGGGCCTCAACGTCGATAGCACTATTTTCTTTCAGGGAATATATTCATTACAATACTTCTATTATTATGGTGTTTCAAATTTTTTATTTCTTATTAACTTACGCATAACTCACGTTAGAATGTAACAAAGACAAATATAGTGTTGGAATGAAAATTTATAGTTTCTTTATTTATGCCATATATATTTACATCGCAATAGTAATAAAAAAAATCAATTGTGTTATCGAAGAGAATCTGTGCCGTAGGACAGCAGACGACGGATGCGAGGAGGATTTCTGTGCACAACCGGAGACGCGGGCTTATAAACTTTATCATTGTCATCGTCCTCATCATCATCGTCTTCACCCCCACCTTCATGTTCATCTCTATCTACATCGTCATCATGGCGTTCTTCTTCATCTTCGCCTTTATCTCTATCACCCTCCTCCGTGCTCGAGTGCAGTGTCGTCCTAGCCTCCCATTGTGTATCCTCCATTCCATCGACAGACGGTTACGCCGATGACCCACCCCGATAAAAAATGATGCGGGTGGTGTTTGTGTCACTATCGGTGTGCAACCGTAACGTGCCATAAAACACAGATACGTCGGCATTGATGTGCTCAAGAGAACTTAATTCTCAATTGTAATATGCATACAGCGGGTCGACCTAAAGGTGGAGACTCAGGGTCAGATTTGAATTGTAATGAAGTATGGTCACAGAATATTATTTCCAAGACTAAGTAAATATGTCAACATAGTAAAGCTACATTTGTACAATTTTTATAACTTAAATTAAGGTATATATAATTCTATTAAATTCATTGGCAAAATCAATTAACTAACGTGCTATAAATAATATTTGTATTACGATATTTTGATATACTGAATGTAATAATGGATGTTTTAGTTAAATTCAAACTTGGAACGTAGCACCCTATAGTCCAGGTCTGGTAATCGAGTCAGGTATGGGTTGTTACAAAACTTGTTTGTTCTAATAAAGTCAATAAATGCATTTGGCAATTCAATTACAATAGAGTGAATTATCTTATGGACTTCTAGTTCACATTGTTTTGTATGAGGGTCTTAGATTTATAATTCATTCCATGTATTTTATTTATCCAATTTTTTATTCTCTCCCCCTAATGATGGGAAAACTATCTCATAATAATCAACTCATTTTATAACTAAATCTCAAATTAATAGCTAAAAAATATTTAATAATATAAGGAGATCATATCAATGTACATTCCCAACCTCCTATGAGGGCCCATCTTTGTGCATTGTTGTGGAGAGATTGAAACATATATTGCACATCCAAAAATTCTAAGAGAGGAAATTTTTAACTCCTAACTAAAAGTCAATTATAATATAGAATATTTATTATAATTTATTGGCTTGATATGTGCAAGTGTTATAGCATGTAATTCAACATAATCTCATTTTGAAATAGGAATCTTTGTTCTAATTAGTAATGGTTTAGATATTAATCGAAGGTGTTCAATCAATTATTTCCCCAAACCAATATGCCTATAAATAAAAGTCTTTGCAAAAGTTGGTCAAACTTATATACAATAATCATTAAAAGCCTGATATATAAACTAATTAGCATTAGCAAGAATTGTCTCGATTGCATAATATGAAAATTTTTATTCTTAAATTAGTCATTAAAAAAATAATCTCACAAATAAAAAGTTGTGATTTGATAATGCAATGTGATTCGTCTACTAAAATCATAAACATCCACTTGCTAGATAAATGGGCTCATAATTCTCTTGCAAATACAAGAGATTTAATTTCAACTTTTGCTAGTGAGGTTCTAACAAATCTTCTTATTTAGAACAAGTAACAATTAAGAAATCTTTAAAATGAAGAATCTTCAGGTTCTTTAATAAATATCCATGTAAATTCTCATTTGTTGCATAATTATTGATTAGGATGGTCTAACCGGTCATGCCAACTAAGTAATATATATGGAATAGTAAAATTTTTGTTTACCATCTCATGTGATTCAACTATACTAATATAAAATTATGATTTACCATTGCATGTAATTTAACCATACTAATATATGCATAGTATGAATTAGAGGAAAATACAGTAGTTTTTTAATACAAAAATTATTAGCCAATATAATAGATTTTATATATAGAAATTAATTTTCTTCTCATCCACAATCTTAATATGATATTTGTTATGATGAATATCTTTTTAAAACTTATTATTTTACTTGAGACTAACTAGAACATAATGCATTAACTATCACAAATTATGTTCTTTTGAATACTGATATACTAGCTCTTCTCAAGCTTCAAATTAATTTTGTACTACAAAATAGTATATTGATATTGACTTGTTTTATTACCACATTGATAATGTAAGTTATCTCTAACTTCCAAAGGTTATCTTTAGAACTCTTTTTATTTTGTAGTTTCCATTTCTTGTGATGATAAAAAGTATTATGGCTATTTTTATGGTGGTTATTATTACGCCACCAATTTGTATTTACTTCAGGGAATGAAATAGATCCTTTCAGATAGACTTATATCCGTACGAATAGACTATTTATTTAAACAAAGCTAATATCACAAAAAATTTCTTGTTCAACATTGAGTCTTGATGATTTTATCAAAAAGTAAGCAAATTAAACTCCATTAGTAGACTTGAAATCTAATCAAAATTTATCAAAACCAAAATTTTATCCCAAAATAATTGTGGGGTGTGCATGGCATTTATTGGACTCTTTGTAGGCACTTAAAAAGACAATCGACGAGTAACTGAAGAAGGGCCAAAACAGGCCCAACATCACAATGAGGAGCACCGGGACATTAGGACAATGCGATGAAATCCCAAGGTGAACGTGGCATCAACGTCATGACAACGAGAGCATGGACGTCATGAGGACACAACGTTTTCCGAACTTATGCAACCGCGTTTTGACAATTTAACATGACTTCTTTTTCCTAGTTAAACTCTAATTACTCTAGGAATATTTTAGACATATTAAGACTTTATTATTAGCTTATTTAAAAGGTTTTTGTAACCTTATTTTAGAGAGTTGATAGAATATCTCTTATGTGAGATTTGGTGAAGAGTTTTGGGGAGAGTTTTTGAGAGAGCTTTATATTCAAGTTTTGAGTTTTGCTCTTTTAAGTTTGTTTCCATCTTATACTCTCGTTCGATAGTTGTTTAGTGAAAATTTTAAGCTTCCTTGTCCATAGTTTTTTATCCTCTTAATTAAGGGTTTTCCACGTAAATATTTATGTGTTTGATTTTCTCTATTTTTCTTGTTCATTGTTTATACGAGTCGATCCCTAAAAAACTAGTATCAGAGCTTGGTTCAGATTTCGCAATCGACTTATTCAAGATGGAAACAATGAAATTCAATATTGAGAAGTTCAATGGAATCACAAATTTCAATTTATGGAAAGTTCAGATGACAACAATTTTAATTCAAAATGGTTTAAGAAGGGGTCATTACTGGGCAAAAGTTAAAAAATCTAGACCAGTCAAAATGGGAAGAGCTTGATGAGAAAGCTCTATTAACAATTCAGTTGTGCATCACGAACAATGTGTTGTAGGAGGTGCTTACAGATAAAACGACAACAACCTCATGGAAAAAATAGAAACCCTATATGACAAAGTCTTTGGCTAATCGATTGGTGTTGAAACAACACTTATACACCTTTTGAATGGACAAAGGTAAGTACCTCATGGGTTACATCAGTCAATTTGTTACCCTCTTAAACGATCTGAAGAATGTTGAGGTTAACATAAATGATGAAGGTCAGGTTATGCTATTATTGTGCTCTTTTCCCTTTCTTATAAAACTTTTAAGGAGACCCTAATTTATGGCAGAGATAAACTCTCATTTGAGGATGTAAAGGGGAACT
The DNA here is from genome assembly GCA_005393395.2 of Gossypium australe. Taxonomy (NCBI): domain Eukaryota; kingdom Viridiplantae; phylum Streptophyta; class Magnoliopsida; order Malvales; family Malvaceae; genus Gossypium; species Gossypium australe. Next base: position 78,021,407 of record CM016625.1, on the reverse strand, counting down.
TGTTGAGTAAGAAAAAACTTAATAATGAGTTAGGTTAGGGTAGCAAGTCTGGTAGTCAAGCCTCGATTTTGGTTGCTAGAGGCAAACAAAAGTATAAGGATCTAAGTCAAAACAAATCTAGGTTAAGATTAAAGTCAAGGAATCGTGACAAGACATGTAACTACTGTAAGAAGTTGGGTCATATAAAGGCAGAATGTTATAGGTTGAAAAATAAAAACAGGAGGGCTATTGAGAGCGACGAGGAGCAAAAGGTTGAGGTAATCGATGCTAGTGTGGTCGAGGACAAAGGTGATGATTGGTCGTTGGCGTCTACAATCGAAAGATCTAAACTTATGTACGATTGGATTCTAGATTCAGGGTGTTCTTTCTATATGTGTCCAAACAAGGACTTGTTCTCCACATATAGTCCAGTTGAAGGTGGTTGAAGGTGGAGTTATGTTTATGGGGAACATTTCACCCTGTAAGGTAACTGGTGTCGGTACCATTCAGATCAAGATTCATGACGAAATCATTAGGACACTGTTAGATGTCAAGCATGCTTGATTTAAAGAAGAATCTCATCTTCTTGAGAAATTTAGGCTCGAAGGGTTGTAGAATCGCCGTCGAGTCAAGCGGCATTAAGGTATCTCTTGGAGCTATTATTCTAATGAGAGGTCGAAATACCGACAATCTTTATGTTCTGTAGAGTTCAATGGTGACTGGTAAAGTAACAATTTCCTTATTCATTGAGGAGTTGGAGTCGACTCATTTGGAGCATAGGCAGCTTGGTTATATAAGAGAAAAATGTATGACTGTTTTGAATAAAAGAGGTTCTCTTTTAGATGTAGGAGTTGAAAAAAGACATAGCATTGCATTTATGGGAAGCAGACACGAGTCAACTTTGATTTGGTACTTCAAAAAACTAAAAGTCTTCTAGTTTCAAAGTTCAAGCATTGCTTAGACTCGGTTAATATCCTGCAAAGATCAAGTTAGGCTCGTGACGGGCATTAGCAAATAAGGCGTATTAAATACGAGTCAAGGTGGAGATTTGTGGGGTGTGTCTCGCATTTATCAAACTCTTTGTAGGCACTTAGAAAGACAATTGACGAGCAACCGAAGAAGGGCCTCGTCATGACGACGCGATGAAATCCCAAGATGAAAGTGGCATCGATGTCATGACAAGGAGAGCATGGACATCACGACGTCATGATGTTTTCCCAACTTATACAGCCGTGTTTTGACAGTTCAACATGACTTCTTTTTCCCAATTAAACTTTGATTACTCTAAGAATATTTTAGTTATATTAAGACTTTAATAATAACCTATTTAAATGGTCTTTATAACCCTATTTTACAGAGTTGATAGAATATCTCTTATGTGAGACTTGATGAAAAAGTTTTGGGGAGAGTTTTATAGAGAGTTTTGTATTTGAGTTTTGGGTTTTGCTCTTTTAGGGTTATTTTCTCCATCTTGCACTCTCATTGGATTGCTTGTTTAGTGAAAATGTGAAGCTTTCTTTGCCCGTGGTGTTTTATCCTCTTAACTGAAGGTTTTTCACGTAATATTTGTGTGTTCAATTTTCTCTATTTTTCTTATTTGTTGTTTATACGAGTCGATCCCCAACAATAACTTATATGACACTGATACACTCGAAGGTCAAAAACACTGAATCAAAATTCATACCGTTATTAAATTTTTCACCATTCTTAAGAACTTAAAAATAAAATAAGTTAATAAAAACATTTATAATTAATCATGAATTTGTTGATTAAAAATTTAATCAGATATAAAACATTGAATAAAAGAAACTTCTTGTAAAACTTTACATTTTGCCATATAAAATTTTGGAAATTATGGAGAATAAATTTGATCATTGATAAAATGAACTATCACTCTAAGCAAAATCATGTTGATGACATATTATAAAACTAAGAAAAATATGGTAAGAACAAGAGAGAAAAGTAGATACAAAAGTGAAAAAACAAATCTACTTTTTACTTAAAATATCTTAAGCTTATACATTTCCTCTATTTATAGAGTCTTAATTACCATAGATTACAAAAAAACATAAATAAGATAATTAAGATACCGTATAAATTGTTTAGGGGTTATCTGAGTTGTATGAACATCTATTTATGAATGAATTTTAACAAAAACTATTTTTTATTACTTAATTAACAACTTCTTTATTTATATAAATAAAATAAAAACTATGTAATTATATAATCAAAAAGTTATATTTATATTTATATTTATGTGAATATATTTTATTTTTTAAAAACATCAATTATTTTTTAATATATTTTCTTGATTTATAATTTTTATATGTCAAATATTTATTTTTCTACCTATATTGTGGTATGGAAAATTCTAATATTATGAAATCAAATAATTATTTTAAATATTATTATTATTTTAAAGGTAAATTCATTAATTCAATAAATGGAACCATACAATTCAAAGAGAAAAATATAGAAAATACTCGTAATAGATGATGAAGGACAAACTCCATTAACATAACAAAGGCTTTAGCCTCAGCATCAATAAAACATTATGACACATTGACAATTAGTTTTGTCACAACTCAAGCATGACATATTTGGAGTAATTGCAAGCACTTATACAATAAGGAAATTAGCCCCGGATGGTCCAAAGCAACGAGCAAAAATCGACAAAAAATCGAGCATTCACCAAACTAGAGAGGACGACAACAAAACCATCCCTAAAATCACTTGTAAAACTAATTATTACATGCATAAGCAAGACTAAAAAACGTACTACAAGAGTAGAGAAAAACTTTTAAAACTGAATACTTATTAAATAATGGAAAAACAAACAAAAAGAATATAAAACTTAAACAACACAGGTCTAAATCGACACGTAAAATAATTTATTATTTTAAAATACTCTCAAAACAAAAAACAAATTAAGAAGTTGACGAAGAGCTACCCGCTTTCTAAGAAAAAACTACTGGTGGTCGGTGGAGTTTTAGCGAACGACATGTACTGTCATCCATCCATCACAACTTGTGAAGGTAATAAAGATATTCACAAAATAGATTTGTAAACTGAAAAGAAGGAAGACATGCGTAGTGAATGAGAAGAAGAAAGAAAGAAATGGTTGATGCGAGAGAAAAAATATGGATGATAGCCGGCCTGGAAGCTGACACTGCCGCTGAGCAAAACAAAAGATAATAAACAAACGGCTTGGAAAAAAAAAACTTTTTTAAGATTTTTAAATATTATTATTTTTCTACTTACATTGTGGGTATGAAAAGTTTTAATATTATAAAATTAATTATTTATTTTAAATATCATTATCTTTATTAAATATAATTTTGTAGTAAATTGTTTAAAAAAAAAAAAGACAAAAATGAAATGATACGTCTACTTTTTAACTTAAAACACCATAAATGCCTAATCTGCATATTCTACCGAACGAAAAAACAAAAATGTATTGGGTTTCCTAATCATCTTTCGCCTAAATGAAAATGAAAATATACGAGCACGAGATAGAAGATTGTTTTAAGTTTTTATTTTTCTTTCCTTCCCTCACTCCTATTCTAATCCAACATAGGGTTACTATAAAAAACAAAATCCTCTTTCCAAATTTAAAGGGAAAAAAAAAAAAAGTAAAAATGGAAGAGGAGATACTGGAAATGAAGTTGGGAAGTTACGGAGGGAGGGTGAGTGTGTTGGAATGGGAGACAGAATCGGGTGCTGCGGAGGAGACAATGCTGCTTTGGGGAATCCAACAGCCCACTCTCTCCAAACAAAACGCCTTCGTTTCCCACTCTTCTCTCCAACTCCGTCTTGATGCCTGCGGCCATTCTCTCTCCATTCTCCAGTCTCCTTCTTCCTTGGTATTTTATTTTTCAATTTTTCTGCCTTGCATGCTTCTATTCCTCTGCATCTCTACTTTAGCCTTTAGCGGCAACTGACCTGACTTCCTCAGCTTATTAATAGATTTAGCAAAACAATTTGATATTTTCCTTTCCTCAAATTTCTAATCAATCTGGAAGTCACTTGAACATTTAAAGTGTTTCTTGAACTTTTGGTAAATCCTTTTTTTGCCGTCATCCGATTTTTCTTTTCACCCCTAAAATTTCTGCAGGGAAAACCTGGAGTAACTGGAGCAGTCATGTGGGATAGTGGAGTTGTGTTAGGGAAGTTTTTGGAGCATGCTGTGGACTTGGGAATTCTTGTTCTGCAAGGCAAAAAGGTCGTTGAATTGGGCTCTGGCTGTGGATTAGTTGGGTACTTCCAATATCTTTCATGGCCTAAACTTGAATTATTCTGAAATTGCGGCGGCTCTTGGAAAAAGGAGACAATTGAAACTCACCGACTGTTTCAAACTCTTTTGACAGTCATATTATCTGTCTTGACACAAATTTTAGCTGTCATGTTGTTTAGCAACAGAATTTTGGTCTTCTTGATATCTTACGCATAGAATTCATGATTTTAGTTTATATGTACAAGTAATTATAAAGGTTTTAATGAAGACTATTGCTTTTCTCACTTGGGAGTATATTATTTGCATTTTCAGGTGTATAGCAGCTCTTTTAGGTGCTCAAGTTATCCTCACTGATCTGCCTGATAGATTGAGGCTACTTAAAAAGAATGTTGAAAGCAACTTGAGACATGGAGTGAGGGGTTCTGCTGCTGTGAAGGAACTCACTTGGGGAGATGACCCTGACAATGACTTGATTGAACCTCCACCTGATTATGGTACTAAGATTCCCCTATTTCTTCCTAATTTCTAGCTTTGGCAGTGTTAAGTTACAATTGTCTAGTTTGATAATAAAAATAGGGACGCTGAGGTTCTTTTCCATGATTATGCAATAAAAGAATAGATTTTCTGGTGGTAGGCAGAGTGTTCCAAACATACTTTGTTAGGCAATACTCAAGTATAAGCTTTATTTCACTGATGCTTTCATTATGTGAGAAAATTCCTACAAGCCCATAACATGGATTTGTTTCAACTCCAACTATGGCTGTTAATTTTGAATTTATAAGCCACAGATAGAAAAACAAGCATTGGAAATAGATGAAACTAAAACTTCTCTTACGGCACATATAATGCATCCTCATGTATGTTTACTCATATTAAGTCCTGATAAAACCAATTTTATGGGCCTCACCTCTCATTTGTTATGGTATCAGTTATTGCCTGCCTCTCTTCCTTATTGTATAATAAGCCTGACATAACAATTATGAAGAATAACACACAATAGGTTCTTTGTCCTCATTTGAGGGTTAATGTTAAATAGTGATATTATTATTCACGTGAAGAAGCCACAGGATAGCCTCATTATCCTGCATGTCAAGGGGATTCTAAGTGCTGATAAATTCCACATCTATTAGCTGTGAGATTTTAAATTTTACCAGTTGATTTTAGCAATGTTATGAAAAGCATATGCTATGTACTAGAAGCCTTACATTATCTGAGCTGAACGGTTCAAGGAAAAAAAAAAAGTTCTTTGAAGGTGATAGCTTCGAACTCTATGTATGAATTATGTCTAGTAAGCTTAAAATATGTGATAATTAAGGAATTTAATACATGCCTAATATGCCTCAAAGATCAATAATGATCATAACTAATGTGATCAAATAAAGACACAAGTTTCCCTTATTTTATTTAATTGTGCTTCATTGCATTTTTTAATTTTTTATTTCTGTAAATAGAGCTGCAGCTGACCTTTTCGACTTTTCAAAAGAAGTAGCTAGCAAAAGAAACCAAAGTATGCTTAAAGTTGGGTATGCTTTTTCTACTCGTTTCACTATGCATAAGTTGGGCATGCTTTTTCTCGAAAAACAAAATCAGCTAGGCACAAAAGGCATGTGTTTTATTAAAGCATCTTGCCTGAAGGGATGAAAGATGCTTTGTTTGATATGAGCTGCATCTTAGCACCTAGATGCATGTCTTGACTAAAAGGCCCGTAGGTCCATAGGCACTGTGAAGGGTTCTATTCACACTTTGCCATTTCATCCAAGGCCCATAGGCCTTAAAGTTTTAGATTGAGTGGTGGAGTTTTTGCTCAATGAGTGTAAAGGCTCTAGTGATAATAGTAAGGACCAAAGATTTTCATAACTTTGTATCATAACAAATAAATAAATAATTTCATTGCCACCTAAGGAGCTAATGTGTTGAAATTTGACTTTATGTTGGTCTCACAGTGCTGAATTCCTTTGCTAAACATGTGGAAATTTCTCCTGATATCATAAATAATTGATCAAATTTAATCTTGTATTCATTGATAAGTTATATGTACCAGTTTTCTAGTGCTAGGTTCAGATGTGATCTACAGTGAAGGAGCAGTTGTGGATTTGTTGGACTCCCTTACACAGCTATGCAGGCCACAGACAACGGTGTTTTTGTCTGGGGAACTCCGAAATGGTTAGGATGTCTCCCTCACAAACATAGGTACATGTATCAACATAACTTCACTTACTGATGTGTTGCTCTTGATGCTTAAAACTGCAGATACTGTCCTTGAGTGCTTTCTAGAAGCTGCAGTGAAGGACTTTGTGGTTGGGCGCATCGATCAGTCACAGTGGCATCCAGATTATCGTAGTCCAAGGGTTGTCATGTACATCCTAGTGAAGAACTGAGGTCAGACAGGAAAAAAATCACTGCGAATTGTGAGCAGATAAAGTCGGATATTCATTCAGCCAAATTTTGAACATGTTTGAGTAACCTATTTCAATCTTTTGGATACAGAATCGAAAGACCATATCCTGGCGTGCTTAATGATGCTTGGATTGGCTTGACTGTAGGCTTATTGCCATAGATATTTGATTTTCCTTTGATCTACTCCTATGGCTTTTCTTGTTCTTTTAGTGATAATCATTTTTAATTAATCAGGAGTAGTCAACTAAGCTCATGGTGTAATGGTAAAGGACTTGATTATCAGCAGATTTAGTTAGATTTCTGAACAATTCCAATCCTAAATATTTGTGTTTTTTTAGCTTTTCTTGTTTTTGTTGCGAAAGTTATCAAATGAAGTTTACTGGTTTTTTCTTATTAATCCTTTAAAGTCTTCAATTTCTAACTTGTCATACCTTTTTAATTTAGTTTCTCACGTTGCCTTTGGATGTTATAAAAAACATAGTTGAGATGTTCAATCATAACTAAAAACCTAAAAATATAAAAAGTTGTAAATAATTATAAAAAACACAAATAAAATGTAAACAAATAAAACTATTAAAAAAACGTACGTAATTTTTGAAAATTTAGATATATGTTAGAATTTTTTAAAAATTGTAAAAAGAATAATAAAAATTATAAAAAAATTAGCTAAAGTAAAAGAATGGTTATCTAATTATTCAATTCGTTCTATTTTAATCATTAAATTATTAATTTTTTATTTAATTACTCTATTTTTTAAAATTAAATATTTTAGTTACTTTAGCCGTTAACTTTATGCAGAAGTCTAACCTGCATTTTTTTAATTAGACTAATAACAAATTTAGCTCTCTAATATATACACATTCTAAAACTTTGGTCTTAAATTTAAAAAAAATTCAATAAATTTAGCCTTCAATGTTTACAAAAATTATCATTTTAATTCTAATTCTAAAAAATATAAAATATATTTAAAAAATCTTAAAAATATTTTTGCATTTACATTTTAAAATTTTGTAATTTATGTTCACTTTTTTTTTTCTCATCATGCTCATTTTCTCATCAACAAAACATTTAAAAGCCTAAAAATTAAATCTATTTTTGATTCAATCTCTTTTGATTTACTCCCTTTTTCTATTGCTATATTGTTAGTTTCAAATGCCTAATTAAAACCCAGAAAGTACTTCAAATTTAACAATTTTATAAACTTAGAAAATTAGTTGGGTTGATGACACCAACTCTAGCGGCCTTATTCTTTGCTACAGAGATAGTACCCGTTTCAAGCTCTAATGTTCTATGTCTTTATTATTTCTAGTTCAAGCATTGGAGAGAGATTGTAGGTCAAGGCTATGGCATTTGATATTTCTAACTTATTCAATTGAACTCAAGAAAGAACAAATTGAAAGATATTGTTAAAAGTCATTTTGAGTAAAAAAACTCTTAGATATATTTTTATATTTACTATTTAAAATTCATTACTTTATCTTTTTCCAAAATTTTGAGATTTTTTAAAATATTTTTATAAGTTTTATAATCATGACTAAAATGACAAATCTTGTAAACATAAAAGGCTAAATTTGTTGATTTTTTTTAAGATTTAGAGTTGAATTAATAGAATGTGTAAACATTGGGAGGCTAAATTTGTAAATCCAATAAAACAAACCCCACGTTAGACTTCCATTAGCCAACTAAGAGAAGAGTCACTAAAATATTTAATTTCAAATAGTTGTGTGACTAAAATAGAACGAATTGAATGGTTAAATGACTAATATTGTACTTTATCCAAAATACAATCCAAAAAACTCATAAAAATATTAGAAATTGTAAAAGATTGGTAATTTTTTTTAAAAAAGAAATAGTAAAAAAATGTTGTATCTTGGAATAAAGTATATATTCGCTAATCACATTTAAAATATTAAAAATTTGATATAAAATTGTATTTAAAAATGTTTGAATAAAAATTGAATAAATTTTTTTATATCATATATATTACAAGGTCTTAAACTCCTAGGTGACGTGGATAGACGTGAATTATTCATATTTTAAATTAATTAATATTTTTTAAAAAACGTGATTAGTTTAAAAAGAATAAATATTGGTAAAAAAACTATTTTAACTATTTATCTTTTATTTTATTCTAATTTTTAGTCTAAAAACGTACAAAAATATTATTCCATTTATGCTCATAATTTTTGAACTTACTAATAAAGTAGTAAAATAAAAAGATATATACTAATAGGAAACATGTGCGAAACGGGATTAAAAGTTTGTCCAAATTGTGAATTTAACTTAGAAAACTGTAGAGGAACATAATGAAATCAACCTGTAACGCCAACCATGCATGTTATAGATCTAATAGATAAAACTAAGAAATTGAGAGAATAAGAAAACTGAATAAAAAGTTAGCATTCTTGAAGAGTCCAAGTCTATTTATGAAGGGACGTGTTCTTGATGAGATCTAATTTAATTAAAGCTGCCGAAGTGAAAATAATCAGTCAAGACAAATTTGATTGATTAAATAACAAAACCAAATGAAACCACAAACTAAGGAAGAAGATTGGTTTGGTCAGCCAAGAAGAGTGAAGTTTTGGATCAATCTTGATGGAGAAGAAACTCTCAAACTCAATTTTAAACAAAAGAAACAAAAATAGATTAGTAAGTGATTGAATTGAACGAAAACCAAGGAAAGAGAGAGACAACCAAGATCTAAAATCAAAACAACAAAATAATTTATTAGAATGAATTTTTAAGCCAAAATAAAACTATTTTATAACAAAAGCATTTGACACAAGAACAAAAGAAGTGATCTCTTATTTTTGAGTGATTCTTGATGTAACAAGATGGGAAAACATCTTTTCTTGGTTATTTATGGCTTGGAGATAAGTCAAGTAGAAGATGAGAAACATATAAACAAGAACCCAAAAATAAACTAAATAAAAGAAGAAAAAAGATGGAAAAAGAAGATGGCATGACAATGCCCTAAGGAGCCTTGGAATTAAAGAAAACCACAACTTCCTGAATAGGGGGGCACACTATATAGCCACCCAAGTGCTAACTGATCTCCTATGTCAACTAAGCATGACAACTCATCAACTAACTAATTAGCTAACCAACTAATTAACATGTGAAAACTTGTCCAAGTGTGAAATTTGATGGGAAATTCAGTCAAGGGTCTAAGGCCTTATTGGGCCAAACTCTTATATATTGATCCACTTATTAAATAAAACTTAGACTGAAATTTAAAAAGAATTACAAATTGGGCCTTTTTGACAATTTGGCCAAATATTCAACTGGCTCATTGTCCAAACTTCAAATTGGGCTTTAGAACTTGGACTTCTGATCTATTTGTTCTCGAAATTGACTCGTTTAAGCTCGTAAATGTAATCCATTGCACACCAGCTTCAGGAATCAGTTTCTTGGATCAAGAATTTCAAGATTTGAAATCTTGATTCTTGAAATAACCCAAAACAATAAAATTGGACCAAGATCCAATTTCTTGATTTTCTTGAAAATAAGAAAGTGAATCTTGATTTTTTTTTCCTTGTATGCACTTATAGGGCCTTCGTAACAAAGTCTTGGATAGTTCCATTCAATCTTACCTTCGCTTTTGAACTTGTTATTGGGTTTTGTGGTAAAGAAAGTCCATCACATCCATGATGCGAAACTTAGGGCCCAATCTCAAGTCCATAGACATGATGGACTTTCTTTACCACAAAGCTCAATAACAAGGTCAAAAGCAAAACAAATCAATGCAAGATTGAATGGAACTAACCAAGACTTTGTTGTGAAGGTCCTAAAAGTGCATACGAGGGAAAAAGAAAATCATGATTCACTTTCTTATATTTAAGAAATGAATCTTGGTCAAATTTTTTTTTGTTTTGGGTGATTTCAAGAAAAAGAAAATCAGGATTTCAATCTTGGAAATCTTGGTCAAGGAAATTGATTCTTGATGTCGTTGTGCAATGGATTACACTTAGGAGCTTGAACGAGCCAATTTCGACAACAAATAGATCACAAGTCCAAATTCTTGAAAACTAACCCATTGGGATGTCCACAAGCCCAATATGAAGTTTGGAGAAGGACTTAGTTGAATATTTGGCCAAATTGTCAAAGTGGCCCCATTTGTAATTCTTTTTAAATTTCAGTCAAATTTTCAATTAATAAGCAGAGAAATATATAAGAATTTGACCCAAGGAGCCCATTTATACCCTTGACTGAATTTCCCATCAAATTCCACAATTAAACAAATTTTCACATGTTAATTAGTTAGTTAGTTAGTTGATGAGTTGTCATGCTTATTTGTCATACTTATCAAAACCCTTAAATTAAGGAGATTAGGTAGCACTTGGTGTAACAGCCCGATTTTGGGTCTAGCCGGAATAGTGATTTCAGGACCACAAATCTGACATAGTAAAATTTATTTTTATGATATTTTTATGGTCTATAGTTTTACGGAATGATTTTGTGAAAATTTTGTTCGAAAATTTTGACGTTTGGGCACTCAATTTAGTTGAAAGGACTAAATTGCAAAAGGTGCAAAATGTATGTTCTAGAAGCTAGAGGTGTCTAATTGTTATGAAAATTTAAATTGGAGGTCTTTAGATGATAATTAGACCATTATGCTATAGTATGGACAAAAATGGACATGGTTAGTGAAAAATTTTAAAGTTTAGGTGAAGGGCATTTTGGTAATCTAGCAAATAAAGCCAAATGAACTAAATAAAAGTCTTCATCTTCATCAATTTAGTCCCCCATGGCTGAAATTCACAAGAGGAGTCCATAGTTAGGGTTTTTTCATCTTCCAAGCTCGATTGTAAGTCCGTTGTAGCCCCGTTTTTAATGATTTTTATGTTTTTGAGATCCATGCAACCTAATCTAGCTATTTCAAGGACTAATTTGAAAGAAAATCAAAGTCTAAAATTTTACCCATGTTGGATATTTGTGTATTTTGATGTCTAACGGTGGATTATGTAAGTTTGATGTTAGATAAACAACTTTTACTAAGTGATTTTGGATGAAAATACCAAAAATGACTTATTTGTAAAAGTTGTAAAATATGTAGTAGAAGTGTGATTTAATGAAAAATGTGGGCTGTTATGAGTGTGTAAATGGTTCGGCTAGGCTTAAGTTTTGAAGAAATTGACTATATTTCATTTTACAAGCCTAGGGACTAAAGTGTAAAATGTTGAAAAGTTAAGGGCAAAAATGTAATTTTTCTACAATGTGATTTTTGGGCCAAATTAAATAATGTGAGTATTAAATGAGTTAAATTTGTTATTATAGATCAAGAAAAACGAGGTTCGGACCTAGATTGGGGGAAAAATAAAGTATTTGACGATTAGGTCCAATTATACTATTTTTGTACTGAGGTAAGTTCGTATGTAAATAGTGCATTATTATATTTATGTTTTAAATGCTTTGATATTGTATGAATTGTGATTGACTCTTTGGATGTATTTGACAAAGTGTCGACAAACGAGAAATCTCGGTTGAACCTTAGGAATAGAATAGGATATGAGTGACATGTCACTAGGAACCCATGTGTATATGTGATTATGTGATTCGGGTGCTGGTCTTTAACGTCCTACTAGTGGCTGGGTAGTCTGGTCTGTGTTGCAGATACTTGATAGGTTGTGTGAGCAGCACTGTGTAGCTACATCCTGACTGACAGCTTGTGTGAGCAGGCCCGCGAATAGCTCGAAAGCGAGCCTATATGTATTATGAGATATGAGGTAGCTTTAGCTACATATATGACACTTATGTGCAAGATTTTTGAGTATCCGTCAATATTCCGAGTGTTCAACGTAAATGTCAAAGTTGTGAAAGGATATGGTTATGATGCGAGTTGGTACAAGTATGTACGTAAAACACATAAATAATGAGCTCGATATGTGACGAACCCTTGGTAAGGTGGTGATTGAGTAAGTTATGATCATAAGATTATTATAACATTCATGCTAATTTTTATTATGTAAATTGTATGTTAAATGAGTGGTTATGATGCTTATTATTTGCATAGGAACTTACTAAGTTATATAGCTTACTCCCCTTCCTTTCACTTGTCTTATAGTGTCACTAAGCTAGCTCGGGGTTCAAATATCGTCGGAGATTCATTCACACTATCAATAATTATTTTGGTATCAATGAATTCAACATTTTGAATTATGGCATATATAGGGGACTTGGTCATTTTGTTATGTGTCATAATTGATTTGGCCAAATGTGTTGGCTTATGTTGATTAGAAGTTCATTTTGTATAAGACCATTTGAAATTGGCTAATATTGGTACAAGTATATTCATATGATGATGCCATTCATGATCATGGAAACTTGCATGATTTAAATTGTAAGTTACGTGATGTTTATGTATGATAGATTAGCATGTGAATGATGTATTGATGTCTTGGTTTGGATGATTTGGTTGTATGTATAAGCTTGAATTGGTGCTATGTTATGTTATGTAGGTGTGTGCATTAAAGGGGTGGCAAATGGCTTGGTAAATAGCCTTATTTTGTCCACACGGGCAGACACACAGGCGTGTGTCTAAGCAGTGTGTGACACACGGTCTGCCCCACGGGCATATGTTCCGGCCGTGTGTCCCCTGCACTGTAATTTTGATAAACAGATTGTCTAGAATATAGCATACGGACAGAGACATAGGCGTGTCTCAGCTGTGTGTGCTACAGCACACAGCCTTGAACATGGGCATGTGCCTCGGCCGTGTGAAGTCTGCACCTATTTTATGAAAAATTATGAAAATTAAATTGACCATACGGCCTAGCACACGGGAGTGTGGCACAACCATGTGTCACAAGTCAGAGAGCACCCTAAATTGTACACGGCCTGTAGCACGGAAGTGTCACAGGGTCACATGAGCGTGTGACCCCTGTAATATGAAAAATTTTCTAATTTTTGTATAATTTCCTAAAGTTCTCAGTTTAGTCCCGAACCACTTCCAAAGTATGTTTTGGGCCTCGTAGGCTCGTATAAGGGCCTTTATGATTGAATATGAATGGTTTTAATTTGGACGCAAATTTATGACTTGGATTTGTATGATTACTTGTGATATAAGTTCGGTAATGCCTCGTATCCTGTTCCGGCATTGAATACGGGTAAGGGATGTTACATTTAGTGGTATCAGAGCTACAGTTTAGTTGATTTTCAGACTAACATGGCGTGTGTAAGAGTCTAGCTATACATGCCATATATGAACTGTGATAGTGTGATGACTCTTGACAATTTTAAACTATGTTTTCATATAGTAAATGGATCTTGAGCAAACTGTAGTTGATGAAGTAGAAAGTAATGTGCCGGCTCCCGTTCAAGGGGCAGCGCCATCTGAAAGTAGACCTCCCATGGTTAGTTAGGGAGGAGGACAAGGGGCTAGGGAGGCCTTCCTCCACATGATGAACCAGTGGTATTCAGAGTTTGTTCGAACAAATTCTAATGCTCAACATCCTCCACCCCCTCTCTATCACCAACCGATTAGCTCCTCAAGGTGTGGATTTGGTAAGACTGAATAAGCCTCCGGTTGATAAGATTCGAAAGCAAGGGGCTGAGGAATTCAGGGCTAATGTAGATGGTGACCCCGAGATAGTTGAGTTCTGTCTTGAGAATACTATCAAGGTATTTGATGAGTTATCATGTACACCCGTAGAATGCTTGAAATGTGCTATATCATTATTGAGGGACACATCATATCACTGGTGGAAGACACTAGTATCTGTGGTACCGAGAGAGAGGGTTATATAGGAATTCTTTCAAGAGGAATTTCGAAAGAAATAAATTAGTTAGCAATTCATCGATCAGAAATGTAAAGAATTCCTTGAGCTAAAACAGGGCTAAATGTTAGTGGCAGAGTATGAGCGAGAATTTGTCAGGCTTAGTAAGTATGCCCGATAGTGTGTTTCCTCTGAGGCTATTGTGTGTAAAAGGTTCAAAGATGGGCTGAATGAAGAAATTCGACTGTTAGTTGGAATCTTGGAACTAAAAGAATTTGTTGTATTGGTTGAACGAGCTTGCAAAGCATAAGAGCTAAGAAAAGAGAAAAGAAAGGCCGAGAGTGAGGTTAGAGATGCAAGAAAAAGGCTGATAAGTAAGTCATTTCAATCTCAGTCAAAGAAATCCAGAGAAATGTATTCTTGTTCGAATGTTTCAGCTGGGTATTCGCACAGAGACCGCGGGAAGCAACATTCAGGTTTTAAATCTCAAGCTACTTCAATGGTAAGCATGGGTAATGTTGGGTCTAACAGACCTGAATGTCAGCATTGTGGAAGAAGACATCCCAGCGAGTGTAGGATGAATGACCGAGCTTGTTTCAAGAGTGGTTCTCAAGAGCATTTTATCCGAGATTGCCCTGAGATGGCTAAGAAAGAACAATTTCCGAGTGCAAGACCGAGTAATACTACCAATAGAGGTAGGCCACTGAGAAACACCGGGAATGAAACTAGCAGTAAAGGTGTGACGAAGGATTCAATTGTGAGATCCGAAGCTAGAGCACCTGCTAGAGCTTATGCCATACGTGTGCGTGAGGATGCGTCCCCCAACGTGATTACTGGTACATTTTCTCTTTATGATACTAATGTTATTGTATTGATCGATTCTGGATCGACTCATTCTTATGTTTGTGTGCATTTGGTATCTAGTAAGAATTTGCCTGTTGAGTTTACTGAGTTTGTAATTAAAGTGTCAAACCCTTAGGCAAATATGTGCTAGTTGATAAAGTTTGCAAGAATCGTCCTTTGATGATTCAAGGTCACTGTTTTCCGGCCGACTTAATGATGTTGCCATTTGATGAATTCGATGTTATATTGGGTATGGATTGGTTGGCTCTGCATGATACGGTAGTGAATTGTAGATTGGAAACTATTAAATTGAAATGTGAAAATGGTGAGGTTTTTCTGGTTGAAACCGTTGAATCAAGTGAATTGCCTATTGTGATTTCGTCTATAGCTGCTCAGAGATATGTAAGAAAAGGTTGCGAAGCTTATATTGCTTATGTGGTGAATACAAAGATGTCTGAATTAAAACTTGAATCAGTGCCGGTAGTCTGTGAATATCCGAATGTGTTTCCCGAGGAGTTGCCTGGGTTGCCTCCGATCGGTGAAGTTGAGTTTGGTATTGATTTAGTGCTAGGGACTTCATCAATATCGATTGCTCCAATTGAATTGAAAGAATTAAAAGCTCAGTTGCAAGAGTTGACAGATAAGGGTTTTGCGAGACTGAGTTTTTTTTCCTGGGGTGTTCTAGTGTTATTTGTAAAGAAGAAAGACGGATCTATGAGACTTCCTATCGATTATCGACAACTCAACAAGGTGACCATAAAGAACAAGTATCCTTTGTTGAGGATTGATGACTTGTTTGATTAGTTGAAAGGAGCAACGATATTCTCGAAGACTGATTTGAGATATGGCTACTATCAGTTGAGAGTTAAATAGTCGGATGTGCCGAAAACTGCTTTCAGGACAAGGTATGGGCATTATGAATTTCTTGTTATGCCTTTTGAATTAACTAATGCTCCCGCTATTTTTATGGACTTGATGAATCAAATTTTCTGACCGTATTTGGACAAGTTTGTGGTTGTGTTCTGATTTATTCTCGGGATGAGTCTGAGCATGCCAAACATTTAAGTATTGTGTTACAGACTTTGAGAGATAATAAATTGTTTGCTAATTTCAGCAAAAGTGAGTTTTGGCTCCGAGAAGTCAGATTTCTGGGACATTTTGTTTCAGGAGATGGTATTTGGGATGATCCGAGTAAGATTTCAGCAATCTTAATTAGAAACCGCCAAGGAATGTATCTGAAGTTAGAAGCTTTTTGGGCTTAGCCGGATATTACCAATGTTTTGTCAAAGGATTTTCGATGATTGCTACTCCTATGACCAAGTTGTTGCAAAAAGATGTTAAATTTGAATGGTCCGAAAAATGTCAGCAAAATTTTGAGAAATTGAAAGCATTATTGACTGAGGCGCCAGTTTTAGTGCAACCTAAACTGGGAAAAGAATTTGTGATTTATAGCGACGCGTCATTGAATGGTTTGGGTTGTGTGTTGATGCAAGATGGCAAAGTGATAGCTTATGCCTCGAGATAGTTGAAACCGCACGAGAAGAATTATCCGATGCACGATTTGGAATTGGCTGCCATTTTTTTTTTTTGCTTTGAAAATTTAGCGTCATCATTTGTACGGTGAGAAGTGCCATATCTATACCAACCACAAGAGCTTGAAATATTTGATGACTAAAAAAGATTTGAACTTGCGACAACGGAGATGGCTCAAGTTACTAAAAGATTATGAGTTGGTGATTGACTACCATCCTGGAAAGGCGAATGTAGTTGCAGATGCTTTGAGCAGAAAGTCCTTATTTGCCTTGAGAGCTATGAATACAAGGTTGACTTTATATGAGGATAGTTCGATTCTAGCTGAGTTGAGAGCTAGACCGGTATTCCTTCAGCAAATTTGTTAAGCTCAGAAAATTGATAGTGAATTGCAAGCCAAAAGAGATATGCGTGAATCAAGTAGTGATTCAGACTGTCGGATCAATTCTGATGCCTGCTTATTGTTCCAAGATAGAGTATGTGTACCGAAAAATGATGAGATTATTCAGAAAATTCTTCATGAGGCGCATAATGGTTGTCTGTCTGTTCATCTGGGAAGTACGAATATGTATAATGATTTGAAGAAACTGTATTGGTGGTCAGGTATGAAATGAGATATCTCTCAATTTGTATCAAAATGTTTGATTTGTCAGCAAGTGAAAACTGAACACCAAGTACCTTCGGGTTTACTTCAACCAGTAATAGTACCAGAGTGGAAATGGGACAGAATTACGATGGATTTCGTAACGGGTTTGCCTTTGACTCTAAAAAAGAAAGATGTCGTATGGGTTGTGGTTTATAGATTGATGAAATTGGCTCATTTTATTCTGGTACGTATTGACTATTCACTTGATAAGCTAGCCGAATTGTACATTGCTGAGATTGTGAGATTGCACAGAATACCTATTTCTATTATTTCGGATAGAGATCCGAGGTTTACTCTACATTATTGGAAAAAGTTGCAAGAAGCTTTGGGTACAAAGTTGAATTTTAGCACCGCATTTCATCCACAAACCAACAGTCAATCTGAGAGAACAATTTAGGTACTCGAAGATATGCTTCGCTGTTGTGTATTAGAGTTTGAAGGTAGTTGGGAAAAATATCTACCTTTAGTCGAATTTGCTTATAAAAACAATTTTCAATCAAGTATAAAAATCGCACCGTATGAGGCATTGTATGGCAGCAAGTGTCGAACTCCATTGTACTGGACCGAGCTCAGAAAGAGACAGATTCACGAGGTTAATTTGGTTAGAGAGACCAAAGAGAAAGTGAAAGTAATCCGTGACTATTTGAAAGTAGCTTCAGATCGATAGAAATCCTACGCGGATTTGAAAAGAAAAGAGATTGAGTTTCAAGTCAGTGAAAAAACATTTCTGAAAGTATCTCTGTGGAAAAAAATTCTGAGATTTGGTCGTAAAGGCAAGTTGAGTTCACGTTTCATTGAACCGTATGAGGTTATTGAAAGAATAGGGCCAGTAGCATATCGGTTAGCTTTACCGACAGAGTTGGAAATGATCCATAATGTGTTTCATGTGTCGATGTTGCAACGATATCGTTCTAATTCTTCACATGTGATTTCTCTGACAGAGGTTGAGATCCCGCTAGATATGACTTATGGTGAAAAACCCATCAAGATTTTGGCTCAAGAAGTCAAACAGTTGAGGAATAAAAGTATAGCTCTAGTGAAAGTTTTATGGCAATGACATGGGGTTGAAGAGGCTACGTGGGAACCCGAGGAAGCCATAAGAAAACAGTACCCAAACCTCTTTTCCGGTAAGATTTTTAGGGACGAAAATCCCTACAGGGGGAGAGTTGTAACAACTTGATTTTAGGTCTAGTCAGAACAGTAGTTTCGGGACCACAAATCAAACATAGTAAAATTTATTTTTATTATATTTTTATGGTCTACAGTTTTACGGAATGATTTCTTGAAAATTTCGTTCGAAAATTTTGACATTTGGGCACTCAATTTAGTTAAAAGGACTAAATTGTAAAAGGTGTAAAATGTGTGTTCTAGAAGCTAGAGGTGTCTAGTTGGTATAAAAATTTAAATTGGAGGTCCCTAGTGATAATTAGACCATTATGCTTTAGTATGGACAAAAATGGACATGGTTAGTGAAAAATTTCAAAGTTTAGGTGAAGGACATTTTGGTAACCTATCAAATAAAGCCAAATTAACTAAATAAAAGTCTTCATCTTTATTAATTTAGTCCGACATGGCCGAAATTCACAAGAGGAGTCCATAGCTAGGGTTTTTTTCATCTTCCAAACTCGATTGTAAGTCCGTTGTAGCCTCGTTTTTAATGATTTTTTATGTTTTTGAGATCCATGCAACCTAATCTAGCAATTTTAAGGACTAATTTGAAAGAAAATCAAAGTCTAAAATTTTACCTATATTGGATATTTGTGTATTTTGATGTCTGACGGTAGATTATGTAAGTTTGATGTTAGATAAACAACTTTTACTAAGTGATTTTTGATGAAAATACCAAAAAGGACCTATTTGTAAAAGTTGTAAAATATGTAGTATAAGTGTGATTTAATGAAAAATGTGGGCTGTTATGAGTGTGTAAATGGTTCGACTAGGCTTGGGTTTTGAAGAAATTGACTATATTTCATTTTACGAGCTGATGGACTAAAGTGTAAAATGTTGAAAAGTTAGGGGCAAAAATATAATTTTCCCATAATGTGATTTTTGGGCTATATTGAATAATGTGAGTATTAAATGAGTTAAATTTGTTATTATAGATCAAGAAAAACGAGGTTCAGACCTAGATCGGGGGAAAAACAAAGCATTTGACGATTAGGTCTAATTCTACTTTTTTTTATACCGAGGTAAGTTTGTATGTAAATAATGCATTGTTATATTTATGTTTTAAATGCTTTGATATTGTATGAATTGTGATTGACTCTTTGCACGTATTCGATAAAGTTTCGACAAATGAGAAATCCCGGTTGAACCTTAGGAATAGAGTAGGATACGAGTGACATGTCACTAGGAACCCATGTGTATATGCGATTATGTGATTCGAGTGCTGGTCTTGTACGTCCTCCTAGTGGTAGGGTAGTTGGCATTTGTTGCGGATACCTGACAGCTTGTGTGAGCAACACTGTGTAGCTTCGTCTTGACTGACAGCTTGTGTGAGTAGGCCCACGAATAGCTCGAAAGCGAGCCTATATGTATTATGAGATATGAGGTAGCTTTAACTACATATATGGCACTTATGTGCAAGATTTCCAAGTATCCGTTAATATTCTGAGTGTTCAACGTGAATTTCAGAGTTGTGAATGGATATGGTTATGATGTGAGTTGGTACAGGTATGTACGTAAAACTCGTAAATAATGAGCTCGATATGTGATGAACCCTTGGTAATGTGGTGATTGAGTAAGTTATGATCATAAGATTATTATAACATTCATGCTAATTTTTATTATGTAAATTGTATGTTAAATGTGTGGTTATGATGCTTATTATTTGCATAGGAACTTACTAAGTTATATAGCTTACTCCCCTTCCTTTTGCTTGTCTTATAGTGTCACTAAGCTAGCTCGGGGTTCGGAGATCGTCGGAGATCCATACACACTATCAACAATTATTTTGGTATCAATGAATTCAACATTTTGAATTATGGCATCTATAGGGGACTTGGTCATTTTGTTATCTGTCATAATTGATTTGGCCAAATGTGTTGGCTTATGTTGATTAGAAGTTCATTTTTTATAAGGCCATTTGAAATTGGCTAATATTGGTACAAGTATATTCATATGATGATGCCATTCATGATTATGGAAACTTGCATGATTTAAATTGATAAGTTACGTGATGTTTATGTATGATAGATGTTAGCATGTGAATGATGTATTGATATCTTGGTTGTGGATGACTTGGTTGTATGTATAAGCTTGAATTGATGCTATGTTTTGTTGTGTAGGTGTGTGCATTAAAGGGGTGGCAAATGGCTTGGTAAATATCCTTATTTTGTCCACACGGGCATGTGTCTAGGTCGTGTGTGACACACGGTCTGCCCTACGAGCCGTGTGTCCCCTGCACCTTAATTTTGATAAATAGAATGTCCAGAATATAGCACACGGGCAGAGACACGGCTGTGTGTCTCAGCCATGTGTGCTACACGGCCTTGAACACGGGCATGTGCCTCGGCCGTGTGAAGTCTGCACCTATTTAATGAAAAATTATGAAAATTAAATTGACCACACGGCCTAGCACACGGGATTGTGGCACGGTCGTGTGACACAAGTCAGAGAGCACCCTAAATTGAACACGGTCTGTAGAACGGGTGTGTCACAGGGTCACACGGGCTTGTCCCTTGAACCACACGGGCGTGTGACCCCTATAACATGAAAAATTTTCTAAGTTTTGTAAAATTTTCTAGAGTTCTTGGTTTAGTCCCGAACCACTTCCAAAGCATGTTTTGGGCCTCGTAGGCTAGTATAAGGGACTTTATGATTGAATATGAATGGTTTTAACTTGGAAGCAAATTTATGACTTGGATTTGTATGATTGCTTGTGATGTAAGTCCGGTAATGCCTCGTACCCTGTTCTGGCATTGAATACGGGTAAGGGGTGTTACACTTGGATAGCTATATAAAGTGTGCCCCCTTTTTATTAAAAAATTATTCATCTTTTGTTTAATAATTACCTTTTCAGTTTCTTTCTTCAATAAATTCTCTTTGGTTTGTTATAGAAGTAGTTTTAAAAATCTTTTAGATTGTGGGAACAATCTTCAAGCATTGACTTGCCAATAATACTTTCTTGGAGGGGAGATTAGAGATGGTTGAAGAGAGTTTTTTTTTTTTTTAAATTCCAAGGTGTTAAAAATAAGCTTTATTTGATAAATGTTTTGATATAAAAAATATAATGTTTGTAATGCCCCAAAATTTCTAATTTTATTATTGTGAAAATATGATACAAATATCTGTCAGCTTTAGTTGTTATGTGTTCTGGGAGTGTTTGGGAGGTCCCAAGTTCAAGCCTTCGCTTGGGAAAATTTTGGTATTTTGAATGAATTATGCCTTACTCTTGTTCAGTAGGCTTTTATTTGATTGTTGGTAAAATTATATCAGAATGGGCCTGCTGGTATGGTGGTTAAGTGGTGTGTTATTATGGTGGAGGTCTTGTGTTCGAATTCCTGCGCAGGCAAGGGTATTATTATTATTATTATTATTATTATTATTGGTCAGATTTCAGGATAGAGTTGTGTAATAGGGGGATTCTGAGTAGTGGATGTGAAGTGGGAATTAGGGGAGAAGATTAAGGGACTTTAGGGGTTTCGGGATTTTATTTTATTTTTTTCCCATAACAGAATTTTGGCTCCCTTTTCCAAAAAAAATTTCTACCGTCTATTCTTCTCCCTCTCATTTTGCTGAAATTCTCTGAGTTTTTCCATCTTTCTCTTCTTTTTCTTCTTCTTGTTTTTTCCCTAATCCATTTATTTTCCTTCGTTTTTGCACGCGGTTAGTGCTCGCTTAGTTTTGGTAAGTGTTTCTCTTCGTTTCTGTCATGAGCCTCTTAGCTACTGAAGTGGTAATATTTTTTTACTGCAATTTGGGCGTAGGGGGAGGCTCGGACTGGTGAATTCAGTGTTCTAGTCTTAAAAATAGTTAAATGGAGGGTTATCGTTGGAGGTAAGTTGGGTTTCTGTTCGTTCTTGGTTGTCAGTTCGCTTGTAAATCCGTTAAATTGATGTTGAGTATCTTTATTTTATGCCTTGAAGTGCTCGGGAGTGATTAGGCATCAAAACGATACTAGGTGTGTACCGAAACATAGAAAACGAGATTTGGCAAAATGCCAAAATTGCTTGCTGTCAAGAAATAAGAGAAATAAGAGAAAATGATGCGAAAAATTGTAGAGAAAGAAAATAAGGGTGTTATGAACTTGGAAATCAACATTTTGCACTAAAATAGTTTTGGATAACAGTAGTAGTCTAACTTTGAAAAATCATCAAAAATAGTGGGAATTGAGTTAGAGGTTGAATAAAATATGAAATTAGATTTTATTGAGTCTAGTTTTTCATGGAAAAAACAGTGTAAGAAATGGAATTGTAAATCATGAGATATAATAAATTTTGTGAGACAAGGTCAGAATGATTTCGGGTTCCCTTGTTTTGATTTAGGAAAATCATCAAAAATTGTAAAAAAAATAAATAGGGGCTTAAATTTATATGTTTAAATCATTATTTAGTCTATTTTCAAGAGAAATAAATGGAAACATCATCTAAATTCCGTTCTAAGAGATAAATAATTTTTAGTAAGGAAGGATGAAGCTGTCAAACAGCAAAATAAGGATAACTTTAAAGATTTTACTGTTCTTATTTTATAAACTATAAATTCTGAAAATTTTATGGTAGAAAGGTATTTGAGTCTAGTTTCAAAAACATTAAGTGGATATTAAATTGGAATTCTGTAGCTCAGGATATAAATAATTTAGTGATAATGACTCAAGTAGACAACTTTGAATGAACATATAAGTAAATAGTGAAAACATATATGAGTATTGAGCTAGCATGGGTTACTTTAAAAATGGATCACTCGGCCAAGGCCAATTTGGGCCGAGTGAGCCACACGGGCATATCACATGGGCATGTGGACCCATTTTTACTGAAATGTTTTTAAGGTTGCACGGGTCGCCTAAGCCGACTGTGAACCTATTGTAGGGTCGATAAGCGTTCCTTACACCCCTAAATGTGTGAAATTGACTAAATGATATCTGTACTGGGCCTGTTAATATCTGAACTGAATATATGTACTGAAATTGCATAATAGCATGTCATCCATTGTATGTTGCATTGCATTGGGTTGGGGGTTGTTACTCGGAGGAAGTGTACTAAAAAGCTTTAAGCCTAATTTACTGGCAACTCAGCTGCAAATTACTATATTGTGTCGCATTCGGTACTACTTGGAGTGTAGGGATAGGTGGGTTGATTGTATCCCCACATGGAGTTTAGGGTTGGAAGGAGATGGTGTGTAGAGGCTGGCTGGGTAGGATTTTTCTACTGGATAATTGTTACTGCTACTGATACTGTGATGGGCTAAGGCCCTGCTGCATATTTGACACTGTACTGAGATGGGCTAAGGCCTAAACTGTCACTGATACTGACTAGGGTTTAGGCCCAATACTGTTCAATTGTGCACTGTGAATATTGATTGTTTGTTTGTTTTTGCGGGATTACACACTGAGTTTACGTAAACTCGCCCTTTTTGTTTAATGTGCACAGGTAATCTCCAGACTTAGATAGATCGGTGCGACGAAGGACTCAACGGTGGCCAAGTAATTTTTGGACTTTATGATTTTCAATTTTCGATTTATGATTTGATTATTATTGATTACTTGGGTTGTAACTCAAGGACCCTATGGGACTTTGGTTTTAAATTTGGGTTTTTATTTATTTACTTTATGGATTTATACCTGCTGGTCGTAAAAAATTCAGTTTTCAAAAAGTTAAAGTAATTTCTAAAAGAATGATCACCTAGACTGTTTTATTAAAGCTTCCGCAACGAGGGATGTTTTAAAAACAAATGTTTTATATGAATAAAACGAATTCCTAAGTTCTAACAAAGGTTTACTAAAGATAATTACATGAAATGTTTTCATCGTAATAACGAGGCTTCAAAAACACTATCATGTGACATTGCCAGATACGACCATATCGTCTAGGCCAGATTTGGGGTGTTACATTTAGTGGTATCAGAGCCAAATTACAAAACTAGACTGTGAATTATGTGTTTTTATAAAAAATCGGCTTTCAAAAAATTGATTGATTTCCAAATGATTTGAAATGTTTTTACTGAGTAAGTGGTACACCGAGTCTCCGGTGTCGATCCTGTAAATATTTTGAACTGTGATTTGTTTTAAATTGAAACTGTTATGGATAGTATATTCTGAAACTACTATAGGTAGTAAATTGTGTTGAAAACACTCTAGTGTATACTGAAAATTGTAGAGAAACTGAAAACTGTAGGGAGACTTTGATTTACGAAAATGAACTTTAAATAATCGATACTGTTTTACATAAAACATTTGTTAATAAACACTGGAACTGTAACTGATTCATAAAACTGTTAATATAGATAAACGTGATTAGAAAATGAGCGCACGAGGTATCCGCAGACGGGGTACTAGAGGCCGAGGTAGAGGCCGTAGAGGAGCTCGAGCCGTGTCCTCTTCACTGGGTAGCATACCAAATTTGGATACGAGTGAGACGCCAGTGTCGCCTGCTTCTAAGACTGGGTCTCAAGATTGCATTGCTGGGGACGACGCATTGTCCCATGCTATGGTAAGGATTTTGGAGAGGGTCGCTAGGCCCAATACTGGATCGGGGGCCGAGGGTCGATTACGGAATGACTCTGGTCTAATGGAGCTGAGCTCTTCAGGGGTGTCACTAAAGTTACCCCTAATGTGGCAGAGTATGAGGCCTAGTTCCTGCGACTGAGCCGCTATGTGCGAGGGATGATGGCCTTTGAGTATGAGTGATGTATTCGTTTTGGGGATGTGCTCAGAGATAATTTAAGAGTCTTGATAGCTTTGCTGAGGGAGCGCGATTTTACTGCACTGGTGGAGAAGGTGATGATTATCGAGGAGGTTAAGTGCGCTGAGAACTAGAACCGAGATCGCGAGAGGGGTAAGAACAAGAGGGATTCAGAGCCCTCGAGTTTTGTACAGAGGCCTAAGAAAAAGGCCAGAGCTGATGGGCCAGTTAGAGCTAGGCCCCCTATTACTGTCACTAGACTGTAGCCATGTACTAATTGTGGTAAACGCCATCAGGGTGAGTGTTGGAGAAGGATTGGGGCGTGCTTGCGGTGTGGGTCATTGGAGCACCGTATTAGGGAGTGCCCGCTGAGGGCCAATTAGATGCAAGCTCTGGATACTGGTACGACACAGCTACAGAGGGTAGTACAACAGCCACTGAGGGGCTGTGGATAGGCCAGAGGTGGTAATGGTATGGGTCATGGGCAGAGAGCACCGGGCAGAGGTGTTGGACAGGCTGAGGCGAGGCAGCCGAACCTAGTTTATGCTGCTCGCCGCCGAGAGGATGGAGATGCTTCAGACATCATCACGGGTACATTCTTTATTCTTGATGTACCGTATATTGCCTTGATAGACATAGGGTCTACTCACTCATACATAGCTAGCAACATATCTGGAAACTTGGGGATTTCAGTTGAGAGCACTACGAGTAAGGTTATTGTATTGAGCCCATTAGGGCAACCTGTTAGAGTTAGGAACCTGTATTGAGACGTTCCTTTAGAGGTACAATGGGCAATCTTCCTGGCTGATTTGATGGAACTTCCATTTAGAGAGTTCGACCAAATTCTGGGGATGGACTGGTTGGTCAAGCATCGTGTTAGCTTGAACTGTGTAACTAAGAGGGTCGTACTAAGGACTGAGGAGGATAAGGAGATAGTCATGATTGGAGAACATCAGAATTACTTACCTAATGTGATCTCTGCACTGGTGACAGGGAAGATGATTCGTAAGGGATGTAAGGCATTCTTAGCCTACGTAAGTGTTTCGGATTCTGGGGATTCTATAGTTAAGGATATCAGAACGGTAAAGGATTTTCTGGACATTTTTCCTGAAGAGCTACCGGGTTTACCTCCGAATTGTGAAGTAGAGCTTGGGATTGAGTTTCTTTTAGGTATAGCTCCGCTATCTATCGCCCTTACCGAATGGCACCGAAGGAGCTTACGAAGCTTAAGGCTCAGATTTAGGAACTGTTGGATCGTGGCTTCATTTGTCCCAGTGTGTCTCCATGGGGAGCACCTGTGTTGGTTGTGAAAAAAGACGGGACGATGAGGATGTGTATAGACTATCGGCAGCTGAATAAGCTAACGATTAAGAATAAGTACCCACTTCCGAGGATTGATGATTTGTTTGACCAGTTCCGAGGGGCTTCTATGTTCTCCAAGATTGATCTGCGTTCTGGATATCATCAATTGAGGGTTAATGAGGCTGATGTATTTAATATGGAATTTAGGACTTGTTATGGATACTACGAGTTCCTAGGGATGCCATTTTGGACTGACGAATGCACTGGAAGCTTTCATGGACACAATGAACCGAGTATTCCAACCCCATCTGGATCGGTTTGTGGTGGTGTTCATCGACGACATACTGGTTTATTCGAAAACTGAGGATGAGCGTGATGAGCACCTTAGAGTTGTCCTTTAGACTTCGAGGGAAATGCAACTCTATGCTAAGTTTAGCAAGTGCGAGTTTTAATTTTCGTGGTAGTTGGGAGGAGTATTTGCCGTTAGCGGAGTTTGCCTATAATAATAGCTACCAGTCTAGCATCCAGATGGCACTTTACGAGGCACTGTATGGTCGTAAGTGTCGTACTCCCTTGTATTAGACTGAGTTGGGTGAACGACGTCTTCAGGGTCCTGAGTTAGTTGCTGAGACTGAGGATAAAGTTAGACTGATTCTGGATGGCTTGAAAGCGGCATCTGACAGACAGAAATCCTATGTGGACATGAAGCGATGTGAGATTGAGTATTCCGTGGGAGACTTTGTATTTTTCAAGGTCTCGCCATGGAAGAAGGTTCTAAGGTTTGGTCGTAAGGGCAAGTTGAGCCCTAGGTTTAGTGAACCGTACAAGGTTCTGAAATGAGTGGGACCGGTTGCTTATCAGCTGGAGCTGCCTCCAGAGTTGGATCGGATTCACGACGTGTTTCACGTATCTATGTTGAGGCGCTACCGATCTGATCCTACTCACATCGTTCCTATTGAAAATATTGAGGTTAGGCCAGACTTGACCTTTGAGGAGGAGTCGATTCAAAATTTTACTCGTGATGTTAAGGTTCTGAGTAGGAAGTCTATTCCTCTGGTAAAGGTTCTATGGCGTAATCATAGCACCGAGGAGGCCATATGGGAGCCTGAGGATGCAATGCGTCAGCAGTATCCTCACCTATTCTAATTTGGTAAATTTCGAGGACGAAATTTTCTTTTAGAGGGGTAGAATTGTAACGCCCCAAAATTTATAATTTTATTATTATGAAAATATGATACAAATATCTGTTAGCTTTAGTGGTTATGTGTTCTAGGAGTGTTTGGGAGGTCCCAAGTTCAAGCCTTCGCTTGGGAAAATTTTGGTATTTTGAATGAATTAGGCCTTACTCTCTTCCACTAGGCTTTTATTTGATTGTTGGCAAAACTTATATCAGACTGAGCTTGCTAGTCTGGTGGTTTAGTGGTGTGTTATTATTGTGGAGGTCCTGTGTTCGAATCCCTGCATAGGCAAGGGTATTATTATTATTATTATTATTTTTGCTCAGATTTTGGGATAGAGTTGTGTAATAGAGGGATTCTGAGTAGTGGATGTGAAGTGGGAATTAGGGTAGAAGATTAAGGGATTTTGGGGGTTATTGGAATTGTAGTTTATTTTTTTCCCATAAAAGAATTTTGGCTCCCTTTTCCAAAAAAAATTCTGCCGTCTATTCTTCTCCCTCTCCTCTTGCCGAAATTCTCTGAGTTTTTCCATCTTTCTCTTCTTTTTCTTCTTCACGATCTTTCCCTAATCTATTTATTTTCCTTCGTTTTCGCACGCGATTAGTGCTTGCTTAGTTTCGGTAAGGGTTTCTCTTTGTTTCTGTCATGAATCTCTTAGCCACTGAAGTAGTAATGTCTTTTCTCTGCGATTTGAGCGTAAGGGGAGGCTCGGACTGGTGAATTAAGTGTTCTCATCTTAACAATAGTTAAACAGAGGGTTATCGTTGGTGGTAAGTTAGGTTTCTGTTCGTTCTTGGTTGTCAATTCGCTTGTAAATCCATTAAATTGATGTTGAGTACTTGATTTTAGGCCTTGAAGTACTCGGGAGTGATTAGGCATCAAAATGATACCAGGTGTGTACCTGAAACGCAGAAAATGGGATTCGACGAAAATCCAAAATTGCTTGCTGTCGAGAAATAAGAGAAATAAGAGAAAATGATGCGAAAAATTGTAGAGAAAGGAAATAAGGGAGTTATAGTCTTGGAAATCAACATTTTGCACTAAAATAGTTTTGGATAGCAGTAGTAATCTAACTTTTAAAAATCATCAAAAATAGTGGGAATTGAGTTAGAGGTTGAATAAAATATGAAATTAAATTTTATTGAGTCTAGTTTTTCATGGAAGAAACAGTGTAAGCAATGAAATTGTAAATTATGAGATATAATAAATTTTGAGAGACAAGGTCAGAATGATTTCAGGTTCCCCTTTTCTGACTTAGGAAAATCATCAAAAATTGTAAAAAAATAATTAGGGGCTTAAAGTTATATTTTTAAATCTTCATTTAGTCTATTTCAAGAGAAGCAAATGGAAAAATCATCTAAATTCCGTACTAAGAGATATATAATTTTTAGTAAGGAAAGGATGAAGCTGTCAAACAGCAGAATAGAGATAAATTTAAAGATTTTACTGTACTTATTTTATAAACTATAAATTCTAAAAATTTTATGGTAAAAAGGTATTTGAGTCTAGTTTCAAAAACATTAAGCGGATCTTAATTTGGAATTCTTTAGCTCAAGATATAAATAATTTAGAGATAATGAGTCAAGTAGACAACTTTGAATGAATGTAACGCCCCAAATTTGGGCCTAGTAGAATTGGGCCTATTGGGCCTTGGGCATGGGAGCGTTTAAAATTTTTGAGAATAAGAGAACAGTACTAATACAAATTGGACCTATTATGTGAGTGATTTTGGAAGGCTAGGGGGCTTCCATGAAGTCCTGGGATCAAACCTGGGCTTTAGGAAACTTTTGGTTTTAGGTGAATAAAACCCTGGGAGTTAGTAAGTAGGCTTTAAGAATAAAATGTGGAAAAAAATGACACAAAAGGAGTTGTGGTCTAGTGGAAAATGGCACCACATGGGAGACAAGGAGGTGACACCATAGTGGAAGCAAGGGGTCCAAGGTTCAAGTCTTGGCGCTTGCAATTCTTTTTGTTTTCCATTTAAATGAACTTAGACTTTGGCCCATAGACTTATATTTAGTTGCGCATGTTTTAAGACACAAAAGGAGCTTGTGTTGTGGTGGCATGTAGTGTCTGGAGCATAGGAGAGGGCAAGGGCTCGAATCTCATTGCAAGCAAAAAGGGATATTTATTTTGCTAAGTTGGGGTGACATGTGGTTGTGTTGGAATTAAACTCTGCTGAAGGAGGGAGCCCACATCGGGAAGCTAGCATGAGAGTAGGCAAGATGCTGGCTTTAAATAGAGCGATCTATGAGGAGAATAAGGATACTGAAATGCCGAAATGCCTGTCACACGGCAATGGTAGCCACACGAGCGTGCGAGCGCACGTGTGGGAGCTTCGATGCGGTAGTTGAGGCCATCATGAGTGTTCTTGTGGGTTAGGCTGTTTTAGGCCAAATGGGCCCATATGAATAAATTGTATGATTGTGTAGTAGATATTGGATTGGTCTATGTGAATCTCATATCTGTGGCTAGATTTGGGCTAAATGGGCCACACGAGCGTGTGGTCCCATTTGGGCCGAGAATGGGCCCTAGGCCCATTCGCATCGTTATCTTTGCTTAGAATGCTTTGATTTGTAAAATTACCAAAATACCCTCAGTTTGCAAAATTATCGAAATACCCCTGTTTTTTGAAATTACCGGGTTTACAGAATTATCGAAATACCCCAGTTTGCAAAATTACCAAAATACCCCTAGTTTACGAAATTACTAAAATACCCTCTATGGGTGAAGTTACCGAAATACCTTTTATGGGTAAGGTTATCTAAATACCCTCGACGGGTAAAATTACTGAGATGCCCTTACGAGGTGAAATGACCATTTTACCCCTAACTGATTAAATGACCGTTGTACCCTCGTGGTAGTACTAGTGTTGTATGTGTTAATTGTATGATTGATTATGTTTGAGATGCACTGCATACATGGATTAGTTATGAGTAAAATTACCAAATTACCCCTGTAGGGTAGGATTACGGAAATACCCTTATAGGGTAAAATAGCTATTTTGCCCCTGAGGGTAAAAGACTGATTTTGTGCCATGACTTGACTCTGATCGTATGACTGTGTTTTGACTAACTTGACTGTGGTCATGTGACTTATATGCTTGTAATATATGTTTTAAATGATTGTTACTAAGTGTGGTCATTCTGCATACACCTGTGATGATTGAGCATGACATACACGACATATTGCATGGGGTTGGGACAAAGTTATGGAGGAAGTGTACGGCCCATTGCCGTTCTGTACAAGGCTTTCAGCATTTTTGCGATAAATATGGCTCTGTGCCATCTTGATTATGGCTTTGTGCCAACCGTATTTACCCATGGCTATGTGCCTAACATATATATTGATGACTCTATGTCGATCATAATTACCCGTGGCTGTGTGCCGATTATATTACCGTCGCTGATGGCTATGTGCCAAACTTATTACAGTCACCGATAGCTTTGTACCATCCTGATTATGGTTTATAACCATAAGCCGTTCTGTTAACTGGTAGCGTTGCTGCGATATTTATGGCTTTTAGTTGTTCTCTCTACGGCGTCGAGCCGTTCTATTGACTTAGTGCCGCAATCGGTGCTAAGCTTGGTGTGTTGGTTGGGTGGGTCGATTTTATCCCCACATGGTGTGTTGGTTGGTACGGATGGTGTGTTGGCTGGATCGGGGTGGGATGCATCCTCATACTGTTGCATATCTGTTTATGAGATCTGTCACTGTACTGGGCTTAGGCCCACTTGTTCTGTTATTGGTTTGAGCTGGGCCCAATTGATTCTGTATGGGCTGTGACCCAAATGATATGGTAGTGGGCTATGGCCCACGTATGCTTTGAACTGGACTGTACTTTACTGTTAAAGGGTTTTGGCCCAGACTATTTCAATTTCTGTTTCTGTATACTGACTGTTACTCTAGTAAGGGGATTACGCACTGAGTTTTCGTAAACTCACCCCGTTTTTAACTGTGCAGGTAATCCCCAGTCTTCGGCGGTTCGGAGCTGCGAGGGACTCGGAGGTGGCCACACGTCAGATATGCTTTAAAGTTAAACTTAGCGACTTTATTTCATTTTCTTTTAATTTATTAGGTTAATAATTTTGTAATAAGGCCTCTTTATTTTTAACTTATTATTTTTGATATTTATTTATGATGTTTTCTAACTGCTAAAGGTGGAATACGATTTCCAAAATGGTAACTGCTTTCAAAACACTACGTTTCCGCAATGTTTTCAAAATGCTTCTGCAACTCTATTTCTAAACATCACATTTTCGTAAATTGTTTATTTTAAATAGATAAGGTTTTAGAAGTAATTTGGTTTTCAAGTGGATAGCATTTGCTTAAGTGTTTTGAGTTTTAACGAAGAGGCTTTAACTCTCAAACAAGTTTTACCAACAAGAAATAAGGTTTTCAAAAACACTTTCGTGTGACACGCCAGATTCGGGCCTAACTTCTAGGCCGGGTTTGGGGTGTTACAATGAACATATAAGTAAATAATGAAAACATATATGAGTATTGAGCTAGCATGGGTTACTTTAAAAATGGATCACACGGCCAAGGCCAATTTGGGCCGAGTGGGCCACACGGGCATATCACATGCGCATGTGGGCCTAATTTTACCGAAATGTTTTTAAGGTTGCACGGGTTGCCCAAGTCGATTGTGAACCTACTGTTGGGTCGGTAAGCACTACTTAGACCCCTAAACATGTGAAATTGACTGAATGATATCTATACTAGACATGTTAATATTTGAACTAAATAGATGTACTGAAATTGCATAATAGCATGTCATCCATTGTATGTTGCATTGCATTGGGTTGGGGGTTGTTATTCGGAGGAAGTATACTGAAAGGCTTTAAGCTTAATTTACTGGCAACTCAGCTACAAACTACTGTATTGTGCCGAATTTGGTACTACTTGTAGTGTAGGCATGGGTGGGTTGATTAGATCCCCACATGGAGTTTAGGGTTGGACGGAGATGGTGTGTAGAGGCTGGTTGGGTAGGATTTTTCTACTGGATAACTGTTACTGCATTTTTGACACTGTACTGAGATGGGCTAAGGCCCAAAATGTCACTGATACTGAATAGGGCTTAGGCCCAATATTGTTCAACTGTGCACTGTGAATACTGATTGTTTGTTGTTTTTGCGGGATTACACACTGTGTTTACGTAAACTCACCCTTTTTGTTTAATGTGCACAAGTAATCCCTAGACTTAGACGGATCGGTGTGACAGAGGACTTAACGGTGACCACAGTAATTTTCGGACTTCATGGTTTTCAATTTTTGATTTATGATTTGATTATTATTGATTATTTGGGTTGTAATTTAAGGACCTTCTGGGATTTTGGTTTTAAATTTGGGTTTTTATTTATTTACTTTATGAATTTATACCTGCTGGTCGTAGGAAATTCAGTTGTCAAAAAGTTAAAGTGATTTCTAAACGCATGATCACCTAGACTGTTTTATTAAAGCTTCCGCAATGAGGGATGTTTTAAAAATAAATGTATTGAATGAATAAAACGACTTCCTAAGTTCTAACAAAGTTTTACTAAAGATAATAACATGAAATGTTTTCATCGTAACAACGAGGTTTCAAAAACACTATTGTGACATTGCCAGATACGGCCATAACGTTTAGGCCGGGTTTGGGGTGTTACAATGTTTTTCAATAAAATTAGTTTTTGAATAAAACTTGATAAATTTCAAAATAAAAATTTGTTTTCAAAATATTTCTAAGAGATAAAATTTTAAATCTAATCTTTCAAACACTTAGAAAATATTTTGGAAGTTCTTCAAAACAATAAACATTTTTTCAAACATTTTTAAACAAGTTAAAATGCTCCCAAGGGTCAAAATACTGATACTCTATAAGGTATCGATACCCTGACCCAAAGTATGGATACCAATTTGAGCTTCGAAGTTCAGAAAAATCGAGTAAAACTCCAAAGTACTGATACTTTTAATCAAGTATTGATACCTTTCAAAAAATTATCGATACCCGTGTCTGGTATCGATACCAATTTGATTTTCTGTTTCACAAAAAAGATTGAGCACAAAAACAAAGTATCGATACCTTGCAAAATTTATCAATACCCTCCCCTGGTATTGATACCATTTTAAGGTCCGATGTTTTGAAAAATAAACAAGAAATTGCGCAAGTATCAATACCTTCCCCAAGGTATCGATGCCTCATAGAAAGTATTGATATTTCCTCTATTGTATTGATACTATAGGCTTTAACAGTAACTAAATTTAAGCATTAAATACCCAAAGTATCGATATCACTCCAAAGGTATCTATACCTGTTGTTGCAGGAAATATAAATGCTCTAGTTTACATATCTGCAATGGCTCTATTGAGTTTTTCAACAACCACAATGGTTGGAAATCAATTAAGGGGTATAAATATCAGCTTCCAAAGCCTTTACAATAACAAGAGAGATTACAAAAAGATCAAGAGCTTCAAGATACGTAAAAAATTCATTATCAACCTTTTGTGCTTCAATTCTTCATATTTTTTCTACAAGCACTCGTGAGTAATTCTTTGTGTTATATTAGCTCAAGTGTTATTATTGTGTGAGCCACCGCTTGACATGTGAACATCTGGCTGGAAATACTACAGCAAAAATATATAAAATTAAGCAGCGGTGTTAGCAAGTATACAGGTCAAATTGTAATATAGTAAAGTGTTACAATGAAAAACTTCGGGAAGTATCGGATTGGAGAAATTTATTATCAAATTAATTATCGAAAATAATTACTAATCTACTTGAATCATAAATTAGTAGTGTTGATGCAGAATTAAAATATTAATTAAACTAATCTAAAATAACCTAATGGAATTTAATTAACCTAAGATATCATAATTAAATTTCCTATTCCTAGTGTCAACGATGCTAGTTCTCAGCTTATGATCGATTAAATCCCTAATTATCAATTAAGTCTCTTATTACCTTCAACTGAGTTATTTACCACCCTTAGCTAAGAATACCATTTCAGTTTCATCTTCACTAAGGATTACCACCTAAGTCACCCTTTCGGTCTCTTCCGAGGCATACGGATACCCTTTCGGTCTCACTTGTCTAGATATTTTACTAGGGGCATCATTTCCTAATATACTAAGTACACTTGAATAAACACCCAATTTTAGTTAAATAATTACTTAATTAATAAATCAGTTTCATAATTGAAACATGCAAGAACTAAAATACGCACAAGATTTTATCTCAAGATTCACACAAACGTTATTTGATCAAGTTAATGAAATATAAATAATGGAATAAAAGAATAAAGGAAAAGAGAATGTTCATTGATAAATAATTGATGCGTGGCTTCAGAACAATCTTCGCTCGCAATTGTTTTCACATTGGTATAGAAAGATCCCGACTAACCGAACATAAGAAAAAACTATAATAAAACTAAAGAAGAATGAAAAAAAAAAAGAAATAAAAATATGAAATATTGTTTCGACGACTCACTAGGGCGAATCCCTAGGTCGACTCCTTTCTAATGAAGTTATAATGGGGTTTATATAGGCTACAATTGAGGGTTTTAAGTGCCTAAAATGTCTTTTAATTAATTAGGGTTTTAACGAGACAAATATGCCCTCAACGGCTAACAAAACACAGATGTGCATATCTAGATTTTAATCACGATGTCGGCCCTATTTAAGCTTTGAATGCTTCAATGTTTGGTGTCCTGATGTTGCATGTTGGTTTTGTGATGTTGGCGTCATCCTTTGTGCTCTTTGACCTGAAATGACACCCTAAACACTCAAATAGCCTATTAGTTATTCTCGAGACCCAAGTTTGCCTAACGGGTCATAAAAATACTAAAAAGTGCGTACAAATGCTTATTTTGCAACAAAATGAATCTAAGCTAATAAAATGGAAAATACAATAAATAAACATAAAACTGCTAGGAAACAAGCTTTTTAAGTGCCGAAAATATTTTAATTTTCCACAATGAATTGTGGCAGATCAAACTTCCCCACACTTAACTCGTTGCTGGTCCTCAAGTAACAAAACAAAGAAATAGAAAATAATAAGAAAACAAAATGACTAAACGATGCTTGAGAATTCTTCATATGTGAGATTAGTTTGGAACATTATGAACAAGACAATGTGAAGAAACATGTAAGTCAAGCACGATATATAATTGACTCCCGATTTTCAATGTCAAACACGTTAGTTCATTATGTTACAAAGTAAACAAATTCAAGAATGTCAAGCATATTATTCCATCTAAACAAATGCATAAATACACATTTATGTTCGAAGAATAAAAGTGGCAAGAATCGTCAACATTTAGTTTAATTTTAATCCATGAGTCGTATCACTTAGGTTACATAGGACTTTTCAGCTTGTAATGTTCTACGGGCTAGGTTGGTTCAGAATTGAAGAACTAACTCTAGAAAACATGTTAAGCACGAAAATAGTTTGGCACATTAAATTGACCCAAAATTTACCCCAATTATATCATTTACCTAACCACCTTATATCCCCTTCTATTGCCTTCCTTTTCTCTCCATTTCTTAAGGTACAATATAGTACCCATGAGTGTAATCATCTTAGTGAGTCTTTTCTGCAAAATGAGTGTCTTTTTTTCTATTTCTGTTCTTTGTTTCTCTTCCTTTTTACTCACTTTGCTTTTGTTCATTTGAGATTTTCTCGTGTGGATTTTAGCCTTCACAAAGATTTTCTTCACTTGATTTTTTTCTTCATTTAAACACAACTTTGCAAGAATCTTATACTCACTATACTATAATATTCCTTAGTTTTCACTCTCAATTATTTTCATTTTGCAACCTCTATTATGTATCTACCTAACCCTCAATATTAATGGCCCATCGTCTAAGTTCGTGCTAGAACCAAAAAGAAAAGGATTAAGAGATTATATACTAGGCTTAAAGTTTCATTCGAGGTTCATCAAGAAAATAGAATTAGACCCAAAATAAGGTACTAGGGAATTTATACATATGGTTGGCTTTTTGTCTCTAGTGGTGACCAAACAATGCCTTAGGTAATCCCTAAGTGTTTTCATTCATGAATTCAATTAACTAAAATTTAACATTCTAAAAACCTATAATTCAAGCAAACATATATGTTTTTCATGTACTTATTTTCATTTGTTATACTTAACACACTTTCATCTATTTATAGTGTAACAAAGTGAACAAATTAATTTAACATTAAACAACCTAAAATCAATTACTATCGAGCTAAATTTACAATTTATACACATAATCCTATTTACATGCTCATAACTAGTCACTTGTATTTCTACAAGCTTGAGCATAAACAAACGTACAAAAATTAAAATTAATAAATAAAACAAATAAAAAAATTTTAAATTTTGAAAAAAAACTTGAAAAATTCTATGTTACCCCCCACACTTTATTTGGCACATTGTACCTAATGTGCACCTAAAAGATAAAAGAAGAGACTACCTGGTTTTTGCGTTAGAAATGCCTCAAAAGTAGTTGGGCGGTCCTCCTCGTGTTGGTTTTAGGTCCAAATTGTAGTGCCGCCTAATGTGTGGGGTTCCTCCACAGAATAAGCACACAGGTTTTTTTTTTTTTTTTTTTTGCAAGTATTAAAACTAAGTTCTAACTAACAATAGAAATTAAAAAGTATCCAAATTTTGTCAAGGAAATTAATGGTAAAAGGAAAAACTCCCTCATAAGTCTGCAAAAAATTCATCTTCGAACTTATCCATGCTACCATCATGCTCGTTCGAGACAAACCCCGTCTCATCCCCTCTCGATGTGGATGGACTTGCTTGCATAGGTTGGGTGGGTCGCAATGGTGGAATTGAAGGGTCGACATCCATCGGGGCGGTCCAAAATTGTGGCCACCCGAAGTCGGGTAAGATTGCTCGTTCATCATAATGGGATATTGATCGCCTTCGGACGTACCAACGTCTGAAGTAGAAATACTGCACAAAATATGTTAAATAGTCAGTGTCCGCAAGTTTACAGGTCAAGTTGTAATATAGTTACAACGAAGTAGGTGAGCACTCCAAGGATCGTACTCAAGGGAGGCGAGCACTAAATTAATCCTAGCCTAAGCAGAAATAGAGCTAATTAGTACTTTAAATAAATTACATTATGACTAAACAAAACAAAAAGAAAGATTTTTGGTATTTTTATAACTAAAGAATAAAATAATATAAATGGAAAAATTTTGGAAAATTTGATATGGAAACTGAATTAGATATGAGCATGGGTGACTAGTTCGCTTCGGTAATCATAACTAACTGTTTCTTTAGGTTCCCTATTCAATCAACTAGTCATTACCCTAGTAGGATCTCTCGATCTTCCACTAGAATAACTCGTCGGCAAGAACTACTTATCTCTCAATCTCATAGTCCAGACCGGTTCGGGGTTGAAAATTATACAGTATGAAATGCTTTCCATAACAAGTATTAAATGAGCCTATTTATAGAGTTAGGGTTGCTGTCATCCTCAATCCTAGGTCAGTTGACGCTCTCGTGTTTAATATTTGATTGTACAGACCAAAACACCCTTGGCTCATAAGTATTTCTCGTACAGGATCAGTCTTGCGACACCTCAGTGCCTGTGTCTTGACATCAAAGGCAGTATGCTCGTACTTAGGTTAGCTTTAGAGGTGTGTCGCGACATCCCTTGGTTGTGTCGTGACACTAAATGCAGTCTTGAAGTTCTTGCTCTTTGCTCCCTATGTTGCGACATCAAACTCCCTATGTTGCAACACAGTGATTGAGTTGGTACACCCTCTAATGGTCTCCTACACACTCACAAAGTATTTTAGCTCACCCTTAGGCCTCATTCGACCCCTAAGTTCAATAAAAGACTCAGATTACACTTTTTATTGAACGCAAATGAAACTAGGAAAACTTAATTAAAATATAGTAAAAGTGTTTGTATTGAAGCTCTTCAAGTGCGAAAACTAGTTAAATCTACTACACCAAATTACGACAAATCAGTCATCCACCTTGATTAGCATTCAGTGTGGGTCAATATTTTCTTGAAAATCTCCTTGTTTGTCGAATCCTCTGGAATCCCCTGAGTTCGGTGTACCCTTGGAGGTACAGGTTGGGGCTTTTCCATTAGTTTCGGGAGCTCGTAGTCTCGTGTATATTCCCAATGATGTGTCATTTTTTCCTTCCACCTTTCCTTCTTTCCATATGTATATGGAAAATGTGACATTGGTTATATTGAAATGTGAAATGAAACCCTATTAATTGTTCAGGCTAAGTCAGATATAGATGGCATGCCATAGGATAGGAAGAGTTTAGGGATTTCTTTAACTTCGAGTCGATGAGGCACTGGGTGCCAATTCATTTTGGTTTAATCGATGAGACACTAAGTGTCAACTTATGTAGCGCTAGGCACAGTTATTACATCGAATTTATCTGATGAGGCACTGGGTGCCAAACTAGTGTGTTGGTTGGATCCGTGTATCTATTTGAGTCCGAGTCGTGTTAATAGGGGAGTCAAATGATAAAATACTTAATGTTTTTGATATTGAAATGTCAATGGATTATGAATTGAAATTTGAATTTTGAAATGAAATTAAGTATTGATCATAAAGGTGAATCATGCCATTGCATAAGTTGATTACCATTGATATGTGTTTGAGTATGTGAAAATTTGTGGATGAGGTTAGAGAATGATCAAATCCATATTATTAATTTAAAACTTATGTTCATAACATTGCTTATTGCATTTTTACATTTCAATTACTTGTACTAAGTTAAATTATTCGGATTATAGGAATGTCACCAAGTTTTACTCAGCGTAGGTACTTTGCTTTTGATTGTCGACTCAGCATCCAGCAATGATCTCGAGCTCAAGTATAGTGATGTTTATTTTTGTAACGACATGTACCTAGGAAGTCTTTGGTTGATTGTTGGTTTTTTAATGTGATGTTAATTTGGGTTTCAAGTATAATGATGGCCATTTGTATATATGTATATGTTAGGTATGTTAGTTTGACACAAGGTTTTGATATGTGTTTGTAGTTTAAAGCTTGATATCTTTAGTAGGTATATGTTAGTTTAATATTGGTGAAATTGGTATGAATGAAATCTTGATTTGGATGATACCTTGTTGATATGTTTTGAAGATATAAAATGTGGTACCAATGAGGGTACATTTGTTAGGCACTTAAGATGGTTGTTTTGGTATGATTTGAGCATGTTTAATTGTATTTTGAATAGGTTAAATGGCTGGTGAAAAATGTGGTACCAATGAGGTTACATTGGTTAGGCACTTAAGATGGTTGTTTTGGTATGATTTGAGCATGTTTAATTGTGTTTTGAATAGGTTAAATAGCTAGTGAAATGGTTGCTTAGTTCCCAATTAATCACAATTTGGTACATCTAGGTGCACACGGCCTGGGACACGGTTTGTCACACGACCGTGTGTCATACACGGATATTACAAACAGGCGTGTGCCCTAAACGTGTAGAATAATTGCACAAGTATAGTTTCCACATGGGCTGACACACAGCCTGTGACACGGCCGTGTGACCTAAGTCAGAGAGTTACACAGGTAGAGACATGGGCTGGGACATGGTCGTGTGTCTCAAGTCAGTGAGTTACATGGGCAAGGACATAGGTTGGGAGACGGCCGCGTGTCCCAATTTCGAAAGTCACACGGCCTGGGGTATTCCACACGATCGTGTGTCCCCTGTTTTAGGTTTTTTTAGATTTCAGCCCAAACTTATAAATTTGTTTTAAATTAGCCCCTATTAGTTCTTAATCATATTTAGGGACTTGTAAACTCGTATTCAGGACTGTATCGGTAATTTTTACTATGATCTGAATGAAGTTGCCTACATTTTAATCATGATTGATTAATCGATTGATTTGATAGTAAAGCCTGTGACCCTAATCCGTCGATGGAGAGGGGTTAAGGGTGTTACAGATTTCGGTCTCCATGGTTGTATTTAGGTCTTTTTACATTTCAAACACTACCACACTGGCTACTAAAGTCATCGGTGGTCTCACATTATTCTATTTCATTCTATCTTTTTCATAAAACCCTAGTGGCCCTGGAAATAACTAATTACACCTTTCATTTATCGTTGGTGGAAAAGTAGAATATGTTTTGGATACGCTCCATTTATTGATGTCTCAAACTCATGTCTCACTATGTTTCTTGTGATAACAAATTTCTTACTTTTTCTGAGCTCGGTCCAATAAAAATTACAAACTCACAAAATTCCATTACATTGACAAGTATATTAATGTAACATCCTGAAATTGGGCCTAGTAGGATTGAGCCCAATGGGCCTTAAGCGTAGTAGCGTTTAAAATTTTAGAGAACGGTATTAATGCAAGTTAGACTTATTAGGTGAGTGATTTTGGAAGGTTAGGGGGCTTCTATGAAGTCCCGGGATCGAACTTTGGCTTTGGGGAAATTTTTGTTTTAGGCGGAAAAAAACCCTGGAAGTGGGCAGGTAGGCCTTAAGAATAAAATATGGAGAAAATGACACAAGTGGAGTCTGTGGTGTAGTGGCAAAGTGACGCCACTTAGGGAGCAAGGGGGGTGACGCCACAAGGAAGGAAGGAGGTCCAAGGTTCAAGTCTTGGATTTTGCATTTTGGTTTCTTTTTACTTGGATCTTAGAATTTGGGTCATAGTTTATATTTAGTTGCGCATGGTTTAAGGCACAAGAGGAGCTTGTGGCCAAGTGGTTAGCGACGTGGATTATGTTGCAAGGGAGCCTGGGTTCAAATCTCGTGAGAAGCAAAGGAGTATTTATTTTGCGGATTGGACGGTAAGAGTTTCAGTTGAATTTAAACTCTACTGACGAAGGGATCCCACATCGGAAAGATACAAAGAAGAAGGGTGAAGAGCTAGCTATATAAATAGCATTCCAGGAGGAGAGTTAACACACCTTGGAGGGCGTTTGGGCACAGGAGTGGTCGCAGCGCGGTTTAGCACCAGAGTCCTATCAGGTGTGTAACTCTCTCTACTCTAGTTGTAGAGCGGCAAATGCCGAAATGCCGGTCACACGGCATTAGTAGCCACACGAGCGTGTGAGCGCACGTGTGGGGCTTCGACGCGATAGT
This sequence comes from Gossypium australe, assembly GCA_005393395.2. NCBI lineage: Eukaryota > Viridiplantae > Streptophyta > Magnoliopsida > Malvales > Malvaceae > Gossypium > Gossypium australe. The sequence continues at coordinate 77,979,694 of CM016625.1, read as the reverse complement.
TGAGGCCATCAGTAGTATTCTTGTGGGTTGGGCTGCTTGGGCCACGATGGGCCAAAGTGGGCCCAAAGGGCCCGTGGGCCCAAATGAGTAAATTGTATGATTGTTTAGTATATGTTGAACTAGACTAGGTGGAATTTATATACGTGGCTAGATTTATGTTAGGTGGGCCACACGAGCGTGTGGGCCCGAATGGGCCGGAATCGGGTTTTAGGCCCAATAGTCCGGTAAAGACAGAATTGGTAGTTGAGTCGCTCGGGGCGACATTGGGCCTTCAGAAAGGCCATTCCAAGTACGAAATTACTGAAATACCCTTAGTGGGTAAATTACCAAAATACCCCTAGAAGGTAAATTACTGTTATACCCTTAGAGGTTGATTGGCTTGATTATGTCGTATTTGTTATTCTGATTATGATGGTAATTTGTTTCATACGGTATCTGTGATATATGATTTGCATACATGTCATACTGCATACGAATTATTATGTCATATTGCATTGGTATGATGAGAGGAGGGGGAAGATTGATATCCGTGACTTTGGGTCACCAGTGGTTTGGCACCACCAGTGGTTTGGTACCACACGGGGTAGAAACGGAGTTATGGATGGCTAGGTTTGGGTGCATGATATATTTGCTTGGTTATGATTTGTGTAAGCATGTTGCATTAACCGGGAGGGGGATTATGCACTGAGTCTTGGTGACTCACCTTCTCCCTTATCTTTTCAGGTGACTCGTAGATCGCGGATGAGGAGCCGGATGGACTCGAGGTAGCCATGCATTAGATACATTCAGTTTTACATGGACTTTTGGTCTGGGTATTTATTTTAAATTTCGGTTTTCTATTTGGGTTTGTAATAAGGCCTTTGGTATTTTATTTGGTTTTAGCTTTCAATTTGGTTACTGTTCATTGTTAAATGTTCAATATGGGATTTTCCTGAAATGATAATAAACCATTTTTATTCAAAATTACTTAAACTCGATTTTCACAACAAAAACAATTTTATTCAAATTAATAACAACTTTGTAAAATGGGCATTGAAATGAATCGGCTTTTATAAACAAACCACAAAACGCGAAGTTTCAAAAAGAATACGAACTTTTTAACGAACGCACAGTTTTTTTTAGACATTCCTTTCATGTGACATGCCAGATCCGGTCGTAACGTCTAGGCCGGGTTTGGGGTGTTACAATTAATCTCATCATTCAATTAATCTCTGAAATAAGTACATAATTTCTCTTCAATTGATACCATCTTATTAACATACTTACCAAGCTGAACTACTCTCACCCAAAATCCGCAACTGATTTGTTTCCCAGCTTCAACTCAAGAAATTCATTTTTTTTCTTGTCTAAATATTGTTTGCTGACATAATTCTTTCGGAAATCAATTCAGAAGAAATCCTAGTTAATCCGTTCTTTTGATATCAAAGTAAGTAAAGTCAATTAGCAGTGCATAACCTCTTCTTTTAACAATGACACCGCACATCTCAGATAATCTTCAAAAAGATATAATATTTCGTCTAGAAATCTCTGTGAGTTTTTAATCGATACGCGACTCTGGCCAAATTATTACTCATTCTATCGCTAAACTTGTAAGAACCCGTTTTCGATAAAATCAGAATAATGGTTTTGGGACCACAAATTCGATTTCGAAAGAAAAATTATTTTTATATTATTTTATAGTCTATAGTATGATAGTAATTTCGTATAAAAATTTTACCAATTACATGTTTAATTTGTTAAAGGACCAAATTGTACAAAGTGCAAAAGTTGAGTTCTAATAGCTAAAGGGATTAAATAGCTATAGAACTTTAAAGTGGAGGTCCTTATATGGTAAATAGACCATTTAAAAATGCTTAGTGGTTAAGGATGATGGTTCATCCATGGCAAATAAAATAAAGAAAAGGATGAAATTGGAAAGTGAAAAAAAATAAAAGATGATAATTAATTAAATAATAAAAATATCATCTTTTTCATCATCTTTCCCAAATTATTTCCATGGAAACCCTAGCTAAGAGAAAGTAGCTCAAGCAAGCTTATTTTGATAAATTAGGTATGTTTTCTTGTCCCATTTTTAATGATTTTTATGTTTTCGAGATCGTAATAGCTTAATCTAGCTATCTCAGGGACTAATTTGTAAATTTATCAAAGAAATAGGGTTTTTCCATGAATGAACATAGATGAATTGTGAAGTTTTATGGTAGAAAATGAAAGGTTGTTGATAGATAAACAACTTTTGTAAAGGGCATTTTGATGAAATTATGATTTAGGGACTAAATTGAAAAGATGTAAAATTCATGGAAAAATTATGAAATTTATGAAATACATGGGCTGTAAATTTTACATGTAAAAATCGACTAGGCTTGGAATAAGGATTAAATTGCATGAATTTCATTTCGAGTCTAAGGATGAAATCGTCATTAAGTAAAAGTTTAAGGGTAAAATGATAATTTTGCCTAAGATGTGAATTGAATTGAAATAAATACGAATTAATGTCAGATTAGTAGATTTTACGTACACAAACATTTGTTGAGGTAAGTTCGTGTAACTAAATTGTGTATATTTATATGCTTGAATTGAATGTTGTGTATGTGAATTGTATAAATGCCATAGACATGAAATTGGTTACATATCCAACAAAGCCCGATAAATATTAAATCCCTTTTGAATAATGGAATTTGATGGATACAGGATTTCCCGATTGGTTGTGGTCCTACATATGTTGCAGACACATCATAGCTCTTATGAGCATTCTGTTATAAGACCTCTCAAGCTTCCTGTTACATGGTTCTTGCAAGCATCCTGATCAGTAGTGATCCTGCATGTGGTGTGGACCACCACAGCTATTTGTGGGCGTCTTGTTATAATTGGTTGTGATCCTGCATATATTACAGACACAAACGCAGCTCTTTGTGAGCGTCCTGTTTGATGATCGGTTGTGATCCTGCATATATTGCGAACACAAACACAGCTCTTTGTGGGTGTCTTGATATGGCTCGCTTGAACTTCCTGATATATGGCTATCCGGAACTCCTGATTAAAGGCTCTTCGTGAGCTTCCTAATTAAAGTTCTTTGTGAACTTCCTGAATATGGCTTTTATTAGCTTCCTATTATAAAGCCCGGATAAGCTTCCCGTTATATGGCTCGAGTGAGTGCTTCCTGCTTAAGTGTTCTTATGAGCATTCCCGAATATGAATCGACAGATTACTAATTTGAACAGTTCGAGTGTACTACTTGGGTATCTATCGATATTTCAAATAAAATTCAACAGGACAAATCTTGACTTGAGAAAATATGAACATGAAATGAATTAATACATGTATCTGCCTGAAATATATAAAAATGATGATACATGATATATGGAAATACGAGATGATAATATATGAACATGGAATTTGTTTGATGAATATGTTCATCCACGATATTAGATTTGTACACCTTGAGTGTATTACCCGGTATCACATTGACATTTCCAATGATTTAATGGGCAAAGTTCCGACATGAAATAATCTGAACGCGAGACAAATTTTTATGAAAATGTACTTGAAATACAAGGATATGATTTGTATATGTTATATGAATACATGATGTGAAAAGTATACATGGAAATCTAATTATTGTTGAGCCCATACATGTTTCTTGATATTTATATGAAATATATGACTAACAAGGGTGATGAGGATATGTGTTAGGGCTCATGATCAAGTTGAATGAATGTGCCTTGTATGTTTATATTGAATTTAAATGAGTGGTAAGTTAATTACCATGTTATACGAACTTACTAAGTATTTCATGCTTACTCTGTTTTATTTTCCCCTGTTTTATAGTAATTCGAAGGCTCGTTGGATTGGAAGCTTGGCAGAGATCACTCACATTATCCATCAGCCCATTTCGGTATATATATGGTAAATCAATTATGGTTATAATGGCATGTATAGGTTAATTGGCCAATATCGGCATATAAACGCTTTAAGTGTAACTAGCCATTGGAATGGCTTGTGATGGATATGTTTGGTATGTGTTTGAAATGGTTGATTGATAAAAATTATATTGGCATATTGATGATTGAATTAAGTTAGCATATTTGATAAGATATGCATATATGTGAATTTGGTAATTTAATTAAGGGTGTCTACTTGATTAATTATATGAGGTATTACATCATGTATAGGACTTGATTTTATGTTGGGTTAAATGACCTATAATAGCTTGTGAATGTGTTAAAGTGTCGGTGTAGGAGGATGACAATGTGGTGAGAAATATGGCTTGGAAAATAGCCTATTTTCGACCACATAGGCAGAGACACGGGCGTATGTCTCAGCCGTGTGTGACATACGGCCTAGCACATTGGCGTGTGACCTGGCCGTGTGTCCTCTGCATCTTTAAAACTTCAAAACAGAATGCCCAGCTATTTACACATGGCCTAGCACGCGGGCGTGTGGCTTGGCCGTGTGACCCAATTTAGAGAGTTACATGGCCTCAGATATGGGTGTGTCCCTCGGTCGTGTGAACCACACGGCCTGACCATACAGGCGTGTGACCCCTACACCTAGGAAAACTTTTGAGATTAGGCGAAAAATTCTCTGAGTACCCGGTTTAGTCCCGACTCGTTCCTAATGCATGTTTTCGACCTCGAGGGTCCATATAAGGGACTTTATGATTGATTTCTGACATGAATACTGTATAAAATGAAATATATGTTTACTTGATCTGTATATTTCAGTAATGCATCGTAACCCTGTTCCGGTGACGAATATAGGTTATGGGTGTTACAAAACTCTTCGACTCCACACTTTCAGAGTTAATCAACAAAAATCCTGTGAATATTCCGTCGTATAGGACTTTGAGGATGAAGGGGTGGAGTTCGTAAAGCCAAAATGTAAAATACTAAAATTTGGAATTTTATGTGTTGCATTATTTCTGGCGTTAAGCTAGTTAAATTACTAATTGTGTATGTTTAGGGGTCCTGAAAAGGCTCGGGGTTTATTTGGGCCCTAGTAAAAATTTGGTATTTTAGCACTTTAAGGAGATATAGTAAGTGACCTCAATACTTATGGAAATAAATAAGTAATGTGCTAGCATAATGAAGCTTATGGTAAAGGGGATATGGCGCCACATGAAGTACTTTGAAGGAGGAGGTTAAAATCCCATAATGTGCAAGTTTTGACTATTATTTTTGTATTCTTTCCCTAAGCGTCGGCCAAGCTATTAAATAAGGCCAGGTGGAATTTTTAATTTTGGCAAGGTGGCTAAGGAAATTAGGAAAAGATGAAGGTAGGGAAAAAAATCAAAAGAAAGGGGAAAGTATAGGGAACATGTTGGCACAAAGAGAGGAAGGTGTTATGGAAAGTTTGGTTGGCAAATTTTGACCTTTTAGCCAAGGCATGGACAGTTTTGGCATAGGGAGAGGATAGCCGAATTTTGCTAGGAGTTTTTGGCAATTTTAGTGCTTGAGAGGTTGTTTCTCTTTAGCTTTTTGTGTCATTTTTCTTTCTCTCCAAATTTCCTCTTCTCCTTGCCGAATTTTCAAGCCTTTAGTGTGGATTTTGTTTCTTCTTTTCTTCCTTGTTTGCCGAAAGTACCTAAGCCTTTGAGACCAAATTGTTTCACTCGTTTTCCTTTGAAAAAAACTGAATTCTCATAAACACTCCTTTTCATCTTTCTTTTCCTTTTTACAAAATTTTCCAACCCTTTCTTCTTCTTCTCAAATCCATATCCTCCATAGCCGAATATTATTGCTTGTTTTTCCCTCCATAGCCGAATATCATTGTTCAATTTCCTCTATAGCCGAACCCTTCATCTCTTCTTTATTTTTTCTTCTCATCCGTATTAACACTCACTCCTTTGATCAATCGGTAAGTGGTTCTATTCTATATTCTTATTTTTCTTTCTCCTAGCCGAATGTGTTTTTATCAACATTCGAATATTTATTTTGTTTCAACCAAATATCTTTCTTTTATAACTCTTTACAATATGATCATCTTCTAATGTAGAGTTATAGTGGAAGGCCGAAACTCTGATTCTTCCGTAGCCATCTTACAATCGTTGGGAATCGGTCCTATAAATCTTTAAGGTAAGGAGTTCTTCATGGATTTTACGAAATCATTCCTTATTCGTTTGAGATGTTATCGGAATAATGATTTTTAACATATTATATTTTAGGGATTAAATCGCTCGATCTATCGATTTGTGACCATACGATTTTAGTGGTAAGCCGACCTTTTCCTTAGTCAATCATTTCGTATCAACGTAATATTATTTTTGACTAAGATTTGTATTAAATGGAGGCAAGCAATATCGAATCGAAAGGGAAAGCGATTGGAGATCGCGAAAGGAGCGGATTTGCGATCCCTACTCCTAAATTCAAATGAAGGGCAGTATCTGCGGTTCGGGATTTTCCACTGGGTTGTGGACCGTCATCCGGGGAAAATTGACAAATCGTGGTCGTTCACGATTCCAAGGTTAAAAAATTTAGATCGTTTATTTTAGAGTTGATTAATTAAATCGCGTATGTCGACTAATCGAGCGTTATGATATCTTAGGTGTCGGAGATCAAGAAAGCCTAGTACTTATCGTAATCAGGTGTGTAATCTCACACCGTTATCCGTGGATTTTAAGATTGATATCATATTGGAAATAAATCGCTATGACTAAAATCGTAATAGGGCGTAAACCGGAAAAATTGGCCTAAGATACACTATTTTGATAAAATTAACAAAATCGGTAATATAATTGTGCGAATACGAAAATACCCCTAAAGGGCCGAATTACGAAATTACCTTAATGGGCCGAATTGATATATTGCTTATGGGCCGGTTTGATACATTGCTTAATGGGCCGAATTGATATATTGCTTATGGGCCGATTTGATACATTGCTTAATGGCCGAATTGATAGATTGCTTATGGGCCGATTTGATACATTGCCTAATGGGTATAATTGATATATTGCTTAATGGGCCGATTTGATAAATTGCCTTAATGGGCCAATTTGCAAAGTGTTAATGGGCTGAACTTTTGTCTGAATTAATTATTGTTGTTATATTTGTAAATATCATGATTTGCTATGTATGATGCATTTACATGATTTTGCATGGGTTGGGAAAATGTTGAAGAGAAGTAATTTCGGTGGCACTGCCACAAATATGTTTGATATTATGATACTCTGTGATTCTGGTGGCTTGCCCACAATTAAATTTGTTGTAAGTGGCATAATGCCTGCGATTGGTGTGTTTGGCGGGATGGGTTGACTTGATCCCCACAGGTGTGATGGATGGTACGGGTGGTGTGTAGCGGATGGATGATTAGGTTGGTTTGGGATTGCATTACATTCATATGATATAATTGATACATTATTATGTAAAAAAGGGCTTAGGCAAAAAATATTGCTAAATGGGTTTTAGGCCCAGTGGACAAAGGTAAGGGGGTTATGTACTGAGTTCTAGTAACTCACCCCGTTTCCTTAACCCTTGCGGGTAATGCTCAGTGACGTGGACTTGGGCCATGGATGACTTGGTGGGGGCCATACTTCAGAAACGGTTTAATTTGGACTTTGGATTTCTATTTCGTTTACTTTATTTCTTAAATATTTTGAGTTAAATGTTGTAATAAGGCCTCTGGATTATTTTGTTTTGCTTTATGTTTGACGTACCTATGTTTTGCTCAAATTACTTTAAATGGGATATTTTTTAAACTTAAACAAAGATTTTTCTAAAATGGATACACAATGTTTTTTTATAATAAACTTATATAAATATTTTTAACTCGAAAATCTTCTCTTAAATTTTCATCAACACTTTTCAAAAGACATGGTTGTAAAATTATTAGTTCAAATTTATCGATTTATCAATTAATCTTCTATTCAATAATACTTTGTCAAGAATTTTAAATGGAAATTATTTTACTTGATTTTAAATCAACATCTATTTACGTACGAATAAAAAGGACTTAAAAGTAATTTTCTCATGTGACATGTCAGATCTGGCCTTAACTCATGGGCCGAGTTTGGGGTGTTACATTTTATGGTATCAGAGCCCGATTCAAAACTCGGCATGGTTTGGGTTCAAAAACATTTTCCAAAACTGTTTTGGATTTTAAATTTAAAATGCATGTTTTAAAAGAAGTATGGCACCACGGGTATCCGGCACCAAGTCAAGTAAGTATATATTATCATTGTATGATTATGATTATTGTGAAATGACTGTAGGAACACTCTAGAACTTTTAGTTTTAGGTGTTGAAACTATAGAGATTGAGACTATAGGATGCGCTTGCGAAAACGACTTTACTTCTTATATTTCATAAAATATTTTTTAGTAAATATTGGAACAGTATACTGATTCATAAGACTTTTAATCAGATTAAATCAAATTAGTCAATATGAGCACTAGAGGATGTGGACGTGGTAGACGTGGCCGTGGTAGAGGCCGAGGCGCTAGAGTTGTTTCTGAGGCGTCGGGACATATGCCGGAAATGGACGCATCTGCGCCACCCGTGCCTGAAGCTAGGTCACATGATCGTATGATGGAGGACGACGCTCTGTCCCAAGCAATGTTGCGAGCTTGGAAAAGGTTGCTGGGGCAAGAACTGGGTCAGCAGCTCGTGGGTCAATTTTTGAACGACTCAAATCAAATGGTGTTGAGGTTTTTAGGGGTATCTCGGGTGTGGCCCCAAATGTAGCGGAGTACTGGCTTGAGGCTGTGGAGTGAATCATGGACAATCTGGATTGCACCACCGAGCAGAAACTGAAAGGAGCTGTGTCCTTGTTGAGGGACGAGGCGTATCAATGGTGGCTCACAGTTCGGGAAGGCACTCAGGCAGATCGTATTACCTGGGATTTCTTTAAGACGACATTCCAGGGAAAGTATGTCAGGATAGCTATGTGGATGCCCGAAGGAAGGAATTTATAAATTTGTTCCAAGGAGGTAGGACTGTGGCAACTTACGAGGTGGAATTTTTGCGTCTGAGTCGGTATGCCCGGGGAATAGTGCCGACTGACTATGAACGCTGTGTGCGTTTTGAAGATGGGTTGCATGATGAGTTGCGAGTACTGATAGCCCCACAAAAGGAGAGAAATTTTGCTACACCGGTGGAGAAAGCCAAGATAGCTGAAGAGCCTAAGCACTTGGAGCGGCAAAACCGAGACAAGGATAGGGCAAGAGCAAGAGAGACTTTAGGTATTCAGGTCCTGCTAGAGGGTTTCAGAAGTGGCCCAGGAATGAGGAGCCAGCTCGAGCTAGAGTACCAGCTGCTACCAATCAGTTACAGCCATGTGCAGATTGCGGAAAACGACATCCGGGTGAATGCTGGAAGAAAACCGGTGGTTGTTTCAAATGTGGTTCCAAGGACCATCAGCTTAGAGATTGCCCTCAACAGACTGCTCAGGCTCATGATGTTCATAACTATGATGCACAGCCAGCTAGAGGCGCTCAGCAGCCACCGAGAGGCCGTGGGCCAGGTCGAGGTGGTAATGGCGTAGGACGAGGTCAGGGTGCACCGAGTAGAGGTACTGGTAATAGGGGTAATGCGGAGGCGAGATAGCCATGGTTGGTCTATGCGGTCAGACGCCGAGAGGATGGCGATGCACCTAATGTAATAACCGGTACATTCTTCATATCTGATGTACCTGTTACTGCTTTGATAGATATCGGATCCACCCATTCGTATGTTGCTTGTGCTGTATCTGGAAATCTAAACATTAGATCTGAGATTACTGCTAGAGAAACAATTGTAATTAGTCCTCTAGGACAGGCGGTGATAGTAAATAAGTTGTTTAGGGATGTGCCCTTAGAAATTCAGGGGGAAATATTTTAGGCGGATTTGATGGAACTTTCATTCGGCGAGTTCGACCTTATTTTGGGCATAGACTGGTTGGTGAAACACCATGCGAACTTGGATTGTGCTGCAAAGCAGATGTTACTAAGAACTTCAGAGGATAAGGAAGTGATGGTGATAGGTGAAAGAAGAAACTATCTATTTAATGTGGTATCTGCTTTAAAGGCAGAAAAGTTGGTGAGAAAGGGGTGTGGAGCATTCCTAGCTTTCATTAGTGCTTTGAATGCTAAAGAATTTCGGTGGAAAGTGTTAGAACGGTGAAAGAGTTTTCAGATGTCTTTCCCGAGGAGCTTCCAAGATTGCCTCCGGATTGAGAAGTAGAGTTTGGCATTGAGTTATTGCCAGGAACAGCTCCGGTGTCCATTGCTCCTTATAGAATGGCGTCGAAGGAGTTAGTTGAGCTTAAGGCTCAAATTCAGGAGTTATTGGATCGAAGATTCATTCGACCGAGTGTGTCACCATGGGGAGCGCCGGTCTTGTTCGTCAAGAAGAAGGATGGGTCGATGCGTATGTGCATCGATTATAGACAGTTGAATAAGTTGACGATTAAGAACAGGTATCCATTGTCGAGAATCGATGATCTGTTTGATCAACTGCGAGGAGCTTCAGTTTTCTTGAAGATAGATTTGAGATCGGGTTATCACCAACTTAAGGTCAAGGAGGCGGATATTCATAAGACTGCGTTTCGAACTCGCTATGGGCATTATGAGTTCTTGGGGATGCCATTTGGGTTGACTAATGCACCAGCTGCATTTACGGACATGATGAACCGGGTCTTTCAACCCTATTTAGATCGGTTTGTGGTGGTGTTCATAGATGACATCTTGGTGTACTCGAAGAGAAGAAGAGCATGATTCGCATCTGCGGGTAGTATTGCAGATATTAAGGGAGAAGCAACTTTATGCCAAATTCAGTAAGTGTGAATTTTGGCTGAAGGAAGTGACCTTTTTGGGGCATGTTGTGTCGGCCGAAGGAATTAGAGTTGATCCCCGGAAGGTCGAGGCTGTGTTGGATTGGAAACCACCAAAGTCAGTGGCCGAAATTCAGAGTTTCCTAAAGTTCGCTGGTTATTACAAGCGTTTCGTTGAGGGGTTCTCGTTGATTGCTGCACCCCTAACTAAGCTGTTGCGCAAGGGAGTACCATTTGTGTGGTCAGATCAGCAGCAAGAGAGCTTTGAGAAATTGAAGAAGATTCTGATAGAAGCGAGTTTATTGTTTACTGTGATGCATCATACACGGGCTTGGGATGTGTGTTGATGCAGGGAGGAAAAGTGGTGGCTTATGCATCTTGTCAATTAAGGCTGCACGAGGTGAACTATCCCACTCATGATTTGGAGTTAGCTGCAGTGGTGTTTGCTTTAAAGGTTTGGAGACACTATTTGTATGGTGAGAAGTCAATTATTTATACGGATCATAAGAGTCTAAAGTACCTCCTTACCCAAAAGGAGTTGAACTTAAGACAGCGGAGGTGGATAGAACTGTTGAAAGATTATAACTTCTCAATCGAGTATCATCCCGGAAAGGCTAACGTGGTGGCAGATGCGTTGAGTCGTAAGGTGATATCAGATTTGAGAGTGATGTTCGCTCATCTCAGCCTGTATGAAGATGGTAGTTTGCTAGCCGAACTTCAGGTGAAGCCTGCATGGGTAAGCCAGATTAAGGAAAAGCAGTTATTAGACGAAAGGTTGGGTTCCTTACTTCAGCAAGTGGAAGGTGGTGTGATAGGGGATTTTGGATTGAATAGTGATGGAGTATTGTGTTTCCGCGAAAGAATTTGTATGCCCAAAGATTCAGAATTGAGACAAATGATTCTGCGTGAGGCGCATAGTAGCCCATATGCTATGCACCCCGGGGAAATAAAATGTATCGAGACCTTTGTGAGCAGTGTTGGTGGCCAGGGTTGAAACGGGAGATTACTGATTTCGTGAGTAGATGCTTAACGTGTCAGCAGGTGAAGGCAGAACATCAATTGCCGTCGGGGTTATTACAACAGGTGAAAATTCCATTATGGAAATGGGAAAGGATAACCATGGACTTTGTTAGTGGGTTACCCTTAACGCCTACTAAGAAAGATTTCGTTTGGGTAATAGTGGATCAGTTGACGAAGACTGCTGATTTCCTACCTGTTCGTATGGATTACTCATTGCAGAAGTTGGCCAAGTTGTATGTAGCAGAGATCTTGAGGTTACATGGGGTACCAGTGTCTATTACATCGGACAGGGACCCTAGGCTTACATCACGATTTTGGAAAGCTTTACATGAAGCTTTGGGAACAAGGTTAAACTTCAGCACGACATTTCATCCTCAGACAGATAGTCAGTCGGAGACAGTAATCCAAATTCTGGAAGACAGGCTAAGGGGCTGTGTGATCGACTTCAGGGGTAGTTGGGAAGATTTCCTACCATTGGCAGAGTTTGCATACAACAACAGTTATCAATCCAGCATCCAGATGGCACCTTATGAGGCGTTGTATGGGCGTAGGTGTCGTACTCCTACTTGTTGGACTGAACTGGGGGAGCGACAATTATTGGGTCCTGAGCTGATATCAGAGACGGAGGAAAAAGTAAAGGTAATTCGGGCATGATTAAAGGGATCTTCGGATAGACAAAAATCGTACGCGGATTTGAAGCGTAAGGATATTAAGTTTGCGGTGGGAGATCAGGTCTTTCGAAAGATCTCACCTTGGAAGAAGATCTTTAGATTTGGACGGAAGGGCAAGTTGAGCCCTAAGTTCATCGGACCGTATCATGTATTGAAACATGTTGGGTCAGTGGCTTATCAGCTTGAGCTACCTCCGGAGCTGAGTCAGATACATAGTGTATTTCATGTCTCAATGTTAAGGCGTTATCGATCGGATCCGTCTCATATAGTACCGGTAGAGGAAGTTGAGATAAGACCTGATTTGTCTTTTGAAGAGGAGCCAGTACGGATTTTAGATCGGGACATTAAGGTGCTGAGAAAGAAGTCGGTACCATTAGTCAAAGTATTATGGCGTAATCTCGGATCGGAGGAAGCTACATGGGAACCTGAGGAAGCGATTCGGCAGCAATATCCTCACCTCTTTTAATCAGGTAAATTTCGAGGATGAAATTTTCTTTAAGGGGGTAGAATTGTATCATCCTAAAATTTCGAATTTTATATGTCGCATTATTTCTGGCGTTAAGCTAGTTAAATTACTAATTGTGTATGTTTAGGGGTCCTAAGAAGGCTCGGGGTTTATTTGGGCCCTAGTAAAAATTTGATATTTTAGCACTTTAAGGAGATATAGTAAGTGACCTCAATGCTTATGGAAATAAATAAGTAATGTGCTAGCATAATGAAGCTTATGGTAAAGGGGATATGACGCCACATGAAGTACTTTGAGGGAGGAGGTTCAAATTCCATAATGTGCAAATTTTGACTATTAGTTTTGTATTCTTTCCCTAAGTGTCGGCCAAGCTAGTAAATAAGGCAAGGTGGACTTTTTAATTTTGGCAAGGTGGCTAAGGAAATTAGGAAAGGATGAAGGTAGGGAAAGAAATCAAAAGAAAGGGGAAAGTATAGGGAACATGTTGGCACAAAGAGAGGAAGGTGTTATGGAAAGTTTTGGTTGGCAAATTTTGACCTTTTTGCCAAGGCATGGACGGTTTTGGCATAGGGAGAGGATAGCAGAATTTTGCTAGGAGTTTTTGGCAATTTTAGTGCTTAAGAGGTTGTTTCTCTTTAGCTTTTTGTGTCATTTTTCTTTCTCTCCAAATTTCCTCTTCTCCTTGCCGAATTTTCAAGCCTTTAGTGTGGATTTTGTTTCTTCTTTTCTTCCTTGTTTGCCGAAAGTACCTAAGCCTTTGAGACCAAATTATTTCACTCGTTTTCCTTTGAAAAAAATCGAATTCTCATAAACACTCCTTTTCATCTTTCTTTTCCTTTTTACAAAATTTTCCAACCCTTTCTTCTTCTTCTCAAATCCATATCCTCCATAGCCGAATATTATTGCTTGTTTTTCCCTCCATAGCCGAATATCATTGTTCAATTTCCTCTATAGTCGAATCTTTCATCTCTTCTTTATCTTTTCTTCTCATCCGTATTAACACTCACTCCTTTGATCAATCGGTAAGTGGTTGTAACATCCTGAAATTGGGCCTAGCAGAATTGAGCCCAACAGACCTTGAGCGTAGTAGTGTTTAAATTTTTGGAGAATAAGAGAATGGCTTTAGTGCAAGTTGGACTTATTAGGTGAGTGATTTTGGAAGGTTAGAGGGCTTATATGAAGTCCTGGGATCAAACTTTGGCTTTGGGGAAATTTTGGTTTTATGTGAAAAAAACCCTGGGAGTTGGTAGGTAGGCTTTAAGAATAAAATATGGAGAAAAATGACACAAGTGGAGTGTGTGGTGTAGTGGCAAAGTGACGCCACATAAGAGACAAGGGGGTGACGTCACAAGGAAGGAAGGAGGTCCAAGGTTCAAGTCTTGGCTTTTGTATTTTGGTTTTCTTTTTACATGGACCTTAGAAGTTGGCTATAGATTTATATTTAGTTGCGCATGGTTTAAGACACAAGAGGAGCTTGTGGCCAAGTGGTAAGCGGCATGGATTATGTTACAAGGGAGCCTGGGTTCGAATCTCATGAGAAGCAAGGCAATATTTATTTTGCGGATTGGACGGCAAGAGTTTCAGTTGAATTTAAACTCTACTGACGAAGGGATCCCACATCGGAAAGATACAAAGAAGGAAGGTGAGAAGCTAGCTATATATGAGCATTCTATGATAGGAGGAAGGACACATTGGAGGGCGTTTGGGCAAAGGAGTGGTGAAGCGCGGATTAGCACCAGATTCCTATCAGGTGTGTAACTCTCTCTACTCTAGTTGTAGAGCAGCAAATGCCGAAGTGCCAGTCACGACAATAGTAGCCACACGAGCGTGCGAGCGCACGTGTGAGGCTTCAACGCGATAGTTGAGGCCACCAGTAGTATTCTTGTGGGTTGAGGTTGCTTGGGCTGCGATGGGCCCGTGGGCCCAATTGAATAAAATGTATGATGGTGTAGTATATAGTGAACTAGACTAGGTGTATCTCATATACGTGGCTAGATTTGTGTTAGGTGGGCCACACGAGCGTGTGGGCCCGAATGGGCTGAAATTGGGTTTTAGGCCTAATAGTTCGGTAAAGATCGAAAATGATAGCCGAGTCGCTCGGGGCAACATTAGGCTTTCGGAAAGGCCATTGTAGGTGCAAAATTACTAAAGTACCCTCGATAGGTAAAATTACGGTTATACCCTTATAGGTTGATTAGCTTGATTGTGTTGTATTATGTCTATCTGATTATGATGGTAATTCATGTTATACTTATATTTGATATATGTTTTGCATACATGACATACTGCATACACGAATTATTATGTCATATTGCATGGGATTTGGGATGTTATAATATGAAGGGGAGGTGCTTGATTATTACGTCACATAGTGATCGGTGGCTGAGCCACGTTATATTATAAGGTCACTTAGTGATCGGTGGCTCTGCCACATTTGATTATAAGGTCACATGGTGATCGGTGGCTCTGCCACATTTGATTTTAAGGTTACATAGTGATCGGCATTATGACTGACAGCAGGACTGTCAAAGTGGCGTGTAGTGGATGGAGGGTTGATTGTAGAAATCCCCACGGTGTGATAGGCTGGTACGGGTTGGCGTGTAGAGGATGGAAAAAACTAGGTTGGGCTGGGACATAATGCATTCATTTATTTCTATGCCATATTGAGTGGGCTAAGGCCCAACATGCATTTGTAGACTACGAGTCGTTTATGTGTTATAGGGGATTTACACACTGAGTCTCGGTGACTCACCCCTTTGCTTAACCTTCCAGGTAATCAGAAGATCGTGGATATGAGAGCCGAGGCGGACTCGTGGAGGCCATAAAGACTTTATTCTTTGTAAATTTTTCCTGCTTTACTTAAATTTTAATTTGGGATTTTTGATGTGTAATAAGGCCTTCCTAAATTAATATTTGGTTTTATTTTATTTATTTATCGGTTATTTAGAAAAACGACACTATGCAACTTAACAAATCACTGTTTCCAAGACATCGCCTTAATCGAAAAGTTTTCAAATCTGCAATTTTTCCTTAATTAAACAAAATTTCGTTTTTACTTCACCCTGTAACATACCAGATCTGGTCGTAACGTTTAGGCTTGGTTTGGGGTGTTACAGTGGTTCTATTCTATATTATTATTTTTCTTTCTCCTAGCCGAATGTGTTTTTATCAACATTTGAATATTTATTTTGTTTCAACTAAATATCTTTCTTTTATAACTCTTTACAATATGATCATCTTCTAATGTAGAGTTATAGTGGAAGGCCGAAACTCTGAATCTTCCGTAGCCATCTTACAATCGTTGGGAATCGGTCCTATAAATCTTTAAGGTAAGGAGTTCTTCATGGATTTTATGAAATCATTCCTTATTCGTTTAAGATGTTATCGGAATAATGATGTTCAACTGATTATATTTTAGGGATTAAATCGCTCGATCTATCGATTTGTGACCATACGATTTTAGTGGTAAGCCGACCTTTTCCTTAGTCAATCATTTCGTATCAACGTAATATTATTTTTGACTAAGATTTGTATTAAATGGAGGCAAGCAATATCGAAACGAAAGGGAAAGCGATTGGAGATCACGAAAGGAGCGGATTTGCGATCCCTACTCCTAAATTCAAACGAAGGGTAGTATCGGCGGTTCGGGATTTTCCACCGGGTTGTGGACCGTCATCCGGGGAAAATCGACAAATCGTGGTCGTTCACGATTCCAAGGGTAAAAACTTTAGATCGTTTATTTTTGAGTTGATTAATTAAATCGCGTATGTCGACTAATCGAGCGTTATGATATCTTAGGTGTCGAAAATCAAGAAAGCCTAGTACTTACCGTAATCAGGTGTGTAATCTCACACCGTTATCCATGGATTTTAAGATTGATATCATATTGGAAATAAATCGCTATGACTAAAATCGTAATAGGACATAAACCAGAAAAATTGGCCTAAGATACACTATTTTGATAAAATTGACAAAATCGGTAATATCATTGTGCGAATTACGAAAATACCCCTAAATGGCCAAATTACGAAATTGCCTTAATGGGCCGAATTGATATATTGCTTATGGGCCGATTTGATACATTGCTTAATGGGCTGAATTGATATATTGCTTATGGGCCGATTTGATACATTGCTTAATGAGCCGAATTGATATTTACTTGTGGGCCGATTTGATACATTGCCTAATGGGCCGAATTGCAAAGTGTTAATGGTTCAAACTTTTGTCTGAATTAATTATTGTTGTTATATTTGTAAATATCATGATTTGCTATGTATGATGCATTTTCATGATTTTGCATGGGTTGGGAAAATGCTGAAGAGAAGTAATTTCGGTGGCACTACCACAAATATGTTTGATATTATGATACTTTGTGATTCTGGTGGCTTGCCCACAATTAAATTTGTTATATATGACATAATGCCTGCGATTGGTGTGTTTGGCGGGGTGGGTTGACTTGATCCCCATAGGTGTGACGGATGGTACGGGTGGTGTGTAGCGGATGGATTATTAGGTTGGTTTGGGATTGCATTACATTCATATGGTATAATTGATACATTATTATGTAAAAAGGGGCTTAGGCCCAAAATATTGCTAAATGGGTTTCAGGCCCAGTGGACAACAGTAAGGGGGTTATGCACTGAGTTCTAGTAACTCATCCCGTTTCCTTAACCCTTGCAGGTAATGCTCAGTGACGTGGACTTGGGCCATGGATGACTTGGTGGGGGCCATACTTCAGAAACGGTTTAATTTGGACTTTGGATTTCTATTTCGTTTACTTTATTTCTTAAATATTTTGAGTTAAATTTTGTAATAAGGCCTTTGGATTATTTTGTTTTGCTTTATGTTTGATGTACCTATGTTTTGCTCAAATTACTTTAAATGGGATTTTTTTTAAACTTAAACAAAGATTTTTCTAAAATGGATACACAATGTTTTTTTATAATAAACTTATATAAATATTTTTAACTCGGAAATCTTCTCTTAAATCTTCATCAACACTTTTAAAAAGACATGGCTGTAAAATCATTAGTTCAAATTTATCGATTTATCAATCAAGCTTCTATTCAGTAATACTTTGTCAAGAATTTTAAATGGAAATTGTTTTACTTGATTTTAAATCAACATCTATTTACGTACGAATAAAAAGGACTTCAAAGCATTTTTCTCATGTGACATGTCAGATTTGGCCTTAACGCATGGGCCGGGTTGGGGTGTTGCACAAAAAAACTGATTTCCATATACACAATATACATATTATTCATTATTAATAAAATTACTGTGAACATTTTCTCTAGACTTCTTGAATTTCAGCACATTAGGAGTAGCCCCTTGATTGGAGGCTTGAGCACTAGACCCTACTTTATCGAAATTAGCTCCGTTGGAAGACATCTTTTTTCTATGTGAAAAACAAAATCCACTAGGGTCAGAATACATCACACTATCACATGTTATGGAATGACATGTATCTCTAAACTCCATACATGCTACGCTCTGCCCGAGAACCGACTAAACTATAGCTTTGAGCTACTAAATATAACACCCCTAACCCGTTTTCGTTGCCAGATTAAGGTTATGGAGCATTACTGCACTAAAGATAACATTCAGCATCAAAACAAAAACAATTATGCAATTCAAGAACTATCATTGAATCACTCAATTTAATTTAAGCAATAATACACTTACATGCCTTAAATCAAGCTTTTGGGGCCTTAAAAAACAATTTGAGAACATTCAGGGGTCATTTTGAAATAAAATACAAAATCTTAGGAAAACATGAAAAGTTGGGAAAATATAGGTCACACAGCTATATTGCCAGGCCGTATAACTCACTGAACCACGCGTACAAACTTGCACTTTAAAAATCAATAGACACACGGTTGTGTGAGTAGACCGTGTGCGACACGCGACCATGTGACAGCCCATGTCCCAGGTCGTGTGTCCCAAAATGTACCTTAAAAATCAAGTTTACCAAATATAATTACTTGAGACACAAACATACCATTCACCAAACTTTAAACCTATTCAAAACACACCTAGACAAGGCCTAGACATGCCAAAATCACACATAAAACATACAATTTAAAAATAAAAAAATAATGTGTTTTGTTTATTTTATTTATGTAACACCCTTTAACCCGTATCCGTCACCGGATTAGGGTTATAAGGTATTACCAAACCAAATATATAGCTTCAAACATTCACATATTCACACAGATTATATTTACATAAATAAAGCATAAGGCCAATTTAAAATTTAACATATATTATTAATCGTAAAACAAATACAGTTCACATGCATATATTCATATTTACACCTTAATACACATGCCTCAAAGTCATACATAATATGCTTCATAATAAATGCACGAATCGTGAGCTTACCATTATAGTGGCATTCGAATACTTTATAAATATTTAACATTTTATCTCTTAATAGTATTTATGCATTTAATAAACCAAGAAAATCATATCACAAAGCTTTATGTCTAATATCATATGCGACATTAACAATTATACATCATCTTATAAGACCAAAATATATCTATTTTCTAATTACAAGCATGTGCGCATATGTATACATCAATTTAAACATTACCATACATCCATACTAAACATATTTCTTTACAAGTACTTTATAGTTCTTTTGGCCGAACCTATTGACTAAACATTATAGCCTTTACCCTCCTATAATAAACATTAATCGCATTTCATTTTCATATGCATATTCAAATCAAATAACTCTATATGAGATCATCAATCTTAATCTCCAAAAATTCTTACCATTTCTAACATAATCCATGCCCAATGACTCACTCGTTCAGGCTTAACATATATGCATACTCTTTCATTTCCAAACCGAATCAAAATTGACCAATATGCAATCAAATATAAAATTCATTATTTTACCTCATATAAGCTGAATTATAATCTAACCATACATGCAAATCAAACCATGTAACAAACATACTCGATGAGTTATTTTGTAAGTCATTCATTTCATTACATATCCAAGCTACACAACCCAAAATACCGTTCATACATGTTATGAAACATACCTACCAAAAACATGCATATACCAAGACCAAAATTTCACAACCATCAACTAACTCATTTTCCAAACCCACCATATAACCAAATATCACACATAAACACACCATGAAATATACTTGCATATTAAGCTATTGCAAAGACCGAATACACAAAGCCTTAATATCAAGATTAAGCCATTTTCTCATGGCTATATATATATATATACATGTCCCCAAAAATCAAGCATTTCAACTAGACTATACATGCCATAAGTTCAATTTCAAACTTAACAAAATACCGAAAGGAGTCGATAGTGTGATAGACTTTGCTGATGATCCCTGAGCTTGTAACTTGAATCCAAAATCTATAAAACGGAGGTAAACAAAACACACACAGAGTAAGCTATTTAAGCTTAGTAAGTCATAAGCAAATCAACATTTAATCATATACAAAATTTATCTATTCAAACTAAAATAAGCTATTATCAATCATATACGCTTTCAATATAATTTCATATATTAAAACATATAAGTTATGCATAATTTCTACTTTGGCCGAATACACT
The DNA here is from genome assembly GCA_005393395.2 of Gossypium australe. NCBI lineage: Eukaryota > Viridiplantae > Streptophyta > Magnoliopsida > Malvales > Malvaceae > Gossypium > Gossypium australe. The sequence continues at coordinate 77,959,200 of CM016625.1, read as the reverse complement.
CTTAATCATTAGTATAATATACCATTTCTTTCCACAATATATATACATCAATAGGCCGAATACTCACATAATCAAATATACCATCACGTAAATCATATTACATGTAACTTTATAATATCATTTTAAGTACACTACTTACCTTAATTTCATATCTTAGTATGAATACATATTTGAGCATTTATATCTCGATTTACACTCGATCTTAACTTATCATTGCCCGTTGAACCGTTCGGAATTAGAAAGGATACGCAGATAGTAGGAAGCTCGTACAATGCCAACGTCCCAGACGTGGTCTTACATGTAATCACATATCGATGCCACTGTCCCAGACAGGGTCTTACATGAATCAAATAAGATGCCAATGTCCCAGACATGGTCTTACACATAAACACAAGTCGCTGCCAACGTCCCAGACGTAGTCTTACACGATAACACATATCGGGTATCCTATGTCAGGACATATGTATCCTAACTATTCCTAGGATTCGTACGGGCTTTCGGACATTGAATCTCGATCAAATTGAACTCGAAATATAGTCTATTTCTCAAATTCATATTCGGCTATGACATGAATTTAATCAAATAATTCAAGTTATCACATAACAAATATATATTCATAAATATAACAACATTTAAAGGCTTATTAACTTACCTCGAGCGTCGACGGTCGGTAAAATCGACTAATCGATTACTTTCGTTTTTCCTTGGTCCAAATCCAATTTCTTTGGTTTTTGATCTAAACATATTCAAATTAAGCTTATTTAAACACCATTGCATTCAATTTAGTCTAAAAACACATAAATAGGCAAATTACCATTTTACCCTTGACATTTTACAGTTTTTTAATTTAGTCCCTATTGCACAAAACACAAAATACACAAAATTTGCATATACTATGCTTAGGCCGAATGTTCACTAGCTCCATACAAGTCCATATATTTCATTTTTTCACATTTTAGTCCCTCAAAAATTTATTTTTGTAATTTAGTCCAAATTACTCAAATTCATCAAAAATTCAAAGACAAAACATGTTAATCTAACTTATATATTTCATATTTCATCATCAAACAACACAAACAACAAGCTATCGTCAATGATTTTACTTAAAATATTCATCAAAATAAAAAAATTCAAGCATGGGTTTTGAAGTATTCAAAGCAACGATATCAAAAACGTAAAAATTATCAAAAATCGAACAAAAACTAACCTTGAATCAAGCTTCTTTCATGGCCGAATATTCAAAGCTCTTAAACCTTATTTGTTTTCTAAGTTTCAGTGATGGGAGAAGATGATAATGGCTTTTACTTTGTTATATTTTAACATATATTAACTTATTATTATATTACTTATTTAACCTTTTATAACTAATATATATAACATATAATACAAGGTTATTTTAGTCCTTGTGTGCTCCACTATAACTAAAAATGGGCTATTTGCCTTTTAAAGACTTTATTATTAAAAAGACATTAGCAAATTAGCACTTACACATTAATTAGAAAATTTCACATTTTACGCAATTAAGTCCTTTTATTTAATCAGACACTTAAACGACGAAATTAAAACACGAAAATTTAACACAAGCAAATTCACACATAATAAACACTGGAAATAATTTTAAAATATTTTTTGGACTCGGATTTGTGGTCCTGAAACCACTATTTCGATTAGGGTCAAATCGAACTGTTACAATTTACCTTAAGTTTCTTTTTTTAATTATTATAATAAAATTATGACATATAAATTAATTAAACAAAGCACTAACTGTGCATGCCACTAAGATTTGGCACAATTTCCATAAAAACCCTAGCACCCATACTATTTGAACCATTTAATACCTTTAACTTATAGGAACAAACTTTTGAAACTTTTTCAAATTAGCCCTTTTTGATTAATTAACTAGCTAAACATTAAAGTTTCTTAACCAAAATTTAATATGACCCTAATAACACTTTGTAAGTATTTCATAAAATATTTACGGGCTCGGTTTATAGAAACGAGGTCACGAGACATCCTTTTCTAAAGCCACTTGACTTTAGGGATATACCATTTGAACCTAATTATTCATTCAAATAACTTAAATTATCAAATCAAAATTTATTATATTAATATATTTGACTTGTAAATAATAAATAATAATATTTACGGACTTGTTCGTCAGATTTATGGTTCTGAAACCACTATTTTTGATACCACTGAAATACAAGTTGTTACATACCCTCATATGATATCCTTGATTCCTTTGAGTTAAATCCGTTCACTCAATAAAATCCTATTTCATCTCATTGTCACCATTGTATCTTAATAATTAATATGATCACTGTTAACAAATGAATGTTATAAATTGCTTGTTTGAGAACAAGCAACTCATTGCCATGTTCCATATTTATCAATCCACCCAATGCCAATAAAAGGATATCATTAACTTTTTAATCGAGCTATGAATTCCATTATTTCTAGTAAATTCTTGTCGTACACAAGTCATGTACCCATTACCATTGTGTGGATTGATAAATATGGAACGTGGTCAAAGGTTGCTTGCTCTCGAAAGAGCAATTTAATGATAGTCATTTGTTGACAGTGATCACATTTATCGTGAAGAAGACACAACGGTGACAATGAGATAAAATAGGATTGTATTGAGTGAACAGATTTAACTCAAAGAATCAAGGATATCATATGAGGGTAACACACACAGGACAAGGTCATTAGATAAATCAGTTGGATGAATTGCTTTCGTAAAGAATATATGTAACACCCTAAAATAGGGCATAAGAGTTTTAGGGGTATTTTAGGGATTTTAGCCTTAGAGTGTTTGGAATTTTATGACATGATTTATTGGTAATATTTTTTGCTACGGTTTTTAGAAAATTAAATCAATTTTTGAAAAAAAGAGTTTTAAAGACCTTCAATTTTGAAAATTGGACTGATTTGTAAAAGAGTCAAAATTGTGAGTTTTTAAGAGGTAATTAAACCAAAATTTAAAAATCACCCTAATATCGTCCCTCACCTATAAATTTCATGTTTTTCTTCTCCATCTTCATGCTTTAGCCGTCCCTCGCTCCCAAAGCTCCTCTCTTCCACTTTTTGTTCTTTAACCTTAATTCTTTTTTATTTCTATCATCACCCAAGCCAAATATCTCCATAATATCCAAGAAAAACACCCAAAAAACAACATAAATTCCTCCATTGTCAAGCTTGTGGGTTTTTTGAGTTTTTGATCAAACGTTCAGTTTTTCATCAACTAAGGTAACAATTCATCTTCCCGTTTGTTTTAAATGTTATTTAGTCTTTAAAACTAAGTTTTTAGCTATTAAATCGCATGCTTTGAATAAAAGCCAACAATTAGCTCGTTAATGGTGGATTTTGGGATTTTGGTAAAAACGTGGTTTCAAATTGTTTTTCAATTAGTTTTGACATTATTAAGAGGTTTCTAAACTTACTTTGAAGCTTCGTTAAATATTTTTTGAGTTTTAATGATTTTTTCAAAAATAGCCATAAAACATGTCAAAAAAATTGATACTATGAATTGAGTATTTTATTATAGTTTAAAGGTTGAGAATTAGTTGTAGATGAATAATTAGATGAATAAAACTTGTTTTAAGTGAAAAGATTAAGTGTAGATTGAGATATTTGGATTTCAAGTTGGTTATGTTAAAAGTTTCGGCTACATGAGAACATAGCTTAGGCTTATGTTTTTGATTGCTTGTGGTGAGTTCTTAGTTGATTTTTTATTGTATTGTTGTGTGAATTATTTTGATATATGCAACTGATCTATAAAGATGTTTTTGAGTATTGGATATATGCTTAAATGTTATATGATTATTTGAGTATTGTGATACATGCTTGTATGTTAGGTGATTATATGTGTAAATTGAAATATGCTTAAAAGTGAATCTGTTTACCATGTAAAAGAACTAGAAAATAGTGCACGAGTAAGTATAATATAACACTGGAGTTGGAACTATTGAGGTTGTCTTATACAGTTGTTTCGTTAATGCTTGATGAATTGTTTGCATGGTAGTTGTTCTAGGCATTCACTGAGCTTGTTAAGTTCACCCACTCCTTTCTTAAAACCCTTGCAGAGTAGTGAAGTGTCAGTGTGAGCGGTGTGGTTTTTGAAAGGTGATCCAAATAAACTCTATTTGTTATTTCATAGGTGTTTTATATTTATTTACATTTTGGGGAATGATGCAATGTGGTAGACTTGTTTATAACCATGTTAACTTCTAGCATTTTGCTGGTTTTTGGATTCAGTTTATAAGGATTACATGTTATTGTTATGCTTGGTTTCATGAACATGAGGATGGATCGATGTTACTTGCTCGAACATGATTTTGCAATATTGAACTATTAATTAAGTCGTTGAATGATTATTTGTAACGCCCCAAAATATTTGTTCATATTTCTATAATTGTTAGACATAACTGTGTATCTGTTTCACTGGTTAAGTGTTCTAGGTGTGTGTGAGAGGTCCCAAGTTCAAGCCTTGTATTTGGTAAATTTTGGTATTTTTCTGACTTAAGCCATATACTTGCTTAGTGGGCCTATATTTAATTATCTGTAAATTCATATTAGAATGAGCCTACTGGTTCGAGTGGTAAGGGAGTCTGTCTGTTGTGTGGAGGTCCTGTGTTCGAATCCCCATGCGAGCAAGGGAGTTTATTTTTGGTCGGTTAATTGGAAGAGTTTCGGTGGAGTTGGGTTTCTGTGAAGTTGGTTGGTAGTGGGTTAGTGGGGAGTAATCTGAGGGATTTGGGAGTTATCAAATATTTTTTAATCCTTATTTTTATTATTTTATTTTATTTTTCTAAAATTTTTCTCTCTCCTGCAAAGAATAATCACATCAAAAAATTCTTCTGTTTCCCTCTCTGATGTTTTTTTCTTCCATCCTTGGAACTCTCTATTAGGTTTTCTTTCGTATGACTCGTGAACCCGTTGTTCGATCATACCGTTGGAATTGGCGGATCCTCCTTTTGGTGTGGTAAGTAGAACTCTACTATTGTTGATTTTTGGTTTGAGTTTTGTTGAGCAATGATAATCTGTGGAGATTTATTGATGGATTCGATATATAGGTGAAGATTGTGAAAAGGGGAACTCTATGTCAGCGGTTTCGTGCACGTTGGTGGCATTTTTTGGCATCGGTGGTAGTCGGGTTCTTGTCGATTCTTGTGTCAAAATTCTTAAATCAATTGCTAAACCGATGATGGGTACACTGGTTATAGGTTCTGGTGGTCTCGGGATTGCGTTAGCTACGAAAATGAACCAGGTGTGTACCCAAAATGTAAAAAAATGGGATTCAACGAAAGCCGAAAAACCCTACTGTCGACGCCACACGGCTGTGTGGTAGGCCGTGTGCGATGACACGGCCGTGTGATCGACGAAGCCCAGGCCGTACGCGAAGGGTTACGCCAAATTGGGCGTGTGGGCCATACGAGTGTGTGATATCTGGGCCATGCCGTTTGATCTACACGGGCAAGGCCAATCTGGGCATGTGGGCCACATGGGCATGTGGGCCCACAAGGGCATGTGGGCCCATTATACTGAAATTTTTCGCAGGGTTGCACAGGTCGTCCTAATCGGCTATACCTACCGTAGGATCGGTAAAGGCTTACTAACCCTGATGCATGTGTTCTGCTAGACTGATGTACTGTTCTGAGCATGTCTGTGCCATGTATATCTACTATCTTTTTATTAGCATGCTAAGCATGTATTATCTGTAATTCTGTACGTATGTTCTGTTTTGTTACTGTTGTTGGGGTGAGATTGTTATAATGGAGGAAGTGTTCTGAAAGGCAGTTTTGCCTATTATCTAGGGGCATGGCTGCGTATATCTATTACGTGCCGCATCGGTACAATATGGTGTGTAGGGCTAGGTGGGTGTTTTAAACCCCACATGGTGTGTTGGGATGGTCAGAGATGGTGTGTAGTGGATGGGGGTAGGATATCTAATTTCTGATGATGACTGTATATCTGTATCTGTATCTGAGATGGGCTTAGGCCTGAACATGCATCTATGACTGTAATGGGCTTAGGCCTGAATCTGTATCTGTCTGATTCTGATATTCTGGTTGTGTGCATGCTTAGTTCTGTTGGGTTACACACTGAGTTTATGTAAACTCACTCCTATCTGTTTAATCTGTACAGGTAATCCACAGAGTTAGGCGGATCGGTGTTGCGGAGCCCTTCGATGACCACATGTTCGAACTGGTTATAAATACAATTACATTTCATGTTCTGGTTTAATCTGGGTTATTTTTATGTAATTTAGACTCTACGAACTATTTTATTTTAATTTAGGATAGACTGTGATTTCATGACTTTATAACTGCAAAATATGGTATAAGTCATATTTTCCCAAAAGTACGAGTTTTTAAAATCTTAAATGGATTATACAAAAAGTTTTCTTTCAAAAAAATGGGTTACTAAAAACAAGGTTTTCTAAAAATGTAAACTATTTTCCCTAAACGTGACGGTTTTTCTAAGCATCCGCTAAAATGATATGTTTTAAAGCAAGTCGACTATTTGAAAATATAATTTGAATTAACTGAAAGCAAATAAGAGTTTATGAGCAAGTTTTATCGAGTTAGTGCCGTTTTCAAAATCCCTTTTATGCGACATCGCCAGATTCGGCCATAACGTCTAGGCCGGGTTTGGGGTGTTACATTTAGTAGTATCAGAGCCAAGTTGTAAAACTCAGCTGTGAATTTTTGGGTTCTAAAATATGTTTTAAAGAACTGGTTTCCAAATGGGTTAAAAATATTTGATTAAGAATGTGGTACACCGAGTGTCCGACGCCAATCCTGTAAGTATTCTGAACTTTAGATAGTTTATTTGAAATGCTGTCTGATTTGGGAGGTTGACAATTAAGGAGGGCACTCAGCCTGACCGTCTGACTTGGGAGTTCTTTAAGACTACATTTCAGAGCAAACATGTGGGAGCCAGCTACATTGATGTTTGCAGGCGTGAGTTTTTGAATCTCACGCAAGGTGACCGATCTGTGGTCGAGTATAAGGTAGAATTTCTGAGGCTGAGCCGCTATGCTCGAGGTATGGTGGCATCAGAATATGAGAGGTGTATTCGCTTTGAAGATGGACTGAGGGATAATCTGAGGGTTTTGATTACTTCACAGAGGGAGCGAGAGTTTGCTTTTTTGGTGGAGAAAGCTAAGATTGCTTAGGACGTTAAGCGCGTGGAGCGCCAGAATAGGGACAGAGAGAGAGGTAAGAATAAGAGGGATTAGGAGCCCTCTAGTTCTGTTCCGAGGCCTAAGAAAAAGGCCAGATCTGATGGGCCAGTTAGAGTGGCAACCCCTGTTGCTTCTGTTGTTCCTACTGGGTTACAGCAATACAGTGACTGTGGGAAATGCCATCCGGGTGAGTGTTGGAGGAGGATTGGGCCGATTTTGAGGTGTGGGTCTTTTGAGCACCGTATTAGAGAGTGTCCACAGCATACAAATCAGATGCAAGCTTCAGCTCCGGGTACTATACAGCCTCAGAGAGTAGTTCAGCAGCCACCCAGAGGCCGTGGTTAGGCTAAGGGTGGTAATGGTATAGGCCGAGGGTAGAGAGCACCGGGTAGAGGTGCGGGTCAGACAGAGGCGAGGCAGTATGCTTCGGTTTATGCTGCACGTCGCCAAGAGGACAGAGATGCTCTTGACATCATCACTGGTACATTCTTTATATTTGATGTACCTTACCTTGCTCTGATAGACATAGGATCTACTCATTCCTATGTAGCCTGTTCTGTTTCTGAAAATCAGGGGTTATCAGTTAAGAGTAGTGTAACAGCCCGATTTAGGGGATAGTCGGAATAGTGGTTTCAGGACCACTAAACCGAGGTCGAGGGAAATTATTTTTGATGTTATTTTTTGTGTTGTAGCATAATTATATGGATGCATGAAAATTTTGGTGCTTTAATTTTAAGGATTTCATGCTTAATTGTGGAAAAGGACTAAATCGCATTAAGTGAAAAAGTTCTATTTTGCAAGGTAGAGACACCTAATAATCATAGAATGTAAATTTGAGGTCGCTAAAGTGCAATTAGGCCATTTGGAGTGTGATGGCCGGCCATGTAGACAAGGGGGACAAGAGCATTAAATTTTTAGTCAAATTTGGTGGAAATTAGGTGATAAAATGAATAAAATAAGATGAGTAAAAGATGTTATCATCTTTCACTTGTAACACCCCAAACCCGGCCCAAACACCACGACCGGATCTGGCATGTCACTAAGAAGATTTAGTAAAACATGTCACATTTTTGGAAAACATTTGTTGAGTTTAAACATTTATACCGGAAAACTTAATGATTTGATAATTTATAAAAGATATACATTTTATATGTTGCCTTTATAAATTAGAAACCGAAATTTAGTACATGCCCTAGTTTATATTTTTCGCCGAAATTAAGTGTCCAATAATAGTAAAAACCCCAAAAGAAAGCCCAGAGTATAAGGCTAGTGGCCCATGGCCTTATTACAATAAAATATAAAACCCAAAATAATTTAACATATTGAAGGAAAATTTAAATAAATGGCGTCCTTGCTGTAACAAATTGAACTCTTGCATGGCCACCTTGCGCTCCCCTCCAGCTCGGTCTGGTGCACTAAGTGCTACCTAAAAAAATGTTAAATAATAGGGTGAGTCACAGGACTCAGTGTGCAACCCTCGCGCACCATCAGACTGGGCCTTAGCCCCACAAAATAGATAACAAAATATAATATATCAGGAATTAATATCAGGAATTATGCAAAGCCCAACCCAATCCTAGATTTCCATCCGCTACACCACCCTTACCTGCCAATCACACCATTGGGGATTTCTACAATCAACCCACACCGCTACACACCATCGATGGCAGTCATGCTATAGTTAGCTGCTCATCGTCAGATCATGGCAATAGCCACTACAACAGATCATGGCAAAAGAAACCACTACAACAGATCATGGAAAAAGCCACTACAACAGAACACTTCCCCTTTCATCAATCACCCAACCTCGTGCAATCATAGAAACCGGCGTACAGGTTTATCATATCAAATCAACAGAACCATTCACTTTAGAATGACAGAGATCACTAACCTGGTGATTCGCCTTTACCCTCCTCGGGTTTTCAACAGCCATGCCGGAAGTTTGGCATTTAACAGAATATAACAGATTTATAAACATATACTAACAGGTAATCCAAATGGTGTGAGAATGTTACACACCTGATAACACATAGTACTACTCTCTATGTCGATACCCTCACTAATCAGATCTACTGCCCTTTGTCTACAACTTTGCTCAAAAGCCGGAAGAACGTGAAGATAAGGCCTCTCCTATATTCGGCCAAGGGTTAGTGTTTTACCCGAATTATACGTTTAAATTAACAGATCTCCTTACATTGAAATCCTGAAAGTAATACAATCCGAGTGCTACTGAACTCTGGCTTAGAAATCTAAGCAAATAAATCCCCTTCAAATCCCAGAATGCCGCAAATGAGAGAAAACACCCGATTTGTTAACCATATAGCCATTCGGCTAAGATCTCTAAAAGCCGGAAAAAGATTGAAATCTCGCGAATCGACACTTACCTTTCGTTTTCTTCAAGATTCGGCCCAAGCAGACACCACAGAAGGAATTCGGCAATCATAGGAGATGAGATCTAGGGATTTCGGCTTTAAAGAAAATCTCGGAAGAGATGAACAAGAGGGAGATTTCGGCTACAAGAACAAACAAGAGTGTAGTTTCAGTTTTTAGTTAATGGGAGAAGAATAACAATGGAGATCAGAAGATTCAGCTAAAAGGAAATTTTCAAAGAAAGAAGAAAGGGTGAGGGAGGTGGTGATTTTCGGCTTTTGGAAGAGAAAAGATGAAGAAAGAAAACAAAAGAGATGGCCCTCAAATTTTCGGCACACCTTTAGCCTATACTCAACCGATTTCCCCCTCTCCTGTGTTTGATTTTCGGCCAACACTAGCCTTCCTGATAGATCCTCATCCTATCCCTTACCCCTATCAAAATATCCATCCAAAAGAGGCTTAATTATCTCCAACTCTTCCCTCCTTTATCAGCTTTAATTATCCACATATTAAAATAATAAAACTCCTATAATTTAGCCTTGTTGCCGCCCCCTAGTTCCTCTATAAGTGTCAAATTTGGCCCAAAAACATGGCCCCCAAGTGGCCAAAACTTGAGCCGCTCCATCCACTAGTGACGCCACCCTCTGCTCCTTTGTAGCGCCACCAACCTTTGGGCCATAAGCCTATTTTGTCATCTAAAACGCAGAACTAGCCTTTAAAGTGCTAGAGTGTTTGCACAAAAATTTAGTCAAGGCCTCAGCCCATTCTTGAGCCCAATCTGGACCCCTAACCCTCAATTTAATATTTTAAGCATACATCACATAAAATGCACAGGTCCAATAATTTGGGATGTTACAGTTCTACCCCCTTAAAATAAATTTCAGCCTCGAAATTTACCTGATCAGAAAAGATGGGGATACTGCTGTCGCATAACATCCTCTGGCTCCCATGTCGCTTCCTCCGCGCCGTGGTTCCGCCACAAAACCTTGACCAAAGGGACGGACTTCCTCCTCAACACCTTTACGTCTCGATCCATGATTTGCACTGGCTCCTCCTCAAAGGACAAGTCTGGCCTTACTTCAATTTCTTCCACTGGCACAATGTGCGATGGGTCAGAACGATAACGTCTTAGCATCGAGACATGAAACACATCATGTATCCGCTCCAACTCTGGAGGCAACTCCAGTTGATACGCCACTGGCCCCACACGTTCTAGTACCCGATAAGGTCCAATAAACCGGGGATTTAGCTTGCCTTTCCGACCAAACCTCATTACATTCTTCCACGGTGACACTTTCAAAAAGGCTTGATCTCCCACTGCAAATTCCAACTCCTTCCGCTTAAGATCCGCATAAGATTTCTGCCGATCAGATGCTTCCTTCAACCGAGCCCGAATTAATCTAACTTTCTCTTCCGTCTCCGACACTAGTTCTGGACCCAACACTTGACGCTCACCCAATTCTGTCCAACAAGTAGGAGTACGACATCTCCGTCTGTATAACGCTTCATAAGGCGCCATCTGAATACTAGATTGATAGCTGTTATTGTACGCAAATTCTACCAAGGGTAAATACTCCTCCCAACTACCCCTAAAATTGATGATGCAACCCCTTAGCATATCATCCAAAATCTGTATTACCCTCTCAGACTGACCATCAGCCTGCGGATGAAAAGCGATACTAAAGTCTAACCTTGTTCCCATTGCCTGATGCAGAGCCTTCCAGAATCGTGACGTGAATCTAGGGTCTCTATCTGATATGATCGACACAGGTACACCATGCAGTCTCACAACCTCAGCCACGTACAACTTGGCCAACCTTTGCAGAGAATAATCAACACGAACCGGTATGAAGTGAGCAGACTTCGTCAACTGATCAACAATCACCCAAATCAAATCCTTCTTAGTGGGCGTAAGAGGTAACCCACTAACAAAATCCATCGTGATTCTTTCCCTTTTCCACTGCGACATCTTTACCGGCTGCAACAACCCTAAAGGCAACTGGTGTTTCGCTTTCACCTGCTGGCACGTCAAACACTTACTCACAAATTCTGTTATCTCTCGCTTCAGACCTAGCCACCAGAATTGTTCTCACAAATCCTGATACATCTTAACCCCTCCACGATGCATAGCGTAAGGGCTACTATGTGCCTCTTGAAGAATCATCTGCCTTAACTCCACATCCTTTGGCATAAAAACTCTCTTACGAAAACATAGGACTCCATCACCATTCAAACTATAGTCCTCTCCTTAACCACTTCGCACTTGCCGGAGTCGAGCACTCAAGACATCGTCTAGAAGCTGCTTTTCTTTGATCTGACTAGTCCACACTGGTCTCACTTGGAGTTCAGCTACCAAACTGCCATCATCATACAGACTGAGATGAGCGAACATCGCCCTTAAATCCACTATCGCTTTCCGACTCAATGCATCCGCCACCACGTTAGCCTTGCCCGGATGATATTCAATCGAGCAGTCATAGTCCTTCAAAAGTTCAATCCACCTACATTGTCTTAGATTCCACTCCTTCTGGGTAAGGAGATACTTCAGACTCCTATGGTCGGTGTAAATAACAGACTTCTCCCCATACAGGTAATGTCTCCAGATCTTCAGAGCGAACACTACCGCAGCTAATTCTAAATCATGCGTGGGGTAGCTCAACTCATGCGGTCTTAATTGTCGAGACGCATAGGCAACCAATCAACAGACATCCTAAACCCGTGTGTGACGCATCATAGTAAAGGGTAAACTCTTTTCCCACCTCTGGCTGAGTTAACACTAGCGCTTCCGTCAAGATTCTCTTCAGCTTCTCAAAGCTCTCCTGCTATTTGTCGGTCCATACAAACAATACTCCCTTCCTCAACAACTTAGTTAAAGGTGCCGCTATCAATGAGAACCCTTCAACAAACCTTCTGTAGTACCCAGCCAATCTCAAGAAACTTCGAACTTCTGCCACAGACTTCGGCGGTTTCCAATCCAATACGGCTTCTATCTTCCGAGGGTCCACCCTAATTCCCTCTGCGGCAACTATATGCCCTAAGAAAGTCACTTCCTTCAGCCAGAACTCACACTTACTGAACTTTGCGTACAACTGCTTCTCCTTCAGAATTTGCAACACTACACGAAGATGTGCATCATGCTCCTCCTTGGACTTGGAGTAAACCAGGATATTGTCGATGAACACCACGACGAACCGATCAAGATACAATTGAAATACCTGGTTTATTATATCCATAAATGCCACTGGCGCATTCGTCAACCCGAGCGGCATCACCAAAAATTCGTAATGACCATACCGAGTCTGAAACGCCGTCTTATGAATGTCTCCTTCCTTTACCCTTAACTGATTATATCCCGACCTTAAGTTAATCTTAGAAAAGACCGAAGCTCCTTTGAGCTGATCGAAAAGATCGTCGATTCTCGACAGCGGGTACTTGTTCTTAATCGTTAACTTATTCAGTTGACGGTAGTCCACACACATACGCATGGATCCGTCTTTCTTCTTCACAAATAGGACCGGCGCTCCCCACGGAGACACACTCGGTCGAATAAAACCTCGATCCAACAATTCCTGAATCTGAGCTTTGAGCTCCACCAGCTCCTTCGGCGCCATTCGGTAAAGAGCAATGGACACCGGAGCCGTACCTGGAAGTAGCTCTATTCCAAACTCCACTTCGCGATCTGGGGGTAATCCTGGCAGCTCCTCAGGGAAAACATCCGCAAAATCCTTTACTGTTCTTACCCCATCGACAGTCACCTCCTTAGCGCCCAAAGCACTGATAAAAGCTAGAAACGCATTACATCCTTCCCGCATCATCTTAACCGCCTTCAATGCAGATACTACGTTGGACAAATAATCCCTTCTTTCTCCTAGCACATCCACCTCCTCGCCTTCCGGGGTACTCAACACCATACGCTTTGTCTCACAATCCAACTTAGCACGATGCTTAGTCAACCAATCCATTCCCAAAATGAGGTCAAACTCCCCAAATGGTAATTCCATTAAGTCAGCCGCGAACACTACGCCTTGAGTCTCTAAAGGTACGTTCCTAAACAGTTTGTCCACTACCCTAGATTGTCCTAAAGGACTAACCACAGTCATCTTCCTAGTAGTTGTTTCAGAGTCTATACTTAGGGTCTCAGATACCGAACATGCAACATAGGAGTGGGTTGACCCAATATCAATTAAGGCAAGAAAAGGGTTATCAGTAATAAGAAACGTACTGGTTATGACGTCCGGTGCGTCACCATCCTTCCGTCGACGAGCTGCATAAACTAGACCCGGCTGCCTTGCGTCTACATTACCTGCACCCCTACCAGGTGCTCCACGACCACGACCAGATCCATTTCCTCCTCTACCTGGGCCACGACCCCTCGGTACTGGCTGACCACCTCTCCCAGCCTGATCAGAACCTCGTCCCGCGGGCTGTGCCTGATTCACCTGGGGATAGTCCTTAATCATATGCTTTGTGGATCCACACCTGAAGCATCCACTGGTTCTCCTTCTGCACTCCCCATAATGTACCTTTCCAAACAAGTTACACGACCGATTCTGACTCCTAGTAGCAGATGTCGGCGCACGAGCTGGCCCATCAGACCTAGGCCTTTTCTAAAAATTTCCAGATGGTCTCGACGGCCCAAAATTCCTCTTATTCCTATTCCTATCCTTATCCTTATTCTGCTTCTCAGTCCGCTTAACCTCTTCAGATATCGTAGCTTTCTCAACCAAAACCGCAAAGTCCCTTTTCCACTGCGGTGCTACTAATACCCTCAGCTCATCCCTTAGTCCATTCTCGAACCGTACGTAACGCTCATAATCAGTCGCCACAATCCCTCGAGCATAACGGCTCAATCGTAGAAACTCCGCCTCGTATTCAGACACAGACTTGTTGCCCTGCACCAAATTCAGAAATGCCTTCCTTTGGCCGTCCACATAGCTGGCCCCAACATACTTTCCCTGAAACGATTCCTTAAAGTAATCCCAGTCAATCCGGTCTGCGGCAGTACCTTCCTTTACTGTGAGCCACCACTGATAAGCCTCGTCTCGAAGAAGAGACACGACCCCCTTCAGCTTCTCCTCTATAGTGAACTCAAGGTCATCCATTATACGCTCACTTGCCTCTAACCAATACTCAGCTGTATTAGGGGCTACGTCAGAAACACCCCTTAACATCTCCGCTCCGTTGGCTCGGAGTCGTTCTGACACAGATTTTCGAACTCCTAAACCCGTGCCTGCCCCAGCAACTCTTTCAAGGACCCGCAACATCGCCTGAGATACCACATCATCTCCGGGCGCTGGTCCCAAAGTTCTCCCTCCACAGCTGGCGGATCTGGCATCTCGTTTCCTGACCCGTGGCCAGACCCTACTGGCTCTGACACGGTCATCCTACCCCTACCACGACCACGCGGCAGACGTCCTCGACCCCTTGTACTCATTCTTCTGATTGGCGTTTATCTGATTAGAAATTTTTATGAATTATTAACTCTTCCCATTGATTATCCACGAACAATCTTATGAAAAATAGTTTCAAGAGTGATTCTTTCAAATTCGAACCTATCTACAGTTTTAATCTCAAGTTTACCTCCTAATTTTAGAAACCACATACATTCACACCTCAACATACATATCACATCCATGAAGTCACATTCACCACATAAGGGTATTTTCGTCATTTCACTACCTAGGGGTTTTTTCGTAATTTCATCCTATAGGGTTTCTTTGTAATAAAGTATCTTGGAGATTTTTGAAATAAAGGTATATATATATTTTTAAAATAGGGGTATTCTGGAGAATTTGATTTCAAAAGAACAATAGTGGCATTCAGGTGTTTGTGGTTTCTGGTTGTTGTTGTGTGTTTTTGTTTGTTGTTGTTGTTTTTTTAAAAATAAAACAAAAATTTCATTGACTTTGTAAATCGGGGTATTTCTGTAAATCTGGGGGTATATCTACAAATCATGGGTATCTTGGTAATTTTCAAAATGAGGGTATTTTGGTAATTTCGTGAACCAAGGTATTTTGGAAATTTTGCAAATTTTGATAATTTTCCAAATCAAGGGCGTTTTGAAGATCTTCAAATCAAGGATGTTTTGGTAATTTTTCCAAATCAAGGGCGTTTTGGTAAATTTTTTACAAAACTAGGGTGGCTGGCCCCTTTCGGGTTTTAGTTAGAAACTTTTGGCCCGTTAACAAGTCCTCACGGTTAAGGTGAACAGTCATTACGCACCAGGTAGGATTCCAGCGAAGTGGCGGTGCGTCACTAGGACTGCTTAAGTACCAGGCTCTTCCGGATCCAATCCTAGACATGCGCATGCCTGTTGCCACACCCTAACCCAGCGACTTGTTCACGGGTTTGTTTAGTTGACTTAAGTCTTATGAGATTTAAGAAGTTGTTTAAGCTAAGCCTAGAGTCCATCAAGTTCTAATTGAAATAGTCTACGTCCCATAAAGCCCATCAAGCCCACATACATATATAACACACAGTGAGTTCAGAATACTTACCTGGCAGACTTGGGCCGGAGACGCAAGTGCCATGCCGAGAGAACCATCCTGTATTATTTATAAACATGCATGTTTCAAAACCCATCTTTTAGAAAACGTTTTGAGCCCAAAACCCCACAGCCGAGTTTTGAACCGGGCTCTGATACCAATTTGTAACACTCCAAACCCGGCCCAAACACCACGACCGGATCTAGCATGTCACTAAGAAGATTTAGTAAAACATGTCGCATTTTTGGAAAACATTTGTCGAGTTTAAACATTTATACCGGAAAACTTAATGATTTGATAATTTATAAAAGATATATATTTTATATGTTGCCTTTATGAATTAGAAATCGAAATCTAGTACATGCCCTAGTTTATATTTTTCGCCGAAATTAAGTGTCCAATAATAGTAAAAACCCCAAAAGAAAGTCCAGAGTATAAGGCTAGTGGCCCATGGCCTTATTACAATAAAATATAAAACCCAAAATAATTTAACATATTGAAGGAAAATTTAAATAAATGGCGTCCTTGCTGTAACAAATCGAACTCTTGCATGGCCACCTTGCGCTCCCCTCCAGCTCGGTCCGATGCACTAAGTGTGCAACCCTCGCGCACCATTAGACTGGGCCTTAGCCCCACAGAACAGATAACAAAATATAATATATCAGGAATTAATATCAAGAATTATGCAAAGCCCAACCCAATCCTTGGTTTCCATCCGCTACACACCACCCTTACCTGCCAATCACACCATTTGGGATTTCTACAATCAACCCACACCGCTACACACCATCGATGGCAGTCATGCTGCAGTTAGCTGCTCATCGTCAGATCATGGCAATAGCCACGACAACAGATCATGACAAAAGAAACCACTACAACAGATCATGGCAAAAGCCACTACAACAAAACACTTCCCCTTTTATCAATCACCCAACCCCGTGCAATCACAGAAATCGGCGTACAGGTTTATCATATCAAATCAACAGAACCATTCACTTTAGAATGAAGAGATCACTAACCTGGTGATTCGCCTTTACCCTCCTCGGGTTTTCAACAGCCATGCCAGAATTTCGGCATTTAATAGAATATAACAATTTATAAACATATACTAACAGGCAATCCAAATGGTGTGAGAATGTTACACACCTGATAACACGTAGTACTACTATCTATGTCGATACCCTCACTAATCAGATCTACTGCCCTTTGTCTACAACTTTGCTCAAAAGCCGGAAGAACGCGAAGATAAGGCCTCTCCTATATTCGGCCAAGGGTTAGTGTTTTACCCGAATTATACGTTTAAATTAACAGATCTCCTTACCTTGAAATCCTGAAAGTAATACGATCCGAGTGCTACTGAACTCTGGCTTAGAAATCTAAGCGATTGAATCCCCTTCAAATCCCAGAATGCCGCAAATGAGAGAAAACACCCCATTAGTTAACCATATAGCCATTCAGCTAAGATCTCTAAAAGCCGGAAAAAGATTGAAATCTCGCGAATCGACACTTACCTTTAGTTTTCTTCAAGATTCGACCCAAGCAGACACCACAGAAGGGATTCGGCAATCACAGGAGATGAGATCTAGGGATTTCGGCTTTAAAGAAAATCCCGGAAGAGATGAACAAGAGGGAGATTTCGGCTACAAGGACAAACAAAAGTGTAGTTTCAGTTTGTAGTGAATGGGAGAAGAATAACAATGGAGATCAGAAGATTTGGCTAAAAGGAAATTTTCAAAGAAAGAAGAAAGGGTGAGGGAGGTGGTGATTTTCGGCTTTTGGAAGAGAAAAGATGAAGAAAGAAAACAAAAGAGATGGCCCTCAAATTTTCGGCACACTTTTAGCCTATACTCAACCTATTTTCCCCCTCTCCTGTGTTTGATTTTCGGCCAACACTAGCCTTCCTGATATATCCTCATCCTATCCCTTACCCCTATCAAAACACCCATCCAAAAGAGGCTTAATTATCTCCAACTCTTCCCTCCTTTATCAGCTTTAATTATCCACATATTAAAACAATAAAACTCCTATAATTTAGCCTTGTTGCCGTCCCCCCTAGCTCCTCTATAAGTGTCAAATTTGGCCCAAAAACATGGGCCCCAAGTGGCCAAAACTTGAGCCCCTCCATCCACTAGTGACGCCACCCCCTGCTCCTTTGTAGCGCCACCAACCTTTGGTCCATAAGCCCATTTTGTCATCTAAAACACAGAACTACCCTTTAAAGTGCTAGAGTGTCTACACAAAAATTTAGTCAAGGCCTCAGCCCATTCTTGAGCCCAATCTGGACCCCTAACCCTCAATTTAATATTTTAAGCATACATCACATAAAATGCACAGGTCCAATAATTTGGGATGTTACATCACTATTCACCTTTCTTTTCTCCACCGAAAATTGAAGAAGAAATAGAGCATTGGGGGTTCAAACTTTTAGCCAAGCTATCTCCCTTGCTAGTAAGTGATTTAGATGGTTTTTATTGATGATTTTTGTGTTTTTTTGGAGTCCCCAAAGCTTAAGCTAGCTAATGGGGGTACCAATTTGCAGTATGGTTGAAAGTCTAGGGACTTTCCATGAGAGTAGTTATATTGATAGTTGAGTTTTTATGGAAGAAAATGAATGTTAGGGAGGTAAGAAATAACTTTTGTGAAAGGTGTTAGCATGAAAATACCTAAATAGAACTTAAATGCAAAGAATGAATTTGTGTCATAAATGCATGAAATGTTTGGGATGTGAGTAGTTGTAAGAGAAATAAATGTTCAACTAGGCTTGTTTATTGAGAAAATGTGTTGAAAAATGAATTACGAGCGCAAAAATCGTAATTTTGCCATGATACAAAGGGCAAAATGGTTATTTTTGCCTAAGCGAAGATTTTGATGTAATATGATCACAGAATGATCTAAATGAGTGAATCTTATTGTTATAGATCAAGAAGAACGTGAAATTAACCTTGATCGAGGAAAAGGAAAGGTTACGGATTGAATCGCGAATTGAAACGTTTTGCACCGAGGTAAGTTTATGTGTAAACGATACATTTTTATAAACATTGTTGTTACTAACTAGTGTATAGTACAATTGAGAACATGTATGATTCAAGTGGATTTAATGTGGTGGATATTGCATAACTCTAGTATAAATGATAGAATGGATTTGTAAGTGTGCTATATCAATACTTGATGGTGGGCTAAGTGCGATACCACCATGATACTTAATTACGATGGGCTGTGTGCGATACCATCGTCTAATTATCATTTGGTGGGCTATGTGCGATACCACCGTAACTAACCTTGGGGTGGGCTATGTGCGATACCACCTCAAAATAAATCTGATGGTGGGCTAAGTGCGAAACCACCGAGATATTGATCTTGAGTGGTCAATCAATAGATTGTGATGTGTTGTATTATGTGATATTGTGATGTTAAGTGTAAGGAGTTATACTAATGAATGTATACATTGATCTTGTGACATGGTGGGATTGTAGGAATGGGAGGAATGAGTAAGCATGATTATGAATATGGATGGTTTCTTGCTTAGTATGTATTGCTATATAATTGTTAGCATATTATAAATGTTATATTGTTTACATGTAAATTTACTAAGCTTAAAGCTTACTCCTTTCTCTTTTCCCCTGTTTTATATAGTTTAAGAGCTGAGCCGGGATACGCCGATAACCAGAAGATCACCCAACTATCAACTTACCTTGGTATATCTAGACTTAGTGATTTTGTATATGACATGTATAAGGGCTAGACTAGTTAGATTATTTTGTTATTTTGGCCAAAAGTGTGTTGGCCCCTTATTAAGATAACTATGTATATTGCCATGGTTGATGGCTTACTTTGTCATTTATGAGAATATGAAGTTATTCATGGAAGTTCATATTGCAAATTACGAGTTGTTCATTGATAAGTCGAATGGATTCATATGGTATGAACTAGAGGAGTGCAAGAGCTTGGCAAATAGCCCTGTTCTTTTCCACATGGATAGGCACACAGGCGTGTGTCTAGGCCGTGTGTGACACACGGTCAGTCCATGGGCGTGTGCCCAGGCCATGTAAAGTCTGCACCTAGGATTTGGAATTTAAATTGCCACACGGTGGAAGCACACGGGCGTGCGACCAGCCGTGTAGATTAATCAGAGGTGACCACGGGCTAGCCACATGGGCGTGTGATTTGGCCGTGTACTAATTAAGGGTTGATGGTGTCATAGTCAGAGAGCTCCACGGGCTGAAGACACGAGAGTGTCTAGGCTGTGTGGTTCAATTTAGTGTCATCCACGGGCATCGAACACGGGCGTGTGAGATAACACATGGACTTGTTCCTAGACCAACACGGGCGTGTGGCCCCTGTTTTGATGAAAAGTTTTCTCGGGTTCGTAAAAGTTCTGAGATTAGCTCCGAAGCCTCTCGGAGGTGTGTTTAGGGCCTTGTAGGTCAAGATTGAGCTTTGCGATAGGTTTAACAACAATATTTTATAAACAGTTCGAGATGTTAAGTGTGATAAGTTAAGTAATGCCTCAAACCTAGTTCCGGCTTCGGATACGGGTAAGAGGTGTTACAAGTACTTCTAGTGAGGTTACTGTGATAAGTGTATTGAGACAGTCTGTTCGGATTAATAAACTATATAAGGATGTTCTATTAGAGGTGCAAGGGGAGATATTGTAAACGAAAAAATATATAGGATTTTTCCTATGTAATTTATCACCTTTTTACTTAAAACCGTTGTTCAAACTAAGTAATTGTTTAATAAATTAATGAAATATGTGAAAATATGAAATTAGGACATAGAAATTATTAAAATGTGATTTTATGCTTTATTATATAGTTTTCATGCAATAAATGACTTATTTTATATTAATTCGAATATATTATATTTTTAAAGACATAAAGTGGATCATGCATGATTAAATTAAATAATAAAATATAAAATTATATTAAATAATTCATTTTAAAATATTTCATTGATAATTTGGGTTTTAATTAATTAATTAATTAAATTGGATAAAATTTATTCTTTGGTCCTCTAACTTGATGATTTATTTTGGACAGGTCTGATAGCTTTGCTGGATTACAAAACTGTCCAAATTTGAGACCAAGTCAACCTAATATTCGGCTACACATGGCTGTCCATTTGCTTACACCCTAAAATCCCTAAATCTCCCTTTTGTGCCGTCAACCTCAAACCCGAAAGAAACCCTAGTTCTCTTCCCTTTCTGCCGAAATTCCCTATTGCCACCACAAAGAGATTGCTGAAGCACCACTGTTGCTGTCGTACGACATCGTCGCCACTGTACCATCCATGCCGTCGCAAGATTTTTGCCATAGCAAGTTCTACCCCCTTTGCCGATTTCTCTTTTCTCTCTTGTGTAGAAACTTTACCGAATTTTCGGGAAAAGATACCATGTCTCGCAAAACAACCAGAACTTCAAAGACTACTCCTGAAAACTCGATTTTGATCGATGAAGAAGTGAAAGAGAGATTTGATTCAATCTTCAAGCATCAACCTATGATGCCGGAAAAAGGTTTTGACTTGAAGAGTAATGGTTGATGGTTGTTCCTATACCGATTAGAAAGAAAACAATGCTCTCAAGTGGGAACGACTTCATGATGCTCGTTCAGTTCCCGATGATGAACTAGTTTGAGAATTCTATGCTAGTTTGACTACGCAAGATGCTACTGAAGTCATCGTTCGAAAGAAAAAGTGCTTGATGTTGTGACAAATATGGGATCCCAATGGATTATAAGAAAGTATGTGAGCCATTCTTGTCAAAGAGAATACTTAAAACCAGTAGCAAAGATGCTATCTTTGAGACATGGACGGAAGATATTGACTATGCAAGCGGAGATGGAGCTAAAGAGGACAAGGGGATTGAGTCAGAAAAATAAAAGGGGGATTCTTGTCTTGTTATTTATTTAATTATTTTTAGGTCCTTAGGAATTTATTTATTTCATAATTAGGATTTAATTTTTACAGAATAAAACATAGCAAGCATGAACAGACTTGTAACGCCCCGAATTTGGGCCTAGTAGAATTGGGCCCATTGGGCCTTGGGCTTGGGAGCGTTTAAAATTTTTGAGAACAAGAGAACGGCACTAATGCAAGTTGGACATATTAGGTGAGTGATTTTGGAAGGTTAGGGGGCTTCCATGAAGTCCTGGGATCAAACTTGAGCTTTAGGAAAAAAATTGGTTTTAGGTGAATAAAACCCTGGAGTTAGTAAGTAGGCTTTAAGAATAAAATGTGGAGAAAAATGACACAAAAAGAATTGTGGTCTAGTGGCGAATGGCGCCACATAGGAGACAAGGGAATGACGCCACACAAGGAACCAATGGGTCTAAGGTTCAAGTCTTGGCGCTTGCATTTCATTTTGATTTATTTTTAAGTGAACTTAGACTTTGGCCCATAGACTTATATTTAGTTGCGCATGTTTTAAGACACAAAAGGAGCTTGTGTTGTGGTGGCATGTAGCATCTGGAGCAGAGGAGAGGGCAAAGGTTCGAATCTCATGTCAAGCAAGGGAGTGTTTATTTTGCGGATTGGACGGCCAGAGTTTGTGTTGGATTTAAACTCTACTGAATGAGGGATCCCACATCAGGAAGCTAGCATGAGGGAAGATGAGAAGCATAGAGTGATCTATGAGAAGAGTAAGCACACCTTGGTTGGCGTTTGGGCATAGGAGTGTTTGGAGCACGGGCGCACATGTGGGGGCTTCGACACGGTAGTTGAGGCCATCATGAGTGTTCTTGTGGGTTTACGCTGTTTGGGCTTCGATAGGCCGAAATGGGCCATGTAGAGCCAATGGGCCCGTGGGCCCATATGAATAAGTTGTATGATTGTGTAGTAGATATTGGACTAGTCAATGTGAATCTCATATCTGTGGCTAGATTTGGGCTAAATGGGCCACACGAGCGTATGGGCCCATTTGGGTCGAGATGGGCTCTAGACCCAATCGCATCGATATCTCGTTTCTTCTTGTTAGGTGCTTTGTATTGTAGGATGATTTCAGGGATTCTTAATCTTCACTGGTATTTAGAAAGGACTTAACAAAACCCGGTGAAACAAGGATCAGTGCGAAGGGGTTGGCGGCACACTCGTAATCAAGGTGTGTAATCTCACACTCCTGTTTGTTCTGTAAATGCTATGATCTGTGAATCGGTTAAAAGCCAAAATACCTTTAGAGGGTAAATTACTGAAATACCCTTGGTGGGTAAATTACCGAATTGCCCTTGGTGGGTAAATTACTGAAATGCCCCTGTAGGGTAGAATTATCGAAATACCCCTAAAGGGTAGGATTATCGAGATACCCCTGAAGGATAGAACTATCTAAATACCCTTATAGGGTAAAATGACTGTTTTGCCCTTGTGGGTAAATGACTGACTTAGATTATGAATTGGACTGATTTGACTGGGATTGTATGACTGTGTTTTAACTGACGTGATGGTGGTTGTATGTCTGGTACGCTTTTAAATTATGTTTAAATTTCTATTACTGAGCATGGCCATTTTGTATACATGTGTAATGATTGAGCATGACATACAATGCATACATAACATATTGCATTGGGTTGGGTTATGTATTTGGAGGAAGTACTGTACTAGTAGCTATGCCATGTTATACTGATTCAGTGGCTCTGCCACGATATACTAATTTTAGTGGCTCAGCCACATATACTGTTACTGGCAGCTTTGCTACGTTCTTGGAGTGTAGGGCTGGGTGGGTTGACTTGGTCCCCACATGGAGTGTATGGCTGGTACGGGTGGAGTGTAGGGTTGGATTGGGGTCGGCTGCATTCTCTATTTGCATTACCATAATTTTGGGGCTGTAGGCCCAAACTGAAACTGCATGGGCTTAAGCCCAGACTATGATTTTGATCGTTTAGCGGATTACACACTGAGTTCTCGTAACTCACCCCCTTTCCTTAAACTTTGCAGGTAATCCCCAGCGCTGGAGGATTTGGAGCTGCGAGGGTTGATCGTTGTTTTATGGGATGTAAAAGTTTTCAAATTTACATAAAGAATTATCGAACCTGGAAACTAACTATGACAACGATTTGAGGCAAGCGCACCTATCGAACAGTAGTATAGTTAAGGAAAAACCGGAATGTCGAACCCAAAGGAACCAAAAGTACTAATACTAACTCTCTCTTTATTATTTAGTCTAAGAATTAAGGGAATTGTTTATCTAATCTAAAATTAATTAACTACTAAACTAAAGACTCCAAGACAAAGAAAAATGAAATTGGGAAAAATACTTTGAGGAAAAACCAATTGATTAAGACGACACCCAAGGAAGAATCCACCCTTGTTATCTAATTCTGAACCAGACGATTTATTCATTTGACTTGACCCGTAAGATTCCCTAAGTTATATTAATCCCTCTCTCGAGGTGACTAACGTCTAACCCTAGGTTGATTAATTGAAATCTCTTTCTAATTAAAACCCCTAGAATTGCATTAACTTGATCTATGGACTCCCATATTAGGTTTCACCCTAATCCGGGAAAATCTCTTCACCCTATCTCTAGGCGTGCGATCAACTCCGCTTAATTATGCTAGATCTACTCTTAAGCAGGGACTTTTGCTCCTCCACCTAAGCACATCATACTTGAATTAATATCCCAAAAATATTAACACAAGAATTAAGAACACATAATTAAGAACAAGTCAAATATTTATCATATAGTTCAGCAAACGGTAACAAGATTCATCTTAGGTTTCATCTCCCTCAGGTATCTGAGGGTTTTGTTCATAATAATAATAGAAAACATCTCAGAAGAAAAGATAAAATAAAACATAAGAAATCCCTAAAACCCCCTGAAGGAATTGAAGGAGAGATCCTCTGTCTTGAGTAGAATTCTGACTTCTTGAGATGGATCAACTGGCTATCTTCGAGTAAATCCCCACAAATCTGCCTTCTTTGGCCTAGCTGGATGCCCCCTGACTGAAGCCTTGGGTTCCCGGCTTCTACTGAACTCCTCTTCAAGTTGCCCCCTTGGGTGTTTATATAGACTTTGAGATGCCTTACTTGGCCCCTAAGTATCCTAATTCAAGTAGAATTCCTACCAGGGTGTTTGAATAGGCTTTGGAATGTGTTTTTTTACCTCCAAGTATCCTATTCCGAGTAAAACTCCTTTTGGCTGCGGCAGGGACACGCCCGTGGCACACGCCCGTGTAAGCCGTGGTCAGGCCGTGTTCGAGGCTGTTGAATGAGGTACGGCCTTGTGGTCTTGGGTCCAGGCCGTGTGGATTTCGTGATATGGCCCATTTACTCCGTTTTGGGCCTGTTTTCCGTTCTTTTCATCATCCGGTGCTCTTCTGAGTATAAAACATGAAAACAAAGGATTAAGAGCACCAAATTACATAATTCAAGGCTTAAATCATCCAAAAGCATGCTAAATGTGGGCTTAAAATATGTTACTTTTACGGTTTATCAAATACCCCCACACTTAAGCTTTTGCTTGTCCTCAAGCAAAATTATCAACTCACAATTAAAATGAACTTCCTCGATTCATAATATTCATCAATAATGTTCACTACAGCAAAATAGGTTTTTAGGGCATTTTTCGTGGCGTTTAGACAAAAAACGCCGCTATAGATGGAGCAGATCGAGCATTAGCGGCGCTTTTCAAAAAAAATGCCTCTATAGATCGAGCATTAGCGGCGCTTTTTGAAAAACGCCGCTATAGATCGAGCATTAGAGGTGCTTTTTGAAAAACGCCGCTAAAGATCGAGCATTAGTGGCGCTTTTCAAAAAAACCGCCGCTATGGATCGAGCATTAGCGACGCTTTTTGAAAACGCCGTTATAGATCGAGCATTAGCGGCGCTTTTTGAAAAACGCCGCTATAGATCGAGCATTAGCGTGGCTTTTCAAAAAACGCCACTAAGATCGAGCATTAGCGGTGCTTTTTGTAAAACGCCGCAAAAAAATTAACCATGAGCTTTAAGGGCATTAGTGGCGCTTTTTGAAAAAAAAAGCCGGTATAGAATGAACATTAGCAGTGCTTTTTAAAAAACGCCGCTATAGGTCGACCATTAGTGGCGCTTTTTGAAAAACGCCGCAAAAAATTGAAAAAAAATTGGGTATATGACTGATTGTTTTTTAATTTATATATTAAATAATTTCTTATATAATCGTAAAAGAGATAGTATTAATCTTAAAATATTGAATTAATTATCATTATAGTTTAGGGTTTATAATTTGGGATTTATATGGTTTAGGGTATAAGGTTTAAGGGTTACTATTTTGATGTTTAGGGATTATGGTTTATGGTTTAATGGTTAGGGGTTTAAGGGTTAATGGTTAGTGGTTTAAGGGTTAATGGCTAGTGATTAAGGTTCATGGGTTAAGGGTTTAAAAGGTTAGTGATTAAGGGGTTATGTGTAATGTTTTAGGGTTTAGAAGACATGGGCTAAGGGTTTAGGGTTTAGTGGTTTTAGGGTCTTTTAATTTATATATTAAATAATTTATTATATAATTGTAAAAAGAGATAATATTAATTTTAATATATTAAAATTATGATTATAGTTTAAATTATTTAATAGATAAACAGATAAACTTTATATATATTAAATGGTTTAGGATTTAAGGTTTACTTGAGATTTGTTTATGATGAAATTTTATACAATTAATTAATACTTTTATATTTAAAATATTTAATCTAAACCATTTGATATATTTAAATATTATATTTAAAAAAATTGATAAAAAAGTAACAAAATGATATGGATAGGTAACTATCTATTTTGTATAGGACCAAAATTATAACAAATAAAAATGAAATACAAAAACTAAAATCATTCCACATCGAACATTTAGCAAAATAGTTATATTTTAGCTAGGAAGAAATATCTCTAATGAAATGGAGATTAGATCGGAAAAGAATAATGTAAAATCATGATTAACGTCTTAATCTTTAATAGAAATTTGATATGTGAGAGATTGATTGCTTACATTGGATAATTCTAACTTAATAATTAATTACAGTCATTTAATCATTTGTTTTCTTATTAAAATATATGATATTTATTTTGAGAATACTTGATTTTTTTATAAAAATATAATTTATAAAAATAGTAATAATAAATATTTTATAAAATCACTTAAAATAAAATATTTTTGACAAAGTAAAACGGCGTCGATTTGATTAAAAGGAAATGATTTTGTGGCGTTTTTATTAAAAACACCGTAAAATAAAATTTCCCCTGTAAAACCAAATTTCCCCTTGAAACCCTAATTTTCCCCCTAAAATTGGTATCCTCAAAACACCCTTTAGGTGTTTCTCTCTGCCATCACCGTCTTCATCATCATCGTTCCCCTACTTTTGCTACTTTAAGCTCCTCTTCTTCTCAACCACCCTCATCAACAGCAGTAACTCCTCCTTCTCCTACTTTAGCATTACTATTTTTTTTTCTTTCCATTTTATTATTATTATCAACTTTGTATTTTGAAATGCTGGATTTTTAGGCATCATCTTTGCTCTCCACACATAATAAGGAAATTTTTGCTCTCCATCTCATCGCGTTCGTCTTCACCGTCGGCACCGAACGACGCCGTAGCTTCGTACCCACTCTCACTCTCGCAAGAAATTCACGTTCTTCTTCGCGTTCGTCTTCGCGTTCGCCAAATTTTGTTTTTTAAGTTTGTGAATTATCTAGGAAAAGGATTCCGAAATTTGGTTTGCTTCGATAGAGTTGTTAATGTTAGGCATATGCTATCTCCAGTGTAAAATATCTAGAACTGGATTCTTTTGGGGGGTGGTTGAGAAAATTTTCATATGAACAAAATAAATAATTGAACATTGAAGTTTGATCTTTAATAGCTGGTAGAAAGTTTTCTCATAGTTTTAGGCAATCTGAGTTCGTTTTCCTTCTAGTTTCATTGATTGTCTGTTTGCTTACATTAATCGTTGCTCTATGATTCCTTTGAGGACCAACCTTTGTTTCTTTTTTTTTTCTTTGGTTTTCTATGTTTTTTTATTTTTTAGTCCTCCATTCCAAAGATTTGTTGTGAGGACATCAAAGAGGATAGAAGATATCTCCAGTATGGCTATGTGCATGTCTCGTCCTGTTACTATGATCTTTTTCTACATTCTGTATGTGAATTTAACCTGCTATTATCCTACAAAAAGCCAACGAAAGACCTTGCTGATGTTAATTACCGGCTTTGGTGCATGTAGCTGAGAAGAAGAGGCAAGAACTCACTGAACAAATGAAAGAAATCTCGAAAAACATGGAGGTTGGCTGTAATTATTTAACTTGATATTAAAACTTTACCTTTGGTGGATGTTTTATTGTTTATAACCACATATTGTTTTCCTTGCAGTCTAAAAACTAATGATCGTATTTGTACAACTAATCTGACCCTCACGTAGTTTTGGTAATCTCTAGCTTATGTACTGCTATATGAATTCATTTTCTGAAATAGAGGGGTGTAATTTGGCACCTCTAATCCACTGGTTATGGTACTGCTGCATGTATTTCAAAGGTGGTTTATTCTCTTCCAATTGGATAATGTAGGAGAAGTTTTCTTTTTGAATATGCAATGATACATATATATATATATATATATATATCCCATTTATAATGAGTGATATTGACAAGCTGGTGGTAGTATTATGTTACATGGAACTCGTTGTGACTTTGGATAGTGGCATTTGCTCATTTCATTCGGTCTTGATGTTTATATACTTTTCCAAATGATGTTAAATTGATGAAATAAGAGGTTAAAATGTAAGGCTTGTGATTTAAGATAAGTTCAAAGTACTTTTTGCCTATGTGTTGCCCTCCTCCCTCCACCCATTTTCTTCCTATTTTCCTTCTCAAGAATGATAGAAATTTCAAGTGTAATTGAAGGTTACACAGTTTCTTCAAACTATTGTCTGCTTTTACAATTGTTCTTGAAATTATCGATTTTTCAAGCTAATGGGTCTTGATAGCATATCTTATTCATTTTGAGAATGTTAATGTATAATCTGTTTGAATTTTTAGCTTAAGTTTGGTTTTATGTGGTTGTGTATGCCTTTTCCTAGATCCCCATTTTCTCTATTTTTGTTTTACTTATTTTACGTAAGAACCTTTTTTAGGAAAGAAAAAATAAGAGTTTAAAGTGCATTTTGATATATATTAAATCATGAACTGCGCATCTAGTATTTCAATGAGCTTTAAATGGAGACTGGAACATTGCAATAAGTATTGTGGTTCTTTCGTCTTCATCACTATGTTTCTTGTAAATTGCACTCTTACATCAATAGCCCTGTGTTGTTGGGGATTTTGTTTGACAAGCCTGTGTTTGAATCAATACCTCGTTTTCTTTTGGTTTCTGTACATCCTGACTCTTTCTTTATGCTGCGAATGGCATTTATGTTCCTTTCTATTCCTTTTCTTTTGCAGAATCCAGTTAAATTGGGAGGAGGTCAATATCGAGGAAAAACTTCATTTGTTGAGCATCGGACATTTTTTCATCTTTACCATAGTTTTCATCGGTTGTGGATATTTCTCGTTATGATGTTTCACATTTGTAATTCTAAATCATGGTTTATTTCTATGTACAATTATCTATTTCTTTAATTTATTTGTCTATTCTTTCTCTCTTCCTTTTTCTTCTTCTTTGATTTGGTGCATAAAACTACAGAGAGCACCTGCCAATAAAATGTGACTTTTCTCTTCTCCTTTTTCTTGTCACATATTGTTAATATATATGTGTAATATATTTTCCTTTCTGCTATTCTGGTCTTATTTCAATTATATTCTTTTATAGAAGTCAATAATATCCATATCCATATCCATATCCATCTCCATCCATATCCTCTCAGCAATCTCCTTATTTAGGTGTTAGAATTTGGATCCTTGAGTTTTTCTCTAATAGGTACAAAAACAAATTTTTTATTTTCCTTTTGATGTAGTCCAGAGAATCCCTTCCGAACAAATACATTAGAGAAATGACAAGGTACTAAAGTACTTGGAACTGATATAATCAGTTATTCACGTGTATGGAGCCCACAAAGTTAACTTAGAGGCTAACATATTGTACAAAGATGCTAGCTGTTGAATTACTAATGCTTTATGATACTTGCAAAGTATAGTATTATGTTGTTGTATTTATTAAATTTGATGATTTTTCTATGCGCTAATTTAACAGAGAACATTTTTATTTAATGGGCTTTTGATTTGCATTTTCAATCTTTAACAAGCTAACCATTCACAAAGTTTTCAAAGCCAATAGACTGGTAAGAAGTATATTTTCATCTTAAACCAATCAAACAAACAAGCTACAACAACTAAGACATAGAAACATTTATGCCGGGCCTCTCCTCAAGTTCTATTAATTTTATACATATCTATTTTGGTCTTGGTTTTCAATATTTTATCCAATGCAATGCCAAAGTTTTCATTATTCCAACATGTTCAGCTATCGATCTGCTTCTTATGTGGCTATCCTCATTTGTTTCAATCCTCTTTACAATATCCTCTGTTTGCAGTTAAGAAAAGCAAATCATGGCTGCTACCATAGTCCCAGCCGCCGCAAGGCAGCTATCTCCTAAAGAAGCCGATATACAGATGATGTTGGCTGCCGAGGTCCATCTCGTTACCAAGAACTGTGATTTCCAAATGAAGCGTTACGTCTTCAAGCGTCGCAATGACGGTTAGTTTATTATTTTTTCGTTTCGTGTATAATTTGGATTCAATTTTGTTCTTTATTTGAATTATCAGTTGTTTGAATTCTTGCGTTTTTATTGCTGAAACTTAAAATTCCCCTTTTTTAATGCTTAAATTTTATGTGTTTTGGGATTTGGGTTGTTATAAATTTGGTTTTATGTTTATAAAAGTCGGGGTTTCTTTTTTTTTTATTTGATTTCTAAAGCTTGTAACTTTGAGGAGATATGAGATCTGGTAAAGACTTTGGTTTTAGCTCTTATCTCATTTAATGTTTCAAAATATATTCCATTTGAAGAATCTGTTTGTACTTTATGAACATGCTTTTATTAGCTTATAAGATTAGAATTATCTTTTCAAGTGTTATATGCTGAATTGGTCCGAAACAGGAGGTGTCTATTGTAACCACATTTTTTATACGGCATATCATCAAGGTTATTCTAGATGTATATAGATTTTTCCCACTGCTGTCTTTGCTTATCACTGTGATGTTTTATATATGCTAAGTTATAATTTCACCTAGAAAGTAAATGCTAGTAACTTTTTGCTTCTAAATGGAGTCTCAGGAGTTATTTACTCTTTGACTTATAATTGATCAACGTCATTTGTTGCAAAATAATTAACATCATTTTTCACTCTTATGACTGATTTACTTTTGAGACACTATTTTCTGCATCACTAGGAGTTCTAGCCTCAGATTTCCTGCATTAATTGACATGGCTAATGAGATGCAAATAGTGAATCTAGAGAGAAAAAAAGGGGAAAAACATAATAAAGCATCTTGCATGGATTTTCTTGTTTATTAATATGGTGAGGAAACAAATGATTGAAAGGATTCAGGCTAAGTGAATTTAATCCTTGGTTGTTGAAATCTACTAAAGCATCAAAAAAGCCTTTAAAGGATCATAGAAGTATTCATATTTTAAGACCTTGTAACAAGTGATTTGACTTGGCAAGAGTGCAAGTGAATGGACCAAGCTTAGACTAAATAAACTAAATCCTAGCCAAGAAGTCCTGAAAATAGCTTTACGTATAAGAGTCCACAGCTTAGAAAAAATGCTAGACTAGAATGTAGAATAGTTATTATTTGCCTATTTGTTGAATAAAACTAGTCCTAATTTTAAAGGTTCTTGATGCTAATCAATTAATAATCATCTTCATTTACCCAAAATAATCTAATTATGCATAGCTATGACTTGCATTCTTGCACCTTTATTCGTTACTTTTATTTCAATGTGCTACTTTTCTATAGACCAATAGCATTGCTACATGCGGGATTCCAAACTGCAATTTATTTCAATATTTTTTATTGTGTCTGTAACACCCCAAACCCGGTCTATACGTTTAGGCAGGATTTGGTTTGTCACACCAATCAAACATTCATTTAATCTCGAGTGGTAAAAATAAAATAGTGCTACAAAACCTTTTTGAAAATAGAGTTTAATTTAAAATTTAGTACGAGGATTTGAAACTGATGTTTCAAGAAATACTTGTTTAAAACTTATCATTTGAAAAAAAAATATTTATTAAAACCTTAAGGGCATTGTAAAGGAATTTGAAAGAAATTCAAATAAAATAATTTAATTGTTCAAATGTTATAAAACAATATTTTTAAGAAAACCATGAGGATTTAATATAAGCCCAATAAAAGAGTCTTAAAACAAAATTTAAATCCATCCACACAATAAAATCCATAAAAACATAATAAGAGGCCTTATTACATCAACCCAAAATAGTAATTGAAATAAGTAACTTAAAACAAAGTTCATAGTTTATAAAACCCATGCTTGTAGTATGGCCTCCACCAAGTCATCTCCGGCCCAAGTCCACATCAATTTCCATTACCTGAAAAGGTTGATAAATTTGGGTGAGTTACAAAGAACTCAGTGTGCAACTCACTTACCACCATTATTGGGCCAGATCGTCAAGATATTATGCTGGGCTTGAGCCCATTTGCAAAATTCAATAATATAACATAAAGTAAAACAATTTAAATGCGTGTAAAATGAATTTCCCAAACCAAACCTAATATCCATCCGCTAACACCCCCGTACCAACCAACACACCTGTGGGGATCAAGTCAACCCACCCCACCAAACACACCGATCATAGGCTTTAAGCCTTTAAATAATTTTGTAGTGCACTATCGAACTAGATTGTGACATTGTCACCGAACTAGAGGCATTTAGCCGAATTTGTGGCAGAGCCACCGAACTAGAGGCATTGAGCCATATTTTGTTGCAGGGCCACCGAACTAGATTTTTGGCAACTGGCCATTCTTCTCTTCATATACCCCACCCCATGCAATCATGCGTGTATAACAAAATATAGTCATATAACAATTTTTCAATTAATCCATAACAACGGTGGGTTTATCATTAAACATTTCATTTGGCCCATAAAAAAATAATTTAGCACTTTGCCCATTTAGCAATTTAGTGGGCTTTGGCCCATTTGTCGAACTAGAGTATTTCGGCCCAATTTATCGAACTAGAGTATTTTGGCCCAATTTATCGAACTAGAGTATTTTGGCCCAATTTATCAAACTAGAGTATTTTGGCCCAATTTATCGAACTAGAGTATTTCGGCCCAATTTATCGAACTAGAGTATTTCGGCCCAATTTATCGAACTAGAGTATTTTTCACATACTTCTCGGTTTTAACCATTTATAATGTATGTATATATATATATATATTCACGAAAATTTTAATTACTACCAAATTTCCGTTTCTACCATTTTCATGATTTTATCACAGTACTTACAGTTGATATCTAACCCGAAAAATGAGTGTGAAGTTACACACCTGGTTTTGGAGAGAACTATACTTTCCCGCTCTTCAACACCTAAACGTATCATGATAATTAGAACACTATAATCTAATAATAAAACCGATCTAAATATAACGATTTAGAAATTTTACCCTCGGATTTCCGTAATACTTCTACTTGCGATTTCTCCCCGATCGATGGTCCGCTAACTGAATCAAACCCACGAACGAATAATGGTTCGGGAGTACGAACGACTTCGAACAGTTGATTTTCCTCGGTTGAACGTCCGCAACCCGGTGGAAAATCCCGGATTCCCGAAATAGTCCTTTGCTTATACTTAGGGGGAATAACGGAACCTCCCCTCTTTCGAAAACTAAACACGCCCTTTTCTTCCCTATTTTGAATGTCTTCAATGACAAAGGAACATTAATCCAATCTAAAATAATATCGAAATAATACTAAAGGTTTTAAGGATGTGATTTCCTTACCACAATAAATCGATTCCAACGTTTCTACGATTCTCTTGAAC
The DNA here is from genome assembly GCA_005393395.2 of Gossypium australe. Classification (NCBI taxonomy): domain Eukaryota; kingdom Viridiplantae; phylum Streptophyta; class Magnoliopsida; order Malvales; family Malvaceae; genus Gossypium; species Gossypium australe. The sequence goes on along the minus strand of CM016625.1, from coordinate 77,925,214 downwards.
ACTTGAGTTCCGATCTTCCGTTATTGCACTATATTATAACGAATAAAACGTTAATAGAACGAACGTTTATTTCGATCCAAATAGTCCTTCATGACACCATCAATATTCGGCCATCACTATTAACTAATCGAAAACGAAAAGAATTCTTTATTGACCACGATCGAAAAGAAAGAATTGAGAATGATACTTATGAGAGATGGAGAATTCGGCTATGCAACCAAAGAAAAGAGAAAATAAATTCGGCTATAGGCACATTAGCATTCGGCCATGAGAGTGTTTTAATGGAGAAAATTTCGATTGCAAAGAAATAAAATAAGAGAAAAGATGGTAATGATGTTGTTTTGATTTCAAAGAGAATAGAAGAAAAAGAAAGAAAGAGATGAGCTTTGAGAGAGGTGTATATTCGGCAATGGTAAAAAGAAAAGAGAAAGAGTGGCTTTTGGTATAGGTGATTTCGGCACTCAAAGAAAAGGCACAAAGCAAATGCTAAAGAAATAAACAAAAATGACCAAATGGTCACAAAAATTAGAGCTTTACCAATGCTCAAATTCGGCCAAAGGGAAAAGTTGAGAAGAGGAATGCAAAATTTTGCACAAAGTTGCTAGGAATGACCAAAAAGAAACTTCAAATCCTAGCCAAACTATCACCAAAAATTCGGCTCCCCCCTTAGACCATATTGCCGTCCATATGCATGGTCAAATGGCCATGATATTGTTTCCATAACAATTTCCTTGATACTTGCCCCATATCTTCATATCTTTCCTTAATTTCTTGATTCCCTTCCTTAAGTTAACAATTTCCTTATTCCTTTGATATACTAACCAAAAATAACATGGTCAACACTTTCCATAAATGAGCTTGGTCGACACATGCTAGGAAAACCAAAAATAAAAGCCACCTAATTGCTATTTAAGGGATTCGAACCACTACCCACATGCTATAACTCATGCGCCATCACCACCTTGCCATTAACTCAACTTATGCTTCACTTTGACACTTAAATTAACTTATGTGTCAATGCCACTTGCTCCACTTCAATAAATTTTCAAAACTAAAAATTATTTTATACCCAATTAATTCTGTACTCTTCTTCAGGGCTATATAAAACACGAAAATAAATAAGAAAATTTTTCCTTCATAATTTAAACACCAAGATACGCAATAAAACAAGACTCGGATTTTTAGGGTGTTACAACTCTACCCCCCTTAAAGAAAATTTCGTCCTCGAAATTTACCTGGTTGAAAAAGATGAGGGTATTGTTGCCGAATTGCATCCTCAGGCTCCCACGTAGCTTCCTCCACTCCGTGGTTATGCCATAACACTTTGACCAACGGCATGGTTTTCTTTCTTAGCACCTTAACATCTCGGTCTAAGATTTCCACTGGTTCCTCCTCAAAAGACAAGTCTGACTTCAACTCCACTTCCTCTACCGGTACTATGTGCGAAGGATCCGATCTATAGCGCCTCAACATGGATACATGGAAAACATTATGAATTTGGCTCAGTTCCAGAGGTAATTCAATCTGATAGGCCACTGGACCAACTCGCTTCACCACTCGGTATGGTCCAATATATCTCGGACTCAATTTGCCCTTCTTCCCAAATCTGAAAATCTTCTTCCAAGGTGAGACCTTCAAGAAAACTTGATCCCCCACGGCATACTCGATATCCTTACGCTTCAGATCCGCATACGACTTCTGTCTATCCGAAGCTTCCTTTAACCGTACTCGAATAGTTTTCACTTTTTCTTCCGTTTCAGAAATCATCTCAGGTCCTAACATCTGTCGATCGCCCAACTCAGTCCAACAGATAGGGGAACGACACCTACGACCATACAATGCCTCGTAGGGTGCCATCTGAATGCTTGACTGATAGCTGTTGTTATACGCAAATTCTGCCAAAGGTAGAAATTCCTCCCAACTACCTTTGAAGTCGATTACACATCCTCTTAACATGTCTTCCAGAATTTGAATCACTCTCTCCGACTGACCATCTGACTGAGGATGAAAAGCCGTACTGAAATTAAGCTTTGTTCCCAGAGCTTCATGCAAAGCTTTCCAAAATCGGGATGTAAACCTAGGATCCCTATCCGATATAATCGATACGGGTACCCCATGCAACCTCACGATTTCAGATATATACAGCTTCGCCAACTTCTGCAACGAGTAATCCGTACGAACTGGTAGAAAATGAGCAGTCTTCGTCAAACGATCAACAATTACCCAAACAAAATTTTTCTTAGTAGGTGTTAAAGGTAACCCACTAACAAAATCCATTGTTATCCGCTCCCATTTCCAAAGAGGAATCTTTACCGGTTGCAAAAGACCTGACGGCAATTGATGCTCCGCCTTTACTTGCTGACAAGTTAAACATTTTCTCACAAATTCTGAAATCTCACGTTTCAACCCTGGCCACCAATACTGTTCACGAAGATCCCGATACATCTTATTTCCTCCGGGGTGCATAGCATAAGGGCTACTATGCGCCTCCCTCAAAATCATTTGCCTCAGATCTGAGTCCTTAGGCATACAGACTCTTCCACGAAAGCACAACACACCTTCCGTGTTTATTCCAAAATCCTCTATTTCACCATTTTTAACTTGTTGAATCAAAAGTCCCAACTTTTCATCTAATATTTGCTTTTCCTTAATATGCTCCAACCACAGAGGCTTCACTTGAAGTTCTGCTATCAAACTACCATCCTCATACAAACTCAAATGGGCAAACATAGCTCTCAAATCAGATACCACCTTACGACTTAATGTGTCCGCCACCACATTAGCCTTTCCAGGATGATACTCAATTGAGAAATCATAGTCCTTTAACAGCTCCACCCATCTTCGTTGTCTCAAGTTTAATTCCTTCTGAGAGAGAAGATACTTAAGACTCTTGTGATCCGTATAGATGATAGACTTTTCACCATATAGGTAATGCCTCCAAATCTTTAAGGCAAACACCACTGTTGCTAACTCCAAGTCATGAGTAGGGTAGTTTACTTCGTGCGGTCTCAACTGACGAGAAGCATAAGCTACCACTTTCCCACTTTGCATCAATACGCAACCTAATCCCGTATGCGACGCATCACAATAAACTGTAAACTCCTTTCCAGCCTCAGGTTGAATCAATACCGGCGCTTCCGTTAAAATCTTCTTCAATTTATCGAAACTTTCTTGCTACTTATCAGTCCATATAAACGGTACTCCCTTTCGCAAAAGCTTAGTTAGAGGTGCAGCAATCAACGAAAACCCCTCAACAAAGCGTCTATAGTAACCAGCCAAACCCAAGAAACTCCGAATCTCAGCTACTGACTTTGGTGGTTTCCAATCCAAAACAGCTTCAAACTTCCGAGGATCCACCCTTATTCCTTCGGCTGATACCACATGACCCAAGAAAGTCACTTCTCTTAACCAAAATTCACATTTACTGAATTTGGCATACAATTGATTATCTCGAAGCAACTGTAATACAATTCGCAAATGCGAGTCATGCTCTTCTTCATTCCTTGAATAAACCAGAATGTCATCTATGAATACCACCACAAACCGGTCTAAAAATGGTTGAAAGACCCGGTTCATCATATCCATAAATGCAGCTGGTGCATTGGCCAACCCAAACGGCATCACCAAAAACTCATAGTGTCCGTAACGGGTTCGGAACGCCGTCTTGTGAATATTCGCTTCTTTCACCTTAAGCTGGTGATAACCCGACCTTAAATCAATTTTGGAGAAAACTGAAGCTCCCTTCAATTGATCAAATAGGTCATCAATTCTCGGCAGAGGGTACCGATTCTTGATCGTCAGCTTATTCAGCTGCCTGTAGTCAATACACATACGCATCGACCCATCCTTCTTCTTAACAAACAAAACCGGTGCTCCCCACGTAGACACACTCGGTCGAATAAAACCCCGATCTAGTAGTTCTTGAATTTGAGCTTTAAGCTCCGACAACTCCTTCGGTGCCATTCTATAAGGAGCAATGGACACTGGAGCAGTTCCGGACAAAAGCTCAATACCAAATTCCACTTCCCGATCTGGAGGTACACCAGGAAGTTCTTCGGGAAAAACATCAGGGAACTCCTTCACAGTTCTCACATCTTTTACTGACAGCTCTTTGGCATCTAAAGCACTAATAAATGCTAAAAATGCTCCGCACGCTTTTCGTACCAACTTCTCCGCCTTTAACGAAGAAATCACGTTTGCCAAGTAATTTCTCCGCTCGCCTATCATAACTATCTCCTTATCCTCCGCAGTTCTTATCGACATCCGCTTTTCAGCACAATCCTATTGCGCTCGGTGCTTAGCCAACTAATCCATGCCCAAAATGATATCGAATTCGCCAAAAGGCAATTCTATCAAATTTGCCAGGAATGTTTCTCCTTGAATTTCTAAGGGTACGTCTCTAAACAGTTTATTTACCAACACTGACTGTCCTAAGGGACTAATTACCCTCATCTCACTATCGGAAATTTCAGATTCTAAATTCAAGTTCCCAGTTATGGTGCTAGCAACATACGAATGGGTAGAACCAATATCAATCAAGGCAATAACGGGTACATCAGAAATGAAGAACGTACCAGTTATCACATCAGGTGCATTTCCATCCTCACAACGTCTGACTGCATACACCAATCCTGGTTGTCTTGCATCCGTGTAGCCTTTGGGACCATTGCCTCGACCTGCTGCACCTTGACCACGACCAGCCCCATTACCACCACGACCTGGTCCACGACCTCTCGGTGGTTGCTGAGCTCCTCTTGCTGGTGGTGCATCAGTAGTACGAACTTCTTGAGTTGTATCCATACGTCGAGGGCAACTCCTATATTGATGATCCGTCGATCCACATTTATAGCAAGCACCCGTTTTCCTCCAGCACTCTCCAGAATGCCTTTTTCCACATTCAGCACAATCTCGACTCTGATTAACAGCTACAGGTGTTCTTCCTTGAGTTGGTTCCTCATTCCGAGACCTCTTCGGAAACCTTTTTGAAGAACCCGAATACTTCATATCTCTCTTGCTTCGATCTTGCTCCCGATTCTGTCGTTCCAATTTCTTAGCCTCTTTGGCTATCTTGGCCTTCTCCACCAGCGTGGCAAAAGTTCTAACTTGTTGTGGGGCTAACAGAACCCGCAACTCATCTTTTAAACCATCCTCAAAGCGTACACAACGCTCATGATCCGTTGCCACTATCGTTCGAGCATAGCGACTCAAACGTAAGAACTCAGCCTCATATGCTACCACCGTCTTATTTCCTTGCACCAGGTTCAAGAATTCCTTCCTTCGGGCATCCACATAGCTTGTTCCTACATATTTCCCTTGAAAGGAAGCCTTGAAGAATTCCCAATTAACTAATGCAGCATCAGTGCCTTCTCGGACAGTAAGCCACCATTGGTATGCTTCGTCCCTTAACAAAGATACCGCTCCTCTTAGTTTTTGTTCCACAGTGCACTCAAGATCGTCCATAATTCGCTCCACTGCCTCAAGCCAATATTCAGCGACATTGGGAGCTACACCAGAGACACCTCTGAAAACCTCAGCTCCACTTGATTTCAGTCGCTCCGATATCGACCCACGAGCTGTTGGCCCAGTTCTGGATCCAGCGACCCTTTCAAGTACTCGCAGCATTGCTCGTGTCACAGCATTATCTTCATCCATATGGTCATGTGATCCCGTCTCACTCCCGAGTGACGCAGGTGCATCCATTTCCGGCATATGACCCGGTGCTTCAGTTGCGTCCCTAACACCTCGTCCTCTACCACGGCCATGTCTACCGCGTCCACGACCACGTCCTCTAGTGCTCATAGCGACTAATTCGATTTAATCTGATTAAGAGTTTTATGAATCAGAAAAATATTTCAGTTGTTTATTAACGATGTTTTATGATATGAAAGAGATAGAGTTGTTTTCGCAACCATATCCTATTGTCTCAATCTCTACGGTTTTCAACACCTAAAACTAAAAGTTCTAGAGTGTTTCTTACAATCATATCACAATGATAATAAACAATCAGTATACAGATACTTACTTGACTTGGCGCGGGATGCTCATGGTGCCATACTACCTTTAAATCAAAATCTAGAAATTTAAATTGTTTTTCAAACAGATTTCATTGTTGAACCCAAACCACAGCCGAGTTTTGAAACTGGGCTCTGATACCATTAAATGTAACACCCCAAACCCGGTCTATACGTTTAGACAGGATTTGGTTTGTCACACCAATCAAACATTCATTTAATCTCGAGTGGTAAAAATAAAATAGTGCTACAAAACCTTTTTAAAAATAGAGTTTAATTTAAAATTTAGTACGAGGATTTGAAACTGATGTTTCAAGAAATACTTGTTTAAAACTTATCATTTAAAAAAAATATTTATTAAAACCTTAAGGGCATTGTAAAGGAATTTGAAAGAAATTCAAATAAAATAATTTAATTGTTCAAATGTTATAAAACAATATTTTTAAGAAAACCATAAGGATTTAATATAAGCCCAATAAAAGAGTCTTAAAACAAAATTTAAATCCATCCACACAATAAAATCAATAAAAACATAATAAGAGGCCTTATTACATCAACCCAAAATAGTAATTGAAATAAGTAACTTAAAACAAAGTTCATAGTTTATAAAACCCATGCTTGTAGTATGGCCTCCACCAAGTCATCTCCGGCCCAAGTCCACATCAATTTCCATTACCTGAAAAGGTTGATAAATTTGGGTGAGTTACAAAGAACTCAGTGTGCAACTCACTTACCACCATTATTGGGCCACATCGTCAAGATATTATGCTGGGCTTGAGCCCATTTGCAAAATTCAATAATATAACATAAAGTAAAACAATTTAAAATACGTGTAAAATGAATTTCCCAAACCAAACCTAATATCCATCCGCTAACACCCCCGTACCAACCAACATACCTGTGGGGATCAAGTCAACCCACCCCGCCAAACACACCGATAATAGGCTTTAAGCCTTTAAATAATTTTGTAGTGCACTACCGAACTAGATTGTGACATTGTCACCGAACTAGAGGCATTTAGCCGAATTTGTGGCAGAGCCACCGAACTAGAGGCATTGAGCCATATTTTGTGGCAGGGCCACCGAACTAGATTTTTGGCAACTGGCCATTCTTCTCTTCATATACCCCACCCCATGCAATCATGCGTGTATAACAAAATATAGTCATATAAAAATTTTTCAATTAATCCATAACAACGGTGGGTTTATCATTAAACATTTCATTTGGCCCATAAAAAAAATAATTTAGCACTTTGCCCATTTAGCAATTTAGTGGGCTTTGGCCCATTTGTCGAACTAGAGTATTTCGGCCCAATTTATCGAACTAGAGTATTTTGGCCCAATTTATCGAACTAGAGTATTTTGGCCCAATTTATCGAACTAGAGTATTTTGGCCCAATTTATCGAACTAGAGTATTTCGGCCCAATTTATCGAACTAGAGTATTTTTCACATACTTCTCGGTTTTAACCGTTTATAATGTATGTATATATATATATTCACGAAAATTTTAATTACTACCAAATTTCTGTTTCTACCATTTTCATGATTTTATCACAGTACTTACAGTTGATATCTAACCCGAAAAATGAGTGTGAAGTTACACACCTGGTTATGGAGAGAACTATACTTTCCCGCTCTTCAACACCTAAATGTATCATGATAATTAGAACACTATAATCTAATAATAAAACCGATCTAAATATAACGATCTAGAAATTTTACCCTCGGATTTCCGTAATACTTCTACTTGCGATTTCTCCCCGATCGATGGTTCGCTAACTGAATCGAACCCACGAACGAATAATGGTTCGGGAGTACGAACGACTTTGAACAGTTGATTTTCCTCGGTTGAACGTCCGCAACCCGGTGGAAAATCCCGGATTCCCGAAATAGTCCTTTGCTTATACTTAGGGGGAATAACGGAACCTCCCCTCTTTCGAAAACTAAACACCGCCCTTTTCTTCCCTATTTTGAATGTCTTCAATGACAAAGGAACATTAATCCAATCTAAAATAATATCGAAATAATACTAAAGGTTTTAAGGATGTGATTTCCTTACCACAATAAATCGATTCCAACGTTTCTACGATTCTCTTGAACACTTGAGTTCCGATCTTCCGTTATTGCACTATATTATAACGAATAAAACGTTAATAGAACGAACGTTTATTTCGATCCAAATAGTCCTTCATGACACCATCAATATTCGGCCATCACTATTAACTAATCGAAAACGAAAAGAATTCTTACCTATTGACCACGATCGAAAAGAAAGAATTGCGAATGATACTTATGAGAGATGGAGAATTCGGCTATGCAACCAAAGAAAAGAGAAAATAAATTCGGCTATAGGCACATTAGCATTCGGCCATGAGAGTGTTTTAATGGAGAAAATTTCGATTACAAAGAAATAAAATAAGAGAAAAGATGGTAATGATGTTGTTTTGATTTCAAAGAGAATAGAAGAAAAAGAAAGAAAGAGATGAGCTTTGAGAGAGGTGTATATTCGGCAATGGTAAAAAGAAAAGAGAAAGAGTGGCTTTTGGTATAGGTGATTTCAGCACTCAAAGAAAAGGCACAAAGCAAATGCTAAAGAAATAAACAAAAATGACCAAATGGTCACAAAAATTAGAGCTTTACCAATGCTCAAATTCGGCCAAAGGGAAAAGTTGAGAAGAGGAATGCAAAATTTTGCACAAAGTTGCTAGGAATGACCAAAAAGAAACTTCAAATCCTAGCCAAACTATCACCAAAAATTCGGATCCCCCCTTAGACCATATTGCCGTCCATATGCATGGTCAAATGGCCATGATATTGTTTCCATAACAATTTCCTTGATACTTGCCCCATATCTTCATATCTTTCCTTATTTTCTTGATTCCCTTTCTTAAGTTAACAATTTCCTTATTCCTTTGATATACTAACCAAAAATAACATGGTCAACACTTTCCATAAATGAGCTTGGCCGACACATGCTAGGAAAACCAAAAATAAAAGCCACCTAATTGCTATTTAAGGGATTCGAACCACTACCCACATGCTATAACTCATGCGCCATCACCACCTTGCCATTAACTCAACTTATGCTTCACTTTGACACTTAAATTAACTTATGTGTCAATGCCACTTGCTCCACTTCAATAAATTTTCAAAACTAAAAATTATTTTATACCCAATTAATTCTATACTCTTCTTCAGGGCTATATAAAACACGAAAATAAATAAGAAAATTTTTCCTTCATAATTTAAACACCAAGATATGCAATAAAACAAGACTCGGATTTTTAGGGTGTTACAGTGTCATTCTCACAAATGTATTATATGACTTACAGAACCTGGATATATGGGTTTAGAGGACCTAGGTTCCAGTAATAAATGCTTAAAACCTAGCTGCCTGGCATTGTAGCAAGAGAGAGACCCTGAAAATGAAAGTAATAGCAAATTTGGCATTCTTATTTGAATCTTAGGTTACATTATGACGGGCACTTCCATTTGATGGTTATAGAGATGCTAATTACCGCTATTTACCTTTCAGTCAAATTTACATTTTTTTAATTGATGATTTTGATAATTCTAAAAGTGCTAATTATTTTCTTATTTCTTGCCTTGCAGTTGATTGGGATATCGGTGACTAGTCTTGAACCAGAGTTTCAGCCAGTTGTTAATCACCTATTACCGTACATTATGTCAAACAAACAAGATGCTCATGATATGTATCTCCAGGTGAGCATCTTAAAAATATTTCCTAAAACGCTCCTCAGTTTGTTGCCTTGCTCATCATGTTTCTTTCTTCAATGCTTCTGATGCTCATTAGTTTGTAGTTGCTTCAAGACATGACAGATCGATTACATGTGTTCCTTCCCCATCTTGAGGTACATTTTCTCCTTAAATGAGCAGTATCTATCCTTTCCTTTGTTTCTTTTTGTGTTTGTTTTCTGGTATTCCTCTGCCTTTGCTTTTGCATTTCTTACTAGATTTGCTGTTTTCCAGGCAGACTTTGCCAATTTTTCTGATGGTTCTGATTCCAATTTACGTTTTCTGGCGATGCTTGTGGGTCCATTTTATCCAATACTTAACATAGTGAATGAAAGGTAGATTTATCCTGCTTTTTTTTTCATGGAAATTGGGAACCTTTTCATTAATTTATTTACCATGGTTCAGACTATTTGGTGATTTTTCAAGTATATGCCCCATGATGTTACTACAGAGATACTGCCAGATCTTCAAGCAATATTGCTAATTTTGAAGTTCCTAGAAATACTCAGTCGTTGTCATCATTGACTGTTTCCTCTAACTTTGAGGTATCTTATTTTCTTTGTTGTAATTTCTTCTTTCTTTTCATTGCAGTGGTACCTTTGATTCACTAAGCATAATTATGACTGATCATGCTCGTGGTGGTTGCTTTAATTTTCATTTTTATTTATTTGATAGAATGATTTAGATATTCTTTATTCTTCTAATAATAGATATTTATATTGCCGTTATGCTTTTTTGGTTTTTGATGGAGGCTTTTTTTCTTTTATTTCTTAAATTCTTCATGTTGGCTATATGTGGTATAAATGTATTTACAAGTTGGACAAGGTTACTTACAACAAATACCACCCATACACATCTTGGATTCCCATAACGTGCGTATTAATGCTATCTTTTTTCTAGTTTACTTGGAATACTAGAGGAAGTTTATGTGAAAGTGCAAGGAATATCATGTAAATAGAATCTGATTCCCATGTCTTCTTTCTTGTGATTCTAGTATCTACATTTGCTTGCGTAATTGTACTCAGCAGCTTCAAAGTTACAATTTGACTCTCTTTGCGTATGTTTCTGGAAATAACTAATTCATTTGATTCCATTGTTGAATATTGATGAACTGTAATATATCGTTTCCTTTTGTATTTCTTTTCCATTTTTTGGTCATTTATTGAAGGAAAAATGTAGATTGATGTGACATAGAATGTGGTGTTTCAGTACCAAACAAATCGGAGATCCAATAGTAATGCAAAATTTTAAATTTTTTTAAGTTTTTGATATGAAGAAAAATATTTTAATTTTTTTATTTTTCCTGACCAAATTAGCGGCGTTTGCAAAAAAAGCGCCACTAAAAGTATTAGTCTTTAGCGGCGTTTTCTATAAAAACGTCGTTAAAAGTTCTGGTCTTTAGTGGCGATTTCTATAAAAGCACCGCTAAAAGTCCTGGTCTTTAGCGGCGTTTTCTATAAAAGCGCCGCTAAAAGTCTTGGTTTTTAGCGGCGTTTTCTAAAAAGCGCCGCTAAAGACCATGACTTTTAGCGGCGTTTTACTCAAAAGCGCCGCTAAAGACCACGACCTTTAGCCGCCGCCAACTTTAGCGGCATTATCTATAGCGGCATCTTTTGTGGCGCTTTTGAAAGCGCCGCTAAAGGTAAAAAAAACACCGCAAAAAGTTTGTTTTCCTGTAGTGGTTTCATCATAATTCAAAGGTAATTCATACATGGATAATTCAACTCAAAGAGTCCTAAAGATTCAAACACTCTAAGTCATACATTTGTAGCACAAAACATAGGTGTTTCCCCTCATCTGAATAATTACCTCTATTTCAAAACCGACAAGAGTTGACATCCTCACTAAAGATTCACTCAAATCACTCGAAGTGTTTAAGGTTCAGAATTAAGCACTCAAAAGTCAAACATGAAGAGCTAATCCCATAGGCTTGCATGAAAATCAAATCTCCACCACTATAATATGAGATGATACACAAATCAAAAGGTCTTTTAAAAAGGGTTGTAATGGGGCTTAGGTTAAGGGTGTGGATAAAGGCTGAATTAAGGGGTTAGAATCGAGATTGAATTGATAATTTACCTAACTAGAAAAAATGAACTGATCCTAAATAATTACATCAATTGAAAACTAATAATACGAGCTTTTTCTTCAAGATTTGAAATTTAAACATGTAAGCTCACTTAATTATAGAACTAATTTTTTTAAGAATAAGTCATATACATAATAAAAGATGAATTCAACTACTGAAATAAAATAATTAGGCAACCGATCAAATCGAATCTCGACAGAAAGGGTAGTCAAAAGGAAAAGTGATACAAATACAAAGGATTTTGGGTTAATATTAGTAGGTGAGTCAATAAATAGGGTTTGTTAGGATCAACGGGGTTCACTAGGGGTTAATTATGAAGGTAGGCTTTTTATGGAGTAAGTGGGTTAAATCCTAGGTGCCTTTATCATCTCTGTATATCAAATCAAATGTGTGGTCTCGACATGTATAACCGATGCAAGTTCTAGAATAACAAATCAATGTTGACACACTCATAATCAATAAAGTGAGCAAGAAAAAGAATATATGCTCTATAAGGATCAAAATCTCACAAAAATTATGGGTATTTGATATCAACCTCGTAAATTTTAAACATCAAGGTAATAATTAGATTCAGGTAGACAACCTAATAAACTTTTTAATTTTTGATAAATAGTCTTATCATGCTTGATTCTCTAGTTTCTTCAAATTTAATCATCAATGCACAATTATCAATGACTTAATCTAAAACATATCAATAAAAATCATAAATCAAAGGAAATTTCATTCTAATCATAATATGAAAAACAGAACTTCAAGACAAGATATCATTCAGGGATTTTAGAATAATGCAGAAAGTTATGTACTTTCTCGAAATAAATATTCACCCCCACACTTAAGATGTACATTGCCCTCAATGTACAAAGATAGATATGCAATTTAATAGAGAGGGAGAGGTGAGACTTCCTGAATTTGGATGGTTTCCTGGAGTTGGAAGTCGTTAGGGGTGGTTGCTGCTATCGAGCTCTGCGCTAGATAAAGAAATTGGGGAGCTCATAGAGAATTAGCCAGGAATTATTACGACACATTTAAAATAAACTAAATATATAATTAGAGACAAGAAAGATAAAGACAAAGAAAATAGAAATGTAAATAAAATTAAAATGAAAGATGAATGGACCGAAGAGTCGTTATTGTTGGATGGTTCTCGAGGTGGGTATGACTTTTAAGGCTACGGAGGTGCTGGCGGTGGCGTAAGTGGCGTGATTCCCTAGCAGGCTTTAGAACCTGATGCTACGAAACTAAAATAAAATAAACTAAATTAAGCATAAAAAGTTAAAGGGAAGGAAAATAAAGGAGAAGAGTAAAGAAGAAGGAAAATTAAATGGCCTTAAAGATCCTTGGCTTGTCGTTTGGATGAAGCGGCCGGCATGAACTTATGTAGATCGGTCTCCCTCAGGGAGACTGTGCTTGGCTCCTTCCACTTCTTTGACATGGATATGGTGGATGTCAAGGGTTGGAAAAATGAGAATGAAGGAAGATGAAAGGGTGAAAAAAAAGAGGTGTGAGTGAAAAGAGGTTTGGGAGTAAGTGGGGAGTGAAGGGGGTGGTGGTTTAAATAAAGTTTTAGGCCTGACACGTCCCCACGCCCGTGTACCTTGTGCGTATCGAGTCATACAGCCATGTCACACGGCCGTGTTTATGCTTTGTTCGTTTCTCCCACGCTCGTGGTTAGGGTCTCACGCCGGTATGTGATCTAACAGTGTTGTCTACGGTCGCGTCGCAAGGTCGTGGGGTTTTGTCGATGCCCGTGGTGTGGTGTTTGGACTCCGTGACTCGAAGATTTTATTTGTTCTGACTCGTACCGTTTCTGCCATGTTAGTACGGAGATTCGAGAGGTCCACACAGCCACGGCCACGACCGTGTGCAAGGTTGTGTGGCCTAGAAATCTGCACCTTTGGTTAGTTTAAAGTTAGGTGATAAAAAGAAAGAATAAAATAAAATAGATAAGATAAATAAAAATGTATAAGTTAATGGGGTTAGTACTCGGGTTGCTTCCCGAGAAGCACTGGTTTATAGTCTTAAGCTAGACTCTCCTCTCATGTGTATATTCATGGTGGTTTGAGGAGGTGAAAGTCCTTCCTCGTGCTAGCAGTCCCATTATCATGGTAGGGTTTAAGACGAGTAGCGTTTATTTTCAAAGTGCCAAACACAGGGTTACTTACCTCGACCGTTCCGAATTGGGAAACATTGAGTACCCTAAAAGAGATTTCTTTGTTTGTATTAGGGTCTGGAGGAGGTATTCGAGGGTCTGCTTTATCTAGCAGTATCTGATCTCTGATCTTGAATTTGTTTGTTCCTTGGAGTGGCGTTGGTTCTGCTTTGTGTATTCCTAATTTTTCCTTGAAGTGTGTCTTCCACTCGTCTAGTTCATCAATTTGAAGCCTTCGTTCCTCATGGGTTATTTCCTTGTTGGCATGAGGTCTAGGATCTGGCTCAGTTGTGTAGTTCCGTGGTGCTTCCTGAAAAGAAGGTTTTACCGAATGGTTATTAATAGAATTAATGTTCTCACCTTGATTACTCGATGTCCTAGTTGAGTCGAGAGCTTGAAGACTAATTGATTCGTTACCTACACAAAGTATGAGTTCACCTGCACTTACATCAATTTTAGTCCTGGCAGTTACTAAAAAGGGCCTTCCTAAAATTAGGGGGATACTATTGTCCTCATCCATGTCTAAAACGACAAAGTCTACCGGGAATATGAATTTATCAATTTTCACTAGCACGTCTTCAATTATACCCCTAGGAATTCTAATAGTTTTATCAGCTAATTGAATACTCATCCTAGTTTGTTTGGGTTTCCCTAGACCTAGTTGTTTAAACAATTTATAAGGCATGACATTTATGCTTGCCCCTAAATCAGCTAAAGCATTATCAATAGATAAACTACCAATTAAACATGGAATTGTAAAACTCCCTGGATCTTTTAATTTCTGTGGTAGTTTATTTTGCAACATTGCTGAGCACACTGCTTTTAGTTCCACATGTGATGCTTCGTCTATCTTTTGTTTGTTCATCAATAGCTCCCTTAAGAATTTCCTAGAATCTAGCATCTACGAAAGAGCTTCAAGTAGCGGTAAGTTGATATGTAATTTCAAGTCGTCTCTCTTTATTGCTTCGGAATATGGTATGCAAGGTTGGTACTCTTTGATTACCGGTTTTGGCTTTTCTTGGCTTACCTCAACCTTACCTTCCTTTACCACATTCTCTTGCTTTAAATTGGGCTCGTCTAACCCTTCACTATCTTGAGCTATTATGGCTTGAATTTTCTCCTTTTCCCTAGGTAAGCTTTTTGATCGTATTTCAGAAACTAACTTAGTAAGTTGCCCGATTTGATCCTTGAGCTCCTGTTTCGATGCCTCAAGTTTCGTTTCTATATTTTGGAAACATGTTTCCATATTTTGGAAATGTGTTTCGGAGGCTGCTATGAATTTTGTCAGCATATCTTCAAGGTTCGGCTTCTTTTCCTGTGGGTAGGGCTGTTGTTGGAAGTTTTGGGATGGTTGTTGCCTTTGATTTCCTTGACCACCCCATGAGAAATTGGGGTCGTTCTTCCAACCTGGATTATAAGTATTACTATAAGGGTTATTGTTAGATCGAAAATTGTTACCCATATAGTTCATTTGTTCGCTCTCCATGCCCTATCCGTAGGGTGGGTACTCAGGATTCGCCACTCCTCCACTTGCGTCGCACTGCATAACAGGATGTGCCTACGAAGAACCATACAAACCATCAAATTTTTTATGTAGCATCTCTACTTGATTTGATAGCATGGTTACTGCGTCGAGGTTGAAAACTCCGGCTGCTTTGGTTGGCCTTGTCCTTGTAACTTGCCACTGATAGTTATTCAATGACATCTCCTCTATAAACTCGTAGGCCGCTTCGGTGTTTTGTTGTTCAGTGTTCCGCCAATGGCTAAATCGATCAATTGCCTTGTTAAAGGGTTCACACCATTGTAAAAAGTTTGGACCTGTAGCCACAAAGGTAATCCGTGGTGTGGGCACCTCCTCAACAAGTCTTTGTATCTCTCCCATGCATCATAAAGTGTCTCTAAATCAATCTGCACAAAAGAAGAGATATCATTCCTCAACTTGGCCGTTTTGGCCAGCGGAAAATATTTTAATAAAAATTTTTCGGTCATTTGATCCCATGTAGTGATTGACCCTCGTGGAAGAGAATGCAACCACTACTTGGCTTTATTCCTTAAAGAAAAGGGAAATAATCGAAGACGAATGGCATCATCAGAAACGCCATTTATTTTGAAGGTATCACAGAATTCTAGAAAATTCTCTAAGTGTGTATTAGGATCCTTATCCTGCAAACCATCAAACTGAATAAACTGTTGTATCATCCGTATAGTGTTAGGTTTCAGTTCAAAATTATTTGCAGCAATAGTAGGCCTAACAATACTTGACTCAGTTCCTGTTAAACTAGGTTTAGCATAATCATACATAGTTCGAGGAGCATGATTTTCGGCCATTTCTGGAGGTAGAAGATGATTTTCAGCCATCTCTTTGATGGTATTAATTTGGGCTTCTTGCTCTTCTTCTATGTAGTTTAAGCTTTGCCTTATTTCTCTACGATTTTTGCGAACGGTACCTTCAATATCACTGTCGTAAAATAGGGTTCCTGTTGGGTTCCTTCTAGTCATAAACTAGAGGTGCCTGAAAGGAACAAAAGATGGAAGAAAAATTTAGAAAAGTAGAAAAAAAATAAATAAATTGCAATAAAATAAAATAATATGGCTAAAGTAATAAAAATTAAGCGTTCTTAATATTTCAGTTCCCCGGCAAAGGCGCCAAAAACTTGATCGTTGTTTTATGCGATGTCAAAGTCTTGAAATTTATATAAAGAATGATCGAACCTGGAAACTAACTATGACAACGATTTGAGGCAAGTGCACCTATCGAACAGTAGTATAGTTAAGGAAAAACCGGAATGTCGAACCCAAAGGAACCAAAGGTACTAATACTAACTCTCTCTTTATTATTTAGCCTAAGAATTAAGGGAATTGTTTATCTAATCTAAAATTAATTAACTACTACACTAAAGACTCTAAGACAAAGAAGAATTAAATTGAGAAAAATAATTTGAGGAAAAACCAATTGATTAAGACGACACCCAAGGAAGAATCCACCTAGACTTCACTTGTTATCTAATTCTGAACCAGACGATTTATTCATTTGACTTGACCCGTAAGATTCCCTAAGTTATATTAATCCCTCTCTCGAGGTGACTAATGTCTAACCCTAGGTTGATTAATTGAAATCTCTTTCTAATTAAAACCCCTAGAATTGCATTAACTTGATCTATGGACTCCCATACTAGGTTTCACCCTAATCCGATAAAATCTCGTCACCCTATCTCTAGGCGTGCGATCAACTCTGCTTAATTATGCTAGATCTACTCTTAAGCAGGGACTTTTGCTCCTCCACCTAAGCACATCATACTTGAATTAATATCCCGAAAATATCAACACAAGAATTAAGAACACATAATTAAGAACAAGTCAAATATTTATCAATAGTTCAGCAAACGATAACAAGATTCATCTTAGGTTTCATCTCCCTCAGGTATCTGAGGGTTTAGTTCATAATAATAATAGAAAACATCTTAAAAGAAAAGATAAAACAAAACACATGAAATCGTTAAAACCCCCTGAAGAAATTAAAAGAGAGATCCTCCGTCTTGAGTAGAATTCCGGCTTCTTGAGATGGATCAACTGGCTATCTTCGAGTAAATCCCCACAAATCTGCGTTCTTTGGTCTAGCTGGACACCCCCTGACTAAAGCCTTGAGTTCCCGGCTTCTGCCGAGCTCCTCTTCAAGTTGCCCCCTTAGGTGTTTATATAGACTTTGAGATGCCTTACTTGGCCCCTAAGTATCCTAATTCAAGTAGAATTCCTACTGGGGGTGTTTGGATAGGCTTTGGAATGTGTTTCTTTGCCTCTAAGTATCCTATTCCGAGTAAAACTCCTCTTGGCCGCAGCAGGGACATGCTTGTGGTACACGCCCGTGTAAGTCGTGGCCAGGCCGTGTTCGAGGCTGTTGAATAAGGCACGACCCTATGGTCTTGGGCCCAAGCCATGTGGATTTCGTGATATGACCCATTTACTCCGTTTTGGGCCTGTTTTCCGTTCTTTTCATCATCTGGTGCTCTTCTGAGTATAAAACATGAAAATAAAGGATTAAGAGCACCAAATTACATAATTCAAGGCTTAAATCATCCAAAAGCATGCTAAATGTGGGCTTAAAATATGTTACTTTTATGGTTTATCAAGGGTCTCGGTGGTGGCCATACATCGGAGTTATTACTCACGAAACTTAGTAAAACCAGTCTTTACTTTATTTTTAGATTATTTATTTTGGGATTATTATTTTGTAATAAGGCTAGTGGTTTTTATTTTTTTTAAGTTTTCACTAATAATTGTTAAACGCATAAATACGGGGTTTTCTTAAAACATTAATAATCGCTTTCCAAAATATCACGATTCTGCAACTATTCAAGTTCGATTTTTCACAACGAAAACAGTCTTTTTAAGTTAATGACAACTTTACAAAAACAAGCATTAAGAAAATCAGGTTTTTACAAACAAACAACGCAACTCGGAGATTTCAAAAGAGATGCAACATTTTCAACGAGCGCTTAGCTTTTTCAACTACCTCTTGATGTGACATGCTAGATCCGGCCATAACGTCTAGGCCGGGTTTGGGGAGTTACAAAACTTAACACTTGTTTAGAAAGAATAAGACTAAGTGATGTGGTAATGGGAATGAACATGTCTAGGATTGGGTTATTAGGGAAGACTTGGTATTTAAGTAGTCTTAGTGACTCACCTTTCTTTCTTTACAACCCTACCTGGTGTTCAGTTTTCATTCATTACTTTGTTCTTGCAATGAGAACATTGCTTCTTTTTAAAGGGGGTAAGGCAAATAAATTGCTCAAACTTTTAAATTTTTCAAGTATGTTTCAATCATTTCTTTCATAAGTATGTTTTATAAATGAATGTTTAGAGATATTTTTTGTTACTGAGATAGTTTGTATGCAAGTATGAATAATGATTTTATCTAAGTAAAAGTATGTTATCATGAAGAATGGAATGCTTGTATGATCTTAGCCTTAGTAATGTTTGCCATGAAAACTTAGTTTCTTTTGAGATTAGAAATGCATGAAAATTTATATCTTTAGAATTGACTTAGTAACTTTCTTGAGGCGAAATCCTAGGGACATAAAAATCTAAAATGATATAGACATTATTTCTTTAAACTGTTTGAGCCTTTTCAAGCCAACCCTATGATATTAGACCCTTGAAACTGTAATTTTGAGCTTAAAGGCCTGTTTTTTGCAGTGAACCTACATTATAAGCCAATTACCATGTTTTTAAAGTTATCCTAATTTTGTGCACCTATCTTAACTAAAGTTTTCTTGGGAATCAACATTTGAGGAAATTTTCATAAAGATGTATGTGCTCATGCTTAAAAAAAAAAGAGCGAACAAAAGTTTGCTCAGTCTCCAAAAAAACAAAAGGAAAATGTATGAGCTTGAGTTCAAAATAAGTTTGGGGGTGTTCCAAAGGTTCACTTAAAGAAAAAGATTGTATTAGGAGAAAACCAAGACAAAGTTAAAGGTTAAGATTTTTTAAAATCGAAATGTCTATCTCTTAAAATCCCTACCTTTAACCGAACCCCATTACAACCTTATAAAAGACCTATTGATTTGATGATTATGTCACCTACATTAGTAGAGAGGAAGTCCTGAGTTCAATATATGAAGATCATAAATAAGCCTTGTGATTGTTTGCTTGATTGATAGGAAATTATGTTGAATGAAGAATGTTATCTATGGTTGCGACATACATGCAAACTATGATTCATGTTGGCATATTTTGAAGCTTAGTATAATCTTAAGGAATGTTTGCATATGAATTACTTGTTAGTAAAGAATATCGATAAGCATCAAGTTATTAATGCATGGTTATGGGACAAAGATTGATGTTGCTTGCACAATTAGCAATTTTGCCTTAGCAAGACCTTTTGGTGTGCATAAAAATTACTCGGGACGAACAATGATTTAAGTTTGGGGGTGTGTAAACGGAAAAATATATAAGATTTTTCCTATGTAATTTATCACCTTTTTACTTAAATTCATTGTTAAAACTAAGTAATTATTTAATAAATTAATGAAATGTGTGAAAATATGAAATTAGGATAGAAATTATTAAAATGTGATTTTATGCTTTATTATATAGTTTTCATGCAGTAAATGGCTTATTTTATATTAATTTGAATATATTATATTTTTAAAGACATAAAGTGGGTCATGCATGATTAAATTAAATAATAAAATATAAAATTATATTTAACAATTCATTTTAAAATATTTTATTAATAATTTGGGTTTTAATTAATTAATTAAATTGGATAAAATTTATTCTTTGGTCCTCTAACTTGTTGATTTATTCTGGACAGGTCTGATAGCTTTGCTAGATTACATGTAACACCCCTAACCCATATTCGTCGCCGAATTAGGGTTATGAGGCATTTTCAAAGAAAATATAGTTTTCATAAACTCACATAATCGCCTAGAACTTATCCACAAATGCATATATATATATATATATATATATATATATATACACATGTATATGACAATTTACTAATTAAATATTTATCTTAAAAGATTAGTCATACTTGATATACAAATCATGTCTCACAGTTCAATCGAATTCATTTCAATTATAAATCATTTTAGCAAGTCAATATACATGTCTTAAAGTCACATATTGTGTCTTAAGAAAATACATACATAAATCATTAGCATACCATTATAATGACGTATTCGAACCACGCATATGATGTTTATTAGTCATGTACAAATGAAATCCAACACCAAATATATTTTCTACTTAATTCCATGCATTGCCGAATACATAACTCATGGGATTTATTTCTACATTTCACATTTAAGCAAAACATGTATATTCAATAATTGACATTACACAACTAAACACATCATGCCTATATGTCAAGACTAACCTATATATATATATATATATATATATGTATACGATATGCACCTAGATTATAACCGAATATACCCACATACAATTCATAATATCCATGCATCATAATAATTTATATAATTTTTAACTTGTACCTCGAACACTCACATGAAATCCTAACATCATTAACCTATGAACAAAGCACAACTATGGCTCAATATAATCGAGTATACCAATGAATTATTCATACCACATTACCCAAGTCAAATGTTCATTTCACAAACATATATTTCCTTACCATATTCGATTTAAACCTTGATTGAATTTGCACAAGCATTAACGATATAAACCGACGATTATAACAATAGCATGAAAAACATACTTAACCAAAAGTTTAGCCATATTCGCATGGCTATTATATACATAAACAACAAGTTTTCATCAAAACAAAGTTAAAGTCCTTCCTATACATGCCTGTATCCGAAAATCAAAATGAAAGAGTACCAAAATAGATTGATAGTGTGGACGACTTTCTTGACGATCCTGATGAGCTTGTAGCCTGAACCTAATCTATAAAACAGAGGAGAACATTTCACACAATTAAGCTTACTAGCTTAGTAAGTCCTAAACTCAAGATAATAATACATTTAAACACTTAAACATTTAACTTATAACATTGCACATAAACATTTAGGTATATTGATTTATACAGGGCCGAATACTAATAGTTCATTAACCTAAGTAATTGTACTTCATTTCCATAAATCTGTATCTCCTCGAAGCAATAATAAGAATATTACAAGATTCACATGTTCCAACTCGTACAAATACAACATTCATATCAACCATATCATCGTACTAAAATTTCTTTTACTCTTAGTATTTCAATTTGGAAATCGAATCTCCATAATAGTACATTCAAGCTTAAATTCAATCGTATAATATTCATGCACATCAATCTTAACCTCAAATGTACATAACACTTTTCTCATAGTATTAGCTCGACTCAAGTAACATTAAACATAACGTACCTTACAAGCTTACCTGAGCCGTTAACTAGATACGTTAGCTATGGTTTACCTTGAACAAAAATTTGGTTTCTCCTTTGTAAAACACATCACCGGCATCAAGCCTGCTAGGCGTCAAATCCCGATAAGTAACACCGACACAAGGCCTACTAGGCTCAGAGCCTGATATAAATCACCGGCACTAGGCCTGCTAGGCTTAAAGCCTGAAATAAATCACCGGCACTCGGCCTGCTAGGCTTAAATCCCGAAACACATCAATGTGATCAATCATTCCACACACTTTTCATAACTATATTACATATTCAATTAAACTAAACTTATTCACATTAAACAAATAAAATCATTACTTCATCGTACAATCCCACAATTCGCATTGAGACACTTATTCATATCACATTATCAACTTATGAAATCAATCTAATATACATATATACATTCGGCTATGACATGATTATGTACTAAAGTTTATCAAACATTATCATTTAATAAGTTTATAAATAATTCTTTAACATATTTCAGCTTAAGGACTTACCTCGGTTGTCGATAGACCGTGCAAATCGGCTATTCGAGAACCTTCGTCTTTCCCCGATCCAATTCCGCTTTTCTTTGCTCTTGATCTAAGACACATTAAATTCAGCTCATTCAAGTACATTTCAATTCAATTTAGTCCTAGAACACATAAATGGGCAAATTACCATTTTACCCTACTATTTCAAAACTTTGCAATTTAGTCCTATTTGCATAAAACTCAAAATACACCAAATTTCCCCATACTCCTTAAGGGCCGAATATGTATAGGGACTATACAAGTCCATTTCTTTCATTTATTTTGCAATTAAGCCCCTCTAAAATTTCATTTTTACAAATTAGCCCAAAATACTCAAATTTACCAAAATTTCCAATGCAAAATATACTAATCTTTAACATATCATTTATATAAAATCATAAAACACCAAAAATCACAAGAATATAGCAATGGCCGAACCTCATACATGCTCATTTTCAAAAATTCTAACATGGGTCAAGTACAGTTCGAAGCAACGATCTCAAAAACGTAAAATTTATCAAAAACTAACTAAAAACTCACCTTCAATTTTAGCTTCAAAGTGCCGAAATTTCAAAGAGTTAAAAGCTTATTTTCTTCCTCCACATTCGGCCATGGATGAATGAAGAGATAATGGCTTTCTTTTCTTGATTATTTTAACATATATTAAGTAATTACCAATTTACTAAACTAACCTTATAATTAAAAATAACTAAACATTTTAACTTAAGGACAAACTTGTCCATGGCCGGCCACTAACATCTAAAATAGGTTATTTACCCATTATATACTTTATAATATAAAGCCATAATCAATTAAGCACATATCACTTTAGTCTGCCACTTTTTCACTTTACGCGATTAGGTCCTTTTTATCAAATTAAGCACTCAAACGATAAAAATTTTCTACGAAACTTTCACACACATTAACTCACATATAATAGACTCAAAATATAATATTAAAATATTTCTCAGACTCGGATTCGTGGTCTCAAAACCACCGTTCCGATTAGGGTCAAATTCGGTCTGTTACATTACAAAACTGTCCAAATTGGAGACCAAGTCAACCCAATATTCGACTACACATGGCTGTCCATTTAAACTATTCTTTGGTCTAATTACACAAGGTCCTTGCAATGTTGAAGAAATTAGAGATTTGCCCGAAGATTTACGATTGACCGAGTCTCAGTCACGAGTTGTTTGGCATCCAAAATTGCTTAAAAATCAAGAAAAAAATCAATTTAAAAGCCACTAAGCATGGCCGGCCACAATTTGAGGAGATTTGAAGAGGTTAACATCCACTATTTTTAGCAAACTATCCCCCTCTCCTCACCTATAAATAAGACCCTCTCGTTCCCTCATTCATCATCCCTCAAGCATCCCTCAATCATTCCTCATTCATTCTCATCATTCATCATTCTCTCTTCTCTCCAAATTCTCTTAGCCTTTTCCATTCCCACGCCTAGCATCATCTTCGTAGAGATTTTAGCAATTAAGCCTCTTAAAAAACCCTTGGTCGGCCACCTTGGAGAGCCATCAGCAAAGGAGCAAAGCAAAGGAACGAAGGAGCCTCGTCAGTCAGAGTCTTAGGTGACAGCCACTCTGAATTGGGTTTAATCTTTCTTTTCTTTAATTTAATCTTAATATGTTAGCTATGTGTTCTTTGTTCTTGTTTACAACAATGTTAGCTTAATTTTATTTAAGCTAGGATGATTGCTTTGATTAAATAATATTTATTTGATTCATGCTTATAATGTTTGTGCCTCAATCGATCATATTTTCAATTAAAATCAAGTTTGTATTTTGTTCATACGTGATTGAAATGCACCTGAATTAGCTGAGCGATCCTGACTAGACGACAGCTAATGGACACATAATTGAAATTTGCGTACTCAATTTAGATCTTGACTCGATTAAATTGTAGGTTGCATAATAACTCTAACCAAGCTCTGTTATCTGCATAGTTTTTAAATTTGTATGATTAAATTGTTTCAAACCTGAAACGTCCCTATTACCTCACACGAATACTAAGAAACCCTTAGTAAATAAGGATCAGTAAAATGCATATTTACTAAGTAAAAGATTCCGAAAGGACCTAATGTGGTTTCCAAACTCATGAAAGATCGAATTGCCATGGAATGTTTTTCCGAATGTTATTAAGCATGTTGATAATAAATTGAGTTTAATTAAAGTAATTGTCCTAGTTTATTTATGTTATAATTGTTGCAAATTGTGTATAATTTTACTAAAATCTATTTCATTCATATAATTTGCATACTTATGATAATTTGCATTAGGGATCATTGCATTTAGTTTAATATATTTTAATCACCACTTCTCAACTATATTGTGTTTTTATTTACCAAATTGTTAATATAATTTTACAAATTAAGTGACTTAGCACAAATACAATCCCTGTGGAGACGAAACTCGATACTTATTATTATTTGATAACGACTGTGTACACTTGCACAAACCTACGCGTTACAGATATTTCTGGCTAATTTAATGGAGCTTCCTTTTGAGGAGTTCGACATGATTCTGGGTATGGACTGGTTGGTGGAACATCGAGTCAGTTTGGACTGCTCGTCTAAGAGGGTCGTTCTGATGACCAAGGATGATGTGGAGGTGGTTATGATTGGTGAGCGTCAGACTATTTGTTGCATGTGATCTCCGCACTGGTAGCTGAGAAATTGATCCGGAAAGGTTGTGAGGCATATTTGGCCTATGTAAGTGTTTCGGATTCGGGGGACTCTTCTGTTGGAAACATCAGAACAGTAAAGGACTTTCTGGATTTCTTTCTTGAAGAGTTATCGGAATTCCCTCCGAACCGAGAGGTTGAGTTTGGGATTGAGCTTCTTCCGAGTACAACTCCAGTGTCCATCGCTCCCTACCATATGGCACTGAAGGAGCTTGCAGAACTTAAGGCTCAATGTAACAGCCCGATTTAGGGCCTAGTCGGAATAGTGGATGCGAGACCACAAATCTGAAGTAGAAATATGTGTTTTATGATTTTTATGAGGCTTATGATGTGTTTGCATGATTGTGTGAAAATTTCATGAGGAAAATTTATTTATTAGTGATTAAATTGTCCATTAGAACTAAATTGCAAAGATTAGAAAATATGAGATTCTAGAAGACTTAAGTAAGAAATAGAATCATAAAAATTACTAAAGGTCATTATGTAGCAATGAGACCTTTATATGTTAAGATGGACAAAAATGGACATGGGAAGGAAAAATCTTAAGAAAGAGGCCTTAAGGGTATTTTTGTCATTTGGTAAATAAAAGATTAAAAAGGGAAAACAAAGTCAAAATTGTGTTCATCTTCTTCTCCCATGGCTGGAAATCACTAAGGAAGACAAAGCTAGGGTTTGTTCAACTTCCAAATAGGTACCTCCTAGCCCCGTTTTTAATGTTCTTCGTATTTTTGAGATCCTCGTAGCTCAATTTAGCTATTTCTAGCTACATGTTGAGCTAGGGTTTATGTTCAAAAATTTACCCATGTATGACATGCATGTATTTTGATGTTTTATGGAAGAATATAAAAGTTTGATGTATGATAAACATCTTTTTCTAAGTGATTTTCATGAAAAATGCATAAAAGGACCAAATTGTAATAGTTATAAAAATGGTCATACATGAGTGAAATAGTGGAAATTGCGGGATGTTGTAGTTAAGAAAATAATTTGGTTAGGCTTAAAATACAAGAAAGTTGAATAAAAATCATCTTACGAGTGATCGCTGAAATCAGAGTTTTAAATTTAAAATGAATGAGATCGAATCTGGAAACTAACTCTGACAACGATTAAAGGCAAGCGTACCTATCGAACAGAAGTATAGTTTAGGCAAGACCGGATTGTCGAACCCAAAGGAACTAAAAGTACTAATACTAACTTTCTTTTTATTATTTAGCCTAAAATAAAGTGAAGTTTCTTTAATCTAAATTAACGACTACTAAGCTAAAGACACGAAGACAAAAAGAATGAATTGGAAAATAACTTGAAGGAAAACTCAGTTGATCACGACGATACCCTCAGGAAGAATCCACCTAGACTTCACTTGTTATCTAACACTGAACCATACGATTTATTCACTTAGTTTGATCCGTGGGACTCCCTAACGTATATTAAACCCTCCCTCGAGGCGAATAACGTCTAACCATAGGTTAATTAACTAAAATCTCTTTCTCGAATAATAACCCCCTAGAGTAGTAGTAAATCGATCTATGGATTCCCATATTAGGTTTCACCCTAATCCGGCAAAATCTCGTCACCCTATCTCTAGGGGTGCGATCAACTCCGCTTAATTACGCTAGATCTACTCTTAGGCAGGGTCTATTCCTCCTCCACCTAAGCACATCAAATTTGAATTAAGCACACATAATTAAGAACAAACTAAGTATTTATCATATAATTCAAAAATCAATAACAAGATTCATCTAGGTTTCATCCCCTTCAGGTATCTGAAGGGTTTCGTTCATAACAAATAAATAAAACATCTCAAGAGAAAAGATAAAACAAAATACAAGAAATCCCTAAAACTCCGTGAAGGAATTGAATGAGAAATCCTCCGTCTTGAGTAGAATTCCGGCTTCTTAGGATGGGTCAACTGGCTAACTTCGAGTGATTCCCACAACTCAGACCTTTTCGGCTTGGCTCCTTGACCGGTGAAGCTTCTACCGAACTCCCCTTTCAAGTTGCCCCCTTGGGTGTTTATATAGACTTTGTGATGCCTTGCTTGGCCCCTAAGTATCCTAGTTTAATTAGAATTCGTACTAGGGTGTTTGAATAGGCTTCGGAATGTGTTTCTTTGCCTCCAAGTATCCTTTCCCAAATGAAATTGCTCTTTCCAGCGACAGGGACACGGCCATGGCACACGCCCGTGTGGATCGACTTCAGGCCGTGTTCGGGTCTGTTTATGGAGGCACGGCCGTGTGAATCGTGGTCAGGTCGTGTTCTAGCTAATCCATGAGGCACGGCCGTGTGGCTTGAAGTCCAGGCCGTGTTGATTTCGTGAATTGGCCCATTTGGCCCGTTTTAAGCCTGTTTCTCATTGTTTTCATCCTCGGGTGCTTTCCTGGGTATAAGACATGAAAAGAAAGGATTAAGAGCACCTTTTTATATTATTCGAGGCTTAAATTATCCAAAAGCATACTAAATGTAGGATTAAAATATGTTGTTTTTACGGTTTATCAACGAGCCTAGGGGCAAAAGTGTAATTATGTGAAAGTTTAGGGGTAAAATCATAATGTTGTCAAAGTATGATTCATGGGTCAATTTAGTCAATGTGAGTATTAGACAAGTGAAATTGTTATTATAGATCAAGAAACATGAAGCCCGGAACAAAACCGAGGTAAGAATAAAGTTGTGGACTAAATCGAACATCCACCCTAATTTTGAGTACCGAGGTAAGTTTGTGTGAAATTAAAGTTTCATAGTGTTTTTATATTTTAAATTACTCGATATTATGATAAAGAATATCATTCCCATGAAAATCGACTAATGAAGCCTCGATGAGAAAATGATGAGAATATGCTAAGTTAAAGTCCAGGTTGAAGATTCAGAATAACGAGGATACCTATGTCACCACAT
The DNA here is from genome assembly GCA_005393395.2 of Gossypium australe. Classification (NCBI taxonomy): domain Eukaryota; kingdom Viridiplantae; phylum Streptophyta; class Magnoliopsida; order Malvales; family Malvaceae; genus Gossypium; species Gossypium australe. The sequence goes on along the minus strand of CM016625.1, from coordinate 77,897,195 downwards.
GAGATAAGGAAGGTCCCGTATAAGACCATGTCTGGGACATGGCATCGGCACCAAATGTAGGTTCCGTATAAGACCATGTTTGGGACATGGCATCTGCACTGAATGTAGGTCCCATATAAGACCATGTTTGGGACATGGCATCAGCACCGAATGTAGGTCCCGTATAAGACCATGTCCGGGACATGGCATCGGCACCGAATGTAGGTCTCGTATAAGACTATGTCTGGGACATGGCCGCAGCACAAAAGGAAGATCTCGTGTAAGACCATGTCTGGGACATGGCATCGACATCAATGTACGATCTCGTATAAGACCATGTCTGAGACATGGCATCGACATCGAGCTAAGAGATCCCGTGTAAGACCATATCTGAAATATGGCATCGGCATCAAGAGGTGATCCCATGTAAGACCATATTTGGGATATGGCATTGGTATCGTGATACATGTATGATGAGATTGAGTATCCTCTGATATTCCGAGTAGTTCAACGGGCAAAAGAGCTAAGTATGTAAGGATGATAAAGAGCTAAGTTATACAAAGATGATAAAGAGTTACATTTAAGTTAAGGATGTTAATGATTTAAGTTTATCTTCAAGATAGCATAAGTGCTAAATTATGTGATGAAGTGATACAGGTATGATGAGTAAAATACGAGTTATGAAATGATAATGTGATATGTGATGGGTAAAAGTGAGTATGAGTAAGTAAGTCTAAGTACTTGAGAACTTGTATTGTTATTGTTCCATGAGATGAATGAATTTTATCATGAGTACTTATGCTGCTATTTTAATTCATGCAAACTTACTAAGCTATATACTTACCCCTCTCTTTTCCCTTTTCCTTGTAGTATCGCCAAGCTAGCTCGGGTATTGTAGAACATTGGAGCTCGGATCACACTACCAATAATTCTTTTGGTATAGTAAAGTTGTTTATTTTGGGTATGGCATGTGTAAGAACTTGGTCATCTTGTGTTATGTTATATTTGAAAACAAAGTGTTGGCTATTAATGTTATACACTAATTTTGTAAATGGCCATTTGGGGTTTGGCCAATATTTGTCAAGTCTTATATATTTAATGATGATGAGTTTTATAAGGTGAAAGTTCATGCAATTGATGGAGTGAAATGTGAAGTGTATGAATGATGATTTAGTGATTCTTCATAGTGTATTATTGCCATGTTATGTATTTTTTGTGGTGGTATAAGTGTATTTATGTTTCAGGGTGGCAATTGGCTTGGAAAATAGCCTTCTAATTGTCCACATGGGTAGACACACGGACGTGTGTCTAGGCCGTGTGCGACACACGGTCAGCCCCATGGGTGTGTTGATAGGTCGTGTGTCCCCTGTATCCAATTGCGAGAATTCAATTCGTCACACAGGCCAGCACACGGGTGTGTGACTAGGCCGTGTGCTGTTTAAGAGGTTGCTAATGTCATAAACAGGATACCCAGATTTTCACACACGGGTGAGAACACGGGCGTGTCTAGGCCGTGTGAGGGACACGGGCCGTAGACACGGGCATGTGTCCGGCCCTGTGAAAACCCCTGTAGGTTCGAAATGAAAAATAAATTCTACACGGACTAGGAACATGGGTGTGTGTGACCACACGGCCTGCCCACACGGGCGTGTTCCATTTCACATGGGAGTGTGGCCCTGTTTAGGAAAAAAAATTTCTAAGAGCGAAAAGGTTTTCGGTTTAATTCCAAAACCTTTCATATGTATGTTTAGGGCCTCATAGGCCTATTATAAGGATGTTATGTATATGAATGAGAAGTTTTAAGTTGAAATGAAATTTTTATAGCCCGATGTGGTATGTTTAAGCAAGTTAAGTTCGGTAATGCCTCGTATCCAGTTCCGACTTCGAACACGGGTAAGGGGTGTTACACTCAACTGCAGGAGTTATTGGACCGTGGCTTCATCCGTCCGAGTGTGTCTCCATAGGGAGCACCAGTACTGTTTGTTAAGAAGAAGGATGGGACCATAAGGATGTGCATAGACTATCGGCAGTTGAACAAGCTGACCATTAAGAATAAGTATCCACTTCCGAGGATCGATGACATATTTGATCAGTTTCGAGGGGCTTTGTGTTCTCTAAGATCAATCTTCATTCAGGATATCATCAGTTGAGGGTTAAGGAGGTGGATGTGCATAAGACGACATTTTGGACTCGTTATGGACATTACGAGTTCCTGGTTACGCCTTTCGGGTTGACGAATGCACCGGTCACATTTATAGATCTGATGAACCGAGTATTTTAGCCCTATCTGGATCAGTTCATCGTGGTCTTCATCGACGACATTCTGGTATACTCTAGGATGAGCATATTAGAGTAATGCTTTAGATTCTGCATGGGAAGCAGCTTTACGCTAAATTCGGCAAGTGTGAGTTCTGGCTACGTGAAGTGACTTTTCTGGGGCACGTAGTTTCTGCTGAAGGGATTCAAGTCAATCCTAGAAAGATCGAGGCTGTGCTGGATCAGTAACAGCCTAAGAATGTATCTGAGATCCGTAGTTTTTTGGGTTTGGTGGGATACTATCAGTATTTTGTTGAGGGATTCTCTTTGATTGCTACGTTGTTGACTAAGCTTCTACGTAAAGGTGTTCCATTGTTTGGACTAATGCACAGTAATCGAGCTTTGAAAAGCTCAAATTTGTTCTAACTCAGGCTCCTGTTCTGATACAACCTAACTCTGAAAAGAAGTTTGTATTGTACAGTGATGCGTCGCATGTTGGATTGGGTTGCGTTCTGGTGCAGGATGGTAAGGTTGTGGCGTATGCGTCCCATCAACTTAAGACACATGAAGGGAATTAGTCGACATATGATCTTGTGTTGGTTGTTGTGGTCTTTGCACTGAAAATTTGGAGGCACTATCTGTATGGTGAAAGCTGTGTCATTTACACCGATCATAAGAGCCTCAAGTATCTCCTTACTTAGAATGAGTTGAATCTTAGGCAGCGCCGATGGATTGAGCTACTCAAGGATTATGATTGCACCATCAAATATCATTCTGGTAAGGACAATGTGGTGGTCGACGCTCTAAGCCGAAGAGCGGCGTCTAATTTGAAGGCGATGTTTGCTTGCCTTAGTCTGTTTGATGATGGGAGTCTGTTGGCCAAGTTGCAAGTTAAGCCGACTTGGATTGAGCAAATCCGAGATAAGCAGTTGGGGGATAAGTCTCTGAGTTTACGGTTCTGTCAGGTTGAGAGTGGTAGCACTTCAGATTTTGGACTGGATAATGTAGGGTACTCTATTTCTGTGGTCGGATTTGTGTACTGAACGATGAGGATCTGAGGTAGTCTATTCTGAAGGAGGAGCATAATATCCCCTATGCTATGCATCCCAGCTGTAATAAGATGTATCGCAACCTCCGTGAGTTGTACTAGTGGCCGAGTTTGAAGCATAAAGTTATCGATTTCGTTGCTCGTTGTTTGACTTATCAGCAGGTTAAGGCTGCGCATTAGTTGCCTTCGAGTTTGCTGCAGCTGGTTAAGATTCCCCTTTGAAAATGAGATTGAGTGACGATGGACTTCGTTTGTGGGTTGCCTTTAACCCCCACTAAGAAGGATTTTGTCTGGGTCATCATGGATCAATTGACCAAGTCTGCACACTTCATTCCGATTCAAACTGACTACTCTCTGCAGAAGCTAGCGAAGTTGTACATGTCTGAGATAGTAAGACTGCATGAGGTTCTTGTCTCAATCATTTCTAATAGAGATCTTCGCTTCACTTCTCGGTTCTTAAAGAAATTGCACGAGGCTCTGAGTTCAAGGTTAGACTTCAGTACTGCGTTTCATCCTCAGACCGATGGTCAATCTGAGAGGGGATTTAGATACTGGAGGATATGCTTCGGAGTTGTGTGATAGATTTCTGAGGTAGTTGGGAGGATTATCTATGGCTAACTGAGTTCGCTTATAATAATAGTTTCCAAGCTAGTATTCAGATGGCACCTTACGAGGCTCTGTATGGTCATAAGTGTCATACTCTTTTGTGTTGGACTGAGTTGGGCGAACGTCGAGTTCTAGGTCTTGAATTGTTTCTGAGACTGAGAATAAGTTTAGGCTGATTCGGGATCATCTGAAAGCAGCTTCTGATAGGCAAAAATCGTATGCAGATCTGAAGAGACGTGAGATTGAGTACTCTGTGGGGACTTTGTGTTTCTGAAGGTCTCTCCGTGGAAGAAAGTTCTGAGGTTCGATCGTAAGGGCAAGCTAAGCCCTAGGTTTATTGGGCCATATCGGATTCTAAAATGAGTGGGACCGGTTGCTTATCATTTGGAGTTACCCCCTGAACTTGACTGTATTCATGATGTGTTTCACGTCTCGATGTTTTGGTGGTACCGATCTGATCCATCTTACATAGTCGCCATTGAGGGTATCAAGGTTAGGTTGGATTTGACCTTTGAGGAGGAGTCGGTGCTGATTCTAGAGTGAGACGTTAAGGTTCTAAAGAGGAAGTCCATTCCTTTAGTAAAGGTTCTGTGGCGGAATCATAGCACTGAGGAGGCAAGTGGGAACCTGAGGACTCGATGTGTCAGCAGTATCCTCATCTGTTCTGATCAGGTAAATTTCGAGGTTGAAATTTCTTTTAGGGAGTAGAGTTGTAACGCCCCAAAATATTTGTTCATGTTTCTGTAATTGTTGGACATAACTGTGTACCTACTTCTATGGTTAAGTGTTCTGGGTGTGTGTAAGAGGTCCCAAGTTCAAGCCTTGTATTTGGTAAATTTTGATATTTTTCTGACTTAAGCCTTATACTTGCTCAGTGGGATTATATTTAATTATCTGTAAATTCATATCAGAATGAGCCTGCTGGTTCGAGTGGTAAGGGAGTCTGTGTTGTATGGAGGTCTTGTGTTCGAATCCCCACGCGAGCAAGGGAGTTTATTTTTGCTCGGTTAATTGGAAGAGTTTCGGTGGAGTTGGGTTTCTGTGAAGTTGGTTGGTAGTGGCTTAGTGGGGAGTAATCTGATGGATTTGGGAGTTATCAAATATTTTTAATCCTTATTTTTATTATTTTATTTTATTTTTCCAGAAAATTATCTCTCCTGTAAAGAATAATCACGTCAAAAATTTCTTCTGTTTCCCTCTCTGACGTTTTTTTTCTTCCATCTCTGAAACTCTCTATTTGGTTTTCTTTCGTGCGACTCGTGAACCTGTTGTTCGATCATACGTTGGAATTGGCTGATCCTCTTTTTGGTGTGGTAAGTAGAACTCTACTGTTGTTGATTTTTGGTTTGAGTTTTGTTGAGCAATGATAATCCAGGAAGATTTATTGATGGATTCAGTATTTAGGTTAAGATTGTGAAACGGAGAATTCTATATCAGCGATTTAGTGGACGTTGGTGGTGTTTTTTGGCGTCGGTAGTAAGTCGGGTTCTTGCCGATTCTTGTATTGAAATTCGTTAATAAATTGCTACATCGATGATGGGTACGCTGGTTATAGGTTCTGGTGGTCTCAGATTGTATTAGATGCGAAAATGAACTAGGTGTGTACCCGAAACGTAAAAAACGAGATTCAACGAAAGCCGAAAAACCTCACTGTCGATGCCACACGGCCGTGTGGTAGGTCGTGTGTGATGACACGGCCAAGTAATCAACGAAGGCCAGGTCGTGCGCATGACGCGGCCGTGTGATGGCTAGGGTGTGGCCGTGTGGGCCACACGGGCGTGTGATATCTGGGCTAGGCCGTGTGATCCACATGGGCAAGGCCAATCTGGGCGTGTGGGCCCATACGGGCATGTGGGCCCATATACTGAAATTTTCCCTAGAGTTGCACGGGTCATCCTAATCGACTGTGGATCTACCATAGAGTCGGTAAAGACTTACTAACCCTAAAACTATGTGTTTTGCTAGACTGATGTATTGTTCTGAGCATGTTTGTGCCATGTATATCTGCTATCTGTTTTTATTAGCATGTTAAGCATGTATTATCTATAATTCTGTACGCGTGTTCTATTTTGTTACTATTGTTGGGGTGGGATTGTTATAGTGGAGGAAGTGTTCTGAAAGGTAGTTTTGCCTATTATCTGGCAGCATGGCTGCGTATATCTGTTATGTGCCGCATCGGTATAATATGGTGGGCTGGGTGGGTGTTTTAAACCCCACATGGTGTGTTGGGATGGTCAGAGATGGTGTGTAGAGGATAGGGGTAGGATATTTGATTTCTGATGATGACTGTATATTTGTATCTGTATCTGAGATGAGCTTAGGCTTGGACATGCATCTATGACGGTAACAGGCTTAGGCCCGAATCTGTATCTATCTGATTCTGATATTCTGGTTGTGTGCATGCTTAGATTTTTTGGGTTACACACTGAGTTTACATAAACTCACTCCTATCTATTTAATCTGTACAGGTAATCCACAGAGTTAGGCGGATCGGTACTGCGGAGCCCCTCAGTGACCACATGTTTGAACTAGTTATAAATACAATTACATTTCATGTTCTGGTTTAATCTGGGTTATTTTTATGTAATTCGAACTCTACGAACTGTTTTATTTTAATTTGGGATAGACTATGATTTCATGACTTTATAACTGCAAAATATGGTATAACTCGAATTTTCCCAAAAGCACGGGTTTTTAAAATCTTAAATGGATTTTACAAAAAGTTTTCTTTCAAAACAACGGTTTACTAAAAACAAGGTTTTCTAAAAATGTGAAATGTTTTCCCTAAACGTGACGGTTTTTCTAAGCTTCCGCTAAAATGATATGTTGTAAAGCAACTCAACTATTTGAAATTATAATTTGAATTAACTGAAAGCAAATAAGGGTTTATGAGCTTTAAGTTTTATCGAGTTAGTGTCATTTTCAAAATCCCTTTTATGCGATATCGCCAGATTCGGCCCTAACGTCTAGGCTGGGTTTGGGGTGTTATATTATTAGTTGAAGTAATTGATGTATGATGCTTAGGAACTAAATAGGAATGGATTAATTGCATATGTATGTTGCATTTTTGAGGTCTAGAGTAGAGAAAGTCAGAATACATATTTGGTATCGATAACTTTACTCAAGTATCAATAATCGAGGTAAATTTATCGATACTTCACTACAGGTTTCGATAATTTTCGAGACTTTGGTTTTTAAACAAAAAATAGAATGCAAGTTTGGTATCATTTTTCCAGGCGGTATTGATATCGCTTAAAGAAAATATCGATACCTTAGTGTCATTACCAATAGCTACGAACCTAGTTTGAGAGTTTTGCTGAACAGACCTTATGCATATTTTAATATGTTTATAAGAATAGTTAATGTAAGTTTAGCATGTGATGATGATAACTAACTAGTATGATTGACTTAAGACTTATGCGAATAATAAACTGATGAATGTTTTGTTAGAATGAGCTTTTACTTGTTGGTTATGACATGAGACAATCGTGTGGCATCCTAATATTCGGGCTTGGCGACCAGGCCGGGTATAGGGTATTACAATATATATAATAAGGAGTCTTCAACCATGGTACTTCTTGGGGAATGACTCCATGATTACATGATTAAGTAATTGTGAATTATCGAAATGATGCTTCTGGACAAAATTGCAATTATAGAGCCTAATTGTATATGTCCGATTGTTTCATCTGCTAGCTCAACAAAAGCTCGATCGAACTACATTTGAATCAGAAAGAAATTCTACGAATTTGGAAATAATTTAATTGAGTTGATTTATTCAATGTGGAATTAAATTGGGTGGACATAACAATTTTTCAACTAGAGAATTTGATTCAAGAATTTTCTGGAAAAATTAATTTGGAAAATCTAAGTGTTTTTTGAAAAAAATAATTTTGATCAAGTAAAATTAAATTAATAAATTTAATTAAAATTAATATGATATTTTTTAATGTTATTTTTCTTCTCAAACAATTGGCCCAATAGGTAATTGACCTAAGATCGTAAATTGGGTTCGAGAGCCCAAAATCGAGACTAAAACCCAAAAATTGGTCGAACTGGGTTTGGAAAGTGAAATCGGGCTGACGGTCCAACCGGTGGCTGAACCGGACCAAATCAACAAAAACCAAACCAGTTCGGGGTTTTGACGGCTGCAACGACGGCATTCTGGTGGCCGGAAAATCGTCAGCGATAGTGGGTCTTCAGTGGTTGAGTAGTGGAAGAATTACACTCCTAGTGGAACTTTACCAGAGAATATAATTTCAAATTAACTATTCCAAAAATAATATTATTTTAATATATTTAACATTAAATTTAATTTAATACTTATCTTAATAGTATTTTATTAATTTAATATTTCATTTAATTTAATATTTTATCTTGTAGATAAATATTATATTAATTTAATATGAAAGTGATTAAGTTTAATCATATTTGAACTCTCTAAACTCTCCTTGTAACACCCCTAACCCATAACCATCGCCGAAACAGGGTTACGGAGCATTACTAGAATATACAGATCAAATACGAACATTTCAGATTATTTAACAATTGTGTCAGGAATTATTCAATAAGTCCATTATATGAACCCTCGAGGCCTAAAACAAACATTAGAAACAAGTCGAGACTAAATCGAGTACTTATAGAATTTTTCGCAAAATTTCAAAATTCTTCCTAGGTGCAGGGTACACACGCCCGTGTGGTCAGGCTGTGTGGCTCACACGGCCAATAGACACGCCCATGTCACAAGCCGTGTGGGCATTCGAAATGGGGCACACAGTCGTGTCCTAGCCCGTGTCTGTACCCGTGTAACTCTCTGACTTGGGTCATACGACCAAGTCACACGCCCGTGTGCTAGGCCATGTGTAAGTGCAGGGGTACACGGACAAGCCACACGCCCGTGTGCCAATCCGTGTGAAAAATCCTGAGCATTCTGTTTTGAATTTTTAAGATGCAGGGGACACACGACCAAAACACACGCCCATGTGCTAGGCTGTGTGTCACACACGGCTGAGACACACGCCTATGTCTCTGCCTGTGTGGCCAAATTAAGGCCATTTCCTAGCCAAATTTCTCACCCAAACTTGTCTTCCACCTATAATAACACTTAAATACATTCACAAACCATATCAAAGCACTTAAACAAACCAAACCATGTCTTAAACTTGACATTTTACACATACAGCCAATGTTGTTTTAGGCACTCCAATAGACAATTTATTAATATGTCATTCCAAAACTTATACTTACCTAAATACCAAATGCATATATGCTTAATCAATTTCATACTTCAAACATGATAATACTTTATATACCAAAACATGACCATTACAAGCCATTCCAATGGCTAATTACAACCAAAACATTTATATGCCAACATTGGCCAAGTTAACCTATACATGCCATTATAACCATAGTTAATTTACTAAATATACCGAGTCGAGCCGATGGATAGTGTAAAGATATCTCCGCCAAGCTTCCAACCCAACAAGTCTCTGAATTACTATAGAACAAAGGGAAATAAAACAGAGTAAGCATATTATGCTTAGTAAGTTCGTATAATGGAAATTAACTTACCAATCATTTACATTTAAAGTAAGCATGCAAAATTCATCCAAAGAAATTTGGCAATTTTCCTAAACACATATAACCTCAAGAAACATGTTAGTCATGTATTTCATGTGAACATCAAGAAACAAAGATGAGCTCATCATGTAAAAATTTTCATATTCATATGCTTTCCACGTCATATATCCATATAACATGTACATTTCCATAATAATTTATCTCAACTTCAGATTATTCCATGTCAGAACTTTACCCGTTGAATCTATTAGAAATGTCGATGGATACACAAGTAGTACACTTGAAGTGTACAAACTGTAATCCATCAATTCATATTTGGGAGTGCTCATTAAAGAACATAATTGGGAAGCTCTCTCTCGAGCCATATAACATGAAGCTCATGTGAGCTGTATAACGGGAAGCTTATCCGGGCTATATAATGGGAAGCTCATAAGAGCCATATTCAGAAAGCTCATGTGAGCCAATAATGGGTATCTCTGAAGAGCCATTGATACGATCCCGGCCGCATCATGTTTCGATACACCTGACGACATCGAAATTGGCCTAAGCACGAGGGGCCCAAGTGCAAAATGAAGTTTTTAATTTCAGTTTGTTAATTTTGTTGCTGGAAAATAAGGACTTTGATTCATTTATTTTAGTTACTTTAGTTATTTTAGTTTGTGTCTTTAATTATGTCATAGTTTCAACATCATTAGTATGAGTCTTTAATTATGTCATATTTTGAACATCATTAGTATGTGTTCTGCATTTAATAAAGTCATGCATTATGTAGCTCTCATGTTAGTTAAGTTTGCATCATAAATTATGACATGCATTATGTAACTCCCATGTTAGTTAAAGTTTGCATCATTAAATTAAGTCATGCATTAAGTAACTCATTTGTTCATTTAGTTTACATCTTAAACTAAGCATTTAAGCATCTTAGTTGTTAAATATGTTTGAGTTTGTTTATATAAGTATGTTATTTAATTTGGCTATTACTTTTTTACTACATAAATTAAAGTGTGTTTATTTTCATTTTAAATAAGGTGATTTGAGCTGCATGTTCATTAATAAATTTGTGTATAAGTGTTTATAGTGTGCTAATTCTTATGAGTGTCTTTAATGATTAATTATCTACCTTGTAAGTGACTATTGATATGGCTAATTGACTTTTCAAGTTTGGACGTTTTTTTAAGCTTTCAAAGATCATTATGGGTGACTATTCATATGCCTAATTGGCTCTTCAAGTTTGGACATTTTTCAGGCCTTCAAAGATCATCATGGTGGTTGTTCAAATGGTCTAAGAGTGTCTCTTCAAATCTGTTCAGTTTTAAAGCATTCAAAGCTAGTTAAGGAACCAATTAAAGAGATGAATGCACAAGTCTTTTGACATTCGGTTTAGGGGAGATGAAGGGACAACAAACAACACATTAAGGGTTCATTAAGTCAACAATAAAGTGAAGAGACAACTTTTTGCCAATTTTATGAATCAATTGAAACTTGTGAGAATTCAAATCTCCTTGTTCTCTTTGGGATTGATTTGACTTATCAAGTTAGGCTTGTGGCGTCATTTCTTTCCTTTGTTATCCGAACTTATCACTTCAAGTGTGGCATTCGTTATACCTTCGGTTCCTATCTCGTTAGATAGTGGGTCAAGGTTTATTTGCTGATTTCACTTTTCTTATCCTTCTAGATGTGTAAGTCTTAGGTCAACAATATCTATATTGTTGGTTCAGCCTTTGCCTTAGCTAAACCTATCCATTCCTTTCCTAAACATTCTTTGAACCTTTGTTTGAACCTATCTTCTATCCATTTTCAGCCTTTTCTTGTAATGAATCACACTTACTCAATTTCTCGATCGGGCAACTAATACGACTCGAATCATCACCTAAAGTTCGTATCAGCCATTAATCAGGAAGCTCCGAATAGCCATCTATCGGGAAGTTCAAACGAGCCAATATCAGGAAGCTCCGGAGAGATATTAATCAGGAAGCTCACAAAGAGCCTTTAATCAGGAAGCTCATAAAGAGCCTTTAATCGGGAAGCTCATAAAGAACCTTTAATCGAAAAGCTCACGAAGAGCCATATAACAGGATGCTGATAAGAGCTGTGGTGTGTCTACAACACATGTAGAATCACAACAAATCAGGATGCTCCGAAGAGCTATTAACGGGAAGCTCGCAAGAACCATATAATGAGAAGCTCGAGTGGGCTAATAACGAGACGCTCTTTCGAGCTATGGTGTGTTCGCAACATATGCAGGACCACAACCAATTCAGGAATCTTGTATCCATCGAATTTCATTTATTCAAACGGGACTTAACATTTATCGGGCTTTGTCAGATATGTAATCAATTTCATATATATGGAATTTACACAATTCACATATACAACATTCAATTCAAACATATAAATATACAAAATTTAGTTACACGAACTTACCTCGACAATGTTAGTGAACTCGTATGCTACTAATCCGTTACTTTTTCTTTACCTCGATCTAGCTCTGTATTTGATCTATCTGGATCTATACGAGTAAATTTAGCTCAATTTAATACAATTCATATTCAATTCAATTCAATTCACATCCTAGGAAAAATTACCATTTTGCCCCTATACTTTTAATTAATGATGATTTCATCCCTAGGCTTGGAAAATGAAATTCATGCAATTTAATCCTTATTCTAAGCCTAACCTATTTTTTACATGTAACATTTACAACCCATGTAGTTCATAAAATTCAAAATTTTTCCATGAATTTTTACATCTTTTCAATTTAGTCCCTAAACCACAATTTCATCAAAATTCACTTTACAAAAGTTGTTTATCTATCAACAACCTTCCATTTTCTACCATAAATTTCATAATTCATACATATTCATCCAAGGAAGAACCCTAGTACTTTGATAACTTTACAAATTAATCCCCGAGATAGCTAGATTAAGTTATTACGATCTCAAAAACATAAAAATCATTAAAACGGGACAAGAATGCTTACCCAATTAAGCCAAATAAGCTTGATTGAGTTCTCTTCTCTTAGCTAGGGTTTCTATAAAAAAATTTGGGAAAGATGATGAAAAAGATGATATTTTATTACTTAATTAACTTGTCATCTTTTATTATTTCAACTTTCCAATTTAGTCCTTTTCTTTATCAAATTTTCCATGGATGAATCATCATACTTATCTAATAACTCCTCTTAATGCCCTATTTGCCATATAAGGACCTCCAATTTTGAATTTTGTAGCTATTTGATCCTTTTAGCTATTAGAATTCAACTTTTGCATTTTATGCAATTTGGTCCTTTTATCAATTAATCATGTAATCGGTAAAATTTTCTTAACGAAATTTTTTTATGATATTTCTATCATAATGCAGACCATAAAATAATATTAAAATAAATTTTATTTTGAACTCAAATTTGTGGTCCCGAAACCATTATTCTGATTTCATTGAAAACGGGCTATTACACTCCTTATATAAAGAGAGCCTTGGGTCATTATTTACACACACTTGAATTCAAAAGAAAGTTGTAGAGAACAAATTCCCTAAATAAATTATTTCAGAAGATTTCTAGACATATTTTTCTTATTTACAGCTTGGGCCAAAAGTTTAGAGAAATTACAAAATTACTCCACTAGTATTTTTCTAAAAAAAATTCTGAATCAAAGTGAGCCTACACTCGACAGATGTGAGCTTGAGGATAGCAGAGAAGACTACTCGATCAAAGCGTTCTTCCTACACAAATTGAAAAGGTACAATTTTGTTTAAGTGTTTATTACTTTAGATATCACAACCAAGTTCTTATTTTGGAAAAACAAATTAAAACTATGATTTTCCCCTAAATTTATTTTCTACTGCGTTTTCCAAACCTGATTTTCTAATAGCCTCCGCTTATATCAAAGCACATGAGTTACATACGCATGGTTAGTGACTAACTCAAGGCAAAGGTAAATCATACCATGAATGTCACAAGTGAATTAATTCACAAACGGATTCAAAATTAATTCATCTTGCATCCAATCCAATGTATCATTTTTCCAATGAATATATCTATTTCTTTACCCGTGGAGTCAACTACTCCGATATCCAAGACTAGCCATCTCCTCGATTAGAATTTTAGAAGATATAATAATCCTTCCAAGTATTTGAATCAAATGCTCACTTTGATTCTTTTACGGGATTACGAACTCATTTAGATTATCTACTGAATCAAGTTGTCTTTCTCTCAATGTAAATGTTCTTACAGTGCCACTTATTATCAGTTTGAACTTAGAAAATCAATGAGCTAATGTTTGCTTGTCATAGTTTTGCTATGTATGCAAAACATGAAAGACAAAAACACAAAAGACATAATAGTGAAATTAACTTTTGTGGCCCTCCTTTTTTCTTTACCATTTTTCGATCTCTATCATTCTCTTCAGTAAATCTTATTTCTCTTATTTTCAAGTAGTTCTTAAATTATTTTGATATTATACTTTTTTACTCTCCTTTCCAAATGACTATTTCTCTAGACTCGATTTCCCTCCGATTCAAGATCCTGGTGATTCATCAATCCTCCTAATTCAATCAAAATAGAGTAAGTATTGTGGTTGAATGGAAACCACTATTCCTCTCTTCATTTCTTCCTTTAGGCTGCATGTATAAGAGATTATAGTGTATTTTACCTTCAAGTGTTAACATCTTGTATTCTACTTTTGATGAAGGATTGATCGATACCATCCCGGAAAGCCCCTAACTTTGAAAATGAGAGTACCATTACGATCGATTATTCACAAGAATCGGTATTCCATTGGTTGAGATCCGAGTGTGGGCATTCTTTAAAGTGGTGTTTGGCATCGGATCTACTATCAGGTGTGGGTCTAATCTAAATAAAAATTGATACACATTAATTCTAATGTTTAAATAAATATGATAAATGTAACACCCCTTACCCGTATTCAATGCCGGAATAGGGTACGAGGCATTACCGGAATTACAAATTTATTTATCAGACATTTTATTTCATCTAGCATTTATATTTGAAATCAATCAAAATCAAACATATTGTCCCTTAAATATATTTATTTTTATCGACATGTCTTACTTGAATCTATTATTCGTTTCATCATACTTAATTACCTTGTATTATCATATTAAAGATAATCACATATTTACATGTCGTGATAAATATCATTCACTTGTCGTTTCTTCATAAACATAAAACAGTTAATTCATCATATCAATATTTCACGTACCATCAACTTATATTTCCTTATATCACATAATTAAGTTACACGAACTTACCTGGTTAAATTTGCAGAAATATCAAAATTAAATGGGCACTTTGGAAATTTTCTATTTTCATTGATTTTTCAGTCGATCTTAATCTAAATTAATAATTTCATTCAATTTTTCAATTTTAAATAATAAAATAATCCATTTCATGCAAATTGATCATTTCCACATTTTTACGAAATTAATCATAAAGTTTTACTTTTATTCAATTTAGTCCATGAGTCTAAAACATTACAAATTAGCCATGCTAGCTGAATATTCATACATATTTTCCTCCTCCTCCTCTCCATTCCACATCCTTAATGTATATAACATGATATAAATAACATTATCAATAAATTCATTAATTACTCATAAGTATATTCAAAACTGTCCATTTGAGTTATAGTCACTAAATTATTTATTTCCAGAGCTACAGAACTCCAAATGAAGAACCGTTAATTTTTCCTGAAATTAGACTCACATATATTCTTGCCATAAACTTTTCAGAATTTTTGATTTAGCTAATTAGTACAGTTTATTCTTTAAAGTCACCCCTGTTCTGCTATTTGACAGTTCTGACCCTTCTTCACTAAAAATTAATTACCTTTTCATATAGAATTCAGATGATGTTATAGTTTATTTCTTCTAAAACTAGACTCATTAAGGAATCTAACCATATAAATTATGTTCCCAAATTATTTTTATACAATTTTTGATGATTTTTCCAAGTCAGAACAGGGGATCTCGAAATTACTCTGAACCAGTCTTACCAAAATCTAAATATCTCAAAATAAAGAATTTCTTTTCTTTATCTGTTTCTTTCATATGAAAATAGACTCAATAAGATTTAATTTAATATCTCACTCAACTTCTAATTCAATTTCTACCATTTTTGGTGATTTTTCAAAGTTACCTTACTGCTGCTGTCCCAAAACTGTTTTCTATAACTCATTTTACAATTTAATCCTAATTAAGTTTACTTACTTTCCTAACTTAATTCATACTTCTTTTCTATTCAAGTTCCATCCAAACTCAAATTTAACTACTAAATTTTTAGCATATTTTCCTCAATTTAATCCCTACAGCATAAAACTTACATCTTACTTCTCAATTAAATCCATTTTTCAATTCTAACTTGAAATTCATTCAATTAAGTCCCTAATTCATATTTTTGTTCAACATAAACTATACTTGATAACTCATAAACTTTCAATATGACAACTTAGCTTCATCAAAACCTTGTTCCAAGGCTTCTAAAACATCAAAATTAAGTAAAAAGGGCTAAATTGACTTACCTATCAACTTCCAAGCTTCAAACTTTTAATTATCCCTTTCTTCTTTCTTTTCTTTCCTTCCTTCTTTCCTTCTCTGTTTCGTTTGCCTATTCTCTCTGTTTCTTTTCTGTTTTCTCTCCCTCCTTTCCCTTTGTTTTTTGTTTGTATATATATATAATAATATAATAATATAATAATAATATAATATAATATATATATAATATAATAATAATATAATAATATACCTTAAAAATCTCAGATTTTTCTATGTTATACAGCCTCAACTATACAAAATGGTATAATTACCATTTGGTCCTTCATAATTTCTTTTAATCAATAATTTAACTTTTACTTTCATTTCAATTTAGTCCTTTTCATTTAATTTCCTACCCAAACGTTAAAATTTTCTAACGAAAGTTTAATAATAACTTAATGACATTCCATAAATATTTTTAGAAATATTTATGGCTCACTTTATGAATTCGAGGTCTCAATACCTCGTTTTTGGCCCAATTTTTTTTCTAATTAATTCTTTCAATTCACAAAATTCACTAATTTTAAAATATTTCTAAAATCACACTTAACTTATAATTATCGATTAACAAAATTTTCTAACTTTTCGTCAAATTTAGTGATCTCGAATCACTGTTCCAACACTATTAAAATTGGGCTGTTACAACTCTTCCCCCTAAAAAAAATTTCGTCCTCGAAATTTCCTTGTTATTAAATTGGTGTAACATCCCCAAACCCGGCCCATTCACTACGACCGAATCTGGTTATGTTAGTGAAAATATTTTTCTTTACTTAGGATTTAAAACATGAAAATTTTGTATTTTCTTTTGAAACCAAGTTCTTTTGAAACATAACCAAACTAAGTCAACTTTAGTGAATATATAAAGCCCATTTGGAAATCAAGTTGCTGGAACAAATTTGTCTTCACTAATTTAATATAATCCAACCATAATTTAAAATAATAATAAAATAGTTCCCAGAAATAAATAAAAGTCAAAAGGGCCTTATTACATCAATATTTAAAAGATCAAATACTTAATAAAAATAAACTTAAAATATTTAAATTCCTCTTTCCGCATGGGCCACCACGTGTCCTCTCCGACCCCGGTCCAATCTACGCATCACCTGAAATGGTTAATGAAAAGAGTGAGTCCACTGACTCAGTGCATAATCATAACACATATTTCCCACACGTATGGGCTTGGCCCATAACCATACTTTTCTTATAGCAAGTCATGCAAATATGCATCTCAGCCCAACCCACAATCCAACCGTACGCCAACCTTAGCAGACTCCCTGCCTAAGGCCGTGGATAAACCACCACTGATCACATCGTGATCCAAAATCCTTACCTTGGCAAACTCACTGCTCAAGGCCGTGGCTGAGCCACCGATCAACCAAAGTGATCCCAATATTGTAATCTGTCTACGGTGATGCACATAGCCATCAACCGCCGAGATGGGCACCTAGCCAACATCTCCCTTGAGGTAGCACAAAGCTAACCATCAAGCGCTAATGTAGCCTGAGCCAACATTAGACCACGTACATCATGTGTACACTTCTTCCTCCACCGAATCAGTCCACCTCCCATGTATGTATGTAAAAGGTAATATGTCAGATCATAACAAAAGAGAAGGCATCTCATGTTAAATACCATATCATGTGTATATATATCATTAATAATTTCATACCACAGACTTTACTCACCTGACATACGGTTACCCAAAATAACCATTCACCACACAAGCCATCACAATCGGCAACCACACATCACATATATGTAATCACATTTAACAAACCAACAATCGCAGAAATAGTGCGTTGATTACGCACCTTAATAGCACAAATGATCAACTCTCGAAACGTCACTTGACCCAAAACTCTATCGACACACCCTTGATGAATCGAACCTAAGAGTCCTCCCTACCGCTCCTCCTTGCTGTTACACATGAAAGAATTACCACACTAAAACCACAAGAATATTCAGCCAACCTCAAACATCAAGACCACCTTTGGTTAACGAAACACCTAAAAGAAATAAACCATAACGTAAAACCTTACCCTTCACAATGACTAGAGCAGAGACTCAAATGCTCCACCCCCTTGCTTAAGATTCGGCCAACCACCACTAGGACAAGGAGGAAGGTTTCGGCAATGGAGAAAGAAAGAAGGTATGAGGAGACACTATGAAAT
The DNA here is from genome assembly GCA_005393395.2 of Gossypium australe. NCBI lineage: Eukaryota > Viridiplantae > Streptophyta > Magnoliopsida > Malvales > Malvaceae > Gossypium > Gossypium australe. The sequence goes on along the minus strand of CM016625.1, from coordinate 77,879,003 downwards.
GGTTTCGGCTTAGGAAAAAAGAAAAAGGGTTAAGAGGTTAAGGCAATGGTGCTCAAAAGAAGTTTTGGCCTAAGCAAAATAAATGGGAAAAGAAGAGGTTCTCTCTTGCTTACAAATTCGGCAACAACAACTAGAGAAGAACAAATAAAATTCGGCACAAGAGGGAGATGAGAGAATGAACTTTCGGCAAAAACAACAAAAGGAGAAAAAACATTTCAAGAGGGGTGCCCTCCCCTATTTATAGAATTCGGCTACCCTAAGCTCACCCCACAAAGCCGAAAATGCCCTCCATAAGCTCCCAAAACCGGCCACTACCCAACTCCCTTCCAAATCCCATTATTTGCTCCTACATTTCCTCCCCAACACTCATTCAAAAAGTTTGAATGAGTCAAACTTCTACCTATCCGAATTTAAAAACAAAGATCAAGTCTTTGTCCATCTTTTAAGCATCCAAAAGCCACCCAACTTCTTTCCTCCTTGACGCAAAAACCAAGGCCAAAGTGCTGCCTTCGTAGCTCGAACACTGGCCCCCTTCCCTTGTACCTGAGGCGTCACTTTCCAAGCTCTAGAGTGGCGCCTTCCTACCACTTTGCCAAGCCTATCTTTGTGCCTTAATTCCACAAAAATTTCTCTTAAGGCCCCCTCCATCCAAGCTCCCCCTTTTAACCCCTAAAATTAAAATTTTTCTAAAGCATTCTACCATCACCTAGGGTTCTCCACACCCCTAAAACTTACCCAACCACACACTAAAGTGTGCCAACACCCGAGCTAAGCACCCAAAAGCCTAACCCCTAGAACCAGGGTGTTACAATTCTACCCTCCTTAAAATAATTTCGTCCCCGAAATTACTTGTCTAAACTAACAGTCCAATTCCTCCCACTACGCTATGGCTGCGCACTCTGATCTTTAAGAGCTAACATACTTCTAGGCACAGTATCTATCATACTCAAGGTTCCAAATACTTTACGAGTAACACAAAAAACAACCAATCACCAAAGCGAACAACACAACAAAATATATTCCAGACATAAGGAACTTACCAGCTGACACATCAGGCACATCATTATCCTCCCTCCGACGGACTGCATAAACCAGACCTGGCTGTCTTGCCTCAGTGCTACCATTATCGCGGTTTAAAACTCCACGACCTCGGCCGAAACCATTTCCTCCATGGTTCGAACCACGACCTCTCGCCGCTTGCTGACCACCTCTGCCTGGTTGCACATAACCTTGGCCTTCTGCTCGAGTCCTATTCGGATTCTGGGGACAATCCTTAATCAGATGAGTCTTAGACTTGCATCTGAAGCATTCCCGAACCTGATTCCAGCACTCGCCAACATGATACCTCCCGCACTGCGCACACAGACGATCTGGATTTTCGGCGGCTGGCTTAGCAATACGAACAGGAGTCTCGACTCTCGGCCTTTTCTGAATCCTTTCAAACGATTCTGACGATCCAACACTCCTCTTATCTCGGTTTCTTTCTCTTTCTCTATCCTTATTCTGCCTCTCAGCCTTCTTGACCTCATCAGCTATCCGAGCTTTCTCCACTAAAACGGCGAAGTCTCTTTCCCGTTGCGGAGCAATCAAAACTCGCAGCTCATCTCGTAGCCCATCTTCAAATCTGACACATCTCTCATAATCCGTTGCCACGATGCCCCGAGCATACCGGCTCAAACGCAGAAACTCAGCTTCGTACTCCGCTATTGACTTGCCTCCTTGCACCAGATTGAGGAACGCCTTCCTCTAAGCATCCACATAGCTCGCTCCGACATACTTCCCCTCAAACTTGATCTTAAAGTAGCCCCAGTCCACTCGATCCGCAGGGGTACTTTCCTTAACAGTGAGCCACCACTGGTAGGCCTCATCTCGCAGCAACGAAACAACACCCTTAAGCTTCTCCTCAGCAGTCAAGTCTAAGTCGTCCATAATCCTTTCAACAGCCTCAAGCCAGTACTCTGCCACGTTTGGAGCTACCCCAGACACTCCTCTGAAAACCTCGGCTCCATTCGCCCTTAGCCTTTCGGGCACTGACTTCCGAGTCCTATTGCCCCCATTGGCTCCTGCCACTCGTTCGAGCACTCGCAGCACAGCTTGTGACACTGCGTCGTCTCCTCCAGTCTGACCCTGCTGTTCAACCTCAACAGCTGGTGGCGGTGCATCGCTCTCTGACCCATGGCGTGACCCGACCTGTTCCGATCCTGACATCCTGCCTCTACCACGTCCACGAGTATTGCGACCACGCCCCCTAGAACTCATATCTAACGCCTCGATTTAGTCTGTTTAAAAAGTTTTATGCATTAGAAATTCTTGTTTCACTGTTTTACCCACAAGCAATTTTATGCAATGAAGTTTCCGAGAGTAATTCTTTTGAGCAATCAAAGTTTTCTTCCCTACCCAGGGGTAATTTCGTCATTTTTCCTAAAGAGGGGTATTTCGGTAATAACTCAGGGTCAATTTTGAAAATAGTTTTCCAACTTAGAGATATTTCAAAATTTGCAAATCTTAGGAGTCATCTTGAAAATTTTGTTTCTCAAACAAAGCATGTTACAACAATTTCTAAAAGCAGGGTTATTTTTTGTAATTTTGGAAATCATGGGCATTTTCGTAACTTCTCCAAATCGGAATATCACAGTATTTCACAAAATGGGATTTTCTGACATTTGGCAGAAATAAGAATATTTAGGCAAAAATCGAGAGGAATCTAAAAATTTTAGAAACCAAGGGCATTTTGGTAATTTTATCAATCAAGGGTATTTTCGTAAATTTTCACAAACCAGGGTATCTTAATATTTGAAATTCTGAGATTTCGATATTTTACGAATTAAAAATCATTTCATCAAAAATTGAGGGTAGTACGATAATTTTATAACACAAGGGCATTTTTGTAATTTTGCAAGTAGGGGTATTTTAGTAATTTTGTAAAAAAACGTCCTTCAAAATCAAATCTAGGGTTTATAGACCAAAGGGGTAGAGTTGAAAATTTTAAAACAGGGGATTTTAAAACAATCAGGCCAAATCCCTTTCGGGTTTTAATAACTGGTTTAGCCTATGAACAAGTCCTCTTGATTAAGGTGAACCGAAGCTACGCACCAGGTAGGATTCAAGTAAAGAGGAGGTGAGTCGCTAGGACTGCTTAAATACCAAGCTCTTACTGAATGCCACTCCTAGACATGCGTACCAGGGTTGCCACACCTTAACTCGGCGACTTACTTCACAGGTTTGTTTAAGAGATTTAAGTCTTATGCATATGTTTGAGTAGTCTAATCCTAGGGTTCAAATCCTATAAGACTATTCTACGAGCCCAAACTAAGCCCAAATCAATTCATACAAACAAATCACTTCAAGAAAGTCCGAAGTACTTACCTGGTGGACTTCGGGCCGGAGACACAGGTGCCATGCCAGAATAACCTGAAAACTTTTATAAAAGCCCATTTTTCAAAAAGCCCATTTTGAAAACGTTTTTGGGCCCAAAACCCTCAAAGCCGAGTTTTCAACCGGGCTCTGATACCAATCTGTAACATCCCCAAACCCGGCCCATTCACTACGACCGAATCTGGTTATGTTAGTGAAAATATTTTTCTTTACTTAGGATTTAAAACATGAAAATTTTGTATTTTCTTTTGAAACCAAGTTCTTTTGAAACATAACCAAACTAAGTCAACTTTAGTGAATATATAAAGCCCATTTGGAAATCAAGTTGCTGGAACAAATTTGTCTTCACTAATTTAATATAATCCAACCATAATTTAAAATAATAATAAAATAGTTCCCAGAAATAAATAAAAGTCAAAAGGGCCTTATTACATCAATATTTAAAAGATCAAATACTTAATAAAAATAAACTTAAAATATTTAAATTCCTCTTTCCGCATGGGCCACCACGTGTCCTCTCCGACCCCGGTCCAATCTACGCATCACCTGAAATGGTTAATGAAAAGAGTGAGTCCACTGACTCAGTGCATAATCATAACACATATTTCCCACACGTATGGGCTTGGCCCATAACCATACTTTTCTTATAGCAAGTCATGCAAATATGCATCTCAGCCCAACCCACAATCCAACCGTACGCCAACCTTAGCAGACTCCCTGCCTAAGGCCGTGGATAAACCACCACTGATCACATCGTGATCCAAAATCCTTACCTTGGCAAACTCACTGCTCAAGGCCGTGGCTGAGCCACCGATCAACCAAAGTGATCCCAATATTGTAATCTGTCTACGGTGATGCACATAGCCATCAACCGCCGAGATGGGCACCTAGCCAACATCTCCCTTGAGGTAGCACAAAGCTAACCATCAAGCGCTAATGTAGCCTGAGCCAACATTAGACCACGTACATCATGTGTACACTTCTTCCTCCACCGAATCAGTCCACCTCCCATGTATGTATGTAAAAGGTAATATGTCAGATCATAACAAAAGAGAAGGCATCTCATGTTAAATACCATATCATGTGTATATATATCATTAATAATTTCATACCACAGACTTTACTCACCTGACATACGGTTACCCAAAATAACCATTCACCACACAAGCCATCACAATCGGCAACCACACATCACATATATGTAATCACATTTAACAAACCAACAATCGCAGAAATAGTGCGTTGATTACGCACCTTAATAGCACAAATGATCAACTCTCGAAACATCACTTGACCCAAAACTCTATCGACACACCCTTGATGAATCGAACCTAAGAGTCCTCCCTACCGCTCCTCCTTGCTGTTACACATGAAAGAATTACCACACTAAGACCACAAGAATATTCAGCCAACCTCAAACATCAAGACCACCTTTGGTTAACGAAACACCTAAAAGAAATAAACCATAACGTAAAACCTTACCCTTCACAATGACTAGAGCAGAGACTCAAATGCTCCACCCCCTTGCTTAAGATTCGGCCAACCACCACTAGGACAAGGAGGAAGGTTTCGGCAATGGAGAAAGAAAGAAGGTATGAGGAGACACTATGAAATGGTTTCGGCTTAGGAAAAAAGAAAAACGGTTAAGAGGTTTCGGCAATGGTGCTCAAAAGAAGTTTCGGCCTAAGCAAAATAAATGGGAAAAGAAGAGGTTCTCTCTTGCTTACAAATTCGGCAACAACAACTAGAGAAGAACAAATAAAATTCGGCACAAGAGGGAGATGAGAGAATGAACTTTCGGCAAAAACAACAAAAGGAGAAAAAACATTTCAAAAGGGGTGCCCTCCCCTATTTATAGAATTCGGCTACCCTAAGCTCACCCCACAAAGCCGAAAATGCCCTCCATAAGCTCCCAAAACCGGCCACTACCCAATTCCCTTCCAAATCCCATTATTTGCTCCTACATTTCCTCCCCAACACTCATTCAAAAAGTTTGAATGAGTCAAACTTCTACCTATTCGAATTTAAAAACAAAGACCAAGTCTTTGTCCATCTTTTAAGCATCCAAAAGCCACCCAACTTCTTTCCTCCCTGACGCAAAAACCAAGGCCAAAGTGCTGCCTTCGCAGCTCGAACACTGGCCCCCTTCCCTTGTACCTGAGGCGTCACTTTCCAAGCTCTAGAGTGGCGCCTTCCTACCACTTTGCCAAGCCTATCTTTGTGCCTTAATTCCACAAAAATTTCTCTTAAGGCCCCCTCCATCCAAGCTCCCCCTTTTAACCCCTAAAATTAAAAGTTTTCTAAAGCATTCTACCATCACCTAGGGTTCTCCACACCCCTAAAACTTACCCAACCACACACTAAAGTGTGCCAACACCCGAGCTAAGCACCCAAAAGCCTAACCCCTAGAACCAGGGTGTTACAATTCTACCCTCCTTAAAATAATTTCGTCCCCGAAATTACTTGTCTAAACTAACAGTCCAATTCCTCCCACTACGCTATGGCTGCGCACTCTGATCTTTAAGAGCTAACATACTTCTAGGCACAGTATCTATCATACTCAAGGTTCCAAATACTTTACGAGTAACACAAAAAACAACCAATCACCAAAGCGAACAACACAACAAAATATATTCCAGACATAAGGAACTTACCAGCTGACACATCAGGCACATCATTATCCTCCCTCCGACGGACTGCATAAACCAGTCCTGGCTGTCTTGCCTCAGTGCTACCATTATCGCGGTATAAAACTCCACGACCTCGGCCGGAACCTTTTCCTCCATGGTTCGAACCACGACCTCTCGCCGCTTGCTGACCACCTCTGCCTGGTTGCACATAACCTTGGCCTTCTGCTCGAGTCCTATTCGGATTCTGGGGACAATCCTTAATCAGATGAGTCTTAGACTTGCATCTGAAGCATTCCCGAACCCGATTCCAGCACTCGCCAACATGATACCTCCCGCACTGCGCACACGGACGATCTGGATTTCCGGCGGCTGGCTTAGCAATACGAACAGGAGTCTCGACTCTCGGCCTTTTCTGAATCCTTTCAAACGATTCTGACGATCCAACACTCCTCTTATCTCGGTTTCTTTCTCTTTCTCTATCCTTATTCTGCCTCTCAGCCTTCTTGACCTCCTCAGCTATCCGAGCTTTCTCCACTAAAACGGTGATATGTTGGAGTGTTTGGATGGATGAGTTCGAGGGAACTCTTTTTGGAGTGTAGCGGTGATAGGTGGGATGTTTTAAAAAGAATTGCATAATTGTTTTACAAAAATTACACTGCTATGATCATGTGCATAAATATTGGTTATTCTGAATGATAATATGTGATTATTGTTATTTGAATTGTTATAAGAATCACACTGAGCTTAAAAGCTCACCCATTTAGTTTCATAACCTTATCAAGTGATTCACAGACATAGGGCTTGGATTCAGCTTACGAAGGAGCCTCTCGGATTTATTTTTAATAAAAAGGTTATGAACTATTGGGTTGTTATTTTAGACTTTGGACATTGGAATTTCATTGGGTTATTTCTTTTATTTTTTAATTTTTAAACTGCCACGCATGCATGTTTGATGAACTTACAAGTATTTTTATTCGATTTTACATAAACATATAAACTTAAAATTTTCTAAGTATTTTCAAAAGTTCATTGCAAAAGATTTTTACCAAAATCATTTTTTTAGAATTAATTTGTAACAACCCAAACCCAGCCCAAACGCTACGACCGAATTTGGTTTGTTACGGAGAAAACATTTTGAAACCTTTTTAGAACCGATTTAAGCGCTTGATAAAAGATAGCATCTTGTTAAAAACAGTTGAGGTGTATAAAACCCATACTTTGATTTATTTCGAAAATATTTATTAAGTCAAGTTATTATATATATATATTTTAGATGTACCCGATGGTACTTTAAAACCTTTACGATTGTTTTGGAAAACAGGTGAACTCACTTTTATAACGAAAAGTGTAAAACAAATATTCAAGCATAAAACAATAATAAAGTAATCATAGGAGGCCTTATTACAACCCAATTAAAATCAAACCAACAATAAATAAAATTTAAATAAAATATAAAAGAACCGAGATTCAAAGTCTATAAAAATAAAATCCCACTGCATGGCCACCTCAAGTCCCTCCGGCTCCATATCCGCGATCTACGTGTCACCTGAAAAATAAAGGGAGAAGGTGAGTCACCAAGACTCAGTATGTAACCCTTCCCCCGGTTTTAAGCCGCATCATACACAAATTATAACAATTAACATGCATCAAATCGTATACCCAACCTAACCATCCGTATCACCTTTCTCTACCCCGTGTGGTACCAAACCACTGGTGGTGCCAAACCACTGGTGACTTAAAGTCACAGATGTGATGCCAAATCACTGGAGGTGCCAAACCTCTGGTGTCCGAAGACACGAATCGATTGATGGGGCCAACCCATCGTGTGATGCCAAATCACTGGCGTCGATCCCGTATTATCATCTGTGGGGCCAACCCACTGTGGTGCTAAGCCATTGGGACAAGACGCTATGAGGTGCCAAACCTCTGGAGGTACCAAACCTCTGGTGACCGTAGTCACAGTGTGTTACCAAAACACTGGTGTCCGTCGACACAATCATCACTGCCCCCTCCTCTCATCAACCCATGTCAAGCAGTTATAAACAGAACATACATTTATCACAGGCATCAAATAAGCCATGCTTCCCAAAAGCATTATTATCAATCTCTTACTGACAGAGACTTACCGGGATCCTCGCTTGTACCGTTAAGGTAATAATTCCATATCTACATAAAGCAGATTTACACACAACATGCATTTAATACACTTTATTAATTATTATAAGTGTGTATGTACACACCTGATGTCGATGAGAAGTCTAAATCCCGAAAAGAGAAGTCGGCCTCCCTAGATCTCTCTGCACCTATATTCGTCCAACCCAAAATAATTTAAAGGGGTCATCTTTTGAACCCGAATCCTTACCTTTACTTTTTTGGCTACTAACCACAGCACTCGATTCCCGAATCTGTTTCACCAACTACCATCGGTTAGTCAATAAAGTTAATAGTCTTCGGCTTTGAATATTTGAAAGTTGAGTCTTATGAAAATCGATCCTTACCACCACTTACCACCCGATTGATCACGAATGAAGGCTTGGTTTGACGATCTCAAAATCCCGAAGCACCTAGACAGATTTGGTTCAACAAGTGATTAGCATCCTTAACAACAATTGCCGAAACCAATACCTACCTTAATCAAAGTCGACAAGAAAGGGGAAAGAGGACATGGGCATTCGGCCAATCACTCTCACCTTCCCAAAATCGATTAAAAGAAAGCCTCCCTCCTTTGCACAATATTCGGCCAAGGTGCTAAAAAAAATAGAGAAAGAAATTCGGCACTTCTAATGGGTGTATTCGGCTATTATAAAGGAAACATAATGGAAAGAAAAGGTGATAAGAGTTTCGGCTAAAGGGGTTTGAGGAGGGAAAAGAAGAGTATAAAGAGTATTTTTGGTTTTGGCACAAAGAAGAAAAGAGGATCAATGGCAATAGAGGTATTGGTTTTGAGAGAAAGTGAAGAAGAAAAGAGGTGGAAATGAGAAAGTGCTTAGCCGAATTTTGTTCAACAAGTGACTAAGGGAATTCGGCCTCCCCCTAAGCATAGCTTACCAAGCCGTCCACCCCTCTCAACAAGGAATTCAAATTCGGCCAACTCCTTGATTTACTCCAAGCCACTCATTTAAAATTATTCAAACTATTTTGAACACTAAAATGCCTATTCTTCCTCCTTGTCAACCTTTTTAGATTATTCACATAATATCTAATTAAAACTTAATAATATCCTTAATAATATCCATCATCCTTATTATCTAAAATTAAATAATAAAAAGAGATTAAAGAGAGAAAATCTCTCCCTTCCTATGCCGTCCATATCAAGGTGCAAAAAGAGAATTTTGTGACTCGAACCAAGGCTCTCCCTTATCCCTTGTGGCGTCACATGTAACTCCCAAGTAGCCCTCCTTTTGCCACTTTTCCAAGGCCCTTTTTGTGTCAATAAATCCTCTATTTATTCTTGTAACCCCTACCTGCTAAGGCTCCTCACCTTTAAAGCTTAAAAAAAATAATATTTTTCCCACTACCCGAGCCTACTAAAAATCCATAATTAAGCCTTATTACACCATAATTAATACCATAATAATTCAAACACAAGAAAAACATTTAATCACCAATAGCCCCAATTTTAGGATGTTACATAATTAATAATATTGCAAACTCCTTGTTCTAATTACTTAAGACGATATTTCAATAAAATAATGAACTTTTCAATATTCGTGTTTTAATAAGTGTTTTTCAAAAACAAAATTACTTAGTATTAAAATTTTAGAGATTGCATAAAACAATTGAACTTAGTTGTTTTTAACGAATAAATGTTTTCAACAATTTTAATGTGGCTTCCGAAATTTGGCCATAACATCTAGGCCAGGTTTTGGGGGGTTACGTGTCCTTTGTGCTCCTTGGCCCGAAATGGCACCCTACACACTCATATAGGTTATTAGTCATTCTCAAGGCTCGAGTTAGCCTAACGGGTCATCAGAACACTAAAAAGCGCGTAAAAATAATTATTTTGTAATAATTTGAATATAGACTAATAAAATCGATAATGCAATAAATGATACTAAAATGGCTAGAAAACAAGCTTGTTAAGTGCCGAAAAGTACTTAAATTGCCACTAAAATTTGTGGCAAGTTAGTGGCTATGTAATCCTTCCTGATAAGGACACGTGCGAAATAGGATCCTAAGTTTCTCTAAGTCACAGATATGGCCTAGGGCTCTAAAAAAATGACAGAGAACTTGGAGTTTGATACAACATGAAACGCAAACACTAAGTTAGGTTTAAGAATTAAAAAGAGTAGCAATTAAAACAAGTAATAATAGATAGAAAAAGAACAAGGATTAAATATTAGAAATAATTAAGCAAGAAAAGAACATAATAACAAATAAACAAAACAAGATAGATGAAAAAGATGAAAGGTGGCATGTAAAAGTCCTGAGGAAAACCAGTTGATTCCACAACCCCTTCAAACGACTCTAATTTTTCCTTCAAGAAAGAAAGCTTTGCTAGAAAAAGCTTAAATATGATCCCTACAATCTAAAAAGATTGTTAAAACTCTTTTAAAAGAAAACTCAAGAGAAATTCTTAAAAAGAAAACTGAAAGAAAATTTTATTAACTCAAAGTGAATAATGAATGAATTAATGAATTGTGTAAATGAAGAGGCCTTTATATAGGCTAGCTAAGTATATCAAAATAAGACTCTCAATTATATTAAAACACTAATTAATCTAAATAAGAAGCAATTTTAAACTAAACTTTCTTGTTGACATAAAACTCCTAAAAAAATCCAAAATTTGGAATAAATAATAAATTAATAAAAATTAATAAATACAATATTGGTCTCATTTATAATAAAAATTAAGCCTAAAAATCAAACTCAATATGATTTAAACTTGAATTAAAAGTCCAAAACTCGTAATTTTCGTAATAATCCTGTCTAGAAATTTTGCACGCCCAACCTCCACTAAAACAATCATAACTTGAGTTTCTGAACTCGAAATCGAGTGATTCAAAATACATTGAAAAAATAAGAGACCGATCTTCGATCTATATGCAAATATATTGACCCATAAATGCTTAGATTCCTTCCAACAATGCATCACAAGTCAACTAATTATAACATGGCTAGGCGTGAGGGCTTGATTGGTGTCCTCGAACTGTATCTCATAAGCTTGTTAACATATTCCATATGACTTGTCATCATGGATTGATATTTTAAGTCCATGAACAAAATTGGTTCATTCTAATTCATCCTCGCTTCGTATTGAACTCCAAATTATATCGTATTGGATCTTTAACGTTTCTTCTTAAAATTTCTTCATGATAAAGTCTTAAATGAATAAGTTGAGGTTTGGCTTCAACTGCTTGGATTTAGATCTCGTGATTGGGCCTTGAGGGAAACTAAGCCAATCATGTCCATGGGCCTAAAATTGGGCCTTGAGACTCGTATCACTTCCATTCTTTGTAGTTTTCCTTGAAGTGCTCTTTCTTTGTAACACCCCATACCCAAGTCCGAGGCTAAGACTGGATACGAGACATTACCATGCTTGAACTCACTTAAACATGTACTTACGGGCTGTGAAATTTTGTTCCGAAATAGAAACTCTTCTTTCTTAGTCAAAACGTACATATCATGGGTGTGTGAGGCCTTAAACACATAGCTGGGAACTTTCGGAATTCAATTGGGAACTTTTCCTCGAAACAGGGGTCACACGCCCATGTGGCTTGGGGCACGCCCGTGTACCCTTAAGACACGCCCATGTCTCCCAATCGTGGTTGACACTGACTAGTTTCACATGGTCTTGACACGCCCGTGGACTTAAACCGTGTGCTATACCTTGATATACTGACTTATTCACACGCCCTGGGCACACGCCCATGTTCTAACCGTGTATCACACATGACCTAAACAAACGGCCGTGGGATTAGCCCATGGTCTATCCTGACTTAAGGTACCAAGGTGCAGGGTGCACACGGCCTAGACACACGCCCGTGTGTCCATCCGTGTGGGCACTTAGAGGCTATTTACCAAGCCAATTGCCAACCTGAAATTAAGACCAAACCCATGCTCAATTCAACAACTCAATTTAATAAATCTAACATGAACAAGGATGCATACTTCATTGATAAATAAAATCATACATACTTAATAATTCATGACCAATTTCTTTGGCCATATACAAAAAGAATATTAAGCTTGATAGCCAACTCTTTGGCTAATTTTAAAACATAGCTCAAAATGAAATGTTTCCTATACATGCCATACTTAATATAAACACTTGGCTATACCAAAATATCGATTGATAGTGTGCTCCGAGCTCCGATGACGATGATCCACAAGATTAGCTTGGCGGGACTACATGGAAAGAAAGAATTAAAGACGTAAGCACTTAGCTTAGTAAGTTTGCATGTAATACTCATAGCAATATATTTGCTTAACATTAACCATTCATCATAAACAATGGCATTATAAATCTCAAGTATATAAACTTACTTACTCTTACTGATTCTTACATATCTCATGGTACTTACTATTCTCATGCTTGTACGATAAACAAGGTACCTGTATCACTTGTTCACGTAGATCAGCATACTTTGCTAAGATAAGCATAATCTCAACTTCATCATTCATAACAAGAATAACACTCTTAGTTAACTTTAACTAACATAACTTGATAATAGCTTTACTTACTAAACTTTCTGACTTTCTCATTTAATCTTTACTCTTTTGCCCGATGAATTACTATGAATAACAGAGGATACAAAATCTCATCTCACATAACTCAATGCCAAGGCCATATCCTAGATACGGTCTTACATGGAATTTCTCATCTTGGTTTCGAGGCCATGTCTTGACAAGGACTTATACGAAGTTTTTCTCAGGAGTTCCCTTGGGAACTTACCATTGCCATGTCTTGACATGGTCTTACTTGGTATCTTTACTCATGAACTGGTCAATGCCGAGCCTTGGCTTGGACTGACATGAAATCTTCCTTGTTTCTCACCAATGCCATGCCTTGGCTTGGACTTACATGAGATCTCTATCTCTTGATAGCTTTTCAATGCCAAGACTTGTCTTAGACTTACATGACATCTTTGCTTGGAGACTCACCAATGCCATACCTTGGTTTGGGCTTATATGGGTCTTCATCTCATAATAACTCTTCAAGCCAAGACTTGTCTTGGTCTTACATGATAACTTTGCTTGATCGCCGATGCCATGCCTCGGCTTGGTCTTATACGGACTTTCTCATTTCATGTGATAGATCTAGTATCCTAGGTAATTCAACTTCAATTGGGACTTTCTCATGCTTAATCTCATTAATTTCTTTGTTTAACATAACATTAAACATTTTCATGATAATATTGTACATTGTGCTAAGCAATTCAATGATAAAAATCATAAAACTTAGAAATCATACAAACTTACCTCAATATACAAAATGTATGTAGATATGCAATTTAGTCCTCAACTTTGTTCTTGTCTCGGTTTCAATCCAGGCTTCGTTTTTCTTGATCTATAATAATAATTAGATCATTTAATACTCACATTGACTAAATTGACTCTTAACTCATACTTTGGCAAAATTACTGTTTTGCCCCTAAACTTTCTCATATTTGCACTTTTGCCCCTAGGCTCGTAAAATGATTCTCATTCAACTTTCTTAAACATCATGCTTAGCTGATTCATTTTCTTTACTATAACAATCATCAATTCTCACTATTTCTAATATGTATGACCAATTTCATAATCATTGCAAATTAGTTCATACTATCATTTTTCATGAAATTCACTAAGGAAAAGATGTTTATCTAATATCAAACTCTCATAATCTTCCATGAAATATCATTTTACAAGCATGTCATTCATGGGTAGATTTTTGAACATGCATCTTAGCTCATTTTATAGCTAAAAATAGCTAATTCATAATACGAGAACTTCAAAAATACAAAGAATATTAAAATCGGGGCTAATATGAACTTACTAGCAAGCTTGAAAGATGAACAAACCCTAGCTGTGGGGTTCTTCAAATTTTCGGCACCAAGGAAGAAGATGAATGAGATTTTTATCATCTTTTTCCTATTTTAATCACTTAATTGGTAAATGACCAAAATGCCCTTCTCTCAAAATTTTTACAAATACTAACTCATGTCCAATTTTGTCCAAAAATTATAATTTGGGAAAATTGCTCTTTAAGGACTTCTAATTACTATTATAAGGCTATTTCATGCAAAAAGCTTCTAGAAACTCATATTTTGCAACTTTTGCAATTTAGTCCTAATGGACCCTTTAATGGAAATTTTCATAAAATTTCCACATGAAACTTTCATACTATCATGCAAACATTTCAATTATCATAAAAACTCATTTTACTAATTCGGATTCGTGTTCTCGCACCACGGTTCCGACTAGGCCCTAAATCAGACTGTTACAATTCTCCACCTTAGGGATTTTCATCCTCGAAAACTTACCAGAAAATTGGCCATTTACATATATCAACTAAACATACCAAAACAACTTCACATATCACATTCATTTACCAGCGCCTTGACCGTGTGACATTATAGGCCATTTACAAGGCCAAATTGCCACCCACTTGGGTCATACCTACAAGCAATGACATACCAAATTATCCATTCAACTTATTCATTCAATACCAATTCCAAACATACCAATTGGCATGTCTAAACCTCAAATATACACAAGCACCATTCATCTATTTACTTACCATTTCATATATCAACTAAACATACCAAAACAACTTCATATATCACATTCATTTAAGCATAATACCAAAACATAACTAGCCAAATCACATGGCTTAGTTCACTTAACAACTCATACCAAAAACTAGCCTATACATGCCATATTTAGCTATATACATTTTCAAAGTGTACCAAAATAAGTTTAGTAATGTGATGGCGATCCTTCAGTAGCTTTGACGACCTATAAAATAGAAAAATCACACACACAGAGTAAGCTTTCCAAAAGCTTAGTAAGTCATATACAAATAAACTACATATGTATGCATATAAGCATATAAAAACATAAGCACATTTCTTGTACATAACCAACTTCTTGCATATATACTTTGGTTCATACTTTTGGCCACAATTGCCACCATCATCAATTCAAGAATCATATATAAATACTTAGCTTTTCATGCTCACTTTCACAGATCATATTGATATCCTAATATACATAATCATCATAATAGGATCACATAGTGACTTACCTTATATACACACTTAGTGTACAAATCAACGTACCTGAAACGGATTCATTATTTACATAGCCATTCGTATCACAAACTTGCTTGTTGAACCGTAAGGAAATCTAATAGGATACTCAGTAAGCTCGGAATAGACGTACAATGCCTTAGTCACAGACGAGGTCTTAAATGTAATCAGATATTGATACCACTGTCCCAGACAGGGTCTTATACAAATGAATACGATGCCGATGTCCCAGACATGGTCTTACACGTAAAGTTCATATCGATGCCAACGTCCCAGACGTGGTCTTAAATGTAATCAGATATCGATGCCACTGGCCCAGACAGGGTCTTATACGAATGAATACGATGCCGATGTCCCAGACATGGTCTTACACGTAAAGTTCATATCGATGCCAACGTCCCAGACGTGGTCTTAAATGTAATCAGATATCAATACAACTATCCCAGACAAGGTCTTATACGTATGAATACGATGCCAATGTCCCAGACATGGTCTTACACGTAAAGTTCATATCGATGCCAACGTCCCAGATGTGGTCTTAAATGTAATCAGATATCAATGCCACTGGCCCAGACAGGGTCTTATACGAATGAATACGATGCCGATGTCCCAGACATGGTCTTACACGTAAAGTTCATATCGATGCCAATGTTCCAGACGTGGTCTTAAATGTAATCAGATATCGATGCCACTGTCCCAGATAGGGTCTTCTACGAATGAATACGATGTCGATGTCCCAGACATGGTCTTACACGTAAAGTTCATATCAATGCCAATGTCCCAGACGTGGTCTTAAATGTAATCAGATATCGATGCCACTGTCCCAGACAGGGTCTTATACGATAAAACAGAATATATACCTTTGTATTCCTAATTTCATACGAGATTTAGACTCATTACTATATCGACCTTATTCCGGAATTCTTATACATAGCATCTCATAAACATTTATTATCATTTATAGTCATGTAAATAAGCTCAATTCAATACAATTACATTTGTTTTCAGTATAACTTACCTCGAATTCGATTTATCGGAATGGAAACGGCTACTCGGTTACTTTCGCTTTCCCGCGATCTAAGTCCGTTTTCCTCAGTTCTTAATCTAAACATATTCAGAATTAACCCTTTTATTCACTAATTCATTCAATTTAATCCAAATACACTTATTTAGGGCTATTTACACTTTAGCCCTTATATTTTCACATTTTATCAATCTAGTCTATTTTTCTCAAAACATTAAATTCACGAAATCAATACACAATCAAGCTTAGCCGAATGTATCTATACATCATACAAGCCCATACTTTTCATCAAATTGACAATTTAGTCCTCCAAAATAAAATTTTCTCAATTTAGCCCTAATTAGCTAAATTCAACAAAAATTCAAAAACAAAATATGTTCATCTACCACCAACCTGTCATTTAACACCTTAAAACATCACAAAGCTCAACATATCATCAATGGCATAACTCACAAACATCATCAATACACAAAATTGATACATGGGTTTTGTAGCTCTCAAAGCAACGATTGCAAAAACGTAGAAATTATCAAAAACCGAAGTCAAAACTTACCTTAATTTTGCTTGATGAATGCCGAATACCTAGCTTCTTTCTCTTTTCTTTTCTTTTTGTGTTTTCGGTGGAAGATAAGCACTATGGCTTTCTTTCTTTCTTTTTTCTTTTTAATGTTTTGTTTCATATATTATAACTTATAAAAATAATATAATAACATATATTATAAACTTATAATTATATAAAATATACATGTAACTATATTTATTACCGTCCACTAACATAGAATTGGCTTAGTTGCCATTTAAGGCCTCCACCTTATAAAGCCACAACACAATGATACTTTAACAAATAGCAAGCAACTTTCACATTTAATGCATTTCAGTCCTTTTGTCAAATTAAACGTGCGAACAGACAAATTAGCTTACGGAAATTTATCACATGTTTAATCACATATCAACGGCACAGAAAATAATATAATAATATAAAAATATTATAAAGGCTCAAATTCGTGGTCTTGAAACCACTGCTCCGACTAGGGTATAAACCGGACTGTTACAATTCTCCCCCTTTGGGATTTTCGTCCCCGAAAATCTTACTGTTAAATAGAGTCGGATATTGTTGTCTCACTGAATCTTCAGGCTCCCAGGTAGCCTCTTCTATTCCGTGTCAATTCAACAGTATTTTTACTAACAGAACCTTCTTGTTTCTCAACTCTTTCACTTCACAAGCTAAGATACGGATCGGTTCCTCTTCGTATGTCATATCAAATCGGATTTCAATTTCAGATGAAGCAATCACATGTGATAGATCGAATCGATATTTATGAAGCATCGAAACATGAAATACATTGTGTATCTTCTCTAGCTCAGTGGGCAACCTTAATCTATATGTAACAGGCCCGACACGTTCGATGATCTCATACGATCCGATAAATCTCAGACTCAATTTACCTTTACATCCGAATCGAAGCACTTTCATCCACGGAGACACTTTCAAAAATACTTTGTCACCGATTTAAAATTCTATATCTTTTCATTTCAAGTCCGCATAAGACTTTTGATGATCAATTGCTGTTTTAAAATTTTCTCGGATCAATTTCACTTTCTGTTCTGAATCTTTTATCAAATCAACTCCGTGTAACTTATTTTCACTAAGCTCGATCCAATATGGAGGCATACGACATTTACGTCCATACAAAGCTTCATAAGGTGCCATTTTGATGCTTGACTGAAAACTATTACTGTATGCAAATTCAATCAATGGCAAATACTGTTCCCAAGAACCATTAAACTCAAGTATACATCATCTTAACATATCTTCGAGAATCTGAATGGTCCATTCAGACTGACCATCTGTTTGCAGATGAAAAGCTGTACTGAAATGTAATTTCATGCCTAAAGCTTCTTCCAATTTCTTCCAGAATAGTGATGTAAACCACGGATCTCTATCTGACACAATAGATAATGGCACCCCGTGCAATCTCACAATTTCAGAAATATAAAGCTCAGCTAATCTGTCAAGTGAATAATCGGATCTTACTGAAATAAAATGGGCAGATTTCGTCAGTCGGTCAACTATGACCCAAATTGCATCTTTCTTTCTCGGAGTCTGAGGTAGCCCGGAAACAAAATCCATTGTCACTCTATCTCATTTCCATTCAGTAATCAGAATTAGCTGTAGCAAACCAGACGGACTTGATGTTAGGCTTTCGCTTGTTGACAGATTAAGCATTTCGAAACAAAGTCAGAAATGTCTTGTTTCATACCAGACCAACAATAGTGTTGCTTCAGATCATGGTACATCTATGTACTTCCCGGATGAACAGATAGATGACTGTTATGTGCTTCACTTAAAATCAGCTGAATTAACTCTGGATTTCTCGGAGCACAGATACGACCTCGGAAACTCAAGCAATCATCAACAACCCAAGGTTCAGATTCAGAATTCGAATCACACAGAACTCGTTTTGCTATTATTACAATATTAACTTTCTGACATCACAAATCTGTTATATACTTTTATAGAACTTTTCAACATGCATATTCTATTTCAAAATAACAATTAAACATCGATATCACATCTGTGATTCCAAATTAGAAATTAATTTACGTCAAACTTCTTTTAACTTAAAGTTTGCTATCTTACTTCTGAATTTCCCGACTTCACTAAATAATCATTTATTTAACTTCTAAATCAACTAATAACTGTTCATTATCTGATAAAATTAATCACTTATTCATTGCCAAAACAAAATATTCCAAACTATAATCATTTTCCTCAGATAAGAATCACTTATAGACTCAAAAGTTTTTTTTTTCGACAATTGAAGCTAGCCTTGTTGTACCAAGTTCAGACCTTTCATTTATTAACCTCAGACTAAACCAAAACTGATATTCCGGTCGAAATTATTTCCATGCAGAATAAAACTTCAACAATCAAACTAACTTTAATTTATCACAACGTTTCCCAGATAGAATCGTTCCTATAAATATAATTCAGTATCAAGTCTTCAAGAAAACGAATTCTTCTTCCAGACTATTCCTCAACTCACACATGTACATTCAAAATTTATTTCCAAACAGATGGATAGATTCAGTCACGTATAACCATTCAAATCATTTAACTCAATCCGAACTGTTTCATCATTTTGACATCTCAAACCAATAGTCTTCCGTTTTCCGTTTACAACAGCATCACGCAATGTTAACAGGTTCATACCCAGTATGATATCGAACTCATCAAATGGCAAAAGCATCAGATCAGTAGGAAAACAGATAATCTCAAAACATTAACGGACAGTTCTTGCATACTTTGTCAACCAGAATACTTTTACCTAAGGGGTTCAATACTTTTATAGCAAACTCAGTAGACTCTACTGGCAAAGTCTTACTGAATACTAAATTCATGCATATATATATATATATATACGAATGAGTAGATCCAGGGTTTATCAATACAATCACAAAAGTACCATAAAGAGTAAACGTACCCGTAATAATATCTAAAGATGAGGTTTCCTCACAAGCTCGAGTAGCATACGCTCTAGTTGGCTCTCTAAATTCAGATTTTGCAACAGTATCCCTCGTAGACCTCTGACTATTACTGACATTTCTTGTATTTTGGGAAGGTCTATTTCTCTCTAGGGCATTGTCTAATCTAGGATCCTGAATAGTCTCTTGTTCAACAGACTCTTGGCAGTCTCGAATAAAATGATCTAACGATCCATATCTGAAGCAAGCTTGGTTATTCAATCTACAATTCCCAAAATGTCTTTTACCATAACGCTTACACTTGAGTTGCTCGGATCTGACATTTTCAACACTCGCCATCTTTGGGCAATCTCGAATGAAGTGATTTCGTGATCCACATTTATAACAAACTCTATTGTTATACTTGCCCCAACATTTTCCCACATGTCGTCTTCCACGCTCTTTACACTCAGGTTTGTTGCTTTTAGTACTTCCATCATTTGATTCAATTAGAGCTTGAGTTCTCAGACCAACATTTGGTCTCACACTATCTCTACTCGTATGTCCAATTGAAACATTTAATCTATTGCTTGCATCTCTATATTTCTTCATCAAAGGTTGAGAAAAATTACTCATCGGTCTTTTTCTTTCATTACAAGCTTCAGAATCAACTTTCTCGGTATTATCATCATTAGTAGCCTTAAACTCTCCAACCTCATACTTACGAATTTCGTCAACCGGAGGCTTGTTCATCAGATTCAGATTCATAGTCGAAAGCATAGCAGATGTCTGAGGGAGGTTAATCGAGGGCGGAGAATACAAAACAGTCGGGTTACTTCTCACAAATTGAGTGAACCACTCATTCATCAACTGGAAGAAAGCTTGTTTAGCTTCTTCCTCATGACTGCTCGTAGCCGGTCTTGAATCAGAGGGCGTTGTCCCTTGCGCGGGAGCAGGCGCATTACTTTCTACGTCGTCAACTACGGCTTTTTCGAGATCCATAACTATACGAAAATCACATTTTATACGTCAGGATTCATCACACTATCACAATTCAGATATATGGCATGTATAGCTAGACTTTGACACGCTACGTTAGTCCGAGAATTGGCTAAACTGTAGCTCTGATACCAACCAAATGTAACACCCCTATCTCGAGTCCATCTCCAGATTAGGGTTAGGAGCGTTACCGAACAGACCGAAAAGCATTTACAGAAATTCATACATATATTTATTATTCTTGAACCTAATGCCCCTTAATACGTCAACGAGACCCTAATTACGCTTATAAACCAAGTCGGGACTAAATTGAAACACATACAGAAATTCTCAGAAATTTATAACTTTTCTAAGTTTCATAGGTTACACGCCCGTGTAAGCAAACCGTGTGCTTCCTACGGCTTCTAGACACCCACGTGTGTCCTCCCCGTTGACCCATACGGACTTAGATCCCGCGACCATCCAGCACGCCCGTGTACCTTGGCCGTGGTTGATCTTGAAGAAACCATACGGTTACTATTTATTAAGCACACCCGTGTGCTAAGGCCGTGTACTCTTAGGCCATATACTGACTTCCCCACCACGGCCACCAAGCACGCCTGTGTACCATGGCCGTGTGCTCTTAGGCTAGCTACTGACTTGTACACCATGGCTAGCTGACACACCTGTGTCAAGGCCGTGTGCTACTAAGCTACATCCTGATATTCACCCACGGTTCTTAGGCACGTCTGTGCTCCTTGACCGTGTGACATTATAGGCCATTTACAAGGCCAAATTGCCACCTACTTAGGTCATACCTACAAGCAATGACATACCAAATTATAGGTCGTATCACAAACTTGCTTGTTGAACCGTAAGGAAATCTAATAGGATACTCAGTAAGCTCGGAATAGACGTACAATGCCTTAGTCCCAGACGAGGTCTTAAATGTAATCAGATATCGATACCACTGTCCCAGATAGGGTCTTATACGAATGAATACGATGCCGATGTCCCAGACATGGTCTTACACGTAAAGTTCATATCGATGCCAACGTCCCAGACGTGGTCTTAAATGTAATCAGATATCGATGCCACTATCCCAGACAGGGTCTTATACGAATGAATACGATGCCGATGTCCCAGACATGGTCTTACACGTAAAGTTCATATCGTTGCCAACGTCCCAGACGTGGTTTTAAATGTAATTAGATATCGATGCCACTGTCCCAGACAGGGTCTTATACGTCCCAGACAGGGTCTTACACGTAAAGTTCATATCGATGCCAACATCCTAGACGTGGTCTTAAATGTAATCAGATATCGATGCCACTGTCCCAGACAGGGTCTTATACGAATGAATACGATGCTGATGTCCTAGACATGGTCTTACATGTAAAGTTCATATCGATGCCAACGTCCCAGACGTGGTCTTAAATGTAATCAGATATCGATGCCACTGTCCCTAACAGGGTCTTATACGATAAAATAGAATATATACCTTTGTATTCCTAATTTCATACAAGATTTCTCAGACTCATTACTATATCGACCTTATTCCGGAATTCTTATACATAGCATCTCATAAACATTCATTATCATTTATAGTCATGTAAATAAGCTCAATTCAATACAATTACATTTGTTTTCAGTATAACTTACCTCGAATTCAATTTATCGGAATGGAAACGGCTACTCGGTTACCTTCGCTTTCCCGCGATCTAAGTCTGTTTTCCTCGGTTCTTGATCTAAATATATTCAAAATTAACCCTTTTATTCACTAATTCATTCAATTTAATCCAAATACACTTATTTAGGGCTATTTACACTTTAGCCCTTATATTTTCACATTTTATCAATCTAGTCTATTTTTCTCAAAACATTAAATTCACGAAATCAATACACAACCAAGCTTAGCCGAATGTATCTATACATCATACAAGCCCATACTTTTCATCAAATTGACAATTTAGTCCTCCAAAATAAAATTTTCCCAATTTAGCCCTAATTAGCTAAATTCATCAAAAATTCAAGAACAAAATATGTTCATCTACCACCAACCTGTCATTTAACACCTTAAAACATCACAAAGCTCAACATATCATCAATGGCATAACTCACAAACATCATCAATACACAAAATTAAGACATGGGTTTTGTAGTTCTCAAAGCAACGATTGCAAAAACGTAGAAATTATCAAAAACCGAAGTCAAAACTTACCTTAATTTTGCTTGATGAATGCCGAATACCTAGCTTCTTTCTCTTTTCTTTTTTTTCGGTGGAAGATAAGCACTATGGCTTTCTTTTTCTTTCTTTTTAATGTTTTGTTTCATATATTTTAACTTATAAAAACAATATATTAATAACATATATTATAGACTTATAATTATATAAAATATGCATGTAACTACATTTATTACCGTCCACTAACATAGAATTGGCTTAATTGCCATTTAAGGCATCCACCTTATAAAGCCACAACACAATGATACTTTAACAAATAGCAAGCAACTTTCACATTTAATGCATTTCAGTCCTTTTGTCAAATTAAACGCACGAACAGACAAATTAGCTTGCGAAAATTTATCACATGCTTAATCATATATCAACGGCACAGAAAATAATATAAAAATATAAAAATATTAATCGAACTCAGATTCGTGGTCTCAAAACCACTGTTCCGACTAGGGTATAAACCGGACTGTTACATTGGCGACTACATTAGCCTTTCCTGGATGGTAGTCAATGACCAACTCATAATCTTTTATTAACTCTAACCATCTCTTTTATCTTAAGTTCAACTCTTTTTGCGTCATCAAGTACTTCAAACTTTTGTGATCTGTAAAAATTCGGCACCTTTCACCATATAGATGATGTCTCCATATCTTCAATGCGAAGACTTTGGCAGCTAACTTTAAATCATGCATCGGATAATTCTTCTCATGAGGCTTCATCTATCTGGAGGCATAAGCAATAACTTTTCCTTCTTGCATAAGTACACAGCCTAATCCGTTTAAGGATGCATCGCTGTAAATCACAAATTCTTTCCCTGTCTCAGGTTGTACTAAAACTGGAGCTTCTGTCAACATCGCTTTCAGTTTCTCGAAACTTTGTTGGCATCTTTCTTTCCACTCAAACTTTACATTTTTCTGTAACAATTTAGTCATCGGGTTTGCAATCATAGAAAACCCCTTGACGAATCGTCTATAATAGCCGGCTAGGCCTAGAAAACTTCTAATCTCAGAGATATTCTTCGGTGGCTTCCAGTCTATAATAGCCTAAATCTTAGTGGGGTCTACTCGAACTCCTTCACCCGAGACAATATGTCCCAGAAATCCTACTTCCTTGAGCCAAAATTCACTTTTACTGAACTTGGCATATAATTGATTTTCTCGAAGAGTCTGTAAAGCTGTCCGTAGGTGCTCAGCATGCTCATTCTCATCTCAGGAATAAATCAGTATGTCGTCAATGAAAACGACTACAAACTTGTCGAGGTATGGTCTAAAAATGTGGTTCATTAAGTCCATGAATACTGCAGGAGCATTGGTCAAACCAATGGGCATGACTAAAAATTCATAATGCCCAGACCTTGTTCAAAAAGCTGTCTTGGACACATCTGATTCCTTTACTCTTAACTGATAGTACCCTGATCTCAAGTCTATTTTGGAGAACACAGTGGCTCCTTTCAATTGATCGAACAAATCATCGATCCTAGGCAATGGGTACTTGTTCTTCACTGTAACATCCTGAAAATGGGCCTATGCATTTTTTATTTAAGTATACGAAATGGCATGTCTTGTGTGTTATGAATGTATTATGAACATTTTTGGAAACTTGGAAATGATTTAGAAATGTTAAGTTTCAAAAGAGGAAAGTGAACATTTCTGGAAACTTGGAAATGTAAGAAATGTTAAGTTCAAAAGAGGAAAGTGAACATTTCTGGAAACTTGGAAATGTAAGAAATGTTAAGTTTAAAGGAGGCAAACGAACATTTTTGGAAACTTGGAAATGTAAGGAAATGTAAGGAAATGTAAGGAAATGTAAGGAAATGTAAGGAAATGTAAGGAAACGTTTTAGGAAAAGTTAAGTTCTGAGGTTAAGAGAGGGAAGTAAAGCAAGGTGGCCTTAAGAAAATTTATGGGTGAAATATGACATACAAATGGGCTTGGAAAAGTGGCTTGGAGGCGCCACTTAGGGCCTCTGGAGTTGACGCCACAAGCAGGTGCAATTGGACCTGGGTTCGAGTCACTTGGGGAGCAAATAAAAGAATTTTATTTTGGTGCCAGGAACAAGAGAAGTGGGCGGCATTAAGGCTCTATAGGGAGGTGTTTTATTGTTGTTAAAATTCGGCAAATAGATGGATAAATGATGGGTTTTTATTGATATTTTTATTAAGAGATAAGAGATAATTATTGGATTAAGTTTTAGGTGATAATTAAAGTGATAAAGCTATCAAAATAGAAGAGTGGTGGCCAAGTAAGGGATTCTAAGCCAGTAAATTCGGCTATAAAAGGAAAAGAGAGGCCATTCAGCATTATTTTCTCTTCCTTGATAACCTCTGCCGAATTTCCCTTCTCCTTATTTCACCATTGCCGAATTCTCTTAAGCAACTATTCTTTTCTTCTTCATTCTTCTCCTCTCAATATTCCAAAAGCCGAAACTTGTGTGACTATTCTCTAGGCCTTAAGCCGAATCTTTGAGGACTCAAGAAAAGGGGGCTGTTGATTACAAAGATTAAGGGTAAGGTTAGTAGTTATCGATTTCCATTCTTTTTCTTCTAAGATTAAAGCTGAAACTAGGAAATCTAACCCCATTATTGTGTTAGTCGAAACTTGGAAAGAAGGCTCTTCGGGATTTCTGCCATTGTCGACAACTTCATAAGACAAGTCAACTATTTCAGGATTTAAGAATCTAAGGTAAGTCATATTTAACATTCGGCTAAGGGTTATTTGTTGTGAATAAATGTTAGAAATTGATCTAACATGAAGTTATAGGGATTTCGACAGACATCTAAGGCAAGGAATATTTTCGGGATTTACTAAGTGTCGACTACAAGGAAGGAGAAGTTCTTTTTCCAAAGGTATACCATAGGCCGCGTGTTCCCTAGTTATTCGGTGAGTTTCGGGATTTAAAATCCACAAGGTAGTGTCTATAGCATTCGGCCAAGGCTTATTTTGATATCTAGATCTTTTTCATAATTGTTTAAAAAGCCGAAACTAACCTGGGATGTGATTTAATGTTTGGCCGAATACAACAAGGAATACAACAAAGTTTCGGGACTTGATTCTTAAGTCAATCGGCAACAGGGTAAGTTTTAGTGTACTAATCCTACTAGGATTTGGATTTATGGCCGAATGGCTCTTTATTAAGTATTAAATGATTGATTAAATGTAGAGATCTAAGATCTAAGGCATTAGATCAAGCTTTTCGGGATTTGGATTGGAAACCTTAAGCGAATCAGGTGTGTACCTCACACTATTTCTTGATATATTTATGGCAATAATTAATATGTATGTGACTATAAGAATGTGTAAGAATATGGCTAAGGTACCATGTAATGGTACAAAAGTACTCAGGTACGTTTCCTACTCCTACTAGGAATATGAAATTATGTTATATATGTAACATGTGAAAAGTGATAAGAATGTGAAATTATGTAATATGCATGATATGAATGATATGGGGCATTCGGGTTATATGAAAGGGGAAGTGAATGTGGTGACCTAAGACCACGATATCTGAATGTGGTGACCTAAGACCACGATATCTGAATGTGGTAACCTAAGACCACGATATTTGAATGTGGTGACCTAAGACCACGATATCTGAATGTGGTGACCTAAGACCATGAATTTTATAAGGGCGATGAGCACGTCGACTGCAGCGACTGCCTTCGATGGTGTGTAGCGGATGGAGGGTTGACTTATTAGTCCCCACGGTGTGCAGGTTGGTACGGGTGATGTGTAGCGGATGGCATCTAGGTTTGGGTTCGGGTTTGCATCATTATTTTATATCTGTTATATGAATAAGTATGTGATATGATATTGTATGCCTGAATTGTTAAGTTTTAGTGTTGGTTAAACATTGAGTCTGTTTGACTCACCCCGTTTGGGGAATATTTTTCTTCCAGGTGATGATCAGTAATGGACCGGGTCGGCAGGAGCTTAAAGGTGGCCATGCACAGCAAGGAAAATTTCATTATTTGGACTTTTATTCTATTTAAGCATTTTAATTTATTTTTGGGGAATTATTTGATGTAATAAGGCCATAGTTGAACTACTTTATTTTTCTTTCTTTTATTTATTATTGTTACGAATTTTTAATGGTTATAAGATTAAGTAAATTTGGTTTAAAATAGACTTTAAATATTTTGTCACCTGAAATAAATGGGTTTTCAATATAAAATCGAATTCGTTTTCAACTCAAGCCCAACCCAAAACCATTTTACTTTCAAAACACACAAATTTTTCCTAAGTAACAAAAGAAATTTGAACCGGTTTACATCGAGGAACATACCAGATCCGGTCAAGGCTCATGGGCCGGGTTTGGGGTGTTTCAATTTGGTATCAGAGCCCAGTTTCAAACCCTTGGCCTGGGGTTTAAGGCCCAAAACATTTTCAAATCGAGCCCAAATGAGTTTTTGAAGATAAGCAGGTTTTCTGGCATGGCACCTAAATCTCCGACCCGAAGTCCACCAGGTAAGTACCCCTAACCTTTGTGTGAATTATAGTATGAATTGTAGAAGGGTAGAACTGGAATGGCACATAGAGTAGTATGATAAGTATTTGGAACCCTAGGACTAGTTTACCCCAACTATTACATAAGACTTAATGACTAATTAAACAAACCTATGGCTAAGTCGCCGAGTTAGGGTGTGGCAACCATTGTGCGCATGTCTAGGATTGGATCCGGAAGAGCCTGGTATTTAAGCAGTCCTAGTGACTCACCTCCTCTTCGCAGGAATCCTACCTGGTGCGTAGCTTCGGTTCACCCTAACCAAGAGGACTTATTCATAGGCTAAACCCCTAACTAAAACCCGAAAGGGATTAGCCACATTTTTATGGAAACCCTAGTTTTAAAATGACTAAATTACCCTTTTGATTTATACAAGCTATCCCATAAAATTTTTCTGAAATATTTATTGATTTACAAAATTACTAAAATACCCCTGGTGGTAAAATTACAAAAATGCCCTTGGTTTATGAAATTTCCAAAATACCCACAGTTATTATTAAAAAAAATTCATTACTTTATAACAAGTCCAAAAACTCTACTTCTGTGAAATATTAAAATACTCCAACTTGGAAAATTTACGAAATTGCCCCTAACTTACAAAATTACCAAAATGACCCTGATTTCCAAAATTTTTGCAACATCACTGATTTGGAAAACAAAATTCTCAAAAATAACCCTCAAGTTCTATAAATTTTGAAATACCCCTGAATTATCAAACTTTACAAATTTACCCTGATTTGTAAAAATTTGCTGAAATACCCCTGGAATTTCAAAATTTCCAAAAATACCCCAGGAATGTAAAATTACCAAAATACCCTTATTGACAAAATCCACAAGGAACCCTATTTTTGAAAAAAAAATTTACGAAAATACCCCTATAGGGCAAATTACGAAAATACCCCTGGGTAGTGGAAAAACAGCAACAATGAAAACTACAACATTTCTCTGAATGAACGAAAGTTCATAATTGATTGATGAATGTATGAATGCAAAGACTGTATGCATGTATGAATACGAAAGAACCACTTCTAAAATTCTTTTCATAAAACTTCTTCGCGGGTAATCAGTGGAATAAAGGCTAATTCATAAAATTTCTTAATTAGATTAAAGCACGATCGTAGAAATGAGCTCTAGGGGACGTGGTTCTGGAATACCTTAATTGCCTTGTTCGTTGTAAAGTCAGTTCGTTCTTATGTGGCTAGTAAGGTGTATGGAACCTTGACTGTAAACTAAGAGAATGTGCCAAGAAAGTATGATAGTTTCTTAAGATCAGAGTGCACAGCAGTAGCGTAGTGTGGTGAGCTAGGAAGTACGACTGTTCGTTAGTAAGTAATTTCGAGGACGAAATTATTTTAAGGGGGGTAGAACTGTAACATCCTGAAAATGGGCCTATGCATTTTTTATTTAAGTATACGAAATGGCATGTCTTGTGTGTTATGAATGTATTATGAACATTTTTGGAAACTTGGAAATGATTTAGAAATGTTAAGTTTCAAAAGAGGAAAGTGAACATTTCTGGAAACTTGGAAATGTAAGAAATGTTAAGTTCAAAAGAGGAAAGTGAACATTTCTGGAAACTTGGAAATGTAAGAAACGTTAAGTTTAAAGGAGGCAAACGAACATTTTTGGAAACTTGGAAATGTAAGGAAATGTAAGGAAATGTAAGGAAATGTAAGGAAACGTTTTAGGAAAAGTTAAGTTCTGAGGTTAAGAGAGGGAAGTAAAGCAAGGTGGCCTTAAGAAAATTTATGGGTGAAATATGACATACAAATGGGCTTGGAAAAGTGGCTTGGAGGCGCCACTTAGGGCCTCTGGAGTTGACGCCACAAGTAGGTGCAACTGGGCCTGGGTTCGAGTCACTTGGGGAGCAAATAAAAGAATTTTATTTTGGTGCCAGGAACAAGAGAAGTGGACGGCATTAAGGCTCTATAGGGAGGTGTTTTATTGTTGTTAAAATTCGGCAAATAGATGGATAAATGATGGATTTTTATTGATATTTTTATTAAGAGATAAGAGATAATTATTGGATTAAGTTTTAGGTGATAATTAAAGTGATAAAGCTATCAAAATAGAAGAGTGGTGGCCAAGTAAAGGATTCTAAGCTAGTAAATTCGGCTATAAAAGGAAAAGAGAGGCCATTCAGCATTATTTTCTCTTTCTTGATAACCTCTGCCGAATTTCCCTTCTCCTTATTTCACCATTGCCGAATTCTCTTAAGCAACTATTCTTTTCTTCTTCATTCTTCTCCTCTCAATATTCCAAAAGCCGAAACTTGTATGACTATTCTCTAGGCCTTAAGCCGAATCTTTGAGGACTCAAGAAAAGGGGGCTGTCGATTACAAAGATTAAGGGTAAGGTCAGTAGTTATCGATTTCCATTCTTTTTCTTCTAAGATTAAAGCCGAAACTAGGAAATCTAACCCCATTATTGTGTTAGTCGAAACTTGGAAAGAAGGCTCTTCGGGATTTCTACCATTGTCGACAACTTCATAAGACAAGTCAACTATTTCGGGATTTAAGAATCTAAGGTAAGTCATATTTAACATTCGGCTAAGGGTTATTTGTTGTGAATAAATGTTAGAAATTGATCTAACATGAAGTTATAGGGATTTCGACAGACATCTAAGGCAAGGAATACTTTCGGGATTTACTAAGTGTCGAGTACAAGGAAGGAGAAGTTCTTTTTCCGAAGGTACACCATAGGCCGCGTGTTCCCTAGTTATTCGGTGAGTTTCAGGATTTAAAATCCACAAGGTAAGTGTCTCTAGCATTCGGCCAAGGCTTATTTTGATATCTAGATCTATTTCATAATTGTTTAAAAAGCCAAAACTAACCTGGGATGTGATTTAATGTTTGGCCGAATACAAGAAGGAATACAACAAAGTTTCGAGACTTGATTCTTAAGTCAATCGGCAACAAGGTAAGTTTTAGTGTACTAATCCTACTAGGATTTGGATTTATGGCCAAATGGCTCTTTACTAAGTATTAAATGATTGATTAAATGTAGAGATCTAAGATCTAAGGCATTAGATCAAGCTTTTCGGGATTTGGATTGGAAACCTTAAGCGAATCAGGTGTGTACCTCACACTATTTCTTGATATATTTATGGCAATAATTAATATGTATGTGACTATAAGAATGTGTAAGAATATGGCTAAGGTACCATGTAATGGTACAAAAGTACTCAGGTACGTTTCCTACTCCTACTAGGAATATGAAATTATGTTATATATGTAACATGTGAAAAGTGATAAGAATGTGAAATTATGTAATATGCATGATATGAATGATATGGGGCATTCGGGTTATATGAAAGGGGAAGTGAATGTGGTGACCTAAGACCACGATATCTGAATGTAGTGACCTAAGACCACGATATCTGAATGTGGTGACCTAAGACCACGATATTTGAATGTGGTGACCTAAGACCACGATATCTGAATATGGTGACCTAAGACCACGAATTTTATAAGGGCGATGAGCACGTCGACTGCAGCGACTGCCTTCGATGGTGTGTAGCGGATGGAGGATTGACTTATTAGTCCCCACAGTGTGCAGGTTGGTACGGGTGATGTGTAGCGGATGGCATCTAGGTTTGGGTTCGGGTTTGCATCATTATTTTATATCTGTTATATGAATAAGTATGTGATATGATATTGTATGCCTGAATTGTTAAGTTTTAGTGTTGGTTACACATTGAGTCTGTTTGACTCACCCCGTTTGGGGAATATTTTTCTTCCAGGTGATGATCAGTAATGGACCGAGTCGGCAGGAGCTTAAAGGTGGCCATGCACAGCAAGGAAAATTTCATTATTTGGACTTTTATTCTATTTAAGCATTTTAATTTATTTTTGGGGAATTATTTGATGTAATAAGGCCATAGTTGAACTACTTTATTTTTCTTTCTTTTATTTATTATTGTTACGAATTTTTAATGGTTATAAGATTAAGTAAATTTGGTTTAAAATAGACTTTAAATATTTTGTCACCTGAAATGGGTTTTCAATATAAAATCGAATTCGTTTTCAACTCAAGCCCAACCCAAAACCATTTTACTTTCAAAACACACAAATTTTTCCTAAGTAACAAAAGAAATTTGAACTGGTTTACATCGAGGAACATACCAGATCCGATCAAGGCTCGTGGGCCGGGTTTGGGGTGTTTCATTCACCGTCACTTTATTAAGCTGACAGTAATCTATGCACAATTTCATGGTGCCATCTTTCTTTTTCACAAATAAAACTGGAGCACCCTAGGGAGAACAACTTGACCTTGCAAAGCCTTTATCTGTCAACTCTTGCAACTGTGACTTCAGCTCCTTCAACTCTGTTAGAGCCATTCTGTAAGGAGTAATAGATATTGGTACAGTACCGGGAGCTAGATCAATACTGAACTCAACCTCTCTAACCGGTGGCAGTGCTGGTAATTTCTCAGGAAAAACATTCAAGTACTCACATACTATCGGTACTGTCTCAGTCTTTAACTCTATTTCTCTATCATTCATCACAAAGGCCAAGTATGCCTCATACCCCTTTCTTATGTATCTCTGTGCCATCATATGAGAAATCATTACCGGCGATCGACCCTGTTCATCTGATTCTACATGGAGAGTGTCCCCATTCTCACATCTCATCTCAATGTACTTCTTCCCACAATTAACTATTACATCATGGGTAGTCAACCAGTCCATACCAAGAATGAGATCAAACTCATCAAATGGTAACAACATAAGATTTACTTTAAAATAATGACCTCTAATCATCAATGGACAGTCTTTACATACTTTATCAACTAACACACTTTTGCCTAAGGGATTAGGCACTTTAATCACAGATTCTGTAGACTCTACAGGCATACTCATACTGGATACCAGTTTCATGCAAATATAAGAATGTGTGGATCTGGGATCTATTAAAGCAATAACTTTAATATCATGAAGAGAAAAGGTACCCGTAATAACATCAGGGGAAGATGCCTCTTCGCGAGCGCCAATGGCATAAGTTCTCGTAGGCGCCCTACCCTCGGGTCTCGCAGCCTGTTCTCTAGGGTTACGTCTCCCACTTGCCCCACTTCCTGGGTTCCTCTGCGGTCTTCCTCTGACCATACTCTCGGATCTCTGGTTTTGAATTCTTTCTTCTTTTGTCGTCTCAGGACAATCCTTTATGTAGTGGTCCTAAGAACCACATCTGAAACATGCATTTTCATGCGCTCGGCATTCTCCGAGATGACGTCTTCCACACTGTGGGCACTCGGGTCTATCCAATCGGATGTTCCCCACACTAGCAACTGAAGTCGTCTGTGCTTTATTTCCCGAATACTGCTTACTCTTGTCCTTCCTTGAAAACCCAGTGGAAGTGGCCGACCGATCGGGTGGAGAAATCTCTTGACTTCTTGGATGAGGATTGGAATGACTTATTCCACTGTCTCTTTCTAGAGTCATGAGACTCCATTTCAGATTTCCTCTTCTCCTTTACTAGTTCTTCGGCTTTACAAGCCCTCTCTACTAGCACAATGAATTCCTTCAGTTCTAGGACAGTAACAAACAATTTGATGTCCTCATTTAACCAGTCTTTAAATTTTTTACTCATGATGGCCTCAGTGGACACGTATTCTCGAGCGTATTTGCTGAGTCGTACAAACTCACGCTCATAATCAGTCACCAACATCTTGCCTTGCTTCAGTTCTAGGAATTCCTTCCTTTTCCGGTCCACAAACCTTTGACTGATATACTTTTTCTTAAACTCTTCTCGAAAGAATTCCCATGTGATCTTCTCTCTTGGTACTACCGATACCAAGGTGTTCCACCATTGGTAAGCAGAATCTCTTAAAAGAGAGACTACACACTTCATGCATTCATTAGGTGTGCATGAAAACTCAGTAAATACCCTGATAGTATTTTCTATCCAGAACTCAGCCTTTTCCAGATCATGATCTTTTCTAGCCCGGAATTCTTCTGCACCCATGTTTCCTGATCCTATCAACTGGAGGTTTGTCTCCTCTTACCACCTCTACTACTCGAGGGGATGCAGGGATAGGTTGTGGAACAGGCGGGGGTGGAGGGGGTTATGCATTTGGGTTTGTATGAACGAACTCCATATACCACGTATTCATCATATGGAGGAAGGCTTCTCTAGCCTCTTCTCCTCCTCCTTGACTCACCGTAGTGGGTCTATTCTCATTCTCATTCGGCACCGTCCTTTCTACGGGAGTCGGCGCATTACTTGCTACATCATCCGCCACAGATCTTTCAAGATCCATTTACTATATGTATAAACATAATTTAAGTCATCAGGAGTCGTCACACTATCATTATAAAAACATTCTTGAGGGGATACAGGGATAAGTTGTGGAACAGGCGGGGGTGGAGGGGGTTGTGCATTTGGGTTTGTATGAACGAACTTCGTATGCCACGTATTCATCATATGGAGGAAGGCTTCTCTAGCCTCTTCTACTCCTCCTTGACTCATCGTAGTGGGTCTCCTCTTACCACCTCTACTACTTGAGGGGATACAGGGATAGGTTGTGGAACAGGCGGGGGTGGAGGGGGTTGTGCATTTGGGTTTGTATGAACGAACTCCGTATACCACGTATTCATCATATGAAGGAAGGCTTTTCTAGACTCTTCTCCTCCTCCTTGACTCACCGTAGTGGGACTATTCTTATTCTCATTCGGCACCGTCCCTTCTGCGGGAGCCGGCGCGTTACTTGCTACATCATCCGCCACAGCTCTTTCGAGATCCATTTACTATATGTATAAACATAATTTAAGTCGTCAGGAGTCGTCACACTATCATTATAAAAACATTCTTACGTATGGCATGTATAACTAGACTCCTGCTCCTACTACGTTAGTCCTAGAACTGACTAAATCGTAGCTCTGATACCACTTAATGTAACACCCCATACCCGAGTCCGAGGCTAAGACTGGATATGAGACATTACCATGCTTAAACTCACTTAAACATGTACTTACGGGCTGTGAAATTTTGTTCCGAAATAGAAACTCTTCTTTCTTAGTCAAAACGTACATATCATGGGCCTGTGAGGCCTTAAACACATAGCTGGGAACTTTCAGAATTCAATTGGGAACTTTTCCTCGAAACAGGGGTCACACACCCATGTGGCTTGGGGCACGCCCGTGTACCCTTAAAACATGCCCATGTCTCCCAACCGTGGTCGACACTGACTAGTTTCACACGGCCTTGACACGCCCGTGGACTTAAACCGTGTGCTATACCTCGATATACTGACTTATTCACACGACCTGGGCACACGCCCATGTTCTAACCGTGTATCACACACGACCTAAACAAACAGCTGTGGGATTAGCCCGTGGTCTATCCTGACTTAAGGTACCAAGGTGCAGGGTGCACTCGGCCTAGACACACACCCGTGTGTCCATCCGTGTGGGCACTTAGAGGCTATTTACCAAGCCAATTGCCACCCTGAAATTAAGACCAAACCCATGCTCAATTCAACAACTCAATTTAATAAATCTAACATGAACAAGGATGCATACTTCATTGATAAATAAAATCATACATACTTAATAATTCAAGACCAATCTCTTTGGCCATATACAAAAAGAATAATAAGCTTGATAGCCAACTCTTTGGCTAATTTTAAAACATAGCTTAAAATGAAATGTTTTCTATACGTGCCATACTTAATATAAACACTTGGCTATACCAAAATATCGATTGATAGTGTGCTCCGAGCTCCGATGACGATGATCCACAAGATTAGCTTGGCGGGACTACATGGAAATAAAGAATTAAAGACGTAAGCATTTAGCTTAGTAAGTTTTCATGTAATACTCATAGCAATATATTTGCTTAACATTAACCATTCATCATAAACAATGGCATTATAAATCTCAAGTATATAAACTTACTTACTCTTACTGATTCTTACATATCTCATGGTACTTACTATTCTCATGCTTGTATGATAAACAAGGTACCTGTATCACTTGTTCACGTAGATCAGCATACTTTGTTAAGATAAGCATAATCTCAACTTCATCATTCATAACAAGAATAACACTCTTAGTTAACTTTAACTAACATAACTTGATAATAGCTTTACTTACTAAACTTTCTGACTTTCTCATTTAATCTTTACTCTTTTGCCCGATGAATTACTATGAATAACAGAGGATACTAAATCTCATCTCACATAACTTAATGCCAAGGCCATATCCTAGATACGGTCTTACATGGAATTTCTCATCTTGGTTTCGAGGCCATGTCTTGACATGGACTTATACGAAGTCTTTCTCAGGAGTTCCCTTGGGAACTTACCATTGCCATGTCTTGACATGGTCTTACTTGGTATCTTTACTCATGAACTGGTCAATGCCGAGCCTTGGCTTGGACTTACATGAAATATTCCTTGTTACTCACCAATGCCATGCCTTGGCTTGGACTTACATGGGATCTCTATCTCTTGATAGCTTTTCAATGCCAAGACTTGTCTTAGACTTACATGACATTTTTGCTTGGAGACTCACCAATGCCATACCTTAGTTTGGGCTTATATGGGTCTTCATCTCATAATAACTCTTCAATGCCAAGACTTGTATTGGTCTTACATGATAACTTTCCTTGATCGCCGATGCCATGCCTCGGCTTGGTCTTATACGGACTTTCTCATTTCATGTGATAGATCGAGTATCCTAGGTAATTCAACTTCAATCGGGACTTTCTCGTGCTTAATCTCATTAATTTCTTTGTTTAACATAAAATTAAACATTTTCATGATAATATTGTACATTGTGCTAAGCAATTCAATGATAAAAATCTTAAAACTTAGAAATCATACAAACTTACCTCAATATACAAAATGTATGTAGATATGCAATTTAGTCCTCGACTTTGTTCTTGCCTCGGTTTCGATCCGGGCTTCGTTTTTCTTGATCTATAATAATAATTAGATCATTTAATACTCACATTAACTAAATTGACTCTTAACTCATACTTTGGCAAAATTACTATTTTGCCCATAAACTTACTCATATTTGCACTTTTGCCCCTAGGCTCGTAAAATGATTCTCATTCAACTTTCTTAAACATCATGCTTAGCTGATTCATTTTCTCTACTATAACAATCATCAATTCTCACTATTTCTAATATGTATGACCAATTTCATAATCATTGCAAATTAGTCTATACTATCATTTTTCATGAAATTCACTAAGGAAAAGATGTTTATCTAATATCAAACTCTCATAATCTTCCATGAAATATCATTTTACAAGCATGTCATTCATGGGTAGATTTTTGAACATGCATCTTAGCTCATTTTATAGTTAAAAATAGCTAATTCATAATACGAGAACTTCAAAAATACGAAGAATATTAAAATCGGGACTAATATGAACTTACTAGCAAGCTTGAAAGATGAACAAACCCTAGCTGTGGGGTTCTTCAAATTTTCGGCACCAAGGAAGAAGATGAATGAGATTTTTGTCATCTTTTTCCTATTTTAATCACTTAATTGGTAAATGACCAAAATGCCCTTCTCTCAAAATTTTTACAAATACTAACTCATGTCCAATTTTGTCCAAAAATTATAATTTGGGCAAATTACTCTTTAAGGACTTCTAATTACTATTCTAAGGCTATTTCATACAAAAAGCTTCTAGAAACTCATATTTTGCAACTTTTGCAATTTAGTCCTAATGGACCCTTTAATGGAAATTTTCATAAAATTTCCACATGAAACTTTCATACTATCATGCAAACATTTCAATTATCATAAAAACTCATTTTACTAATTCGGATTTGTGGTCTTGCACCACTGTTCCGACTAGGCCCTAAATCGCGCTGTTACATTCTTTCTGTAAAAGAAACATTTAAACTTAAATAAGTTTTTAGGCTTCTTAGTTCTCTTACTTTTCGCTTGAGGTGGCCCAAAGGGTGTTTCTTTTAACGTGTTTTCCCTTCCCTCTAGAGGAAGAAACAATAACTAAGTTTGCTTCTGCTTTTTGGAACAACAAATCAGCATTCAACATCAACTCATAGGATTGTAATTCCTTCATGAGTTATGTAAGCATCATATTTTTATTCTCAAGGATATATGTGGCCTAAAATCTGCAAAATCCTTGGACAAGCTTTTGAAAACTATCTATATTTGCATGTTCTAAGTCAAATTGGCCTCAATATTCGCAGCCTCTACAAAGTATCCTATAAGAGTGATCATATGGTCTTTGACTGAAGTGTCACATTTTTGTTGGGCATTCATGAAACTAGTAACAACCGATTATCGAGCCAAGATAGCTTGGCCTCCGAACATGTCTTCTAGTTTGTCTAGAATCACTTTGTCATTCTTACAATTCTTCAATTGCTTATACAGGGTGCTGGTCATGTTTGCCATCATATAGCAACAAGATATCATTAGACTCTTACCAATGTTTTCTACCCTCAACTTGATTGGTTGGAGGGCACTTATTATCAAGAATTATTTTTAGTTTCTCAAAGCTTAGGACAACCATGAGGTTCCTTTTCCATTCCTTATAGTTATTTTCGTTTAGTTTGTTCTTAGTGAGTATATTTAATAAAGGAGTAGGTGTCATTTTCAAATTGAAAATAAAATATACATTCATTAATATCTCTATATTAAACAAATATTTTGAAAACATTTTGCATCTTACGATATGCATTAAGATGATCATGGGTCTAACATTAAACCTTGAAAATATTTGAAATTTGCTGCAACGATAATTCCTACACTCATTGAATCAAGTCACCACAGGGTAATATTGATCTACTAGTAAGAAAATAGATTTCCATTCAATTAGAACATGAACTTAATTCCTTAGGTATTCACACGTACTAATTATCGTTTAACATTTGGCCATCATTCTAACTTAAGTAGAGCTTCGTGGGAAGTTACTTAACTAGAAGATCTTGAGTGTATAATCATCAACTCAACAACTATCATATCATGTACCACAAATGAGTCATCGTGAGATAATATCACTGAGTAACATGATTTGACTAGTTGCCTTCTTTGAAGAAAAACTTCTTGTTATATCGTATGATAATACCTACAACAAGGCCGACCAACTATCATATGATTACAAGATAATTCTTCTTACCTTCAAGAAATCTCCTCAGTGATATCCACATGACAATCCTATCGTGGGGTAGTTAAATTGTCATGCCATCACAAGAGATCATTGATGAAGGCTGTAGGTCTTGTCTAGGGACCTTTTCCCACTCAATCTTTTTAAAACATGCAAGGTTTCTTTCCCTAAACTATATGGCATGCTTATCATACATATCCATAAACATACATTTACATTCAAATAAATATCATCATCCATTTACACTCTAAATCATGTGTCAGGTAATTCTTCTCGTGTGGCTTTATCTGTCTAGAAGCATACGCTATTACATTGCCTTCTTGCATAAGCACACAGCCCAATCCATTCAAGGATGCATCGCTGTAGATCAAAAATTCTTTTCCTGATTCATGTTGCACTAGAATTGGAGCCTCAGTCAATAATGCTTTTAGTTTCTCAAAACTCTGTTGGCACTTTTCTATCCATTCACACTTTACATCTTTTTGTAACAATCTCGTCATTGGAGTCGCTATTATGGAAAATCCCTTGACAAACCGTCTGTAATAGCCAGCTAGGCCCAAAAAACTTCTAACCTCTGATACATTCTTCAGCAGTTTCCAATCAACAATAACTGAAATCTTACTTGGGTCAACTCGGATTCCATCTCCTGAGACAATGTGCCTCAAAAATCCAACCTCTTTGAGCCAAAACTCACTTTTGCTAAACTTAGCATATAACTGATTATCTCGTAAAGTCTGTAAAACTGTCCTCAAGTGTTCATCATGTTCATTCTCATTACGAGAATAAATCAATATATTATCAATAAAACCACAAAAAACTTATCCAAATATGGCCGAAAAATGCAGTTCATTAAATCCATAAACACTGCAGGGGCATTTGTTAAGCCAAAAGGCATGACTAAAAATTTGTAGTGCCCATACCTTGTCCAAAATGCAGTCTTCGACACATCTGAGTCCTTTACTCTCAACTGATAATATCCCGACCTCATGCCTATCTTAGAAAACACAGTGGCTCCCTTCAATTGATCGAACAAATCATTGATCATTGGCAATGGGTACTTGTTCTTTACTATTACCTTATTAAGTTGTCAGTAATCTATACATAACCATCTTTCTTTTTCACAAACCTTTGTCCGTCAACTCTTGCAACTTTGCCTTCAATTCCTTCAACTCAGTTGGAGCCATTCTATATGGAGCAATCGATATAGGTGTCGTACCAGGAGCTAACTCGATGCAAAATTCAACCTCTCTAACCAGAGGCAACCCTGGCAATTCTTCTGGGAATATAGCTGGGTACTCACATAATATCCGTACTAATTCAATCTGTAATTCAGTTTCTTTAGCATTCATAACAAAACCAAGATATGCTTCATACCCCTTTCATACATACCTCTGAGCAGTCATATGAGAGATTACTACAGGCGATCTGTCTTGTTCATCTGATTCAACACGAAGAGTTTCCCCATTTCCGCATCTCAATTTAATGTATTTCTTTCCACAATTTACTATCATATCATGAGTGGTTAACCAGTCCATACCAAGAAATATATCGAATTCATCAAATGGCAACAACATGAGATTTGCCTTAAAATAATGACCTCTAATCATCAATGGGAAATCTTTGCATACCTTATCAACTAATACACTTTTGCCTAAAGTATTAGACTCTTTTATCACAAACTCTGTAGACTCTACAGGCATGCTCATACTAGATACTAATTTCATGCAAATGTATGAATGGGTAGACCCCGTGATTACAACATTAGTATCATGGAGAGAAAATGTACCCGTGATTACATCAGGGGATGACGCCTCTTTGCGAGCACGAATAACGTAAGTCCTCGCAGGCGCTCTACCCTCGAGCCTTGAAGTCTGTTCTTTGGGTGAATTCTTTCTACTTGTTCCGCTTTTCGGGTTTCTCTACGGTCTCCCTCTAGTAGTGCTTCCTGATCTCGCACTCTGAATTTTCTCTTTTTTGACCATCTCAAGGCACTCTCAATAAAATGATCTAGGGAACCGCATTTAAAACAAACCCTCTCATGAGCTCAGCACTCACCAGGGTGATGTCTGCCACACTGTGGACATTCCGGTCAATTTGGTTGTGTGTTCCCAACACTAGCAACTGAAGTGGTCTGAGCTTTAGACCCTGATTACTGTTTAATCTTACCTCGGTTTGGAAACCCAGCTGAAGTGGCTGATCGTGTGGTAAAATCCCTTGACTTCTTAGATGAGGATTGAAATGACTTACTCATTTATCTCTTTCTTGAGTCACGAGACTCTATCTCAGCTTTTCTTTTCTCTTTAACCAATTCTTCGGCTTTGCAAGCACGATCTACTAGTACAACGAATTCCTTAAACCTTTTACACATAATGGCTTCGGTGGATACACACTCTCGAGCATATTTACTGAGTCTCACAAACTCACGCTCATACTTAGTTACTGTCATCTTACCTTGTTTCAGTTCAAGGAATTCTTTTCTCTTCTGATCAATGAATCTTTGGCTAATGTACTTCTTCCAGAATTCTTCTTGG
Source organism: Gossypium australe (assembly GCA_005393395.2). NCBI lineage: Eukaryota > Viridiplantae > Streptophyta > Magnoliopsida > Malvales > Malvaceae > Gossypium > Gossypium australe. Next base: position 77,837,941 of record CM016625.1, on the reverse strand, counting down.
AAAAACTCTCATGTAATCATTTCCCTTGGTACAATCGACACAAGGGTGTTCCACCACTGATAAGAGAAATCTCTCAAAAGAGACACCACACACTTCATGCACTCTTTAGGTGTGCAAGATAACTCATCAAATACCCTAATGGTATTCTCAAGCCAAAATTCTGCCCTCTCCGGATCGTCGTCTTTACTAGCCCGGAATTCCTCGGCTCCTTATTTCTAGATTCTATCAACCGGAGGCTTTTCTCTTCTTACCACTTCTACCACTTGGGGAGCTATATGGGTAGCCTGAGGAATAGGTGGGGGTGGAGGGGTTGTGCATTTAGGTTCGCACGAACAAACTCTGTATACCATGCATTCATCATATGGAGAAAGGCTTCCCTAGCCTCTTCTCCTCCTCTCTGACTCATAGTCGTTGGTCTATTCTCATTTTCATTCGGGACCATCTCTTCGGTGGGAGCCGGCGCGTTACTTTCTACATCATCCGCCACAGCTCTTTCGGGATCCATTTATTATATGAAAACACAATTTAAGCCGATAGGAGTCATTACACTATCATTAGATAAATACTCATATGTATGGCATGTATAGCTAGACTTATGCATACGCTACGTTAGTCCGAGAATCAACTAAACTGTAGCTCTGATACCACTAAATGTAACACCCCTTACTCGTATTCAACTCTGGAACTGGGTACGAGGCATTTCCTGACTTACTTGCTTGAACGTTACAACTTGGACTATTTTCTCATTTCAACTTAAAACTTCTCATTCATAATCATAACATCCTTATTATAGGCCTCATAGGCCCCTAAACATACATACGAAATTTTTGCACTCTTAGAAAATTTTTGCCTAAACAGGGGCCACACGCCTGTGTGAAATGGGACACACCCGTGTGGGCAGGTCGTGTGGTCGCACACGCTCATGTCCCTAGCCCGTTTGGAATTTGTTTTTCATTTCAAACCTACAGGGGTTTTCACACTGCCTGGCACACGCCCGTGTCTATGGCGCGTGTCCCTCACACGGCCATGACACGCTCGTGTCTTAACCCGTGTGTGAAAACCTGGACATTCTGTTTATGGCATCAACAACTCTTAAGGGGCACACGCCCGTGTGCTGGCCCGTGTGACGAATCAAATTCTCGCAATTTGATACAGGGGACACATGGCCTATCAACACACCCATGGGGCTGACCGTGTGGACAATTATAAGGCTATTTTCCAAGCCAATTGCCACCCTGAAACATAAACACACTTATACCAACTCAAGCAACACATAACATGGCAATAGGGCACTATAAAGAATCAGTAAACATCAACCATACATTTCACATCTTACTCCATCATTTGCATGAACCTTCACTCATAAAACTCATTTTCAATAAATTATGAAACTTAACAAATATTGGCCAATTTTCCAATGGCCATTAACAAAATGAGTGTATAATATTAATAACTAACACTTTGGCTTCCAAATATGACATAACACAAAATGACCAAGTTCCTGTACATGCCATACTCAAAATAAATCAACTTTACTATACCAAATGAATGGTTGATAGTGTGATCCGAGCTCCGACGTTCATTGATCCCCGATCTAGCTTGGCGATAATACAAGGAAAAAGGAAAAGAGAGGTGTAAGCATATAGCTTAGTAAGTTTGCATGAATTATAATAGCAACATAAATATTCATTGTAAAATCCATTCATCTCATAGAACAAATACAACACAAGTTCTCAAGTACTTTGTCATACTTACTCATACTTAAGCTTACCCATCACATATCATATTACGGTTTCATAACTCGTATTTTACTCATGGTACCTGTATCACTTCATCACATAATTTAGCACTTATGCTATCTTGAACATAAACTTGAATCATTATCATCCTTAACTTAAATGTAACTCTTTGTCATCTTTGTATAACTTAACTCTTTGTCATCTTTACATATTTAGCTCTTTTGCCTGTTGAACTACTCGGAATATCGGAGGATACTCAATCTCATCATACATGTATCTCAATGCCAATGTCATATCCCAGATATGGTCTTACATGGGATCACTTCTTGACACAGATGTCATATCCCAGATATGGTATGGTCTTAACGGCATCTCTTAGCTCGATGTCAATGCCATGTCCCAGACATGGTCTTACACGAGATCTTCTTTTGGTGCCGAGGCCATGTCCCAGACATGGTCTTATACGGAACCTACGTTCGGTGTCGATGCCATGTCCCAGACATGGTCTTACACGAAACCTACATTCCTTTGGTACCGATGCCATGTCCCAGACATGGTCTTACATGGGACTTCCTTATCTCATGTTGTGACATAGGTATCCATGCTATTCCGAAAGTTCAACCGGGACTTCAACTTATCATTATCTCATTATAATTTTATTGAGAAGTCACTAATCAACTTCATGGAAAATAATATACATTTCTCATGTAAATAAGAAATTTAGAACATAATAACATATGTAGCTTTAATTTCACACAAAGTTACCTCGGTACTCAAAATATGTGTAGGTGTTCGATTTTGTCCGAAATCTTGTTCTTGCCTCGGTTTCGGTCCGGGCTTCGTGTTTCTTGATCTATAATAGCAAATTCACTTGTTTAATACTCACATTGACTAAATCGACTCATGAATCATATTTTGACAAAATTATGATTTTGTCCCTAAATTTTTACATAATTACACTTTTGCCCCTAGGCTCGTAAAATGATTTTTATTCAACTTTCTTGTATTTTAAACCTAGCTGAATTATTTTCTTAACTACAACAGCCCCTAGTTTCCTCTATTTCACTATGTGTGACCATTTTCATAATTTTTGCAATTTGGTCCTTTTATGCATTTTTCATGAAAATCACTTAGAAAAAGATGTTTAGCATACATCAAACTTTCATATTCTTTCTTAAATCATCAAAATACATGCATGTCATACATGGGTAAATTTTTGAACATGAACCCTAGCTCAAAATATAGCTAGAAATAGCTAAATCGAGCTATGAGAATTTCAAAAATACGAAGAACATTAAAAATGGGGCTAAGAGATACTTACAATCAAGCTTGAAAGTTGAAGAAACCCTAGCTATGGAGGGCTTGTAAAATTCGGCTATGGTGAAGAAGATGGTCACTCATTTTTGACTTTTTTTTCCCTTTTAATTCATTAATTAACCAAATAACTAAAATGCCCTTAAGGCCCCTTCCTTAAGATTTTTCCTCCCCATGTCCATTTTTGTCCATCTTGACATTTAATGGCCTAATTGCTAAATAAGGACCTCTAGTAATTTTTATAATTCTATTTCATACTTAAATCTTCTAGAATCTCATATTTTTCTAATTTTTGCAATTTAGTCCAAATGGACAAATTGATCACTAATAAATAAAATTTCCTCATGAAATTTTCACACAATCATGCAAACACATCCTAAGCTTCATAAAATCATAAAACACATATTTCTACTTTGGATTTATGGTATCGCAACCACTATTCCGACTGGGCCCTAAATTGGGCTATTACACTCTCCTGGTCTAACTAGGAGAGGGGGCACACCCTAGATAAAAACTCTAGGGTTGTAATCTAGCATATGTAAAATGAGGGGAATTAGGCCTCTCATATATTGGGTCCAATTATTTGTGCCTCCTAGACTTTTGATCTACCACTTTATAATTTAATCCAACCCAATATTTGTTTTTAATTCCCAAAATAAATATTAATTAGTTAATTATTAATTAACTAAAATAATTTCTCAATTAAATAAATTTTCTCATTCCAATTCTAATTTCGTTAAAGTCATGACAACTTTACCGTAAAAGAATCTATGAGGAAATATATTTAATTTTCGTATTTAATAAATTCATAATGACTAATTACTTTAATTTCATTTCCAAACTTCAATTATTTAATAAAAATTAATTAAATAATAATTCAAAAACCTTAAATTAATTATCAACTCATTTTTATACTCAGTGAGAAAACGCATTCATTTGTGAAAGCGATCTATTTCTCTAACTTCATTATTCCTATTCATTTTTGTTCATTGGATATACATGCAGTTTATTTATGGTTTCAATGAGCTAATGGAAAGACCGTTTGGACATATATAATTAAGGTTCAAATAAGTTATAGTTAAGTTCCAATTTTTCGCCTATTAATTATAAACTTATTTAGTCACAAAGTCATTCTAGTATAGTATCGTGATTGAGCTCTCCCTAATTACATACCATTACGAAAGTTACTTAATCAGTGCTCGTCCAATGACCTTATCAGTGTTACCCTTATAAGATATCCTTAATCTCTTTGGGATAATCTATTTTATCTCGTGGTAATCATTACATCTTCTCTCATGAAAAGTCAATTACTATCAAATAGTAATTAAGTCATTTGTCATAAAAACAAACGACTCGTGGCCTCGTTTGCTCTTCATTTATCATGCAATGCTAATGAGAGGATATCATTTACCCATTATTTGGACTATGAATTCCACTATTGTGAATGATGCTACATACTTCAGAAGTCATATACCTAATGCACCGATTGTCGATTCTTTATCTATTCGAACTCAGGCTTTTACTTACATCAAAGTATACGAATCACTCATACATAGTTCATCATTCACACAGGATTATGGTATGTCACACTATGAATGTCACAAGTGAATAAACCCATAAACAGATTTAGGATCTATTATATTTTGGTCATGTTCGATGTACTATCAGTCTAGTCAATCACATTTATGTCTCTATCTTTTAGGAGTCATCCATTCTGATGCACAAGACAAAACATCTCCCCAATTGGACTTTATAGATGACATATTAGTCTTTGAATTAATTTGCGCATTTCTAATTAGACTAAGGACATATTTAGGTTTATCTACTAATGCAAGTTGTCTTTCGTATTACGATCCGACCACGTAATACCACTTAGTCTTAGTTAAACATTAAATAACCAGTGAGCTAATATTTGCTTCCATTTTGCTTTGCGTGCAAAAACATTGAAGACAATATAAAAAAAAAAGGGTATCAATGTAATTCATGGATGATATTATTAAACCAATTTGTTCAAAAAAATACAAGTATATAAAATGAATATACTACAATTAGGGCACCAGATCCAAAAGTTTAGAGGTAACTTCCCAGACAATTGATTCTGCCTCAATAGATCCCTTATCGATGGATCGTCCCTCAGTGGATCTTCTTCACGAAATAAACCTCTCCTCAGGTTGTTAAGCTTTCTCTCTAGCTCAGGATCGAAAGGTATGAATGCATTGTTGCTTCGAGTCATACACTGAAAAAAGAACAATAAAAGAAACAAGAACAATTAAATAATTTAAATAAAAAAATGAACTGAACAAAAAAGAAAACGAAGTGTCATATCTATAAATTTATATTTCACTACTTAGCTTCCCCAACTAAGCATGCAAGAATCATAAAAAACCAATCGCCGCACACAAAATCTCCTCGTCAACAGTGCCAACAACTTGATTGCACCACGATTGATACAGGCACGCCCAAGGCACCAACAATTTTCAAAACTATGGAGCCCGACTTCAGTGGCCCAAGTGCCGTGAAACTGATATGCACTTTGGTGCATTTCCAAATTGAGCCGGATTAGTCCATTTGGGCTCAATTTGAGCTCACTCGAGCTCACTTCAGCTCATTGAGCTGATCACATAAATTTTAATGCTTTAGATAAATTGAGTATTTATTTTATTTATTTTTCTACAGCCTATTAATGTGTTTAAATATTTTATTTAGTGTCAAATTTAATTTGCCTAAGTCTAATTTAATTTGTGTCATTTTATTACAGCCTTTAAGTGTGATTTAATTCAAGAATAAATGATGTTTTAAGGTTGTCTTGTTTCAGTAGAATTTAATACAAGCTTATTTAATTTGTCCTGGTTGAAACATGCTCTTAATGGGTCTAAATGGCTGCCGAATTTATGATGCTTAAATATCCTAAGGGCTGCCGAATTTATGGTGTCTAATTGCCCCAATTAATGTGTTGATTTAATTAACTAATGGGCTAATTAATTTGCTGCAGGTTTTAATACCTTGGACGGCATGAAGAGGGTATTAAAGGCTGCCGAACTTTGGTGTTCTCTAGGGGATTTTCGACCAACATTAATAAGGAGTCTTTCACTCTCCCTCATGGCCGAATTAATGAGTTGTTGGAAGCATGGACAGCACCTTTAATGAGCAGCAACCTGGAACATCAATTAATGCCTTGTTGGAGAAGCATGGGGCGTCCATTTAATGCTTTGTTGGAGCATGCATGGAAGCTCTTTAATATGCTGCATAGTGCTTCTCGAAATTAATGCATGAAAGGCATGGGCGGCAGATTCATTGAGCTACTGGAAAAAGGGAACAACATTAATTAAGTTGTTGGACGAAATTCTCCTTTTAATAGGTGCTTTTTTGAGTAAAGCAATGGACATTGCTTTGAATGCATTGTCGTGAAACACAAAGGGATTTAAGGAGCTATTTCGTGAATGACAAAGGGAGCAGCATTAAAGGCATTGTTGGAGGTGTGGAACATGCGTGCGCAGCCATTAAGATACATGTTGGACGAATTTAAAGAAGTGAACATGCACATTCATTCAACCTGATTGCTTCGTGCACACCAATAGCCAAGAAGGGTTAATGCTTCGTGAATGTCAAAAGGGGGAGCAGCATTAAAGGAGCTGCTGGATATTTGCTCCTTCATGCGTGAACAACTTTCAAGAAACCTCCATGAATGGTTTAAGTGGCTACATACATTCCCAAGGCTGTCCATATTCGACCAAGCCAATATTCAGCCATCTAGAAGTTGCCCTTTTGACTCCCATTCAGCCGAATCTATCCATGGAACTTTAAAAGATTTTCTCTAGAATTTTCCAGCCTATTTATGGCCGAGTTTTGTAAGCATTTCAAGGGCCATATTCAGCCGAATTTGCCAAGACACCAAGAGGCTTTATTCTAGATTTTTCTAGCTTGTTATAGTTTAATTTTAGCTTAGCTATTAAGGCTTTCTAGTGACTATTCAGCTAGCCTTTGATGGCCTATAAATAGTTGTTACTTTTCCTTTGTAAGGTTAGAACTTTCATCTTTGGACTTTAATCAAATTATATGAACTTTTGTTCATTGAGTGAGTTGAACTCCTCTTCACTTTCGTACAAGTTTCATAGACTTATCGAGTTGTGCTTGTGGCGTCTATCACTTGTTCTTCCATACCGTTATACCACTGGTTCTTACTTCACTAAGTAATGGGTCTTTGGTCCATATCGACTCCCATATTACCACCTTAAACAAATATAGAACCTAGGGTGACACTTCATTAGTGTTGAATCGATTCTTTTTTAAGTTCTATTATCCATCTCCACCGATCTATCACCTATCTACATATCCATCATTATTTCTTTCCGACAAACCGAACCATTCCCCTATCACCATATTCATTCCATAGTTATTTTCGAACCCGTCCTTTCATTCATCTAAACCGTTTCTTTCATTTTCTAACCTCCATTCCTAACTTAACCCATTTTCTAAACCAATTCATTTGTAGCTTCCGCAAACTCTTCCATATTTCTCAATTATTTTCCGAATGCTTGAATTACTCCTCGTAGATGATTGGGCAACTTGCATACATTTCGACTCTCCCCGAGGCGGACTGTATCAACGGTGTTCCAACATCGAGCACAGAAATTTGCACAAAAGATTTAAGAATTGAAATGCAGCTTTCACTGCAAGTGTCACCAATCAGTTGTAATATTTCTAGTGTTTACAATGGAAGATTGAGTATTCTGAGGATCGAACCCAATGAAGACTGGGTGACACAATTGACCAACAACGACCAAGCATGCAACAAGGAAGTGTAGCTAGTTAATTTCTAAATACCATAGTAAGGCAAATCATAAATGAATAAATTATGCTAAAATATAAATTAGGACTAATTTGCAATTAAACCAATTTCAAAAAATTACAAAATAAGCAAACAATATGGTTGACTAACATCCATGTAAACAATTAATTCTTAACTTAAGGATCTAGAACATCTAATTTTTCTAATTGGTCCAATTTTACCTCTCAGTCACCATTTTGCCTAATTAAAAAATTTAATCGAGTTTATCTCTCTACCTTACCAAATTCAATTAGGCTAATCGAATTAATGCTCAATAGGGTCTCCTCTCGGTCGCAGCTATCTAGATAATTCCCTAGAGTCGTCAATTCTAGGTTTTCAATTTCATTTGATTTAGTCCAAATTATATGATCTAGTCCCTAAACCTTAAATTAATCGATTAACACTTCAATTATCAACCACAAACAAAATTAGTTCATACCTATAATTGATTGAATCAAACCAATCAATTTCATGCCAAATCAACCAAGAAAATTACAGAAAATAAGTAAGGTTTAGAAATGCTAAATAAAATTGATGAAACCCTTGAATTGACAGAAGGATAATGATTTGAATCCACGAATATTGATAGCTTAATTGACAAATGTGAAATAGGACAAAGAAACTATGGAAAATCTATTGAAATATTACAACAATTGCAATAGATACAAGAAGGTCCCTATACTTTTTGCTAAGAAGGGTAAAAGTGCAAAATATTCTAAAATAGTATTTTCCAAAATCTAACCTAAAAGAGCTAGTACTAAGAATCTATCAAAAATTCTCCCAAAAATGTGTCATGAAGTATCTTTTATAGTCCGGCACAAATTGACTTCTAATTAACAATTTTATCCTCACTTAACACTTGACTTAAGCTTTGTTGGACTGAAAATTGCCCTTTAGATTTTTTCCTTATTAGAGTTGGTGTCGTGACATCCTCAGCAGACTACTCCATTGGTGCTTTGATCTTCAGTGTCGCAACAAGAACCCTTTTGGTGTAGCGACATTGCCCTCAGGCAACATGACTTCTTCAAATTTGGAGACTGTGATCGATGTTGCAAATTGCTAGATCAGTGTTGTAACCACAAAGGTTGGTGTCGCGACATCATGCCCTTTACGTTACGACTTTGGAAGGAGTCCCCTCAATTGTGCATTTCGTTTAATTCCAACTCTTTGATTGATGGTGAAGGCATTGGTGTTGTGACATCAACAACTTGATGCCACAACCTTGATTCTAGTTTAGGCATTTCTACTCATTTTCACACTAACCAAGTGCCTGAAACAAGTTCAGTTTAAAGGTTAAGATCCTAATGGCATAAACTTGCCATTTTATTCCAAAAAATATATAAAAATGCAATAAAAACTAAAACTAAACATGAAATTGATAAGTACAAAAATTTAATAAAAAACACTATTAAATACTTGAGAATAAACTCTTCAAGCGTTTAAAGAACTTAATTAACATTTATAAATACGAAATATCACCCAACATTAGGGGTGTTCAAACAGTCAGTTCAGTTAATAACACAATTGAATTACTATTAACCAAATTACCCGAAATATAAAAATCTTTAAATGTTAACCGAACCGGAATTTTTTTCAAATACATTAACCGAACCAAAATATTTCGGTTAATTTGATCGTGTTAAAAATATAACGTCGGTAATGACAATATATCGCAAAGAAAAAAAAGAAATAGAAATAAAAATAAAGAACACACAGATTTTACGTGGAAACCCTTTCGGGAAAAACCACGGGCAGAGGAGAAGAAAATTTACTATGTCGAATTCGAATCAATTACAAGAGGAATAGACCATGTTTATTTATAGGCTAAAATTTACTATGTCGAATTCGAATCAATTACAAGAGGAATAGACCATGTCTATTTATAGGCTTATAAAGCCATATTCAATAGGAGTGTAGTAAGATTGAAACTCCTTATTCTAATCAATGTCAAATAGATAGAGTTTAATAAGGTTTAAAAAACCTTATTTAAAATAAAATAAAAAAAGTGTAATTCTATAGGGATTCTTCTTTTATTTTATTTAAATAAGAATTTGGGTCACTTAATTCTAACAATCTCCACCTTGACACGAATTCTCAATAAACAAGTTCTTCATCGCGAACTCTTAACGAACAAGTTCTCCACCTCTTCTATAAAACCCCTTAAGGGTTTAACTTCAACAATGAACACCAACCAAGTCTAAGCAATGTTCAAACTTGGTTATAGGAAGTGACTTAGTCATCATATCTGTAGGATTTTCATGAGTACTAATTTTGCTCACAACAATATCACCACAAGCAATAATATCACGAACAAAATGATACCGAACATCAATGTGTTTTGTTCTCTCATGAAACATTTGATCTTTTGTAAGGAAGATGGCACTCTGACTGTCACAAAATACTGTGCTGATTTGAAGGTCTTCATTGAGCTCACTAAAGAGTCCCTTCAACCAAATAGCTTCTTTACAAGCCTCAGTAATCGCCATGTACTCAGCTTCAGTGGTAGACAAAGCGACTGTAGTTTGCAAAGTAGCTTTCCAACTGATTGCACAACCTCCTATTGTAAAGACATAACCAATAAGAGATCTTCTTTTATCAAGGTCTCCAACAAAATCAGCATCAACATACCCAATGACTCCATCTCTAGTTCTTCCAAACTGTAAGCAAACATCAGTAGTACCTCGTAAGTATCTTAAAATCCACTGAACTGCTTTCCAATGTTCTTTACCGGGATTCGCCATGTATCTGCTAACTGCACTGACTGCATATAATAAATCTGGACGCGAACAAACCATAGCATACATGAGAGGTCCCCACTGCGCTAGAGTATGGAACATGTGACATGTACTCAATCTCATCATCTGATTGTGGAGATAAAGCCAATGAAAGTCTGAAATGGGCTGCTAAAGGAGTACTAACAGGCTTAGCACTCTGCATATTGAACCTGCAAAGAACTTTCTCAATGTACCCCTTCTGACTTAGGTACAATTTACTTTCTTTTCTATCTCTGAGAATCTCCATACCAAGTATCTTTTTTGCTGGTCCCAAATCTTTCATCTCAAATTCTTCACTTAGTTGGGCTTTGACCTTTCTTATCTCTCCTTTATCTTTTGCTGCTATCAACATGTCATCAACATAGAGAAGTAGATACACAAAAGAACCATCACTGTTTTTCTTAAAGTAAACACAGCTGTCAAAACTACTTCTTTTAAAATCATGATAAGTCATAAAGGAATCAAACCTCTTGTACCACTGTCTTGGTGACTGTTTCAAACCGTAAAGAGACTTTTTCAGCAAGCAAACATAGTCCTCTTTTTCTGAGACTGTAAAACCCTCTGGTTGTTGCATGTAAATATCTTCCTCAAGTTCTCCATGCAAAAATGCAGTTTTTACATCTAACTGCTCAAGCTCCAAATCATGCATGGCCACAATACCAAGCAAAGCTCGAATCGAACTATGCTTCACAACTGGGGAGAACACATCTGTGAAGTCCACTCCTGGAATTTGACTGTAACCCTTTGCAACAAGCCTTGCTTTATATCTGGATTCTTCAACTCTTGGAGTCCCTTCTTTCTTTTTAAACACCCATTTACAGCGAACAACCTTTTTACCTTTAGGAAGTTTCACAAGATCCCATGTTCTATTTTTGTGGAGTGATTCCATCTCCTCTTGCATAGCACACATCCACTTTTCTGAGTCTTCACAGCTAACCGCCTCAGAATAATTAGACGGCTCTTGGTTTGCATCTATATCTTCAGCCACATTTAAAACATAAGCAACTAGATCAGCCTCGGCATACTTCTTTGGAGGTTTAATTTCTCTTCTAGTTCTGTTTTTGGCAATAGAGTATTGTGGTGAAGAAGCAACTCTATTCTCAATTTTTTGTACTGGCTTGAGGAGTTGTCTCTGTATTAATCTGATGCTCCACCTGCTTTTGATTTTCTTTATTGGAAGACTCTTTAAGAGATAAGTTAGGTAGCATAGCAGTTTCATCAAAAATAACATCTCTGCTAATCACAACTTTTCTATTTTCAGGACACCATAACTTATACCCTTTTACGCCAGCTTTATAACCAAGAAAAACACATTTAATAGATCTCGGTTCCAATTTTCCATTATCAACATAAGCATACGCAGGACACCCAAAGATCTTTAAATCAAAATAATTAGCAGGATTACCAGACCATACCTCTTGTGGAGTCTTTTTCTCAATGGCAATGGATGGAGATCGGTTGATCAAAAAACATGCAGTAGAGGCTGCTTCGGCCCAAAACGACTTTGGTAAGTTGGCATTTGACAACATGCATCGAACCTTCTCCACGATCGTTCTGTTCATTCGTTCTGCAATGCCGTTTTGTTGTGGAGTATGACGAACTGTCAAGTGTCTCACGATCCCTTCTAACTTGCACAGTTTATTAAACTCATCAGAACAAAACTCTAAGCCATTGTCTGTGCGGAGGTATTTTATTTGTTTTCCTGTCTGTTTTTCAATCATAGCTTTCCAAGACTTAAATGCAGAAAACACATCCTTTTCTGCTTCAAGAAGAATGCCCAAACTTTTCTAGAAAAATCATCAATAAAAGTTAGCATATAATTAGCTCCACCTCTCGAAGGCACTCTTGATGGCCCCCACAGATCAGAATGAATATACTCCAACGTTCCCTTCGTGTTATGGATTCCTCTGGTGAATCGAACTCTCTTTTGCTTCCCAAAAATGCAGTGCTCACAGAACTTCAATTTGCAAATTCCTTGCCCATCAAAAAGTCCTCTTTTGCTCAATTCTGCCATGCCATTCTCACTCATATGCCCTAAGCGCATATGTCAAAGTTTAGTAATATCATTATCTGACAAAGAAGAGGAAGCGACAGCTGCATCACCAATAACAGTAAAACCTTGCAAAACATATAACTTGGCAGTCTTTCTCAGCCCTTTCATCACAATGAGGGAACCTTTGGAAATCTTCAAAATCCCACTTTCAGCTGTGTATTTGTACCCTTTTGAATCAAGAGTACTCAACAAAATTAAATTTCTCTTCAATTCTGGAACATGTCGTACGTCACTAAGTGTTTTGACAACTCCATCAAACATCTTAACTTTAATTTTTCCAACACTTGCGATTTTACACGAAGCATTATTTCCCATCAAAATAACACCTTCAGACACCGTTTCGTAATTTGTAAACCAATCCTGATTGGGACTCATGTGGAAGGTGCAATCTGAATCAAGTATCCACTCCTCGCTCTCTTTAGAATTGATGATAGAAGCGACTAGAAGTTCACCATCACTGTAGTCTTCTACAATATCAGCTTCACCAGAATTTTTTGGTTGTTTTCCCTTTTGATTCGCAGCCTCCCTTTTAATCTTGTTCTGTAGCTTATAACACTCAGATTTAATGTGCCCTTTCTTCTTGTAGAAGTTACAAGCTTTACCTCTATTTGAAGACTTTGATCTACCCTTAGATTTACTGCGAGGATTCTGATCCTGTGTCCTTCCACGATCATCATCAGTATTCCGATCTTGTCTCCCACGAACAATGAGACCCTCTCCCTGGGAGTCGGGTTTAACCACAAGATGCTTCATCTTATGATACGATGTCAAATGAACATAAACCTCATCAACTGTGAGAGACTCGCAGCTATATAAAATCGTGTCTCTAAAGGTTGAATAAGATGGGGGCAACGAACAAAGTAGAATCAACCCTAGATCTTCCTTATCATACTGAACCTCCATGGCCTCCAAGTTTGAGAGAATTTCTTTAAACAATGTTAAGTGTTCATACACAGACGCACCTTCCTCCAAACGATGAGCATAAAGACGTTGCTTCATATGCAACTTGCTAGTTAGAGTTTTCGACATACATATTTGTTCTAGCCTCTTCCATAATGCTGTGGCAGTCTTCTCCTTCATCACATCCTACAAAATTTCGTTAGATAAATGCAGATGTAACTGTGTTAACGCCTTTCGATCCTTGCACTTCTTATCTTCCTCCGTCAATGTCGAAGGCATCTTATCTACCCCTAGCAGGGCTTCCTCTAAATCCATCTGTGCAAGAACTGCCTGCATCTTTATCTGCCACAACGCAAATCTGGTGTTGTGATCCAACAGCGGAATTTCATACTTTAAAGACGCCATTACCGTGATCGAGATGAAAAAAACCTGGAAGCTCTGATACTAATTTGTGAAAAATATAACATCGGTAATGACAATATATCGCAAAGAAAAAAAAAGAAATAGAAATAAAAATAAAGAACACACAGATTTTACGTGGAAACCCTTTCGGGAAAAACCACTGGCAGAGGAGAAGAAAATTTACTATGTCGAATTCGAATCAATTACAAGAGGAATAGACCATGTCTATTTATAGGCTTATAAAGCCATATTCAATAGGAGTGTAGTAAGATTGAAACTCCTTATTCTAATCAATATCAAATAGATAGAGTTTAATAAGGTTTAAAAAACCTTATTTAAAATAAAATAAAAGAAGTGTAATTCTATAGGGATTCTTCTTTTATTTTATTTAAATAAGAATTTGGGTCACTTAATTCTAACAGACCGGTTAACCAAAATTTAAATGTTTTTGTCTTTTGCTTAAAATAAGTATAAAACATATAAAAAATACATTACTAATATAAAAATTACATTATATAATATATATTATTTATTTTAGTTAATTCGGTTAATTACTTAATTTAAAATGAATTAACCTTTTCTAACACCCCAAACCCGGCCCAAAACACCACGGCCGAATTCGGAATGTTACTGGGAAAAACGTTTGAAAAGAATTTGATCCAAGGGTGAAAACACGTGTTGAGTTTAAATATTTTTCTTAGCTTATAAAAGTTAACTTATTTATAAAAAGTTTGTCGTTTTGAAAGTAGGATGCCGAGAGAGAAAAAAAAACTTTGAAGGTCGAGTGTAGTTAAAATCATAGTACGTTTGGAAATTCAAGAAAATTGAGTTGTTACGTGTATCCGGGTTTAAAACTTTAATTTAACTCTTTAAGTCGCAAATTGTTTCCAAAATCATTTCCAGTTATTAATTTGATCATCGCTCCAACTTAAAACATGATAAAAATCCCGAACATACTTAAAGCGGCCTTATTACAATAAAATATCCCAAAAGTAATTAAAAATCAAAAGTGTATAAATAAAACATCTTCTGCGTGGCCACCTCGAATCCCCTCCATCCCGTCCAAGCATCATGTATCACCTGCATTGTTTTTAGAAAGTAGAGTGAGTCAAACAGACTCAGTGTGCAATTAATTCACATGCTTCCACACTTGGGCTTAGCCCACTTCCACACCAATCCACATACCACACATGTTTATGCATAATGAACCCCAACCCAACCTAGTGCCCATCCCCTACACACCCCTGTATCCAGCCACACACACCAGGGGATTACTAAATCGACCCTCCATCCGCTACACACCTCTTTGGCAGTCATGCTGCTCAAAGCTAATATAACGTGGCTCAGCCACCGATCACTATGTGACCAAAAATAACGTGGCCTAGCCACCGATCACTATGTGACCAAATATCGATATCCACGATGTGACTCAAGGTCATCATCAATCCACGATGAAGCACAGAGCTATCATCAATCCATGATGTGGCACACAGCCGACATCCAGTCACGATGAGGCATATAGCCAACATCAGTCCGTGATGTAGCTCAAGGCTAACATCAACCACGTACATAAATGTACACCCTTTCCTTCATTAATCATATCCCAATCCCCATGCACATACATTATTTTATGATAAAATGATAGAATAACCATCATGAACATATCAACATGCATACATAACATGCTTTCACATATGTCATCCAAGATTTGATATCAACAGTTACTAACCTGACTATCAGATTACCCACCATGGGTAGCCACACCACCACAGCCGTTAACTCCGGCTATCACACATACCACAAACGTATAATAAATAAAAAAACTGAGAAACAGTGCAATAACTACACACCTGATAACCCGAAGCACTAGACTCTCGACGTCGACACTGTCACTAAACGAAACTACCGCTATCTGCCTACGATTCTGCTCTGATGCTGGCCCACACCCCGGTGGCCAATCTCGCACCGCAGAAACCGAACGCTTCTTGAACTTAGGGTAGGGACAACCCCTTTCTCTCCTTGACTGGTACTCGCATCCATTGAATAGCACTTAATCAGAAGACCCGGTTAATCGTTAAATCGAATCCACGTGAGACAAAGACTTAATCTTATTGAATATTCTTACCGAAGTAGATCCGAATCCCGAAGGTTCTCACTTGATTTTGAGAGTTGTCGAAGTCCCTACATGACTTATGTTAGATTCGGCTCTAACATTAAATGGTTAAAAGAATGGCCTTTGGCCGAACCTGAGTATCAGCTTACCTTAATCGATCAAATCCCGAAAGATCACCACTCCCTTAACGCTAACTTCAGGCAGAAGACCCGAAATCACCCTCTAAAGATTCAGCCACACCACAGAAATGGAGTTAGACTTCTAACTTTCGGCAATTAAAAAGAGAAAGAAAAGAATCGAATAGAAGAGAACCCTTACCAACTATTAGATCCGATTGGAATAGGTTCTGACAGATTCGGCCTAGCGATCAATCTTGAAAAACGAAATGGAATGGAAGAAGAGAAGAGAAGAGTATGAACGAAAAGATAAAAGAATTTTTGAATGGGAGATTCGGCCACAGTAGAGAAGAGTGTATTCGGCTTTGAGTTTGAAGTGATTGATGAAAGAAGAAAAAGAAGAGGTTAAGGTTTAAGAGATTTCGGCTATGGTAAAGTGAAGAGTATAACTCGGCTACCTTAAAAGAAAAAGATGGTAAAAGAAATAAAAATGAGAGATGAGTGATAGAAGATTCGGCCCTTGGTAGCGAATAGAAAAGTAGCACACAAAAGAGTGGGACGGCAAAGCACCTAAGGTTTCCTGAATTTCAGCTTTTGGTCAAAAAAATGGAAAAAATAAGAGAAAGACTTTTTGAAAAGGAGAAAATGCCAAAAGATGGACACACTCACTAAGACAATTTCGGCACCTACTCTCCCCTTACATGACCGAATTTGCCATCCCCCAAAGCCCCATATTCGGCCAACTCTTCAACCTCACCCCCCCATCCCTTATTTTCCTCCTACTTTTCCTCTTCTCCTCTCATTCAAACTCATTTGAATGAGTCAACTCTTATCCCTCCTCCTAGCCACACATTTCAAATATTTGACCATATCAACCCCCTATCTCCAAGTGCCATAGCCGAATCCAACTCTCCCCTCCCCTTGACACAAAAACAAATCCCAAAATGCTTCCCTTGTTGCTCGAACCTCCTCCCTCCTGGAACCCCTTTGACTCAACTCCCCCTTGCTCCTAGGCGTTACCTTGCCACTCCACCACTCCCTTTCTTGTGTTATAAACTCCACCTTTATTCCTTTAAGGCCTAGCTCCCTTAGCTCTCTCCTAATCAGGTTCAAACCAAAAATTACCCTAAGGCTCCTACCTACCCCCAAGGTTTCCCGAAGCCCTCAAACACATACAAACAGCATATAGAGCACGCTACCACACAGATATGAATTAAAATGCATGACCCTTAAATCCCGGGTATTACAGTTTTACCCCCCTTAAAAATAATTTCGGCCTCAAAATTACCTGATTAATACAAGTGAGGGTACTGCTGTCGCATAGCCTCCTGTGGTTCCCACGAAGCTTCCTCCGATCCGTGGTTCCGCCACAACACCTTGACTATAGAGACTGACTTCTTCCGAAGCACTTTAACATCTCGCTCCAAGATCTGAATCGGCTCTTCCTCATAGGACAAGTCTGACCTCAACTCAACTTCCTCCACTGGCACTACATACGATGGATCTGATCTGTAACGACGTAGCATTGAAACGTGAAACACATCATGCATCTGCTTCAATTCTGAAGGCAATTCCAACTGATATGCCACTGGCCCCACTCGCTTCAAAACCCGATAAGGTCCTATAAACCTGGGACTCAGCTTACCCTTGCGTCCAAATCTCATCACCTTCTTCCACGGTGAAACCTTTAGAAACACACGATCACCCGCTGCAAAATCTATCTCTTTTCGCTTGAGATCCGCATACGACTTCTGTCTGTCGGATGCCTCTTTCAACCGTACTTGAATCACCTTAACCTTCTCCTCCGATTCTGCCACTATCTCAGGACCTAAAACATGACGTTCACCCAGTTCTGTCCAACAAGTAGGAGTCCGACACTTTCGCCCATACAACGCTTCATACGGCGCCATTCGAATACTTGCTTGGTAACTATTATTGTAAGCGAATTCTGCTAAAGGCAAGAATTCCTCCCAACTACCTCTGAAGTCGATAACACATCCCCTTAGCATATCCTCTAACACCTGAATTACCCTTTCAGACTGGCCATCCGTCTGCAGATGAAATGCCGTACTAAAATCCAATCTGGTGCCCAAAGCCTGATGCAACGCCCTCCAAAACCTTGACGTAAACCTAGGATCCCTATCTGATATAATCGACACCGGCACTCCATGCAGTCTCACAATCTCCACTACATACAGCTTTGCTAACCTCTGCAGAGAGTAATCCACCCGAACAGGTATAAAATGAGCGGACTTTGTCAACTGATCCACAATCACCCATACCAAGTCCTTCTTAGTAGGCGTAAGAGGAAGCCCACTAACGAAATCCATTGTGATCCTCTCCCATTTCCACCACGGAATCTTCACTGGTTGCAGCAACCCCGAAGGCACTTGCTGTTCAGCCTTGACCTGCTGACACGTCAAGCACTTTCCCACAAATTCTATAACCTCCCGCTTCAATCTAGGCCACCAAAACTGATCCTTTAGATCCCTATACAACTTACTTCCTCCAGGATGCATAGCGTAAAGGCTACTATGCGATTCCCGAAGAATTCTCTGCCTTAACTCTTCATCTTTCAGCATACAGACCCTACCACGAAAGCACAAAACCCCGTCGCTATTCACACTGTAGTCCTCTACTTCTCCACTCTGAACTTGTGCCAGCTTAGCACTCAAAACATCATCCACCAACTGCTTCTCCTTTACCTGACTTAACCACGTCGGCTTTACCTGCAGCTCTGCTAACAAACCCCCATCATCATAAAGACTAAGATGCGCGAACATCGCTCTCAGATCCGATACCACTTTCCGACTTAGCGCATCCGCCACCACATTCGCTTTACCTTGTTGATATTCAATTGAATAGTCGTAATCCTTCAGCAGCTCCACCCACCTTCGCTGTCTCAAGTTCAGCTCCTTCTGAGTCAGCAGATATTTCAAACTCTTATGGTCCGTGTAGATCACTGACTTCTCTCCATACAAATAATGCCTCCATACCTTCAGTGCGAAGACCACCACAGCCAACTCCAGATCATGCGTCGGATAGTTAACTTCGTACGGTCTTAACTGCCGAGACGCATAGGCAACAACTTTCCCTTCCTGCATCAGTACACAACCTAACCCGGTATGAGAAGCATCGCAGTACACCATAAAATCTTTTCCTGCCACCGGCTGAATTAAGACCGGAGCCTCAGTCAAAACCTTTTTCAGCTTCTCGAAACTCTTCTGCTGCTTATCTGTCCATACGAAAAGTACCTCCTTCCTCAACAACTTAGTCAAGGGTGCCGCTATTGAAGAGAAACCCTCGACAAATCTTCTATAGTAGCCTGCTAACCCTAAGAAACTGCGAATCTCTGCCACTGACTTAGGTGGTTTCCAATCCAATACTGCCTCAACCCTCCGAGGATCCACCTTTATTCCTTCCGCAGATACTACATGACCCAGAAAAGCAACTTCACTTAACCAGAATTCGCACTTGCTGAACTTGGCGTACAACTTCTTCTCCCTTAAAACCTGCAGCACTACCCGAAGATGCTTAACATGCTCCTCCTCCGTCTTGGAATACACTAGGATATCGTCTATGAACACTACGATGAATTGATCCAAGTAGGGTTGGAAAACCCGGTTCATTATATCCATGAACGCAGCTGGGGCGTTCGTCAACCCGAACTGCATTACCAGGAATTCGTAGTGCCCGTATCGAGTCCGAAAAGCTGTCTTATGAATATTCGCTTCCTTCACCTTAAGCTGATGATATCCCGACCTCAGATCAATCTTTGAAAACACCGCAGCCTCTTTAAGCTGATCAAACAAGTCGTCTATCCTCGGCAGTGGATACTTGTTCTTGATTGTCAGTTTATTCAACTGGCGGTAATCTATGCACATCCGCATAGATCCGTCCTTCTTTTTTACAAACAAGACCGGTGCTCCCCATGGAGACACACTGGGTCGTATGAAATCGCGATCTAGCAATTCCTAAATCTGAGCCTTAAGCTCAACCAACTCTTTTGGTGCCATTCTGTACGGAGCGATAGACACTGGCACTGTACTTGGCAACAAGTCGATTCCAAATTCCATCTCCCGATCCGGAGGCAACCCTGGAAATTCTTCCGGGAAAATATCCACAAACTCCTTCACTGTCCTAACTTCCCCCACAGCTGGTTCCTTAGCATCCAAGGCACTAACGAACATCAAGAAAGCCATACATCCCTTCTTTGCCATCTTTTCCGCCTTAAGAGCAGACACTACGTTAGACAAGTAGTCTCTCCTCTCACCTATCACCATAACCTCATTGTCCTTGAGAGTTCTCAACGACATGCGCTTAGCAGCACAGTCCAGGTTCGCACAATACCTCACTAACCAATCCATCCCTAGAATAAGGTCGAATTCCCCGAATGGCAGTTCCATCAAGTCAGCTGGGAACACTACCCCCTAAACTAGATTCAGAAACGCTTTCCTCTGCGCGTCCATATAACTAGCTCCGACGTACTTCCCCTCGAACTTAATCTTAAAGAAACCCCAATCCACTCGATCCGCCGGAGTACCCTCTTTAACAGTGGGCCACCACTGGTAGGCCTCATCCCAAAGTAAAGACACAGCGCCTTTCAGCTTTTCCTCAGCAGTGCAGTCCAAATCATCCATGATCCTCTCGACTGCCTCCAACCAGTACTCCGCTGCATTCGGAGTTACCCTCGAGACACCCCTGAATATCTCGGCTCCATTCGCTCGGAGTCGCTCAGACACTGACTTTCGGGCCCCAGTACCCATATTAGCCCCCGCGACTCTTTCCAAAACTCGTAGCATAGCCTGCGAAACTGCGTCGTCTCCACCCTTCTGATCTTTAAATTCAGCTTCTGCAGCTGGTGGCGGCGCCTCATTTCCCGAGCCATGACCAGACCCAATTGGTTTCGATACAGCCATTCTGCCTCTACCACGCCCACGTGCGTTACGACCACGTCCCCTAGAACTCATATCTATCGTCGCATCTTAATCTGATTTAAGAAATTTTATGCATTAGCTTCTTTCTGCTATTTGATTAAAGGAAAAGTTTTATGATTTAAAAGTTCTAGTTGTTCTTCCATTATAAAGCACTCATCCCTAAAAGTTTCAGTCTCTAGAGAGATTGTCCTATCTTTCTAAAGTCCACAACAATATCCACAACAATACAGTATATATTTATCCACCCAATCAGTCAGAAGACTTACCTGGCAGACCTGAGTCGAAGAATTCGGGTGCCATACCTCCAAAAATCCATTCCACGGAAAGTAAACTTTAGAAATCTCATTTTGAAAACGTTATGGGCCTCAAAACCCAAAGGCCGAGTTTTTAAAACTTGGCTCTGATACCAAATTGTAACACCCCAAACCCGGCCCAAAACACCACGGCCGAATTCGGAATGTTATTGGGAAAAATGTTTGAAAAGAATTTGATCCAAAGGTGAAAACACGAGTTGAGTTTAAATATTTTTCTTAGCTTATAAAAGTTAACTTATTTATAAAAAGTTTGTCGTTTTGAAAGTAGGATGCCGAGAGAGAAAAAAAAAACTTTGAAGGTCGAGTGTAGTTAAAATCATAGTACGTTTGGAAATTCAAGAAAATTGAGTTGTTACGTGTATCCGGGTTTAAAACTTTAATTTAAATCTTTAAGTCTCAAATTGTTTCCAAAATCATTTCCAGTTATTAATTTGATCATCGCTCCAACTTAAAACATGATAAAAATCCCGAACATATTCAAAGTGGCCTTATTACAATAAAATATCCCAAAAGTAATTAAAAATCAAAAGTGTATAAATAAAACATCTTCTGCATGGCCACCTCGAATCCCCTCCAGCCCGATCCAAGCATCATGTATCACTTGCATTGTTTTTAGAAAGTAGAGTGAGTCAAACAGACTCAGTGTGCAATTAATTCACATGCTTCCACACTTGGGCTTAGCCCACTTCCACACCAATCCACATACCACACATGTTTATGCATAATGAACCCCAACCCAACCTAGTGTCCATCCGCTACACACCCCCGTATCCAGCCACACACACTAGGGGATTACTAAATCGACCCTCCATCCGCTACACACCTCTTTGGCAGTCATGCTGCTCAAAGTTAATATAACGTGGCTCAGCCACCGATCACTATGTGACCAAAAATAACGTGGCCTAGCCACCGATCACCATGTGACCAAATATAACGTGGTCTAGCCACCGATCACTATGTGACCAAATATCGATATCCACGATGTGACTCAAGGTCATCATCAATCCACGATGGAGCACAGAGCTATCATCAATCCATGATGTGGCACACAGCCGACATCTAGTCACGATGAGGCACATAGCCAACATCAGTCCGTGATGTAGCTCAAGGCTAACATCAACCACATACATAAATGTACACCCTTTCCTTCATTAATCATATCCCAATCCCCATGCACATACATTATTTTATGATAAGATGACAGAATAGCCTTCATGAACATATCAACATGCATACATAACATGCTTTCACATATGTCATCCAAGATTTGATATCAACAGTTACTAACCTGACTACCAGATTACCCACCATGGGTAGCCACACCACCACAGCCGTTAACTCCAGCTATCACACATACCACATACGTATAATAAATAAAAAAACTGAGAAACAGTGCAATAACTACACACCTGATAACCCGAAGCACTAGACTCTCGACGTCGACACTGTCACTAAACGAAACTACCGCTATCTGCCTACGATTCTGCTCTGATGCTGGCCCACACCCCGGTGGCCAATCTCGCACCGCAGAAATCGAACGCTTCTTGAACTTAGGGGTAGGGACAACCCCTTTCTCTCCTTGACTGGTACTCGCATCCATGGAATAGCACTTAATCAGAAGACCCGGTTAATCGTTAAATCGAATCCACGTGAGACAAAGACTTAATCTTAATTGAATATTTTTACCGAAGTAGATCTGAATCCCGAAGGTTCTCACTTGATTTTGAGAGTTGTCGAAGTCCCTACATGACTTATGTTAGATTCGGCTCTAACATTAAATGGTTAAAAGAATGGCCTTTGGCCGAACCTGAGTATCAGCTTACCTTAATCGATCAAATCCCGAAAGATCACCACTCCCTTAACGCTAACTTTAGGCAGAAGACCCGAAATCACCCTCGAAAGATTTGGCCACACCACAGAAATGGAGTTAGACTTCTAACTTTCGACAATCAAAAAGAGAAAGAAAAGAATCAAATAGAAGAGAACCCTTACCAACTATTAGATCCGATTGGAACAGGTTCTGATAGATTCGGCCTAGCGATCAATCTTGAAAAACGAAACGGAATGGAAGAAGAGAAGAGAAGAGTATAGACGAAAAGAGAAAAGAATTTTTGAATGGGAGATTAGGCCACAGTATAGAAGAGTGTATTCAGCTTTGAGTTTGAAGTGATTGATGAAAGAAGAAAAAGAAGAGGTTAAGGTTTAAGAGATTTCAGCTATGGTAAAGTGAAGAGTATAACTCGGCTACCTTAAAAGAAAAAGATGGTAAAAGAAATAAAAATGAGAGATGAGTGATAGGAGATTCGGCCCTTGGTAGCGAATAAAAAAGTAGCACACAAAAGAGTGGGACAGCAAAGCGCCTAATGTTTCCTGAATTTCGGCTTTTGGTCAAAAAAATGGAAAAAATAAGAGAAAGACTGTTTGAAAATGAGAAAATGCCAAATGATGGACACACTCACTAAGACAATTTCGGCACCTACTCTCCCCTTACATGACTGAATTTGCCATCCCCCAAAGCCCCATATTCAGCCAACTCTTCAACCTCACCCCCCATCCCTTATTTTCCTCCTACTTTTCCTCTTCTCCTCTCATTCAAACTCATTTGAATGAGTCAACACTTATCCCTCCTCCTAGCCACACATTTCAAATATTTGACCATATCAACCCCCTATCTCCAAGTGCCATAGTCGAATCCAACTCTCCCCTCCCCTTGACGCAAAAACAAATCCCAAAATGCTTCCCTTGTTGCTCGAACCTCCTCCCTCTTGGAACCCCTTTGACGCAACTCCCCCTTGCTCCTAGGCGTTACCTTGCCACTCCACCACTCCCTTTCTTGTGTCATAAACTCCACCTTTATTCCTTTAAGGCTTAGCTCCCTTAGCTCTCCCCTACTCAGGTTCAAACCAAAAATTACCCTAAGGCTCCTACCTACCCCCAAGGTTTCCCGAAGCCCTCAAACACATACAAACAGCATATAGAGCACGCTACCACACAGATATGAATTAAAATGCATGACCCCTAAATCCCGGATATTACACCTTTAATTGAAATTTCAAAAACTCATTAAGCAACCTCTGACCAAGCTAAATTTGGCCACCATTCGATTAACCAAATTAGGTCGGTTCGATCAGTTGATTCGATTTTAACCAAACTATGAACACCCCTACCCAACACCGAAATGCCTCAAAAGAGTTTAAAATGATAATAATAATGTGTATAAATGGAATGTGAATTAAATTGACTCGAAATCCAAATGTAGCATCACTTGCTCGAGTTATTGGATTAATTTGGGTAAGAGGGTGTTAAATCTAGGAACAAAAGCCAACTAATGTTGTTCTTGACCATGTATGCTTTCCATTGGAAGGGGGAAATAAAGCTTGGGTAGTTAATTTTTTCCATGAGGCGGAGTTCATTATTCTCAATGCTATAGCACCCTAGAATAACTTGTGGACTTGGTCAGACTTTGGTGTCAAATGGCTCGTGATGTAGATGTCTCGAAGATTGAAAATAAGAATTGGACGATGTGTTTGATCAAATAGTTTGATCCTTGTTTCCAAATGAAGAACAAACACCAACACAAAGTTTCAAGTACCGGTTAGAAGTTTTTCTATAGTGTTGACATTGATCGCTCATTTATGTAGGATTTGCATAATTTCCTTCTTCGTTCTCTTAATTTTAATTGTTGTCATTTTATTTTCTATTATTCTATGTGTTATATTTGTTATTTTTCCATTATAGGTACCCAATAAGGATGAGTAAAGCAAGACAGATCAAAATTGGCCAAACAGACGCCACTCCACAATACTACGACTTGGGGGCATGAGGTCATGACATGTTAATGAAGGCACATTTCAAATAGTGAGTTAAGTCGCAACTTGAAGGGGTATAACATTGCGGCTTTTTATTTTGATGACATGACATAATGATTGCACGTGCCTTGGATGTTGCTTTTTTAATATGTGAAAGGGGACAACATTGCGATGTTGTGTTCGAAATTCAAATTTCTTGTAGCGCCACAGTTTGGAACCAATTAAAAGCATTTCCTTTAATTTTCTTTTTATTATCTCATTTGTTTCTTTTTATTTTCCTTCCTTTTCTTTTATTCTTTTCTCATCTGAAACAAGGTTATTCATTTTATCTTCTCTTTTGCCATTTGTGATTTTTCTCAAGAACCAAAAGAGTGATTCTCTTCTTGACTACTTTCCCCAAGGTGCTATCCTTCCATCTTACATCTCCATTAATAGATAAGTTATTAGCATTCATGTTGATTAATGGTGACTTTTGGGGATTCCATTATTGATCTTTGCTTTAGAAATTTATCACTACTCTTATCTTTTCTTGCATATGCTTGTTGTCTTTTAAATTTCTAATGTTGATTACTAGGAAATATAACTAAGATTTACTAAAATTAGTGATTTCTAACGAGATTTTAAGCATTGATCAATTGTTCTTCTTGTAGCTAATGGCTTCACACTAAAATGATAGTAATGCTATGTTTTCCTTCTAACCGGTATCCCGACTTGGTCTAAATTGACTAACGGAAAGCCCTCGAGCTATCCATTCAGTCTCACTCAATTAGTTGCCGCACCTCTCAGTGGTTGACGTTTGGCTCAACTAATCTGATTCTACACGATAAACTCTCATTCTGGTCTCGTCTATCTATAATTTCCACATAGATTTGTCAAACCTAAATTATTAAGCATATCAAATCAGTCACACATTGCATTAATACCAAATTCATGTAAAAGAAAACATTAACAACAATTTAAACAACCAATCACATGAAGAGTTCAACCCATAATCATATTAAGCACATCAATAAAAATGATTTCCATATCAAATTTATGAAATTGAATTAAAGGAAAGTCAAATTGAGTTTAAATCTGCTCATTCAAGAAGAAGAATCCTCTCTCATTGATCTCCATTGAAGTTGATATCCATTCCAATCCCGTTGCCCATCAGAACTTATAGTAAAATGCAAGGGTTTACAAATAGAAACTAGAGAAATGAAATTACAAAAGAAACAGGAAACGCAGAGTCACTTCAAGAAATCAAATGTTTTGTTCTATCTAATCTTTCCTCTTATTGAGTAACATTTATATTAATGATTTAAAAATAGTTCAATTACATTTTCCCCTTAATTTGAAATTAAATTGAAGCTCAAAAAGTCAATGGTTATGCCAAAATTTCCTAAAATTACCCTTAGTAACCGCTCTAGATCTTGCAGTTATAATGGTCTTGTCGGGACAACATCAAGCTTGTTGTCGTGACAACGATGGCCTATTTCATGTATTTAAACAGAGAGGGTGGTGTCACATTTAGTGTTTTCTGTGGTCCCAATAAGACATGGATCCTCCAAACTCCATAGCCAAGTTAGTGGGCATCTTGTCGAGACAAGGTTGTTTTCATGGTCCCGACAATGCTAGACACGAGGTCTCTATGACCAAGTCAGTAGACTCATTGCCGCGACAAGGGTTCTTTTTCTCCAATCTTCCAAGCCACTTTGTGTTCCTCACTATGCCATCATGTGTTTTGACCTACAATGCCAATTTCACATAAGGAAGGTGCAACTTTATACTTAAATAACATTAAAATAGGTACAACTTAACAAGTAAATGACTATAAAGAGTAACAAAATTAATAATAAAATAAAAATTATACAATATCCAAATAATAATAACAAAATAAAAGTAACATAATAATAAAATATGAGAATAAAATAGTAAAAAACCAACAAGAAAATAGAAACCTTTTTACATATTCAGGACAAAACTCTAATAAAAAACCTTTACCCAAAATCCAAACTAATTTTAAAATCCAACCATTTTTCGGATTTATATTCTTATTAAAGCAGTCTGACTTTTGAGACGGGTTCTTGTCTAATTTAGACTCATTTATTTACTTTGAAGCGCATGCAAATATAATAATTCTTTTCGAGAAAGAGAGCAGCAGCATAGGAATTGAAGCATGTAAAAAATCATGTGAGTGGGACCCAGCAGTCAATTGGATGAGTGGGGACAACAAACATTAACCAGTAATACTCTGTCATTCCTCAGCTTTTTTCTTTTCTTTTTTTCTTTTTCCCTCTCTATGAGCCTGCTCGGAATATTTCTTGTCTTCTTGTATGTTCTTTGCTATTTCATGTCCCAGTTCCAGTTTCATTTTCTCTTTTAGTCTTTAACATTTTCAAATCCTTTTAGGTTTTATTTCCATCTTCACAATCACTTATTGCAAAGTATAAAACACCCATTTCATTTTTTTTTGGTTGAAAAATGTTTTATGGCGGAAGGAAAGCATCAAGATCTCGCTCTCATTACTCATTATTGCTCCACATTATGTTTTTTTCTTTTTCCTTTTTATGCTTAATGGTTCGAATGATCACAGTCTCACATTGCCGCATTTGCACTGAATAATGCGAGCTTTTGACTCTCCAACGATATTGCATCTCACATTTCTCCATTTCACGTATTCTCTGCTCAATATTTTACTATGAAGTTTGGTGAGTCTTTTCTTTCACAATATTGTCTCCCTTAATCTCTTCCTCTTTTTGCGGGTTATAAATTAATTACGGAAATATTAGGTTTTAGCTGTTTATTATTCGACAGATCAGTTGTTCTCATATGCTTTTTTTTTTTTTACTGTGTATGATTCTTGTCTGCCTTTTCCTTTGATTTATTTTGTTATGTTGTCCGTATTTCAACCTAATTTGGTCGATTGGAGTGAATTACTATGTCTGATGTACTGATTGCTTTCTAATTGTTAAAAATGTGTTATAAAAGTTTCTAATGAGCAGAATTTGGCTCCAAGGACTCTTGTTTGCTTCAATTGTTTGCTAGAAATGAACTTGTGTATATTGTTGGTACGAGATTAGATTGGTTATTCCCATTGTTTTATGCACCTGCTGTCACTTAAATTCCACAAAACAAATATATATATATATATATATATATATTTATATCAACGGGGAACTATGAATTGTATGCAATAATTCTTGTTACTGTTGAATTGCTTACCTCAAACATGTAATGAGTCATTGTCATTAATGGTGACATAATTGATTCTATAATTTATTTCTCTATATGTTGTATTCTAATTCCTTGAGGATATGTTCAGCTCCTGGTTGGTCTTTCTAAATTTTCCATTAGAAGCCTGTTCAGAAGTTTTCTCTCTACTCTGAGACATTATTTTTAGAATACAAAAAAGTCTGCTCCTGAAGGCATCTCATCAAAATCACTGTTGTTTTTTACCTCATATTCCTCAACTAATATCTCTAATGCATACTGCTGATTGTGTGTGCCTGATGTGGAGCAAGTACTCTCAAGTTAAACCCCTCAGAACTAATCTGAAATCTCAATAAAACTTCCCCAAAATCTCACCTTTTACGACCAGTGCTTTGACATCTAGATTGCCACAGAATTATCTTATGAGTGCATGAATTGACTCAGGCTCTCAACAAAGTGATTTGGTGTCGTCCCCTGAGCAAAGTGTAAATGGAAGTTTCAGAAAGTTTACATCTAGTCCGTATGTAATTTTAAAATCCATTTGCTAACAACTAGTAGGTTACAAATTTACTAAATTTTTCTTTGTGATATCAAGTTAAGCCTATATTATTTTCATTTTTGTACCATATGCCCAGTTGTGGATCTGCAGACATTTTACTAGAACCATTACAGCAATTTCTCATAGAACTAGAAAATGATATATCAGTATGATCCTTGATCAAATACGAACAAGTACATGTAATGGTCCTTGATTACTATGTTGTCTATAATTCCTGCAATCTTGTTTTTGCTTAAGTTCAGGGAAGGTATAAATTTACTCCCAGAAAAGAAACTTGACTTTGACAGAAAGATGCATTAGCATGTCATGTTTCACACAATAGAAAATATTAATATAGGAAATACATCCCTCAGATCTAATTAACTTGATATTGTTTGCAAATCTTAATATCAGGCATGATTTATGTTGTTAATTTCACTTGTTACTTTCGTTGTTTCTGCAAATTAAATATAATGCTTCATTTTTACCCTTATCAAATTCTTGGAATTTTTCCTTTTGTACTTTCCTTGTTTTTGAAAGTAGAAATCAAGCTTTAGATGATTTTTTCCTTTCTCCTTTTCGATCTCTTTGGGCATCCAGCATGTTTTCCTTTATATTTTAGTATTTAACTTTTTGTTCTTCTCAAACATACTCCACTGCAAAACTAGAAATCTGGGATTAATGCAGACCCTAACAAATAATATGGGTCAGGTTTTGTGCGAAATGATTTAGACTCTTCTCCGGGGCAGAGCTTAGATGGAAGTTTCAGAAAATCCAACTCTGGTTAGTTCCACAGCTTCCTTTTATTTGATTTTCTCTTGAGTTGTAAAATTGTGTGCTATGTTATCTTTGTCTTGCTCAATTGTCACTGTGCATTATGAACTTATGGTTTTAAGCATGGTTTAGATGTGTATATTATGCTGTTCTTTCATTTAAAAGTTCATTAATAAAATGTCAGACTGGGCACGTTGTGGATGAATCAGTCTGTACTGCAAGTTTCAGCCAGCCCTCATGCAGTCGATATGTCTAGAAAATCATAAAAATAAAGCACATTAGAAATACTTGTTTAAGCAAAAGGTGGCCAAACCTTGTACCATCTACCGAAAAAAGTTTTAGGTTGCCAAAGAACCATATGTAGAACTTAGATGTAGTGATCTGGAGTTCTAATGAGCACTCGAATCCTTGAACAGAAAGAGAAATCTACTGGTTATAGCTACTCAATTGTTTGGGCTCCACATTATCCATATGGCAACCTTCTGAAGGTGGGATAATAAACTAGTGGCCAGTTTGTTTCATAAGCAAAAGATGCTAAAACACTTCTCTTTCTCCTTGACATAAAACTCACAACGGAAAAATCTTTTCCTTTTCCTTTTGGTTGTGCGGGGAAATAAAGAAAAGCTAGAACATGGTTGTGGGTGTAGCAAAAGCTTCAAATCATACTTTATGGTTCGCCTTAAGCAAAGTTTTGTGTCCTTGCGTAAATTACAATCTTAATTACTTCTAAATGCAACTTTTGCAACTCTCATAAGCTTCAATCAAGTTCCTCTTTGTTTAAGATTTAATCAATTAAGTCAAAGTTAATTCAAATCTTGGTTCTAATTTCAGGAATTTACTTATTATGTGGCCCATTGGACTTCCAGTATGCTAACACTGAATATAAATTATATTTCAAACTATAAAAAAGGAAATTAATTTGTTCTCATAGGTTAAGGGATGTATCTAGCAATGCATTAGGATCTCTTGCATATTGAAGAGTCAAGGTAATCTCAACATAACCTTTTAGTGCTTAGTCTATCAATATAATTCATTCCTTTTACCATATTTCTTTGATGTGGTTCTTAGTTAGCTTTGTGAATTCTAGATTGTTCTTAACATCTTGAATTTATCATTGTTGAAAGACTTCATCTAATTGAGCAAAAAACAATTGAGATGTGTCTCGTTATTATCACCTGAAGTGATAAATCCTCCAGAAAGTACTAATTAATTTCCACATGCTTCATGCAATATCCAAAATTATCTTATTACATCTTTTATTAGGACTATTCAAATAAATCGAAGTATGATGGTTCATGGACAAGATAACATGGCATCAAAGTCAGAAGACTACCACTTACATGATTGACACATAAAAACAATTCTAGAGATACTTGAGTAAGCTAAGAAATGGAGTTCTCCTAGAAGCACATATTTAGTTAACTTGTTCTTATTATTGTTACTTGAATTTTTATGGTTTCCATGTTAATGATGCAATGTGAAACAACACTGGTATTAAAATGAAATATGCATCCATCACATGATAAAAAATGTGGACTTGGTCTTGTGTGGAGTGGGAAATCTGAGCAGCTAAGAATTGAAAGAAAGTCACATACCTAGTTGAATGAATAGGGTTTTGAGTTTTCTGGCGACATTTCACTAAAATTCTCTTATTGATAATGAAAAACCGATCCTATTAATATTCTAGTAGAGTATTTATACTAAGACTTTTACTAATAGTTCTATTAACCCTTTAGTAGAATATTTAAACCGTCACATTAAATATTTAATAAATAAAGTAAAACACTAATAGAATCAAATAAAATAATGTAAAATACAAACTTTAAATAACTAAACTAAATTTGATGCTCTTGCATCATTTTCCCTTTGTTGAAAAAGAAAAAAAAATGCCTACTTCAGTTGCAAAAACTTTGATTGCCTCCACATAAACTTCAAGATCCAGTATCCTCAACTCATCCTCTACAATCCAAGTAATTTCACGAGTTGGTCTTCTCAACCAGCTTAATAGGAATTGCCTGTAGGCTTCACTCTTCCATGATGTCACCTTTTTGACATTAAGAACTTCTTGCATAACCTCACTTTGCCTTGCAGGAAGTTGACTAGTTCGATAACAACAATCATGTTTCCTTCTTTGAATTCTAAAGTGGAACCTCAAAATCTAAGCACAGATTTGGCCATTAATTCGGGTCTGGATAGCAAGTGATAAGACACACTAGATCTAAGATTAGAATAAAAAGATCAATGAAAACCAAATAAAAAAGAAATAAATCTTATGATTAATGTGGTGATGGGTGGCCTTGAGTAGTCTTTATTTGCCCCTCCTAATGTGGACACCTAAATGAAGCACAAGTTATATTTAATAATCAAGAAAATGAGTTTGATTTGGAAATAAACAAGAATGAAATTGGTCTTGAAATTGGGCTTATTGTTGAGTAATTGTGTAGCACCCTTCACTCATCTTAATGTACAATACGAATAGGAGATGCCACTTGTAACACCTCATACTTGACTTGATTGCCTTGTTTGAGTTACGGAATGGCACATTTGTTGCTGGAGCAATTATGATTCAATTTAACCACGTAAACGTGCTATTAATCATAATACTCATTCAAAACATGTTATATATTCATTTTCGGGTCCTTTATAAGCTTATGAAAGCTTTTAAGGTGAGTTGGGGTCGAATAATGACTAAATTGCAAAGTTTTCAAAATATCGAGTTGGTGTTGCGACTTCAGGGGTTCCTCGTCGTGACACAACTTACTGACTTGATCTCGTTGCGACGTTAAAGGGCCTAATGTCGCAACGTGACCGCCTGTTTCCAAATGGTTTAAATGATACCAATTAACAATGACTTAATAAGTTGACCAAATCCATATTCAACTTGTTTTTAACACAATATATACATCCAATACCTCAAACATTACATTAAATGTTTCATCACTAACCAAATCATCAAATTAATCATTCAATTCAAGAACAAACCTTATCATACAAGACCATTTTACCATTTGAATCATTCAAACTTTAGGCATTATATATATGCAAGTTTAACTTTTCAAATATTATACCCATTTCAATTACACAACTCACCATTTAACATATCAAAATTAACCATTTCTAACATTAACTATCCACATAATCATATAATATACAAAATCGACTCACAATTTAGGTACATGTCATATCGAAATGAAAATGGATTATACAAATATTGCTGAGTCGAGGATCATTTGCTGAATGCTGAATCACACCTTGGAACTTCGAGATTTACCTAACCATGCGCACGGAGTAAACAAACCGTACGCTGAGTGATAAAACTCAGTGATACTTCCATGATTCAAGTTAATAAAACACAAATGTTAATTGAATGCATTTAACCAATTCAAATTCAATCTTTAGCTATAACACATACACATACATGCCCAAAGCTTTCAATATCATATGAAATATTCATATAACCATTTTATACATCAATTCATTTGATATTAACATTTAAACTTATCATATCATGTCATTCAACATTACAATAGAATCGACCAAATCATATCATTTGTTAAGTGCCAATTTTTTTACCATTTAAACATTTAAAACCATTCATGTATCAAACATGTATACCTTTAATATTAAGCTATCAATTTTCTTGTTCAATCAAAATCATTTAACCATTTAACTTACTATTCAAATATCTTTCTGGAGTTTATTAACTCATTCGTATTCAATTCGCCCTCAAAGCTTGATTCTAAACGGATCACATAATCTTTTATATATTTTCTTATCGTAAGTTACATATATGCATTCAGATAGTTCCATATTATCACATCATTTCATATACTATTATCAATTCACAATTTTATACCATTTCAATTCAAATCATACATTATAGTAGTTTACTAAAATTTGGTTTATTTCATTTTTCAACGGATTCGGATACATGGTTGAACTACACCACACTAAGATACTCTAATGAGCAAAACTACACCACACCTAAACACCGAAATGCTAAGCCTGTAAGCATCAAATGCATATTCATATGCAAATACATCCCTCCACCACACCAAGGTTTCCATAGAGACAAATAATACTTAATAATCCGCAACAGATGTTGGGTGTCGATATAACCTGTCATAATCTTCATATAATCACATATCCTGTACAAGCGTGCATATGACCTTATTGGTATGTCAATCCTATCCTAACTTTTTACTAAGTTAAAATTGGCATCATATATTCTTATTTGCATTATCATACTTTGTAATCATTTACATTTACCTGTCATACCCTATAATCAATCACATTTGCATGTTCATACCCTATGTACTGTACTATCACATAATAATTATTTATCTCATTTCATTTTAATTCATCATTAGCATACAATATATCTTATCTTATAACATGTTTCAATCCATTCTTAAATTCAAATCATGTCCTGCTAAATTATACTACTTTCCATTTTATTCAATTTAGTCAATTATCTCGATACTCAATATCAGTCATAACAAATCAATTCATATGACTATTATGAAGTCATCTCGATGCTCAATCATGCAATATGACATGAATATGTAAAGAAATAAATTAATCTCGAAAAATAAAAGCATAAATTGTAATCTCGCGTCACTCATTGATGACTCTCGCTTTTCTTTTTCCTCTCAACAGCTCGTCATCGTCTTTTACTACGATCAATAATTCAATAAATAAGACAATATAAGATTTTATTCGATCCACATTCAAATATAAAGCCACACATATTTTGCATTTTATTTTATTTAGTTACTAAACTCGAGATAGGTATATCTTTCGATATTTAGCTTTAGATCAAAATTTTATTGTACATTCTCATCAAGGATCTTATACTTTCTATTCCTAACATAATTCCATAATAGATTTTTAATTTATTTAATTTGGTCTTTAATGTAACAAAAGTTATCAATCAAGCTTATTAAGCTTTACAATTTAGTCATTTTCATAATCTAAACTTAATATCTATCACTTTCAAGCCTAATTCATCATTTTCTCAAAAATGACATTTTACTAAAATTTCAACAATTGAACAAATTGATATATGAGCTAGTTAAATCAAACTCTCATGGGCACAAATCTATAAAAATTTTATGAATTTAACTTTGTTATATTATAAATTTTGATGGTCGAATGTTAAAACAATTGAAGAATTCTCTGTTCTTTTCTTTCGAAAATGGAACTATCAAACTAATAAAGAAGATGATGCTCATCTCCACTAACTTTAATTTATATAGTTAGAATAGTTGTTAATTAAACAGAACTAATCATACTTATTTAATTAAGTAATTTTTTACTTATAATTTGGGAACTTTAAAAACATTTTAAAATCATTTAGAAAGGGTTTGAGAGTAATAAAAAATGTCCAAAGACCCAAAACAAGCTCTTGGAAGCCAAAACGGGTCAAAACAGTATAGTGGGAGACAATGTGGTGCATACTATTGTTACATTGCATAATGCCGTAACGTTGTCTTAGATGACATTGCGATGTCACTTATTGTTGGCTTAATGTCGTGACATTTGGAAAGAAGATGTCGCGACATCACTCATTGTATGCTTAATGTCGCGATGTTGCGAGAGACGATGAGGCGACATTGTGCTAGAGCAAACAAAAAACTCTTTACATTCATATCTAAACACTTTTGTATCGTTTCAACAAATCTCGAACCAATTTAAAACATATTCTGAGCTCATTCTATCACTAATATAACTCATTAATATATTCAAGTATAACAAAAAACTCATTTCGATAAGGAGACATTTTAAAAGGGTTTAAATGCACTTGAAAAATTTCAAATGTTTATGCCACACTTAATCTCTATGTACATGTCGATATCTTATAACAAAACCTTCTAAATTTAAACAATTTGACCTTAAGCGGTGATGTGATGCTTCCAAAACAAGCTTTAAGCTTCTCGAACAAGCCCCTTTACCTACGCATTTAAACAGCTAAAGTGTTGAGCTCGAACAACTTAATAAGTACTCAAGGATAAACCTATTTATTCCATTTCTTATTAGTGTTGAACTACATTAGGAGTATTTATTACAAAATTCACATAAATCACATTTAGGAATATCTAGCGGATTCATTTCTCATGCCATATTATAGGGGGCTCAACTTACTAATTATTTATCATTAAGCAATCACATTTTCGAATTCAACTATATGACTCTTAACAAATATTTAATTAAACACATGTCCTTTTTTTATCAGAGTTTGATGTATTATATAAATTATTTCCTTTCATTAAGAGCATTTCTATCTTCATTTTATAGTCCTTATAAACATTTCTTAGTTAATAGCTTTTCTTTTATTGTTGAATACCTAATTTTCTCATCGTATTTAGCTTATCACAATTTCATTTATGCCACAATTGGTCGGAACGAGTTATCAAAATATAATCATTTTTAGCATACCAATTGTTCAATTTCATTTCACTTATTTCTTATGTACCACTTTAGTTCAAATATAACTTGTATGCATAGGCAAGTCTTACTAACAAGGTTTTAATTCATTTTGCCTTTAGTAAACTCTAGCAAAAGGACTCAAATGTACCGGATCCATCCAAACACTAGAGAGCACATAAGTGTTAATCTTCCAAAACACTAGAGAACACGTAAGTGCTAAGGTATCAAAGAACGCGCATGATTGTGGAGCCCGAAGGCAACAAAATTCCAGATGATAATAGAACACAAAATCACAACAAAATTCCATATCATATCAAAACTCAATATCAGAACAGATCTTCATATCATAACAAAACTTCATATCTAATCTCTATTGGTATGACAATTGTATTCTAATTATTTCAATAAGTTTACTAGGGCATATTAAGTTTAGAAGTAACTTATTTCAATTAAGGTTATTAACACCTTTATTGATCATACATAGTCGTTTCCAGAATTTTGCAGAATTCATAGGGTTCGGAGTATATTTAGGCAACCCCCTTGTCTAATTCAACATATAGGAGTCAAAGTGCTTTCACATACACATTCAAATCCATATTAACATAGGCCTTATAAATATGTTAATTATTTATATTATGGTTTTCATGAACCAAAGATAACAAATTCATTTATTTATCAATAATTTCTGAGTCTTCATAAACTCAAATATACATATTTCCACATTATCACATATCAAATCTCATCTAGTGTACAAAATGGTTATATTAGCTATTAATTTTTAAAATGACCATGGTGACATATTAACTTGCTTTCCATATTAATACCAGATTTCATACATAATCACATAAATCAAATAATTCTCATTAACCATTCTCCATGGACATCACACTTTCATAGAATATTTCTATTTAACACTTAACTTATAACCAATGCTTATTTAGCCAAAATTTTACAAACCACCCTAACAAATAACCAATGCTTATTTAATTCGTATAAAATAACTATATGACCGACTATGGAAGAGCCTTGGTGTAATCATCCTTCCTTGGTTGTATTCCTTCAAAACTCTTCAAACTTAGCTTTTAAGTAATTCCAACGTGGCTAGCTACTACATGGACCATTGGGTTAACGCAACTTGATTCATTATGGGCTTCATGGGCTGCGACACTCCTAATGGGCCTTGAGTTGCAAAATCCAACAAAATATGAGTTTTAATGGCCCAACATGGGTGTCATATAATGGGCCTTTACCTCTAGCCCAAAGCTTAAGTCCATATGACCCAGTAACATATCCAAATTTGTCCTAAAAACGTAAGAGTTTACTACAAAAATTCCAAGATGCAAGAAAAGCTCAAAAATTGGAAGTCCTCAAAATTGAATTTCGTTTTTAGTAGTTATTACATCTTACCATGTTATATCTAACAAACTTTTGTATTGTTTAAAAACTTACTTGGATTGTA
Source organism: Gossypium australe (assembly GCA_005393395.2). Classification (NCBI taxonomy): domain Eukaryota; kingdom Viridiplantae; phylum Streptophyta; class Magnoliopsida; order Malvales; family Malvaceae; genus Gossypium; species Gossypium australe. The sequence goes on along the minus strand of CM016625.1, from coordinate 77,800,250 downwards.
CGAAAGTGAGGTTTGTAAAAAATAATAATGACATTTTTGTGCACCAAAAATGGAAAGGTTCCAAAATGGTAAGTTCCCAAGAGTAGGAACTACTAAAAATAGAACTTTCCCGTTAGGGATGCATTTGTTGGTCAAATCTGTAAGAGAAACAAATAACAAAAAAATCTACCATAATCAATGGAATAGTTGGCAACAAGAATCAAGGGAATATGAAGGATTTGACTAAGCTTAGTCTATGCAAATTTGAAACTTTATTTTTTCTAGCAATTTATTCCTTATAATAATGGAATAAGCAAAGAAGTTTATTTCTAATGTTCTTTTGAGGTTTGAAGGTTTCCTCTCAAGAGCCTTTATTAGCTTTTTCTTTCCTCGAAAAGTTCCTTCAAAAAGGGACACAATGCTAACAGAGGTAAATCCACCCTCTTAGAGGAGGATATTCCAGTTCATTGCCTAGTGGCCTAGTCTAATTCTTGTGCACGCAACAATTTGGTATCCGAGCCAAGTGTCAGGGGAGATTCAAAATGGAAGACAATGGTGGACACACATACAAAAAACTGAAGCTGTTTAGAAGAGTTGTCCAATCACATGTGAAAGTCCTACATCTACTCAACCAACAACCTAGGGGTGTGTTAGCAAGCTTGGGAAGCAATGGAAACCATCTTGTCTGTGATGACTGACGTATTGGGGTTCAAACATCAACATTCATTCCCTAGTACACCAAACTTGATTTTCCCACCTATGATGGTATTAATGATCCATTGAGTTGGTTAAATAGTTGTGAGCAGTTTTTGAATAACAAATGAACTAATGAGGTTGATAAGGTTTCATTAGCAACCTTCCACATGACATGAGAGGCCTAGATGTGGTTTTACAAGATAAATTAAGAACCACCAACCCTATCTTGTTTTATTCAAAGAATACTGCCATTTAAGGTTTGGTCCACCATTGAGGAAAAACCCCATTAGGAGAACTCTTTTAACCTTTGAAAAACTAGCATAGTTGATGATTATTTAAGGCAATTCCAAGTGCTACTAGCTCAAGCCACTTCAGTTCAATCATGCCTGCAAATTGGCATTTTTAACATAATTAAGAGTGGAAGTAGAGCTTCAAAGTCCCCAAAATCTAGTCACATTTTTGAGTTTAACTTGTGGCTTTGAAAGAAAATAGCAATTGGCTCTATCCAAGGAGAAACACAGTTAGCCAAGACTTAGACAACATCGAAGGCCATTTCCACACCATCAGTTCCTACAATGTGGCTACAAATGTAGCAAGAGCAAAATCAACCTCAATCTCGAGGACGGGCAACACCAGGGAACCAATCTTCCAGTGCTTGACATGGGCTAAAATGGCCGAAGACAAGGCCACGGGGTTGTGCTTCAATTGCGATGAGCCCTACACTTTTGGACATCAATGAAAGAGACTTTTTTGGCTAGACGTAGAAGATCGGGATCTAGAAGAGGATAAGCCAAACTCCTATGAAGTCCCTAAAATCTCCTTTCATGCGATCATTGGAGTTTGACATTCAAAAACCATGCAATTGTTAGCATAAGCTGAGAATTACCCTCACACAATTCTAGTTGATTTAGGCAGCACTTGTAATTTTCTAAGTGAACAAGTGATTGAGAAATTGAGTCTTCCAATGAACTAAGTAGGATTGAAGGTGATAGTAGCAAATGGTGCTAAAGTACTAAGCTTAGGAGTTTGTAAGTTGGTCAACTTCAAAGTGGCCCAAAACTCTTTTAATGCTAATTTTTATCATTTCACTTGATGGGATTTGATTTCAAGGTTGAATACAAGGCATGGAAACTCAACCAGGTGGTAGATGCCTTGTCTTGCAATGATGAAGCTAAAATCTTTTCTAATCCTTCAATTCCATTATTTGATGCTATTCAAGAGGAAACAAATGCCTCAAACACACTCAAGGAGATGCATACTGAAGTTGAGAAAGAGGCTCTCTATATTTGTTGAACCATTAGAGGGGCTGATTATGTACAAAGGGAAGGTACATATCTTACCCACTTCTCATGTTACTACTATAAATATCAGCTTTGCATGGTAGCACACATGAAAGGGTGCAATGAACTCTCTAACAGATTTATTGAGACTTTTATTGGCTAGGAATGAAGGCAAATATTCAAGCTTTTGTGGCTTCTTATGTCACTTATTAGATGAACAAAGCAGAGCATTTGCATCTAGCTGGTCTTTTACAGCCACTACAAGTTCCTACCCACATTTGGTTTGACATTTCAATGGACTTAATTGGCTGATTGCCAAAATCAAGAGGGAAGTCCATACCTTTTTTGTGGTTAATAGATTTCCCAATATGCACATTTTATTCCTATAGCCCATCCATACACTGCTGTTATTGTTGCTCACATTTTCTTTGAGTAGATCTCTCGTTTACATAGCCTGCCTCAATTAATTGTCTGTGAAGAAATGTCTTCACTAGCACATTTTGGAAGGAATTGTTCAAATTATGTGGCACTCAACTTAATTTCTCTTCTGCTTATCACCATAAACAAATGGTCAGACGAAAGTTGTCAACCATACAGTTGAGATGTATCTTTGTTGTTTTATAAGAGATAACCCACGAAGTTGGGTCAGATGGATTCCTTGGACTCAATATTGCTACAACACTGCTTTTCACACAACCCTGAAAACTTCACCTTTTCAAGTAGTTTATGGTTGTGATCCTCTTTGCCATCTTACATTCTTGGGCCTACAACGGTTGATGGAGTTGACCAAGCCTTAACCAAAAGAGATGAGATGTTGGTCATAATTTGACATTTTTTATTGCAAGCATAGAATCACATGAAGACCACTTATGACAGGCCACGGTGATCTTGAATTTTCTCTTGGAGATTGGGTTTGGTTGCATCTACAACCCCGTCAACAAACTTCATTGAAAGAACGGGTTCACTCCTAACTCTCACCTAAATTCCATGGACCTTTCCAAATTGTACGACGAGTTGGCCCTCTGGCTTATCAATTGGACCTTCTACCTAGTAGAGAGATCCATAATGGGTTTTATGTCTCTCGCCTCAATTAGCGGAGACCCCCTATTTCGTTCCTAGTTTGCCCCCACTATCGGATGAAAAAATAATTCCCCAACCTCATCATGTTTTGTGATCACGCCTTAATCGTGGAAAGTGGGAAATTCAATTGCAATGGCAAGGTATTATACTATTGATGCTACATGGAAAATTGTTTCTTAATTCCATAATGATTATCCTTAATTTGAGCTTGAGGACAAGCTTTTTCACTTGGAAGGGAGTAATGTTTAGGATGCATTTGTTGATCAAGTCTACATGAGAAGACAATAATAAAATATCTACCAAAATCAATGGAATAGTTAGCAGCCAGAATCAAGGGATTATGAAGGATTTGACCAAGCTTAATCTATATAAATTTGAATCTTTATTTTTGCTAGCAATTTATTCCTATAATTTAGCAATTTTATTAATGTTCTTTTTAAATGATGTAATGCCTACTATATAAAGGCCATCAAGAAAGGGAATGGAATAAGCAAAAAAGTTTATTTCTAATGTTCTTTTGAGGTCTGAGGGTTCCCCTTTCAAGAGCCTTCATTAGCTGTTTCTTTTCACCATAGGTTCCTCCAAAAAGGGACGCAACGCTAAGGAGGGTAAATCCTCCCTTTTAGAGGAGGATATTCTGGTTCACTGCCTAGTGACTTGGTCTTATTCCCATGCACACAACATTTCCAAAATGGAAAGCTTCCAAAAATGGATGTTTCCGGAAAATGTAACTTTTTCAGAACTCCAAAATGAATCCACCGAGCTTCATCGTTGCACTTTGAAATGTCATGAACATCATGAGCTTGTTCAAAATGGCTAGAAACAAACTCTTGAACTCAGATGAGTTTACCCTTCTTGAGCTCGTGTCAAATTCTTTGAGCTGCCCATGTTGAGTGGTATCACACATCATTCATACCTCCTTGTCTTTTGCCTTTTAAATCTTTCACTATTGAAAATACATTCAGTTTGTTGATTTTGGATGTAGCCATCTCCTTGTAATGCTAGAGCATGAAATTTAGTTTAATTTTATAAAGTTTGCGTTTTAGGTTTTTTAAGTCTATTTGTGTTTTACATTATTTTATTAAATATTTAATTTTTCATTTGATTAACATAGGTCTCTTAGTAAGAGTTATAGTTTAAATGTTCTACTAGAGGATTAATAAGACTTGTAGTTAATAGAGGGTTAATAGGATTTGTTTTAATAGAAGAAGGTTGCTAGAAATCCCACAACCCTATTCCTTCAATTATGTTTGTCAATTTTTTCAATCCTTAGTTGTTCAAATTTCCCACTCCATCATTGTGGCTAGTTAAGATTGCATGTTCATGCGAAGAAAGCCCCATGGCTGTCTAAGAATGATGTGCCAAAGGAAGAAGCAAAAGAAGTGGTTTGCAAGGAAAAAAAAAAAACACTAAGAAAATGATGTGGTTATTGATTAAAGTAGGCTAATATTAGGCTCTTGCCTAATTAATGAATTAAAATTATTTAAAATTAGTAATAGTGAAAATTGAACATGATAAATTTTATAGGTATAAAGAAAATATAAAAAAAATTATTTATATAGAGTAATAATGTGTTGTATATTTTTAAAAATATTTAATATGATGGAATCACGTACTTGTATTTCATTTTCGAATCCTTTTAAGCCTAACCGAGGAGTTCAAAAATTTAAACAAAAGACGAACTGGGCACTTAGATGTATAGGATATGGATGGACGCCCATCCAAGATATCCTCCAAGTATTCCTATACTTCGACCTATGATATCGGGTGCATGTTTCACAAGAGGCTTGCCAATGCCGTGCACTAGTCTTTGAGCATTTTGGATGCTTTGTAATGACAACATAATTTAGGAATATGCTTTTGAGATTAAAGATCTTACTATTATAACCCTTCGTGGTTTAATTGTGAGACCTTTATTTTCTATAATCTAAATTGTAACATAGCTCATAACAAGCACCTACATACTATCCAAACTATCCTATACTTCAACCTCTGAATCAATTTCATGTTTCTTAAGGAGATTTAGCATGTACTAGTCTCAAGCATTTCCAATGATTTGTATTGAAAATACAAAGACCAAGTACAATTTACGAACATGCTTTGATGTATAAAGATATTATTATTATAACTTTTTATAGTTTCTTTTTAAGAACTTGATTTTATAAGCTACATCGAATTAGTACTTAATTAACTCTTTATTGTATTAACAATGTAGGATAACCTTTTGTCCATTTAGAATTACTGTTTGGTATGCGCAATTGATGCTATCCTTGTCGATCTGATTTGTTCTAAGGCATGTACAACATATACATTGTATCAGGCTTTTTTTTTTAAAAATTCTCAGTAGAAAAAAGAAATTAAATGTTAGAAAAAATGAGGAATAAGAAAAGGAAATGAACATGTTAGAATATGCTGCTCTTCGTCATCGTATTTCATGTTTTATTCGCGTAGATCATGTACATCAAGTCTTAATAAATTAAAATATATAATTATTTGTTCAATGTAAAAAAACTTGGAACCATTAAACATATCTTGAAAAACATCATATCCTTATAAAGATATCAGATTGATTCAAAATTTTCTTTGTGTATCAAGTAGAACTATCTTGCTAAATCCTACGGTTTGTATGTTAAACTATTATTCATATAAAAAAGTTATTAAAGTTTGTAAAATTATTTTAGTTTTTATCTATTGTAAGTAGATTACTTCTCTAATATGGAGGCATATCCTAAGATGCTAGAGAACACTATATTTTTTCCTTTTAAGATGAAATATGACAAAACTGTTAGCTCGCACAGTCGTATTTGCATAAAAAAAATGCATAAGCATACTTACATGCACGCACAAGTGCATGGATGGAGCCTAACAATTCTTTGGCCTTGCATCCTGAGCATTTAGCTCAATGATTGGTTCATGATCTCCCTGTTCAAAATAGTAGGGTTTGAATCCTCCTTTTCCTGAATAAACATAAAAAACTCTTTGGACTTTCCATGTTCAACCATAGAATAATTTGTCTGCAGTTGTCCATTTTCTCTCACATTAAACTTTTTCTGCATTCAATTATTACCCTCTAAATTAAAATTGCTTGGATTTTAATGTGATGTAGTTATCTCTACCCATTCTGTGTCTGGAGTTTCATCTTCAAGCAAGTATTTTCAAACTTCAAGAAGAGTCTACAAAGGGCTGAAGGACTTTGGAAGGGAATTCATAGACCAGGAGCTATTTAACCAGAGTCTTGATGATTGGATTTTGAAAAACTATGGTGTGGATCAAGTCACAGGGGAGCAGCCATTTTTAAAGCCCCCCTTTCTGACTGATGAACTACGCAAGCTTGATCTAGCACTGGAAGGGGTTTTATTTCAGCAACTATTCCGAATGCCATGTTCTCCTCTTGCTTCTAAAAGTGTAAAGGAAGATGTGTATCATGCTTTGGAAGACTTTCTTCATGTTATTGTAAATGGTCTGTGGCGTACATTTTGGCGTAAAAGCGGACCACTGCCATTCTCTCTATCTTGTTTCCATCATCCTGGATCTAAGTTTTATGCTGTTGAGAAAGCAATATCAAGAGGAAGGTTAGAAGAGCTACGTGGTTTAGCTTTAATATCTAAAAATGGGGATAATCTAAAAGTTCATTGGAACCAAGTAGTGGAGTTAGTCTTATTTAGACAAAACATACTCTCAGGAAATGAGTTAAAATTGTCAGTTAGCACCATATGTGAAGCCCTCTTTTATGGTGTTCACATACTTCTTTCTAGGTGTTTGAGCAAGTCCAGAACCATCAGCGATGATTCTGTTTTTATTATGGTTTTTGATTCTAAATTTGGTGCAGTGATAAAACTTGGAGGTGATCTTAGTAAACTAGAATTGAACACAGGTGATCCGTACCAGTCTGTGGCCCATTGGATAAAATGTCATGCTGAAGTCCTCCTCTCATCAGTAGAGACAATATGGAATAGGCTCGGAAATGCAAATTGGGGAGATCTGGGGACTCTTCAAGTATTGTTAGCTACTTTCTATTCCATTGTCCAGTGTAATGGACCACCAAGAAAGTCAACATCCTCATTGGCCTCAGCTCATAGACTTCGTCTTCAGAAGCGTAGAATAGAATGCCGCCTAGCTGAGAATGAAAATGCCAAAATACCTTATCAACAGGATGGCTACCAACATGGAGAGATTGTTGGACTTGATCACAGTGATAATCCCCTGGTAAAAAATACATCACACTTGAAGCTTAGGCAGGGAGAAATATTGCTCTTGGAGGATCAACAACAGGGCCAGAAAAGTTTCCAGATACAGGAGTCCTTCATAGGAGGCAACTATTTTCTCTATGGTGCTATTTCTCTAGATTACCCCACACAGTTGTTAACATTGTATGTTGGTGCCCATCCATCCAGACTCGAGCCCTCTTGGGAGGATATGAGTCTGTGGTATCAAGTACAAAGACAAACAAAGGTACTAAACATATTGAAGCATCAAGGGGTTTCAGGCAAATATTTACCTGAAGTAATTGCCTCTGGCCGAATTTTGCATCCTGGTCCTTGCAAAAAGCAGAGTCCTAGTGGGCGATGCGATCATCCTTGGTGCGGAACTCCAATTCTTGTCACGTTACCAGTTGGCGAACCACTTTCATATATAGTTGCTAGGGACGGCCCATTTTCCTCTGATGATGCATTACGCTGCTGCCGGGACTGCCTAGTTGCTCTAAGAAGTGCAGCAACAGCCAGTGTTCAGCATGGTGATATTTCCCCTGAAAATATAATCCGTGTTTTCAACATGCAAGGTACTAGACACAACGTTCTGTATATCCCAGTTTCATGGGGCCGTGCAGTTCTGGAAGACAGGGACAGCCCAGCAATAAATTTGCAGTTCTCGTCCTCTCATGCACTTCAGCATGGTAAACTCTGTCCTGCATCTGATGCTGAGAGCCTTGTGTACCTCCTATTCTTTGTGACAGGGGGCAGAATGCATCCACAGGATTCTATTGAATCAGCTTTGCAATGGAGGGAGAAAAGCTGGGCAACACGATCGATTCAGCAGCATCTAGGTGAAGTTTCGCCTTTACTTAAGGCCTTTAGTGATTATGTGGATAGCCTTTGTGGAACACCATACCCTGTTGATTATGATATTTGGGTGAAAAGGCTTAACAGAGCCGTGGACGGATCTGGGTCAGCTGATAGAGGTAAAATGATCGAAGAAGTTGCCATGACATTGAGACTGGAAAATGTGGCCGAGTCTTCAGGGACCTCTGGAGGTGGTACTTAATTTCCATTTCAAGCTGGAGGACCGGAGTTCTAAGGAAAACGTTCTGTTTTGTTTTTCCTTTTTTGTAACTATCCTTGGTTGAGTTTCAATTTATTTTATTTTATTTTATTTTTTAAATGGCCTGGCAAAAGCTATATATAGTCAATATTATTCCTGTTGTTAAAACTCAGACACGTGAGAGCGAATTAATTCATTACTTTTAAGAGGCAAGGATTAATTCATCAAAACCAACTGTATTTTAAGTAGCGAGCACAAACAATCCCGTATGCTCTGTTGTTAAGGGCCTAGGTTCGCCCCCCATCATCATTGCGTAATAATGACCCGTAAAAGTAATGTCAAGTTATCTAATGGAGGCAAGATAATGTTAGTTTTTGTAAGAAAAAATTAGAGTTGAGATGGGTTTTCTAGGTGCTGTGGGTACAGACTGCATGGGGAAAAGTGGAGGTACTATGTAATGTGGAAATCCCCTTTATCTTGTAATAATGTTTTTTCTATGTTGATAGTAATATTTCCCTTTTTTGCGTGGATGAGCTTAGACAGTGTTTTAGGTTATCATGCGTCTATAGCCATCCTATGGTAAGAGAGAGACAAAAGGTATGAGACAAAGTGGTTGAATTTGCAAAGTGAGTTCAAAACATAATTGGATGATTATTGATTGAGTAAAATTTAAAATGATATGTAATTGAGGAGAGTTGGTCACAATATTATAGTGGAATAACTTCGTGAGTAAATAAATTTATTATTAATAGAAAAAAAGTTAGAACTTAATTATACATGTCTAATCGGTCCCTCTAATAGCTCATTGAAATTAGAAATTAATTGCATAAAGAACAAAAGAAATGAAAATGGATGAAAATGATAAAGTTAGATAAATGGGTTACATTTGAAAATGAATATGTTTTTTCACTACGCATGAAAATGACTTGGGAATTAATTTAAGTTTTTCAAATTATTATTTAATTAAATAATTAAAATTCAAAAAATAGAATTAAATTAATTAGTCATTATGAATCCGTTGAATATGAAAAATTAAATATATTGTATCACATATTCTTTTATGGTAAAATTATCATTATTTTAATGGAATTAGAATTGGGTTGAAAAAATTATTTAATTGGAAAATTAATTAATTTAAATCAATTTAATAAATAATAATTATTTAGGGAAATAAAAAACAGATATTGAGTTGAATTAAATTATAAAGTATTGGGTTAAAAGTCCAGAAAGCACATATAATTAGACTCAATACAAGAGAGACCCCAAACTCTTCTCCTAGTTAAACTAGGAAACTAGTTTCTCTATCAAATAAGTTTTATTTGTGTTCTACTAATTCAACCAGACTTCTTTTATCTCTCCTTATAAAAAGATGACACTAGTAAAGATAAAAAGACAACTTTGAGATATTGTTATTCTGTCCGAAAATAGTGAGAATTTATTTTCTAAGTATAAATTCAATTTTTTGGGAATAACAATTCTACCGGTTTCTATTGAGAGAGAATTATTTTTCTATTGAAAGTAAGAAATTGTTTCTAGTTCTGTGTTTGACTAGTGATTGTTCGAGCCCACACATGAAGTGATTCGTGGTACGAGAACGGTGGAGAAGGTCATTCAATTGAAAGTTAAAAACGTCTAGGATCCATCTCGCACAAAGCACGAGTATTTTTCGGGAAAATTTTATTGCTATAAATATCATAAACCGACTCAGGTTTCAAAATTGTAATTTTTCGCTGTGGCATAAAACTGTTTTCAAACTAGTTTTTTTTTTTTAACAACTACATCAGATTGTAGGAGCCACTTACTCAAAACATTTCCTAACTAAATAACAAATATTTATCATAATTAGGAAACAATCACAACTCATAATTATAAGCGTATGTAATAGATGTTCAAGGACCCAACTAACATGTCTCAAGGTTATTCGGGGTCCAATTCAAAATCAAGACTCGAATCCAAACTTAGCTATCAAAGTACAATCGGATGTCTAGAGACATGAAGGTTGAGTACTAAGACATGCTTCCCCTATTTTGGACCCTTACATTCGATGTTCTGTCTCAAGACCATGTAGTTCATGTCTCGATACTAAGCTAACCCTATCTCGGGACATGTTCACCATGTCTTGAGACCATTACCCAAAAAATGCACAAAATTGTCATTTTTGTTATTGATGTCTCGAGACACTAGTGTTATTTCACCTACAATGTGCATTAAAACATTTTTAAATATACTCCAATACAAATCAAACTTAGGCCAACATGGAACCACATCATCAAGCATAAATTAGGTTCACGTATTAATTGGATTCTGACCAAACGTGAAGTGATTATTAGTACGTGTGAATGCCTAAGGAATCAGGTTCACGTATTAATTGGATTATGACCAAACATGAAGCGATTATTAGTACATGTGAATGCCTAAGGAATTAGGTTCACGTATTAATTGGATGGAAATTCATGTTCTTACTAGTTGATTAAGATTTCCCTAAGGTGACTTAATTCAATGAGTATAGGAATTATCGTTGCAATGACTTACAAATGTTTTTCAAGATTTAATGTAAGACGCATGCATTATCTTAATGCATATTGTTTGCTGCAAAAAGGTTTTATAATATTTCCTTAATACAAAAATTTTAATGAATGGATGTTTTATTTTTAGTTCGAAAAAAGGACACCTACTCCTTTACTAAACATACTTATTGAGAACAAATTGAACGAAAATAACTATAAGGAATGGAAAAGGAACATCATGATTGTCCTAAGCTATGAGAAACTCAAAACAGTTCTTGATAATAGATGCCCACGACCACTCAAAATAAGGCTAGAAAACATTGGGAGGAGTTTGATGAGATAGCTCGTTGTCATATGCTGGCAAGTGTGACCAACACTCTTTATAAGCAATTGGAGAGATGTAAGGCTGCCAAAGTTTTTCTAGACAAACTAGAGGACATGTTTGGAGGCCAAACTGCCTTGGCACGACAGTCGGCTATAATTCGTTTGATGAGTGCCCAACAAAAACCCAGTACTCTGGTCAAAGACCATATGATTGCTCTTATGGGTTATTTTGCCAAGGTTGCAGATAATGAGGTCAATCTGGACTAGAACACACAAATAGAGATGATTTTCAAAAGCTTTTCCAAGGACTTTGTAGGCTTTAGGACTGCATATAACCTTGGGAACAAGAATCTGACGCTTACACAACTCATTAAGGAGTTATAACCCTATGAGTTGATGTTGAATTGCAGTCAACTGATCCAAAAAGCAGAAGAAAACTTAGTGATTATTGCTTCCTCTAAAGGGAAGGGAAAACATGCTAAAAGAAACAAGGGCTAAGTCCTCTAGCCCACCTAAAGTGGAAATGAGGAGAACCAAGAAGCCTAAAGATGTATCTAAGTCTAAGTGTTTCTTTTGCAACAAGAAAAGGAATTTCAAAACCAACTGCAAAGAGTGAAAGAATTACCTACCCACTAAGGGCAAATAATGAAATTCTTTATGATAGAAATTTGCTTAGTCAAAGATTCGATATACCACTATGTCATTGATTCTAGAGCCACTAACAACGTATGTGTTTCTCTATAAGGGTTCAAGGAAACGAAAATCTTAAAGATAAGATCCTATCATTTTAGACTAGAAGTGAGACAAGTGTGGCAGCTGAAGCAGTGGGAGATGTACATCTTTATTTTGATCATTTTAGAAAGATTAATTTAAAAGACGTTTTCTATATACTAAGTTTCAAAAGAAATTTAATTTTTGTTGCATGTTTATTTAAAGACGACTTGAACATGAGTTTTAATAACAATGTTGCAATTTTTAGATGTAACACCCCTAACCTGTCTCCATAGCCAGATTAGGGTTACGGAGTATTACGATACAATTAGAAACAATTAACTTCAATCATATACAATTAATTAAATTTAATAATAACATTCAAATATGCATTTTAATTAAAATAAGTATACACTTTCGAACCATAAACCGAGCTTACGGAGTCCTAAAAATAGTTTGGGAACATTCAGGATCATTTTGAAACAAAAAAAAAAAATATTTTGGAAAAACTGAAAAATTTTGGGAACAGTGGTCACAAGGCTGTGTTACATAGCCTAGGCCGTGTGGTTTAAAAACATGGACATGTGGCCAATCGTGAACAATTCAAACTATGGGACACACAATCGTGTCCTAGCCCATGTGTCTGCCCGTATGAGTATTCGCAATAGGGTCACATGGTCGTGTCACAGGCCATGTGCCAGACCGGGTGTGCACTTAAAGTTTGGTCACACGGTCATGTCGCTAGGCCGTGTAACTCTTTAAGACTGTGTGGTTCATCCTACACTTAAAATTTAAATAACACACGGTTGTGTAGTGTGGCCGTGTGCTGAAAACTCGTGTCCCAATCCATGTGCTCCCTAAATAACCCTTAATGCAAGTAATTTCAACACCATTTCTTGCACACTAAACCAAACTATTTCAAAACACTTTCACACATTTAAAACACAAACATACCTAAAACATGCCAAAATTAATCAACCTATATGCCTAACCAATATGCCATCACTTGGCACCACAATTCATATACCAAATCAATTCAATTTCAATGCTAAAAGACTAACCTTAAACATACATCACACATATTTTTTGACCATTTCATTCACATCCCAATTCTACCACAAGTCACCTACTTCAAAAGGGCATGAAAAAAATGACTAAAGACACATATTTACATAAACATTTACAAGCCAAAATCAATGACATATATATATATATATATATATATATATATACAAATAAGATAGGCATAAGCTTAAACATACCATATTAACAAAATAGTATAAAAACTCCTATTACATGCCATTTATAACCATCAACATAATAACCAAAATCTACCAAATTGAGACAGATAGTGTGTATGTTCTCCGACTAGATTCCAACCAGTCAAGCTTTCCTACGATCTACAGGAAAAGGAAACAACTAACGTAAGCAAATAGTACTTAGTAAGCTCGTATAAATCTTAAACATAAACTTACCGAATAAGCTAAATTTATCTAATTCATACATGATTCTTTTGACATGCTTAAGAGATTATCCATTTCTTATTTCACAACGAACCTCACAAGTTAGTGAGTTCAATAATGAAACATCAAACATCCATCCATATCAAGGAACATATACTGGGAGCATATCCATATACATAACATTCATCACATCTCTAATATGTAACGTTAATACCTTCAAAGCTCTTATGCAAACACTTTCCATTCCATCTATTATAATTCCATAACATTTTATATAATTAAGTTCATTCATTTAAGCCTTTATTACCCGTTAAACCAAATGAAACAATGTCGGATACACATGAACCATGCTCACACAAAATGTATGTAACAACCCGATTTTGAGCCTAATAGAAACAGTGGTTTCAAGACCACAAATTTGACACAATAAAATTTATTTTTATTATATTTTTATGGTCTACAGTTTTATGGAATGATTTCGTGAAAATTTCGTTTGAAAATTTTGATGTTTGGGTACTCAATTTAGTTAAAAGGACTAAATTGCAAAAGGTGCAAAATGTGTGTTCTAAAAGCTAGAGGTGTCTAATTGCTATGAAATTTTAAATTGGAGGTCCTTAAATGGTAATTAGACCATTATACTTTAGTATGGACAAAAATGGACATGGTTAGGTGAAATTTCAAAGTTATGCATTAAGGGCATTTTGGTTATTTGGTAAATAAAGACAAATAAAACTAATAGAAAGATGTAATCTTCTCAAATTTAGTCCCCTTGTGCCGAATTTGAAGATTCACCATAGCTAGGGTTTTTGGACAAGCTTCCAAGCTCGATTGTAAGTCCGTCCTTGTCCCATTTTTAATGATCTTTACGTTTTTGTAAATGTTGTAACTTGATTTAGCTATTTCAAGGACTAATTTGAAAGAAAATCAAAGTCTAAAATCTCACCCATGTTAGATATTTGTGTATTTTGATGTCTAATGGTAGATTATGCAAGTTTGATGTTGGATAAACAACATTTATTAAGTGATTTTTGATGAAAATGTTAAATAAGGACCTATTTGTAAAAGTTGTAAAATGTGTGTAAAAATGTGAATAAATGAAAAATGTGGGCTGTTATGAGCATGAAATAGGTTCAGCTAGGCTTGGGTGTAATGAAATTGAATGAAAATCATTTTATGAGCCTAGGGACTAAAATGTAAAATGTTATAAGTTTAGGGGCAAAAATGTAATTTTTTCCATAGTGTGTTTTTGGGTTGAATTGAATAATGTGATGATTAAATGAGATGAATTTGGTATTATAGATCAAGAAAAATGAGGTTCGGACCTAGATCGAGGGAAAAACAAGGTGTTTGACGATTAGGTCTATTTCTACTATTTTTGTACAGAGGTAAGTTTGTATGTTAATAATGCAACGCTACAATTGTATTTATAATGTTTTGATATAGCATGAATTGTATGATTGACTCTGTGGATGTAATTAACGAAGTTTCGACAAGCGAGAAAATCCCGGTTGAACCTTAGGAATAGATTAGGATACAAGTGACATGTTACTAGGAACCCATGTGAATATGTAATATGTGATTTATGTGTCCCGGGTGTTGGTCTTGTACGTCCTACAAGTGGCTGGGTATACCGACATGAGTTGCGGATACCTAACAGATTGTGTGAGCAGCACTGTGTAGCTACATCTTGACTGGCAGCTTGTGTGAGCAGGCCTGTGGATAGCTCGAGAGCGAGCCTATATGTGTTATGAGATTTATGGTAGCATTGGCTACATAGGTGGCACTTATGTGCAAAGTTTTTTGTGTATCCGATAGTATTCCAAGTGGTTCAACGGGTATGTCAAAGATGAGAAAATATGTGATTATGTTACGAGTTGATACAAGTATGTACAAAAAACTCAAAGAAAATGGATTCGGTATATGATGAACTATTGGTAAGAATGTGATTGAATAAGTTATGCTTATGAAGTTTTAATGACATTTATGTTAGCACATATTATGTTATTCATATGAAAAATGTATAATTAATGTTGTTTATTATTTGCATATGAACTTACTAAGCTATATAGTTTACTCCCCTTTCTTTCCCTTATCTTATAGTGTCACCAAGCTAGCTCGGGGATTGGAGATCGTCGAAGATCCATTCACACTATCAACCATTATTTTGGGTACCATTGAAATGTCTATATTTTGAGTTATGGCATGTATAGGGACTTGGTCATTTTATTATATGTGCCATTGGTAATGTGGCCAAATGTATTGGCTTATAATGGTTAATGATTTCATTTTGTATATGGCCACAAAAGTTGGCTAAGGTTGGTTATAAGTATATTTATATGTTGATACCATTCATGAATGTGGACTATGTTAGAGGCTAGTATGTGGATGTGATGTTTTGGCCATGATTGTGGATGTTTTGGTTGCCTAACTATGCCATGAATTGTGCCATTGAATTGCTGTAAGTGTAGGTGTAAATGAGGGTGACAAATGGCTTGGTAAATCGCCTTTATTTTTGTCCACACGGGCAGACACACGGGCGTGTGTCTAGGCCTTGTGTCCCCTGCACCTTAATTTTTAGAAACAGAATGTCCAAAATTAAGCACACGGGTGGAGACACGGGCGTGTGTCTCAGCCGTGTGTCCTACACGTCCTAGAACATTGGCGTGTGTCTTGGCCGTGTGAAACCTGTACTTAATTCGAATTAAATTAATTTACCACACAGGCGTGTGGCACGACCGTGGGGCACAAGTCAAAGAGCACCCTAATTTGAACACGGTCTGCAGCACGGGCATGTTCCAGGGTCACACGGGCGTGTAAGCCCTATTTCTAGCAAAAATTTTCTAAGTTTTGTAAAAATTTCCAAAGTTCTCGGTTTAGTCTCGAAGCACTTCTAAAGCATGTTTTGGGCCTTTTAGGCTCGTATTAGGGACTTTATGATCGAATATGAATGATTTTAATTTGAACGAAAATTTATGACTAGGAATTGTGTAAATGCTTGTGTTGTAAGTCCGGTAATGCCTCGTATCCTATTCCGGCGTTGAATATGGGTAAGGGGTGTTACAGTGTGCTTGTATATGTAACTATAAATGTATCTGTAATGCTCACACAAGCTATGAAGTGGGCATGCTCACACGAGCTTTAGGTTAGGGTGTTAAGCTACATGATGCTGCTTACACGAGCTATGGAGAATCCGCAACAAATGCAGGATCTTAGCCATCGGTAGGACATCTAAGACCAACATTCGAAACCATATAACCCCTAAAGACATGTCATTTGTATCCTAGGTATTCACAAGGATCAAGCGGGATACACTATTTGCTTTGATTCCTTTTTTTATATAACATTTCATATACATATTCATGAAATTTACATTTTCCACAATTCGTCAATTGATCACCATAATTTAGTCTCCTTAAGCATATAACATATAATAATTATTTAAGATATAACTAACATAATTATTCATTAACATTTAAACAAATATACAAATAATGAATTAGCCATTATACGAATTTACCTCAACCAAAACAGTTGTAAAATCGAATCCGACAACTAGTCCGATACTTTAGCTTTTCCATGATTTAAATCCAATTGGCCCTTTTCTTTATCTAAATAATAGTTTTCATTCAATTAAATAATTCAAATAGCATAAAATACTGAGATTCATATATTTGGCCATTAATCGTCATTTTACACTTTTACCCTAAACTTTTACTTTTTATTCAATTTAGTCTCTAAACCCGAAACTATCTAAAATTCCATAATTAACCCCTAACACACTAAATCAATTTTACCATCACCTTAAAATAGTCCCTACACATAAAAATTATAGAATTCTCACGCTAAAATTTAATTATTTTCACATTAGTCCCTAAACTCAAAACTAACAAAATTTCCTTTATAAAATAGCCCTAATCAACAACCAAGCTTATAAATTTATCATCAAATTTCAAAAACATCATCCGCTCATCAATGGAATAATCCAAAACATGTGATATTTTTGTAAATTAGTCCCTGAGTTAGCTAGATTAAGCTACAACAATCACAAAAACATAAAAATTACTAAAAACAGGCTTGAAAATCACTTACATGCATGAACTTTTGCTAAGTCGAAGCTTCAAAGTCTTCAATTGTGGTTTTCTTTTCTATTTTCAGTGGTTGAAGGTTAAAGAAGATGATAGTTTGTTTATTATTATTTTTCTTTAATTTATGCTTATTTTTAAATTAATTACTATATTACCTTTAATGATTTCATTCAACTAACAAATTTCTTAACCCTTAACCGTCCATTTGTATTACCAAAGGTATATTTTCCTTTTAAATCCATTCACTTATAATAACTAAACCATTTAATTCATAAAATTATGTAGTGATTAACTTTTACACCTTTTACGATTTAGTCATTTTTCCTTAATTATCTATCCAAACGTTAAAATTTTTGGACCAAATTTTAGTACACCTATATAATCACTCCGTAAATATTTAATAAAAATATTTACAGGCTCGGTTTATAGAAACAAGGTCTCGATACCTCATTTTTTAGAACCACTTGAACCTAATTATCCGTTCAATAAACAAAAATCATTAAATCAAATTTCAACGTAATTCTATACTTGACTCGTAAATATTAAATGATAATATTTACAGACTCACTTGTCAGATTTGTGGCCCCAAAACCATTGTTTTCTACACCACTGAAAAACAGGATGTTACAACTCACCCCATTAGGAAATTTTGTCCTAGAAATTTCTTACTTGGAATAAGTTTGGTTATTGTAAACTCAAACTCTTCTGTCTTCCAAGTTTAATATTTCTCCTCTTGTTTATTCTCATTCAATTCTTAGAACTCGATGATATATCACTATAACATATATCCTTCAAAAGTTGAATTACCCGCTTCGATTGTCTGTCTGTTTGCGCCATAGCTTCGTGAATTTTGGATACATACAACTCAATTAGCTTTCAAACAAATAACCTGTTCTGACCGAAATAACAATAAAAAATAAAAAAAATGAGTCTTTTACATTAGTCTGACAATAATAATCCTGCTCGATTCTCCCTTTCTCAACATCAAAGATAGTCTAGAAACGGTATCCACCAACTAGCCTTCACATACCATCAAATTTATAACAAACCATAATAACTCCAACAGGACTTGATATTCAACTTTTCCATACTAGATATCTCAGTACAAACTCTAAAATTTCACATTTTATTCCCAGCTATCAGTAACTTTGTCTCAAGTCATTTCATAGTTTGTCACACTTAACTGAATCAAATAGACACTGCAATAAGCCTATCGTAAAATGTGTTGTATAATCTCAAAATTGTTCAATACATATATTTGATTTCAGAAATATAGACTATTATCACAATCTGTACTGAAATTAGTGATCTGATCATTCTGAATCTATTCCAATTTAACTAACAAATTCAAATCTTTTCTTTGCATCTAACAAATTCTCTGAAGAGTAAACGTTTCAACTCTTATATCTGTTCTAATCGAACGAGCATAATTCAAGGTTACGTGAGTAAAACATTATTGTCGATAATGATTTTTTTTCCCTGGATGTAAACTGATTTTGAATCAAAGCTTATGTCAATAGAGTTTTCAATTGGTCAAAACTTTGTTGGGACTTATCTGATCAAAGAAATTAAATAGTTTCTTGTAAGAAATTTGTCCTCGGCAACTATAACGCGTGGTTTGTGCAAGTGTACATAGTCGTTATCAAGTAATAACTAAGTAAAAGAGTTATCGTCTCCACATGGACTGTGTATGCTAATCAATTATTTGTAAAATTAATATTAACAATTTGGTAAGAAAAACACAATATTCTTGTGGTGATTAATGATTAAATTAAATTAAATAATCTAGATGCAAAGTGATACCTAATGCAAATTAATCTAAATGCAATGTATGCAATAAGATGCATGAGATGGGTTTAGCAGCAAATTCACAAACTTCAACAATCAGTAACATGAATAGGCTAGAATAATCACATCATTCAACTTAATTCATTTTCATCATGCATAATAATGTTTCGAAAAGTATTCCATGGCAACTCGATCGTTCATGAGCTTGAAACCAATTTTAAGTCATTTCGGAATCTTTCACTAAGAAAAAAATGCATACTACCATGTGATGACGTCATGAACTAACTAAAATACGACAAAGGCAAGCGCACCTATCGAATGGTAGTATAGCTATGGTGAATCTAGAATATCGTATCCACAAGGACTAAAAGTATTAGTAATAACTATCTTTCTATTATTTAGCCTAATAATTAAGGGGATTGTTTTTAATCTAAATCTAAACTAATTAACTATGAACGCGACAGAGAGTGAAGAAAGTAATCGAATAAACTAATGATAAAGACAATACCCAGGAAAGAATCCACCTAGACTTAACTTATTATTCTAACTCTGAATCAAACGATTTATTCACTTGCCTTGATCCGTAGAAATCCCTAAATTATGTTAATATCTCTTTCGAGACTAAGAACAACTGACTCTAGGTTGATTAATTGAAATCTCTTTCTAATTAAAACCTCTATCCTCGCATTAACTCGATCTATAGATTCCCCTATTAGATTTGACTCTAATCCGGCTGATTTATGTCATCCTATTTCTAGGATTGCAATCAACTCCGCTCAATTATGCTAGATCTACTCTTAAACAGGGACTTTTGCTCCGCTGAATAAGCACATCAAACTTGAATTAATATCCTGAAAATGTTAAAGCAAGAATTAAGAACACATAATTAAGAACAAGAACAAGTATTTATCATGTAATTTAGAAAGTTAAATAATGAGATCCATCGTAGGTTTCATCCTCCCTAGGTATTTAGGGAGTTTAGTTCATAATGTGAAAGGGAAACATCTCAAAATTAGGAAAACAACAAGACATAAAGAACCTAAAAACTTCTAAGGAATTTGGATGGAGATATTCAATCTTAAAGTGAATCTACTTCTGAGACGATTCCAACAGTGTTCTTCGAGTAATTTCTACTTTCTACTCTGTGTGTCCTCTTTTAGGTCTTCTTCTAGTATGTATTTATATACTTTTGAATGCTCAGAAACCCTAAAAATTGGCTTTTTCGCATGTTTGAGAAACAGTGAGCGATATCGACACAGGTTGGCACATGAGGGTGTGGCCTACCCGTGTGGATCACATGGGTGTGTGCCCTGGCCGTGTGGAAAATGCCCTGGCCGTGTGGATCTTGAAAACTTCGATTTTGGCCCCTTTTTGCTCCTTTTGCTCTCCTAAGTATAGAAACATGAATTTAAGGGATTGGGAGCATCAAATTCACTAATTCTCATCACAAATCATTGCCAAGCATGGAATTAAAATAGTTACATTTATGGTTTATCAAATATCCCCTCACTTAAGCATTTGCTTGTCCTCAAGCAAAATCCTCAACTCACAATTAAAACTAATTCTTCTCAACTTATAATCATCGTCAATAGTGTTTCAAAATAATTCACAAATAATCATGCATTGAGATTTCAACTAAAAGAACATTAAAGTCTCAAACATTCCAAATCGAATATTTTAACATGAAAACATAGGTATTTCCCCTTATCCAAGTAATTACCTTTAATTAAACCAACAAGAGTTGACATCCTCACTAAAGATTCACTCAAATCACTCAAAATGTTTAAGGTTCAGAAAAAAGCACTCAATAGTCAATTATGAAAAGTCATTACCATAGGCGTGCATGAAAATCAAATCTTCACCACTATAATTTGAGATGATACGCAAATCAAAAGGTCTTTAAAGGGTTGTAATGGGGCTTCGGTTAGGGGTGTGGGCAAAAGGCTGAAAAAGAATGTTAGAATCGTGATTGAATTGAAAAAATAGACTAATGCTGAATAATTACATTAATGGATAACTAATCACGAATAAAAACGAGCTTCTCCTCAAAAATTAAACTGTTCAAGCTCAAGCCTCACAGAACTAAGTAGTAAACAATGTGTATTTTTTTCGAACAATAGAGATAATAAGCAATAATATGCATTTTTTTCTCTTTTGTTTTTTTTGAATAATAAGAAATAATTTACTAACTGAACAAAAGAACATCGTCAGGCATCAATTCAAATCAAATCTCGATAAAAAAGGAGTCAATAAAATAGGAAAAATTCTCAATGAATCAAAAAGAATGAGTTATGGGTTAATATTAAGGGTAAATTAAGAATGGTGTTTTAGGCTCGAAAGGGGTTCACTAAGGGTTAATTATGAAGATAGGCTTTTTATAGGACAAGTGGGTTAAATCCTAAGTGCCTTTATCATCTCAATATATCAAATCAAAGGTGTGGTCTCGACATGTATAATCAAAGTAAGTTCTAGAATAACAAATCAATATTGACATACTCATAACCAATAATAAAAGTGAGCAAGAAAAATTTATGCTCTAAAGGCTCAAATTCGCACAAAAAATTATGGCTTTTGATGTCGATCCTGTAAATTTCAAACTTCAAGATAATCCTCAATTTAGAGAAACAACTTAGAAATTTTTAATTCTGAAAAATCAACTTATCATGCTTGATTCTCTAATGTATTAAAGTTTAAACAATCAATGCACAATTACCGAAACATATAAATAAAAATCATAAATCAATAAAAATTTATTCTAATAGTAATATGAGAAAATTACTTAAGAACAAGACATAATTCAGGGATTTTCTAATAATCATATAAATAACCTCCCCACATTTAAGATATACATTGTCCTCAATGTATGAATATATATAATGACAGTATAAGTAGAATATCATAAGAGAGGGAGAGAAGTGAAACTGCCCTGAATTTTGGATGAAGTTATCAAATTAGTGACTAGCGGAATTGCAGAGAAATCTAAATGTAGTGCATGATTCTGAGCAAGCTATTAAGAAAATAAACACAACTGGTGGGGAAGATTAAAGGATTACTCGATTAGGAACAACCATAATAACTAAAATATAGTTCAAAATATAATAGACAAGTCTTTAAAAGATAATAAGAAACATAAAAGACAAATAAAATAAAAATAAAAATAAAAATAGAAATAGAAATAGAAATAGAAATAAGATAAAACAAGAAGACAAAATAAGAAAAGAGAAAAGGGGTTAGGGTTTTTATGTGGTGACTCGGTTGTGTGAGGGACCTTGTTGGGCCACACCACTGTGTCACATGCCCGTGTGGCTTGTTTTCAACCCTTGTTCGTCGAGGGAAAAAAATAGCCTAGTCTTCACATGGCCTCAGACACGCCCGTGTGTCCAGGCCGTGTGTTCACACGGCCGAGTCGCACAGCCATGTATATCGTCCTTCGCTTCTCCCACGCCTGTGTGACCTCCCACACGCCCGTGTGGCTAGGCCATGTCTCGCACACGACCACGTGCCTTGCCCGTGTAACTCTCTGACTTGTTTTAAAATTCAAAAAATTTTGCTCTAGGTTTCACACGGCCTAGGTGTAACAGCTTGAACTTAGGCCTAGTTGAAATAGTGGTTTCGGGACCAAAAATCCGACAAGGAAAAATTTATTTTTATTATATTTTTATGGTCTACAATTTCATGGAATGATTTCGTGAAAATGTTGTTCGAAAATTTCGACGTTTGGGCACTCAATTTAGTCAAAAGGACTAAATTATAAAAAGTTTAAAAGTTGAGTTCTACATGTTAAAGGTGTCCAATTGTTATGAAATTTTAAATTGAAGGTCCTTAAATGGTAATTAGACCATTGGTTAATTTGTTGGACAAAAATGGACATGAAATAGGTGAAATAGAATATTTTTAAGTTAGGGGCATTTTGGTCATTTAGTAATTAAATGATTAAATAAACAAAATTAAAAGCCAATTTGTAACAGTCTGGCTTATACCCTAGTCGGAACAGTGGTTTTGGGACCACAAATCCGAGTCAGTATAATATTTTAGTATTATTTTCTGTGTCTTTGATAAGTGGTTAAGCATGTGGTAAAGTTTCGTATGTTAATTTGTCTGTCTGTGTGTTTAATTTGACAAAAGGATTGAATTGCATTAAATGTGAAAGTTGCTTGCTATTTGTTAAAGTACCAATGTGTTGTGGCTTTGTAAAGGTGAAGGCCTTATGAGGTAAATAGACCACTATTTAGTTGGTGGATGAACAAAGGACAATTATGCCCTTAATGTATTTGTTTCAAATATTAATTGAAAGGTTAATAAGGTAAATAGATTAATAATATGTTTATAACAAAAACAAAACATGAAAAATGGCCATTTTCTTATCATCTTTGACCGAAATTTAGAAAGAAAAGAAGGAAGAAAACCTAAGCTAAGTTTCGGCTACTATCAAGCTAAAATAAGGTATGTAATGGCTTCAATTTTTGAAAATTTCTACATTTTTGCAATCGTTGCTTTGTCTACTATCAAGCCTGTAACACCTCTAACTCGTATCCATCGTCAAACTAGGGTTAAACGCGTTACTGGACCGATCGGAAACATTACCAGAAGTTCCTACATTCATCCATCAATCTCAAACATAATGTCCCTTAATACGGTCAACGAGACCTAAATCATACTTATAAACCGGATCAGGACTAAACCGATACACATACAAGATTTCATGAAAAAATTAAAACTTTTTAAGTTTCAGGGCTTACACGCCCGTGTGGGCAGGCCGTGTTCCTCCCACAGCTGCTAGACACACCCGTGTGTCTTCCCCGTGGTCGAAACTAACTTTTCTCCCACGGCCACCAAGCACGCCCGTGTACTCTGGCCGTGGTCGATCCTGTCAAAATCCACACGGCCACTAGGCAGCAGGCATGACCGTGTGCCAAGGCCATGTAATCTTATGCTAGCTATTAACTTAGCCCACGGTCTTTAGGCACGCCCGTGTGCCACAACCGTGTGACATTATAGGCCATTTTCAAGGCCAAAATGCCACCCACTTGGGTCTTACCTACAAGCAATATTACCAACACATCTCAGGCCTACTAAACAACCAATAACATGCCAAAACAACCATTCTATCAATACATTCAATACTAATTTCAGCTATGCCAATTTGCAAGACTAAAACATAGATAATACAAGCATAATTAATCCAAATACTTACCCAAAATATTACCACTTTTAATGTCATCTAATCAAACCAAAACATATAACATATATCATATTCATCATGGCAAAATACCATCTTATAACTAGCCAATTCTCATGGCTAAGTTCACATCTCATAACTATCCAAATAACTAGCCTATACATGCCATATCTAGCTATATACGTTTCTATAATGTACCAAAATAAGTTAAGCAGTGTGATGATGATCCTCGACGGTCCCGAGCCTTCAGTAGCTTTGACGATCTATAAAACAGAGAAAACACACACAGAGTAAGCTTTTCAAAAGCTTAGTAAGTCATAACACAAATAAACTTAACATGTAAACCATTTAAGCATATGGAAATATTGGGACAATTCATATTCATGGTGTATTTCTCTCATATATACATTAAACCATATCCTTGGTCATATTTGCCACATTCACCAATTCAAGAATCACATATATATACTTAACTCTTACATAACTATACTTGTATCTCATTCACATTCTCATAATCAATTGTACATTTCCTCAAATCAAACTCACTTAGGTACTTGCCTTTTTATACAAACTTTGTGTATATACGAAACGTACCTGAAACGGATAATCATTCACTTAATTGATCATTGCTCGGATTTGTAATTTGTATCGCAGACTTTCCCGTTGAACCATTAGGAATCCCGTAGGATACTCAGAAAGCTCGAATTGGTCGTACAATGCCAACGTCCCTGATGAGGTCTTACATGCACTCAGATATCGATGCCACTGTCCAAGACAGGGTCTTACACAAATAAATATGATGCCGATGTCCCAGACATGGTATTACACGTAAAGCTCATATCGATGCCAACGTCCCAGACGTGGTCTTACACGAGTCTCAAATCAATGCCAACGTCCCTGACGTGGTCTTACATGATAAAACGGAACAGATACCTATGTCATGACATAGCTAATCCTATCTATTCCTAGGTTCGTAATGGACTTCTCGAACATTGTCACTATATCAAACTTATCTCAGAATTCATATGCATAACCTCTCATAAGCATCCATTATCAGCATTAGTCATATGAACAATTACAATTTCATACAAGTACGTTTATTTGCATAGTGACTTACCTCGGATTCGATCTATCGGAAAGGAAACGACTACTCGGTTACTTTCGCTTTCCCGCGATCTAAGACCGTTTTCCTCGGTTCTTGATCTACACATATTCAGAATTAACCCTTTTATTCACTAACTCATTCAATTCAATCCAAGGACACACATTTAGGGCTATTTGCAAATTAATCCTCATATTTGCACAATTTATCAATTTAGTCCATTTTTCTTAAAACATCAAATTCACAAAATCAACCCATACTCATGCTTAACCAAATGTTCCTACATCTCATACAAGCCCATATTCTTCATCAAATTTGTAATTTAGTCCCTCAAATTACTACTTTCTCAATTTAGCCCTAATTAGCTAAATTCATCAAAAATTCAAGAACAAAGTATGTTCATCTAGCTCAAATCTTTCATTTAACACCATAAATCATCACAAAGCTCAACATAGCATCAATGGCATTTCTCATGAACAACATTAATTCATCAAATTGAGACATGGGCTTGATAGTAGACTAAGCAACAAACTCAAAAACATAAAAATCATCAAAATTTAAAGCCAAAACATACCTAAATTTTGCTTAATGAGTGCCAAAACCCTTGAAGCTTTTGTTCTTAATCTTTCTTTTGTGTTTTCGGCAAAATGGAATAATAACAGCTTTATTAATGCCTTTGTTTTTATTATAAACTCTTATAATATAATAATATTAACATAACTTATAATAATAATATATAAAAACATAATATATATACATGTTGCCATCCACTAACCATGTTTTTGGCTTATTTGCCACATGAGTCCTTACTCTTAAAAAGACATAACAAATAAGCACCCTTTCATAAAACATGCAAATTTCACATTTAATGCAATTCAATCCTTTTGTCAAATTAAACACACAGACGGACAAATTAACTTACGAAAATTTAGCACATGCTTAATCGCATATCAAAGACACAAAATATAATATTAAAATATTATACGAACTCAGATTTATGGTCTCGAAACCATTGTTTCCGTCTAAGGTATAAACCGGACTGTTACAGTTCTCCCCCCTTAGGGATTTTCTTCCCCGAAAATCTTACCGTTAAACAAAGTCGTATATTGTTGTCTCATTGAGTCCTTAGGCTCCCACATAGCCTCTTCTATTCTTTGTCGATTCCACAGTACTTTTACTAATGGAATTTTCTTGTTTCTCAACTCTTTCACTTCACGAGCTAAGATACAGATCGGTTCCTCTTTATATGTCATATCTGATCAGATTTCAATTTCAGATGGGGCAATCACATATGACGGATTGGATCTATATTTACGAAGCATCGAGACATGAAATACATTGTGTATCTTTTCTAGCCCAGAGGGCAATCTTAATCTATATGCAGCAGGCCCAACTCCTTCAATGATCTCATACGGTCCGATGAACCTCAGACTTAATTTGCCTTTACGTCTGAATTGGAGTACTTTCTTTCACGGAGACACTTTCAGAAATACTTTGTCGTCGATTTCAAATTCTATATCCTTTCATTTCAAGTCTGCATAAGACTTCTGATGATCAGATGCAGCTTTCAAACAATCTCGTATCAGTTTCACTTTCTGTTCTGAATCTTTTATCAAATCAACCCCATGTAGCTTATTTTCATTAAGCTCAATCCAATAAAGAGGTGTACGACATTTACGTCTGTACAAAGCTTCATAAGGTGCCATTTTGATACTTGACTGAAAACTATTATTGTATGCGAATTCAATCAATGGAAAATACTGTTCCCAAGTACCGTTAAACTCAAGTATACAACATCTTAACATATCTTCAAGAATCTGAATGATCCACTCAGATTGACCATCTATTTGAGGATGAAAAGATGTACTGAAATGCAGTTTCGTGCCTAGAGCTTCTTGTAATTTCTTCCAGAACCTCGATGTAAACCTCAGATCTCTATCTGACACAATGGATAGTGGCACCCCATGCAATCTAACAATCTCAGTAATATAAAGCTCGGCTAATCTATCAAGTGAATAGTCAGATCTTACCGAAATAAAATGGGCAGATTTCGTCAATCGGTCAACTATGACCCAAATCACATCTTTCTTTCTCGGAGTCAGAGGCAATCCAGAAACAAAATCCATTGTCACTCTATCCCATTTCCATTCAGGAATCAGAATTGGCTGTAGCAAACCAGACGGAACTTGATGTTTGGCTTTCACTTGTTGACAGATTAAGCATTTTGAAACAAAGTCAGAAATGTCTCATTTCATACCAGACCACCAATAGTGTCATTTCAAATCATGATACATTTTCGTACTCCCTAGATGAACAGATAGACGACTGTTATGTGCTTCACTCAAAATCAACTGAATCAATTTCTCTGAACACAGGTACGACTTCAAAATCTCAAGAAATTATCGATAACTCAAAATTTAGATTCAGAATTCAAATCACACTGAGCTCGTTTCGTTAATAACTCATTATCAGATTTCTGAGCGTCACATATCTGTTGTATAAACAATAGTTTTGCTTTTAACTCAGCTAACACAGAACTATATCAGACAAATCTAACTGAGCATTCAAAGCACGTAGTGCAAACAATGATTTTCTACTCAACGCATCAGCAACAACGTTCGCTTTACCCGGATGATAATCTATCACAAGCTTATAATCCTTTAACAGCTCTAACCATCTTCTTTGATGCAGGTTCAAATCTTTCTGAGTCATCAAATATTTCAGACTTTTATGATCTGAAAACACGTGACATTTCTCACCGTACAGATAATGGTGCCAGATCTTAAGTGCAAACACAATCGCAGCTAGCTCAAGGTTATGAGTCGAATAGTTCTTTTCATGAGGCTTCAATTGTCTCGAGGCATAAGCTACAACTTTGCCTTCCTGTATCAAAACACATCCCAGACCATTTAGCGAAGCATCACTGTATACAACAAATTCTTTACCCGATTCTGGCTGTAGTAACACTAGAGCTTCTGTTAACAGAGTTTTCAACTGATCAAAACTTTTCTGGCATTTATCTGACCATTCAAATCTAACATCTTTCTGAAGTAATCTAGTCAACGGTGTAGCTATCACTGAAAATCCTTTTACAAATCGACGATAATAACCAGCTAAACCCAAAAAACTACGGACTTCAGATACATTTCTCGGAGGTTTCCAATTCACAATAGCAGAAATCTTACTCGGATCCACTCGTATTCCAGAAGCTGACACAATATGTACCAAAAAACTAACCTCGTGTAACCAAAATTCACATTTTCTGAATTTTGCGTACAATTGCTTTTCTCTCAAAGTTTGCAACACAATCTTCAAATGTTCAGCATGCTCATTTTCATCACGTGAATAAATCAAGATGTCATCTATGAACACCATAACAAATCGATCTAGGTACGGTCTGAAAATTCTGTTCATCAGATCCATAAAAATAGCAGGAGCATTGGTTAGTCCAAATGGCATAACTAAAAACTCATAATGCCCATATCTCGTTCTGAAAGCAGTCTTCGGAATGTCTGAATCTTTAACTCTCAACTGGTAGTATCCCGATCTCAGATCAATCTTAGAAAATACAGTAGCTCCTTTTAACTGATCAAGTAAATTGTCTATTCAGGGTAACGAATATTTATTCTTTATGGTCACCTTATTCAACTGACGATAATCAATGCACATTCTCATCGTGCCATCTTTCTTTTCCTCAAACAGAACTGGAGAACCACAAGGCGAGAAACTCGGTCTAGCAAACCCTCTATCGACCAATTCTTGCAATTGTGACTTTAACTCTTTCAACTCTGTTGGTGCCATTCTATACGGAGCTATCGATATAAGTGTAGTACCAGCCAGTAGATCAATACCAAACTCAACTTCACAAATCGGAGGCAAACCCGGTAATTGTTCAGGGAATACATCAGAAAACTCACAGACAACAGGTACTGATTCAATTTTCTTTTTAAACACTTTCAAATCAATCACATAAGCAAAATATGCCTCATAACCCTTTTTCACATAACTTTGAGCTTTCAAAAAAGATATCACAGCAGGTAATCCATTCAAATCATCAGAATCAACTCGTATAATCTCATCATTCAGACATTTCAAATCAATAGTCTTTCTTTTACAGTTCACAACCGCATCATGTAAAGACAACCAATCCATACCCAGAATAATATCAAACTCATCGAATGGCAAAAGCATCAGATCAGCAGGGAAATAGATATCTCGAAACATTAACGAATAGTTCTTGCATACTTTGTCAACCAGGACACTTTTACCTAAGGGGTTCGATACTTTTATAGCAAACTCAGTAGACTCTACAGGCAAAGTCTTACTGAATACTAAATTCATGCATATATACAAATGCATAGAACCAGGGTCTATTAATATAATCACATAAGTATCATAAAGTGTAAAAGCACCTGTTATAACATCTGGTGATGAAGCTTCCTCACGAGCTCGAATAGCATATGCTCTGGCAGGCGCTCTAGCTTCAGATCTGGAAATATTGTCTCTCGTAGTTTTCTGACTACCACTGACATTTCTTATGTTCTTCAAAGATCTACCTCTCACAGGTGCATTATCAGATCTCAGATTCTGAACAGTCTCAGGCTCGATAGAATCAGGGCAATTACGGATAAAATGATCAAGTGATCCACATCTAAAGCAAGCTCTATCATTTAATCTACAGCTTTCTAGATGCCTTTTTCGACAATATTTACATTCAGGTCTCTCAGATCGAGCATTACCAACGCTAGCCACTGAAGTTGCTGGAGTTTTAGAACTCATTTGCGGTCTAGATTGATTTCTATTTGAATGTCCCACATTATCTCTGAAACGACTTTGATTATCTCTGAATCTTTTCGGAGCAGACTGAAATGATTTACTCTGAAATCTCTTTTTCATATCTCGAGCTTCAGACTCAACTTTTCTTTTATCTTTCCCGAGTGCCTCAGCTTTGCACGCTCGATCAATGAGTGTAACGAACTCTTTTATTTCTAAAATCCCGACAAGCAAATGAATGTCTTCATTAAGACCATCTTCGAATCTTTTGCACATTATAGCTTCAGAAGATACACATTCCTGAGCATACTGACTCAGTCTCACGAACTCTCGTTCATATTTCGAAACAGTCATACGACCTTGTTTCAATTCTAGAAATTCCTTTCGTTTCTGATCAACGAATCTCTCAGTGATATACTTCTTCCAGAACTTAATCTGAAAGAAGTCCCATGTAACTCGTTCTCTCGGAACAACAGAAATTAAGGTTTTCCACCATTGATAAGTCGCATCTCAAAGCAAAGATACAACACACTTTATGCATTCTTCTGGAGTCAGAGACATTGCATCGAATACCCGGATAGTATTTTCAATCCAGAACTCATCCTTTTCAGCATCATCATCATTAGTAGCCCGAAATTCTTCGGCCCCATACTTACGAATCTTGTCAACCGGAGGCTTATTCCACGGATTCAAATTTGCAGTCGGAGGTATATAAGATGTCTGAGGGGGATTAACCGGGGGCGGGAGTTGCGAAACAGTCGGGTTATTCATTACAAATTGAGTGAACCACTCACTCATCATCTGGAAGAAAGCTTGTTTAGCTTCTCCCTCTTGACCGCTCGTAGCCAGTTTCGAATCAGAGGGCGTTGTCCCTTGCGCGGGAGCAGGCGCATTACTTTCTACATCCTCAGCTACGGCTCTTTCGGGATCCATTACTATACGAAAATCACATTTTTACACGTCAGGATTCATCACACTATCATAGTTCAGTTATATGGCATGTATAGCTACATTCTAACACGCTACGCTAGTTCAAGAATCGGCTAAACTGTAGCTCTAATACCAACCAAATGTGACACCCCTAACCCGTATCCATCGTCGAACTAGGGTTAAAGAAGTTACCGGACCGATCAAAAATATTACCAGAAGTTCCTACATTCGTCCATCAATCTCAAACATAATGTCCGTTAATACGGTCAACGAGACCTAAATCATGCTTATAAACCGGGTCAGGACTAAACTGATACACATACAAGATTTCATGGAAAAATTAAAACTTTTTTAAGTTTCAGGGCTTACACACCTGTGTGGGTAGGCCGTGTTCCTCCCACGGCTGCTAGTCACACCGTGTGTCTTCCCCGTGGTCGAAACTGACTTTTCTCCCACGGCCACCAAGCACGCTCGTGTACTCTGGCCGTGGTCGATCCTGTCAAAATCCACACGGCCACTAGGCAGCAGGCACGACCGTGTGCCAAGGCTGTGTAATCTTGTGCTAGCTATTAACATAGCCCACGGTCTTTAGGCACGCCTGTGTGCCACAACCGTGTGACATTATAGGCCATTTTCAAGGCCAAAATGCCACCCACTTGGGTCGTACCTACAAGCAATATTACCAACACATCTCATGCCTACTAAACAACTAATAACATACCAAAACAACCATTCTATCAATACATTCAATACTAATTTCAACTATGCCAATTTACAAGACTAAAACATAGATAATACAAGCATAATTAATCTAAATACTTACCCAAAATATTACCACTTTTAATGTCATCTAATCAAACCAAAACATATAACATATATCATATTCATCATGGCAAAATACCATCTTATAACTAGCCAATTCTCATGGCTAAGTTCACATCTCATAACTATCCAAATAACTAGCCTATACATGCCATATCTAGCTATATACGTTTCTATAATGTACCAAAATAAGTTAAGCAGTGTGATGATGATCCTCGACGGTCCCGAGCCTTCAGTAGCTTTGACGATCTATAAAACAGAGAAAACACACACAGAGTAAGCTTTTCAAAAGCTTAGTAAGTCATAACACAAATAAACTTAATATGTAAACCATTTAAGCATATGGAAATATTGGTACAATTCATATTCATGGTGTATTCCTCTCATATATACATTAAACCATATCCTTGGTTATATTTGCCACATTCACCAATTCAAGAATCACATATATATACTTAACTCTTACATAACAATACTTGTATCTCATTCACATTCTCATAATCAATTGTACATTTCCTCAAATCAAACTCACTTAGGTACTTACCTTTTTATACACACTTAGTGTATATACGAAACGTACCTGAAATGGATAATCATTCACTTAATTGATCATTGCTCGGATTTGTAATTTGTATCACAGACTTGCCCGTTGAACCATTAGGAATCCCGTAGGATACTTAGAAAGCTCGAATTGGTCGTATAATGCCAACGTCCCTGACAAGGTCTTACATGCACTCAGATATCGATGCCACTGTCCAAGACAGGGTCTTACACGAATCAATACGATGCCGATGTCCCAGACATGGTGTTACACGTAAAGCTCATATCAATGCCAACGTCCCAGACGTGGTCTTACACGTAAAGCTCATATCGATGCCAACGTCCCAGACGTGGTCTTACACGTAAAGCTCATATCGATGCCAACATCCCAGACGTGGTCTTACACGTAAAGCTCATATCGATGCCAACGCCCCAGACGTGGTCTTACACGTAAAGCTCATATCAATTCCAACGTCCCAGACGTGGTATTACACGAGTCTCAAATCAACACCAACGTCCCTGACGTGGTCTTACATGATAAAACGGAACAGATACCTATGTCATGACATAGCTAATCCTATCTATTCCTAGGTTCGTACAGGACTTCTCGGACATTGTCACTATATCGAACTTATCTCAGAATTCATATGCATTGTAATAACCAAATTTGCCCGGCCCATTAGAGCCCAATAAACAAAATAAAAAGTCCAAAAACAACAGTCCATTTACCAAACAAATCTGAAGCCCAATTACAAAATCAATACCAAGCCCAAACAAACAAACAATAAATGGTCAAAAATAAATGTCCAATTACAACTGAAAATGGCCCAAAACCCCAGTTCAAGCCCAAAATAAAGCAGCCCTTTACAGAAAAAAAGACAGCAACTGTCAAACCCTAGTCTTAAGCCATGCGCCGCCTCGATCAACGCCCACACATATCTGACAACCTCCACTAGCGGCCCCCACACTTCTGACCATTGCCATGCCCTCCTCCACGCATCTCAACGTCACCTGCAAGGAGTAGCATGCACAATAGAACCAAGGAAAAGACGACAAAAAAGAAAACAATAGAGAAACAAATCAAGAAAAATAAAAGAAAGACAAATCTGTAGAAATCGGTTATAAAAACTGAAGCAAAATGTTTGTAAAGGGGGGCTTTTTTTCGATCTTACGAATGAAAGAATATTGGAAATACAGAAATAAAAATAGAAGTTTGAAAGTTTTTTCCAATCTCACGAATCATTAGCGATAAAAAACTGAACAGAAACATTCAAGGTTTAGATCTTTTGCTTATTTTATATTCTTAATTACTTTTGTTTTTATTTATTTTTATTTCGAATCTGGAAACCGAAAAGAAAAAAACAAAAACCTTACCAAAACCCCGTGGTCGAGGCGTCGGAATTCCTTCCCCGTCGTTGGAGCCGAGCCTAAAGGAGAAAGGAGGTGGCTTTGTTCTTCTCTCGGGTTTTTTGGGGCGTCGAGGGCTAGATCTTCAAAGAGGTCTCGAAAGAAGGCTAAAAGCTTGGCCACGAGTATCGCCGGCCACCGATACGGTGGTGGCGCGGTGGTGCGACAACCCAAACGTCGGGCGAAAGAGGGAGGAAGGGAGTTCCCTGCCTTTTCGGTTTCCTTGAGAATGAGAGGGGTGGCTCTTTTTTTTTGTTTGAAAAAAAGAATTTGTTACCTTTAAAAACTAACAATAAATATAATAAAGGTTTTATCACTTTTTAAAGTGGCGCAATTAAAGGAAGTAAAGGCCTGTGCATTGACAATTTGCAAAATGGATAGGCACATCTTCACCTTAAATGGAAATTTGTGCACCCAGGTCCCTCCCCATTGCAACACCATCCAATTAGCCCCTTTTCGTTTTTTTCTTTTATGGATTTTACCCTTAAAACTCTTTGGGTTTTCAATCGGGTCCTTGACCCATAGATGCGCATTTAGGCCTGGGAAATTTACCCGTTCGATCCTCTTTGTTTTGCGCGCGTTTCATTTAAGTCCATACCCCATTTTTTATCTTTATTTATTGCAATTTCAGTGCTTTAATTTTATTCTAATTTCAGCTTAGCTCTTACTTGTTATTTTCACAATTATAGTGTTATTATTATTGTTAATTTATATGATTATTACTACTCTTTTTACTGTATTGCATTCTCATTTTTATTTATTAATTTTTTTATATATACTTATTGTTAGGCCTTTATTTTTACCAGCTCACCTATTCATCTAATACTTACTCGCATATCACGTTTTATATTATGTGTGTTTTTACATGCATATATTATCAATATTTTACCGCCATTATTATTGTTACTATTAGTATTACTACTATCATCCTTTTATTTTTTTTTTCTTTTAAGTATCATCATTACTATTTTGTCATTACTATTTCTTATTTCAAGTATCATCATTACTTTTTTTTTTCCACTATTATTTCTTATTTCAAGTATCATCATTATTATCTTGTCATTATTTTAAGAATCATTATTACTGTTTTGTCTTTATTATTTCTTATTTTAAGTATCTCATTCTTTGACTATTATTGCTAGTATTTGAATGACACATATGTGTGATTATTGCTATTGCGTATGTTACAATTCGTTCACTTGTATTCGCATGCTTTTATTATTTACTCGTATAACATTTTGTTCATGTATTCTTATTATTATTGTGTTATTATGCCATCACATCGCGCATTAAATTCCAATGTTTTCATTCTGTACAAGTTGTCATCTTACTTCAAACAAACGATGCATGTTATTTAAGTATTGTACTCGCTATCGTTTTAAAATAAAAATCTTTCAAAAATAAGGCAATATTCTATGTTTGGAAACTCGAGAGATCGGGCCCTATGTGTTGGGTTTCAGTTTCTCGCTTGGCCAAACACTCGAATATCCTTTTGATATTTTAACGCATGAGTCTTGGGAATTATGAGATGATCTTGGATTCGAAGATTTAAATTATTGTGTCCTAAAGTATTGGATGTGATATTTTATTCCTTCGGAACGAGAAAATCTCGATATTCAATTCGAGAAAATTATAAAATGATCTTGGTTTCGAGGATTAAAATCATCGTGTCCTACGTACTGGATGTGATATTTTGTCCTTCAAAACGAGAAAGTCTTGATATTCAATTCGAGAAAACTAAAATATTTCCAAAAAAGATTAATTTCCCTTTTTTTCCCTTTTAAATTTTCAACTTTCGACATTGAGGCATTAAATAATCAATTTGGTACCAATTTTGGGCGTGACGAGGGTGCTAACCCTTCCTCGCACGTAACCGACTCCTGAACCTATTTTCTCAAATTTTCGTAGACCTAAAACATTGTTTTAGTAAATCAAAATGTTTTATTAAAACAAAGGTGATCCGATCACACCTAATAAAAGATCGGTGGTGACTCCCGTTTTATTTTCAAAACCAAGTCGATTCCCGTTTTGCCAAAAAATGGTTACGACAGCTTGGCGACTCCGCTGGGGACCTCGAGAGTCAGGCCATAAATTGATTGATTGTTGGCCTTTTGATTAAAAAATTTGGAAATTTGTGTTGAAAAATCATGTCTCTTTTGATACATCCATTTGTGCTATAACGGCAATAATGTCGAGTCTCATAATACTTGCATTTACATTGCATGACCGTTGTGGTCACACCTTCTAAGTGGGAGCGAGAAACTACTCTTTCGTGAGGTTTTTACCTCCGTGCAAGATAGTGGATCACTTTCGGGATACATCCGTACCTATGTCTTCGTGAGATTTTTATCTCCGTGCAGCCATAGGGAAATGTATTCCCCTGAACCGAACTCGGTCCATATGAGCCTATAATGGGTGAGGATCGAGGAATCTGCTGGTTCGGGTACCTTTACTCTAGAACCAAACCACATATAGAGACCTAGGAGCCTACCCTAGGTAGAATTGTACCAAACCCTAGCGGTCACCCGGATAGGGGTTCTGTGTTTGTTTATTTCTCTTGCACTAACCTGTTTTCTTTTGTGATTGCTTATCTCTCTTGTGCTAACGTGTTTTCTTCTGTCTTGACTACATTACATTGCATCATCTTAGTAAGGAAATGTTGATTCATATTCGGTTGCTAAATGGAAGAGTTTGTCATGAGGAAATGTGTTACTTGATAAAGTGGATTGTAATACGGTCATACGAACATGAGGACATGGCCGTATATGCGATCCGTTTTATGTATAGAAACGTATCTTCTAGTAAATTTATCTAATGGAATTGAATCAAATCAACACCTTTGTGCATTCATATCATGCATCTGCATTACATTGCATGCAGTAGCATCATATCACCCTAATAATTTACTGAGGCTAAAATCATATAATCCACAGTTGCGATACTACGAATCTGGAATCACGTCATCCTTATAGGACATGTTTAAGAGCTAGAGCTATGGATGCGGAACTCAATGAAAGAATCGAAAGAATGGAAAGAATCCAGAGAGAGTTGCAAGAGCAGTTGACCAAGTCACAGCAAGAAGCAAGGGATATGATAGTAAGATCCCGAGAGGAATCGCTCAAACAAAAAGATCAAATGGCCAAAATGATAGAGATGATGACATTTCTGGTCAAAGGAAAAGGACCCGCACAGAGCCCTGACATCACAGAGCCCCAATCAAGAGAAAATCAGGATCCGTTCTATCTCCCAGGATTCACTCCGCCTCACGCCCATGCAACGCAAAGAGGATATCCTCAAGGGGAACCGGCAGGCCTAGAGCCACGACCTGCACCACCTGCTCATCTAGGGTAAGGTATATTTGTATCAAATTTCGGAGGCAATTCTGCTAATCCAATAGTTCCAGATTTGGATGATCCGGTAGAAATAGCCAGATTGAAAATGGAAGATCGTGATGCTCAGGACAAGTATAAGAGTCTGGAAGAAAGACTCAAGGCGATAAAAGGTACTGAAGTCTTCTCTGCACTGAGCGCCAAAGAGCTCAGCTTGGTGCCCGATCTGGTTCTGCCTCTAAAATTTAAAGTGCCAGATTTTGAAAAATACGGTGGAGCAAGATGTCTAAAGGCGTATCTTATCATGTTTTGTCGGAAGATGGCTGGTTATGTGAGTGAAGACAAACTGTTAATACACTGTTTCCAAGATAGCTTGGTCGGATCAGCCCTCCGATGGTATAATCAACTCAGCAGGGAGAGGATCCGATCATGGAAAGACCTATCATCAGCATTTTGTGAACAATACAAGCATGTCTCTGACATGGTGCTGATCGACTAACGCTGTAGATGATGGAAAAGAAGCCAACAGAGACTTTTAGACAATATGCTCAAAGTTGGAGGGATATCTCGGCCCAAGTAGAACCCCCACTGACTAAAACTGAGATAACAGTCCTCTTTATCAACACTTTGAAGGCGCCATTTTATGACAAGCTGGTGGGAAACGCCACAAAAGACTTCGCCGATATCGTAATGTCCGGGGAACTCATTGAGAATGCCATAAAGAGTGGAAAAATAGATACAAGAGAAAGTGTCAAAAGGTCAAGCTCGAGAAATATGGAAAATGAAATGAACAACTTGAGCAAGCGTTCCAAGTCAGTCTCTGCAGGTCAACCGAGGGCTGTGACCACTGGTCATCAGAGATCATCAAGTCAAGAATCCAATGCAAAGCGTCTCCAGTTTACACCAATTCCAATGACATATGGGGAGTTGTATCAAGGCCTGTTTGATGCATATAGGGTGGCTCCTCACTACATGAAACCAGTGCAACCCTCATACCCCAAATGGTATGATTCGAATGCTCAATGCGAGTATCACGCGGGAATAATGGGTCACTCAACCGATAACTGCATTGTATTTAAGAAATTGGTGGAGAGGCTTATTAAAATAGGGGTTTTGAAGTTCGATGAGCCGACCAGAGCAATAATTTGCGATAATTGAACGAGGGGGCGAGAGAGCCTCGATTCCTTAAAGAAGTTATCAGAAGCCTAGAAATCGAGAAGTTAAAACGCCAATGATACATTCAAAGGGAAAACGGGGGCATAAAGCTTTCCAAAGTCTTGCACACTTGGGAGTGTTTTGAACAATAAGACCATAAAGCTTTCCGAAGCCTTACACACTTGGGAGTGTTTTGAACAATAGGACTGTGGAAGAAACTTGCATTTTTAGCTAATCTGGAGTAATATTCAAAACATGCTTGTTGCTTTAAGCCTAGAGGCAACAAGAGTCCTTTCGTGAAATGGGCTTGTTTCCAGAATTGTTATTTCAATAAAATGCATCTTTATTTTCACTCCTCACATTTCATACCCTACATCGTTTCATTTTCATATCATACTTTTCTACCTTCATGCCCACAATGGGTCCCTCAGATATCAATGACATGAGCGACGCTGTTACCGACTCTCTTTTTAACGAGATATGTGTCTAAAGGGATTGGAGGACTGGGGAGATGACAGAGGTCACAACTTATTTCCTAAATTGTCAAGAATGGTAGATCCCATCTTACGAAGTGTCAGCAAACACTACAAGGGAGATGAAAATGGAAGCTTAGCTTGCCGCAGGAATAAGGCAAGGAATCATTGAGATCTTCAAGAGTTCAAAGATATTTTCGTATGATCACGTTAAGACACGCCGGGACTACTAAGGCACGAGTATGCTGTCAAAGCTAAGGAAGTCACAGAAGAAGTCCATAAGGATATTTGAAAATCACATGCTGATGTTTCTACCCTGACTAAGCCAATCAAGAGGTTCGAGCTACTGGTCTACCCAGAAAGGAAAATTGCATCAAACGCCAAATCGAGGAGGACAGAATTTATGTGCCTTTTCCTTTTTTCTACACGTGGGGCATGGACGTTATCAGGCCAATCTCCTCGAAAGCTTCTAGTCCGCATCATTCATTTTTTGTGGATGTTGATCTCTTCACTAAGAGGGTAGGGGTCGCTTCATATGCTAATATTACAAAGTCGATAATCATTAGACCAAAAAGAACAAAATATTAACACAAAAGGCGAAAAGATCATATTTAACCGCACAATGTCAGAAGTTTGCGGTCTTTTCAAAGATCAAGTGCCACGGCATAGTGTAAAAAAAAAGAGGGGGCAACAAAACAAAGATTGTTAGGAAGATGACCTAAACTTGTGAATGTGGGCATATAGAAGTTACGTTTACCCTTTTATGCTCATTAAACTCCGGCCAGGATCTCTGCTCGGACAATGCTTTCCTCATTAGGTTTTGCCTAGTGAAGTCAAAATCCTCTTTTCCCCAGGCAGAGGCCGAGCCAAAATTGGATAAGGTGGAATGGATCCAATCCCGATGTGATCAAGTGAATTTGAAAAGAAAATGTTGAGAGATATCTGTCATGATAGGGCTTTGAAAGAAAAATTCTCTCATACAAAAGAGACTTCAGGAGAAAGTAAATGTCAAACTAGGAAGGACCTCATGCAGCAAAGAAGGCCTGTTCTATGGAAGCTTGGATATTGACAGAGATGGATGGCAAGGACCTGTCCAACTCAGTGAATTCAGATTCAACCTAAAAAAGGGAAATAAAAAAAATAAAAAAATAAAAAATTCTCATCAAAAAAGAAGAAAGAAAAGGAGAGGCCAAAAGCGAAAACCTGCAAAGGGCGCTTTGAGACCAAAGGTGGGTTTGAGTTGAAAACCCGGAAAGGGCAGCTCAAATTTTGATAAAAAATGGGGCATACAGTAGTCTTGCTACGCTTGAAGTAACAATGAAGAAGAATGTTACGCCTTGGGGCATCGACAAAGTGCTCTGGATCCCCTAAACACATATTGAGTTTAGAATGGTCCTCAAAAAGTTTGAATAGAGAAGCTGAAGCTGCGATATCTGGGGCATCTAGCTTCCATTTTACTCATTTTGAGTCTGCTATTTTGGTCTTTTCAAAATACACTCTAAATAAACTTGCTTCTTCATTGCATTTGCTAGCTTTGATTAACTGGTATGTTTCGAACTATGCTCCCAATAAATTTCCATTTCATCCATCATTATGGTCCTTTTTTGAGCATTTTGCATTGAAATAACGATTACTGGACTAATAATACTTTCATAAAAGGAGTTTCGCATATTACTCTGGAAACCTCTAAACAATACAGGAGTCTGAAACAGGATTATTACTTAAGATTCACCAAACTTAAGGGTTGGAAATATCTAAGTCCAAATTAAGGTTATCACTTCGGATTTTTGTCAAAAATGGTGATTGAACAAAATGACAAAGTACCGCGTCAGTGACACAATCCTGACGAAAAATGGGCATTGTTAACCCAAGTGCAAAACCAGAATCATTCTCGAAAGGAAATGATATTCTGCATTCATGCGAGCGTCATGCATATACATTTGGTTGGGTCACCTAAAGAGTGATCGTTAGAAGGAAGATGATACAAATCCTGTACCTTTGAATAACAAGAGGGTGGGTTGAAGAAGAGACAAATCCTATGTTTTAGAGTCGCAGTGGGATGAATGGAGGATATTCAAATCCTATACCCCCAGGTCACAATGAGATGAACCCTGAAGCTACAGTGGGGCAAAAGGGTGATATACGAGAAACACAAATTACTCCTGAGGTTTGAGGACGGGTACAAAACCTGAAAGGGAAGTCAAGAATCAAAGCAATGAATACAGGCCATCATGAAAGTCGTGACGAAAAGGGATACATGAC
This sequence comes from Gossypium australe, assembly GCA_005393395.2. Lineage (NCBI taxonomy): Eukaryota > Viridiplantae > Streptophyta > Magnoliopsida > Malvales > Malvaceae > Gossypium > Gossypium australe. The sequence continues at coordinate 77,759,106 of CM016625.1, read as the reverse complement.
AAACCAACCCAGGGCGCATGGCATAATCATGTAGGCACAAAAGCATTTAAGACAAACACGTGCATATCAAGATAACATCACGCATGACACATACAGGTACGCCATTAAAGCAAGAAGTTTTGACGATAGCTATATTGAATCAAAGGAAAAGAAGACATCCGAGTTCCGCTAGATGATATGTTATTCAAAACTCAACTCATATAACGAGAGGAGCAGATCGATCTTGCCTTCCTAAGCGAAGTAGATCGAGCATAATAGATTTTGCCTTCCTAAGTGAAGCAGATCGAAAAGCAGATTTTGCCTTCAAAGCGAAGCAAATCGAAAAACAGATCTTGCCTTCCTAAGTGAAGCAGATCGAGCATAACAGATTTTGCCTTACTAAGCGAAGTAAATCGAAAAGCAGATTTTACCTTCCTAAGCGAAGCAAATCGAGCATAACAGATATTGCCTTCCTAAGCGAAGCAAATCGAGCATAGCAGATTTTGCCTTTCTAAGCGAAGCAAATCGAGCATAGCAGATTTTGCCTTCCTAAGCGAAGCAAATCGAGCATAACAGATATTGCCTTCCTAAGCGAAGCAGATCGAGCATAGCAGATTTTGCCTTCCTAAGCGAAGCAAATAGAGCATAACAGATCTTGCCTTCCTAAACGAAGCAAATAAAAAAGCAGATTTTGCCTTCCTAAGCGAAGCAAATCGAGCATAACAGATTTTGCCTTCCTAAGCGAAGCAAATCGAAAAGCAGATTTTGCCTTCTTAAGCGAAGCAAATCAAGCATAACAGATATTGCCTTCCTGAGTGAAGCAGATCGAAGATAGCAGATCTTGCCTTCCTAAGCGAAGCAGATCGAAGATAACAAATCTTGCCTTCCCAAGAGAAGCAGACCAAGGTCGCACGCCGAGGTATTTTTAATTTCTGTCTTTCAATTTCTGTTCAAATATCAACTCATAATACGAGAGGTGAGTTGAGCCTCAGGTCACACGCTGAGGTGTTTTTTAATTTCTGTCTTTCAATTTCTGTTCAAATATCAACTCATAATACGAGAGGTGAGTTGAGCCTCAGGTCACATGCCGAGGTATTTTTAATTTCTGTCTTTCAATTTCTGTTCAAATATCAACTCATAATACGAGAGGTGAGTTGAGCCTCAGGTCACACACTGAGGTGTTTTTCAATTTCTGTTTTTCAATTTCTGTTCAAAATATCAACTTATAATACGAGAGGTGAGTTGAGACTCAGGTCACACACTGAGGTGTTTTTCAATTTCTGTTCAAAATATCAACTCATAATACGAGAGGTGAGTTGAGCCTCAGGTCACACGCTGAGGTGTTTTTCAATTTCTGTTCAAAATATCAACTCATAATACGAGAGGTGAGTTGAGCCTCAGGTTGCACGCTGAGGTGCTTTTCAATTTCTGTTTTTCAATTTCTGTTCAAAATATCAACTCATAATACAAGAGGTGAGTTGAGCCTCAGGTCGTATGCTGAGGTGTTTTTCAATTCCTGTTCAAAAAAATCAACTCGTAATACGAGAGGTAAGTTGGGCCTCGAGTCACGGGCCAAGGTATTTTCAATTTCGATTTTTCAAAAAAAAAAAAGAGTCAACCCATATTGCGAGAATAAGGAAGCAGTGTGAAAAGTTCAGATTTCATCGAAATCCCAATGCAGCAGTTTGCAGATCGAAGCTACAAATCTCTTCGTGTCCTGAAGTCATATTGGAACAAGTTAAAAATAAACAAATTTCACCCCTTAGAAGATTGAGGAAAAGCAAGTGGAATCTACAGGTCATATCTCTTCGAAATAGCAGTGGAGTGGGTCAAAGCAACAGGGTTTGAAGATGTTTGAGGAAGACGAGGACCAATAAGTCAAGGCTTGGCCAAGACCGGGCAAAATTGGTTCTTCTATTTTCTTTGCTCTATTCTCGTTTCACGACAATGAGCAAAGAGGGGCAGCTATAATAACCAAATTTGCCCGGCCCATTAGAGCCCAATAAACAAAATAAAAAGTCCAAAAACAATAGTCCATTTACCAAACAAATCTGGAACCCAATTACAAAATCAATACCAAGCCCAAATAAACAAACAATAAATGGTCCAAAATAAATGTCCAATTACAACAGAAAATGGCCCAAAACCCCAGTTCAAGCCCAAAATAAAGCAGCCCATTACAGAAAAAAGACAGCAACTGTCAAACCCTAGTCTTAAGCCATGCGCCGCCTCGGTCAACGCCCACACGTTTCTGACAACCTCCACTAGCGGCCTCCACACTTCTGACCATTGCCATGCCCTCCTCCACACATCTCGACGTCACCTGCAAGGAGTAGCATGCACAATAGAACCAAGGAAAAGACGAATAAAAAGAAAACAATAGAAAAACAAATGAAGAAAAATAAAAGAAAGACAAATCTGTAGAAATCGGTTATAAAAATCGAAGCAAAATGTTTGTAAAGTGGGGCTTTTTTTTCGGTCTTACGAACGAACGAATATCGGAAATACAGAAATAAAAATAGAAGTTTGAAAGTTTTTTCCAATCTCACGAATCATTAGCGATAAAAAACTGAACAGAAACATTCAAGGTTTAGATCTTTTGCTTATTTTATATTCTTAATTACTTTCGTTTTTATTTATTTTTATTTCGAATCTGGAAACTGAAAAGAAAAAAACAAAAACCTTACCAAAACCCCGTGGTCGAGGCGTCGGAATTCCTTTCCCGTCGTCGGAGCCGAGCCTAAAGGCGAAAGGAGGTGGCTTTGTTCTTCTCTCGGGTTTTTTGGGGCGTCGAGGGATAGATCTTCAAAGAGGTCTCGAAAGAAGGCTAAAAGCTTGGCCACGAGTATCGCCGGCCACCGATACGGTGGTGGCGCGGTGGTGCGACAGCCCAAACGTCGGGCGAAAGAGGGAGGAAGGGAGTTCCCTGCCTTTTCGGTTTCCTTGAGAATGAAAGGGGTGGCTCTTTGTTTTTTGTTTGAAAAAAAGAATTTGTTACCTTTAAAAGCTAACAATAAATATAATAAAGGTTTTATCACTTTTTAAAGTGGCGCAATTAAAGGAAGTAAAGGCCTGTGCATTGACAATTTGCAAAATGGATAGGCACATCTTCACCTTAAATGGAAATTTGTGCGCCCAGGTCCCTCCCCATTGCAACACCATCCAATTAGCCCCTTTTTGTTTTTTTCTTTTATGGATTTTACCCTTAAAACTCTTTGGGTTTTCAATCGGGTCCTTGACCCATAGATGCGCATTTAGGCCTGGGAAATTTACCCGTTCGATCCTCTTTGTTTTGCGCGCGTTTCATTTAAGTCCATACCCCATTTTTATCTTTATTTATTGCAATTTCAGTGCTTTAATTTTATTCTAATTTCAGCTTAGCTCTTACTTGTTATTTTCACAATTATAGTGTTATTATTATTGTTAATTTATATGATTATTACTACTCTTTTTACTGTATTGCATTCTCATTTTTATTTATTAATTTTTTTATATATACTTATTGTTAGGCCTTTATTTTACCAGCTCACCTATTCATCTAATACTTACTCGCATATCACGTTTTATATTATGTGTGTTTTTACATGCATATATTATCAATATTTTACCGCCATTATTATTGTTACTATTAGTATTACTACTATCATCCTTTTATTTTTTTTTCTTTTAAGTATCATCATTACTATTTTGTCATTACTATTTCTTATTTCAAGTATCATCATTACTTTTTTTTCCACTATTATTTCTTATTTCAAGTATCATCATTATTATCTTGTCATTATTTTAAGAATCATTATTACTGTTTTGTCTTTATTATTTCTTATTTTAAGTATCTCATTCTTTGACTATTATTGCTAGTATTTGAATGACACATATGTGTGATTATTACTATTGCGTATGTTACAATTCGTTCACTTGTATTCGCATGCTTTTATTATTTACTCGTATAACATTTTGTTCATGTATTCTTATTATTATTGTGTTATTATGCCATCACATCGCGCATTAAATTCCAATGTTTTCATTCTGTACAAGTTGTCATCTTACTTCAAACAAACGATGCATGTTATTTAAGTATTGTACTCGCTATCGTTTTAAAATAAAAATCTTTCAAAAATAAGGCAATATTCTATGTTTGGAAACTCGAGAGATCGGGCCCTATGTGTTGGGTTTCAGTTTCTCGCTTGGCCAAACACTCGAATATCCTTTTGATATTTTAACGCATGAGTCTTGGGAATTATGAGATGATCTTGGATTCGAAGATTTAAATTATCGTGTCCTAAAGTATTGGATGTGATATTTTATTCCTTCGGAACGAGAAAATCTCGATATTCAATTCGAGAAAATTATGAAATGATCTTGGTTTCGAGGATTAAAATCATCGTGTCCTACGTACTGGATGTGATATTTTGTCCTTCAAAACGAGAAAGTCTTGATATTCAATTCGAGAAAACTAAAATATTTCCAAAAAAGATTAATTTCCCTTTTTTTCCCTTTTAAATTTTCAACTTTCGACATTGAGGCATTAAATAATCAATTTGGTACCAATTTTGGGCGTGACGAGGGTGCTAACCCTTCCTCGCACATAACCGACTCCTGAACCTATTTTCTCAAATTTTCGTAGACCTAAAACATTGTTTTAGTAAATCAAAATGTTTTATTAAAACAAAGGTGATCCGATCACACCTAATAAAAGATCGGTGGCGACTCCCGTTTTATTTTCAAAACCAAGTCGATTCCCGTTTGCCAAAAAATGGTTAGACATGCATAACCTCTCATAAGCATCCATTATCAACATTAGTCATATGAACAATTACAATTTCATACAAGTACGTTTATTTGCATGGTGACTTACCTCAGTTTCGATCTATCGGAAAGGAAACGGCTACTTGGTTACTTTCGCTTTCCCGCGATCTAAGTCCGTTTTCCTCAGTTCTTGATCTATACATATTCAAAATTAACCCTTTTATTCACTAACTCATTCAATTCAATCCAAGGAGACACATTTAGGGCTATTTGCGAATTAACCCTCATATTTGCACAATTTATCAATTTAGTCCATTTTTCTCAAAACATCAAATTCACAAAATCAACCCATACTCATGCTTAGCCGAATGTTCCTACATCTCATACAAGCCCATATTCTTCATCAAATTTGTAATTTAGTCCCTCAAATTACTGCTTTCTCAATTTAGCCCTAATTAGCTAAATTCATCAAAAATTCAAGAACAAAGTATGTTTATCTAGCTCAAATCTTTCATTTAACACCATAAATCATCACAAAGCTCAACATAGCATCAATGGCATTTCTCATGAACAACATTAATTCATCAAATTGAGACATGGGCTTGATAGTAGACTAAGCAACAAACTCAAAAACATAAAAATCATCAAAATTTAAAGCCAAAACATACCTAAATTTTGCTTAATGAGTGCCGAAACCCTTGAAGCTTTTGTTCTTACTCTTTCATTTGTGTTTTCGGCAAAATAGAATAATAATGGCTTTATTAATGCCTTTGTTTTTATTATAAACTCTTATAATATAATAATATTAACATAACTTATAATAATAATATATAAAAACATAATATATATACATGTTGCCATCCACTAACCATGTTTTTGGCTTATTTGCCACATGAGTCCTTACTCTTAAAAAGACATAACAAATAAGCACCCTTTCATAAAACATGCAAATTTCACATTTAATGCAATTCAATCCTTTTGTCAAATTAAACACACAGACGGACAAATTAACTTACGGAAATTTAGCACATGCTTAATCACATATCAAAGACACAAAACGTAATATTAAAATATTATACGAACTCAGATTTATGGTCTCGAAACCATTGTTTCTGTCTAGGGTATAAACCGGACTGTTACAATTCTCCCCCTAGGGATTTTCTTCCCCGAAAATCTTACCGTTAAACAAAGTCGTATATTGTTGTCTCATTGAGTCCTCAGGCTCCCACGTAGCCTCATCTATTCTTTGTCGATTCCACAGTACTTTTACTAACGGAATTTTCTTGTTTCTCAACTCTTTCACTTCACGAGCTAAGATACGGATCTGTTCCTCTTCATATGTCATATCTGATCGGATTTCAATTTCAGATGGGGCAATCACATATGACGGATCAAATCTATATTTGTGGAGCATCGAGGCATGAAATACATTGTGTATCTTTTCTAGCTCAGAGGGCAATCTTAATCTATATGCAACAGGCCCAACTCGTTCAATGATCTCATACGGTCCGATGAACCTCGGACTTAATTTGCCTTTACGTCTGAATCGAAGTACTTCCTTCCACGGAGACACTTTCTGAAATACTTTGTCGCCGATTTCAAATTCTATATCCTTTCATTTCAAGTCTGCATAAGACTTCTGACGATCAGAGCTTTCAAATAATCTCGTATCAGTTTCACTTTCTGTCCTAAATCTTTTATCAAATCAACCCCATGTAGCTTATTTTCACTAAGCTCAGTCCAATAAAGAGGTGTACGACATTTACGTCCGTACAAAGCTTCATAAGGTGTCATTTTGATACTTGACTGAAAACTATTATTGTATGCGAATTCAATCAATGGAAAATAATGTTCCCAAGTACCGTTAAACTCAAGTATACAACATCTTAACATATCATCAAGAATCTGAATGATCCGCTCGGATTGACCATCTTTTTGAGGATGAAAAGCTGTACTGAAATGTAGTTTTGTGCCTAAAGCTAAAACATACCTAAATTTTGCTTAATGAGTGCCGAAACCCATGAAGCTTTTGTTCTTACTCTTTCTTTTGTGTTTTTGGCAAAATGGAATAATAATGGTTTTATTAATGCCTTTGTTTTTATTATAAACTCTTATAATATAATAATATTAACATAACTTATAATAGTAATATATAAAAACATAATATATATATACATGTTGCCATCCACTAACCATGTTTTTGGCTTATTTTCCACATGAGTCCTTACTCCTGAAAAAACATAACAAATAAGCACCCTTTCATAAAACATGCAAATTTCACATTTAATGCAATTCAATCCTTTTGTCAAATTAAACACACAGACGGACAAATTAACTTACGGAAATTTAGCACATGCTTAATCACATATCAAAGACATAAAATATAATATTAAAATATTATACGAACTTAGATTTGTGGTCCCGAAACCACTGTTTCTGACTAGGGTATAAACCAGACTGTTACAAAGCCAATGTCTCAATTTTGTGTATTGTTGATGTTTTTGTAAAATGTCATGGATGATATGTTGAGCTTTGAGATGAGTTTAGTTGTTAAATGAAAGATTTGAGCTAGATGAACATACTTTGTTCTTGAATTTTTGATGAATTTAGCTAAATAGGGCTAATTTGAGAAAATATTATTTTTGAGGACTAAATTGCAAATTTTATGGAAAATATGGGCTTGTATGATATATATGAGCATTCGGCTAAGCTTGGATGTGTGATGATTTTGTGAATTTGATGTTTTGAGAAAAATGGACTAAATTGATAAATTGAGTAAATGTGAGGGTTAATTTGTAAATAGCCCTAAATGTCTGTCTTTGGATTGAATTGAATGAGTTAGTGAATAAAAGGGTTAATTCTGAATATGTATAGATCAAGAACCGAGGAAAACAGACTTAGATCGCGGGAAAGCGAAAGTAACTGAGTAGTTGTTTCCATTCTGATAGATTGAATCCGAGGTAAGTCACTATGCAAATAAACGTACTTGTATGAAGTTGTAAATGCTCATATGACTAAGAATGATAATGAATGTTTATGAGATGTTGTGCATATGAATTACGAGATAAGGTCGATATAGCGACAATGTCTGAAAAGTCCCATTCGAACCTAGGAATAGATAGGATTAGCTATGTCATGACATAGGTATCTGTTCTGTTTTATCATGTAAGACCACATCTGGAACGTTGGCGTTGATTTGAGATTTCGTGTAAGACCACGACTGGGATGTTGGCATCGATATAAGCTTTACGTGTAAGACCATGTCTGGGACATCGGCATCGTATTGATTTGTGTAAGACCCTGTCTGGGACAGTGGCATTGATGTCTGAGTGCATGTAAGACCTCGTCTAGGAAGTTGGCATAAGACCCTGTCTGGGACAGTGGCATCGATGTCTGAGTGCATGTAAGACCTCGTCTGGGATGTTGGCATTGTACGACCATTTCGAGCTTTCTGAGTATCCTACTAGATTCTTAATGGTTCAACGGGCAAGTCTATGATATGAAATGCAAATCTGAGCTACGATGAATTAAGTGAATGAATATCCATTTTAAGTACGTTGATTATATACTAATTGTGTATACAAGGTAAGTATCTATGTGATCTTATTATGATGTTATGTATATGGAATTGATAATACGATATGAAAAAGTTTTGATTAGATGAACTATGTGCATATATGGTATATGAATTGGAAGTATGGTAAGCTATGGCTAAACAAATGAGCTTAAGAAAGAATGAGGTGATTTTGTCATGAGAATCATATGGGTCATCTTAATAATTCGGTTATGTGCATTTTATGCTAAGTTTATTTGTATATTGACTTACTAAGCTTTTGGAAAGCTTACTCTGTGTGTGTGTTTTCTCTGTTTTATAGGTCGTCAAAGCTACTGAAGGCTCGGGTTCGTCAAGGATCGTCATCACACTACTAAACTCTTTTTGGTACACTTTGAGAATGAATATAGTTAGATATGGCATGTATAGGCTAGTTTTATGATGTGAGTTGTTATATGAACTTAGCCATGGAATTGGTTAGAGATGAGTTGAGATTATGCATTATTATTTTGATATGTGAAACATGTTTTGCTATGGTTGAAGCACTTGAAATGGTCAAGTTTTGAGTAAGCAAATGAGTGAACAAATTATGTTTGTGATGAAAAGAGTTTGAGTCCTGTAATTTGGCATAGTTGGAATTGGTATTGAATGCTTGGTTTGAATGATTATCTTGGCATGTTTTTGGTGGTCATGTGTGCATGAGATGTTTTGGTAAATGTTGCTTGTTGGTATGACCCAAATGGATGGATTTTTGGCCTTGAAAATGGCCTATAATGTCACACGGTTGTGGCACACGGGCGTGCCTTGTGACCGTGGGGTAAAGTCTGTAGCTAGCATATGAGAACACGGTTGTGGCACACGGGCGTGCCTAGTGACCGTGGGGGCCAAGTCAGTATAGTCCACTACCAGGATGCACGGGCGTGCTTGGCGGCCGTGGAAGTATAGTCAGAATAGACCATGGGGAGGACACACTGGTTTGTCTAATAGCCGTGGGAGGCACACGGCCTGCCCACACGGGCGTGTAACCCCTGAAACCTAGAATAGTTTTAATTTTCCATGAAATTTTGTATGTGTTTTGATTTAGTCCCGACTCAGTTTATAAGCATATTTAAGGTCTCGTAGACCGTATTAAGGGACAATATGTTCGAGAATGATGAATGAATGTATGAATTTCTGTAATTACTTTCTGATCTGTCTGGTAACGCTCCTAACCCTAATCCGGCGACGGACACGGGATAGGGGTGTTACATTTGGTTAGTATCAGAGTTACAATTTAACCGATTCTTGGGCTAACGTAGTGTGTCAGAGTCTAACTATACATGCCATATATTTTATCTGTGATAGTGTAATGAATCTTGACGTGTAAAAATGTGATTTTCGTATAGTAATGGATCACAAAAGAGCCATAGCTGACGACGTAGAAAGTAATGCGCCTGCTCCCGCGCAAATAATAGCGCCTTCTGATTCGAGACCGACTATGAGCGGTCAAGAGGGAGGAGCTAAACAAGCTTTCTTTTAGATGATGAGTGAGTGGTTCACTCAGTTTGTAAAGAATAACCCAACTGTTTTACAACCCCCGCCCCCAGTTAATCCCCCTCAGACATCTGATATACCTCTGTCTGCAAATCTGAATCCGTATAATAAGCCTCCGGTTGACAAGATCCGTAAGTATGGGGCCGAAGAATTCCGGGCTACTAATGATGATGATGCTGAAAAGGCCGAGTTCTGGATTGAAAATACTATCCGGGTATTCGACGAAATGTCTCTAACTCCGGAAGAATGCATAAAGTGTGTTGTATTATTACTCCGAGATGCAGCTTATCAATGGGGGAAAACCCTGATTTCTATTGTTCCGAAAGAGCGAATTACATGGGACTTCTTTCAGAGCGAGTTTCGGAAGAAATATATCAGTGAAAGATTCGTCGATCAGAAACGAAAAGAATTTCTGGAACTAAAACAGGGCCAAATGACTATTTCGGAATATGAACGAGAGTTCGTGAGATTGAGTTAGTATGCTTGAGAATGTGTATCTTCCGAAGCTATAATGTGCAAAAGATTCGAAGATGAACTTAATGAAGATATCCGTTTGCTGGTTGGTATCTTAGAAATAAAAGAGTTTGTTGTACTCGTCGATCGCGCATGTAAAGCTGAGGCATTCGGGAAAGATAAAAGAAAAGCTGAGTCTGAAGCTCAAGATATGAGAAAGAGATTTCAGAGTAAATCATTTCAGTCTATTCCGAAAAGATTCAGAGATGATAAAAGTCGTTCCAGAAATAATGTGGGACATTTGAACAGGAATCAATCTAGACCGCAAATGAATTCTAAAACTCCAGCAACTTCAGTGGCCAGTGTTGGTAATGTTCGATCTGAGAGACCTGAATGTAAACATTACGGAAAAAGGCATCCGGGAAGTTGTAGACTTAATGATAGAGCTTGCTTCAGATGTGGGTCACTTGACCATTTTATCTGTGATTGTCCTGATTCTGTTGAGCCAGAGACTATTCAGAATTTGAGATTTGATAGTGCACCTGTGAGAGGTAAACCTTCGAAGAATGCGAGAAATGTCAGTGGTAGTCAGAGAACTACGAGAGGAAATATTGTCAGATCCGAAGCTAGAGCACCTTCCAGAGCGTATGCTATTCGAGCTCGCGAGGAAGCTACATCACCTGATGTGATAACTGGTACTTTTACACTTTATGATACTTCTGTGATTGCATTGATAGACCCTGGTTCTGCGCATTCGTATATATGCATGAATTTAGTATTCAGTAAGACTTTGCCTGTAGAGTCTACTGAGTTTGTTAGAAAAGTATCGAAACCCTTAGGTAAAAGTGTCCTTGTTGACAAAGTATGCAAGAACTGTCGTTAATGTTTCGAGATATCTGTTTCCCTGCTGATCTGATGCTTTTGTCATTCGATAAGTTTGATATTATCCTGGGTATGGATTGGTTGTTTATGCATGATGCTATTGTGAACTGTAAAAGAAAGACTATTGATTTGAGATGTTCGAATGATGAGATTGTACGGGTTGAGTCTGATGATTTGAATGGGTTGCATGCTGTGATATTTGTTTTGAAAGCTCAAAGTTATGTGAAAAAGGGTTATGAGGCATATTTTTCTTATGTAATTGATTCAAAAGTGTCCGAAAAGAAAGTTGAATTAGTACCTATTGTCTGTGAGTTTTCTGATGTGTTTCCTGAAGAGTTACTGGGTTTACCTGTGATTCGTGAAGTCGAGTTTGGTATTGAATTGTTGTCTGGTACTACACCTATTTCAATAGCTCCGTAGAGAATGACACCAATAGAATTGAAAGAGTTAAAGTCACAGTTGCAAGAGTTGACCGATAGAGGATTCGCTAGACCGAGTTTTTCGCCTTGGGGTGCTCCTGTTCTGTTTGTGAAAAAGAAAGATGGCACGATGAGAATGTGTATCGATTATCGTTAGTTGAATAAGGTGACAATAAAGAATAAATATCTGTTGCCCAGAATCGATGACTTATTTGATCAGTTGAAAGGGGCTACTATATTTTCCAAGATTGATCTGAGATCGGGATACTACCAGTTGAGAGTAAAAGATTTAGATATTCCGAAAACTGCTTTTAGAACAAGGTACGGGCATTATGAATTTTTAGTTATGCCATTTGGACTAACCAATGCTCCTGCTGTTTTTATGGATCTGATGAACAGAATTTTTAGACAGTACCTAGATCAATTTGTGGTAGTGTTCATAGATGACATTTTGATTTATTCACGTGATGAAAATGAGCATGCTGAACATTTGAGAATTGTGTTGCAAACTCTGAGAGAAAAGCAATTGTATGCGAAATTTAGCAAATATGAATTCTGGTCACACGAGGTTAGTTTTCTGGGGCATATTGTGTCAGCTTCTGGAATCCGAGTGGATTCGAGTAAGATTTCTGCTATTCTGGATTGAAAACCTTCGAGGAATGTATCTGAAGTCCGTAGTTTTTTGGGATAAGCTGGTTATTACCGCAGATTTGTAAAAGGCTTTTCGAAAATAGCTACTCCGTTGACTAGGTTACTTCAGAAAGATGCTATATTTAAATAGTCGGATAAATGCCAGAAAAGTTTTGATCAGTTGAAAACTCTGTTAACAGAAGCTCCAGTGTTAGTACAGCCAGAGTCAGGTAAATAATTTGTTGTATACAGTGATGCTTCGTTCAATGGTCTGGGATGTGTTTTGATGCAGGAAGGCAAAGTTGTAGCTTATGCCTCGAGACAATTGAATCCTCATGAAAAGAATTATCCGACACACGATATTGAGCTTGCTGCGATTGTGTTTGCACTTAAGATTTGGCGCCATTATCTGTATGGTGAAAAATGTCATGTGTTTTCAGATCATAAAAATCTGAAATATCTGATTACCCAGAAAGATTTGAACCTGCTTCAAAGAAGGTGGTTAGAGCTGTTAAAGGATTATGAACTTGTAATAGATTATCATCCGGGTAAAGCGAATGTTGTTGCTGATGCTTTGAGTAGAAAATCATTGTCTGCACTACGTACTTTGAATGCTCAGTCGAATTTGTCTGATGATAGTTCTGTGTTAGCTGAGTTAAAAGTGAAACCATTGTTTATACAGCAAATATGTGATGCTCAGAAATCTGATAATGAGTTATTAGCGAAACGAGCTCAGTGCGATTCAAATTCTGAATCTGAATTTCGAGTTATTAATGATTGCTTGAGATTTCGAGGTCGTATCTGTGTTCCGAGAAATTCGGAGTTGATCCAGCTGATTTTGTGTGAAGCTCATAACAGTCGTCTATCCGTTCATTCGGGGAGTACGAAAATGTATCATGATTTGAAACGACACTATTGGTAGTCTGGTATGAAACGAGATATTTATGACTTTGTTTCGAAATGCTTAATCTGTCAACAAGTGAAAGCTGAACATCAAGTTCCGTCTGGTTTGCTACAGCCAATTTTGATTCCCGAGTGGAAATGGGATAGAGTGACAATGGATTTAGTTTCTGGTTTGCCTCAGACTCCGAGAAAGAAAGATACGATTTGGGTCATAGTAGACCAATTGACGAAATCTACCCATTTTATTCCGGTAAGATCTGACTATTCACTTGATAGATTAGCCGAGCATTATATTTCTGAAATTGTGAGATTGCATGGGGTGCCACTATCCATTGTGTCAGATAGAGATCCGAGATTTACATCAAGGTTCTAGAAGAAACTGCAATAAGCTTTAGGCACGAAATTGCATTTCAGTACAGCTTTTCATCCGCAAACAGATGGTCAATCCGAGTGGATCATTCAGATTCTCGAAGACATGTTAAGATGTTGTATACTTGAGTTTAACGGTACGTAGGAACAGTATCTGCCATTGATTGAATTTGCATAAAATAACAGTTTTCAATCAAGTATCAACATGGCACCTTATGAAGCTTTGTACGGACGTAAATGTCGTACACCTCTGTATTGGATTGAGCTCAGTGAAAATAAGCTACATGGGGTTGATTTGATAAAAGGCTCAGAACAGAAAGTGAAACTGATCCGAGATTGTTTAAAAGCAGCATTTGATCATCAGAAGTCTTATGCTCGGCAACAACGTATTTCTGAAAGTGTCTCCATGGAAAAAAGTGCTCCGATTCGGACGTAAAGGCAAATTAAGTCCGAGGTTCATTGGACCGTATGAGATCATTGAACGTGTTGGGCCTGTTGCATATAGATTAAAGTTGCCCTCCTAGCTAGAAAAGATACACAATGTATTTTATGTTTCAATGCTTCGTAGATATCGATTCGATCCGTCACATGTGATTGCCCCATCTGAAATTGAAATCCAATCTGATATGACATATGAAGAAGAACCGATCCGTATCTTAGCTCGTGAAGTGAAAAAGTTGAGAAACAAGAAAATTCTGTTAGTAAAAGTACTATGGAATCGACACGGAATAGAAGAGGCTACGTGGGAGCCTAAAGATTCAATGAGACAGCAATATTCGAATATGTTTAACGGTAAAATTTTTGGGGACGAAAATCCCTAAGGGGGAGAATTGTAACAGTCCGGTTTATACCCTAGTCGGAACAGTGGTTTCAGGACCACAAATTCGAGTCAGTATAATATTTTAATATTATTTTCTATGTCTTTGATAAGTGGTTAAGCATGTGGTAAAGTTTCGTATGTTATTTTGTCCATCTGTGTGTTTAATTTGACAAAAGGATTGAATTGCATTAAATGTGAAAGTTGCTTGCTATTTGTTAAAGTACCATTGTGTTGTGGCTTTGTAAAGGTGAAGGCCTTATGAGGCAAATAGACCACTATTTATTTGGTGGATGAACAAAGGACAATTATGCCCTTAATGTATATTTGTTTCAAATATTAATTGAAAGGTTAATAAGGTAAATAGATTAATAATATGTTTATAACAAAAACAAAACATGAAAAATGGCCATTTTCTTATCATCTTTGACCGAAATTTAGAAAGAAAAGAAGGAAGAAAACCTAAGCTAAGTTTCGGCTACTATCAAGCTAAAATAAGGTATGTAATGGCTTCGATTTTTTATAATTTCTACGTTTTTGCAATCGTTACTTTGTCTACTATCAAGCCCATGTCTCAATTTTGTGTATTGTTGATGTTTGTGTAAAATGCCATTGATGATATGTTGAGCTTTAAGATGAGTTTAGTTGTTAAATGAAAGATTTGAGCTAGATGAACATACTTTATTCTTGAATTTTGATGAATTTAGCTAAATAGGGCTAAATTGAGAAAATATTATTTTTGAGGACTAAATTACAAATTTGATGGAAAATATGGGCTTGTATGATATATCTGTGCGTTCGGCTAAGCTTGGATGTGTGATGATTTTGTGAATTTGATGTTTTGAGGAAAATGGACTAAATTGATAAATTATGCAAATGTGAGGGTTAATTTGTAAATAGCCCTAAATGTGTGTCTTTGGATTGAATCGAATGAGTTAGTGAATAAAAGGGTTAATTCTGAATATGTATAGATCAAGAACTGAGGAAAACGAACTTAGATCGTAGGAAAGCGAAAGTAACTGAGTAGCCGTTTCCATTCCGATAGATCGAATCCGAGGTAAGTCACTATGCAAATAAACGTACTTGTATGAATTTGTAAATGCTCATATGACTAATAATGATAATGAATGTTTACGAGATGTTGTGCATATGAATTATGAGATAAGGTCGATATAGCGACAATGTCTGAGAAGTCCCGTTCGAACCTAGGAATAAATAGGATTAGCTATGTCATGACATAGGTATCTGTTCTGTTTTATCATGTAAGACCACGTCTGGGACGTTGGCATTGATTTGAGATTTCGTGTAAGACCACGTCTGGGACGCTGGCATCGATATAAGCTTTACGTATAAGACCATGTCTGGGACGTTGGCATCGATATAAGCTTTACGTGTAAGACCACGTCTGGGACGTTGGCATCAATATAAGCTTTACGTGTAAGACCATGTCTGGGACATCGGCATTGTATTGATTCGTGTAAGACCCTGTCTGGGACAGTGGCATCGATGTCTGAGTGTATGTAAGACCTCGTCTGGGACGTTGGCATTGTACGACCATTTCGAGCTTTCTGAGTATCCTACTAGATTAAGTCTATGATACGGAATGCAAATCCGAGCTAGATAAATTAAGTGAACGAATATCCGTTTCAGGTACGTTGATTATATACTAATTGTGTATACAAGGTAAGTATCTATGTGATCTTATTATGATGTTATGTATATGGAATTGATAATACGATATGAAAAGTTTTGATTAGATGAACTATGTGCATATATGGTATATGAATTGGAAGTATGGTAAGCTATGGCTAAGTAAATGAGCTTAAGAAAGAATGAGGTGATTTTGTCATGAGAATCATATGGATCATCTTAATAATTCGGTTTTGTACATTTTATGCTAAGTTTATTTGTATATTCACTTACTAAGCTTTTGGAAAGCTTACTCTGTGTGTGTGTTTTCTCTGTTTTATAGGTCGTCAAAGCTACTGAAGGCTCGGGACCGTAAAGGATCGTCATCACACTACTAAACTCTTTTTGGTACACTTTGAAAATGAATATAGTTAGATATGGCATGTATAGGCTAGTTTTATGATGTGAGTTGTTATATGAACTTAGCCATGGAATTGGTTAGAGATGAGTTGAGATTATGCATTTTGATTTTGATATGTGAAATATGTTTTGGTATGGTTGAAGCACTTGAAATGGTCAAGTTTTGAGTAAGCAAATGAGTGAACGAATGGTGTTTGTGATGAAAAGAGTTTGAGTCTTGTAATTTGGCATGGTTGGAATTGGTATTGAATGCATGGTTTGAATAATTATCTTGGCCTGTTTTTGATGGTCATATGTGCATGAGATGTTTTGGTAAATGTTGCTTGTAGGTATGACCCAAATGGGTGGATTTTTGGCCTTGAAAATGGCCTATAATGTCACACGGTTATGGCACACGGGCGTGCCTTGTGACCGTGGGGGCCAAGTCAGTATTGTCGACGGCCAGGGTACACGAGCGTGCTTGGAGGCCGTGGAAGTATAGTTAGAATAGACCACGAGGAGGACACACAGGTGTGTCTAATAGTCGTGGGAGGCACACGGCCTGCCCACACGGGTGTGTAACCCCTGAAACCTAGAAAATTTTTAATTTTCCATGAAATTTTGTATGTGTTTCGATTTAGTCCCGACTCAGTTTATAAGCATATTTAAGGTCTCGTAGACCGTATTAAGGGACATTATGTTCGAGAATGATGAATGAATGTATGAATTTCTGTAACTGCTTTCCGATCTGTCTGGTAATGCTCCTAAGCCTAATCCGACGACGGATATGGGATAGGGGTGTTACACAATTTTTGTCCATCTTCAACCCCATGGCCAAATATCACAAGGGGAAACCATGACTAGGGTTTTTCAAGCTTTCAAGCTCAATAGTACATGCATCCAGGCTCCGTTTTTAATATTCTTTACATTTTTGAAATCCCTGTAACTCAGTTTAGCTATTTCTAGCATTATTTTGAGCTAGGGTTTGTGTTTAAAAATTTACCCATGGATGACATGCATGTGTTTTGATGTCTAATGGTAGAATATGAATGCTCGATGTATAATAAACGACTTTTACTAAGTGATTTTTGATGAAATTGCATAAAAGGACTAATTTGTAAAAAGTTGAAAAATGTATGAAAATGTGTGAATGAATGCAAATTGTGGATTGCTATAGTTATGAAAATGGTTCGGCTAGGCCTAAAATACAAGGAAGTTGAATAAAAATCATTTTACGAGCCTATGTGTGTTATGTGATTATATGATGTTCGGGTGCTAGTCTTGTACATCTACCAGTGGCTAGGTAGTCCTGCATATGTTACGAATACTTGACAGCTTGTGTGAGCAGCACTGTGTAGCTACATCTGACTGACAGCTTGTGTGAGCAGACCTGTGAATGTTAAGTGATTCAGGTGCTGGTCTTATAAGTTCTACCAGTGGCTGGGTAATCCGACATGTGTTGCGGATACCTGACAGCTTGTGTGAGCAGCACTGAGTAGTTACGTATGACCGACAGCTTGTGTGAGCAGACTCGAGAATGTAAATGTGAATAGCTCGAGAACGAGAATATATGTGAAATGTGATAAGAGGTAGCTTCGGCTACATA
Organism: Gossypium australe; assembly: GCA_005393395.2. NCBI lineage: Eukaryota > Viridiplantae > Streptophyta > Magnoliopsida > Malvales > Malvaceae > Gossypium > Gossypium australe. The sequence continues at coordinate 77,741,188 of CM016625.1, read as the reverse complement.
TATGTGGCACGTATGTGCAAGCGTTCTGAGTATCCGTTAAAATTCTGATTTGTTCAACGAAAAAATGACTAAAGTGTAAATGAATGTGATTATGTAACGATTAGGTGTAGCTATATGTATGTATACACTCATGAGCAATGTGCTCGGTATGTGATCGAATTTTGGTAAGAATGTAAACGAGTAAGTTATACCTATGAGAATAACCTTGTGATTATAAGTCCATGCTTATGATGTATGAATATGCGGTAAATGTGGTTGATGATCATGTGTGAGGCTTTTAGGCCAAATTAAATTGAGAAATGATATGTTCAAGTCTTTGTTGTTGATGTATAGGTTAAATTGGCTAATGAATGGCTTGTAAATATTTGATAATGACTAGTTATTGGAATTGTAACACCCCAAACCCGGCCTAAACGTTACGACCGAATCTGGCATGTCACATAAAAGGGTTGTTTAAAAACTGTGCGTTTGTTAAAAAGTTCGTATTCTTTTTGAAACTCCGCGTTTTGTGGTTTGTTTATAAAAGCCAATTCATTCAATGCCCACTTTACAAAGTTGTTATTAATTTGAATAAAATTGTATTTGTTGTGAAAATCGAGTTTAAGTAATTTTGAATAAAAACAGTTTATTATCATTTCAGGAAAATCCCATATTGAACATTAAATAGTAAACAGTAACCAAATTGAAAGCTAAAACCAAATAAAATACCAAAGGCCTTATTACATATCAAAATCCCAAAATTAAAAGTAAATTTAAATATAAGAAACGAGTTTACGAGAAAACATTGCAGGGCCACCACAAGTCTGCCTCGGCTCCCCAAATCCGCGGTCTAATGATTACTTGAAACATTTAAAAAGAGGGGGTGAGTTTATGAAAACTCAGTGTGTGTTTCCCCTTACGAGTGATAACTGGGCCTAAGCCCACAGAAGCAGATTGGGCCTTAGCCCTCACAATAACATACTTGGCCGAAGCCCACATAAATCGAATCGGGCCGTAGCCCTAACATTACAGTATAGCAGATAGCACATGCCAAATGATGCAAAACCCATTCTCTAGTCATATTCGGCCATAAGCCCATAACATAGCATATCGAACCATAGCATATTAAATCACATGTACATATAAGAATGAAAATGCAACCCCGAACCCACCTAGGTATCCATCCTCTACACACCACCCGTACCTGCCAATCACACCGTGGGGATTACTAAATCGACCCTCCATCCGCCACACACCATCGAAGGTAGTCGCTGCAGTCAACTGCACATCGCCCTTATAATCGTGGCATGGCCACCAGATAATGTGACAGAGTCACCGGAATCATAATATGTGACATAAGTCACCGGATACATAATATGTGACATAAGTCACCGGATAATGTGGTAAAAACCACCGGAACACTTCCCCTTTCATATCATATCACCCATATGCCCATGCAACATACATATTATTCAGATATATGCAATGTGTCATGTATGCAAAACATATATCAAATATAAGAATAACATGAGTTACCATCATAATCAGATAGACATAAAACAACAAAATCAAGCTAATCAACCTCTAAGGGTATAATCGTAACTTTACCTACCAAGGGTATTTTCGTAATTTACCCACCAAGGGTATTTTCGTAAATTTGCACCTGCAATGGCCTTTTCAAAGGCCTAATGTCGCTACTAGCGACTCAACTACCATTTCTGGTCGTACCGGACAATTGGGCCTAAAACCCGATTTCGACCCATTCAGGCCCACACGCTCGTGTGGCCCACCTAGTACAAATCTAGCCACGTATATAAGTTCCACCCAGTCTAGTTCAACATATACTAAACAATCATACAATTTACTCATTTGGGCCCACGGGCCCACTTCGGCCCATCCCACAAGAATACTACTGATGGCCTCAACTATCGCGTCGAAGCCCCACACGTGCGCTCACACGCTCGTGTGGCTACTAATGCCGTGTGACCGGCATTTCGGCATTTTGCCGCTCTACAGCTAGAGTAGAGAAGTACACACACACCTGATAGGAGTCTGGTGCTAATCCGCGCTCCGACCACTCCTGTGCCCAAACGCCCTCCAAGGTATGTTAACTCTCCTCCTGGAATGCTCTTTATATAGCTAGCTCTTCACCGTCCTTCTTTGTATCTTTCCGATGTGAGATCCCTTCGTCAGTAGAGTTTAAATTCAATTGAAACTCTCGCCGTCCAATCCGCAAAATAAATACTCCTTTGCTTCTCACAAGATTCGAACCCAGGCTCCCTTGCAACATAATCCACGCCGCTAACCACTTGGCCACAAGCTCCTCTTGTGTCTTAAACCATGCGCAACTAAATATAAACTATGGCCCAAATTCTAAGATCCAAGTAAAAAGAAACCAAAATGCAAAAGCCATGACTTGAACCATGGACCTCCTTCCTTCCTTATGGCATCACTCCCTTGTCCCCTAAGTGGCGTCACTTTGCCACTACACCACACACTCCTTTTGTGTCATTTTTCTCCATATTTTATTCTTAAGGCCTACCTGCCAACTTCCAGGGTTTTTTTCACCTAAAACCAAAATTTCCCCAAAGCCAATATTTGATCCCGGGACTTCATAGAAGCCCTCTAACCTTTCAAAATCACTTATCTAATAAGTCTAACTTGCATTAATGCCGTTCTCAAAAATTTTAAACGCTACTATGCCTAAGGCCCATTGGGCTCAATTCTCCTAAGCCCAATTTCGGGATGTTACAGGAATGACTAACCATGGATATACTTTGGTGTTATAAGTGTGTAAATGAAAAATTAATATAAAGGAAACATGAAAGAGTAGAATTAGCAATAAAACAGTTTGGACAGCAGCAGTTGTATCACTTTGAAAAATCACCAAAAAATTGGTGAAAATTGAATTATAGGTTGAATGAGATATAAAATTAAAGCTTATTGAGTCTATTTCTACATAAAAGAAACATAATAAGCACAATAATTTCATATGGTGAGATATTTGGATTTTAGTGAGACAGGATCAGAATGATTTTGGAATCCCTTGTTCTGACTTGGGAAATTCATTAAAAATTGTACAAAAATAATCATGGGATAAAATTTATATTCTTGAATTTCTTAATGAGTCTATTTTTAATAGAAACAAACAAGAACATCATTCGAGTTCTGTACAACAAGATATTAATTTTTAGTGAAGAAGGATTAGAACTGTCAGATAGCGAAATAGGGGAGACTTTAAAGAATAAACTGTATTGATTGGCTGAACCAAAAATTTTGGAAATTTTATGGCAGGAAGATATGTGAGTCTAGTTTCAGGGAAAATTAGCAGATCTTAATTTTGAGTTCCGTAGATCTGGATAAAAATAATTTAGTGACTGTAACTCGAGTAAATAGCTCAAGATGAACATAAATGAATTGTGAAATTTTATGCAATAATGATGGTATTATCTTGAGAGCTTATAATGAGGATTGTTAAAAGCATGGTAATCAATTTTTTATTATTTACATACATACTTACTAAGCTTTATAGCTTACTCCGTTGTTTTCCGTGTTTATAATGTACTCAGGTTAGCTCTGGTTGGAAGTCGCCAGAAAACCTATCACACTATCAAGCTTACAATTTAGGTATCGATGATTTTATACTTAAGGTTAAGGCATGTATAGGGAACTTGGTCATGTGTATATGTTACTATGAGTTGTCCTAGAATAATGACCTATGATATTTAGAGTTCATTGTTGTATAAGGTCATTTAATGTGGCCAATAAATTGGTTATGCTATAAACTCATGATGATGCATTCCATGGTTGAGTAAATTGTATGCTATGACTTGTTACGTGTGTGTGGTGGATGTTTTGGTAGCTTTAATATGTCATGAAATGTGTCATTCAATTTATACTCAAGTATAGGCATGGTATGGTAGAAATTGGCTTGGAAAATAGCCAATTCTTGACCACACAGGCAGAGACACGGCTGTGTGTCTCAGCCGTGTGGAGGACACGGTCTAGCACACGGGCGTGTGACTCTCCAAAACAAGGAAATTTTTCAAATGTTCCAATTGTTTTAAAAGTTCTCAGTTTTGTCCCGAATCGCTCCCAAAGCATGTTTTGGGCCTCGTAGGCCCACATTTAGGGACTCAAAGATAAAAATTTGAAAAGTTTTAATTTGGATGAAATTTTATGACTCGGTTTAATATGTTTACAAGTGTATGTGTTCCGGTAATGCCTTGTACCCTATTTCGACGTCGAATACGGGTAAGGGTGTTACACTAGGACACGCCTGTGTGTCCAGGCCGTGTGGTCCACACGGCCGTGTCGCAGGCTCATATGGTTTAATTTAAGGCCGTGTCTCTGTCGATTTTTGGGAAAATTTTAGCCTTGTTTCCATACGGCCAAGGACACGCCCGTGTGTCCATGCCTTGTGGGTCAAAAACTTGCATTTAAACATGAAAAGAAGTAAAAAAGAAACTAATTAGTAGGGTTAGTGCTCGGGTTGCCTCCCGAGAAGCACTTATTTAGAGTCTAAGCTCGACTTACCTCTCATTTGCATAGTCATGGTGGTTTGAGGAGTTGAAACTCCTCTTTCCTGCTATCAGTTCTAACATCAAAATAAGGTTTAAGTCGAGTACTATTTACCTTAAAAGTACCAAATTTGGAATGAGTTACCTCGACTGTATCGTATGGGAAGACATTTAGTATCGTAAAGGGAGGTTCCGTTTGCATTAGGCTTTGAAGTGACAACTTGAGGATCCCATTTATCTAACAGTACCTGGTCCCCAACCTTAAATTGATTGGTTCTATCCTTAAGCTCGACATGGTATTGCTTCTGTTCCTCTTTGACATAAGTCCGCCATTCGTCTAGTTCATCTATATGTAGCATTCGTCTTTCATGGATGGTTCCATTTTTGGCGCATGAACCAGAACGTGGCTCATTTCTGTTTTTCGAAAGAGTTTCCTATAAAGAGGGTTGAATCCCATGATTAGTCTTATTAACAGGATTTATAGAATCATCTTTATTACTTGATGTCTTAACTGAATTACGAGCTTGGAGCGTGGTCATATCATCACCTACACGAAGTGTGAGTTCACCTGTACCAACATCAATGATAGTTCTAGCAGCTGCTAAAAAGAGGTGTCCTACAATTAAAGGGACATCATTATCCTCATCCATGTCTAGGACAACAAAGTCAACTGGGAATATGAATTTATCAATTTTTACGAGTACATCTTCAACAATACCCCTAGGAAATCTAATGGTTTTATCTACTAATTGAATGCACATCCTAGTTTGTCTGGGTTTCCCAAGACCTAGCTGTTTAACCATTTTGTAAGGCATGACATTAATACTTGCCCCTAAATCAGCTAAAGCATTATTTACATTTAAACTACCAATTAAAGAAGGAATAGTAAAACTCCATGGATCCTTCAATTTGTTGGGTAGTTTATTTTGTAAGATAGTTGAGCACACTGCATTTAGCTCCATGTGCGACAAATCATCTAACTTCCGTTTGTTTGCCAAAAGCTCCTTTAAAAATTTAACTGAGTTAGGCATCTACGAAAGAGCTTCAAGAAACAGTAAGTTAATATGCAACTTTTTCAAAAGTTTAAGAAATTTACCGAATTGTTTATTTGTGCAGTCTTTTTTTGTCGCGTTGGGATATGGCACACGAGGTGTATACTCCTTACTTATCGGTTTTTGTTCGTTGTGGCTTACCTCAACCTTACCATTGCTTACCACAATTTCTTGCCTCGATTCAGATTCAAATTCAACTAACCCTTCTTCATCTTGAACAGTAATAGCATGAAATTGCTCCCTTGGGTTAGTTTCAGTGTTGCTTGGCAAGCTACCTTGTGGTCGTTCTGAAATCATCTTTGCCAATTGATCGATCTCAAGCCCTTGAATCGATGCTTGTTGATTTTTGAATGCTGTTTCGATGTTTTGGAAGTGGGTTTCTGACACCAAAATAAATTTTGTCAACATCTCCTCAAGGTTCAACTTCTTCTCTTGAGGGTAAGGTTGTTGTTGGAAGCCTGGAGGGGGTTGTTGTCTTTGATTTCCTTGACCACCCCACGAGAAATTGGGATGGTTCCTCCAACTTGTATTGTAAGTATTACTATAGGGATTATTCTGAGGTATAGAATTATTACCTATATAGTTAACTTGTTCGTCTTCTGTGCTAGGGTTGTAAGATTGACTTTCTGGATAGTTCCCTCCTCCATTTGCGTCACATTGCATCACCGGATGTACCTGCATAGAACCATATAAACCATCAATCTTTTTATTCAAAAGTTCTACCTGATTTAACAACATGGTGACCGCATCAACGTTAAAAACACCGGATGCTTTCATCGGCTTTGTCCTCATGACTTTCCACTGATAATTATTCAATGATATTTCTTCTATAACCTCGTAAACCTCCTCAGGTGTTTTATTATTTAGAGTCCCACCGGTGGATGCATCGATCAATTATCTAGTTGAGGAGTTCAAACCGTTGTAGAAAGTTTAAACCTGTAGCCATAGAGGTAACCCATGGTGAGGGCACCTCATCAATAAATCCTTATACCTCTCCCATGCATCATAAAGGGTCTCTAAATCCATTTGCACGAAAGAAGAGATATCATTCCTCAGCTTGGCTGTCTTAGCCGGTGGAAAATACTTCAATAAAAACTTTTCGGTCATTTGCTCCCATGTAGTGATAGAACCTCGTGGTAAGGAGTTCAACCACTGTTTAGCCTTATTCCTTAATGAGAACGGAAACAACCGAATACGAATGGCATCATCAAAAATGCCATTAATTTTAAAAGTATCGCAGAATTCCAAGAAATTAGCCAAATAAGTATTTGGGTATTCGTCCTACAAACCATCAAACTGAACAAACTGTTGAATCATTTGAATAGTGTTAGGTTTCAGTTCAAAATTATTTGCAGCAACAACAGGCCTAACAATACTCGATTCAGCCCCAGTTAAATTGGGCTTGGCATAATCGTACATAGTACGAGGAGCAGGATTCAGATTTACAGGATTTACAACAACCACATAAGGTAACTGATTATTATGATTTTCTGCCATCTTCTCAGTATTAATAACAACGTCCTCTTGCTCTTCTATTGTATTCTGTCGACTCTGCCTCACTTCTCTACTGTTTCTGCGAGTTGTACTTTCAATCTCACTGTCGAATAGTAGAGGTCCTGATGAGTTTCTTCTAGTCATAAACTAAAGGAACCTGCCAGAAGTAAATAAAAGAAAAGTTAGTAAATTAAAATAAAAAACAAAAATAAATTGCAATAAAAATAAAAAATGGCTAAAGTAATAAAAATTAAGTGTTCCTAATATTTTAGTCCCCGGCAACGACGCCAAAAACTTCATGACATCACGAACTAACTAAAATACGACAAAGACAAGCGCACCTATCGAATGGTAGTATAGTTATGGTGAGTCCGAAAATCGTATCCACAAGGACTAAAAGTATTAGTAATAACTATCTTTCTATTATTTAGCCTAATAATTAAGGGGATTGTTTTTAATCTAAATCTAAACTAATTAACTATGAACGCTACGGAGAGTGAAGAAAGTAATTGAATAAACCAATGATAAAGACAATACCCAGGAAAGAATCCACCTAGACTTAACTTATTATTCTAACTCTAAATCAAACGATTTATTCACTTGCCTTGATACGTAGAAATCCCTAAATTATGTTAATATCTCTTTCGAGACTAAGAACAACTGACTCCAAGTTGATTAATTGAAATCACTTTCTAATTAAAACCCTTATCGTCGCATTAACTCTATCTATAGATTCCCCTATTAGATTTGACTCTAATCCAGCAGATTTATGTCGTCCTATTTCTAGGATTGCAATCAACTCCGCTCAATTATGCTAGATCTACTCTTAAACAGGGACTTTTGCTCCACTGAATAAGCACATCAAACTTGAATTAATATCCTGAAAATGTTAAAGCAATAATTAAGAACACATAATTAAGAACAAGAACAAGTATTTATCATGTAATTCAAAAAGTTAAATAATGAGATCCATCGTAGGTTTCATCCTCCCTAGGTATTTAGGGAGTTTAGTTCATAATGTGAAAGGGAAACATCTCAAAATTAGGAAAACAACAAGACATAAAGAACCCAAAAACTTCTAAGGAATTTGGATGGAGATCTTCAATCTTGAAGTGGATATGCTTCTGAGACGATTCCAACGGCGTTCTTCGAGTAATTTCTGCTTTCTACTCTATGTGTCCTCTTTTAGGTCTTCTTCTAGTATGTATTTATAGACTTTTGAATGCTCAGAAACCCTAAAAATTGGCTTTTTTCGCGTGTTTGGGAAACAAGGAGCGATATCGACATGGGCTGGTACATGGGCGTGTGGCCTGCCAGTGTGGATCGCATAGGCGTGTGCCCAGCCCGTGTGGAAAATGCCCAGGCCGTGTGGATCTTGAAAACTTTGATTTTGGCCCCTTTTTCACTCCTTTTGCTACCAAATGCTCTCCTAAGTATAGAAACATGAATTTAAGGGATTAGGAGCATCAAATTCACTAATTCTCATCATAAATCATCCAAAAAATATGCCAAGCATGGAATTAAAAATTGTTACATTTATGGTTTATCACCATGATCATAATTAACTAAAGGTTTCTTAGAATTCATTTGAAGTGACAGGGATAGGTTAGGTTTGAAACAATTTAATCATATAAATCTAACATTTATGCAAGGTAATAGAGCTCTCTCGAGTTATTATGAACCTTTGATTTAATTGGGTTAGGATCTAAATTAAGCATGCACCTTTCAATTATTGTGTCCATTAATTGCCATCTGGTTAGGATTGATCAACTAATTCTAATGCATTCAATCACATTTTCATGAATGAAATACATGCTTGAGTTTAATTGAAAGCATGAACGACTGAGGCATAGAACATCATAAACATGATTTAAATGAAATTTATTTAATTGATGCAATTATTCTAGCTAAACAAATTTAAGCTGCCATTATTGATGAAAAAATAACAAAAAAATTGTGAACATGATTAATATTAAAAGTAAAACAATGATAAGGAAGAATAAACTCTGATTGATTCGGTAGTTCTCCAGTGTATGATTGTAGCAACTTTTTCCAATTCTTGTGTTGCTCCTTCGCAAAAAGCTATTCTAGGTGGCTGACCAAAAGAGTATTTTCTCAAGGATTTGCTAGCTAATAGAAAGGGAAAATGGGGGTGGCTATACGTGTAAGGGAGAAGAAAATGTGATGAGAGGAAAAAATGTGAAATGAAGAATGAATGTTAAGTGAAGGACGATTGATGAGGGATATAGAGGTAGTATTTATAGTGGATGGATGGCTAGTAGGTTTGCTAAAAATAGCTTAAAATCCCTTAGGTTTCTCTTTCCCATGGTCGGCCATAAATTGTGGAGATAGGGGGTTATTTAGTTGCTTCATTCATGCATGAAATCATGCTTAAATTAAGCAATGTGGTGGACGGTTTCAAGGGTAAAGCTTGTGTGCTGATTTCTAATTTATTTGCAATTGTAAGGACCTCTAATAAATCTCCCAAAAATGGATTTTGAGTTACCAAAATGCCCTTGCCGACTTAGGCTTTCTTCTCCATTTTTTGGATGGGTTGAGGACCCAAATACTTGCAAGACTTGTTCATCAATTGCACCAACTTTAATTGGATCAAATTAATTTCTTCATGACCCATTTTTCCTTGCCTTTACCATCCATATAGAGTGAATTTGGCTCTTGTCCATGTAGTTTAATAAATAAGTTATGCATAAGTCTTTGGTCCAACTGCAACAATTAAATCAAGAGTAATATGTATCATAAAATAATTAAATTATGCACAAATTGAATGTAAAATAGCACAAAATTGTATTCTTAATTAAATCATACCCATTATCTTAATATGAAAAAAAATTCACCTAATTAATTATTAAATACTCGGAATTAATATTTTTTTAAGTAAAAATGTGCCATAAACTACTAAGAAAACCTTATAATTTAGAGTTTACACACCCTCCAAACTTAATCCATTGCTCTTCCCGAGTAACGGAAAGCAAAAATTTAGATAAGGCAACCTTGAAATAAGCTTAAATAGAACCATTAAGTAGAATCAACTTTTTCACATACAAAGTCATGCTCACAAACTCTTTTTGTTGACAAGTCGCTCATATGGAAACATTATTTCAAAATTTTATACTAAGTAAGTGAAATTGCTAACATAAGTCATAGAATGCATGCTTTTCAATGTCATACATAACAATTAAACAAAACGATCACAAGGTTTAATTTAGTGGTCCTCATATGTTGAATTTAGCAATTCCTCTCCACAATGTAGTTGACATAATTGTCAAAATCAATAGGTCTTTTATAGGGTTGTAATGGGGCTAGGCTTAAGGTAGGGATAAAGAGAAGTGAATTTTTAGGTTCAATAATCTTAACCTTAACTTTCCTTGGATCTTTTCGAGGTTCATCCTTCCTACTAACGAGTTTTACCACCCCCAAACTTAATTTGAAGCTTTATGCCCAACAATACTTCTCAATATTTTGAGTATTTATTTTGCTCTTTTTGCTTTGACATTTGAACAAAGTTTTTTCTCTATTTTTTTATATCATGGAGAACATATACATCTTTTTGAATTTTTCCTCGATCTTTGCTCACCAAGATAAGTATAGTTAAGATTGAAGCAAAAAATAGGATAAAACTTAAAAATATGGTAATATGGCTTATGATATAGGTGATTAACAATAAAATAGGCTTAAAGCCTCAAACTAAAGTTTCAAGGGTCAAATACATATGGTAGGCTTGAAAGGCTCAAATGATCCAAAGAAAATGTGCCTATATCATGTTTAGATTCTTACTCCTCCTAGGATTTCGCCTCAAGAAAGTTACTAAGTCAATTTTTAAGGACTTAAAACTTCATGTATGTCTATTTCTAAGGAAATTAAATTTTCATGGAAAAAACTACATAAGACCTAAGAACATAAAAGCATTCCATACCTTAAGATAACATAAAAAAACTCAAATAAAATCAAAAATCATACTTGCATTTGAGCTAACTGATGAACAAACAAAATTTTCTGAACACTATTTCAGTTTAGCATACTTATGTGTAAACATTGAATCATACTTAAGAAAAAAATTAAAATTCATGCAAATATTACCTTACCCCCTTTAAAAAGAAGCAATGTCATTATTGCGACAACAAAGTAATGAATGAAAACTGAACACCATGTAGGATAATAAGAAAAGAGAGGTGAGTCATGAAGACTGCTTAAGTACTAAGTCTTTCTTAACAATCCAATCCTAGACATGTTCATTCACATTACCACACTAATTCGTTTTTTATGAAGAGGCATTGAGTTTAATTTATTCATGTTTACAATTCTCTATTTATTATGCGAAAGCAAAACACTAACTAAGAAAAGAAGTAAATGCCTAAAAATAAATACTTAAGAAAAAAAATTCCCCCCTTTTAATTCGTGTGCTCGTCTATGTCTTTCTCGTTTCCCTTTTTGGTTGCACTTGATTCCACAAGATCTTCTTGTCATGTCTCGAAGATATGATCTGGGAACTCAGGAACAAAAGTGTTAGAGATTTTCTTAAAAGTATTTTGTATGGTATCATCTCTAACTTTTGCATATCTCTAGTAAGCTTGTTGTTGGTTATGCATGAATTTCCACATATCCATCATAGTTGAAAATTTCTATTTCTTCAAAGTGCTTGAAGAAGTAGGAATTGGAATGGTCAACTCAGGATTAACACTTGGCTCCACTAGTTTAGCAACATTTGGTTCCACCCTCGGTTTAGGGCTGTTTGGTTCCTCTTTAGTTTCTGCTTCTTCTGTTTCAATTACTGAGTCACCTTCTGGTTCAGACTTCGTTGATGACTCATCAAATTCTGGTTCATTTCGCTTTATCTGGTTCAACATTTCAACTTTCTTCACTAACCTTTCAAGATCATGCCTTGTTATGCAACCTTGAGCATAACAGCCCTTCAGATTTGCTTTTAATTTTATTTGGACCCTCAAGCAAAGCGAAGTAATTAATGATGGAAAGTAGGCACTTCCTATCTTTTTTCTAGCGCAATCTTGAATTTCCTTCAGTATAATTCTCCCAACATTAATAGACTTTTTTTTCATAATTGTATACAACAAAAGCATTCGTTACATTGAGATGGTGGAACTGTGTGAGATAGGCATGAAGCTATATCGAACAAAGTAAAATCATACCTTAGCCACTGGGTTTAAATACTCCCTTCGACAATAATGACTATCGTAATTCCTTATAATCCATTTGGATCCCCGATTTGTAACAACATTAAGTACTTTTTGAAGAAAATCCCAACTAATATTTGTCATAATGGTAAAGTACTCATCTTCTTCAACATCAGGTAAGTTAAAAAAATCATTAATGGACTTAGAAGTAAGGGGTACCTTCTTTTTACGAACAAGAACTTCATTAGCATCTAACGTGGTCAAATTGGTATAGAACTCTCACACTAATTCCTCTTCCAGTATTGATCGTGCATCACAGAATTGATTCTAATTTAAAGAGTAAATTGTTTTTCGAATTGAAAAAGGCATAATCATCTTGTCATTGCTCTCCAAATTGAAACCTTTTTCCGGCATCATGGGTTAATTTTTGAATATGGAATTGAATCTTTCCCTCGCTTCCTTATCTTTAATTAAAATTGGATTTTCTACAGTAGTTTTGGAAGATCTAGTTCTTTTGCGAGACATGGTAACTTCCCTCCCCCCCAAAAAAAAGAGAAATTTTGGAAAAGGAAGAAGAAGGAATCGGCATGGTGTGAAGATGCAAGATTTGCGGCAGCGATGGAATTGAGACGGTGACAAGGTTGCTTTGGCGATTAGCTTGCGATGGCGACAAGGTTGCTCTAGCGATAGGCTTGCAGCAGCAATAAATAGGTTTTGCAATAATGAAGGGAAATTGAGGGAAACTTTCATGATTTGAGGCCGACGGCAAAGAGAAGAAGAGTAGGTGGCTAGGGTTAAAGCTAATTGCTTGAATGGTGTGAAAAATATGATGGCAAAAAGGGGTTTATATAGTAGTAAATTAGGGTAAATTTGTAGCAAAAATATAGCTACAAGGGATGCTTGGACGGCAAGACATGGGGGGAAGGAATGTGGAGGCAAAGATTAGGTTTTTGAGGGTTTATGGATGGAAATTGGATGAGTAATTTCCTCCTTTTCAATATTCTGGGCCTCGAGCCCAAACTGCAATTATTTGAAAACTTGAACTGAACTAGAAGAATAAACTTATTAGTACCTAGGCCAAATTTGACCCTCTTATTAAACATAAACAATTAAATTAAAATTAAAAATTTATTTTGGATTACTTAAAAAAAATTTCTCAAAAAATTACATTAAATTAATATCTCAAGAAATGTTAGAAGGGTCACAAATGGTTCCGCTTAAGTTTCAATCTCCTTAGACAGATTTAATTTAACGTACTAATTCAAGAAAAATAATTCTAAATATGTCATTTATTAAAAAAAATATGAAAAATCATGGGTCTATTAAATTGAACGAGGTTTTCACTCACTCAACTTTTCCATCCCAATAATGTTTGAGACGTTGACCATTATCTTTAAATGTACCTCCATTGCTGTCACGTAATTCTATGGCTCCATATGGATAAACTTTTTAAATGATATAAGACCCTTTCCATCAGGTTTTGAGTTTACCTAGAAATAATTTTAGTCTCGAATTGAACAATAACACTTTTGACCTTCTCTAAATTCACCAGGTTGTATACGACTGTCATGCCATCTCTTAATCTTTTCTTTACACATCTTAGCATTCTCAGATGAAAATAACCTCAACTTCTCAAGCTCATCAATCTGTAACATTCTTCTCTCACTGGCTTGCTTTAGATCCAAATTTAGTTGTTCTAAGGCCCAGTGAGCTTTACTTTCCAACTCAAGTGGCAAGGGACATGCATTTCCAGAGGCTAATCGATAAGGAGTCATTCCTAATGGTGTCTTAAAAGAAGTTCGATAGGCCCATAGAGCATCATCAAGCCTTCGAGACCAATCTTTCCTATTAGGTCGAACCACCTTCTCCAGGATACCTTTGATCTCACGATTTACACGTTCAACATTCCCAACTGACTGTGGGTGATAGGTAGTGGCAATTTTTTGTTTCACATCATAGTTGTCAAGTAACCACTTAAGCCATTTATTTACAAAGTGAGATCTTTCATCGCTAATTATAGCTCTAGGAGTCTCAAACCATGTAAATACATGCTTATGTAGAAATTTCATGACAACCTTAGCATCATTTGTTGGGTTTGTCTCGGCTTCAACCCACTTGGTTACATAATCCACAACTACTAAGATATACCAATTACCATAAAAAGAAGAAAACGGGCCTAGAAAATTAATGCTCCATACATCAAATAATTCTACCTCTAAAATGTTTGTCAATGTCATCTCATTCCTCCTTCATATGTTTCTGATCCTTTAGCATCTATCACAATATGCATACGCATTCTTGAACATTGTAGGCCAAAAGAATCTTGCTTGTAAAATCTTTGCTGCAGTGCGGCAACCACCAAAGTGTCCCTGTAACAGTCTGGTTTATACCCTAGTCGGAACAGTGGTTTCGGGACCACAAATCCGAGTCCGATAGTATTTTAATATTATATTCTGTGCCGTTGATATGTGATTAAGCATATGATAAATTTCTGTGAACTAATTTGTCTGTCTCTGTGTTTAATTTGACGAAAGGATGAAATTGCATTAAATATAAAGTTGTATGCTATATGTTAAAGTGCTTATGTGTTATGGCTTAAAAGATATGAGGACTTATGTGGCAATTTGGCCATTTCCATGGTTAGTGGATGGCTAAGGTCATAAATGACCTTGTAACTATGTTTTATATATTTTTATATGAAAGGTTATTATGGTAAAATTTGTTTATAACATATTATTAATAAAATTAAAGCTTAAAATATGCTTTAATCTAATTGTTCATCCACTGAATAAGCAAAGAAAAAGAAAGCTTGAAAGCTTTGTGATATTCGGCTACTATCAAGCAAAATTCAAGGTTCGTTTTTGATCGGTTTTTGATAATCTTTACGTTTTTGCAATCGTTGCTTTGAGAGCTATCAAACCCATGTTTCAATTTGATGAATTGATGATGGTTGTGTAATATGCCATTGATGATTTGTTAAGCTTTTTGATGATTTTTGGTGTTAAATGAAAGATATAAGCTAGATGAACATACTTTATTCTTGGATTTTTGATGAATTTAGCTATTAGGGCTAAATTGAGAAAATATTATTTGGGAGGACTTAATTGCAAATTTGGTGAAAAATGTGGTCTTGTATGTGATGTATATGTATTCGACCAAACATGTATATGTGTGAATTTTGTGAATTTGATGTTTCGTGAAAAATGGACTAAATTGTTAAAGTGTGCAAATTTGAGGGTTAAAGTGTAAATAGCCCTCAATGTGTGTCCATGGACTGAATTGAATGAAATGGTGAATAAAAGGGTTAATTCTAAATATGTTTAGATCAAGAACCGAGGAAAACGGATTTAGATCGCGGAAAAGCAAAAGTCATCGAGTAGCCGTTTTTATTCCGATAAACCGAATCCGAGGTAAGTCACTATGAAAATAAATGTATATGTATGCAATTTCAGTTTCTCATATAATTAATGTTGATAATGGATGCTTATGAGAGATTCTGTATTTGAATTTCGAGATAAGTTCGATATAGTGACTAAGTCTGAGAAGCCCTGTACGAACCTAGGAATAGGTATCTGTTCTGTTTTATCGTGTAAGACCACGTCTGGGACATTGGCATCAATATCTGTTTACGAGTAAGTCCACGTCAGGGACATTGGCATCGATATAAGTTTTACGTGTAAGACCATGTCTGGGACGTTGGCATCAATATCTGTTTACGAGTAAGACCACATCAGGGACGCTGGCATCGACACAAGCTTTATGTGTAAGACCATGTCTGGGACATCGGCATCGTACTGATTCGTGTAAGACCCTGTCCGAGACAGTGGCATCAATATCTGAGTACACGTAAGACCTCGTCTAGGACGATGGCATTGTACGATCTTTCCGAGTTTCTGAATATATTACTGGATTTCTTTATGGTTCTACAAATAAGTCTAAAATGCAAATGGCAAATCCGAGCTTTAATAGATTGAGTAAAAGAATGTTCGATTCAGGTACCTAATTATACGCTAATGGTGTATTCAAGGTAAGCATTTAAGTGATCCTACTATGATGATATGTATATGGAATTTGTGATATGATTCAGAAATGGTGAAAATGGCTAAGTGATTGAGATGTGCTAATGTATTTGTTTGCACATATGCATTTTTATACCAAGTTCTTTGTATATGACTTACTAAGCTTTTGGAAAGCTTACTCTGTGTGTGTGTTTAATCTGTTTTATAGGTCGTCAAAGCTACTGAAGGCTCGGGACCGTCACGGATTGTCATCACACTACTAAAACTTATTTTGGTACACTTTGAAAATGTATATAGCTCAATATGGCATGTATAGGCTAGTTTTGGTATGAGTTGTATAATGAACTTAGCCATGTGATTTGGCTAATTATGTTTTAGTAATATGCCTTAATGAATGTGATATGTGAAGTTGTTTTGGCATGATTAGTTGATATATGAAATGGTTATGAGATGGTAAGTATATATGGATGAAAGGAGCTTGGTATAATTTAGATTTAGTCATGCAAATTGGTATGTTTAGAATTGGTTTGAACGATTTGTGGTGTGATTATCTTAGTTGGCAAATATGCATGAATTGGTTGTTTATTTTGGTATGTTTTGATGGTTAAATGTGCATGAGATATCTTGTTAAATACGGCTTGTAGGTTTGACCCTTATGGGTGGCAATTTGGCCTTGTAAATGGCCTATAATGTCACACGGTTGTGGCACACGGGCGTGCCTAATGACCGTGGGTGAATTATAGGATGCAGTTTTGTATCACACGACCTCGACACGGGCGTGTCATCTAGCCGTGGTGTGCAAGTCAGTAGCTAACTAAAAAGTACACGGCCAAAATACACGGGCGTGCCTGGTGGCCGTGGTGGGAAAGTCAGTATATGACCTTGAAGTACACGGCCATGGCACACGGGCGTGCCTAATGACCGTGTTGGTATAGTCAGTATATAGACACGGATGGATACACGGGGGTGTCTAGAAGCAGTGGAGGGCACACGGTCTCCTCCCACGGGCATGCCTCCCCTGTAGTTTAGTAAAGTTTTAAATTTTCTGAGAATTCTCTATGTAAGCATGCTTAAGGTTTCGATAACCCGTTTAAGGGACATTATGTCTGAGAATGTTGATTGAATGTATGATTTTGTCTATGAACGTTTCCGATATGTCCGGTAACGCTCCTAACCTTAATCCGGCGACGGATTCAGGATAGGGGTGTTACATTTTGTTGGTATCAGAGCCAGGTTTAGTCGATTCTCGGACTAACGTAGCGTGTCAGAGTCTAGCCATACATGCCATATCTCTGAATTGTTATAATGTAATGAATCCTGACGTATAAATGTGATTTTCATATAGTAATGGATCCCGAAAAAGCCGTAGCTGACGACGTAGAAAGTAATGCGCCTGCTCCCTGATCGCTGTAAAATCAGAGTTTTAAATATTTATAAAAGAATGATCAAACCTGGAGACTAACTCTGACAACGATATTAAGGCAAGTGTACTTATCGAACAGTAGTATAGCTAGGCAAGACCGGTATCGAACCCAAAGGAACTAAAAGTATTAATACTCACTTTCTTTTTATTATTTAGTCTTAATGTTAGAGTGAAGATTAAACTAGATTGACGATAGCTAAACTAAGGACACAAAGACAAGAAAACGAATTGGAAAATAACTTTGAGGAAAAACTCAGTTGATTTTGATGATCCCTCGGGAAGAATCCACCTAGACTTTTCCTAATTATCTAACCCTAAATTATATGATCTCTTTTACTTAGCTTGATCCGTGAGACTCCCTAACCTATATTAAACCTTCTCTCAAAGCGAATAACGTCTAACCCTAGGTTAATTAGTGGAACTCTCGTTCGCTTATAATAACCCCCTAGGTAGCAGTAAATCGATCAATGGACTCCCATATTAGGTTTCACCCTAATCCGGCAAAATCTCGTAACCCTATCTCTAGGCATTCGATCAACTCCGCTTAATTATGTTAGATCTTCTCTTAGGCAGGGTCTATTCCTCCTCCACCTAAGCACATTAGATTTAGATTAAGCAACATAATTAAGAACAAACTAAGTAATTCATCATATAACTTAAAAATCAAATAATAAAATCCATCTAGGTTTCATCCCCTTCAGGTATCCGAGGGGTTTAGTTCATAACAAAATAACAAACCATCGCAAGAGAAAAGATAAAACAAAACATAAGAAAAATCCTAAAACCCCCTGAAGAAATCGAAGGAGAATTCCGCCGTCTTGAGTATAATTCCGGCTTCTTGGGATGGATCAACTGGCTGTCCTTCGCGTTATTCCCTAACTCTGACCTTCTCGGCTCGGCTCCTTGGCCTCACTTTCGTTCCCTTAAACTGGTGATACTTAGGACTTATTTATAGGCTCTTGGAACGCGATTCTTTCTCCCTAAGTATCCTTTTTCGACTAAAATTGTTCTATCTAGCGTCAGAGGCACGGCCATGTCACACGCCCGTGTGAATCGAGACCTGACCGTGTTCAGATTTCTCTTAAGGCACGGCCATGTCACACTTAAGCTTTTGCTTGTCCTCAAGCAAAATTCTCAACTTACAATTAAAACGAACTTTCCATGATCTGCAATTCTTATCAACAATGTCTTATCCTAATTCATAGAAAATTCATGCATGGATGATTTGATTCAAAGCGTCCTAAAGATTCAAACGAGATAAGTCATAATTTTGTACTTTGAAAACATAGGTGTCTTCCCTCTTTTAAATAACTACCTATCTAAGTCAAAATTGACAAGGATTGATATCCTCACTTAGGATTCACTCAAATCACTCTAAAGTGTTTAAGGTTCAGAAAAATATCGCTCATAAGTCGAACCTGAAAAGTTAATCCCATAGGCTTGCCTGAAAATCAAATCACCACCACTGTAATATGAGATGACAAACAGATCAAAAGTCTTTAACAGGGTTGTAACGAGGCTAGAGTTAAAAGTGTGGATAAAGGCTGAATTAGACGGTTAAAATCGAGATTGACTTGAGAAGTTACCTAACTAGAAAAAATGCACTTAATCTTAAATACTAATACAACGAGCTTTTTCCTTGAGGATTGGATTTTGAACATGCAAGCTCTCTTAATCGTAGGACTAATAATGAATATACTTTTTTTAAGAACAAACTAAGTACTAGTAATAAAGAATTTTTACAACTGGAATATTAAAACATAGTTAGGAAACTTTTTTAACATCAAATCTCGACAAAAAGGTAGTTAAAAGAATTGGTGATAACAAATACAAAGGGTTTTTGGTTAAAATTAGTAGGTGAGTCAATAAAAAGGGTTGTTAGGCTCAACGGGGTTCACTAGGGGTTAATTATAAAGGTAAGCTTTTTAGTGGGATTAGTGGGTTAAAACCTAGGTGCCTTTATCATCTCGGTATATCAAATCATAACTGTGGTCTCGACATGTATAAACAAGGCAAGTTCTAGAATAACAGTTCATAGTTGACACACTCATAATCAAAAAATGAGCATGAAAAAGAATGTATGCTCTATAAGGTTCAAATACTCACAAAAATTATGGGTGTTTTGACATCATCCTTATAAATTTTAAATTTTAAGGTAGCATTTAAATTTAAGTCAACAACCTAGCAAAAATTTCTAATTCATGAAAAACAGACTTATCATGCTTGATTCTCTAGTATTCTTTGAATTAAACATCAATGTGTAATTAACTATGACTTATTCGAAAACATGTCAATAATTAGCACAGATCATTAGAAATTTCATCTTAATTAGTAATATGACAATTTTGCATAAAAACAAGACTAAATCAGGGATTTGAGAATAATGAAAAAAAATTTGGCAATTTTATTCCATTTTTAACCACAGGGATTTGAGAATAATGAAAATGGTTAGGTCTTTTTACCCCCCACAATTAAGATGTACATTGTCCTCATTGTACAAAGATAGATAATGCATTTATATTCAAAATCAAAAGGGAGGATACTCCCTGAGGTGTGGACTGTTTCCTTGTAGGAGGGTCGGGGTCGTGGAGGTTATGGTGGAGGGGTGGCAATTATGGCGAAGGCGTCGGTATGGTGGTGGTGGTGGTTCCCAAACTCTGCACTAGATGAAGAAATTGGGGAACTCATAAAGGATTAGCCAGGGTTTATTAAGACAGAATAAAAATCAACTAAATACAAAATTAAAGAAAAGTAAGCTAAAGTGAATGAGACTAAGAAGAAAACTAAAAAGAAAAGAAAATCCTAATGAACTATAAGGTCCTTATTAAGAGATGGTTCGCAAGGTGGGAATCAATGCTAAGATTGGGGATGTGGTGGCGGTGGTGAGTGTGGTGAGTGTGTCGTGGTGGTCGGCGTGATTCCCTAGCAGCCTGGCGAACCTGACGTTAAGAAAGTAAAAGAAAATTAAATGAAAATAGCAGTAGAGAAACTTAGATGGGGAAAATAAAGGGGAAGAGTAGGAAATTGAAGCAAGAGAGAAAGAAAAGATAAAAACTAATTGGTCTCAAAGACCATTGGCTTGTTGTTGAGACGAAGCTGCCGGCATGAACTCATGTTGATCGTTTTTTTTGTTGAGGAGTCTATGCGTAGCTTCTTCCGCTTCTTCAGCATGGTGTTGATTTGCTCAATGATGTAGTGTCTTTGAAGGGTTTGAGACTGAAAAGAGTGAAAAGGAGAGGAAGAATTAGATGGAGGAAAGGAGAAGAGGTGAGGGGTTTAAATAGGATTTCAAATTCTGGGCTCCCCCACGGCCGTGGTCATAAGGTGTGTCGATTTACACGGCCACCTCACACGGTCGTGTTATAGGTGGTGTTGTCACCCTTGTGGCCGTGCTTGGTCCTTCCATGCCCGTGCCTGTGAAATCTTTCCTTTTGGCACGGTCATTCTACACGGGCGTGTCTCCTTCGTGTTCAATAAGTCTGTGGCTTCACACGGTTTCCAGCACGGGCGTGTTTTGTCTGTGGTATGCAAGTCAGTATCTTCACACGGTTGCTAGCACGGGCGTGCCCTTTCTGTCGGTGCCCGTGGGGAGGGTTTGTTGGATCCGTGACGTTGGGGAGGGTGGTTGGGCTGACTGCACGGCCTGTGTCCTGTTAGTGTGACGGTTTAGGTGGTCCACACGGCCACGAACACGGCCGTGTGTAAGGCCGTGTGGGCTGGAAAACCTGCATATTTTTGTTAGTGGAAAAAGGAAAAAGAGAAGAAAAAAGAAAGGAAAAACAAAGGAAAAATAAGGTTAGTGCTCGGGTTGCCTCCCGAGAAGTGCTCATTTATAGTCTTAAGCTAGACATCCTCGTGTTTTGAAAATTTTAGGGAGGTTTAAAACTTTGAATATCTTCCCTCGTACTTACTGTTTTATTCTTTTGGCAAGGTTGAAGTCGAGAAGTGTTTACTTTATAAGTTCCGAATTTTGGATTGCTTACCTCGACTATTCCGTTTGGGAAGATATCATGTACCTTGAGAAGGATTTCTCCCTTTTCCTTCAGGTCTATTGAGAGGATGTGAGACTCGATTTTATCTAACAGATCCTGGTTTCCTATTTTAAAGTGATTTGATGTCCCCACGAGCTCTTCTAGTGGTTCCTCCAGTTTTTCTTTGTGTGATGTCGGTTCTTCCTCGTGTAATTCTTCATCGACTATTGTCCTGGCCGAGTCGAGGGCTTGAAGATTGATCGATTCATCTCCTACACGAAGTATGAGCTCACCTGTAGCAACATCAATTTTAGTCCTGGCAGTTGCTAGGAATGGTCTTCCTAAAATTAAGGGGATTGAGTTATCCTCATCCATGTCTAAGACAACAAAGTCTACTAGGAAAACAAATTTATCGATTTTGACAAGAACATGATGCTCCTAGGAATTCTAACATTTTTATCAGCTAGTTGTATACTCATCCTAGTTTGTTTGGGCTTCCCTAGACCTAATCGTTTAAAATAGTGAGTAAGGCATGACATTTATACTTGCCCCTAGATCAGTTAACGCATTATCAATATGTAGGCTACCAATTAAACATGGAATTGTAAAACTCCCTGGATCTTTTAGTTACTGTGGTAGTCTGTTTTGTAGCATCACCGAGCATGTTGCGTTTAGTTCCACATGGTGCTCTTCATCTATTTTGCGTTTGTTGGTCAAGGGCTATCTTAAAAATTTTCTTGAATCTGGCATCTGAAAAAGAGCTTCAAGAAGAGGTAAGTTAATATGTAGTTTCTTTAAAAGTTTAAGAAACTTACCGAACTGTTCCTCTAAATCATCTCTTTTTAAAGCTTCAGGGTAAGGTATGTGAGGTTGGTATTCTTTAATTACCGGTTTTGGCTTCTCTTGTGGTACCTCTTCTTTACCTTCGTCTATCTTCTTTTCTGGTACGGAATTTGGCTCAACCCATTCATTACTGTCCTGAGCTGTAATTGCTTGAATTTGCTCCTTAGGATTGACCTCAGTGTTATTTGGTAGACGTCCTTGCTGTCATTCTGACATTAGTTTTGCAAGTTGTTCGACTGCATTAGTCACTTCTTTGACTGATTTGGCAATTTCGTCGAGTCGTCTCTCGCTATTTTTGACTGCTATATCCGTTTCTTGAAGATGGTCCTCGAAGGTTGGTTTCTTTTCTTGTGTATATGGCTGATTTCGGAAGTTTTGAGGAGGTCGTTGCCTTTGATTTCCTTGTCCTCCCCATGAAAAATTTGGGTGGTTCCTCCAACCTGGATTGTAAGTATTACTATAAGGATTATTATTAGGTCGAAAATTATTACCTATATAGTTCATCTGTTCATCTTCTGCTCCTGGTTGGTAGGGTGGGTACTCAGGATTCGCCACAGTTCCACTAGCATCGCACTGCATGAGTGGATGTACCTATGATGAACACAAATTATCAAGCTTTTTATTCATCATCTCTAGCTGTGTTGATAGCATGGTCATGGCGTCGATGTTGAAAACTCCTGCCGATTTTGTCGGTTTGGTCCTTGAAGCTTGCCACTGATAATTGTTTAATGACATCTCCTCAACGAACTCGTAGGCTGCTTCTGGAGTTTTGTTTTTCAATGTTCCACCGGCGGCTAAATCTATAAGTTGTCTTGTTGAGGGGTTTACACCATTGTAAAAGGTTTGGACTTGTAGCCACAATGGTAGACCATGGTGTGGGCACCTTCTCAAGAGATCTTTGAATCTCTCCCATGCGTTGTAGAGCGTCTCTACATCCATCTACACAAAAGAAGAGATATCATTTCGTAATTTGGCCGTTTTGGCCGGTGGGAAATATTTCATCAAAAACTTTTTGGTCATCTGATCCCATGTAGTGATTGATCCTCATTGTAACGAGTTTAACCATTATTTAGCTTTGTTTCTTAATGAAAAAGGGAATAACCAAAGACGTATGGCATCATTAGAAACGCAATTTATTTTGAAGGTATCACAGAACTCTAAAAAGTTAGGTATATGCGAGTTTGGATCTTCGTCCTGCAAACGATCAAATTGAACAAACTGTTGAATCATTTGTATTGTGTTATGCTTTAATTCAAAATTGTTAGCAGATATAGCAGGCCTGACAATACTAGATTCTGCTCCTGTTAAATGTGGTTTCGCATAATCGAACATTGTACGTGGAGCGTTGTTGTCACCCATATCGCGTGGTAGTGGGTTGTTTTCGTCCATCCCTTCAGTAGGATTGGATCTATCTTCTTCCTCTCTTTCCGTATAATCTAGGGCTCGCCTGGTTTCCCGACGATTCCTACGAACGGTAGCTTCGATTTCATTGTCGAATACCAAAGGTCCTCTTGGGTTACTTCTAGTCATAAACTAGAGGTACCTGTTGGAAAGGAAAGAAAGAAAATTTCAACAAACAAAAATAAAAAATAAAAATAAATTGCGAGAAATAAAAATTAGGACTAAAGTAATAAAAATAGAGTTTTCTTAATATTTTAGTTCCCCGGCAACGGTGCCAAAAACTTGATCGCTGTAAAATCAGAGTTTTAAATATTTATAAAAGAATGATCAAACTTGGAGACTAACTCTGACAATGATATTAAGGCAAGTGTACCTATCGAACAGTAGTATAGCTAGGCAAGACCGATATCGAACCCAAAGGAACTAAAAGTATTAATACTCACTTTCTTTTTATTATTTAGTCTTAAAGTTAGAGTGAAGATTAAACTAGATTGACGATAGCTAAACTAAGGACACAAAGACAAGAAGACGAATTGGAAAATAACTTTGAGGAAAAACTCAGTTGATTTTGATGATACCCTCGGGAAGAATCCACCTAGACTTCTCCTAATTATCTAACCCTAAATTATATGATCTCTTTTACTTAGCTTGATCCGTGAGACTCCCTAACCTATATTAAACCTTCTCTCGAAGCGAATAACGTCTAACCCTAGGTTAATTAGTGGAACTCTCGTCCGCTTATAATAACCCCCTAGGATAGCAGTAAATCAATTAATAGACTCCCATATTAGGTTTCAGCCTAATCCGGCAAAATCTCGTAACCCTATCTCTAGGCGTTCGATCAAATCCACTTAATTATGTTAGATCTTCTCTTAGGCAGGGTCTATTCCTCCTCCACCTAAGCACATTAGATTTAGATTAAGCAACATAATTAAGAACAAACTAAGTAATTCATCATATAACTTAAAAATCAAATAATAAAATCCATCTAGGTTTCATCCCCTTCAGGTATCCGAGGGGTTTAGTTCATAACAAAATAACAAACCATCGCAAGAGAAAAGATAAAACAAAACATAAGAAAAATTCTAAAACCCCCTGAAGGAATCGAAGGAGAATTCCGCCGTCTTGAGTATAATTCTGGCTTCTTGGGATGGATCAACTGGCTGTCCTTCGCGTTATTCCCTAACTCTGACCTTCTCGGCTCGGCTCCTTGGCCTCGCTTTCGCTCCCTTAAACTGGTGATACTTGGGACTTATTTATAGGCTCTTGGAACGCGATTATTTCTCCCTAAGTATCCTTTTCCGACTAAAATTGCTCTGTCCAGCGTCAGAGGCACGGCCATGTCACACGCCCGTGTGAATCGAGACCTGACCGTGTTCGGATTTCTCTTGAGGCATGGCCGTGTGTGATGGGGTTGAGGCCGTGCTCTAGGTGTTCGTCGAGGCACGGCCGTGTGTGCTTTGGGTCAGGCCGTGTCGATTTCGTTCAAAGGCCCATTTACTTCATTTTAAGCCCGTTTTGTGTTTTTTTCATCCTCGGGTGCTTTCCTGAGTATAAAACATGAAAAGAAAGGATTACAAGCACCTTTTTATATAAAACAAGGGATAAATCATCCAAAAGCATATTAAATATGGGATAAAAATATGTTACTTTTACGGTTTATCACTCCCGCCCAGGGGACAGGGCCCTCTGATTTGAGACCGCCTACTAGCGGTCATGAGGGAAAAGCTAAACAAGCTTTCTTCCAGATGATGAGTGAGTGGTTCACTCAGTTTGTAAGAAATAACCCGACTGTTTCACAACCCCCTCCCCCGATTAATCCCCCTCAGACATCCGATATACCTCCGGCTGTAAATCTGAATCTGTTGAATAAGCCTCCTGTTGACAAGATCCGTAAGTATGGGGTCGAAGAATTCTGAGCTACTAAAGATGATGATGCTGAAAAGGCTGAGTTCTGGATTGAAAACACGATTCGGGTATTTGATGAAATGTCTCTGACTCCGGAAGAATGCATCAAGTGTGTGGTATCTTTGCTTCGAGATGCAGCTTATCAATGGTGGAAAACTCTGATTTTTGTCGTTCTGAGAGAACGAGTTACATGGGATTTCTTTCAGAACGAATTTTGAAAGAAATATATTAGTGAGAGGTTCGTTGATCAGAAACGAAAGGAATTTCTGGAACTTAAACAGGGCCGAATGACTGTTTCTGAGTATGAATGAGAATTCATGAGACTAAGTCAGTATGCCCGGGAATGTGTATCTTCTGAAGATATAATGTGTAAGAGATTCGAAGATGGTCTTAATGAAGACATACGTTTGCTTGTCAGGATTTTGGAAATCAAAGAGTTTGTTGTACTTGTTGACAGAGCTTGTAAAGTTGAGGCACTCGGGAAAGATAAGAGAAAAGCTGAGTCTGAAGCTCAAGATGTGAAAAAGAGATTTCAGAGTAAATCATTTCAGTCTACTCCGAAAAGATTCAGAGATGATCAAAGTCGTTCCAGAGATAATATGGGACATTTGAACAGAAATCAAGTTAGACCGAAAATGAGTTCTAAAGCTCCAGCAACTTTAGTGGCCAGTGTTGGTAATGTTCGATCCGAGAGACTTGAATGTAAGCATTGTGGAAAAAGACATCCAGGAAGTTGTAGATTAAACGACAGAGCTTGTTTCAGATGTGGATCACTTGATCATTTTATCCGTGATTGCCCTGAGACTGTTGAGCCAGAAGCTATTCAGAATGTGAGATCTGATAATGCACCTGTAAGAGGAAGATCATCGAAGAATGTAAGAAACGTCAGTGTTAGTCAAAGAACTATGAGAGACAATGTTATCCGATTTGAAGCTAGAGCGCCTGCCAGAGCATATGCTATCCGGGCTCAAGAGGAAGCTTCATCGCCAGATGTTATAACGGGTACTTTTACTCTTTACGGTACTTCTGTGATTACTCTGATAGACCCTGGTTCTACGCATTCATATATTCGCATGAATTTAGTATTCAACAAGACTTTGCCTGTAAAGTCTACTGAGTTTGCTATAAAAGTATCGAACCCCTTAGGTAAAAGTGTCTTGGTTGACAAAGTATGCAAGAACTGTCCATTAATGTTTCGAGATATATGTTTCCCTGCTGATCTGATGCTTTTTCCATTTGATGAATTTGATATTATCTTGGGTATAGATTGGCTGTTTATGCATGATGCTATTGTGAACTGCAAAAGAAAATCTATAGATTTGAAAGGTCTGAATAATGAGATTGTACGGGTTGAATCTGATGATTTAAATGATTTGTCTGCTATGATATCTGTTTTGAAAGCTTAGAAATATGTGAACAAGGGTTACGAGGCATATTTTGCTTATGTGATTAATTCAAGAGTATCGGAGAAGAAGGTTGAGTCAGTGCCTGTAGTCTGTGAGTTTTCTAATGTGTTCCTTGAAGAATTGCCGGGTTTGCCTCCGATTCGTGAAGTTGAGTTCAGTATTGAGTTGCTACCTGGTACCACACCTATTTCGATAGCTCCGTATGCGATGGCACCAACAGAGTTAAAAGAGTTAAAGTCACAGCTGCAAGATTTGACTGAGAAAGGGTTTGCTAGACCGAGTTTCTCGCCTTGGGGTGCTCCGGTTTTGTTTGTGAAAAAGAAAGATGGTACGATTAGAATGTGTATTGACTATCGTCAGTTAAATAAGGTGACAATAAAGAATAAATACCCGTTGCCCAGAATTGATGATTTATTTGATCAGCTAAAAGGAGCTACCCTGTTTTCCAAGATTGACCTGAGAGCGGGATACTATCAGTTGAGAGTGAAAGATTCAGACATTTCGAAGACTGCTTTCAGAATGAGGTACGGGCATTATGAATTCTTAGTTATGCCATTTGTACTAACCAATGCTCCTGCTGTCTTTATGGATCTGATGAACAGAATTTTCAGACCGTATTTAGATCAATTTGTTGTGATGTTTATAGATGACATCCTGATTTATTCACGTGATGAAAATAAACATGCTGAACACTTGGTGATTGTGTTGCAAACTTTGAGAGAAAAGCAATTGTACGCGAAATTCAGCAAATGTGAATTCTGGTTGCAAGAGGTTAGTTTTCTGGGACATATTGTGTCCACTTCTGGAATCGGAGTAGATCCAAGCAAGATTTCTGCTATTCTGAGTTGGAAACCTCTGAAGAACGTATCTGAAGTCCATAGTTTTCTGGGCTTAGCTGGTTATTACCGCAGATTTGTAAAAGGATTTTCAGCGATAGCTACTCTGTTGTCTAGACTACTTTAGAAAGATGTCAGATTTGAATGGTCAGATAAATGTCAGAAAAGTTTTGATCAGTTGAAAACTCTGTTAATAGAAGCTCAAGTGTTAGTATAGCTGGAATCGGGTAAAGAATTTGTTGTATACAGTGATGCTTCGTTAAACGGTCTGGGATGTGTTTTGATGCAGGAAGGCAAAGTTGTAGCATATGCTTCGAGACAGTTGAAGCCTCATGAAAAGAACTATCCGACGCACGACCTTGAGTTAGCTGCAATTATGTTTGTACTAAAGATTTGGCGTCATTATCTGTACGATGAGAAATATCACTTATTTTCAGATCATAAAAGTTTGAAGTATCTGATGACTCGGAAATATTTGAATTTACGACAGAGAAGATGGCTTGAATTGTTAAAAGATTACGACCTTGTAATAGATTACCATCCGGGTAAAGCGAATGTTGTTGAGATGCTGTATACTTTAATTTAATTGTTCGTGGGGACTGTATCTGCCGTTGATCGAATTTACGTACAATAACAGTTTTCAGACGAGCATCAAAATGGCACCTTATGAAGCTTTGTATGGACGTAAATGTCGTACACCTCTGTATTGGACCGAACTCTGTGAGAATAAGCTTCGCGGGGTTGATTTGATAAAAGATTCAGAACAGAAAGTGAAGTTGATTCGAGATTTTCTGAAAGCAGCATCTGATCGTCAGAAATCTTATGCAGACTTGAAACAAAAAGATATAGAATTTGAGATCGGCAACAAAGTATTTCTGAAAGTATCTCCGTGGAAGAAAGTGCTTCGGTTTGGGCGTAAAAGAAAATTAAGTCCGAGGTTCATCGGACCATATGAGATTATTGAACGTGTCGGACCTGTTGCATATAGATTAAAGTTGCCGTCTGAGCTAGAAAAGATACACAACGTATTTCATATTTCGATCCTCCGTAGGTATCGATCTGATTCGTCACATGTGATTGCCCCATCTGAAATTGAAATCTGATCTGATATGACATATGAAGAGGAACCGATCCGTATCTTAGCTCGTGAAGTGAAAGAGTTGAGAAATAAGAAGATTCCGTTAGTGAAAGTACTGTGGAATCGGCATGGGATTGAAGAGGCTACCTGGGAGCCTGAAGACTCAGTGAAACAACAATATCCGAATCTATTTAACGGTAAGATTTTCGGGGACAAAAATCCCTAAAGGGGGAGAATTGTAACAGTCCGGATTATACCCTAGTCAGAACAGTGGTTTCGGGACCACAAATCCGAGTTCGAATAGTATTTTAATATTATATTCTGTGTCGTTGATATGTGATTAAGCATGTGATAAATTTCCGTGAACTAATTTGTCTGTCTCTGTGTTTAATTTGACGAAAGGATGAAATTGCATTAAATATCAAAGTTGTATGCTATATGTTAAAGTGCTTATGTGTTATGGCTTTATAAATATGAGGACTTATGTGGCAATTTGACCATTTCCATGGTTAGTGGATGGCTAAGGTCATAAATGACCTTGTAACTATGTTTTATATATTTTTATATGAAAGGTTATTATGGTAAAATTTGTTTATAACATATTATTAATAAAATTAAAGCTTAAAATAAGCTTTAATCTAATTGTTCATCCACCGAATAAGCAAAGAAAAAGAAAGCTTGAAAGCTTTGTGATATTCAGCTACTATCAAGCAAAATTCAAGGTTCGTTTTTGATCGGTTTTTGATAATTTTTACGTTTTTGCAATCGTTGCTTTGAGAGCTATCAAACCCATGTTTCAATTTGATGAATTGATGATGTTTGTGTAATATGCCATTGATGATTTGTTAAGCTTTTTGATGATTTTTGGTGTTAAATGAAAGATATGAGCTAGATGAACATACTTTGTTCTTGGATTTTTGATGAATTTAGCTAATTAGGGCTAAATTGAGAAAATATTATTTTGGAGGACTTAATTTGATGGTTTTTGGTGTTAAATGAAAGATATGAGCTAGATGAACATACTTTGTTCTTGGATTTTTGATGAATTTAGCTAATTAGGGCTAAATTGAGAAAATATTATTTTGGAGGACTTAATTGCAAATTTGGCGAAAAATGTGGTCTTGTATGTGATGTATATGTATATGTGTGAATTTTGTGAATTTGATGTTTCATGAAAAATGGACTAAATTGTTGAAGTGTGCAAATTTGAGGGTTAAAGTGTAAATAGCCCTAAATGTGTGTCCATGGATTGAATTGAATGAAATAGTGAATAAAAGGGTTAATTCTGAATATGTTTAGATCAAGAACCGAGGAAAATGAATTTAGATCGCGGAAAAGCAAAAGTCACCGAGTAGCCGTTTTTATTCCGATAAACCGAATCCGAGGTAAGTCACTATGCAAATAAATGTATATGTATGCAATTGCAATTGTTCATATAATTAAGGTTGATAATGGATGCTTATAAGACGTTCTGTATTTGAATTTCGAGATAAGTTCGATATAGTGACTAAGTCTGAGAAGCCCCGTACAAACCTAGGAATAGGTATTTGTTCTGTTTTATCGTGTAAGACCACGTCTGGGACATTGGCATCAATATCTGTTTACGAGTAAGACCACGTCAGGGACGTTGGCATCGATACAAGCTTTACGTGTAAGACCATGTCTGGGACATTGGCATCAATATTTGTTTACGAGTAAGACCACGTCAGGGACGTTGGCATCGATATAAGCTTTACGTGTAAGACCACGTCTGGGACGTTGGCATCAATATCTGTTTACGAGTAAGACCACGTCAGGGACGCTGGCATCGATACAAGCTTTACGTGTAAGGCCATGTCTGGGACATCGGCATCGTACTGATTCGTGTAAGACCCTGTCCGGGACAGTGACATCAATATCTGAGTACACGTAAGACCTCGTTTGGGATGATGGCATTGTACGATCTTTCCGAGTTTCTGAATATATTACTGGATTTCTTTATGGTTTTACAAATAAGTCTGAAATGCAAATGGCAAATCCGAGCTTTAATAGATTGAGTAAATGAATGTTTGATTCCGGTACGTGATTATACACTAATGGTGTATTCAAGGTAAGCATTTAAGTGATCCTACTATGATGATATGTATATGGAATTTGTGATATGATTCAGAAATGGCGAAAATGGCTAAGTGATTGAGATGTGCTAATGTATTTGTTTGCACATATGCATATTTATACCAAGTTATTTGTATATGACTTACTAAGCTTTTGGAAAGCTTACTCTGTGTGTGTGTTTAATCTGTTTTATAGGTCGTCAAAGCTACTGAAGGCTCGGGACCGTCATGGATCGTCATCACACTACTAAAACTTATTTTGGTACACTTTGAAAATGTATATAGCTCAATATGGCATGTATAGGCTAGTTTTGGTATGAGTTGTATAATGAACTTAGCCATGTGATTTGGCTAATTATGTTTTGGTAATATGCCTTAATGAATGTGATATGTGAAGTTGTTTTGGCATGATTAGTTGATATATGAAATGGTTATGAGATGGTAAGTATATATGGATGAAAGGAGCTTGGTATAATTTAGATTTAGTCATGCAAATTGGTATGTTTGGAATTGGTTTGAACGATTTGTGGTGTGATTATCTTAGTTGGCAAATATGCATGAATTGGTTGTTTATTTTGGTATGTTTTGATGGTTAAACGTGCATGAGATATCTTGTTAAATTTGGCTTGTAGGTTTGACCCTTATGGGTGGCATTTTGGCCTTGTAAATGGCCTATAATGTCACACGGTTGTGGCACACGGGCGTGCCTAACGACCGTGGGTGAATTATAGGATGCAGTTTTGTATCACACGGGCTCGACACGGGCGTGTCATCTGGCCGTGGTGTGCAAGTCAGTAGCTAACTAAAAAGTACACAGCCAAAATACACGGGCGTGCTTGGTGGCCGTGGTGGGAAAGTCAGTATATGACCTTGAAGTACACGGGCGTGCCTAATGACCGTGTTGGTATAGTCAGTATATAGACACGGATGGATACACGGGGGTGTCTGGAAGCCGTGGAGGGCACACGTTCTCCTCCCACGGGCGGCCTCCCCTGTAGTTTAGTAAAGTTTTAAATTTTCCGAGAATTCTCTATGTGTTTTGATTTAGTCCTGACTCAAATTGTAAGCATGCTTAAGGTCTCGATGACCCGTTTAAGGGACATTATGTCTGAGAATGTTGATTGAATGTATGATTTTGTCTGTGAACATTTTCGATATGTCCGGTAATGCTCCTAACCTTAATCCGGCGACGGATTCGGGATAGGGGTGTTATAGTCCCCCACTTGGAGATGAATGACAGTGGTACAGGATCTCATCAATCTCACTTGCAACTACACACTTTCTTATTATGTTATCTACACATTGTTTAAACAAAAATGGATCCCCCCAAAAATAATACCAACTATCAAGAAGGAAATTCTTTATTTGTCGATATGTCATTCCTTAAGGTATTATTCCACATGCTAAATAATTCGCATATTCAGCAAACTAAGGTATTTCATGAATTCGAATTACCTTGAAGATATGCTCATCTAGAAAATTCTCATTAATTGGAACAAGTGAATGAGTTACATCGTTTTGTTCCAACCTAGACATATGATTAGCTACATTATTTTCAACACCTTTTCTGTCTTAGGTCTCAAGGTAAAATTCTTGGAGTAAAAGTATCCATCAAATTAGCCTTGGTTTAGCATCTTTCTTCATGAGTAAGTACTTAATGGTCGCATCATAGGTAAATATTGTGACTTTCGTACCTATGAGATAAGAATGAAACTTGTCAAAAGCAAAAACTATAGCAAAAAGTTCTTTTTTAGTTAATGTGTAATTAAGCTAGGCTCCTATCGAAGTTCTATTTGCATAGTAGATAGGATGAAACACTTTGTTTCTTCTTTGACCCATCACAGCTCCAACAGCAAAATCGCTTGC
The DNA here is from genome assembly GCA_005393395.2 of Gossypium australe. Taxonomy (NCBI): domain Eukaryota; kingdom Viridiplantae; phylum Streptophyta; class Magnoliopsida; order Malvales; family Malvaceae; genus Gossypium; species Gossypium australe. Next base: position 77,708,149 of record CM016625.1, on the reverse strand, counting down.
ATTACACATCAACTCAAATGGTGAGTTCCAACCAGGTGTAACGATTATTGGGGATAAGATTAACCAACTTTTTAACTCTTCAAAAACTTCCAAACATGCTTTTTAAACTAAAAAATGGTGTCTTTCTCTAATAGCATACACAAAGGCTTGAAAATTTTTGAATAATCTTTAATAAACCTTCGGTAAAAACTAGCATGGCTTCAAAAAATCCGAACTCATTTAACAGTGACTAGTGGTAGAAATTTTACAATTACATGCACCTTCTTTTGTCGACTTCAATCCCATTTCTGAAAATTTTGTGTCCTAAGACAATCCCTTTCTTAACCATAAAATGACATTTCTCCCAGTTAAGGACGAGATTTGTCTCCTTGCATCTTTTCAGTATCTTAGCCAAATTACTCAAACAAGCATCATAAGTATTACCAGAAAGAGAAAAATCATCCATGAATGTCTCAAAATTTTTTTCTATCATATCAGTAAAAATTGCCACCATGCATTGCTGAAATGTGGCAGCTGCATTACATAAACTGAAAGGCATTCGCCTAAAATGCAAATGTATCGTACGGGCAAGTAAAATTAGTTTTGTGTTAGCCTTCCGGCTACAACTATTTGGTTATATCCCAAATATTCGTCTAAGAAACAATAAAATTCATTACTTGCCAATCAATCCAACATCTGATCCATAAAAGGCAGTGACAAATGATCTTTTCATATAGCTTTGTTCAATTTTCTGTAGTCAATACAAATTCGTCAAACTGTGATTGTACTTGTTAGGATTAACTCGTTTCATTCATTCTCAACAATCGTGATTCCACCTTTCTTTGGTACACACTGTATCAGACGTACCCACGAATTATTTGAGATGGGGTAGATAATTCCCGCATCTAACCATTTGATAACTTCCTTTCGAACTACCACTTTCATGATAGGATTGAGTTTCCTTTGCCCACCGATTCTACCTTACTCGCCCTCTTCTAGGATAATCTTGTGCATACAAAAGGATGGGCTTGTTCCTCGGATATCAGTTGTGGTCTAACCAATCACCTTTTTAAATTTCTTTAAAACTTCAATCAGCTACTCCTCTTGGTGTTTTGTTAGTTCTGCTGAAACAATCACAGGCAAAGTACAAATATTACCCAAATAAACGTATTTCAAATGGGAATGAAGTACATTTAGTTTAAGTTTTGGTGGTTCCTCGATTCACAATATCATTTGTGTAAATTCCCGAGCTTTCAACTCTAATGGTTCAAACCATGCTGGTTGAACATAATTCCTCAGATTGGCTTCCATCAAGGCCATACTTTCATTACCTTCTTCATCTTCTAATGGTTCAGAACCTAAGGTTTTCTCCAATGGGTCCTCTACAAAATTATTCTCCCATTCCATATAAACTAAAGTTTCTAACTCCTCCATCACTGAACATTCCTCCGTCGGATCGAGAAATTTCATTGCTTTAAGAACATTTAATGTTACTTGATCATCTTGAACTCTCATGGTTAGTTCACCTTTTTGCACATCTATTAACGTTCTTCCCATGACTTGGAAAGGTCTCCCTAAGATGATCGGCACTTCCTTATCTTCTTCAAAATCTAGGACAATGAAATCAGCAGGAAAAATAAACTTATCTACACATACCAATACATCATCGATCCTTCCTTCTGGGTATGCCAAAGATCGATCTGCGAATTGCAGTGTAACAATCGTAGATCTTACTTCACCTATCCCCAACATCTTGGAAATAAATTTGGGTATCAAGTTGATGCTTACCCCTAGATTGCATAAAAATTTACCACGATAAGATTCTCCAATATTATAGGGAATAGTAAAGCTTCTGGGGTCCTTCAATTTTAGAGGTAGCTTATTCTGTAAGAACGTGTTGCACTGCTTCATTAATGCTAGAGTCTCCTACTTACTAAGTCTCTTCTTCTTGGATAGAATGGCCTTAATGAACTTGACATAATTGGGCTTTTATTCTAAAGCCTCCACCAATGGTATATTGATGTGAAGCTGTTTTAGAACAGCTAAAAACTTCTTGAATTGCACCTCTTGTTTCTGCTTATGTTGTTCGAATCTTTAAGGATAAAAAAGGTGATGGAACTTCGGCTTGGTCTGGACAATTTTTCTGAGGAGATAAATCTGCATCTAAAGAAGGTGTTAGCTTATCAGAATTAACTAGTTTAGATTTTACCTTATCAAACTTTGTAAGTTCTAGCTCTTCCGGTGCAAGAATTTCAACTATTGGTACACTTTCCTCCTTCTCGATATATTCATCTTCAACCACAACTTCCTTGGGTTCCAAAGTCTTACCACTTCGTAAAGCAACTACCTTGCAATGTTCCTTACCCAGATTCTTTAAAATTTTCTATATTGCTCGGTAGGGCTCCTTGCGGTCGATTACGAAGCTCCGTAGCTAACTAACCCATTTGGTTCTCCAAATTTTTCAGTGTTGCCGCTTGGCTTTGGATTTAAGGCTTCATTCTTCACCATGTATGCCTTCAACAAATTCTCCAAACTATTAGATGATTCAGCTGGTGGTGGTTTTGGAATTTGTTGATTAAACCCTTAGGGTTGTCTTGGTCTATGCTGAATGTAAGTGTTGTTCGGTCCATTTCCTTGGTTACTCCAAAGAAAGTTTGGATGGTTTCGCCATGAAAGATTGTAGAAATTGGACTGTGGTCCTTGTCCATTTATGTTTTGGTGTTGATTCCCTACGTAATAAACTATCTAAGGATTTGATCAACAATTCTTGAAAGAATGGTCATCCCCAAAATATAAGCAGGAAACAACATCGAATTGACTAGGTGGCTGAGCTGCAACATGATTAAAATCTTTAGTAGTAAACTATTTCAACATTGAAAAGATAGAAGATACCTAAGCTGAGAGTGAAGTGAGGGTATCTACTTCATACACTCCGACTACTCATCTTCCTAAAGCTGGTCGATTTGTCGGCCATTAGTAATTGTTATTGGCTATTTTCTCGATGATCTCGTAAGCCTCATTATAAGACTTCGATAAGATAACACCTTTCGTAGAAGCATCTACCACCAACCTTGTGTGCGTGTTGAGACCATTATAAAATGTCTCCAACTAGATGCAATATGGAATCCCATGATGAAAGCATCTACGTAGTAACTCCTTGAATCTTTCCCACACTTCCTATAAGGACTCATCATCCATGTAATATCCCGGGTTAGGGGTTGTTTCGTTGTTGCGTGGTCTGCATGTTGTTAGTATGCTATGTTGCTATTTTTATGTTTTAGGGGCTTTGGTGTAGCCTAGGTGAATGCCTGAGTGAATGGGAGAATTTTTGTTTTAGGCTTTATAGGAGAGGAGCTGAGGAAGCTGGGGTTTAAGAAATTTATTCGTGGTTTTGTTGCACAAATGAGGAGTTAGTAAAAGTGGCAAGGCATGTGGCTTGGGAGCTAGGTGGCGTCATTCACATGAGGTGGAGGCCTTGTGTTCGAGCTGCGGAGTGACCACTTTTTGTCACTCTTTTTGACGGCAAGGAAGGGAGAGGTAGAAGGCAGTTCAAACTCTGCCTTGGACTTGGTCTTCTCATTCAAATGGAGAGTGGAGAGGGATTTTAGGAGGTTGACTAGTTCAACCAATTTGAATGTGTGGATGGGAGCTTATGGGGGGATGTGGCCGAAAATTAGGGAGTGTTGGAGGTGTTGGCCGAAACTTGGAGTGTGGCTTAGGGGAGTGGACGGTTTGGCAAGTGGTAAGGGAGCTAGCCGAAATTCATTTTGGTCTCTTTGTGCATTTTCGGTCATCAAATTGTAAAGCCAAATTCTCTCTTTTGTTACCAAATTTCCAAATAGTCTTTCATTTTCTCTCTTGAAACCGAAAGTGTAAACAACTTATACCATAGCCGAAACTTGACTTTGCTTCCTTTGATTCCATCATAGCCGAATGCCCTCCTTTGTTTTTGGATCTTTTGATCTTTTAGTTGCCGAAACTAGCATTCTATTCCTCTAGTATTCATAGCCGTAAGTCACCCCAAAATTCTTCTTCTTTATTCTTTTTCTTCTCTTCAAAGCCGAAGGTACCCCCACCCTATTTTCTTATTCTTTCTTCTTCTCAATTATCTTTGCCGAAACTTCTTTATCACCTTGAAATTTCTTCTCTTTGATTCTCTATTCAAGCCGATTATAGGTGTGGACAACATCTAAGCCGAATACCTCTTTTCCCTTAGTGTTTTGGTGGCCGAATCTTCCCTCCTTCTTAATCAAGGTGCTGACCGAACTCATCTCTTCTCTCAGTGGTGGTAGTGGCCGAATACCAGTGGTGTTTGGAAGCTTTGCCTTAATCGTTGGTTATTGGGTCTTGGATATCGTAAAGTAGCCAGGAAGAGCCTTCGACTCTTTGAACCAATTGGTAAGTGTGGCAAGGGTTGGTATTGTTGTTAGTCCATTCTTTGAGTTCTCGTTTAGATAAAAGTGATTGGTGATTGACTATTTGTTTATTAGAGTGCCGATTGTTGGTAGAAGAATCACTACTTGATTCGGAGTTGGTAGGGAATCAATCAATAGCAAGGTAAGGATGATTCGGCAAACCCCTTTGATTAATGATTGTTGACCGAATGTTAGTGATGCCTAACCCCTATGTTGGACCGATTGTAGGAGTTAGTCATCAAGGGACTCAGAGTGATTCGTAGGGATCTTTAGACTCGTAACTATCAGGTGTGTTTACTAACACACTTATATTTAGTAATATGTTTAATAATTTGTGTGATGTCTAATGAAACAGTGGTGACTGTTATGATACCCTTATGGGTATGATTCTGGACTCGGGTAAGTCAGTATCGTTATTGTTATAATATCTATTGATGATTTATATGATATCATGGTTGTGGTAATATATGACATGGGGTATGAGATTAGACACATTGGCATAATAGTATGATATGCATGATTACATGAGTTTGGCATGTTGATGGGTGATATGAGAGGAGGGAGTATGATATTTTGTGCTGACGAGCACCAGTGCTTTGGTAGCACACCTTGTGACTTTGGGTCACCAGAGGTTTGGCACCTCCAGAGGTTTGGTACCTCAGCGTCTCGTCCCAGTGGCTCAGTACCACAGTGGGTTGGCCCCACAGATGATTATACGGGATTGACGCCAGTGTTTTGGTAACACACGATGGGTTGGCCCCATCACCAGATTTGTGACTACGGTCACCAGTGCTTTGGTAGCACATTGTGTCTTTGGGACACCAGAGGTTTGGCACCTCATTGCGACTTGTCCCTGTGGTTTGACCACCGTGGGTTGGCCCCACTTGAGATATGGGATCGTCTGCTAGTGTTTTGGTAACACACGATGGGTTGGCCCCATCAACATTGGATTTGTGACTTCGGTCACCAGTGCTTTGGTAGCACAATTGTGTCTTTGGGACACCAGTGCTTTGGTAGCACATTGACGGATATTGTGTCTTTGGGACACCAGTGCTTTGGGAGCACATTGTGACTATATGTCACCAGTGGTTTGGCACCACCAGTGGTTTGGTACCACACGGGGTAGAAAAGGCGATATGGATGGTTAGGATTGGGTTGCATTAATCATGTTGCTATGTATGATGTGTGTTAGTATGTTGCTTTATCGGGAGCGGGATTTACACACTGAGTCACTCGACTCACCCTCTCCTTTGACATTTCAGGTGACTCGTAGACGCGGACAGGGAGCCGGGATGGACTCGAGGTGCTTATGCCATGCTGAATAAAGTTTTTACTCAGACTTTATATTTTTGGGGTACTATAGCTTATTTACTTTCACTTAGGTTTTTCTTTGGGTTGTAAAAGGCCTTTAAGTTTATGTTTTAAGTTGGTTGATGTTTTAATTAGATTTAATATGCCTTAACAAAATAAGCCGGTATAAGTTTTTCTAAAACCTGGGAAGATAATGTTTTCAAAATTATATCGCGACGTGTTTTTAACTATACCATCGGGTATCACACTAAATCTTTTTGACAAACAAATTCAACTGGTTTCCAAATCTAACTGGTAATTCACCTAAGCTTAAAAGTGTTTTCTGTATCACTCAGAAACTAACAAGGTTTTAAATGGTAATAACTCGTTTTAACTACAAATTCTGGCAAAGTTTTCAGAATCCCTGGATTTCAAATACATCAACTGTTTTTCAAACAAGACTGCTCAAATCTGTTTTAAACACACTGTGTTTTCACTCAGCTTTTAAACGAGAAATCTAGTTTTCCAAAATGGTTTTCCCCGTAGCATACCAGATTCGGACGTGGTGTCTTGTCCGGGTTTGGGGTGTTACATTTGTGGTATCAGAGCCAAGTTCAAAGGCTCGGCTGTGGGCCTGAGGCCCAAAATGGTTTCAAAAGTCTGTTTAAGTGTTTGTTTTGAAAGTATGGTTTGAAAGGCATGGCACCGAGTCTCCGGCACCAGTTCGCCCAGGTAAGTACCCCGGACTATTCTTGGTGAATTGATTGGATGTGGTATGATTGATTATTAGTCATAGTATGCTACCCTAGAGATTGAGACTGATAGGATTCTGTGAACTTGCGAGAACAAATCCTCTTTAAATATTCATAAGATTTGCTTCTTAAACAAGTGGAATAAATACTGATGCATAAAATTCTCTAATCAGATACGTAGAAAGATTAGACATGAGCACTCGAGGTGGACGTGGTCGTAATACTCGCGGTAGAGGTAGGGGTAGAATGACGGTTTCTGAGCCCGTAGGATCTGGGCAGGGTTCAGAAAATGAGATACCGGTTCCGCCACCAGCTGGAGGTGGTGAGTTCCAAGATCAGACTGGAGACGACGCAGTGTCACAGGCGATGCTGCGAGTGTTGGAAAGGGTAGCTGGGGCTAGTGGTGGTGCAGGAGTTAGGAAATCAGTCCCTGAGCGACTCCGGGCTAATGGGGCTGAATTCTTTCGAGGTGTTTCTGGTGTTGCTCCTAGCACTGCTGAGTACTGGCTGGAGGCAACTGAGCGGATCATGGATGATCTGGACCTGACAACTGAAGAGAAGCTGAAGGGTATCGTGTCGCTTCTCCGGGATGAGTCATATCAGTGGTGGCTCACGGTTCGGGATAGTGTGGCTGCAGAGGATTTGACATGGGACTATTTCAGGGCTGCATATCAAAAGAAATACATCGGGGCTAGTTACATCGACTCCCAGAGAAAGGCATTTCTGAGGCTTGTTCAGGGGAGTAAATCTGTTGCTGAGTACGAGGCTGAGTTCCTGAAGCTGAGTAGGTATGCCAGGGGCATTGTAGCCACTGAGCATGAGAGGTGTGTTCGTTTCGAGGATGGTCTGCGAGACGAGTTGAGGCTGCTGATTGCTCCGCAGCAGGAGCGCGAGTTTGCTGTCTTAGTTGAGAAGGCTAAGGTAGCCGAGGGCGTTAAGGAGTCAGTGCGGCAGAGTATGGACAGGAGTAGGCTTAAGAGGAGCTTTGGGTCGTCTGGTTCGTCTGGTAATCCGCAGAAGAGGGCTAGACCGAGTGGGCAGAATCAGTCTCCTAGGTTTGTTGCTGCTAGGCAGGGACCGCTGCAGTGTAATCAGTGTGGGAAATCTCACTGGGGTGGTTGCTGGACTGGAGGTAAAGGGTGCTTCGAGTGTGGTTCTCTGGAGCATCGCATTAGAGATTGTCCGCGTAGGATGGCCAGGATTCAGTCGGAGAGTCAGGGCCGTAATCAGTTCAGAGGTAATGGACCGCCACCGCAGAGGGGCCGTGGTAATGGCAGAGGTGGTTATGGATCTGGTCGGGGCCGTGGAGCACCGGGCAGAGGTGCGGGTAGTTCTGATGCTAGACAGCCTGGATTAGTCTATGCTGCGAGACGTCGAGAGGAGGGCGACGCACCGGACGTCATAACCGGTACGTTTTTGATTTTTGGTACTCCTTATACTGCTTTAATTGATGTGGGTTCTACGCACTCTTATGTTGCCAGTAGTATAGTAGAGACAATGGACTTAGACTCTGAAATATCTTCTAGGCAGATGACTGTGATTAGCCCTCTAGGTCACTCTGTAGTGGTAGATAAACTGTTTAGAGAGGTACCCCTAGAACTCCAAGGGGTAGTGTTTGCTGCTGATCTGATGGAACTGCCATTTGGGGAGTTCGATTTGATTCTCGGGATGGATTGGCTGGTTAAGTACCAGGCGAGGTTGGATTGCGCGGCTAAGCGCATGGTTCTTAAGACGGTTGATGGTGTTGAGGTCGCTATGATAGGTAATAGGAGAGATTACTTATCAAATGTGGTATCTGCTCTAAAAGCGGAGAAGATGGTCAGGAAAGGCTGTGAAGCGTATGTGGTTCATGTGTATGCCTTGGAGGCTAAAGAGTCTGCTGTCGAGAAGGTGCGTACTGTTAAGGAATTTGCGGATGTGTTTCCTGAAGAGCTTCCGGGTCTGCCGCCAGATCGAGAGGTAGAGTTTGGGATTGATCTGTTACCCGGGACTGCGCCAGTGTCTATTGCTCCGTATAGGATGGCACCAAAGGAATTGGTGGAGCTTAAGGCTCAGATACAGGAGTTATTGGATCGAGGTTTTATCAGGCCAAGTGTTTCGCCGTGGGGTGCGCCAGTTCTTTTTGTCAAGAAGAAAGATGGCACGATGCGGATGTGCATAGACTACCGCCAGTTGAACAAGCTGACGATTAAAAACAAGTATCCGTTGCCACGGATAGATGACTTGTTTGATCAGCTGAAGGGTGCTGCGGTATTCTCTAAGATTGACCTGAGGTCTGGGTACCATCAGCTAAAGGTTAAGGAGGCTGATATCCATAAAACAGCGTTTCGGACTCGGTATGGGCACTACGAATTCTTGGTAATGCCATTCGGGTTAACTAACGCACCGGCAGCGTTTATGGATATGATGAATAGAGTGTTTCAGTAGTATCTGGATCAGTTCGTCGTGGTTTTCATAGACGACATCTTAGTATACTCAAGGACAGAGGAAGAGCATGATAAGCATTTAAGGGTGGTGCTGCAGATCTTGAGGGAAAAGCAACTCTATGCTAAGTTCAGTAAGTGCGAGTTCTGGCTTAGAGAAGTGACGTTCTTGGGTCATGTGGTGTCAGCAGAGGGGATTCGAGTAGATCCTCGTAAGATTGAGGCTGTTTTGGACTGGAAGCCACCTAGGACAGTGGCTGAGATTCGTAGTTTTCTGGGTTTGGCAGGATATTACCGAAGGTTTGTCGAGGGTTTCTCGTTGATAGCAGCGCCGATGACCAAGTTATTAAGGAAAGAGGTTCCGTTTGTATGGACCGAGAAACAACAGGAAAGCTTCGACAAGTTAAAGAAGATCTTGACTGAGGCTCCGGTTCTAATTCAACCTGAGGCTGGTAAGGAATACACAGTCTACTGCGATGCATCACATACGGGTCTGGGTTGTGTGTTGATGCAAGAAGGTAAGGTTGTGGCTTACGCTTCTAGGCAGCTGAGGCCACATGAGGTCATCTATCCGACGCACGATTTGGAGCTAGCGGCTGTAGTCTTCGCCTTAAAGATTTGGAGGCACTACTTGTATGGAGAGAGATCGATAGTCTACACGGATCATAAGAGTCTGAAGTATCTGCTGACTCAGAAGGATTTAAATTTGAGGCAACGCAGATGGGTTGAGCTGCTGAAGGATTACGACTGCTCGATTGAGTATCATCCGGGCAAGGCTAACGTGGTAGCAGACGCGTTGAGCCGTAAGGTTGTTTCGGACTTAAGAGTATTGTTTGCCCATTTGAGCTTGTATGACGACGGGAGTATTTTGGCAGAGCTGCAGGTTAAGCCTACTTGGGTTGGGCAGATCAGAGAGAAACAGTTGTTGGATGAGGTTCTGAGTGCACGAAGGTTGCAGGTGCAGGATGGTGGTTTGGAGGGTTACAGCTTGTCTAGTGATGATGTTCTGTGTTTCCAGGGTAAGGCTTGTATGCCTAAAGATGTTGAGCTGAGACAGAAGATTCTTCAGGACGCACATAGCAGTCCTCATGCTATGCATCCTGGAGGTAGCAAGATGTATAAGGATCTTAGAGAGCAGTTTTGGTGGCCTGGTCTGAAGAAAGAGGTGACAGAGTTTGTTGGAAGATGTCTGACTTGTCAGCAGGTCAAGGCTGAACACCAGTTGCCATCGGGTTTGCTTCAGCCCGTAAAGATTCCGCAGTGGAAGTGGGAAAGGATAACCATGGATTTTGTCAGTGGGTTACCGCTTACGCCAAGCAAGAAGGATTCAGTTTGGGTAGTGGTGGATCGTCTGACTAAATCAGCTCACTTTATTCCGGTGAGGGTTGACTACTCACTTCAGAAGCTAGCGAAGCTGTATGTGTCAGAGATCGTGAGGTTGCACGGTGTGCCAGTTTCGATAATCTCGGATAGGGATCCCAGGTTCACGTCTAGGTTCTGGAAGGCATTGCATCAAGCATTGGGTACTCGGTTGGATTTCAGCACGGCTTTTCACCCGCAATCTGACGGTCAATCAGAAAGGGTTATTCAGATCTTAGAAGACATGCTGAGAGGTTGTGTCCTGGATTTCAGAGGTAGCTGGGAGGAGTTCCTACCATTAGCTGAGTTTGCCTACAACAACAGTTACCAAGCGAGCATTAAGATGGCACCGTATGAGGCGTTGTATGGCAGGAAGTGTCGCTCACCTACGTGTTGGACGGAGTTAGGTGAACGTCAGTTGTTGGGACCTGAGTTGGTAGCTGAGACTGAAGACAAGGTTAAGTTGATTCAAGCTAGATTGAAGGAAGCTTCGGACCGGCAGAAGTCTTATGCCGATCTTAAGCGAAGAGATATAGAGTTTGCCGTTGGGGATCGAGTGTTTCTGAAGGTCTCGCCTTGGAAGAAGGTTCTGAGGTTCGGGAAGAAAGGCAAGCTTAGTCCGAGGTTCATTGGGCCGTATAAGGTTTTGAGACGAGTTGGACCAGTAGCGTATCAGCTTGAGTTGCCAGCAGAGCTTAGTCAGATTCACGACGTTTTTCACGTTTCGATGCTGCGGAGGTATCATTCGGATCCGTCGCATGTGGTAGCGGTGGAGGAGATCGAGGTGAATCCAGACTTGACTATGGAAGAAGAACCTGTACAGATTCTTGATCGAGATGTAAAGGTTCTACGTAGGAAGTCTGTACCTTTGGTTAAGGTACTTTGGCGGAATCATGGCGTAGAAGAAGCGACGTGGGAACCCGAGGATACGATGAGACGGCAATACCCGCAACTCTTTTGACCAGGTAATTTCGAGGCCGAAATTATTTTTAAGGGGGGTAGAACTGTAATATCCCGGGTTAGGGGTTGTTTCGTTGTTGCGTGGTCTGCATGTTGTTAGTATGCTATGTTGCTATTTTTATGTTTTAGGGGCTTTGGTGTAGCCTAGGTGAATGCCTGAGTGAATGGGAGAATTTTTGTTTTAGGCTTTATAGGAGAGGAGCTGAGGAAGCTGGGGTTTAAGAAATTTATTCGTGGTTTTGTTGCACAAATGAGGAGTTAGTAAAAGTGGCAAGGCATGTGGCTTGGGAGCTAGGTGGCGTCATTCACATGAGGTGGAGGCCTTGTGTTCGAGCTGCGGAGTGACCACTTTTTGTCACTCTTTTTGACGGCAAGGAAGGGAGAGGTAGAAGGCAGTTCAAACTCTGCCTTGGACTTGGTCTTCTCATTCAAATGGAGAGTGGAGAGGGATTTTAGGAGGTTGACTAGTTCAACCAATTTGAATGTGTGGATGGGAGCTTATGGGGGGATGTGGCCGAAAATTAGGGAGTGTTGGAGGTGTTGGCCGAAACTTGGAGTGTGGCTTAGGGGAGTGGACGGTTTGGCAAGTGGTAAGGGAGCTAGCCGAAATTCATTTTGGTCTCTTTGTGCATTTTCGGTCATCAAATTGTAAAGCCAAATTCTCTCTTTTGTTACCAAATTTCCAAATAGTCTTTCATTTTCTCTCTTGAAACCGAAAGTGTAAACAACTTATACCATAGCCGAAACTTGACTTTGCTTCCTTTGATTCCATCATAGCCGAATGCCCTCCTTTGTTTTTGGATCTTTTGATCTTTTAGTTGCCGAAACTAGCATTCTATTCCTCTAGTATTCATAGCCGTAAGTCACCCCAAAATTCTTCTTCTTTATTCTTTTTCTTCTCTTCAAAGCCGAAGGTACCCCCACCCTATTTTCTTATTCTTTCTTCTTCTCAATTATCTTTGCCGAAACTTCTTTATCACCTTGAAATTTCTTCTCTTTGATTCTCTATTCAAGCCGATTATAGGTGTGGACAACATCTAAGCCGAATACCTCTTTTCCCTTAGTGTTTTGGTGGCCGAATCTTCCCTCCTTCTTAATCAAGGTGCTGACCGAACTCATCTCTTCTCTCAGTGGTGGTAGTGGCCGAATACCAGTGGTGTTTGGAAGCTTTGCCTTAATCGTTGGTTATTGGGTCTTGGATATCGTAAAGTAGCCAGGAAGAGCCTTCGACTCTTTGAACCAATTGGTAAGTGTGGCAAGGGTTGGTATTGTTGTTAGTCCATTCTTTGAGTTCTCGTTTAGATAAAAGTGATTGGTGATTGACTATTTGTTTATTAGAGTGCCGATTGTTGGTAGAAGAATCACTACTTGATTCGGAGTTGGTAGGGAATCAATCAATAGCAAGGTAAGGATGATTCGGCAAACCCCTTTGATTAATGATTGTTGACCGAATGTTAGTGATGCCTAACCCCTATGTTGGACCGATTGTAGGAGTTAGTCATCAAGGGACTCAGAGTGATTCGTAGGGATCTTTAGACTCGTAACTATCAGGTGTGTTTACTAACACACTTATATTTAGTAATATGTTTAATAATTTGTGTGATGTCTAATGAAACAGTGGTGACTGTTATGATACCCTTATGGGTATGATTCTGGACTCGGGTAAGTCAGTATCGTTATTGTTATAATATCTATTGATGATTTATATGATATCATGGTTGTGGTAATATATGACATGGGGTATGAGATTAGACACATTGGCATAATAGTATGATATGCATGATTACATGAGTTTGGCATGTTGATGGGTGATATGAGAGGAGGGAGTATGATATTTTGTGCTGACGAGCACCAGTGCTTTGGTAGCACACCTTGTGACTTTGGGTCACCAGAGGTTTGGCACCTCCAGAGGTTTGGTACCTCAGCGTCTCGTCCCAGTGGCTCAGTACCACAGTGGGTTGGCCCCACAGATGATTATACGGGATTGACGCCAGTGTTTTGGTAACACACGATGGGTTGGCCCCATCACCAGATTTGTGACTACGGTCACCAGTGCTTTGGTAGCACATTGTGTCTTTGGGACACCAGAGGTTTGGCACCTCATTGCGACTTGTCCCTGTGGTTTGACCACCGTGGGTTGGCCCCACTTGAGATATGGGATCGTCTGCTAGTGTTTTGGTAACACACGATGGGTTGGCCCCATCAACATTGGATTTGTGACTTCGGTCACCAGTGCTTTGGTAGCACAATTGTGTCTTTGGGACACCAGTGCTTTGGTAGCACATTGACGGATATTGTGTCTTTGGGACACCAGTGCTTTGGGAGCACATTGTGACTATATGTCACCAGTGGTTTGGCACCACCAGTGGTTTGGTACCACACGGGGTAGAAAAGGCGATATGGATGGTTAGGATTGGGTTGCATTAATCATGTTGCTATGTATGATGTGTGTTAGTATGTTGCTTTATCGGGAGCGGGATTTACACACTGAGTCACTCGACTCACCCTCTCCTTTGACATTTCAGGTGACTCGTAGACGCGGACAGGGAGCCGGGATGGACTCGAGGTGCTTATGCCATGCTGAATAAAGTTTTTACTCAGACTTTATATTTTTGGGGTACTATAGCTTATTTACTTTCACTTAGGTTTTTCTTTGGGTTGTAAAAGGCCTTTAAGTTTATGTTTTAAGTTGGTTGATGTTTTAATTAGATTTAATATGCCTTAACAAAATAAGCCGGTATAAGTTTTTCTAAAACCTGGGAAGATAATGTTTTCAAAATTATATCGCGACGTGTTTTTAACTATACCATCGGGTATCACACTAAATCTTTTTGACAAACAAATTCAACTGGTTTCCAAATCTAACTGGTAATTCACCTAAGCTTAAAAGTGTTTTCTGTATCACTCAGAAACTAACAAGGTTTTAAATGGTAATAACTCGTTTTAACTACAAATTCTGGCAAAGTTTTCAGAATCCCTGGATTTCAAATACATCAACTGTTTTTCAAACAAGACTGCTCAAATCTGTTTTAAACACACTGTGTTTTCACTCAGCTTTTAAACGAGAAATCTAGTTTTCCAAAATGGTTTTCCCCGTAGCATACCAGATTCGGACGTGGTGTCTTGTCCGGGTTTGGGGTGTTACAATCCATTTGTTGGAAAGTGGTGATCTCATTCCGCAGGTTGACATTTTTGCTAGTTGGGAAATACTTTATTAGAAAGCATTTGGCTAATTCTTACCAAGTTGAAATTGAATGTGGTAGCAATGAATTAATTCATGCTCAATCTTGAAAGAATTTCTCACCTCCATGAATAGTCAAAGGTGAAGGTGTGGATCTTCTATGGGCATACCACTAAATTGGCCCATGGTTTGAAGCATTTGAAAAATCACTAAATTCAAATCAAATTGGGGTGCCTCGATCTTCAATATCCTAATTCCCAAATTTAACTCGTTAAAGAGTGGCACAACGTACTGCCTTATAGCCCGATCCCTATCATCAGCAATAAGGATTGGATTGTGCACATTAGATGCTCCATTTCCTTTACCATCATTTTGATTTCCAAGGTCCATTTCTACAGCTTGTTTCTATGCGTTTATGTCTCATATGTCTCATCTTCTTTGTCTAAAAGTCCACTCGATTTTAGGGTCTACAGGTAATAAATCGATGATTCGATATATGATCATAAACACCTAAAAATAAATCACAAAAAAATAAAGAATAAAAATTAATAATTAATCATTAAAGTTAGAAATAAATATAATAAAATAAAAAACAAATTGAAAATAATAATTTCACAAAAAAAATTATTAAGGTAACAATCCCCAGCAACAACGCCAAAAACTTGTAACGCGTGGTTTGTGCAAGTGTATACAGTTGTTATCAAGAAAAACTAAGTAAAAGAGTTATCGTCTCCACAAGGACTGTGTATGCTAATCAATTATTTGTAAAATTAATATTAACAATTTGGTAAGAAAAAACACAATATTCTTGCGGTGATTAATGATTAAATTAAATTAAATAATCTAGATGCAAAGTGATCCCTAATGCAAATTAATCTAAATGCAATGTATGCAATAGGATGAATGAGATGGGTTTAGCAGCAAATTCACATACTTCAACAATCAGTAACATTAATATGCTAGAATAATCACATCATTCAACTTAATTCATTTTCATCATGCCTAATAATGTTTCGGAAAGTATTCCATGGCAATTCGATCTTTCATAAGCTTGAAATCAACTTTAAGTCATTTCGAAATCTTTCATTTAGAAAAATATGCATACTACTATGATCATAATTAACTAAGGGTTTTTTAGAATTCATGTGAAACAACAAGGACGGGTTAGGTTTGAAACAATTTAATCACATAAATCTAAAAGTTATGTAAGGCAATAGAGCTCTCTTGAGTTATTATGAACCTTTGATTTAATTGGGTTAGGATCTAAATTAAGCATGTACCTTTCAATTATTGTCCATTAGTCGCCATCTGGTTAAGATTGATCAACTAATTCTAATGCATTCAATCACATTTTCATGAATGAAATACATGCTTTAGTTTAATTGAAAGCATGAACGACTGAGGCATAGAACATTATAAACATGATTTAAATGAACTTTATTTAATTGATGCAATCATTCTAGCTAAACAAATTTAAGCAAACATTATTGATGAAAAAATAACAAAACAAATTGCGAACATGATTAATATTAAAAGTAAAACAAGAATAAGGAAGAATCAATATTGATTGATTCGGTAGTTCTCCATAATATGATCGTAGCAACTTCCTCTAATTCTCGCGTTGCTCCTTCTGTAACACCCTTAACCCGTATCTGCTGTCAGATTAGGGTTACAAAGCATTACCAAGCATATCACAGGTCATATCAATAATTTACTGCTCATATAGACATAACTAAAGGCATTATAAGTAATGTACTTTCATAAAATACTTAAACTTCCTCATCCATATCTTAATCCATTCAGCCAAATTCACATATAAGCTTCATTCCTCAAATAACAAAGATTACCATTCATTGATCATACAAAATACCTTAACCGAATATGCACTTACCATAATTGCTTACTAAAACAAAATATCCATTACCAAAACTAAGTATACATATGTTTTCACATCAACCTTATTTAACCGAATTCAAAATAAACCTATTTCATACATTCAAACAAATTATGGATTAATCCGTTTATAAGATCTAAAACCGATTCAACCAAAAACCAAATATAATATCCATAATCCGAAACACTTAAATATGAACATTATACTCATACACATTTGCAAACCATGCCAAATCAGTCAATCCTAAGTACCTAACCCACGATTTCATCAATTGACCGAATAGACAATTACCAAATAAATTGATCTTCAAGCTAAATGCATGTTACAAATTATTCACCTCAAAAGTATGATATTATTAATCCATAACCTAAACTTATTCAAGTATACATATGTCAACTTTCCAAAAGCACAACTTATATGACTTTAACAGATTCTCCATATCAAAACATATACATATACTCATCCATATAGGGAACTCACATCACAACCATACTTATAATCCAAGCATGATAAACACACATAATATGATTAAGAACATTTAAGTATTAAATCATTTGGCATTAAGATCAAGCCATTTTTGCATGGCTTATATTTACAGCATCAAAACATCATCTAATTATTAAACTAGCCTATACATGCCTTAAGTTCAAAATCCAAACTTTAGAAGTACCAAAATAAGTCGATAGTGTGGATGACTTTATTGACGATCCCCCAAGCTCGTAGCTTGAAACCAAAATCTACAGAACAGAATAACAAAACACACAGAGTAAGCTAATTTAGCTTAGTAGGTCTTAAGCAAACATAACAGATCAATTGAACATTCAATCAAATTAAACCAAACAATTTATAACATTGATATAATAACATAATACATACTGACTGTCATAGCCGAATGCTAATATCCTTTCATAGCAAAACATTTATCATTATCTACTTTAAACATAAAAACTTACCAAATGCACATCATTTAATATATTTCCATATACAACTGAATAAACATTTACCATGTACCTATTAATCCCACATAACCGAATATATATATATATATTAAACAATCTCATGTTTGCAAGTATATAATATCAACACAATATCATTTTATCCACACATCTAAGTAGCCGAATATACAAGAACATTTATCTATCAACTTACTTGCTCATTAAACATCACATATAACATATACATATATAAATACATACCTTATGGCCGAATATAATCTAAATCATTTAAATAAGCTTTAGCTTGCTCAATTTCCACATAACTTAATCATTTCATAAGCATGAACTTGTAATTTAAAACACCGGTATAAAACCTACTAGGCATAAGCCTAAATCACACACCGGCACTAAGCCTGCTAGACCCGAGGTCTGTATTCAATCACCGGCAATAAGCCTGCTAGGCACAATGCCCGATTAATTTCACCAGCCCAAGGCTTGCTAGGCTCACAGCCTGTATAATGATACTTTAAACTGTCTCACACAAATAATTTCATATATCGAATCTTTTACACATTTCGAACTCATTGTACGAACATTCAAATAACATATATCAATCGAATAGCTTAAACAAATCAAATATTATACTAAATCAAATTTGGCTATCCCATAATATAGCTACAATATTTCCAAAATCAGAATATACTAGGCTACGTACATAATTTTCGCTGCTTTATTGCTTAAAGACTTACCTCGGATATCGACGGACGACGAAAACTGGCTATTCGACTATTTTCGCTTTTCCCCGATCCAAATCCGTTTTCTTTGGTTCTTGAGCTAAACATGTTCAAATTAATCTCATTCAAATATATTTACATTCAATTTAATCCAAAAACACATAAATGAGCAAATTACCATTTTGCCCATAATATTTCACACTTTTTACAATTTAGTCCTATTTGCACAAAACACAAAATACGCAAAATTTGAATAAACACCTTAAGGGCTAAATATCCATAGTACTCACACAAGTCCATCCATTACATTTATTTCACATTTCAGTCCATCTAAATTTATTTTTGCAATTTAGTCCAACATACTCAATTTCGTCAAAAATTCAAAGACAAAACTTGTTAATCTAACACACATTTATCATAATTCATCCTCAAACAACATAAACAACAAGCTATCATCAATGGCTCAACTCAAAATATTCATCAAACTCAAAAATTAAAGCATGGGTCTTGTACATTTCATAGCAACGATCTCAAAAACGTAGAAATTATCAATAACTGAATTAAAACTAACCTTGAATTTAGCTTCAACAATGGCCGAACCTAGGGCTTTCTCTATTCTTTTTCTTTTCTTTACGTTCGGCCAAGAGAAACACAAAGATGATAATGGCCTTATTTTGTTTTATTATTACACATATTATGATTATTATTATTTTACCAAATTAACCTTTAACGTAATATATCCATTCATTATAACATAAGGTTATTCATGTCCATGGCTGGCCACTAACTTAGAAAATGGGATTTTTTTCCCTTTAAGGACTTCATATTAAGAAGCCACTATTAACTAAGCATTTTTCACTATAGTTTGTAACTTTTATAATTTACACGATTAAGTCCTTTTATTTAATTAAGCACACAAACAATCAAATTTTTATACAAAACTTTCACACATAATAATTCACATATAATTAACACAGAAAATAATATTTAAATATTTTTTGGACTCGTATTTGTGGTCTCTAAACCAATTTTCTGATTAGGGTCAAAATCGGACCGTTACACCTTCGCAAAGTGCTCCTCAAGGTGGCCAGCCAAAAGAGCATTTTCTCAAGGATTTCCTAGCTAATGGAGAGGGAAAATGGAGATGGCTATGCATGTAAGGGAGAAGAATGAAGAATGGATGTTAAGTAAGGGATGATTGATAAGGGATATAGAGGATAGTATTTATAGTGGATGGATGGCAAGTAAGTTTTCTAAAAATAGCTTAAAATTCCATAGGTTTCTCTTTCCCATGGCCGACCATAAATTGTGGGGATAGGGGGTTATGTAGTTGCTTCATTCATGCATGAAATCATGCTTGGATCAAGCAAGGTGGTGGACGATTTCAAGGGTAAAGCTTGTGTGCTGATTTCTTATTTATTTGCAATTGTAGGGACCTATAACAAATCTCCCAAAAGTGGATTTTGAGCTGCCCTAATGCCCTTTTCGACTTGGGCTTCATTCTCCCTTATTTGGACAGATTGATGACCCAAATGAATTTCATCAATTGCACCAACTTTAATTGGATCAAATTAATTTCTTCATGACCCATTTTTCCTTACCTTTGTCGTCCATATAGAGTGAATTTGGCTCATGTCTGTGTAGCTTTAATAAATAAGCTATGCATAGGTCCTAGGTCCAACTGCAACAATTAAATCAAGATTAATATGTAGCATAAAATAATTAAATTATGCACAAATTTAATGCAACATAGCACAAAATTGCATTCTTAATTAAATCATTCACATTATCTTAATATGAACAAAATTCACACATTTGATTATTAAATACTCGAAATTAATATTATTTTTAAGTAAAAATGAGTCATAAACTTCTAAAAAAACCTATATAATTTAGATTTTACAGTAACACAATTATCGAAAAATTCTTAATGTATTATCTGCCGAGACGTGGCTAAAAGACTTGATTTGTCAAATCCGTTAATGTTGTGGGAATATTAATTAACCTGAAAAGCATAACCAAAACTCATAGTAACCAGATCGGAGATTTATCTTCAAGAATACTGTAACACTTTTCAGCTGATTGAATAAATCATCAATACGAAGCAATATATATTTCTTCTTTATCGTAATTTTATTCAACTGCCAATAATTTATACACAATTCCTTCAGCCCATCTTTCTTTTTCACAAACAAAAGAAGTGCATCTCAAACTGATATACTCGATCGAATAAACCCTCCGTTATATAATTCTTGCAACTGAGCTCTTAATTCTTTTCATTTCGTTGAAATCCTACTGTACGGAGCAATTGAAATCGAAGCATTCTCTGACACTATTTTTATAGCAAATTCGACCTCTCGCTCTAACAATATACCCGACAATTCCTCAGGAAAAACATTTGTAAACTCGCAAATTATCAGTACATGCTCAACTTTTATTTTTGATACTCTAGAATCCTTAACATACAAATAAAAATGCATTATAGCCCTTTTTGGGATCAATTTCTATACACATATCACTAAAATTATATTCGAAACACGATCAAACTTTGCAGATTCAATAAAAATCAATTCACCATTCTGGCATTTCAAATTAATTTTTTTCTGTCAACAATTCACCATAACATCATGAACAGTCAGTTAATCCATTCCTAGGATAATGTCAAATTCATTAATTTACAGTAACATCAAAAGCTAATGCCTCCACGTGGCATTTGAATCACATAAAATCTGGCGAGAACTCAAGCTTCAGATCCAACCGTTGTCTTTTGTTTCACTTTTATGACTCTAATTGTGTCTCAAATTATTGGTCGACTGTCTCTCGCAAATGTAACAATAATTCTTACATTCTGACTTCTGTTCAAATTCAGCTCGATACGACAGTCTTTCTCATAATAATCTCTAGATCCGCAAACGAAATAGGACCCATCTTCCAATCTACATATCTCAGAATGATTCTGCCCACAAAGGTTACATTCAAGTTTATTTACATTTCTGACATTATCCGCACTGTCTACTAAATTCATCGATGGTATCTCATTACTCTGCTTCATTCTATCACTGCCATAAAACCTTGATGGCACTGAAAATGACTACTCTGTTCTTTCATTTTTATTTGGCAAGAAAGGAGAAAATGTTCTAGATACATTCCGTTTATTGAAGTCTTGAACTCTTATCTCACTTTATTTCTTGTGATAACAAATTTCTTCCATTTTTTGAGTCTGATAAAATAAAATTACGAACTCACGAAATTCCGTTGCACTCACAAGCATTTTAATCTCATTATTTAATCCATCATCAAAATAAATACACAATTCCTTCTCAATCGACATCATCTTACATGCATATTTACTGAGTTGAACAAACTTCCGCTTGTACTCTGCAACTGATCTATTTTCTAGCTTCCATTCAAGAAATTCCTTTTTTTCTTCTTGTCTAAATATCGTTTTCTAACATATTTCTTTTGGAATTCAATTTGGAAAAAAATCCCAGTTAACTCGTCCTTTCGATACCTCAGTAGTTTAAGTCGACTATCAATGAGAAGCTTCTTTTTTTTAATAGTAACACGGCACACCTCAGATAATCTTCGAGAGAACACAACGTTTCATCCAGAACTATCTATGTGTTTTCTAACCAATACTCAAGTCTAGCCAAAACATCACCCACTTTATCGCTAAACTCATCAACTCCACATAATCGGACTTTATCCATAGAAAACTTGTGAATATTCTATCGTATAGGGTTTTAAGGACAAGGGCGTAGAGGTCATTGGGCCACGAAATTGACTCTCATAAATACGTTAAACATATCACTCATCACATTAAGAAAGGTACTATGAGCCTCATCTCTAGGCTTAAGAAATTTGGGCAAATTATGAACAACCTTTTGATCGGTGGCTAGAACATAACTCTCCACTTCATCAGAATTAGCTCAGTTGGATGACATTTTTTATCTATACAAAAAACAGAATCAATTAAGTCAAGAGACAACACACTATCACAGGTTATAAAATGGCATGTATTTCTTGGCTTTAAACATGCTACGTTCAGTCCAGGAATCGACTAAACCATAGCCCTGATACCACTAAATGTAACACCCCTAACCTGTCTCCATCGTCGAATTAGGGATACAGAGTATTACGGTACCATTATAAATAATTAACTTCAATCATATACAATCAATCAAATTTAATAATAACATTCAGATATGCATTTTAATTAAAACAAGGATACACTTACGAACCATAAACCAAGCCTACAGGACCTTAAAAATAGTTTGGGAACATGTCAAGGATCATTTTGAAACAAAACATAATATTTTAAAAAAATGAAAAATGTTGGAAACAGGGGTCACACAGCCGTATGGCCAAGTCGCGTGACATAGCCCAAGTCGTGTGGCTAACCATGTACAATTTGAACTATGGGACACACAACCATGTCCTAGCTCATGTGTCCGCCCATATGGGTATTCATAATAGGGTCACACGGCCGTGCCGCAAGCCGTGTGTCGGACCGTGTATGCACTTAAAGTTTGGTCACACGGCCGTGTCACTAGGTTGTGTAACTCTTTGAGACCGTGTGGTTCATCCTGCACTTAAAATTTAAATAACACACGGCCGTCTGGTGTGGCCGTGTGCTGACAGCTTGTTTCTCAAGCCATGTGCTCCCTAAATAACCCCTAATGCAAGTCATTTCAACACCATTTCTTGCACACCAAACCAAACCATTTCAAAACACTTTCACACATTAAAAACACAGTCAAACATACCTAAAACATGCCAAAATCAATCAACCTATATGTCTAACCAATATGCCATCACTTGGCACCACAATTCATATACCAAATCAATTCAATCTCAATGCTAAAAGACTAACCTTAAACATACATCACACATACTATTTGACCATTTCATTCACATCCCAATTCTACCACAAGTCACCTACTCCAAAAGGGCATGAATAAATGACCAAAGACACATATTTACATAAACATTTACAAGCCAAAATCAATAACATATATATACAAATAAGCTAGGCATAAGCTCAAACCATACCATATTAACAAAATAGTATAAAAATTTCTATTACATGTCATTTATAACCATCAACAAAATAACCAAAATCTACCAAAGTGAGAGACTGATAGTATGTATGTTCTTCGACTAGGTTCCAACCGATCAAGCTTTTCAATGATCTAAAGGAAAAGAAAACAACTAACATAAGCAAATAGTGCTTAGTAAGCTCGTATAAATCTTAAGCGTAAACTTACCGAATAGGCTCAGTTTATATAATTCATAGATAATTCTTTTAACATGCTTAAGAGATTATCCATTTCCTATTACAACACCAACCTCACAAGTTAGTGAGTTCAATAATAAAACATCAAACATCCATCCATATCAAGGAATATATACTAGGAGCATATCCATATACATAACATTCATCACATCTCTAATATGTAATATTCATACCTTCAAAGCTCTTATGTCAACACTTTCCATTCTATCTATTATAATTTCATAACATTTTATATAATTAAGTTCATTCGTTTAAGCCTTTATTACCCGTTAAACCAAATGAAACAACGTCAGATACACAGGAACCATCCTCACACAAAGTGTGTCTATATCTGTAACTATAAACATATCTGTAATGCTCACACGAGCTGTGAAGTGGGCCTAGTCACATGAGCTGTGGGTCGAGATGTTAAGCTACACGATGCTACTCACACAAGCTATGGAGAATCTGCAACAAATGCAGGACCTCAACTATCGGTAGGACATCCAATATAACACCCCTTACTCGTATTCGACGCCGGAACAGGGTACGATGCATTACCGGACTTAAACACAAGCAGTCTCAAGTGCATGTCCCCAAAAGGAAGTCGATAGATCAGCATGACTCATCATGGATCGAACCATGTCTAACAAAGTTCGATTTCTTCTCTCAGATACTCCATTCCATTGAGGAGTACCAGGAGGAGTAAGTTGTGAGACAATCCCACATTCTTTCAAAAGATCATCAAACTCTAGGCTCAAATACTCTCCACCTCGATCAGATCGAAGTGACTTGATAGTTTTGCCTAGTTGATTTTGTACTTCATTTTTGAATTCTATGAACTTTTCAAGGGACTCAGACTTATGGCGCATGAGATAAACATGCCCATATCTACTGAAATCATCAGTGAAAGTAATGAAGTAGTGAAATCCACCTCTGGCCTGTGTATTTATTGGTCCACATACATCAGAATGTATTAGGTCCAATAAATCACTAGCTCGTTCACTTTTACCAGTAAAAGGAGATTTAGTCATTTTTCCTAATAAGCAAGATTCACATACTTCAAATTGTTCAAAAACAAATGAATTCAAGAGACCATATTTATGGAGTTTGGATATGCGTTTCTCACTTATGTGGCCCAAACGATAATGCCAAAGATAAGTTTGATTTGAGTCATTTATTTTAGATCTTTTAGTATTTATGTTGTAAATGGGATTCGTTTGATCTAAAATATAGAGGTCATTAATCAATTGTGCCGAACCATAGAAAACATTATTGAGATAAAATGAACAACAATTATTCTTAATAATTATCTCAAAACCAATTTTGTCTAAACAAGAAATTGAAATAATGTTTTTAATCAAACTGGGCACAAAATAACAATCCTCTAAACATAAAGCAAGTCCACTAGGCAAAGATAAAGTATATGTTCCCACAGCTAATGCAGCAACTTTTGCTCCATTTCCAACTCGTAGGTCCACATCTCCTCTAGCCAAAGTCCTACTCCTTTGTAGTCCCTGTACAGAAGTACAAATATGAGAACCACAACCAGTATCTAATACCCAAGAAGTAGTAGTTGATAAATTAATATCAATGACATAAATACCTGAAGCAGACATTCTGCTTGCTTTAGCCTTCTTGACTTCTTCAAGATAAACAGGGCAGTTCCGTTTCCAATGTCCAGTCACACCACAATGAAAACAGTTTCCTTCCTTAGACACCCCACCTTTAGGTTTCAGTGCAGCCTTTCCTTTTCCAAATTTGGGCTTACCTTTGCCCTTGGGCTTTGTTTGAACTTTGGCCTTTCCCTTGCCCTTGTTATTACAGACCATCAGTATGGGCTTGGGTCCAACCTTTTTCAAGTTGCCTTCAGCAGTTCGTAACATACTGAGCAATTGTGGTAGAGTCTTGTCAATTTCATTCATATTGAAATTGAGGACAAACTGGCTGTAGCTATCTGGCAACGATTGTAAAATAACATCAGTGGCCAACTCTTGGCTCAATGGAAACCCAAGCTTAGACAGGCTTTCAATATAGCCAATCATCTTAAGGACATGAGGTCCTACTGGGCTTCCTTCAGCCAACTTTGTAATATCCTGATTTTGTGGGTCTATGCATTTGGTATGTTACATGGCTAAGTTAGTTGGCTAAGGCTTTGAGGTGTGTATTAGGCTCGGGTTTGGGCTGTAAAACCTGGGTTAAGTGGCTGATAAATAGTGTTAGTTATAATCTGAGTTAAGTAATTATATTTGGTAGCAAGCTGGGCTTGTGGCCCAATGTTTGGAGGAGCTTTTAGTGGGCATTAAGGTGGCGTCAAAAGGGGGGAGGAGTTGGGCCTTATGTGGCCGCTTGGGGCCCAAAGGGATGGATAAAATTCGGCACTCCTAGGGGGGTGGATGGCACAATGGCTACAATTTAGGAGCTTAATTCCTTTTATTTTTAGTGATAAATGATGATAATTAGGAAAGATAAGGATTAAATGGATGAGGGATATGATAATTGATGGATAAAGTTATTAGGAGGGAGAGAGATGGCCGAATATCCAACTCTGTGTGTGTGCCTGTGTATAGCCGAAATTTGGAAGGAGAATTATCATTTTTTCCATTTGTTTTCTCACTTTCTCATCTTTTCTCTCAAGCCAAAATTCTTTTTTCTCTTTTTTCTCTTCTAGCCGGAATTCCCTAGCCTTCTTCTCTTCTCTAATATCTTCCTGAAAGCCGAATTTTCTTACTCATATTCCTCCTCCATAGCCGAATCTACAAGGGAGGTTTCTGTTTCCCGAAGGTGCACCATAAGCTGCATACTCCTTAGTAATCTGGTGAGTTTCAGGATTTTATTCTATGCGATTTCACTCTTTCTTTTCATTAAGATCTAACCCAAAACACTTGTTTAAGGCCTGTCGATTTCCCCTCTCTATCCCTAGAAGCCGAATCCTGTCCTGCCATAGTCAGAAGTGCCGATTTGTGGGAAAACCGAAGGTAGGTTGGTGGTAGGTTTGTCCTAATGGCCACTTTCTTGTTCTTATGTCTTTGGCCGAATGTTATATGGTACTTGGTAGGGTGCGTTCAATGGTTTGATTTGATATTTTGGGCTTGGCCGAATGTAGGTGGGAAGGTGACGCTTTCTTAAGCGCTTTTCGGGATTCGACAGAGTAGGTAAGGGTTCGTTTTAGGTATGCGAGTATTTTGAATTAATTAGATCTCATCGTTTAAATGGTTTAGTGATAAGGGATTACTATGGACTCGAATAACAGCGAAGCAATAGGAGAGGTTGGATCTGTAAATCCAACGCCAAAGTACAAGAAATGATCAATATCGGGAGTGCGAGATTGGCCATCGGGGTGTGGGCCGACATCGGAAGTAGATCATAGGCCGATAGTGGTAGTCTCGAGTGACAGTAGCGTAGAGGCAATAAAAGCGTTAGTACGAAAATTAGGTGTGTAACTCTTACACACTTTCTTACGTGATATGTTTTATGTTATGTGTTATTTAAAAGCCGGGATGACGGCAGTAGTTACGAAAATACCCTTGTGGGTAAAAGCGAGGATGCCGGGTAAGTTGTTATTCTGTAAATGTGATTTAACATGTTAAGCATGATCATACTGGTATTGATTGCATGAGTATATGCCATGGGTGATGAGAGGAGGGGGAAGTATGATCTATCAGACTGTCACCAGTGATTTGGTATCACACAGTGGGTTGGCCCCACATATTACAAAATTGTGACTAAGTCTCAGTGGTTTGGCACCACCAGTGGTTTGGTACCACATATGTTTATTTTGTAACCTCGGTTACCAGTGGTTTGGCACCACCAGTGGTTTGGTACCACAAGGGGTAGATTTGGGAGACTCGGATGGATACTAGGTTGGATGGATTGCATGACTTGCATATTATTGTATGAATTTGTGTAAGAGCATAATTTCTTTTGGGATGGGGATTTATACACTGAGTCTCGGTGACTCACCCCTTCCTTTACATTTTGCAGATCAGACTTAGATCATGGATATGGAGCCGGAGTGGACTCGAGGTGGCCATGCTCAGCAATTGTTTTGTTTCAAAGTTTTCTGTTGAACTTAGTTGTTTTACTTTAATTTCGGGTTTACATCGTTGTAATAAGGCCGCCTAACTTTTATTTTGGGATGTTTTATTTGGATGTTTTTATACCCTTCGATAGGCGTACTTGGTAAATATGAATTGGTTGTTTTCTTTAAAACCTCGATAAGTATGTGTCTTCTGAAATGCTCACTGATTAAGTAATAAATATGGAGTAACAATTAAGTAACTAAGTTTTTTGAAAACAAGATTTAACCCGTTTTGAACACCACAAGATTCAAATTCGTTTTCTCTAAAAATTATTTAAAAGTTTTCTCCTTAAGCAAAAATTGACAAAGCGATTTTCAAACATTTTCTTCCCGTGGCACGCCAAATTCGGTTGTCACATTTTAACCGGGTTTGGGGTGTTACAAACTTACATTGGAATAGGGCCTTAGAGATATCAAACCTCTCTTGACGTGCTTGCCCCTGATAAAGTTCTTTCAGGTGCTCGATCATATCATAAGCAACCATGTCCTCATGTCGCTTCTGAAGTTCAGGATTCATAGTGGCAAGCATAAGACATCCAACATCTATCATGTCATCGAGATACTTCTTGTAAGCATCTCTATCAGTCCTCGAGGCATTAGTGGCTGGTTCATTAGGAAGTGGTTGTTCAATGACATATAATTTCCGTTCTTGTTTAAGGACAATCCTCAAGTTACGAAACCAATCAAGAAAATTCAAACCATTCAATTTGTCCTTCTCAAGGACCGATCGCAATGAGAGTGTGCTAGTGTTTGCAGCCATAATATATCTACAACAATTAAATATGCATGTGAGTAAATTTACCAATTTTATATCAATCATTAAAAAGACTTTATTAAATGATATTCCCACTATTTTATTTCAAAATTAATAACCCTTGCATATTAATTTCGGAAAAACTTTCTCAAAAGTATTTCTAGTAGGTTAAGGATCCATATTTCACCACCTCTTAAGTCAGCTTTGGCTTTACTCTTAAGATTATGGTTATTTAGGTAAGCAACATTTGCTAATTACATCATATGTAACTCCTAATATTTGGTGAACAACTCTTGTTCTAATCATCTTATGATTTATCCAATTTACTTGCCTCTAGGTTTCTAATCCTATTAGAGTAACCTAGTTAAGTCATTAACCATTTTTTTAACCAGCGAATATCACTTGTTTATTCTTCGCGTTTAACCAAGATAAATACTAGTACTTCGCTTTGGCAGAACCTACATAGTATTGATCGAGGCCTTAACGAGGGCAAAATTGGAAGGCCATGTTGACTTAATATTTTAATAGAGGGATTTTATTAAGGTTGTTGCATCTCACCAATTATGGTCTACTTTAGCCCATTTAGTCTTCTAATCGATCTCATCAATTAATAGGGTTTATTATCATCAAGTTTTAATATATATAATTGACATGCTTTAGACATCCATAGCATCTCATACATGAATAAATAAAGCAATAAATAAATGCAATAGTTATAGCCCATAAACTAAGGTAGTTCAACCCAAGCCAATGGGAAAACCAAAAAGAAGCCTAAAGGTGTAAGCCATTTCACAAGCTATCAATCCACAATCATTGTCCCACCTTCCTTCTCGTTTGGCCCATAGCAACTCTTGCAAATTACAATATGCAGAAACTCATTTTACATACGAGGGAATAAAATGAGAAGAGAAATACAATAGAATAGTAGTAAGGCATGACACGCAGGCCGTATTTATAAAAAAAATACAACCTTTTATCGAATGGGTCATTGGGCTATAACTATGCATTTCAAACACTGTGCATGTCAAAAATAGCATACATAATTCAATGTTTTTTGCTAAGGTGAATTATAAAATATCCTTTCAACCTTTTGTGGCCCATCAAGTTTATAAATTTCTTTTATTAACAAAACTTTTGCGGGGGTCTGAGGCGGTCGAAGGAAGCGGGCCGAAGGCCCGCGGCCGAAGCCGTCCTCACATCCCCGTCCCTGGGGGTGCGGGGGCGGAGCCCCCGTGGTACGAATCGCATACCCCAGTCAAATGAAACCTCACGATTTGATAACTTTTATCAACAGAATCATGTTTTTAGGATTTTAATCCTTGAGGTTTCATATCGGAACAACCCTTGTTCCACTAGCTAGTTAACACTTACTGGAAACTATAAATACCACCGTCGCATTATTACAGATTTGTTAATAGTTAATAGTAATAACATAAAATCGAATAGGCCACAACACCATGATAACATTTAATCAATTACCGAAAGGAACAGTTATCAGGTTATCCTTAAACGATTTAAACAATCGAAAATACAATAAGATCAAAACATGCATCTCATACAATTGCATCACCCAAGTATTTAAACCCGAGTTTGTATCACACAAGTGGCTCTGATACCACTGTTGGAAAGCCGGTACCCCATGGCGCAGCAAAATAAAATTAGATCCGGCGATCCAAACCATGAATCCATGTGTGAGGAACGAATCAGGGTGAAATAAAGGTTTCGAAATTACCAAAACTTCAATCTGAGTAGACAACGACGCCTTGGCAACAAGAGTTTTGATCTACTGTATGAATTTTATTAATATATGAATTTGATTCATATATAAATTTTAAATAAATATAGTTTACCGAAATCCTTATTATAATTAATGTAATTATAAATTTCGGATATAATTAATGTAATTATAATTTTCGGTTAAAAACTATATTTATTTAAAATTTATATATGAATCAAATTCATATATTAATAAGTTATGTTATCATTGTGTGTACAACATCCTTGTACATATAATATGTTCAATATTTGATTGCCCAATTAAATTAATTCTTTAATTAATTTAATTTATGTGACAACCAAACACAATACCAACTATATTTTATTCCGTTCATTTCAACCATAGGGTGTGACCCTGTAGGTTCTTGCAACGTTAGCAGTAATACTAGAACGATTCTATTGTCACAGACAATGAGTGGCATCTAGCAATGCATCATTGCTACCTAAGTTACAAGAAATCATGATTCGACATAACCTTTTGTGATTAACCTTTCATGCATTAATCCTTAAGTCCTTTATCTCTGGAACGGATACAAGTCATGGGATAGTCACACTTGCATAGTCCATCCCATGTTTCTTGATATCTTGAGTAGACTATGATATACAAATTAGTATGACATCTCATATCAACTTATTTGAGCATGGCCATGCATTTCTAGTCTCACTCAATCAAGTGGCCTAAGATATTACTCCTATTATGTAGGAGGGACTTATCCTTTATTGATCAACCATATCCCTCTACATAGATTGTGGTATATCCAACATCAGCCTTTATAGAACAACCTGTTACGGTGTACGTTTGACTGTATCAAAATATACAACTCACGATGCTGGGATAATAATGATCTCAAGTCTGAGGATCATATACATATTAATCCCTATGAGTAATGTTGTGACAATTACATAATAATCCAAGAAACATACTCATAGCAGGTCAATCCAATATGTTGTTCTCTAACACACATATTCATGCATTGATTTTGACACTCCATATCAATGACAACTCTTTATCATCAATCAACTACATGTTAGTCTTAATGCATTATTGTTGTCCTAGTCAACAATAATACTCGACTAAGGATCTTTTAAGAATAATCATATTATTCTCAGGACATTATTATAAAACAGTTTATCTATACACACAGAAAGAAAAACTGAAATAATAATGACAACGCTTTATATTAATAAACATGGTAAATTAAGTATGTTATTACAACCATCTCATGATTGATCTTTGGGCATACTCTTACACTTGCAACATAATTATAACATTTCACAACTTTGACATACTCGTTGAATTTCCCGTTGAACCACTTGGAATACTAAAGGATACTTGGGAATCTCGCACACACAATATCATACCAATGCCATATCCCAGATATGGCCTTACTTGGGATCTCTTATCGATGCCAATGGCCCAGCTATGGTCTTAGACGAAATTTCATATCAATGCCATATCCCAGATATGGTCTTACATGTAGTCTCAATTAACCCTAATGTCATGACATTCGTATCCTACTTATTCCTAAGGTTCAACCGGGATTTCTCACTTGTCAAACATTATCGATTACATCCAAGGAGTTAATCATAATTCATACAATATTAAAGCATTTAAAACATAAATAAAACAATTCATTATTTACATGCGAACTTACCTCGGTACAAAAATAGTAAAAATGGGACATAATCGTCAAACACCTTGTTTTTCCCTCGATCTAGGTCCGAACCTTGTTTCTCTTGATTTATAATATCAAATTTAACTCATTTATTATCCACATTTCTCAATTCAGTCCAAAAATTACATTATGGTAAAATTACATTTTTACCCTTAAACTTTGACATTTTTACATTTTGGCCCCTTGGCTCATAAAATGAAATCTATTCTATTTCTTCAAGACCCAAGCCTAGCCAAACCTCTTTCATGCTTATAATAGCCCACATTTTTCATTAAATTAGATTTTTACTACCCATTTTACAACTTTTTACAAATAGGTCCTTTTTAGGTATTTTCATGAAAAATCACTTAGTAAAAGTTGTTTATCTAACATTAAACTTGCATAGTCTACCATTAAACATCAAAACACATACATGTCTAACATGGGTCAAACCCTAGACATCAACCATAACTCAAATTAATGGTAGAAATAGATAGATCGGATGATAACGACTTCAAAAATGTAAAGAGCATTAAAAACGGGGCTAGGATGTACTTACAATCAAGCTTGGAAGTTGAAAAAACCCTAGCTATGGTGACCTTTAAATTTTCAGCTATGGTGAGGAAGATGGATAAGGATTTTGGCTTGATTTTGCTTTTTAATTCATTTAATTACCAAATGACCAAAATGCCCTTCACTTAAAACTTTGAAATTTTATCTCACCATGTCCATTTTTGTCCACTAATTTAATAAATGGTCTAGTTACCAACTAAGGACCTCTAATTTAAAATTTCATAGCAATTAGACACCTCTAGCATGTAGAACTCAACTTTTGCACTTTTTACAATTTAGTCCTTTTTACTAAATTAAGTGCCCAAACGTCAAAATTTTTTAATGAAATTTTCTTGAAATCATTTCCTAAAACTGCAGACCATAGAAATGTAATAAAAATAAACTTTACTACTTCGCATTTGCGGTCCCGAAACCAATGTTCCGACTAGACCCAAAATCAGACTGTTACATCCAAGACCAGTACCCGAAACCGTATAACCCTTAATGACATGTCATTTGTATCCTAGGTATTCACAAGGTTCAAACGGGACTCATTACATCCTTTGATTCCTTTTTTGATATAATATTTCATATACATATTCATGAAATTTACATTTTCCACAATTCGTCAATTGATCACCATAACCATTTAATCTCATTAAGCATATAACACATAATAATCATTTAAGATACAACTAACATAATTATCCATTAAAATTTAAAAAATATATAAAAATAATGAATTAACCATTATACGAATTTACCTCAACCAAAATAGTTGTAAAATCAAAGCAGACAACTAGTCTGATACTTTAGCTTTTCCACAATTTAAATCTGGTTGGCCTGTTTCTTTATCTAAATAATAGTTTTCATTCAATTAAATAATTCAAATAGAATAAAATATCGAGATTCATATATTTGACCTTTAATTGTCATTTTACACTTTTACCCTAAACTTTTACTTTTTATTCAATTTAGTCTCTAAACCCAAAACTATCTAAAATTCCATAATTAACCCTAACACTCTAAATCAATTTTACAGCACTTCAAAACAGTCCCTAAACACATAAAAATTATAGAATTCTCACGCTAAAATCTAATTATTTTCACATTAGTTCCTAAACTCAAAACTAACAAAATTTCCTTTATAAAATAGTCCTAATCAACAACCAAGCTTATAAATTTATCATCAAATTTTAAAAACATCATCGACTCATCAATGGCACAATCCAAAACATGTGATATTTTTGCAAATTAGTCCCAAAGTTAACTAGATTAAGTTACAACGATTTCAAAAACATAAAAATTACTAAAAACGGGCTTAAAAATCACTTACATGCATGAACTCTTCCTAAGTCGAAGCTTCAAAGTCTTCAATGGTGTTTTCTTTTCTATTTTCGATGGTTGAAGGTTAGAGAAGATGATAGTTTGTTTATTATTATTATTTTTCTTTAACTTATGCTTATTTTTAACTTAATTACTATATTACCCTTTATGATTTCATTCAACTAACAAATTTCCTAGCCCTTAACAGTCCATTTGTATTACCAAAGGTATATTTGCCTTTTAAATCCACCCGCTTATAACAACTAAGTCCATAAAATTCCATAGTGATTAACTTTTACACCTTTTACGATTTAGTTCTTTTTCTTTAATTAACAATTCAAACGTTAAAATTTTTGGACAAAATTTTAATACACCTATATAATCACTTAGTAAATATTTAATAAAAATATTTATGGGCTCGATTTATGGAAACGAGGTCCTACTACCTCATTTTCTAAAATCACTTGACTTTAAGGGCATACCACTTGAACCTAATTATTCTTTTATTTAATTAACAAAAATCATTAAATCAAATTTCAACGTAATTCTATACTTGACTCGTAAATATTAAATAGCATTATTTATAGACTCACTTGTCGGATTTGTGGCCCTGAATCCACCGTTTCCGACACCATTGAAAAATAGGTTGTTACATTAGAAATCATACTTTAATCTGTAATGGATGAATGGATGAATAATCTCTATTTCATCGAACCAAAGATGTACACACTACTTTAAATTGCATTATCGAAGAAAAGACTTAAAAATTCTCAATCTAATGAGGTGTACATTTGACATTTGAGACTTGGTCATATTATCTAAGAAAGAATCACTAGACTTATGAAAGATGACACATTAAGTTCACTTAAGAAAGTTGATCTCCCACAATGTGAATCTTGCTTGGAAGGTAAGATGACTAAGCGATCTTTTAATGCAAAAGGAACGAGGGCCATAAAACCCTTAAAACTTGTGCACACTAATGTTTGTGGCCCCATGAATGTTAGTGCAAGAGGTGGTTACGATTATTACTTAAATTTTATAGATGATTATTCCAAATATGGGTATATGTACCTAATGCATTGCAGAAGTGAAACATTTGATAAATTCAAATAGTTTCGTGCGGAAGTGGTGAAATAATTAGGTTTACCCATAAAGACACTTCGGTCTGATCGAGATGGGGAATATTTATTAGATGAGCTCTTAGGGTATCTCATAGAGAATGAGATATTATCCTAATTAACTACGTCTAACAATAAAATGGAGTGGCAAAGAGAAGAAATCAAACTTTGTTGGACATGGTTCAATCAATGTTAAGTTAGTCAAAGTTGCTAGTCTTGTTTTGAGGATATGCCTTACAAATGAATTGCTATATTCTAAATGTTGTACCAACTAAGGTCGCATCTAAAACTCCATAAGAATTGTGGCAAGACAAGAAACCAAGTCTAAACCATTTAAGGAATTGGGGATGCCCAACCCATGTATTGGATAAAGATGCGAAAAAGTTGGATTCATGGATAAAATTGTGCATGTTTGTGAGATATCCTAAAGGAACAAAGGGTGGTTTGTTTTATAATCCAAAAGAGCGAACAATTATAATGTTGACTCATGCTACGTTCTTTGATGAAAGCTACATTAACAACTTTAAACCTCGAAGTAAAAAAGTACTCAAGGAACTTTCGAGAAATACACAAAGCCCTACAGTAACAATTCTACAACCAACTCCTAATAGTAGACCTGCAATTAATCAACAACATAGGAAGCTTTGTTGCAGTGGAAGGTCTCTCGTAAGCCTGAGTTCTTCCAATTTGACGGAAGTATTTTAAACACTAAGTCTGTGGACATGAAGACGATGATCCACTCACATTTTATGAAGTGTTGTAGAGTGATGATTCCAAACTCTGGGAAATAGCTATGAAAGTTGAGATGAATTCTATGCAATCTAACTCAGTGTGGGAACTTGTAGACTTACCGAAATGGATAAAACCCATAGAGCGTAAGTGGATCTACAAGAAGAAAAAGAAATGCGAATGGAAAAGTGGAAACTTACAAAGCCAGACTTGTAGCAAAAGGTTATAATCATAAAGAAGATATTGATTATGAAGAAACCTTTTCTCCAGTTGTCATTCTCAAGTTAATCTGCATATTGTTATCCATTGCGACGGCTCTCGATTATATGGTCTAAAAAATGGATGTCAAGACAACGTTCTTGAATGGCTATCTTGAGAAAGCATCTATATGATGGAACCCACCATATATATAGCTAAAGAAAATGAACATAAAGTTTACAAACTGCTTAGATTTATATATGGACTTTAAATAAGCATCCTACTTATGGAATTAAATATTTGATCAAGCAATCAAAACTTTTAGATTTGAGCAAAACGTAATTGAACCTTATGTTTATAAACATATTGGGGATGGAAATGTGGTCTTTCTCGTTCTATATGTTGATGACATTATGCTCACTGGAAATGACGTAGGGACATTCTCATCGATTAAACTGTCATTAACTCAACTGTTTAGCATAAAGGACCTGAGAGAAACTAATTTTGTTCTAGGTATTCGAATCCTAAGGAATTAAAAGAACAAAGTGATGGCATTATCACAAGCTTCATGCATATATAAGATATTGGAACATTATGCAATGGTCAATTCTAATAAGGGAATTCAACCTTCTGTATTGGGATTTCATCTTTTTTTTTTTTTTGAGGACTATCCTAAGACAATGAAATAAAGAGAAAACATGAGAAAAGTTCCTTATGCTTCTACAATAGGAAGTCTCATGTATGCTATGTTATGCACAATCTTCACAATAGTGTCACACCACAAATTCGGTGGATCCGAGAGGAAGGTGTATAGATGTGAAAGTTACCTATTTTGGCACACTATGGTAGCATAGGCCGCCATTTTTTAAGTTTATAGTAAACTAAAGTTTGGCACATAAAGTTTTTATTCCCTAAAAGTTTGCTAAAAAGTGTTGTGCACTATTTTCTTGGAACCTCACTAAGTTCAATTGGACTTACACGTCGTTTATTTGCAAGGAAAAAGTTCGACTCAAAAATCAAGGGGAGACATCATCATTTTGAGGGGTGAACATAGATGTTGTTTATGTGTATATAAGGGTGAGTTCCTAAAGGCTATGCCTCATGGATTAAATTTGATGCATTCGTGTTATAGACTTAAGTCAAAAATGTAAATATTGTCAGACCTGCTATTGTAATAAAATTGTAGTGATAGAATGATGAGGATTTTAGCTGAAGCTAAATCTTTTAATTTAATAGAGCCAAAATTGTAACACCCCCTAACCCTTATCCATCGCCAGAACAGGGTTACGGAGTATTACCAGACTTTTCAGAAAAAATACAAACATTAAACAAATTAAATTACATACACTTCATAAATTAATTATATTGTCTCTTGTATGGGCCCTCGAGGCCCAAAATATACGTTAGAAACAAATTGGGAATCAATCGGAAATTCAGAGAATTTTTCGCCAAATTTCAAAATTTTTCCTATGTGTAGGGCACACACGCCTGTGTGGTCTAAAAACCTAATCAAAATATCCTCTTAGTTGTTTTACATATATTAATCAAACAATTCAATTAAACATCACTTTAAGCTTTTCCTAAATTTATACTAAATTTTACCAAAATACATTACTTAATAGCTTAAAACATAACACATAAGTTAATATACAAATATTCAACCCATTTCATATTATAACATCATTATGAACATTTTCCAAAATGACATACAAATGACATCCTAGGTACATGCCATTACCAAAAAGAAACATACTTCATCACTTTGAGTTCGGGATCGGCCTTGGATGCTGATTCAACGTTCTGACTTTACCTAACCTGCGCACGAAAACAAATCGTATGCTGAGTATAAATTCGGTGGTATTTCTATAATCTGAATACTTATTAAACAAGAATTTATAATATTTATTTATATAATCACACATAAACAAAATCATTCAAGAAATAATCAATTTCATAAATGCATCATTCATAACACTTTCAATTCTCATATCATACTATTTCAATTTCATAATTGCCATTCAATAGCTTTTCTCAATAGGATACACCATTCAATTTCAAACCAATATCCATTTATTCATGCAATTCCATGTATTTCAATTACATATTTCATTTCATTGTCCATTCCAATCCATATTCAATATCTTTCATTGTCAACCAATTGGCCAAATCATTTGTTTACCCTTATTAACAAGACTCGGACTTTGACGGATACACGGATCCAACCAAAACACACCAGTACGGTACTCAGTGCCTCATCGGCCAAGCCGAAGTAAAACAGTATGGTACTCAGTACCTCATCAGAATTATCCGAAGTAATAATACGACACTTACAGTGCCTCATCGACTCAAGGTCGAAGTATCCCTGAACACTTCCAATCCTATGGCATGCCAACTATATCCGACTCAGCCCGATACAGTTAATGGGGTATTCAATTCACTTTTCAGTTTCCAATCAATACACATTTTAATTAATCACATAAATTCATAATTCAATACAATTCAATTCACTTTTCAATAACAAATATTCAAATTCCACAATAATCATATATTCATATCTATTTCATCACATTCCCAATCAATCCATTTCAATTATAAAACACAATACAAATAATTCTCACCTTAATTACTTACCATAATATTTAATCAAAATACAACAATTAATAATTAAATTCACTTTTCAATTTCAACCAATATTCATTCCAATTCAAATATTCACATATGTACATGAAATCAATTCCATTCAATTCAATTCAATATCACAAAATTAATATCAATACTCACCTCAATGCACTTACCATACATATTAAGTAATAATTCAACAATTAATTATTAAATTCGAATTATA
This sequence comes from Gossypium australe, assembly GCA_005393395.2. Lineage (NCBI taxonomy): Eukaryota > Viridiplantae > Streptophyta > Magnoliopsida > Malvales > Malvaceae > Gossypium > Gossypium australe. The sequence goes on along the minus strand of CM016625.1, from coordinate 77,669,918 downwards.
GAAATACAAACCGTAATTTCTGAATCACTCCTCGTCGACTTTCTCTTTTCCTTTCTTAGCTGAGGTCTCCGGCACAACGTTAACTACGGAAATTTAAAACAATTAAAATTTATCAATACACTACAATTTCATATTGAACATTTTAATTTATACTCAACTCTTGCATAGTTTTCAATTTAATCCTTAACCAATACTAACTTTATTTCTTTACAATTTATTCTTTATTTTTCATTCAATTTATCACTTAAAACTAAATTTAACTCTCTAATTTCATTATAAAACCTTATTTTCAAAATTCTTTCAATTTAGTCCCTATTACTTAAAACTTATGATTTATTTTACAATTCAATCCTTTATTCAATTCTAACTTGAAATTCTATCAATTTAACCCCTAATTCTTCAATTAATTCAACATAAACTACATCTAAAAATTCACTAACTTTCAAAATTCTAACATAAATCAAGTAGTTCAAAATTCTAACATAAATCAATATAGTATTTTATTTTAGGATCCTAAAAACTCAAAAATTACAAGAAAAAGAACTAAATTAACTTACCACTTCAACTTCAAACTTTTAAAAACCCTATTTTCCCTTCTTTCTTTTTCTCCCTTTCTTTCCCTTGTTTTTCGTTTCAACTTTTTGTTGTTCTTTCCATCTTTGTTTCTTTATTTTGTTTTATTATTATTATTTACTTTACTATAATAATATAATAATATTTTAACATAATAATAATTCTTAAATAATGAATAAGGTATAAAATTTGTACAAATATATGTACATAAATACCACACACGTCATTGTCTATACCATACACTTGTATTTTCTTTATGTTTATTATATTAATTTAATATTATAATAACATAATAATTAATAACATAATAATTATTATTTTCTAAATAATAAGTAAATACATATATGTATTACAATTGTATGTATGTATTATTACACATGTATATTTTTATTACCATACAATTGTCTCAATTTGATTTATTTATTTATTTAGTTATTATTAAATTATATACTTAAATATTAAGTATTTACATTTATAATTATTTTATAATTATGTACACTATTTGTACAAATGTATTTCATTGTTACCATACACTTGTATTCATTTTTTACTAGTGTTACTTATGGTTTATTTTCTCATTTAATCCCTCAACTTTTCTTTAATCTATAATTAAACTTCCACACTTTATTCAATTTAATCCTTATACCTAATTAATCTTAATTCAAGCTAATTCACCTAACCAAAACCTAATTAACTACACAACTAATCTCATAAATATTTTTAATAAATATTTACGAGTCCGTTTTACAAAAACGGAGGCCCAAAAATACACTTTCCGATTACTCGTAAATTTCGGGTCGTTACAAATATACTTATAAAAAGCCAAGCTAGAATTCATGCCAAGTTACTCAGGTTGACTATGACATTCGGTACCTGAACTTGACAATTGAGTCGGGTATAGGGTGTTACAATGTGGGAAGGGACCAAGCCAGACTTCGCGAAATCCATGTGGATTTCTTCGAAGCGGTATCATGCATATAGAGGGTCTCCCTTAGAGACTATGCCTCGAGGAGACTATGCCTCGAGGATTGAATATGTAATTAAGTAGAATCCAATTTGTCTAAATTACGTGTATAGGAATATTTAGTAGATGGGTATGTTGTAAAAGAAATTTTTCTACTTGGCCCTAGGCGTATCAACACAAGTCAAATAAAAAAGCCAACATGACCAATATCAGGGAGAAGTCTGTTAAGTACAGATGCCACAGTGTGAAGGAGAAGTCCCTTCACTATTTTGGTAATTTGGTAATTCTAAGCCCTTTAAGGCTTGTATTTGGTCCATGACACCTTCAAACACCTATAAATCGATTATGAATGGTATAAATATGATTTTAAAGTCCTAAAAGTTATTTTATTTATTTTTTTATAATTTTATAAAAATATTTTAATATTTAATTTCTTTAAAAAAATTAAAGAAATCTGTCTCGAAACTATTCTGGTAGAATCTCCCATTCGTACCGTACGTCGGGAGAGGTGAAAAGTGTTACAATATAACAATTTCATCTTTTTTTCAATAATATAAGATTTAGACTAATAAATTAAACCTTATGAATGGCCTAATGATTTTAGTATACATTTCAAATGTGCTCAAGTTTTCTTTTCTTTTTCCTTTAGAAGTTTTTTTCTGTTTAATTTTTTGTAGAACATTTAGAACTACTTAAAACTCCTCTCTAACCTTTAAATAAGAGGACAAATACACTTCAATGTGCTTGAACCCATGTCTTTTTGAACTGACTATAATGTTGGTGTTAACCGAGTTAAGACTTAATTGATGTAATTATTTTACTATGCATTTAAACTATTGGCCTAATATTTTAAACAATTTTCAGTCATATCAAGATTGTGGTATTAAAATCTTGAGTGCATACTTTCAAGTATCATCATGCGTAAATATTAAATATGTAATTTTTTTTCTGAAATTATTTTAGTTTAAGGGTGAGAGTTCATCCAAATATAGTTCTAATGTTCATATGTGGTTTTTGCGTTGAGCTTATTCTAACTTTTCTATCAAGCATGTATTGGTAACTAAAATTCTATTTATAAACTCCTTCAATGTTTTTTAATCTCGAGTTTAAATTTCCCTAAATTTGTGTGTGATTTTAATTTTTCTAATTCAAATTAAAAGTTTTGAATAAATTTAAATTACCATAAATGAATGTCATCAACTACCATCCATATTTTGTTTTACATTTTCAATGTCATTTGTATAAAAAAAAATTAAATATCCTATTTCAGCCTTGCATGACCAACGGAATTATTCACAAATTAATACTCCATCCTTTTTTTAGTATTTCCAATTTTATAAAAAATTAATTTTATCTCTTTATTTAATTTTTTTAACACTTAAATTTATATTTTTTATCAAATCACTTCAAAATAGAAGAAAAAGTTAACATTAATTAATTTTACTGATGTGACATACAAGTGATTGTCATGTGGATAATATGTTAGCATTTAGTTAATTTTTTAAATTTTAAAAATATTTAAAAAAATTATAATTTTGAATAATTTTAATGATTTTTAATTTTTAAAAATAATTTTTATATTTTTTAAATTTTAAAAATTAATTAAATATTGACATGCCATCCACATATATGCCACGTCAGTAAAATAAAAAAAAATTGATTTCTTTCGTTCATTTTATGGTGATTTGGTAAAAAAAAATACATAAGTTTAAAAGCTAAAATGACTTTTTTTTAACAAAATCAAAAGGTCAAATAAATTATTATGCCTCTATGGCTTTAAAGCTATAAATTTGTGAGTGTTGTATAATAAATAGGCTTTTAGTGCATAGGGGTATAAAGAAAATTGAAAATATGAAAAGTTGAAAGAGAGGAAATATAATAAAATTTTCTTTCTGGAAATATGGACGTATTGAAAGAAAAAATAAATTTCTTTCCAAACATTGTTTGATAGAGTTGAAAAATAAATTTAAAAAATATATAATTTTAAATTAATATATACATCTTTCTCATTTACTCTTTTTTCATCATCTCAATTTGAAAGGATTGATTTTTATACACTAACTAACATAGAGAATAATCACCTCTACAAGAGTCGCATCCTAGAGAATACTTGGTCACCTACAAATGTTCTGGTTGGCTTTTCAGAGAAGCCAACTTCCAACGAAGATTCTTCTCCCATTATTATTACATTAAGCATATGCCTATCACATTCCCTGCTCAGCCCAAAGATTCTCTTTGCCTCTCGAATTTAAACAGATCATTGTATTTTCGATCATATCAAGTTTACTGTTATCATGAATGAAAATATTATTTCCATTAATTGCGATTAATATTATCAGGCTTAATTTAAATTATACCAATTTTTTTAAGTTGGTGTTTAATTTTTTATTGTAAGTTGTATTTAAATTATTTTTTATTATTTATTTACATCAAAATATTATATCTATTAAAAAAATCCAGCTAATAATAAATTATCATATCATATAAACTTTGCAAAGAATCAATTCCTTTTTTCTTTTACATTCTTTCTTTCTTTCTCTTTTCTTACTTTACAATGTTTGTAATGCTAACAATGCTTAGAATTCTCCATTCCAAGGTTGAGGTACTGACAATTTTATTTTCAAATTTCATTGCCTACTTACTCGACTTGACAAGATCGAAAAGTTTCTTTCATCGACCAAAATTACTATTTTCAAAATTTGATTGGGTTAATCAACCAGACTTGTTGGACTAAGAGCCAGACTAAAGATAGGAGTTGAATTGATTGACTATATAAGAGGATTGAAAGTTGAATCAATTTTCTATATTTTTAAGTATTTATTTGATTGAAGGAGACGATCTAATCAAATTACAAAATAATGGTTTGACCGGTTCAACTATCGATCTGATTTTGAAAACTTTGATCAAAACCATGAAGCCCTAAATGCCCACAATTATAAAAGAAGTCCAAGATAATATTGTCTTTTTTTGACACATGAAAATTTTAATTGATTATTTATTTTTTTGAAAGAAATTGATTTTTTTTAAACAATAGACTTAACTATTTAACTAATGTTGAATTAAGAGATATTAAGATGATTTATATCCCATTTGTAAATAAAAAAAATATAAATTGAGAGGTTAATCCATATTATTACGGTTTCTTAGACTTTGGATTTACTGGGTAGCATGGATTTAAAAATCAGTATTAAATGATTCAACTGCCCAATTATATAATTTGAGCTAGAAAATTAGAGAATCGGTTGGAATTCCTGAAAAAAGGAAAAGAGAATCACTGGTTAAAACTTAAACACCCGTAATATAGCTATTATTATTAACTTTAGAGTTTTTAACAAAACAATCCCATATTTTTCATTACGTTTTAATCCTTTTTTTGGCATATATATTTCGTAATTATCTGATTTTTATGAATACTTTAATTTTTATCCAATCAATCATTAACCTAAAACTGCAATTAATTAACTCTTTAATCAAACATTATCAATCAATTATGCTAGTCATAAAATAAATCAATTGAGCTTTTAAAATATAGTTTTTCATGAAAACTCTTAACCAACTAATAAATGATGATGTGACATTTGACATAAAAAATATTAATTTGGAGAGCTTAATTGATTTTTTAAATGACTTACAAAAGATTAATTAATTTTTTAATTTTTTAAGGGAGTTTAAATGATAGAAAAATTATTAAAAATTATAAGAAAAAACTATAAAATTTATTAAATTGATAAAAGAGTATAAATTTTATAAAAGTAGTAATTTTAAATTTTTTAATATTTAATGATTACATAATATATCTAATTTTGTTTTTTTTACAATTTCTAATAACTTTTTTAAATTAAAAAATTATTACTTTTTGTTTCCCCTCAAACACCATCTTTATCCCCTCTGCATTACTTCTCTTAAATCAAAACCACTATTTATAGCTCACTTTAAGCCACCAAGCACTAACTAAATTGTTACTCAAACCCCACACCCAACACCTTATAAGAGTTCGAGCACCATCACACTTTAAATTTCTTATTTTTAAAACCTAAAACTTCAAATATATATATATATATATATATAATTTTTTCATAACTTTTTAATAGCTTTTAATAAATTTTTAATAATTTTATTACTTTTTATCATTTCAATAATTTCTACATAACTTATAAAATTTTTATAATTTCTAAGCTTAAATAATTAAAAATAATTAAGGCTCATAAAATAATAAAAAAACTAAGCATTGGGGAATATTGTTTCACATCGTTAAGCGGCCATCATATGTTTTCAACACCCTTATCATGATTTCAAGGGTTTCAATTTTGGGTTAAATTGATTACAAGTTTCTTTAATTATTTTACGAAAACTTTTTAATGTTTAAATATATATTTTAAAATTTTCAAATGGATTGAAATCGTTTAATTCGACGGATGGGATGTATTGGAGCTGGGGTTGTATTTCTTGAGGGCACTGCCTACATCATAAAGCATCTGGTTTTGTCGTCTAGTTTACAATATCAACAGAAGAAATCAATAACTCCCAACTCCCAATAAGATATATCACTTACGAACCCAAAACGTAAGCCAATGGATAGCCAACTTCTTCCCTTCATCATCTTCCTGATCGCCGTCACCGTCACTCCCTTACTCAGTTCAGCGGCGCCAGCCACACCATGCCACTCCAACTGTGGCTCACTTCAAATCAAGTACCCTTTCGGCACCGGCTATGGCTGTGGCTCACCACGGTTCGAACCCTACATAACCTGCAAGTCAAACCAGCTCCTGCTAACAACCCACACCGGCTCTTATCTAATCACCGCCATATCTTATAAAGACTCAACACTTACCATCACCCCATCCGCCATGTCTACTTGCAACTCCATGCAACAGTCCCCCAACTTGGGGCTCGACTGGGCTAGCCCTTTCCAACTAGGTCCATCCATTTTCCTCCTCCTTTCATGCACTCCCCCGACCTCTTCCCTCACCATCAAGGGCTCCCCCGTATGTGACCCTTCCTCCACCCACCTCTGCGCCACCATCTATACTTGCCCCGCCGTCGTCAACCTCGGCCTCCCACTGTTCCCGCCGACCAACACCTGCTGCGTGTACTCGCCGGCGAATTTCAACAGCAAAGGTGAGTTGGACCTGAGGGAAATGAAATGCAAAGGGTATGCATCGATTGCTTCCTTTCAAGATTCTCCGATGGACCCTAGTAAATGGGTGTATGGGGTGACGTTAAAGTATACAAATGGAGGTTTCGATGATTATTATATGAACAACAAATGCAATACTTGTGAGGATAGTGGCGGAATCTGTGGCTATTCGCCTCCTACCAATTCCTTCCTATGTATCTGTAACAGTGGTTTCAATGCCACTACAGATTGCTACAATAATTACAATCCCGTTCAGGATTATGAGGATCTTATTGGGACTTCCACTTCATTATCAACCCGTATGTTTCTCTTCTCTTTTTATTTTGTTTTATCAATTTATTATTCCATACCCTTGTTAATATAACTACACACCATTAAAACTTAATTCATTCAACTTTATTCTCTGTTATGATTTAGTTAAATGAAAATCCATAAAATAATCCACTCTCAATTTATCAAATATTAACCTTTACTTTTCGTTTAAAGAAGAAACCTTTATTTTATTTATCGTGTTCATCTTCCATGCGGAAATGGTAGGTACCGGGTGGGTCCAGCTATTCGTCCAAGCTCGAAGACTCACCCGAAATTTGGGAGGGTTTTTATAAAAATATTAAGTCCGAAAAATAGGTTTAGATAAAAAAATTGGGCTTGTTTAAAATATAAATCAAGTTCATACTTGAACATTCAAGGCTTGAGCCCAGTCCAGCCCAGCTCATTTTTAAATTTATAATACTTTATATTATGCTATTTTATATATTATGTAATTTAGAACCTATTAAAAAATAAACCTATAAAAAATATAATATTACTCTAATGTAAACATTAAAATAATATTAAGATGACTATATACAAATTTTCAATAAATAAAAAATGTATAAAATTATTAAATATTAAAATAATATAATATAAATAAATATATTTAAAATTTTAAAAATAATATGGACAGACCTAAAATGGGCTTGGGTTAATCTTTTGCAAATATGGACAAGTTTGGACAAAACTTTAAGCCCATATTTCGTGCCAGGCCGGGCTTAAGGCAAATATAAAATATATTAATATCATGCTTAGGCTCAGCCCATGAACATCTCTAGCATAATGTTACATGAATACAACACATAAAAATAATAAAAATATGATAAAAATATATAAATAATACATAATTATATAAAATAAATATGAAGTGTTTGATAAACTGGTGAAAATTTTCACCATTTATTGTTTTAATTGTGTTTGATAATTTTATTAGTTTTTATAATTAATACAAAATTTTTATCAAAAAAGTGTTGAATAAGAGAAGTAGGTGGATAGTTACTTACCACTTAATTGAAAAATATTAAGTTAATTTTTTTTAAAATATATATTAAAATAAATTATCTCAAAAAAAGAGATATCCAAATTATTATATTTAACTTTTATCCAAAATTATACAAAATAAAACATTATATTACATTAATAAGATTAATTTAGGAGTATTTCAAAAAAATAAAAATAAATGTAAGAGATAAATAGTTATAAAAAAATTAATATAGAAAACAGTTTTTTAATATAAATTCAATACTTGTAAATTTTAGTATTAAAAATTCAACTCTTTTTTTGATACAATAAAAATTCAAACATATATGCACATGTTACACTATCACACAAGCAAAATTGTTAGTTGAATTCTGAAATGAATGAAAAATAATTTCACTTCAACCATTAAACTTATTGCTCGAATTCAAAAAAGTCAACATATTATTTTTTTAATTTATCAAATTACACCCTAAGATATTGAAATTTGTAAAAATATAAAATTATAACACTGTAAAATACTATAAATATTAGATAAGACCATAAATTTTAAAATCTAATACTAGGGCGATAGCGTACGAGATGCTTATGCTTTTTTGCAAGAAAGTGAAACTCAGTTTTGCTAATGGAATTTGACTTGTGGCTTAAAGGTCTAGCTTCTTTTTAGGTAAAACAAGAGGGAAAAGGCAATAACAAAAAGTGAGGCGTTGTATATAAACTTCTTTTTTTAAGTACACATATTATAGGAGTTGTTTCAAAAGAAATTTTGAAATTTAATACATATATTAATATTATATAGAGTTTGTAATCATAAAAGTTGTATTTTAATATTTTTCACATGAAAAATAATTATAAAAGAGAAATAATAATATAGAAGATTCTTTTTCCGAAAGCATAATAATATAGAAGATGAGAAGGAATGGTATGAAACTATGATTTCACGTCATTTTTATTCCTTTCTAATAGAAGAATGACAAATCAGATTTTCCTCCTGATTTTTAGTATTTTTAGTTGAATTTGAATTTTCTCAGGAGTAAAAAACTGAATATCAAGACGAAAAATCTAATTTGTCATTCTCCTATTAGAAAGATATAGAGGTTACATGGAATCTAAGTTTCATATAATCATTTCTCTATAGAAGATATGTATGGGTATGATTAAATTTGTAATAATAGTTATAGATAGATATTTTATAATATGAAATAGATATTAAAGTTTTTTTTAGAATATAGATTAAACTTTTTACTTAGTGTTAGTGTATAAATTTATAATCAACAATTAATTATGTATTGTCATTTGTCAAAATATTTAATTATCTACCTTTATTTTAAATTTTGCGCCCGTTGATTATTAGTGTAATAATACAAAAAAAAACTTATTTAAAAATAGTTAAACATAAAATAAAAAAAATAGTAGTACAAATTACCGATTAAGTCTTAATTCGATTAGCATAAACATTATTGTTAATTGCAGGAGATTATTCAAAAAGAAAAAGCATAAATTAAAACATGCTGAAAAAATAATATTCCAAATAAACATTTGTTTTTGGGAAAAAAGCAATCATATTTTTTAAGTGAATTTTTAAAAATAGAAAAAGAAAACCTTAAACTTCTCTCTCTCTCTTTTTTTTTTTTTTTTTTTTTTTTTTTTGCAGAGAAGATTATGCTGGGATTATGGGTTGGTCTGCTTTTCTACATTGCTGCTTGAAAAAGAGAATGGCCAAGATTTTGCCTTTTGTTATGCCATCCCCATTTAAATGTTGTAAGGGTTACGATAGAATCCAACAAACTTTACCCCCCCCCCTAAAGTTGTAAAGCAGAAAGTTTATTAGATAACGAAATATATAGAGATAATAACAAATCGTCGCTGATTCATACAGATTTATATACAGACAGTGAGTAAAAATATTTTCAGGCAAAATATAGCTCATAAATCCCCATCACCTTAAGTATTCTTCCATTAAAACACAATACATTTGCTAATGGAGGCTTATGTCCTGGATTGTCATCCTTGCATACCTTTCAATCTGTTTTACAGCCATTGCTATGGTTTCCGGGTTCCATAGGACGGAATGTATCGATAAGGAAATATTTGAAGTGCTTATGTAACACTTTAGGCTTCTCTACATTGATGGCATGCCCTGCATTTTTTATCATCACCAGTTTTGCGTTGTCTCCTAGATGCCTGTGTCACGTGCCGAAACTTAAAATCAATATTACACTTCAAATATAAGTGTAAAACAAAAAAGGGATATTAAGATGCTTATTTGGTTACCTTGCCAATCTGTGTCCCAATTCCAAAGGGAATATTTGGTCATGTTCTCCCCATATTAGTAGTGTTGGCTGCACAAAACAAGTATTATTCACTCAGTAAAGACTCGAACAGAACCCCTTATAACTGAGGCTACATTCTTTGCAATAACCTGGGTTATCTTTGGAAGACTCGACAGCTTTCGGTCCTTGTGTAATGCTTGGATCAACTCTTTTCTCTCTTGAAGATGTTCCGAACACATTTCCTGCCAACAAAACCGAAAACCCGCGACACAAACTTAAGGCCATAACATTATGGAAAGCTCTTGCTTCCTTGCAAAGACCGACATTTGTATAGCAGACCCGAAGTGAGATCAATAACAGTCATTGTTGATGTTCAGCTAGGGACCCAACTGACTGCAATCATTCAAGTTACAAAAACCGACAGGATTCAAACAACATAAAGAGATTAAGTTAATTCTCTACTCATTGAAACCGTTTTCCAACAACTAAGCTTATGGAAGAATTTGGAACATCATATCCATTCTGGTCACAGTATAGACACTTAGCTTCACATCATTCTTGAATCATCTAACATGTCCTTTGAACAAATTAGGCAGACCTATCAGCACATTAATGTTCCAAAATTACATTACATGTACATAAAAGTGGATCTAGTGGTAAAAGTACCATAGAGGCCCTTGTACTAAAAGTTGGATTGCATTCTGCCCCATTTACTCAAAAAATAAGCAAATTAGCCATTGTGCATTAAACCAAAGAACAAACTGGTCCTTTTGTTAAAACTTTAATCCATTTTTACTCTTAAAAACTGTTTTTTTGTACGCCAGCATGACGTATACATAGAATGCCATGTGTTACTGTCTAATTATTTTGGCAATCACGTTAGTTTTTAATAGTACAAATAAATTAAACATTTAACAAAAATGACCAATATACTCTTTGATGTATTTGCCTAACTTATAATAGGGTGAGCAAAATACGACTTGATCCCTAGTACACCTAGCTCTAGTTCTTAATTAAAATCCAATAGGTTTCGCTATTGTTCCCTCAGATTCTCTGTTTTCATCACGCAATAAAACATTATGCAACCCAAAACCTGGGTTTCCACCACTCTTGATTTTCACCCAAGCCTATGACTTATCTATGACAAATCTGGGATTGCAATAAACCTACAAAAGTATCCGACAAATGTATGAACAACAACCAATTCATTTCTAGAAAAGCCATAAATCTTTAAATTTATAAAGGGCAAATCAATCACTTATGATTGAATGAAGAGAATTTAGAGTAGCTTTACTCACACGGATGAAATCGTTTAGAAAACAAGTAGGAACTCCTTTTCTAGGCTTATAAAACGAAATCTTCATCAATTCCCTCATTTTTTGGGGCGTTTGGGGCAACAAAATACTAACGGCTTCATCTACACTTTTCACTTGAAGCATCCCTTCCTCCATATCTTTGTCTTCCAAACACACCCCAGCGCAACATAGCACCAACTTCTCCACTCTCTCCTTAAACTGCGCCGCCAAACTATAACCAACGAAGCCGCCATAACTGATCCCGACAACGTTCATAACAGTAACCCCATGGGCCTCCATGACCCGCATCACACACTGAGCTTGAAACTGCTCGGAACGTTCGGGTCGGGACGTGTAAGAGTCGCCGAAGAAGAGGAGGTCCGGGACGTAGACGTTGAAGCGGGACATGAGAGGTGAAACGAAGTCGTTCCATTGCCACATTGCGTTGGCGCCTATGCCGTGGATCAGGATTAACGTGGGCTTGGGTTTGATGTGAACTTTGGGGACCCAGACGTGCATGACGGTGCCGTCGCCGAGGTCCATAGTCGATGATCGGAGACCGGCTTTGGAAAAGCTGTAGCGGAAACACCTGTTCAGCATTGCAGTCAAGCTGAGCTTGGCCATTTTCTTTTTTTGTAAAAGTAAACAAATAAATTATGTTAGAAAAAAAAGGGAAGAAAAGAAGACGACTTTAAACGAAGAGGAAGATGACGTCGAGGGATTTAATTGATTTTAAATAAAGCGCCGACATTTTTTAGCGCTATTTTCCTAACGATTTCCGTTTTACTGACAGACAAAATTTAATATCAGGTCCAGAGTGGGGTTCACTTTTCAAGGTTTTTACTTTGGTTTTGTCACTTTGTGGGACAAAAGTAGGTTTATCATTTGGATGGTAAGATCAATGCCAGACATTTGGACATGTCTGGTATCACCAAAAAAGTAACATAGGTTTTATTAATTTCCTTTTCTATGTTTATCCTAGACTATATTTATTAATAGTTAATAATCTATGTTTTGGTTGAATAATAAAATATAAATATTTTTATAAAGATATTAATTTAAATTTATGTGTATATTTTTTTATTTTTATATAAAAGATAAAGAATAAAAAAACTTTAAAATAATATAATCTAATTTGTAAAGTAAGTGTATTTTCATAATTATCTGAATAAATTGGTGCTAAATTGATTTATGAGATTAACTTAATCAAATGATGAATATATATATTATAGTTGCAATGAAATGAAAATATTTTAAAAAAAAAACCTTAAAACTAAGTTTTATTCACGATTAGGTCCTTGAATTATACCACTTTTCTTACTTTAGTATTAAAGATTTTTTTTCCTAGTTTGGTACTTAAAAGTTTCGTTTCATCCCCTGATATAGTTAGTAACCATGTGGAGCCTATCAAAATACGGCATGTGGCAATTTTGTCTATGGCATCCACATGGATTAATTTTTTTTCACAAAGTTATATAAATTCAAATTTTAATATATATATATAACAAAAAATTAAAAATTACTTAAATATTTTAAAAATTAAATAAAATATAAATATAATTTCTAAAAAATTTTGAATAATAAAAATTTCAAAAAATTATAAACATTTAGAAAATTAAAAAAGAAAGTAAAAGAATAAAAAAACATATATAAATTATAAATAAATCTAACAATTCAAAAAATTATTTCATTTAAAAAAATCAAAAATTTTAATATATATAATTTCAAAAATATATATATCTAAAAATAAAAATAAAAATAGACTGACTTTAATAAGCCTTGTTAGTTGATCAACATCAATCAATATTGACTAGCACTAGTCAACAATTGATCAATAGTAGATCAATACTGATAAACTCCAATCAGCGGTTGTGGAATGCGGTCAACTTTTAATTTGATATATATATATCAAATTAAAAGTTGACCGCATTCCACAACCGCTGATTGGAGTTTATCAGTATTGATCTACTATTGATCAACTTTTAGAAATTGTTTAGAAGATTTATTTGATTTTTTAAATTTTCTAAAATTTTAACTAAATTTTTGTAAATTCCTAAAATTTAAATTAGTTTTTTAGTTTTCGATATATTTTTAATTTATATATATTTAAAATATATATAATTTTATTTTGATTTTTTTGTAATCTATAAAAAACTATTTTTTATTTGTATAAAATTTTAGAATCTTAAAATTATAAATAAAAAATTTTAATAGGCGATATCATGTAATTTGTTGTTGGTATATAAAGTTTATATATGATAACACTAAGTAAATAGGGAGGGGTCCACTTACCAATGTAAAATTAATATGATTTTATATTATTGTATATATCTTTGTATGATTGATATTTTAATTTTTTTTTGGTGAAAAAAAACAAGAAACAACTAAAACCCCCTAAGAGGATCTAAAAGCTTTGTCTTGCTAGATAGCCGAAACCACCAAGTCAGGTGACACTTCAAAAAGCTGGAAAGGTGATTTCCAAGAGAGACAGATCTTTGCCAATTGATCTGCGATTAAATTACACTCCCCATTGATATACTTAAATTCCCATTGGCCATTAGAATGCAGAAGTCGTTTAATTCTTCCGAGAACTGTGATACCTGAATCCACTGAAATATCCATGGACAAACCTTAACCGCTTTAAGATTATCAGATTGAACTCGAACTTTTTTATACCCCTTACTCAATAGAATGAGAATTCCATCAAGGATGCCTCAGAATTATGCCTCCAAAGGTGAGCATCTACCCAAATAATGTGTGTATCCCAAAATCCAATTGCCATTTCGATCTCGAACCACTCCTCTCGCTAAAGCATTCCCATAATCTCTAGCGACTGCTCCATCAGAAAATAAATGAACCCAATTATCGGCCAAGTGGTGACGAGTTCCAGAACCAGTTGCAGTAGATCTGTCTTCACCAAGAAACGCTTCAAAATTTTGGGCCCAACTGCGAGAAGTTTTAATGGTCTCATATGCCGTCCAAATGATATCTTGGAAGATGAAGAGATTCCTATTCTTCCAAATTCTCCAAGCAATTATCCCAAAAAGACACAACCAAGTAACTTCCTTATCCTGCAATTTATCATGAAAACATAGATTAGTGGAAAACCAAATTTGGACAGGGTCAGAAAAAAACCTGGCAAGTTTTTCAGTGGGAACAACGAGCATCCAAGCTTCCTTAGCTTTCGAGCAATCTCGGATAACATGCAATATATCCTCGGTGTCATGTCCACAGAGAGGACACGCATTGCTTTGACCAATCCATCTCTTAGCTCATTCTGAATTAGTAAGAAGCCTTTGCTTGGCTACAAGCCAAAGAAAAAGACGAACTCTCTGTGGACCTTGGTATTTCCAAACGGCCTTCCAAGCTTCGTCATGAGGACTCTAGGAGCTCTCTTTTAAAGCCCAATAAGCACTTCGAACAGAAAAGGACCTTGACCCGGAGCGAGCCCAAATGATCCTATCCACTCCTCTGTCAGGATGAGGAGGGGGAATACTTGCTATATGCTTAATCACGTTAACAGGAAGCCATAATCGGAGCAAATCCAAATTCCAAGTACTATCAGGGAGCACCCAATCCCTTAGAGTACACTCCAAATTAAGACTAGAGTGAGTTGAGACATAATTAAATAGGGGGCCACCATCAGGAATCCAAGAATCTTTCCAGCCACGGATTGTTGAGCCATCACCTACAAACCATATAAGATTCTCACGAAAAAGGGGCCATACCTTGGAAATGGACTGCCAAATATGAGAACAATTGCTTCTGTAAATGGCATCAGGAAGCTGATTCTTCCATCCATATTTCGAACAAAGGACACGAACCCATAAAGCATCCTTTCGAGAAACAAGATTAAACCCAACTTTCATGAGAAAAGAGTTATTTTGATCATGAAGATGCTGAAACCCAAGTCCACCACGAGATCTAGGTTGACAAATGGACTCCCATCCAACCAAAGCACTTTTGTGCTGACTAGTAGAGCTTCCTCAAATGAACTGTTTAGCAATTTTTTCAATCTCATCACACACCCCTTTCGGAACTAAAAGGGACTGCATTAAATAATTTGGAATGGCGAGGAGAACTGATTGGGCAAGTATGACTCACCCCGTAAAAGAAAGTTTCCTGGCTTCCTAAAACTGAAGTTTTCTCCTCACTTTTTCAACAATGAAATTGAGAGTGCTTTTAGTGACACGGTCATGAAGTAAAGGTACTCCTAAATACCTCCCTAGATTAGGGACCTTCTGAAATCCAAAGAGAAGGCTAATCTGATCACATAATCTATCATCCACACCCTTGGAGAAGTACACATTGCTCTTTCTTGCACTGATCTTATGCCCAGAAAATTCACAGAATTGTTTCAGAATTTCTTTTAACAGAATAGCTTGATCCATCTCTGCTTTGCCAAAAATAACAAGATCATCAGCGAAAAAGAGGTGGGATAAGGAAGGCCCTGACCTAGAAAGCCGAATCGGATGCCACATTCCTGTTGAAATCTCAGAACGAATAATGTGTCCAAGCCATTCCATACAAAGGATGAAGAAGGCAATAAAGGGCAGCCTTGTCTAATCCCCCTCACAGGCTTGAAAGATTGAGACGGAACTCCATTCCATAAGAACTGCATAGAAGAGGAAGATATAACACCCATAATAACCTTTCTTAGGAACTTTGGAATCCCAGCAGCTACAAGGGTCACATTAATAAAATCCCAGCTAATCCTGTCATAAGCTTTCTCTAGATCTAACTTAACGGCCATCCAATTCTTGCCAACTTTCCTGCTACGCATCGAGTGGATGACTTCTTGAGCAAGAAGGATATTATCAGAAATGTTGCGTCCAGCAAAAAACCCAGCTTGCTCAGGTGAGATGAAATTTGGAAACACCACTTTGAATATGTTGGCAATCACCTTCACAACCAACTTATGCATAACCGAACATAGACTGATTGGCCAAAATTGGCTAAAATCCTCCGGACGTTCCTTCATGGGGATAAGCACAATTAGCGTATTATTAAGGTCCTCCTCAATTTTATTACCATCAAAGATTCTCTGAACCCACTCGCAAACTGCCCATCCAATAGAATCCCACTGGCTTTGAATCGTATTTCATGTTTCATTTATGGAGGTCATGTAATTAAGTTTGGAGTACAGAATTTTTTTTGACTAAAAGTGAAGAATTTTTTAATTATTTGTTTGTGTAAAAAAATAAATTCAGATGTTAAATATATATTAGTATAAATAATTTTTAGATCGATATGATTGGAATATCAAATCGGTATAAAATTTTGCATATATGATAAGTATAATTATATTAATAAATTCAACAATTGAATTGTTAAAATATCAATTATAAATTTTTTTTATAAAACTATATTAAATTTGTACCTGCTTCTAAATATAAATATTTAAGTCGGTACAAAATCAAATATAAAGATTATACAACTTTGAGTAAGAAATTAGAGGTGTAAATCAAATATACGTGCTTTTAAGTAATTTATGTTTGATTAAAAAATTAATTTGGTGTAACTCAAATTATTGAGTCAAATTCAAATACTTTAATTGTAGTTGAGGACAAAAACCAACAATATAATATATTGTGAAGTGACGCTTTAGTGTAAACACGAAAGTTGAGTTTGGTTTTTAGATTTGTGTGCTTAGCCACAAAGTCTTTAAGGAGGAGAAAAGATGATATATGGGAAATTTTGGGATAAAATTTTTAAGGTTATTCAACTATTAATAAATTTACGATTTAGTTATTAGTTTTAAATAGTTATAAAATGATCATTAAATTATTTAAAAATTTGCATTCTAGTTATTGAACTGTTAAAATTGTTACTATATGACCTTCTTTTTTCATGCCGCCTACACCAATTAAAAGCTTTCATTCTCTTTTATTTCTATAGTTTAGTTTTTTTTTTATGAAATAGTTTTGAACATCACTAATCTATGAATCAAAATTCTTCAACACTAACCGTCAAATTGACATTCTTCTATTTGTTAATAGGTACTGGTTCAATTTCAAATAGTTATAAAATGGTTATTAAACTATTCGAATGTTTGCATTTGAGTCATTGAGCTGTTAAAATCGCTATTTTATGGTATTTTTTGTTCACACCGCTTGCATCAATTGAAACATCTCATTCCCTTTCTCTTCTACAATTTAATTTAATTTTTTATGAAATTGTCGCGTGGAGCTTATTAGCCAAACTTAAATGAAAAATTTTGAATAATACAATGATCATTTTGTAATTTTTTAAAATTAAGTGATCAAAATATAAACTTATTAATAATTTAATGACTTTTGATGTAATATACCATATTTTCGAAATAAATTAAAGAGGGTGGTGGTGAATGGTATTGCCGGATATTAGGTAATAAACGCCTTTTCCCTTTTTTATTCATTAATAAAGGCCTTAATCGTCTTTTCCGTTTTTTGCATCTTTGGATAAATGAATTGGATTGAAGATTGATTAGCCCTTTTTTTTTTAATCAACTAAGGGTGATAAGTACTTACTGTCTTAATTATTTGTGATATTTTTTCCTTTAAATTTTGTTATTTATATTTTTAACTATATTATTTATACTTATATTTTATTTATTATGTATTTGGGACATAATTGGAGAAAAAAGAGTTTAAAGTTTAATTTTCAAATAAACTATTAAAATAGTAACTTTTGTTTATCTCAGGTTACATTTTAGTCACTTATATTTGAAATGTTACATTTTAGTCATTTACGTTATTACATTGTAACATTTTAGTCAATGAGCTGTTAAGGGTGTAATGGTAAACTAACATGGCACGTTAAATCATTATTTCAAACAAAAAATTTAGGTTAATTTATACAATCGGTCCCCATATTTTTTCGTTTTGAGCATTATTTTTTTCTTTTATATTCTTTTAACTTTCTTTCTTTCTTTTTCTTTCTTTTCCATTCTCTTCTGCTTCTCCCTCTGTTTTCCTTATTCTCCATTTCTTTTACCGTGATTTTTCTATGTTTTTCATTTGTTAAAACTAGTTTCTATACTTTTTATTTTTTAAAACAATTTAATTTTTTCGAGTGAGGCGAGCTTGTGGACTAGTTTTAATAAATGAAAAAAGAAAAATTACGTTAAAAAAATGAAGAAGGGAGGAAAACAGAGGGGAAGCAAAAGAGAAAGAAAAAAAAAGGAAAGTTAAAAGAACATAAAAGAAAAAAAATTAAATCGCTCAAAATGAAAAAAATAGGGACCAATTGTAGAATTTAACCTACAATTTTCTTTTGAAATGATGATTTAATGTGTCACGTCAGCTTACCGTTACACTGTTAACGACAATTAATGACTCAATGAATAAAAGTTACAATGCGATAACGTAAGTGACTAAAACATAACATTTCAAATATAAGTGACTAAAATGTAACCTGAGGCAACCAAAAGTGACTATTTTGGTAATTTACTGTAATAGCTCGATTTTCAGTGGTGTCGAAAACAATGGTTCGAGACCACCAAATCCGATGAGTAAGCTCGTAAATTTTATTATCTAGTATTTACGAGTCAAATGTGATTTTAGAAAGATTTCTGAATTAGTAAATTGGGTTTTATAAGGATTTATTAGGTTAAGTGGTTTGGAAAACGAGGATCAATACCTCGATTTTATAAATCGAGCCATAAATATTTTTATAAATATTTACGGATTGTTATTAAGATAGTAGTAAAGTTACGTTAGGAAATTTTAACGTTTTGATAGTTAATTAATTCAAAAGGACTAAATTGAAAAAGGTGCAAAACTTGCTAATTAAAGAAATAATGATTAAATATCCTAAATGGTAAATAAGGGAGGACTAAAAAGGCAATTAAATACACATGGGAAGGATTAGGCGGCATAAGCAGAAAAAAACAATAAAATTAGGTGATTAAGGGGTAAAATTGGAAAATGAAATAAAATTAAAATAGCTAAAAATGGGATTTAAAAGTTTCTAGGCAATTCTTCATCAACCTCCGGTCTAAAAACACCATTAAAGAACCCTTAAGAAGCTAGTTTTCTATTTTAGCTCCATGTAAGTTTAATTCTTGACTTTTTCTTGTAATTCTTGTGTTTTTAAGACTTTTACAATTAGGTCCAACTAGTTATTTCATTAGTTTTTTATTTTATTGGAAATTTTGAAAGTTACCATTGATAAATACTGGATGTTTTTTATGAAATAACATGGATTTATTGTATGGTGATTTTATAAAGTGATTTTGATAGATATTGATTTTAGGACTAAATTGAGAAAAGACTAAATATTAGGGTTTGATATTAAATATATATTTAACAAAGGCTGTATGATAGCCTAGTATTTAGATAAATTGTCAATTGAGAAAAAATAGTTCATTTAATGACTAATTAATAAGGGACTAAATTGTAAAAGTTATTAAAATTGGAGGTAAATGTGTAATTTTGAAAATTGAAGGGTCTTAATTGTGAAGTGAATTGAAACTGAAATATATGCTAATGAATGGATAATTTTATATTTTAGATCAAGAGCCCGTAGATAGTCGTGAAAAAGGGAAATTAGCAGAATAGTCCTTGAACTACTACAAATCTTACAATTTAACCCAAGTAAGTTCGTATGGTTAAACTTTAATATTTATATATTAAATTAATTAATGATATTATGTATGTATTCATATCTATTATTGAAAGAAATTATGAAATTGAATTGAGTGTTCAAAACAAATGGAACGCGAGATTAAGTACAATCGTTCTGTGGCGAAAGACAGCAAAGGAAGAATTGACGGAAAAATTTCTCAAGTAAATCGAGGTTAAGTATTTGTTACGAAATTTTGTGTTTACTTTCCGTTTAGCTCTCACGAGCTTCTGTTTAACTCATATAAGTTTCAGTTCAACCCTTATGGGTTTCCGTTCAGCTTTTATGAGCTTCCGTTCAACCCTTACGGGTTTTTTTTAGCACTTATGCGCTTCTATTTAGCTTGCGGGCTTCTGATAACGATGTACTCATATCCATAAGTTGTTCTCAGACTCGGTAAGATTTAGTAAATGACTTAAATGATTGAAATTGAAAGTTTTATCGTTTATTATTGATATTGAATTGAAGGAGGTGTGGGTTCATCGATTTAAGTTGTGTTTGACAGGGAGATTGCATGATTATTTACTATTTAATTTATTATAATAATTTTGGTAAGATTTATGTTTAACCTATCGAACTTACTAAGCTTCATTAAGCTTACTTGTGTTGTTTAATGTTCTTGTAGATTAACGTGAGGTCGGGAAATCGGATCAACACATCAAACCAGATTATCCAACTTAATCTGGTACTTTTTGCAACGTATACTAAGGTTTATATGGTATGTATAGTGTAACACCCCTTACTCGAGATCGTTGTCGGAGTTGAGCACGAGGCATTACTAGACTTAACTACTAATTCAGGGCATAAAAAAAATTGAAACTGTCCATCTACGTCATGTTGACTAAGTTGACTATAACTCAAGTTACGAAACTCGAAATTTAGATCCGTGAATTTTTCTTAAAACTAGACTCATTTATCTTCTTACTATAATTTTTCTAGAATTTTTCGCATAGCCTATTAGTATAGTTTATTCATTAAAGTTTCCCCTGTTTCACTGACCAACGGTTCTGACCTCTCTTAACCTAAATTCAAATATCTCTTTATATAGTTTTCATATGTTGTTCCCACTTGTTTCTATTGAAAATAGACTCACTAAGGAAGCTATACAAATTATAACTCATAATTCATTTTGTAAAATTTTTAATGATTTTCTAAATTCAAAACAAAGGACTTCAAATACCATCTTGACCCTATCTCACTAAAATTCAAATATCACAGAATATAAAACTCCTTTGCCTACTCTGTTTATTTCATATAAAAATAGACACAATAAGAATTAATTCTATATCTTATTCACTTTCTAATTCCATTTCTTCTATTTTTGGTGATTTTTCAAAATCACATCACTGCTGCTAACTAAAAACTGTTTCATTGCAAAATATGGTTAACTAGCTTATAACATCTTTACTCCCTTTCATTTAAACTTTACACATTAACCATACTTATATATATACCAAAAACCAAATCGACCAAAACCACAACCAAACATAATCATCAAGCCAAAATATAAATTCCAAGATTAACAAGATGGACAAGCCATTTTCGCATGGCTTATACAAATATATATAACTTCAAAACTAGCAATATCAAAACTAGTCTATACATGCCACGTAACCAAATCTCCAAGCATTTATTTACCGAAGCGAAAATTGGATAGTATGATGAGATCTCCTTCGACTTCCAACCCGAGCAAGTCTTCGAAACTCTATAAACATAGGAAAATTACACAAAGTAAGCTTTGAAAGCTTAGTAAGCCATAAGCAAATAATTCACTATAGAAACATGTATAATTCAATTCAAATAGGCCAAAATTTAGTTAATCACATACACATATACAATCACTTTTCTCATACAATCCATGTTCCTCGTTAAGTAACTTCACTTACTTTATTTTTCATTCAACAAATAAACCTCATACGTACCTGAATCATTTAACTCAAATACACAGTCAGTCACCAATTCATTCATGGAAATATCATAATCATGCATATATTCCATCTCATAATTTATATCTAATTCACTTACTCATAATTTATATCACCATTCGTAACTTCAATACTTACCAAAATTAGGTCTTTGAATTGAAAATTTACTCGTGTCCTTAATACTCGTTGACCGATTTCGCACACTTAGTGCTCGGTAATTCAATTCGCACACTTAGTGCATAGTGATCGATTTCGCACACTTAGTGCTCGGTATTTTAAATTCGCACACTTAGTGCATAATGATCGATTTCGCACACTTAGTGCTCAGTATTTTAAATTCGCACACTTAGTGCTTTTCTCAATCCTGTTACACATTTATATATCCAATCTCATAAAAATTAAACCTCCACTATAAATATACGAATTAGCTTAAATCAATCTCAATAATCAACATCCCATTCGGGTGTACCAACGGCACATATACATATCTCACATTCGGCTATACTATGCACATATATATAGTTATCACAATCAGTTATATCAATCATATTTATACATACTTCCATTAAATTCACATGTACCACTATAAGAAAAATCCAATTCAACTCAATTGCTTAAAACTTACTTATTAGATCAAATACACATGATTCATTATTCCATCACATACGGCCGAATATACTAGTTTAATGCATTATCTTATATATAACCGAACATCCAAAGTTAATTAAATTATCACATGTACTCATATATCTGAATTTAATATAATATCACATATAACCACTTATATACAAATTCAATTCATCATCACATACACACATACCTTTATGGCCGAACATATAAGGTTAATTAAATCAACTTACTTGTTAAATTTCCACATCCATATGAAGTCTTATAGACATAGACTTGAAAATAAATCACTGGTATTAAACCTGCTAGGCGTAAGCCTGAATCACACACCGGCACTAGGCCTACTAGACCCAAGGTCTGAAATTTATTCACCGACAATAAGCCTGCTAGGCACGAAGCCCGATTTAAGTTCACCAGCTCAAAGCTTGCTAGGCCCAAAGCTCGAAACATCACAAATACATAATCGATTTAAGGACATAAATCACATATACTAAGTCATAAGCTTTCATAAAAAAATTTATACTATCTTTCATATATCTAAACTTACTCAAATAGTTCCTTGAACATATCAAATACCATCCCTCACATTCGGCAATAGCAAATATAATTATAAACATTTCAATTCAGCATGAATAATTTACATTTAATTAAAATTAAGAACAACCATTTGCTTATAGACTTACCTCGGATATCGGCGAGCGTAAAATCAACTATTCAGCTATTTTTGTCTTTCCCCGATTCAAATCTGACTTTCTCTTTTCTTGATCCAATTAAACCTCCAAAGTGCCAAACCTTAGGTAACTTTTCTTCTTTTATTTCTCTCTTAGTTTCAGCAATGGAAAAAAATATGAACATGCAAGCTCTTTTTTTCATGTTTTATTTAATATATTAACTTTATAATACTTTAATTATTATTATAACTTTTATGTTTTAATATATAAAAAAAACAAAAACCACATAATGTAACCTTAGTGCCGTCCATTCAATAATTAAAGGGAAATATTGCAACATAAAACCCTCATATTAAAAGAACAACCATTATTCAGCCCCTTTGAATTTAACCACTAATTTTTCATTTTATGCGATTAAGCCCTTTTTATTTAATTAAGCACACAAACAATCAAATTTTCATACGAAACTTTCACACATGCTAATTCACATATAATTAACGCAGAAAATAATATTTAGATATTTTTTTGACTCGAATTCGTGGTCCTGAAACCAACGTTCCAATTAGGGTCAAAATCGGGCTGTTACATATAGGGTTGGATTGGTTTTAAATAAAGTTGGTTTGTGTAAATGCTGTGAGTTACACTTTGTTTATATTTCTAATCAACTTATATAAGCATGGATTAATCATACATGAGATGTCTTTGAAATGGTTAAATGATGGTTAATCAATAGGCATATTAAGGCATGGTTTGAGCTTGAGAATTTAGTAAAAAATGCATATATGTGTACATGGTTAATTTGGTAAGATTGGATATTTGAATATATGTGATGATATGTTAGGTATAAAACTTGGTTTTAGCTTGAGTTGAAGATCTTATTGTGATTTGTGAATATGCAAATGGTTGTGAGGTTGATACCAAGAATGGGTGAGAAAAGTGGCTATAAAATGGCCTATTTTAGTCCACACAGGTGTGTGTCTCAGCCGTATGTGACACATGACCTATCATATGGGTGTGTGGTCTTATCGTGTGTTTCCTGTATCTTTAAATTTGAGAAACAGAATGCCCAGGTTTTTGCACATGGCCTAGCACAAGGGTGTGTGGTTTGGCCGTGTGACCTCTGCACCTTAATTCCATAACACGCGGCCTAGCACACGGGCGTGTGGCTTGGCCGTGTGACCCAAGCCAGAGAGTTACACGGGCATAGACACAGGTTGGGACACGGCCGTGTGCCTTACATCGAATACCCACACGGCCTAAGACACGGACATGTCTTTTGGCTGTGTGAGCCACACGACCTGGCCACACGGGCGTGTGTCCTATGCACCTAAGGAAAATTTTGAAATTTTGGGAAAAATTCTCTGATCTTCCGGTTTAGTCCTAATTTAATTCTAATGCGTATATTGGGCCTCGAAGACTCATTCAAGGGACCATATTAGTGTTTTATGATTAGTTTTCGATATGTATATTAAATGTTATGAATTGTTCGTATTTAATCTGAAAGGTCCGGTAATGTTATGTAACCCTATTCCGGTGACGGATAAGGGTTAGAGGTGTTACATTTGCCTTTTATTTTTTATAAGTTTTCACGACTTGGACATTCAACATAGTGTAGTTTCAGTATTTTGGTCATAACTTGAGCTACAGACTTCCGTTTTGGGCTCATAATATACTGATTCAAAGGGAATTGAAAGCTCTAACTGAAGCTATTCACAACTTGAGCCCACAAGATTTCAGAAAGAAATCTGAACAAGGCCTGCAAGTTTGATGTCAAAATTGCCAAAATATCTTTAAAAATTCTGCTTTATTTAATTAAAGACACTTTTATATTTTCTCCATTATATTATTTTTTCCCTATAAATAAACATTATTAGGTTAAGATCTGAGGCAATCATCCTTTGTTATATTTTGTTTTCTTTATTTTATGAGTTTCTAAACCCACTTTTCTAATAGAAGGTTTTATTGATGTTTGATTTAATAAATTCGAGAGACTTATTTGTGCTTTAATTCTTCCTTGTTCTTTGGTATTCATGCATCTTCTATTTTAATTACAACTACTCAAGTTTATTGAATGTCCGACCAGTATTTAATAGCTTATAATGATTGCCTTGTCAATTAGAATAGTTAAATCTGTAATTGTTTGCCATTCTTATACTAGTGACGAACTGCATAACTCATTTATGCCGTAGTTTATGTGTATGGGATGTGGATGTGTGATCTAGCTTAAATGAACCTTGCTGAGGTGAGTTTGTGGGTTAGAATTAGGTCTCTTTTGTTCTTAATGTTGCTGGTAAGTTAAATCTTGGGCACTGAGTTACAAGGTTATTTATCAGTTAGGGTTCAAACGAGCTGCCTTTTGGTTGTTGAACAGGTAATGAGAGATTAGTTGTTCAATATTGAGTTAGCAACTAAAACTAATTTATTAAAGGCATTGGAGTTATTTTTGTGTTGATGATCGAATCCACAAATCAAACGGAGATTTTACCTTTGGCTAGAGTTTCTTTCCATTGATGTACTTTTCTGTTCTTTTCTTTTATTATCTCTTTTTATTTTGCTTTATTTTTGTTTTTAAACCCCTCATTTTATTTTTATTAAAGAAATAATTTATACAACCCTACTTGCTGCTATTTACTAATCTATATTTTTCAAGTAGGTTTTTATTTTTGTAGGTCTTGACAGCCTAACAATTTTTGGCATCATTGCTAGAGGTCGGTGTTAATAATTTTATTTATTTTTATTGTTTTTAATTTTATTTTCTTTTAGCCTCTTAAACCTTCCATCATAAGCATATTCACAATACTTCGGCTTTAGACAGGATCTTCAAAATAAAACAAATGAGGTAAAATTTTCTTCTCTTGAAAATTGTATCGATAAACTAGCTTCTCTTATTCAACAATTGGCTGTAGGAAATTCTCAATAGGTGCAAACCTGTAGGAATGAGATTCACAACGATTATGGCTATTACATTGATGTGTACCCGATATTCCAAGAAGATCCCTTAAGCATGCTAATAAAATTAAAGGATTTCCTAGTTGGCCACAATGAAGATATGAACCCTATACCAAATACTTACAATCATGGATGGATGGATTATCCCGATTGTGGCTATGAATCGAGCCCGTATGCTCCCACACAACCATCATCTTCTAAGTAGGTAAATCTTTTGAAGATAGGGTCAAATCTCTCGCTAATACAGTTCAACTGTCGCAAGAACGCCTCCAAAATATAGAAAATCAAATCCGTCAAATCGCGACTTTTGTGAGTAAAGTAGAGTCTTAAGAAGAAGAAGAAGTTGATACGACCCAGGCCGCATCATGTCATGATATAATTCGACGACATCGGAATTGGCCCTAGCACGAGGGGCCCAAATTCAAAATGAAGCTTTTAATTTTAGTTTGTTAATTTGGCTGTTGGAAAATAAGGACTTTGATTCATTTATTTTTAGTTATTTTAGTTTGTGTCTTTAATTATGTCATAGTTTGAACATCATTAATATGAGTCTTTAATTATGTCATAGTTTGCTCATCATTAATATGTGTTCTGCATTTAATAAAGTCATACATTATGTAACTTTCATGTTAGTTAAGTGTGCATCATTAAATAAAGTCATGTTAGTTTAATTATGTAACTTTCATGTTAGTTAAGTTTGCATCATTAAATTAAGTCATGCATTAAGTAACTCATCTGTTCATTTAGTTTACATCTTAATTAAATTATGCATTTAAACATCTTAGTTGTTTGAATTAGAGTGTTATTTAATTTGGTTATTACTTTTAATGCATAAGTTATAGTGTGTTTAATTTTTCTTAAATAAATTAATTGTGTGTTGTAGAAAAGTCCAAAAGGCTGGTCACTTAATTGCTGGTGCATAAAGGGAACATTTTTTGTGGATATTGAAGCACTCAAAGCTCATTATGGTGGCTGTTCAAATGGACCAAGAGTGACTCTTCAAGTTTGATCAGTTTCATGCACTCAAAGCTAGTTATGGTGCCAATTAAAGATATGAATGCACAAGTCTTTTGACATTCGGTTTAAGGGAGATGAAGGGACACTAAACAACACATTAAGGGTTCATTAAGTCAATAATAAAGTGAAGAGACATGCCTTTTCTTCTACACCATAATCAAGTGAAGAGACATGGCTATTGGCTTCCCTACTGACTTTAAAACGAAATTAAAACTTGTAAAAAACCTTAATTAATTGCTGGAGGTGAAATGTCACAAATAGGTATTTGAATAGTCATAATAGTGCCTATAAATAGATTGTAAGAAGACATTATTTTAGAGAGAAGACTTTTTGCTCATTTGATGAATGTTTATAACATTTGTGAGTTATTCAACTCTCCTATTTCATTTAAGACTCAAGCTGACTTATCTAGCATCGCTAGTGGCGTCTACCTTGTTTCTTTTTGAACTTATCACTCAATTCCGAGTGTGGCATTCACCTTTTTGATACCTTTGGTTCCTATCTCTTAATAGATAGTGGGTCAAGGTCCTTTCTACTATCTTCCATTACCTTAAGTGTCATATAAGGTTCAGGTCAATACTCCCTATAGTATTGGTTCTTCCTTGGCCTTAAGCCAATTTCATCCAACTATGCACCTTAAAACTTACTTTACTTCTTATCTAGCCGAAACTATACTTGTTCTATCTTAATGCGCTTTGAAACCCTTTTTGTTTAAGCCTACATTTAACCAAATTCAACTAAACTCCGAATTGAACGAAACTTCTCCATTTTACAATCAGGCATCTAAGCGACTCGAATCAACTCACGAGACGAGATCGTATCAAAAGCTAAATAAGAGGTGGTTACTATAGGGGAATCAATTGATCAACCTATTATTGAAGAACCAAAGTCGTTTGTGGCAAAAACCCTTTCCTAGAAAAATTCACCGAACCCAAAGAGGATGATGAGGAAATTCTTGAGACTTTCAATGAAATCGAAGAGAAAATAGAAGTCGAAGTCACGAAGGAAGTGATTAAGGATAAAATAATAGTGAAAGATGGTAGCTATTTTGTTGAGCTTGTACACTATGATTTCATCTTTACTCCAAATAGATTTGAGCCTAATGAAAAATATAGAATAGTAGAATTTATTCCATAAATATTTAGTTTTAATGCTCGATTTACCTTTAACCGTTTTGCACTTTCTACAGGTTATGTCAAACAATCACCATCCCTTCAACCCAATCACATACTTTTATTGTATTAGAATTATAATTAGGTGTGAGAATGGTTGGTTAAAGAACCGAAGGGGAATCAACACTCCAGAGTTGCCTCGACTTTGAATATGTGCGTAATGTTCAACTTTACTAAGTCAAGGAATTTTCAAACCTTTTGGTGGTGAAATAACATTTAAGAACATCGAGCCAAAGATGTTAAATAAAGATGCTTACGAAGAGCCAAATTTGTGGTTAAATATTTCTATTATTACTTTATTATTTTTTTTTCATTTTCATTGTGTAGCATGTAGATTGTATCTTTAGGTTGCATAGCATGGTTAATTTTAGTTCACTTGCATTTTTTGTACTTATATTAATTTTGAGTCTTTTCGTTTGATTTTTTTTAATTTAATGTTTGATGTGTAGGACCAAGTCGGAAGAGCAAATCAAGCACTCAACGGAGTCTCGAGGCTAAACTAGGTGAAAAAGGCGAATTTATAATTTGTTCTTGTTTAATATTTTTAAAGAAAAATAGATTTTATTATTTTTCTAAAAAAATAGTTTAATTTACATATTTATTTATTATTTTTATTTTTGTTCTTTCCAAGAAAAATTCCAATTTATATATATAATTTTATTATAATAGTAATTAAAGGAAACTACCCAAATTCCCCCACCCCATTCACCGACCCACCTTTCCCCATTCCCAACCCCTCAAGTGCCTTAAAGCCCTCCGACCAAGCCGCGTCCCTCTCCTCTAATTCCCTCAAGACCTGCTCCCCATCCCATTGTTGGAAAAAATTCGATTTAAAAAAAAACGTTTTCAGTTATAATAGAAAATTAAAATTCTGAAAATTAAGCCGGTTTGTGATATTTATAATAATAAATTTTTCTCGAAAGGTACCTATCCTTTTTCCTAGACGGGTCTTAGAAGTTCGTGACTTTCAACTAGAACCTTCTCCATTATTCTCGTACCATGAATTGTTTCAAGTGTGAGCTCGAACAATCACGAACTAAACACAGAACTAGAAAAGATTTATTACTTTTAGTAGGAAAATAATTCTCTCCCAATAGAAACTAGTAGAATTGTGATTCCCAGAAAATAAAATTTATACTTAGAAAATAAATTATCTCTACTTTCTAGTAAAATAATAATATCTCAAAATTGTGTAACTTCTACAAATAGCTCTACTAGTGCCATCTATTATTTATAAGGAGAGATAGGAGAATTACGGTTGAATGAGTAAAACACCAATAATATTATTTCATAGAAAAAACAATATTTTAGTTTAAATAGAAAGGGGGGCGAAAAACCCTAGTTAAATACAGTATGTCGGCCATCACATGTTAATGAGGGGAATTGGGCCCCTCCTGTATTAGGTTTAATCATATATGCTTCTTGAACTTTTAACTCAACACCTTATAATTTGATCCAACTCAATACATGTTTTTCTATTTCCTAAAATAAATATATTTTATTTAATTAATTTAATTAGATAAACTACTTTTCCAATTAAATAATTTTCTCAATCTAATTCTAAGTTCATTAAAGTTATGACAATTTTACTGTAAAAGAATCTATGAAGAAATAAATTTAATTTCCATATTCAACAGATTCACACTGACTAATTAGTTTAATTCCATTTTTAAACTTCAATTATTTAAATAAATAGTAATTCAAATAACTTAATTATTTCTCAAGTTATTTCTATATTTAATGAGAAAACACATTCATTTTTGAATGTAACTCATTTCTCTAACTTAATCATTTCTATTCATTTCTGTTTGTTTGGTTCTACACGCAATTCATTTCTAGTTTCAATAAGCTAGCGAAGGGACCAATTGGACATATGTAATTAGAGATCAAATAATTTATAATTATATTCTAGCTTTTCTCCTATTAATTATAAACTTATTAGTCACGAAGTCATTTCATTATAGTATCATGACTTAGTTATCCCTTATTACATACTATTACAAAAGCTACTAGATTAATGCTCATCCAATGACCTTGTCATAAGTGTTTTACCCTCATAGGATATCCTTAATCTCTTTGGGATAAATCTGTTCTACCATTGTGATCCTATTTTATCTCATAGTGACAATCACATCTTCATGAAAAGTCAATTACTATCAAATAGTAATCAAGTTGTTTATCACAAGACAAATGACTCGTGGCCACGTTTACTTTTCATTTATCATGTAATGCCGATGAGAGGATATCATTTACCGTTAGTTGGGTTATGAATTCCATTATTGTGAATAATGCTACATATTGTAGAAGTCGCATACCCAACGCACCAACTTTCGATTCTTTATCTATTTGAACTCAAGCTTTTACTTACATCAAAGTATACGAGTCACACATACATAGTCCATCATCTACTCAGAGTAAGGTATGCCACACTATGAACATCACAAGTGAATAAATCCATAAACGAATCTAGGATATATTCTATTTAGGTCCTACCCAATGTCAGTCTAGTCAATCACATCTATGTCTCTATCTTCTTGGAGTCATCCGCTCCAATGCTTAAGACAAAACATCTCCCCAATTGGACTTGATAGACGTTATATTAGTCTTTCAATAGATTTGCTCACTTTCGATTAGACAAAGGATATGTTTAGGTTCATCTACTAATACAAATTATCTTCTCGTATTAAGATTCAACCATGTAATGCCGCTTAGTATTAGTTAAATGTTAGATAACTAGTAAGCCAATATTTCTTCCATTTTGCTTTGCATACAAAAACCATTAAGGACAATATACAAATGGTATTAATATAATTAATGGATACTATTATTAAACCAATTTGTTTGAAAAATATAAGTTTACATAAACGAAAATACTACCCTTAGGGCACCAGATCCAACACCCATTAGCTTCAACGCAACCCAACATTTGTCGTGCCCGAGCGCCAGATTTGGCACCCTTGTATGCTAGGTTCGACACCCTTACGTCGGTTTGGTGCCTCGATTTCCCAAACTTTAAGTTTCAGCATCACTAGTGTCCCCTCATCTATTTTGGCACCCTAACATGCGATTGGGCACCCATACATCCCAGACGACACCCCCGCGCTAACGAAGATACTCTTGATTCAAATTTTTTTCGTGTTCTCGGTGGAGTGGACAACCTGAACTCACGTTTTAAGGGTATTTTGGTATTTTAAAAAATTATATTTGATACTATACCATATATTTGATCTCCTAAAATTCGTTTTAGTCATTTTAGTCAATTTTCTATTTTTCTTAGGAAGTAAGCATAATAAAAAAACAGTTTCAACAATAGATTAAGGGCACGACTTCAAAAATGTGGTGAGAAATTTTTTATTTTTATATGATTTTTTCTCACTAAATTCTTGTTGTTGGACTTATTTGTTGACACATGGACAAGAGGGACAGATATGACTGCAGAATTAGTTCTTAGACTTCACTTGGTTAAATATGTTTTTTTTTTCTTTTTGCTTTTAGTTTCTTTTATTATTTTTATTTTATGTTGTGTTGTAGGTACCACATTTTAATAGAACGAATAGTTGATGCTTCAAAAAGAGGAAGGGATGGGTCTACTTCAATCTATTTTTTGAGTACTTTAACTGTAACACCCCTTACCCGTATCCAACGCCGGGATAGGGTACGAGGCATTACCTGACTTATTCACAAGCAAACATTCAAAACTGAGACATCAATTTCTACTCAAATTTAAAACTTTTCTAAAACATTCATATCGTCTCTAAAACGAGCCTACGAGGCCCAAAACATGCATCGGAAGTGGTTTGGGACTAAACTGAGAACTTTGGAAACTTTTGGAAAACTTAGAAAATTTTTCATGTAAAAGGGGTCACACGCCCATGTGGGTTCGGGACACGCCCATGTGACCCTAAGACACGCCCGTGCTTCAGGCCGTGTTCAAATTAGGGAGCATTCTATTTATGACGTCATCATCAAATTGAGGTCACACGACCAAGTCACACGTCCGTGTGCTTAGGCTGTGTGATCGATTAAATTTTCATAATTTTTCATAAAATAGGTGCAGACTTCACACGGCCAGGGCACACGCCCGTGTTCGAGGCCGTGCCGTCCACACGGCTGAGACACACGCCCGTGTGCTCATTATTGAGCATTTTGTTTTGCAATTATTTAGGGTGTAGGGGACACACGACAGAATCACATGCCCGTGGGGCAGAATGTGTGTCACATAATAAAAAGGTTATTTACCAAGCCATTTGTCACCCTTATTCACACATACATTCACATCAATTCAAAGGCACATAACATTACATACTTAGGCAACCAAAGCATCCACATTCATGGTTGAAACATATCAACTTTATATATTTATCTAACATACTGACTACATTTATTAAACCCTAAATCAAACATACAAATCTCACATTTATTAGGTTTCATTCATTTTCTATCTAGTTACCAAATTATTCTCAAATTCCTCATCTCATTAATAGGTCACAATTCCCACATCAAACAATCATGCCATAAATCACATTTCCAAATATTTGACATTCACCAAATACCATGATCATATCACCATAGACATTGACACATATATGAATATACTTAGGCTTTCAATCATGTTGTCAACATAAGCCAACTTACATGGCCAAATAGCAAACAAGCCTTTGACGATTACAAGCCAACATATTGGCTACAATCATAAAGACACATATAACCAATTGGCTTAGTCCCTATACATGCCATAACTCAAAATACATGAATTTATATATACCCAAAATGGTAGTTTGATAGTGTGATAGAATCTCCGGCGATCTCCAACTCGAGCTAGCTTATTAACCTTATAAGACATGGGAAAGGAAAGGAGAGTAAGCTTTAAAGCTTAGTAAGTTCATATGAAATAGTCATCAACTAAATTGTATATTCAGTTCAGGAATTTCATACTTAAAATTGAGCATTCTTAACAACAGTCATCAACAATTAACTCAACATTAATCTCTTCTGTTTTTCTTTTATTCTGAATAGTACATACATTACTTTCAAACCTCAATACAATATGCTGATTTAACTACCATGTGCCATATACAACTCAAACAACTAGCATCAACTTGTTTAACTTTTATTTAATTTTTCTTTAAACAACCAAATAATCAAGTGTATAGTCCCAATAAACTTCCAGCCAAACTCAACAATTTTTAAGTATTAAAATGCACAAAAATTTTAAAGTTTTGGATTCAAGTACTCACCAGAAATTCCAAGCCGAGCCTAGCCTTGAACAAGCTCTTTACCCCTCTTGCTGCTGCCTTTTCCTTTAGACGGCTAGAAGAGAATTTTTTCCTTCAATAGGTGAATTTCTTGAGAAAATCAGCTCCCAGCCGAGTCAAACCAAGCATGCAATTAGCTCTCCTCTCCCCCTCTCTTCGAACAGTAGCCCGAAAACGAGCAGAAATTTCTTTCATTCCGAACAGCCCCCGAAAAAATATGAGAATGGAAGGAAGAAAATAAGAGTCCCCTGTTTTACTTTTTTTTTCTTCCTTCCTTGTTATTACCGTCCAACTTCTTCCCTCCCCTTTCTTTTTTTTATTCTATTTAATATCCCTTTATTAACATTTTCCTTTGTTTTATTAATAAAATAATAAATATAATATAACTATCATCTTATACATGATGATACTCATACTTTTCCACTATCAAAATCTATAAAAACAATGGTCTATTTATTTAATAAGTCCTTCAATAAAGATTCACCTTATAATTTAGTATTAATTCTTACTTTTATCACTTATTTGATTTAGTCCCTTTATTTTAATTAAACACTCTTTCTTCAAAAATACATAACCAAAAATTTAATTCACTTCTAATATAACTCTGCAAATATTTTTATTAAATATTTACGAGTCCAGTTTAAGGAAACGAGGTCCTAATACCTCAATTTCTAAAACCATCCACTTTAGAACTGACACACTTGTATCATGTCTAATTTTCCAATAATTAAAATTATTAGACCAAAGTTCAATATAGTACTGTAATATCCTTGCAAATATTAATAAATAATATTCACTGATCCTATCATAGGAAACAATATTCCGAAACCACTGTTTTTGACTTCATTGACTTTTTGGGTCGTTACATAACAAGGTTAGCTTTTTTGGCTCTAGGCGTATTCCAAAAAATGCCTTAGGTCATCTCTAGATATGTAAATATTCACAACTCTAGTCAACCAAACAACCACAATTCAACAATTTATCATTCATACTAGCATACTCGTTTCCTTGTATTCTCTATATCATTTGGTACATTCAATTATTTTAATGCTTATGTACAGTGTAATATATGGAACTTAATAGTCTAATAATCAAAAATTTAAAATCACCTATCCTAATGCCAAATTTATTGTAAATACAAGTAAGCTATGTACATGCTTCTAACCAGTCACTTGTGTTTCTACAAGCTCAAGCACACAAATGACAAGAAAAATCAAAGAAACACATAGAAATTTAAAACAAATTTTCTATGTTACCCCCACACAAAGTTTAGATAACGCATTGTCTTCAATGTGTAGCCCCTAAAAGAAAAAGAAAGAAGTTACCCGATTGATCGTGATAATTTCGTAGTCTATTGGTGGGTGTTTCCTTCATTGCTCGTTGAAAGCTCTAATTGTTATGCCTCCTTCATGTGGGGTTCTTACATAGAAAACTTTAACACAAAATAAATACTAATATACTATTATTCCTACTTCTAACAACTTAAATAAATTAAAAATAATCCCAAATTAATACAATCCCACAATAGAAAAATAAAAGTTTAGTTTAATCTTCATCTGAATCATCCCAATGTGGCAAACACCTTCTTTCCATAGGAGTTTTTCCCTTTTTAAAGCCATATTCTTGGTGAGAGCTCCCACCCGTCGAAGATAAATGGTGGCTTGGGCTTTGGATGACGGGCCCTTCCGGTGTAGAATATTACGGCTGAAAAGCCGCCTCATAATCGTCCTCTTCTCTTGGGAGGTCTTGTTTGCTCTCATTCTCTAAAGTTGCCTCCTTCTCTTCATCTCCATAATGTGTCTGTGTTTGGTCGAACATGTCCGACGGGTAATTTGGAGCTTTTAACCCGTTCAGTCGAGCAAATTCTTGTAGTGTTGGGCCTATTTCTTGCATCCACCTAATAATCCCATCAAGCTTTTCCTCCATGCTCCCGCTTGTCCCTCCTCGAGCTTTCGACTTCTATTTCTGTTTAAGTGAAACTGGAACATCCGTATTTTCTTTCCTCCTCTGGTTCCTGTTCATGATCTATTTCCTTTAAAGACCGACATATTGTATACAAAAAATCTCTGATGATGCTTCTTTTTGGTTTCATGAACTTTTCATTCTTACCCATTAGAACTTCTGCCCTCTGGAAGAATTCTGTAACACCCTTCACCCGTAACCGTTGCCGGATTAGGGTTACAAGGCATTACTAAGCATAGCACAGGACATAACAAATATTTATCGATCGTAAGGTCAAAAACAAATGTATTATGAATAATGTATTTTCAAATAATACTTAAACATCCATATACCAAATCTAAGCATACATATATGTTTTCACATAAACCTTATTTAACCGAATTCAAAATATACCAATTTCAAACATCCAAACAAAATATGGACCAATTCGTTTATAAAATCAAAAACCGATTCAACCAAAAACCAAATATAACATCCATAATCCGAAACACTTAAACATGAACATTATACACATATACATTTGCAAACCATGCCAAATATGTTAATCCTAAGTACCTAACTTATGATTTCATCAATTGACTGAATAAACAATTTACCATATATATAATCTTCAAGTTAAAATTCATGTTACAAATTATTCACCTCAAAAGTATGATATTATCAATCCATAAACCCAACTTATTCAAGTACACATATGTCAACTTTCCAAAAGCACAACTTATATGACTTTAACAGATACTTCATATTAAAACATATATATATATATATATATACACATATACTTGTGCATAACATGAACTCACATCACAACCATACTCATAATCCAAGCATGACATACACACATAATAAGATTAAGAACATTTAAGCATTAGGTAATTTGACATTAAGATCAAGCCATTTTCGCATGGCTTATATTTACATCATCAAAATATTATCCAAGTAATTAACTAGCCTATACATGCCTTAAGTTCAAAATCCAAGCTTTTAAAATACCAAAATAAGTCGATAGTGTGGATGACTTCGATGACGATCCCCCGAGCTCGCAACTTCCAATCAAAATCTATAGAACAGAATAACAAAACACACAGAGTAAGCTAATTTAGCTTAGTAAGTCTTAAGCAAGCATAACAGATCAATTGAACATTCAATCAAATTAAACCAAACACTTTATAAGATTTATATAACAACATAGCACATATAGACTATCATAGCTGAATGCTAATATCCTTACATAGCAAAACATTTATCATTATCTTACTTTAAATATAAAAACTTACCAAATGCACATAGTTCAATATATTCCCATATACAACCGAACTAACAATTACCATGTACATATTAATCACACATAACTGAATGTATATATATATATACATCTATTAAACAATCACATGTATACAAATATATAATATCAACACAACATCATTTTATCCACATATCTAAGTAGCCGAATATACAAGAACATTTATTTGTCAACTTACTTGCTCATTAAACATCACATATAACATGTACATATATAAATACATACCTTGTGGCCGAATATAATCCAAATCATTTAAATAAGCTTTAACTTGCTCAATTTCCACCATAACTTGATCATTTCATAAGCATAAGCTTGCAATTTAAATCACCGGTATAAAACCTGCTAGGCATAAGCCTGAATCACACACCGGCATTAAGCCTGCTAGACCCGAGGTCTGATATTCAATCACCGGTAATAAGCCTGCTAGGCATAATGCCCGATTAAGTTCACTAGCCCAAGGCTTGCTAGGCTCACAGCCTGAATCACGATACTTTTAAGCTGTCTCACACAAATTATTTCATATATCAAATCTCATATACATTTCATAATCTTTATACGAGCATTCAAATAACCTATCTTATTCGAACCACTTAAACACATTAAATCACATTCGACTATTTAATAATATAGATACAAAATTTCCAAATCAGCATATACTAGGTTATGTACATAATTTACAATGTTTTATTGCTTAAAGACCTACTTCGGATATCGACGGACGATAAAAACCGGCTATTCGACTATTTTCGCTTTTCCCCAATCCAAGCCTGTTTTCTTTGATTCTTGATATAAACATGTTCAAATTAAGCTCACTTAAATATATTTTCATTCAATTTAGTTCTATTTGCACAAAACACAAAATACACAAAATTTGGCTACACACCTTAAGGGCCGAATATTCCTAGTCCTCATACAAGTCCATACATTTCATTGATTTCACATTTTAGTCCCTCTAAAATTTATTTTTACCATTTAGTCCAACACACTCAATTTCATCAAAAATTCTAGAACAACACTTGTTAATCTATCCCATATAATTAACATTTCATCCTCAAACAACAAAAACAACAAGTTTTCATCAATGGAAGCTCATGAAATACTCAATCAATTCAAAAATTTAGACATGGGCTAGTGAAAACACAAAGCAATGATCTCAAAAACGTAAAAATTATCAAAAATCGAGCTAATCTCATACCTTAATCAAGCTTGAATAATGCCAAACCCTTGAAGTTTTTTTCTTTTTTTTTTCTTTTTAGTTTCGGTTGGAGATGATGAACATGCATGTGTTCTCTTTATTTTATGCTTTTATTTATTATAAGTTTATAATATAATATTTAATATATATAATATAACTTAACATATAAAATAACTTATAAATGCATTATAAAACCACATGTTGCTGTCCACTATCTTATAGAAATGGATAACTTAGAACATAAGTCCTCTCCTATATAAAGACATGTCAATTTAACCACTCAATCAAGAAAAAGGCTACTTTTACCACTTATGCAATTTAGTACTTTTTCTTAAATTAAACACACAAACGGGCAAATTAACTCACGAAATTTTAACACATGCTCAATCATAGATAATTAACATGAAAAATAATATTAATATATTTTTCTGACTCAGATTCGTGGTCCTGAAACCATCGTTCCGATTAGGGCCAAAATCGGGTTGTTACAAATTCTGTCACCAAGTGCAGAAAGAAGATTCCAACTTTTTGGTTGTGTGCACAATGCTTCATTTCACAGTAAATCTGTCTACCCACACATATATACTTGTGCTGCAAAATGTCGTATAACAAAATAGCTCAAAAAGTATTAACGCTAGAAACATTTAACGCAGGTGCAATTCTAGTGCCTATGAACTGCATCCACATTTTTGCTACCGGGAACATTATTGCTTGATTGAAGTTAGTTGGCAAATCTATATCTGGCCTACGATTCCATTCACCTCTATCTTGAGTTAAGTACTTAATGACATCCTCTCTATATATATCCTCAAATTTGTCTAAATTAGTATTATTAAGAAAGTCTTTGCTATAGAAAGGTACATCATAGAACTCACATATCTCCCTAGGGGTGATTAGCACCTTTTCGCCTCTCACTGTTACAATATCCAAATTTTGTCTTTTTCCTATTTCTTGGTCTTTAAAGGAAGCTTAGAATTCTTGCACTACCGAGATTACCTCAGTTTCCTTGGGAGTGATATACAATCGCTCCCAATGATGGTACCTAACTAAAGTCCAAATTTCATTACAGAACACCATTGAGGGTTTGAACCCTCGCTCTTGGATGAAAGGTCTACCCTGTGACAAAAGAAAATATTTTTCAGCACTTGGATTCTCAAATTTTGCAAGGTCCGAAACTACCGGAGTTTTTTGGACCGTAGTTTCTTACTCTTCCTAAGAGGCATTTTCTAATTAAGAGAGGTTTAGAGGGTGATTGGAAGTGTTTTTAGATTAAAATTAAAGGTTTATAAAGTTAAAAACTAGGTGAAATAAAGTTTATGCCATCGGGTTGTGCGAACGGGTCGGGTTGACCCTGCAGAAAATTACAACGATGTCACGACACAGAGGTTTTATGTCGAGACATCCTTGTCAGTTTGCCTATGTCGAGACATTGGGTTCGATGTCACGACACACCTTATAGTTTAAAATTTTTAGGAAACTGTCTGTTATGTCGCGACACAGGAGAGTGGAGTCGACATCGAGATGATTTTCTTGGGTTCTTACTACTGGCTGCAATGTTGCGACACAAGGTTACCATGTTGTAGTACCGACTTTTGTTTTTCCCAACTTTTTGATCTTCAGGGTGCTACTAGGTGTGTGTTAGCCCTATTTTATATCTTCTTGCAAAATTTTAAATACTTGGTCAGTGAATATATACAATTTTGTACTGTTAGTTAAAATTATATAAAAATGTCAGGTATTGTTGCTGAACTAGTCCATCAGCTCGGTTAAAATGCACTTGAGAAAAGTCTACAATTTGTTTCT
This sequence comes from Gossypium australe, assembly GCA_005393395.2. NCBI lineage: Eukaryota > Viridiplantae > Streptophyta > Magnoliopsida > Malvales > Malvaceae > Gossypium > Gossypium australe. Next base: position 77,629,903 of record CM016625.1, on the reverse strand, counting down.
AGCTGTATTGGTGTAACACCCATTGTGTCATTCTATTCTTATTCGTTTATCCCTTTTTCAGAACTTTCCTTTTTGGCCTGCACTAATCACCGACAATTTTTTCAGTAGATCGTAATCATTAATTAATTGTAGAATTAAGGAACAACGAAACCATCCTAACTTCCGTTTATAGTCCTTCTTTTGCAAAAGGTCCGGAGGTTACTATTCGTAATTTTTATACATGAAGTGCTTAGATAGTTCTAACAAAATTGGTATCACAGGGATTCCCTTGAACGTCTCGATTAATGCACCATTTCATACCACTTAACTTGGGTTCGGGTTCCAGATGTCTTCAAGTTTTCCTACGGGTTGTATTATAGTTGTAATAGCATTTTCTCAATGAAATCGAAACAATGGTTTCAGGACCACAAATCTGAGTCCAAAAGAAAATTTATTTTAATATTGTTGCATGATTTGCATTATGATAGGAATGTTATATGAAAATTTTGATAAGAAAATTTTATTGATTACATGCTTAATTATAGAAAGGACCAAATTGCATAAAATGCAAAAGTTGAATTCTAGTAGCTAGAAGGATTAAATAGCTATGAAATTCAAAACTTGAGGTCCTTATATGGCAATTAGACCATTAAGAAAAGTTAGTAGATATTTTTTGATGATTCATCCATGGAAAATTAGAAAAAGAAAAGGACTAAATTGGAAATGGGAATAAATAAAAGATGATAAATAAAATAAATGTTAAATATCATCATTTTATATCACCTTCATCCCCATGTTCTATGAAAACCCTAGGAAAGAGAAAGAATATCAAGCAAGCCTAATTGCGTAAGTAATCTTGTCTCATTTTTAGTAATTTTTATATTTTTGAGATTGAAATAACCTAATCTAGTTATTTTGGGGATCAATTTGTAAAGTTATCAAAGTATTGAAATTTTTCCATGGATGAATATGCTGAAAATTTGAAATTTATGGTAGAAAATGAAAGGTTATTAGTAGATAAACAACTTTTACAAAGAGAATTTTGATGGAATTATGATTTAAGGACTAAATTGAAAAGTGGTAAAACCTATGGAAAAATTCTGATTTTTGTGAAATTTATGGGCTGTTATTGTAACATGTAAAATTCAGTTAGGCTTGAAATAAGGATTAAATTGCATGAATTTCATTTTTCGAGCTTAGGGATGAAATCGTCATTCTTGAAAAGTATAGGGGTAAAATAGTAATTATTCCTAGGAAGTGAATTGAGTTCATTTGAGTATGAAATAGATTAAATTGATGTTAAATTCATTTATTTAGATCCGAAAAACTCAAATATGAAGTTAGATCGAGGAAAAGAAAAAGTGTCGGATTAGTAGATTTTTGTATACGAACAATTAACGAGGTAAGTTCGTGTAATTAAATCGTGTTTTTTATATGCTTCAATTGAATGTTGTATGTATGGATTGTGTAAATGCTATTGATGTGAAATTGAATACATGATCGATAAAGCTGGATAAATGTTAAGTTCCGTACGAATAATGAAATTCGATGGATGCAGTATTTTCCCATATTGATTAAAGTCTTGCATATGTTGCGGACAGACTATAGCTCGGATGAGCAATCCTGTTATATAGTTCCTACGAGCATCCTGATCGGTAGTGATCTTGCATGTGTTGCACACTATCGCAGCTCTTTGTGAGCGTCCTGTTACATGATTCGATCGGTTGTGGTCCAGCATTTATTGCGGACACAAACGCAGCTCTTCGTGAGCGCCCTGATATTGGCTCTTATGAGCTTCTTGACATGGCTAGTTTGAACTCCCTATTATGCTATCCGGAGCTCCCTATTAATAACTCTTTGGAGTTACCTGTTATGCTCAATAAGCTTTCTGTTCTAAACTCTTAGGAGTTTCCTGTTTAGCCCGGATAAGCATCCTGTTACATGGCTCATCTGAGCATCTTGATATATGGCTCGAGAGTGTGCTTCCTGATTATGTGCCCTAATTGGGTACCCCTGGATATGAATTGACGGATTTCAGTTTGTACACTTTAAGTGTACTACATGAGTGTATCCATCGATATTTCAAAAAAATTCAACGAGTAAGTTCTGACATGGCTAAACTGAACTTGAAATGATTTGTAATGGAAATGTACATGCAATATGAAATAATGATATGGAAAGTATATATATATATGAAAATCATTAAATGATGAGCCCATCCATGTTATTGGTATTATGTGAATTACTTGACTAACATGATTGGTGAAGTTGTGTATTTTAGGCTATTAGCCAAATTGCTTGGATGCATTTTTGTATGCTTATCTTTAATGAAAATATATGGTAAGTTAAATTCCTGTTATACGAACTTACTAAGCATTTGAAATGCTTACTCAATTTTTTTTCTCTATTTTATAGTACTCAGAAGCTTGTAAAGGTTGGAGAGCGGTCGGAGCATCCTCACACTATCCTCCAGCTTGTTTTGGTATAAATAGGAAACTTACTTTGGTATAATGGCATGTATAGACTAATGGTGACAAGTAAGGATATGTAAATGTTTGGTTGTAATTAGCCATTGGAATGGCTAGTTATAACATAGTAAAAATATTTATGCATGAAGTTATATCATGTTTGGTATGTGAGTATGCTTGGATTAGTAACTTATATATAATCACACTTGGGCAAGAATATGATTAGAAAAGGGTAAGATGAATACTTGAAAGTGTGAGCAAACATGTCATGTTAAAACTTGAATATTAGTTTGATTCATATGCCTTGAATTGTTTGTTGAATATATTGAAGTGTTGATGTAGGTGCAAGGTAAAAAGAGTGAGAAATAAGGCTTGGAAAATATCCTTATTTTGTCCACACGGGCAGACACACGGGAGTGTGTCTCAACCGTGTGTGACACACGGTCATGCGCACGGGCATGTGGTTTGGCCATGTGTCCCCTACATCTTAAAAATTGAGAAATAGAATGCTCAGAATAGAGCACACGGGCAGAGACACGAGCATGTGTCTCAGCCGTGTGAGACACACGGCCCAGCACATGGGCATGTGTCTTGGTCATGTAACCCCTGCACCTAATTTTCAAAAATTAAATTGTCCACACGATCTAACACACGGGCATGTGGCTGGCCGTGTGACCCAAGTCAAAAAGTTGAATGGGTAAGGACACGGTCTGGAACACGGCCGTGTGCCTCACATCGAATGCCCACATAGTCTGGGACATGGGCGTGTGTCCCCTGCACCTAAGAAAAATTTTGAGATTTTGTGAAAAATTTACTGTGATCCCGATTTATTCCCGACTCGATTCTAATAAGTATTTTGGGCCTTGAGGACCCAAATAAGGGACATTATGATTGATTGTGATAAATTTTTGGAAATGAATAGTAAATGACATCAATTAATTGTAATTTAACTGTAAACTTTGGTAATGCTCTATAACCCTGTTTTAGCGATGGATATGAGTTAGGGGTGTTACATTTATTAGTATCAGAGTTACGGTTTAGCTGATTCTCGGACTAACGTAGCAAGTATAAGCTTAGATATAAATGCCATTGTATAATTTGTGATAGTGTGATAACTCCTGACCATTTTAAATGACCAAGCTAGAGCTCAATCCGAGGAAGCTGAGAGCACTGCTCAAGCTTCTGTACAAAGAGCTGCATCTAGTAGTAGAAGGCTCGTATCTGAGGCCCGAGGTGATGAGGCAAAGGAAGCCTTCTTTCAAATGATGAACGAATGGTTTACAGAATACTTGAGAACAAATCATGCTGTACAATAACCTCCCCCTCCTGCTCCTCAACCAGTTCCTGACATGCCACAAGGTACTGAACCTGTTAGAACTGGTAAGCCTCCAGTAGATAAAATTCGTAAGTATGGGGTAGAAGAATTTAGGGCTACTGTAACACCCGTAACCCAAAATCGTCGTCGAAATAGGGTTAAGAGGCATTACTAAACATTTCCGAACATTTCACATCCAATCCATAAACTTAGTCAATCATCAATCAAACGTATATTAAATTATAAACATATAGTCCCTTATTATGGTCTACAAGACCTTAAACACGTGTTAGAAAGAGGTCGGGACTAAACCGAACAATTACGAAAATTTTTAAAAATTTAAAGATTTTTCAACACTGCAGAGGTCACAAGCCCGTCCGGTCAGGCCGTGTGCCTCACCCGGCTACCAGACACGCCCATGTGTCCAGGCCGTGCCAAAATAGGGCATACATACTGACTTGTACACATGGCCACCAAACACGCCCGTGTGCCATAGCTGTGTGAAATTAAGCTAGCTACTGACTTGGGCCACCAGGCACGCCCGTGTGCCACGACCGTGTAACCTGCCCAGGCACACTTCGAAGTGGCCCTTGAGCCACACGGCAGAGACACACGCCCGTGTCCCTTGGCCATGTATGCAAAATCGGCCATTTGCAAGGCCAGAATGCCACCCACACTTGGGTCATACCTACAAGCACATACAAGACTATTTTCACACACAATTTGGCAACCAAATACATGTCAAATGATCAACATATCATCCCATCCAATCTCATTTCTAATCATGTCAACTTATATACCAATTTGCACAACTAGAACACATGCATAACCAAACAAGATTCATCCACAATATCACTAGATCATAGTGGCATCAATCCATCACTAAGCTTACCATTCATAAGACATTTTTATTGCCATCAAGCAATACCAAAACATACTTCATAAACCATAATCATTCATGTATATTACCAACATTTATCTAGCCATATCACATGGCTATTTACACATCTCAAACATGTTTCAAAACAACTAGCCTATACATGCTATAATCAAATATACACATCTTCAAAAGTACCAAAACAGATTTCCGATAGTGTGATAGAGATGTTGATGATCCCCGGATTCGAGCTAGCTTTGCTGACACTGTAAAAGCAGAGAAACAAATCACACAGTAAGCTTTCTAAAGCTTAGTAAGTTCGTAACAGAATATATATTCAATTTAATCTCTCAAATGCAAATGCACAAAAATAACTCATCACATAGATCAATTCCCAAATGTTTATACCATATCACTCATAGTCAATAATCTTACTCAACCATTCATGAAATCATACACAATCTCATCAACCAAGAACGTCTAATGCATACCTTAGCCAACACATAGTTACTCACCCTCCAAGCTAATTTATGCTCGATGTTGCATTTCGATTCAACCTTAATTATTCATTATGTTTAATCGCACACTTAGTGCCCAATTTATAATCGAAACTAAATTAACATCACACACTTAGTGCCTCAATTCATAACCAAATGTAATTCAGTATCGCACATACAGTGCCAACCGCGAACCGAAGCTTCTGTTATTTCGCACACAAAGTGCTAATCATCTCGGTCACATTTCCAGATACGCACACTTAGTGCCACACAACTCGATTCCTCCCATAGCATTTACAATTCAATAATATCATCCCATTCATTTTATAACATTAAACATAGTTAAATTCACGTATTATGTCTGAACTTACCTCGAACGTCGAAATACCGAGATAGTCGATTAATCTAGTACGTTGTCTTTGCCTCGATCTCGATCTGAACCTCTCCTTTATTGGTCTATACATATTCAAAATTAACTCATTAAATCACCAATTCATTCAATTTAGTCCACACACACATATTTAGGGCATTTTACAAAATAGCCCTTACATCTTCACATTTCGACACTTTAGTCCCTAATTCATCAAATCACAGAATACACACAATTTCAAATCACATATGCTTAGCTGAATTCTTCCCATACTAATACAAGCCCACACATTTCATTTATTTCCCATATTAGTCCTTCAATTTACACTTTCTCAATTTAGCCCAAATTACTCAATTTCACTAAAAATTCAAAGACAAAACATGTTCATCCTTCACATATCTTCCATATTTCACTATCAACTAACACATAGCTCAAGCATTCATCAATGGCATATCTCAAAATCACCATCAATTTCTAAAATTAAAGTATGGGCTAGCTACAGCACAAAGCAACGATCACAAAAACGTAGAAATTATTAAAAACCGAGCAAAAACGGACCTTTAATTAAGCTATGGATGTGCCGAAACCTAAAATGCTTCCATGGCTATTCTTCTCTTCAACATTCGGTGGAAGAAAGATGAGAGAAAATGGCCATTTCATTTGTTTTCTTTTGATTATAATAACTTAATAAGCATTTTACCAATTTGCCCTTTTTATTAATATTAAGCTTATTCTAGTCCACTGCCACCCACTATCACTAATAATGGTAAAATTGCATCATAAAGCCTCCATATTAAAAAGACGACAATAATTAGGCACTTATAAATCAGCACACAGCTTTTGCATCTTATGCGATTAGGTCCATTTCACAAATTAAACACACAATCAATAAAATCTTCACACAGAAATTTCACACAGGTTAAATCACATATTGTAAACACATGGAATAAATATTATTCTGACCTCAGATTTGTGGTCTCGAAACCACTGTTCCGACTAGGGTCTAAACCGAGCTATTACAACTACTGCCGAAGATGATTCGGAGAGGGCTGAATTTTTGGCTAGAAAAAACTATTAGGGTTTTAGATGAATTATCATGCACACCAGCTGAGTGCCTAAAATGTGTTGTATCACTGTTGAAAGACACAACTTACCAGTGGTGGAATACCATAACTTCTGTTGTATCGAGAGAAAATGTTACATTGGATTTTTTCCAAACAGAATTCAGAAAGAAGTATATTAGCCAAAGATTTTTGGATCAGAAAAAGAAAGAATTTCTAGAGCTTAAGTAGGGAAACATGACAGTATTTGAGTACGAACGAGGATTCGTTAGATTGAGTAAGTATGCCAGAGAATGGGTTCCGACTGAGGCTAATATGTGCAAACATTTTGAAGAAGAATTAAATGAAGTCATTAAGCTACTAATTGGAATTCTTGAACTAAGGGAATTTGTGGTACTGGTCGATCGAGTGCACAAAACTGAGGAATTAAGCAAAGAGAAGAGACAAGCAGAGAGAGAAGCCTGGATTTTTGGTAAAATATTTATGAGCAAGTCACAATCATCTGTTTCAAAGAAATCAAAGAAATACCATGATCATTTTACTGCATCTGTGGGATATTTTGAAAAAGAGCAGGGCTCTCAACGCTCTAACCCGAGATCTTCGTCTCCCTCTGTAACAAGTGTTGGAAGTGTTGGTAACCCCAAATCAAAGTGTAAACATTGTAATAAATTTCATTTTGTGGAATGCCGTATGAAAAGTAGAGCATGTTATAAGTGTGGTTCTCTTGACCATTTTCTCAAAGATTGTCTGGAAAAGATTGAAAAAGATACTAATCAGACTTCGAAGTCGAGTAACCCCACTTTGAGAGGTAGACCACCTCGTCACCTTGACAATGTTAGTGGTTGCCGAGGTGCTACAAAAGATTCAACAGTCAAATCCAAAGCAAGAGCACCAGCAAGGACATATGTTATACGTGCAAGAGAGGATGCCTCTATACCAAACGTCATTACTGGTACATTTTCTCTTCTTAATACTGATATTACTACTTTGATTGATCCAAGATCAACACATTCATACATATGCATGAATTTAGTGTCTGTTAAAAATTTACCTGTTGAGTTCATTGAATTTGTGGTTAAAGTTTCGAACCCTCTAGGCCAGTATGTTATGGTGGAAAAAGTTTGTAAAAACTATCCGTTGATGGTAAAGGGTTATTGTTTCTCGGCTAATTTGATGCTACTGCCTTTTGATGAATTTGATGTAATTTTGGGAATAGACTGACTGAATCAACATGATGCGGTGGTGAATTGTAAACAAAAATACATTGTATTGAAATGTCAGAATAGTGAATTACTTTATGTTGAATCAGATAAATTGGATGGGTTATATTCCCAAAATTATATGTCAGAATAGTGAATTGCTTCATGTTAAATCAGCTATATCAGCACAAATATATGTCAGGAAAGGATATGATGCTTACCTTGCATATGTGTTGGGTACTAAAGTATCAAAATTGAAGATTAAATTAGTACCGGTCGTTTGTGAGTTTCCTAATGTGTTTTCAGAGGAATTACCTAGTTTACCACTGGTTAGAGAGGTAGAATTTTCTATAGATCTTGTTCCAGGAACAACACCAATATCTATAGCACCCTATAGAATGACTCCTACTTAATTGAAAGAGTTGAAAGCACAGTTGCAAGAGCTTACTGGCAGAGGGTTTGCTCGACCCAGTTTTTCACCTTGGGGTGTACCGGTTCTGTTTGTAAAGAAAAAAGATGGATCGTTGAGGTTGTGTATTGATTACAGGCAGCTCAATAAGTTTGCAATCAAGAACAAGTATCCATTGCCTTAAATTAATGACCTATTTGATCAGCAGAAAGGTGCCAATGTGTTCTTTAAAATAAATCTCCGTTCTGGATACTATCAGTTGCGAGTAAAAGACTTAGATGTAACGAAGACAACTTTTAGAACCAGGTATGGACACTATGAGTTCCTTGTGATGCCGTTTGGTTTGACGAATGCACTTGCAGTATTCATGGATTTAATGAATAGAATTTTTAGATTGTATCTAGACAGGTTTGTGGTGGTGTTTATTTATGATATTTTGGTATACTCTCGAGATGAAAATGAACATGCTGAACATCTAAGAATTGTATTGTAAACTCTGCGTGAGAAACAATTATATGAAAAATTCAATAAATGTGAATTTTGGCTTTGGGAAGTTGGTTTCCTTGGACATATAGTATCTGCTGAAGGCATCAGAGTGGACCGAATAAAATTTTAGCTATTGTTAACTAGAAACCATCGAAAAATGTGTCTGAAGTTAGAAGTTTTTTGGGACTAGCAGGATATTATCGGATGTTTGTTTAAGGGTTTTCAATGATAGCTTCTCCGATGACTCGTTTATTGCAGAAATATATGAATTTTGAGTGGTCTAATAACTGCCAGTAGAGTTTTGACAGATTGAAAACTCTGTTGACTGAAGCACATGTACTAGTTCAACCCGAATCAGGTAAATAATTTGTAATTTATAGTGATGCAACATTGAATGGTTTAGGCTATGTTTTGATGCAAGAAGGCAAAGTAAGAGCTTATTCTTCTAGACAGCTAAAACCACATGAAAAAAATTACGCGATACATGATTTGGAGTTAGCAGCTATTGTGTTTGCATTGAAAATTTGGCGGCATTACTTGTTTGGTGAAAAGTGTCACATATTCACCGATCATAAAAGTTTGAAGTATTTGATGTCACAAAAAGATTTGAATCTGAAACAGCGAAGATGGCTTGAATTGTTAAAAGATTATGATTTGGTTATTGATTACCATCAGGGAAAAGCTAATGTGGTTGTTGATGCTCTAAGCAGAAATTCATTGTTTGCTTTGTGAGTAATTAATACTCGGTTATCTTTGTCTAATGATGGTTCGGTTATAGCTAAGTTAAAAGCTGGACCAATATTCCTGCAATAGATCTGTGAAGCTCAGAAGAGGAACGATAAATTACAAGTTAGACGGGTACAGTGCGAGTTGGATTCTGATTTAGAATTTCAGATTAGGTTTTATGGTTGTTTGTTATTCAGAGGTAGAATATGTGTACCGAAGAATTCAGAACTTGTATAGAATTTTTTGCACGAAGCTCATAATGGTACTATGTTTGTTCATCCAGGAAGTAATAAAATGTATATTGATTTGAAAAAGATGCATTGGTGGCTGGGAATGAAACGAGATATTTCTGAATTTGTATCTAAATTTTTGATATGTCAACAAGTAAAAGCTGAACATCAGGTGGCTTCGGGATTACTACAACCAGTAACGCTACCGGAATGGAAATGGGAAAGAGGTACAATGGATTTTGTGTCGGGAATACCCTTATCTCCGAAAAAGAAAGATGCTATATGGGTAATTGTTGACTTATTGACAAAGTCTGCACACTTTATTTCAGTACATATGGATTTCTCTTTGGATAGATTGGCTAAATTATATGTTTCCAAGATTGTCAGACTATATAGAGTGCCAGTTTCTATTATTTCAAACAGAGATCCTCAGTTTACATCATGATTCTGGAGCAAATTGCAAGAAGCTCTAGCTACGCAGTTACATTTCAGTACTGCATTTCATCCTGAGACTAACGGTCAATCAGAACGTGTGATATAGATTTTAGAAGATATGCTTCGGTGCTGTGTGTTAGAATTTGAAGGTAACTGGGAAAAGTATTTACCTTTGGTTAAATTTGCATACAATAATAGTTCAGTCCAGCATTAAAATGGCACCGTATGAGACTCTATATGGTCAAAAATGTAGAACTTCATTGTATTGGACAGATCTTAGTGAGAAAAAGATACACAGAGTTGATTTAGTTCGTGAGACTGAAGAAAAGGTGAAAATAATTCGGGATAGTTTGAAAGCAGCCTCTGATCGTCAAAAGTCTTATGCTGATCTTAAACGGAAAGAGATAAATTTCCAGGTCAGTGATAAGAAATTCTTAAAAGTATCACCTTGGAAGAAAGTTCTCCAGTTTGGCCATAAAGGAAAACTGAGTCCACAGTTTATCAGACTGTATGAAATTATAGAAAGAATTGGACCTGTTGCATATCGACTGACATTACCACCAAAACTTGATAGAATTCATAATGTATTTCACATGTCCATGCTACGACGGTATCGGTCAGATCCTTCACATGTTATATCTCCGACAGAAGTTGAGATTCAGCCTGACATGACCTATAGTGAGGAACCGATCAAAATCTTGGCACATGAAACAAAAGACTTAAGAAATAAAAAGGTGGCTCTAGTAAAAGTTCTTTGGCAACGACATGGTATAGAAGAGGCTACCTGGGAACCGGAGAAAACAATGAGAAAGCAATTTTTAAATCTCTTTACTGGTAAGATTTTCGAGGACGACAATTCTTAAAGGGGGGAGAGTTGTAACAGCCTGTTTTCAGTGAAATCGGAACAATGGTTTTGGGACCACAAATCCGAGTTAGAAAAAAATTATTTTAATATTATTGCATGATTTGCATTATGATAGGAATGTTATACGAAAATTTTGATAAGAAAATTTTATTGATTACATGCTTAATTATAGAAAGGACCAAATTGCATAAAATGTAAAAGTTGAATTCTAGTAGCTAGAAGGATTAAATAACTATGGAATTCAAAACTTGAGGTCCTTATATGGAAATTAGACCATTAAGAAAAGTTAGTAGATTTTTTTGATGATTCATCCATGGAAAATTAGAAAAAGAAAAGGACTAAATTGGAAATAGGAATATATAAAAGATGATAAATAAAATAAATGTTAAATATCATCATTTTATATCATCTTCATCCTCAAATTCGATGGAAACCCTAGGAAACAGAAAAAAAAATCAAGCAAGCCTAATTGGGTAAGTAATATTGTCCCGTTTTTAATAATTTTTATATTTTTGAGATCGGAATAACCTAATCTAGCTATTTTGGGGATCAATTTGTAACGTTATCAAAGTATTGAAATTTTTCCATGGATGAATATGCTGAAATTTTGAAATTTATGGTAGAAAATGAAAGGTTGTTAGTAGATAAACAACTTTTACAAAGAGAATTTTGATGAAATTATGATTTAGGGACTAAATTAAAAAATGGTAAAACCCATGGAAAAATTTTGATTTTTGTGAAATTCATGGGCTGTCATTGTAACATGTAAAATTCGGTTAGGCTTGAAATAAGGATTAAATTGCATGAATTTCATTTTCCGAGCTTAGGGACGAAATCGTCATTTATGAAAAGTATAGGGGCAAAATAGTAATTTTTCCTAGGAAGTGAATTGATTTCAATTGAGTATGAAATGGATTAATTGATGTTAAATTCATTTATTTATATCCGAAAAACTCAAATACGAAGTTAGATTGAGGAAAAGAAAAAGTGGTGGATTAGTAGATTTTTGTATACGAACAAGTAACGAGGTAAGTTCGTGTAACTAAATCGTGTTTATTTATATGATTCAATTGAATGTTGTATGTATGAATTGTGTAAATGCTATTGATGTAAAATTGAATTCATGATCGATAAAGCTGGATAAATGTTAAGTTCCGTATGAATAATGAAATTCGATGGATATAGTATTTTCCCGTATTGATTAAAGTCCTGCATATGTTGTGGACAGACTATAGCTCGGATGAGCAATCCTGTTATAAACCCTCTCGAGCGTCCTGTTATATAATTCTTGCGAGCATCCTGATCGGTAGTGATCTTGCATGTGTTGCACACTACCACAGCTCTTTGTGAGCGTCCTGTTACATGATTCAGTCGGTTGTGGTCCAGCATTTATTGTGGACACAAACGCAGCTCTTCGTGAGCACCCTGATATTGGTTCTTATGAGCTTCTTGACATGGCTGGTTTGAACTCCCTATTATGCTATCCGGAGCTCCCTATTAATAACTCTTCGGAGTTACCTGTTAAGCTCAACTCTTAGGAGTTTCCTGTTTAGCCCGGATAAGCATCCTGTTACATGGCTCATCTGAGCATCTTGATATATGGCTCGAGAGTGTGCTTCCTGATTATGTGCCCTAATTGGGTACCCTGGATATGAATTCACGGATTTCAGTTTGTACACTTTAAGTGTACTACATGAGTGTATCCATCGATATTTCAAATAAATTCAACGAGTAAGTTCTAACATGGCTAAACTAAACTTGAAATGATTTGTAATGGAAATGTACATGCAATATGAAATAATGATATGGAAAGTATATATATATGAAAATCATTAAATGATGAGCCCGTCCATGTTATTGGTATTATGTGAATTACTTGACTAACATGATTGGTTAAGTTGTGTATTTTAGGCTATTAGCCAAATTGCTTGGATGCATTTTTGTATGCTTATCTTTAATGAAAATATATGGTAAGTTAAATTCCTGTTATACGAACTTACTTACCATTTGAAATGCTTACTTGGTTTTCTTTTCTCCGTTTTATAGTACTCGAAAGCTAGTAAAGGTTGGAGAGTGGACGGATCATCATCACACTATCCTCCAGCTTGTTTTGGTATAAATAGGAAACTTACTTTGGTATAATGGCATGTATAGGATAATGGTGACAAGTAAGGATATGTAAATGTTTTGGTTGTAATTAGCCATTGGAATGGCTAGTGATAACATATTAAAAATATTTATGCATGAGTTATATTATGTTTGGTATGTGAGTATGCTTGGATTAGTAACTTATATATAATCACACTTAGGTAAGTATATGATTAGAAAAGGGTAAGATGAATACTTGAAAGTTTGATTTATATGTATAACAGCCCGTTTTTAGTCAAATCGGAACAGTAGTTTTGGGACTGCAAATCCGAGGTCGAAATATTTATTTTATTATTATTTTAATGTCTACAGCATGAATATATGATTGTGTGAAAGTTTTGTTTAGAAATTTTATCGTTTGAATGCTCTATTAGGTAAAAAGGACTAAATCGCGTAAAGTGCAAAAGTGTTGTTCTATTAGTTAAATGTATCTAATAGCTATGGAATTTTAATTTAGAAGTCCTTATGTTGTAATTTGACCATTTGAAACATAAGTAGACAAAGATGGACATGGTTTATATGAAATGTTAATGTTTTAGTAAAGGGTAAATAGGTAAAATAGCAAATAAATGATGATAATTAAAACAAAAATATAAAATTTTCATTCATTCATCTTTCTTAGCCGAAATTGTGAAGGAATGAATAGCCATGGTTAGGTTTTCATTCGGCAAAGCTTTCCTAGCTCATTAAGGTGCGATTTTTGTCTCGTTTTTAATGATTTCTATGTTTTTGAGATTGTTGGAACTAGGTCTAGCTAGCCCAGGGACTATTTTGCAAAACTGTTAAAGGTGTTGAAAGTTGCCATTGATGAAAATATGTGTTCTTTGATGTTTGATGATGAAATATGAAATCTTGTTGCTAGATTTACATATTTTGTAAAGTGATTTTGAGTAAAAATGCAAAATAGGGTTTTATTTGTGAAAATGTGGGGTTAAATGTGTGAAAAGTTGATAAATGTGGGCTTCTAGGGGCATTATAGTAATTCGGCTATCATGGGTATTAAAGAAATTTCATGAATTTGTGATTTTGTGTAATAAGGACTAAATTGTAAAAGTTGTGAAATTTTAGGGGTAAAAGTGTAAATATGCTTAAATGTGTGTTTTGAATTAAATCGAATAGAGAGATTATTAAATAAGTTAGTTTTGAATATATTTAGATCATGAAAAGCAGAATTTAGATTTAGATCGGGGGGAAACTAAAGTTATCGACTAATCGACTTATTCCGTCATTTTCACATCCGAGGTAAGTTCGTATGTGATAAATTTCATTATAAGTGTATTTTAAATGCTTTGATATTGTATAAGTTGTGAATATGAGACTTCAGATAAGCTCGACAATGACTCGATGGTAATTCGGCATTTGAAATCCCGGTTGAACCTTAAGAATAGTTTAGGATACTATTGACATGTCATTAAGAGCTTAATTGATTTGGCTTCGGGCCATGATATTAGCACTTCGGGTGCGAGTTATACCGATTTCGCTTCGGGCCATGAATATCGGTTGATTTGGCTTCGGGCCATGATATCAGTACTTCGGAGATAAGTTACCTTGATTTGGCTTTGGGCCATGGTATAGGTACTTATCGTGTGAGACCCTTAAGTATCTGACTTCTATTCCGAATGGTTCAACGGGTAAACAAAAGAGGTGGATGAGTTTGAGATTGATATTAAATGATACAGGTACGTACATGAATTATATAAGTTTCAAATCGAAGGGATTTGTGAAGGTAGTGTATAATCTCTCAATTGAGTATTGAAAGGTTTGTTAGCTAATGTAAACTACATATTAGTGTATTCAAATTATTGAGTTATGTTATTGTGATTGCATTAAGTTTATTTCATACGAGCTTACTAAGATATAAAGCTTACTTTGTGTATTTCTCTATGTTTTATAGTTTTCAAAGCTAGCTCGGACTCGGGGATCATCGGAGATCGCATCACACTATCCACCTATCTCTTGGTATTTATGAACTTTGGGTATTTTGAGCATATGGCATGTATAGGGACTTTGGTCATGTTGGTTATGTTTTGGTAATGAGTTTGGTCATTTGAACTGGCTTGTAAATGTATATGTCTTGGTTTGTATATAATAGATATGAGAGTTGGCTTATTTTGAGTAAATTTGCTTGTGTATATGTGTATGTGCATATAATTCATAAAATGTAAATTGGGGTTGGTTTTGATGATGCTTATTAGTAGTTGGTATTATGGAAGTGAATGTTGATATTTGGGATGTTATTTGTTTGTGAATTAAGGTAAAGAATGCATATTTTGAGTAGCCATATTGATGATCTAAGTTTATGAGATTTTAGGTATAAATGGATTGGTCTATTTTGCAACTTGTGTGTATTGAGAAATGTGGTATTGAATATGCATGAATTAGGTTTGAATTGGCTGGTTTAAATGCCTATTTATGCCATGGAATGGTGCAAATTGATGTGTTGTAGGTACATTCAAATTTGGGTGGCATATTGGCTTGGTAAATAGCCTATTTTTGTCCACATGGGCAGAGACACGGGCGTGTGTCTCAGCCATATGTGACACACAATCATATTGCACGGTCGTGTGTCCCCTGATGTTGAAATTGAAATCAAGTCAGTATGCTCCGCACGGCCTCACACACTGGCGTGTGACTTGGCCATGTGGCATAAGTCAGTATACCCTACAGGTTTGGCATGGCCTAGCACACGGCCTGGCACACGGGCATGAATGGCCATTTTTAGGGCACACGGGCTAGCCACATAGGTGTGTGTGTTGGTCGTGTGACCCAAGTTAGAGAGTTACACGGGGTCAGACATGAGCTGGGACACGGCCATGTGCTCCCATTTCGAATTTCCACATGGCCTGTGACATGGGCATGTCTGGTGGCCATGTGAGACACACGGCCTGGCCACACGGGCATGTGTCCCCTCTTTTGAGAAAAATTTTCAAAGTTCGTGAAAGTTCGTGAAAGTCCCGAACCATTCCTAAAGCATGTTTAGGGCCTCGTAGGCTCGTACTACGGACATATTGATTGAGATTGAATGATGAATGTTTGAATTGAGAAAACGTATGCTAAAAGTATGTATAAATGTGTTGTAAGTCCGAAAATGCTTTGTAACCCTATTCCGGCGTTGAATACGGGTGAGGGGTGTTACAATAGCTTTGAATTGGTTGTTGAATATATTGAAGTGTTGATGTAGGTGCAAGGTAAAAAGGGTGAGAAATAAGGCTTGGAAAATGACATTATTTTGTCCACACGGGCAGACACACGGCCATGCGCACGCGTGTGGTTTGGCCATGTGTCCCCTGCATCTTAAAAATCGAGAAACAGAATGCTTAGAATAGAGCACATGGGCAGAGACACGGGCGTGTGTCTCAGCCGTGTGAGACACACGGCCCAGCACATGGGCGTGTTCCTGGCCGTATAACCCCTGCACCTAATTTTCGAAAATTAAATTGTCCACATAGTCTAGCACACGGGTGTGTGGTTGGCCGTGTGACCCAAGTCAAAGAGTTACACGGGTAAAGATACAGGCTGGAACACGGCCGTGTGCCTCACATTGAATGCGCACACGGTCTGGCACACGAGCGTGTTATTGGCCGTGTGTAAGTAACATGGCCTGGCCACACGGGCGTGTGTCCACTGCACCTAAGAAAAATTTTGAGATTTGGTGAAAATTTTACTGTGATTCCGATTTAGTCCCGACTCGATTCTAATATGTATTTTGGGCCTTGAGGACCCAAATAAGGGACATTATGATTGATTGTGATAAATTTTCGAAAATTAATAGTAAATGACATCAATTAATTGTAATTGAACTGTAAACTCTGGTAATGCTCCGTAACCCTATTCTAGCGACGGATATGGGTTAGGGGTGTACAACCGTTTTATCAGGTATTTTTTGTTTGTGGTTCCTTTAGTCCTATCTCCATGCTTACCAGTGATTTTGTTCGGATAATTCTTGCCATCTTGTCATATGCCCTATCGATGTATATTTCTTCGATCTTCATCAACATATAGAAGATCCTTAAATCATTAAAATTTTAGGTCATCCAATTAAGGATTAATGTTTTGCAAAACAAAAAAAAAAACGTTCAGGTTGAGTATATCCCCTGAAAGTGCATGTTTATTTTTGCGTTTCCTAACAAGGTTCCTGGACTTTGGGCATTCTTCCACTAGATTGGTTATGAATATCATTAGCTCTGATTTTTGGGGTAGATCCAGAACGTACTGATCCTGCACATTGTCTCCATTGAGAGAATCTAACATTGTTAAACAGGTGAGTTCAACTCCTGATTGTTTCCTATGCCCACTCACCATTCCTTCAACCAGTTCTATAACTCATTGGGGTGTTATTTCTTCTAATTCATTTTTGATATTCTACTATACTCAAGGTTAACCAGTTGTTCAAGAACTCCCCTTCCTGATAGGTGTTTACAGCTAAATTCTCCTCTTTACTTAATCTTTGGTCTTGTTTGTACTAATATGCCTTCACATTCATATTAATGCTAATGTCATAATCTCGCAAGGGAGTGGGAAGTTCTTCTCAAAGTTGGCTTAATTCGGGCACCAGTAATCGTTAGTTTTCCTGCATCTCCAATTATTCATAGACCCATTCTTCATAAATATCACTATCTTCATCTAGGTCCTCATCCAACCACATACAGTCAAAGTTATCCATTGTTTATGCTAGACTAATTTTTGTAGTCACTACTACGGGTTTTTTGGACAAGAGTGTATACTAGAGTTCCTTACAGAGCAAAAACGTGTTAGTAGTGTTAACAAATAACTAATGGTCGTAGCTGTAATCTAAATAGTTCCTAATTATTCTATTAATATGCAAAAATTAAAACCAATATAGTGACGTTGCCTCTCTGGCAATGACGCCAACAACTTGATCGCCTCCGGATGTGCCAATGGAGTAGGTATCCACAAGTATATGGGTCAGGTTGTAATATAGTTACAATGGAGTAGGTAAGTACTCTGAGGATTGTACCCAAGGGAGGTGAGTACTAAATTAATTCTAATCTAAGCATAAATGGATCTAATTAATACTCTAATCGAATTATAGTACAAAGAATTAAAAGAAGGGTTTTTTAATAAATTATAAAATAATAAGAAAGGAAATAAAAGTAAATAGATGAAAACAAGAAATCAAATAAACAAATGTGAATCAACTCTGGGCATGGGTGATTAGCTAGCTTTGGTAGTCATAGTCAACTGTTGTTTCGTGATCTTATTGCTCATTCAACTAGTCAATACCCCAGCTGGATCTTCTGATACGTCCACTAAAATACTGAGATCAGCGAGAACTACTTATCTTCTAACCTCACAGTCCAGACCAGTTTAGGGTAAGGTGTTCATGGATAGGCAATTCCAAATTTGGGTTAATTCCCACCTTGATGACTTCCTAGGGTTGTCAGGCCTAAGGTTTAGATTCTTCATTTCTTGAATAGCTGATCCATTAAGAAATTCCAACAAAACAGTTAATAATTCATATCTACACTCACTAATCCCCCACAGGAAGATTAGTTCCTCATGGATCTAGTAAACAATATAAACTTGAATGGAAGAATAAGCATAAAGAACAATTTCAAGAATAGAGTT
The DNA here is from genome assembly GCA_005393395.2 of Gossypium australe. Taxonomy (NCBI): domain Eukaryota; kingdom Viridiplantae; phylum Streptophyta; class Magnoliopsida; order Malvales; family Malvaceae; genus Gossypium; species Gossypium australe. Next base: position 77,611,249 of record CM016625.1, on the reverse strand, counting down.
TAGAAGAAGCCTAATTTGTATTGAGATTAAGCGTAGAATCCTCATAGAGTTTGATAGTAATTCAAGAATCTGATCTCTTCGTAAAAGTAAATAACAAGAATGGTAACAAAATCTAAAACATAAGAAAAAAAAAGGAAAAACCAAATACTAAAGCTAAAGAGAAAATTATGCAATATGAATGGTATGTCTAATATGTGCTAAATAAGCCTATTTATAAACTTTAGGGTGGCCGTCGTCCTTAACCCTAGGTCAACTATCGCCCTCATGTTTAATGTTTGATTATGCGGACTAAAATGCCCCTAGCTCGTAATTATTTCTCGTATAGAGGCGATATCGCGGCGCACCAAGTCTTGTGTCGTGACATTATGCTCAGCTTCAGGGTGTCTTCAGGGGTATGTTGCGACATCCATAGGCTGTGTTGCGACATTGAAGGCAGTCTTGGAATTATTCTATTATGCTCTCTATGTTGCGACATCCCATGCTCCGTATTGCAACCTAGCAGCCAGTATCATGTTAGTACACCTTCTAAAGGTCTCCAGCACATTCACAAAGTATATTAGCTCATCCTTAGGCCTCATGGCCCCTAAGGTCAATAAAAGACTCAAATTGCACATTTTATTAACTTAACTAATACTTAGGAAAAATGTAATTAAACTTAACTAAAATGCTCATGTTCAAGCTCCTAAAGTGCGAAAACTAGTTTAATCTGTTACACTGAATTACGATAGATCACCCACCATGCTTCAAATCTAAATCCTCTCTTTCTTCTACTCATCCCCTCTTGCTTGGTTTGAAAAAGTAAAGGGCAATGGTCCAAAAAAGAATGTGACAAATGCCGAATTGTGTAATTAGGAAATAAGTTAAGCCATTCTATGTTTGCCACCTCTCTGTCAAGGCACTCCTTAATGTTTATTTCAGGAAAGTTCCCTCTTTCCCACGTAAACCACCTACCAACATATCCCACATCCTCTAGTCGACACTCATTCAAGGTTGTCCTAAATTCTTTCATGCGACCTTCATCTCTAGGCAAACCCCCTTCCTTTTCAAAAGAGTATAGAATTTCATTAAAATTGCCACAAACCAACCATGGCGTAACTTGCTCCCTACCCAACCTTCTCAATAGGTCTCATGCTTCACTCTTTTCTCGGGCCTCTAGTGCCCTATAAAATCTAGCCATTCACCAAATAGATCTTACTTCATTTTCTTCAATGTCAACATCAATGAGATTATTAGAAAAACTCCTTAAGCTCACCAATGCCTCACCCTTCCATCCAAGACTTGACCCACCTTGTGTTCCCGTTGCCAGCACATTTATGCCATAGTGAAATCTGCACCATCGTTTAACTCTTTCCATTTGAAAGCTATCTAGTTTTGTCTCCACAAAGAAGACTACCTATGGACTATACAACTTTAACATATGATGAATCCTTCTAACGCCCCGTGGACTCCCTAATCCACGGACATTCCAACTTCAAATTTTCATTGTGTCCGGTTGACTTGCCCTATTGGCAGCCACTGATATCTATTTTTTGCAAAATTTTCCCTTTTGTTCTCTTAATCCAGCCTCTCCTACGTGTGTAAATCTACCTTGTACTTGATCGTTTGACCTATGTCATTTTTTTATTCTCCAATGGTAACTCTTCACTATCCTCTTCCATATCCTCCTTCTCTCCTTCACTTAACAATTGTATCCCTTTTTCTTTGTCTTGCCTCTTTCTACCTTCTAAATTAAACCCTAAAGTATGGTTAATAAAATCCGAATTTTACCATGGGTCAAAACTATACGTCCCTCTACATTATTCCCAACTACTTGCTTGCCAACGTCTTCCACACAATTTCTCCCCATATTATCTTCCCTCAGCCATACGCTTGGCGTGATGCTAACTCTCCTTGGTTATGCCTTTAATGATAAATCCCATCCACATTCCACTTCTTTCAAACCTAGATTAATCCTCCTACAGCAAAATCTATCTTCATCCCCAAACATCCGTAAAAGAAGCAAAAATAAAGACAGTTTTTCATATCGAAATTTCACATAAACAAAATTTGACTGAGAAATCATAATCTTTTTCTTCCTCTATAATGGCTTCCTGATATCTAGCTGAACCCTGATACACATAAAATTCCTAAAACCTTGATGAAGCTGTTTTGCATCTTGTTCCAAAAAATCACCAACAAAATCTCCTAATTGTTGCGCCACATAATCAAAAAAAAAAAAACCTAGTGGAAGATTGTGAACTTGCCCCCAAAAATCAGCATAAACTAAAGGTACTAAATTTGGATCTTCTCCTTCTTTTAGTCTATGAAGCAAAAGAAAATGGTTATTGAAAGTCCATGCGTTCTGCTCATCACCCGCTCCACATCTACCTCAATGGTTCTTAAAAGAATCGAAAGATGTAGCGTTTTTCAGCTAGGTTAGAGATCTAGATTCCCCCTAACGGATGCCACAAATTAGCCATCGTGTTTTTCATCGCAGGAAAGTGAACCACACTTGCTGTAAGGCAATATCCAACTAAGCACAATTCGTATACTGATCTCTATGGTCTAGCCTCCGTCGCAAATTGCATACCTTCATCCTCTTCTTCATCAAGGCTTAAATCTGCAAGCTCCTTCTCCATTGATGATGCCTCTGCCATGCTTCAACAAATCCTCCTTTTCCTGTTTATAAGTGAGATTTAGATATTAGAAATTTCAATTTTTCTAATAGATTTCCAAAGTATCTTCTTTTTTAAAGAAGATTTTCCTTGTCGGGGCAAAAAGAAACCCAATCGCAAAAAGAAACCCAATTGTAAAAACCCTAGACTTGCTAGACGAAATCATGCTACTTGAGAGTAGAATTTAAAAAAAAAAAGCATTTCTTAAAATAATACAAATATGTTAATATCTGATCACAAATATTTAATGGTTATATTTAAATATTTAAAATATAGTTTATATATTCTAATCAAATTTTATAAATAAATAATATTAATTGCTTAAAAATATTTAAAATTTATATTCAATATAATTAAATATTAACAAGTTATAATAAATTATTTTTATATTCTTATTAAAATATCATAATATTAACTAATTTGAATATTATTTAAATGTTTATTTGTTACTTTATAATACTATGTCTAAAATGAACATTTTATTTCTCAAAAATATTTCTCATACGAGATAGAACTAGAACTAGTTTTAATAGTAATATTAAATACTTAAATCTTAAATTAAACTATTTAAAAATACTTCCCAAAATCACTTTTTCAAAATATTTCTCAAAAATAATTATTTGTTTAACATAATTTTTTTCGAAAATACTTTTCAAGCTAAAAGTGCTTTTATTAAGTATCATTAAATACTGCCTTGGAGAAGAGTATAACTTTAGAAACCTTTGCTATATTTAAAGCTAATATATATTATTCTCTCTTCTCTAAAACTATCTATATAAATATAAATAAGGATAATTGACTACTGCTAGATTTAATTGAATCCAAAGTGTCGATGATATAATATCAATGGTTGAATCGTGATTTAGAACTCATTACTCCAACTTAAAAAAAAAAATCTTTTAACAACTCAGTAATATATATATATACATATATATATTTTGAATAATTTAGTTTGTTAATTTTCGTTTGGATTAGTTTGTCCATATAAATATATTTTAGGGTACATCATTTGTTATCCCTAATTATTTTGGGTTCATTTATTTGAACAGTCTTCTCTCTTTCCTCTATCATCATCTTCCTCCTACCATCGTCCCTCTTCTCTCTCTCGTCTCTGCAAATCAGTTTTTTTTTCTCTTCTCATCTCAGTTCTCACCCACCGCCGTGTCCGCTGGTTTTTTCCGGATCTGACCCGTATCCCATGTCGGAATCCGTGTCGACACAGGTACTGCACCCCAAATTGCCGAGTCCGGGTAACGAAGTTGCTGTGTTTCTCATAACAGTTAATGAAATAAATGGCATTTCCTATTGAGGCCCTTATTTTCCATACAACAACTTTTTAATTATGATTTTGAGTTTGTTACAGCTAGCAGTTAAGCATGAACTTCAATAATAGGCTTCTACCAGTTTATTTTGTTTCATCTCATTTATTCTTGTCACATATATGATAATGGTTTGAGTTGATATGAACAATGACCATGATAATAACCGTTGTATCATTTGGCGTTATTCTAGTTGACACTCTTCTTATATTTACATCAATGATGCTGAAATGAAAGTCTTACTAAATTATTTTTCTAAGAATGCATTGTATTGAGCTTAGAGCAGTGCGCTAAATTTTAAGATTTTAAGTTTTTATCCATTTCAGCCTGCTCAAGGCTACTCAGCCTAAACATAAGGTTAGGTCATCAATACTCATAGAGGATGGCCATTATACATTATGGAAGTACCTGTGTTGCCCAATGGGGTATTCGTTCTCTGTTTACTATACGGTCCTATGTCCCAAATCGATTAATGACAGCTCAATCAGGGTAAGTTTCTGCTGTAATCTTTTCTGTATAGAAGAGAAATTACTGAATTTGATTGTCCGACTGCAATATTTTTCTTCTAGTGCTTTATTCAGACATAGAATTGCCGAATTTTCTGTGTCATTTCTAGTTATGGTTTCTTCATCAGTATGCATTTCAGTTATGAAATTTTTATGCATATCATTTTGGTGAACATAATGATTAGATGGCAAATTTGCCCCCTTTTTAATTCGTCTATGCTATAATTGTGTTTATTACTGAAAAGAGGGGGGGGGGGGGAAGAAAAAATAGGGGATGTATTATCACTAGCCATAATTGTCTAATTTTTGGTATTTATGGAAGACTAATTTAGGTTTTTATTACCCTTATGCAGAGTAACGAGTACGAGTTATTTGGGAGCACCAAGTTCAAGCTTATTTTCACGTGATTCCTTTCCATTATTATCCTATATGGGGTCATCTCAAACATCACATTGCCGTAGGGGAGCACAGTTTATTGTTAGAGCTGAAACTGTGAGTATAAACCTCCAGTTATTTTGGTTCTGTGTGCATGTGTATGAAAGTGGAGGCTATATTTTTTCTGTCAATCATATATTTTTGGAAATTTGGGATGAAAATTCATTTTTTCTGTAGTTGACATTTTGCTCACTATTCCATTCTCAATTTAACATGATCTTGGGATATAATGAGCAGGACTATTATACTGTCCTTGGGGTGATACGAACCGGCTCGGGATGAGTCGAAACGTATGCGGGTTGCTCAGTCGTCTACGAGGAGGAATCAAGCGCACAAGGAGTTTTGTTCAAACAACCAACGGGTCGATTCGAGGACGAATCGTCTTGAAGAGGGAGGGGATGATACGAGCACGCCCGGGGCACCAACGATTTTTAATTTGTGGAGCTCGTTATTAGCTCACTCTTAGCTCATTTTAATAAAATTAATTGTTGGAATAAAAAAAATTAATTAACTTAGTTTACGTTAATTAAATCATTTAGCTTGATATGTCCTAGTTATTACGTGTTTTAATATGTTTGTGTTAGCCATAGCCAAATTTAATATGTCTTGTTTAAGACTTTATTAAATTTGTTTTAGCTTAGTTTATGAAATAATTAGGGTGTCTAAGTTTTTATTAAATTTATTTCGGTTGAACATATATTTGAATTAAAATCTGTTCTCGTATTTTTCTTTGTAGGTACATTGACCATGGCTAGCATATCATGAAGGACAGCCAAAATAATAAAGCCAGAACAAATGAAGATGAAATCAAGTGGAGCATTGGAGATGGACGGCACAAGCATATGAAACATGGGGTTGAATTTTAAAACTTAAGTGGATGCATGGTTGGGACGGCATGAAAGATTGAGGAATGGAAGCAAAGCACAAGTGAAATTAAAATAACAAAGTGGAGCCATGTGGGATTAAAATAAGGTGACTACAAAGGGATGTTGGACGGCACTAGCTTGAGATGGAGAAAGAATGTGGAAATTAAATAATACAAAGAGATGGAAAGTTTCCATGCGTGAATAACAAATGGTGGAGCATTAAAAGAATCATGATGGACCAAAGCATGTGCTATTTGAATTAAATAAATTCATGGAGGGATTATGGGCATTAAATAAAGTTTTTGTTCTTGGTTGAATAAACAAATGGTAATATGGTGGAAGCTTGAAATTAAATAAAGCATGTGGCATAAAGGACCAAGGTTGGACGGCATGCTTGACTTGATTAAACAAATAATGGAATTAAAATAAACAAAACCACATTCATCATATGTGAGGACGGCATGAGTAAATGGTTTAATCAAGTCAAGCATGCCGTCCAACCTTGGTCCTTTATGCCAGATACTTTATTTAATTTCAAGCTTCCACCATATTGCCATTTGTTTATTCAACCAAGAACAAAAACTTTATTTAATGCCCATAATCCCTCCATGAATTTATTTAATTCAAATAGCACATGCTTTGGTCCATCATGATTCTTTTAATGCTCCACCATTTGTTATTCACGCATGGAAACCTTCCATCTCTTTGTATTATTTAATTTCCACATTCTTTCTCCATCTCAAGCTAGTGCCGTCCAACATCCCTTTGTAGTCACCTTATTTTAATCCCACATGGCTCCACTTTGTTATTTTAATTTCACTTGCGCTTTGCTTCCATTACTCAATCTTTCATGCCGTCCCAACCATGCATCCACTTAAGTTTTAAAATTCAACCCCATGTTTCATATGCTTGTGCCGTCCATCTCCAATGCTCCACTTGATTTCATCTTCATTTGTTCCATGCATTTACAATCAATCTCTATGCGTCACTGGCCAAATTAAAATTCAAAAAAAAATCTTCCATGCAATCTCAAATCCCATGCTCCCATTTATTCCCTCAATATTCGGCCAAGACATGTTTGACGTTGCTGTCCATTTCCAATTGTTTGTGCATTGATAGGCATTGTGAATATCTCTCATGGCTTTATTATTTTGGCTGTCCTTCATGATATGCTAGCCATGGTCAATGTACCTACAAAGAAAAATACGAGAACAGATTTTAATTCAAATATATGTTTAACCGAAATAAATTTAATAAAAACTTAGACACCCTAATTATTTCATAAACTAAGCTAAAACAAATTTAATAAAGTCTTAAACAAGACATATTAAATTTGGCTATGGCTAACACAAACATATTAAAACACGTAATAACTAGGACATATCAAGCTAAATGATTGATTTTAATTAACGTAAACTAAGTTAATTAATTTTTTTTATTCCAACAATTAATTTTATTAAAATGAGCTAAGAGTGAACTAATAACGAGCTCCACTAATTAAAAATCATTGGTGCCCCGGGCGTGCTCGTATCATGGGGTGTCAAGAAACGCAAGTAAATCTGAAATTAAGAGTGGTATGCTGACTACCATACCTTGTTTGGCGAATGTTCCATTTTATGGCTTATATGATAGATTAGGGTATTTACGTGCTTATTTCAGTTTGCTAATATATTTCTTATTTATGGTTTTAGTTTGCAACTTATTGAAGTTAATCGTATCCAGCTTTAAGGATTTCTGCATTTAATGTTTTAAAAACACTAGCAGAAGCTACAAGTTTCTGGGAGGGTAGATGTTAATGATATAAAGGAAATAAAATTTAGAGAGGACAGATGAATGTGAAGAGAGATTAAGACACATTCAAGGATATAAGTAGGTATATAGAAGTTGGAAAAAATTACTCCATTTATCAGGATAACAGTAAGGCATCTTCTCACTATTGAAGGGGAAGAAAATGGATGCTTACAAGTCTTAGAGAGAAATGTAAGACAGGGTCTAATCAGGTGAGTTGGCATGTGATGGTATTTGCATTCAAGGTTCCTGCTGTTCAAAAGGAAGTCTTTTAGGTGTCCCAACCATTTGAAGGAAAATTATGGTTACCTTGCTTTTGATTGGAAATTTGAAATGGCTAAACTGTATACTTACGTACATGTACAAGTGATTAATTATTATGTAAAATAGATTCCTTTTTCATACGTACTACAATACTATACCTAGTTACTTAGCTATTCCAATTGCTACTCTTTACTTTTATCTCCTGTATTGTATTACCTTATTTTTTTTATTTTATTTTACCTTTTTTTCTTCTTCAGCTTATAGGAAGCTTGCTCGGAGTTATCATCGGGATGTGAACAAGTCAGTTGATAACCTTGTACTTATTGCCTTTTATTACGGTTGTGTATGTTACACTTGTGTGTATTTCAATATATTTATTTGTTTTGACATAATGCAGTAAATGCATATTTAATGTTTGCATATGGTTCAGATAGAATTTGTGAGAGATTACATCATCAAGGTGTAATTATCTGGATTTTTGTGGGATTTGATGTGATGCAATCAGAGGACTTCATTGGGATTCCATGGATCTGCTTACTGGAATTTAAGCTCAGCATAAAGAAATAAATAATGATGAAAATCTCAAAATGTCTTAACTATATTGACCCTTACAACTCATTATGAAAAAATGTGAACAGTTGGACCATGATGTTGTGGTTTGTTTGTGAGAAACATCAATGTTTCTTTCTCTAATTTATTCTTATCATTTTCTTCCTTTCGGAGATGGTAAAGTTGTTTCCTGTAGAATTGTCCACAATGATGTTTGGAAAAGTGGCTTCTCTCATTCTGGTTGAACAACAGTTGTGATTTTGTTTGTTGAATATATGGAACTTAGTAACAATGATGTTGCTAGTGAATTTCTGTAGTAAGGTAGATAAAAATTCCATGAGAGATCATATTAATATGATGGATCCACTTATTTTTCATTTTAATATCCTTGTCTCATGATGGAGAATTAGCTTTGAAGATTTCTGTAGATGTAGTGCACGCTGACCTTTTGTGTATTTGAAGCTGCCTAATCATTTTTCAGTTTAAAAGAAGTGGAAGGGATGTCTATCTACTTTATGTCCTAAGCATGTGCTTAAAATAAAAGTTTATGGCACCTTTACGAAGACTGAGATTAAATAATGGTTGGAAGGTGAATGCAGTTGTTGAAAGAATGAACAAAATAATAGTTTTAGATTTCCCTGAGTTAGATATTTGTTGAGTTTGTATTCATATATTCTTAAATGTGATTGCTGAAATGGAGGGAATGTAGCACTATTTGTACATTTCTGCCTCTTAATCAGATGTTTGTCTTCTGAAGTCTTCTAAAACAGTTTATTGCTGCTAGTTATAAATATCTTCTTAAATCCAGAAAATTTTAAGTAGTTGGTTCTTTTCTCGTTCATTTATTCAATTTCTTATCATTGTATGTTATTTTTCAGAGATCCAGGGGCGGAGCAGAAGTTCAAGGAAATTAGCAATGCGTACGAGGTAAGTTCCATGTTGTGCTTCCAGTTGGAATCTTTTATACAATTGAAATGCATCAGTGACTATGGTCATATTAATCTAATGATCTTTGACGTGTTATATATTGCTTAGGTGTTGTCTGATGATGAGAAGCGATCTCTTTATGACAAATATGGGGAGGCTGGACTTAAAGGTGCTGGCATGGGAATGGGGGTAAGTTAATTCTAATAATGCTGAATAAAGATTATTCATTTCAAAATTATTTTCCTTGGTTCCTCTGAACATATCATTTTGTGTCATTGATGGCTTGTTTATTGTCCCAGGATTTTAGCAATCCTTTTGATCTGTTTGAGTCACTGTTCTAGGGCATGGGTGGCATGGGCATGGGTGGCCGTAGTTCAAGGAATAGAGCAGTTGATGGGCAGGACGAATATTACAGTCTCGTGTTGAATTTTAAGGAAGCAGTTTTTGGAGTTGAGAAGGAGATTGAGATAACCCGACTGGAAAGCTGCGGAACATGTAATGGGTCAGGTGCAAAACCTGGCACAACAGCTTCAAAATGTACAACATGTGGTGGACAAGGCCAGGTGATCTCATCTGCAAGGACGCCATTAGGTGTCTTCCAGCAGGTAATGACATGCTCTTGTGGTGGAATGGGGGAAATTTCTACCCCATGCAATACGTGTTCTGGTGATGGGCGAGTAAGGAAAACGAAGAGGATCAGTTTGAAAATCCCTGCTGGTGTGGATTCTGGTAGTCGTTTAAGGGTCCGATCTGAAGGAAATGCTGGAAGGAGAGGTGGGTCTCCAGGCGATCTCTTTGTTGTTATTCAAGTTATCCTAGACCCTGTCCTAAAACGAGATGATACCAACATACTATATACCTGCAAAGTGTCATATATAGATGCCATACTGGGAACGACAATCAAGGTTCCAACTGTTGATGGTATGGTTGATCTGAAGATACCAGCTGGGACACAGCCAAACACCACCCTTGTAATGGCAAAGAAAGGTGTTCCGGTTCTAAATAAAAGCAACATGAGGGGTGATCAGCTGGTTCGTGTACAGGTTGAAATACCAAAACAGCTGAGCAGTGAAGAGAGAAAGCTTATTGAGGAGCTATCTGACTTAAGCAAGGGCAAGACAGCAAGCAGTAGGAGATAGCTGCGGGGTTTATTGTATACACCAACGTGGTGTGATTTCCTGTGGAAAAATGCATTCACTGTCTAGGGTGATGTGGCTTCTAGGGTTCAAACTACGGGACTTGTATAGAACATCTAGCAGTTCTCAAAAGCTTGAAACAGCAAAAGGGAAGGTTGCTGAAATTTGTAGTGGTAGGTAAGATTATAATGTGATAGGTTTGTCCAATATGAAGAAATCGTAAGGGAAAGAGGGAGGTGAAACAGGAGATGAAGAATTAGAGACCAATACCTCTTTGATTCTGCTTTATACTTTTGACACTTGATTAATTATTCTTTGAGATTGAACTAAAATTTGGGCAACAATGTTACCCTTCAATTTTGTCTTAATTTTTGATGAATGAATAACGAGTCTAATACATACAAATGCTTACTAAAAAGTTGGTATTATCAGATAATGATGTGTCTTTTTCCTAAAAAATTTCAATTGTAGACATTAAAAAGGAGGGAACTTTGAAATTGATATAAAACAATAAAGAAATTGTAAAGATATTTTTTTAAATGGTAAAATCAGGCATAAAAAAATTTTCATTTTAGTTATAAAGTTATGGTTATCACTAAATTATTTAAAAAATTTTATTTAAGCCACATTAAAATCGATGTTATATGACTTTCTCTGTTCGTTTATTTGATAAACGAGATTTGAATTGAAATGATGATATAATTTAATATTATAAATGCATATATATGAAATGTGATGAAAGACTTGTGAAAGACCATGCGAACTGATTTATATGAGCCTGGAAGGTTGATATGGAAACAAAATGAATCAACAGATTCAATACGAAAATTGCATATTGATATAATCAAATGGTATGATTTGAAATGGTAATGTATGAATTTTTGATGATAGAAAGTTGCCATGATATGTTCATTTTGATTTGCTAATTGAGATAATGTATGAATTGAAGCAAATGACATGAATAGATGAAAATGGAATGGTTGAAACTTAATCATGCACTGATTATATTTTATCGTGTTAAGTTTCGTTTTTATGACTTGAATCATGAAGGTACCTAACGTACGATTTGATTATTCCATACGTAGGTATTAGTGGATCTTGAAGCCTTGAGAGGTAAAGCAACATCCGGATCGCAAATTCTCGACTCAACAGTGTTTGTATAGTTCTTTTCATTTCGATAAATGGCACGTACCTAGCATTGAACTGGTTTTGAGTTGTAAATTGTTAATTTGACATTTTGCATATTAGATGTTAGTTAATAGAATGGTTCATGAATTGTTAAGGCTTACATGAGTAGATATATGTAATTTAACATACATGATAAGTTTTACTGCATTTTCGGGCTTCTAAATAGTTGAATTATACAATTTGGTAGGTTGAATCAAATGATTTAAGACGTTGTAGGTGTTTGTCTTCAAAGTCGTGACACCATTCTATGGATGTCATGACATCAGCCCCTAACGTCGTGATGTCCCTTGTTTGAAGTCACAACGTCAACCTAACACTAAACTATTGAAGTGCGACACCAAGCTTCTAAATCGTTGATGTGGTGACGCAAGTTCTTCATGGTCGCGACACAAACCCAGTAAACTATGAAAGTTTTACATTTAGGTTCTCAAATGGTCTCGGGTAATCATAAAAGCTTTTGTAAGCTCGTATAAACCTCAGAATAAGATTATATAATATGTTATAATGATGTATTAATCTGAATAACTAGTATAAATTGTTGAATTGATTGAAATTGTGATTGTAGTTGCTCTGGTAACAAATATGGCATTCCATAACTTAGGCATGATGATCGGGTCTGGTATAGGGTGTTACATTTAGTAGTATTAGAGCTATAGGTTTAGCCAATTCTTGAACTAAATTAAGATCGAAATCAAGTCTAAAAATGTATGCCAAGGTCAAGTTTATTCTGAGTCGAGATGTTGATTATGAATTTTTCTATTTTATAGTTGAAAATGTTGTTGAAGAAGAAGTCAATAGCAATGAACACTCCATTGAGGGTGAGAACCGAGTAGAGGTTGGGGCACATAGTGTTAATCAAGCCAGTTCTCGATGAAATAGAGCTGATAGACCTCACTAAGAGGGTCGAGGTGATGAGGATCTACTCCGTACAATAGCGGAAGTGTTTCAGAGAGTAGCGGGAGTTGATCCACAAGCTGCACTAATAGCTGCAGCTTGACGAGCGCCAATAAAATAGTTGCGAAAGTATGGAGCAACTAAATTTAAAGGATTGAAATGTGCCGATCCTTCCTTAGCTGAAATTTGGTTGGAGTTAGCCGAGTAAGTTCTCCAACAGTTAGAATGTTCACTGCCTGAATGTGTTATATGCATGGTATCTCTTCTTAAAAAAGAGACATACCAATGGTGGTTAACAGTCACCCATTATGTTCCGTCAGATCTGATTGATTGGATGTTCTTCTAGTTAGAGTTCAAAAAGAAGTATGTGGGTGGACTGTATTTAGAAGACATAAAGAAAGAATTTATGATGCTAAAATAGGGTGATATGCTTGTTATTAATTATGAGCGAGAATTCTTGTGACTCAGCAAGTATGCCCTCAAGTTAGTGCCAACCGAAGAGGAAAGTCGCAAGCGATTCCTTCGAGGATAGAGAGATGAGCTTCGAGTTTAGCTAGTCTTGCATAAGCTTAAAGAATTCCCCAATCTAGCTAAACCATCAAAGATTGTTGAGCAGGCCATGGGCTTAGATGAGGAAGTTTAGCCTTCCCGAGCATTTGGAAAAAGAGTCGACACCACTAGTTCGCAACCTCTGCCAAAGCAAGCTAGAGAGTCTCGAGGACTTTGGGGATCAACTCCATCGAATTTCAAGTCAAAGGAAGATCAAGCTAGGCAACCATCAATGTCAGTGGGTAATACTAGGGGTTCTGAGAGAGATGTGAATATTCCTAATTGTGAACATTACGGAAAGAAACAAAGAAGAGAATGTTAGAAATTGATGAAAGCATGCTTTAGATGCAGATCCCTAGAGCATTTTTTTCGAGAGTGCTAAAAAATGATAATGATAATCCTGCTGTGACTCAGAGATCTGCTCCTACAGTTAGAGGTTGGGAAAATGTTACATTCAGTTTTCATTAAAGTCACGAATTTAAAGGAGAGTTAGGAGTTAATTGAAGAATATGGTAAGTTGGCGGGCTCTACTAGAAAATTATGAAAATTTTTGACTTATTGATAATTAGTTGAGATCTAATTTTGGTTCAATTAAGGTAGAGCCGACTGGTTCCTTAGTGGAAGACAAAATGGTTGTCAATGAATGATTATTTAGAGTATTGGGCCGTGTGTAAGAACTTGTTTTTAGTGGTGTTAAAAATAATGATTTTGAGACCATAATTCTGACATGTGAGTCTATAAATATTGTTTCTTTAATATTTACGAGGTTATTAGAGTGTCGTATTAAAATTTGATCCGGTAATTTTGATGTTTGAATAGTTAATTAAGGAAAAGGGACAAAATTGTAAAAAACTATAAAAGTTAATCGCTATTAATTTATATGTGCTAAATGATTATAAAAACATGAATTGATGGTTTTAAATGGTAATTAGACCATATTACTCTATAATGGATGGTTTATGAATAGAAAATAAATAATATGTTATTTTATATTAAAAATGTTAATTAAAATATAATAAAACAAAAGTAAAGACATCACCTATTCATTCTTCTTCTTCCACCAAGATTTCCACCATTTTTAAAGGAAATAAAAGCTTTGAAACTTTAAGGATATTCAACCCTTGAATGTAAGCATTTCTTTACTCGATTTTTTTTTGTTTGTAAATTTTATGTTTTTGAGATCATTGTAGCTTAATCTAGATAACCCAGGGCTATTTTGCAATACTGTCGAAGTTTTGAAAAGTTACCATTGTTTTTCTTAAAGCTTTTTGAACGTTAATGGTTGAGTTTGAAGCTTGGTGTTGAAATATGACTAATTTGTAAAGTAAATTTAGGTAGTTTTAAGTTTAGGGACTAAAATGATAAAATATTGAATTTAGCATGAAATTATTGTAAAATTTCATTAATTGTGAGCTGTAAAGGAGTAAAAGTGAATTCAGTCAAAAGGTTTTGGGCTTAATTGTGAAAAATATGTAAGTTTTAGTTTTAGGGACAAGGTAAAAGTTCAGGAAAATATTATAAAATGTTAATAAAGGGGCATATGCATATGTTTAGACAATATAAGGTATTTGGAATTGTTAATTGAGTTAGATTATTATATAGATCAAGAAACGGATCAACCGATTGATAAATAAGAAAAATGAAAAATTGCTGATTAGTCCTCAGTATGGTGTTTGTTGCTATTTTTTTTAGGAAAGTTAGTATTAGGTTCATTTTGATTAATACGTATTCATGTCTGTATTATTTATAAATGTGTTGGCATGATTGTTTGAAATAAATATTGAAATTGAGATTGAAGGATTAAATTGTAAAGTATGGTAATTATATGTGTTTGAAATGAATTGAAAGAGGATATGAAATGCTAAATAGCCATGTTGTATATGTGACTATCTTAACTTGACGGAAAGAGTATGAGAATTGAATTTAGGCTTGTGTGAACTTAGTGAATGATTAGGATACAAATGACATGTCATTAGGGTTTATCAGGCACTATGTGCAGGTGATTATATTTATCAGATAATATGTACCAATGACCATATTATCAGGTACTTTGAATCGGTGTTCATGTTGTATCAAGCACTATGTGCCAATGTTATATTTATCAGGCATTATGTGCTGATGTTATTTTTTTCAAGTACTATGTACCGATGGTGGATACCATACTGATGACTGAGATCCAACATTTGTTGTTGATTCTCTACAGCTTGGGTGAGCATCATTGAGTAATGGTTAATGTCTTGATTTACAGCTCGAGTGAGCAAAGTTATTCTAAGCAATCGAAGTTAATTTACTATAGTTCTCGGGGCAAAACAAGACATGGAAATGAATGGAAATGAATGGAAATGAAAGCATATGGTATAAATGCTATTCATCAAATGAATGTAAATGATATGTGTATTATGCTATCTATATGTCTTGATGTTTGCTGTATAATCATGACTAACCATTTTGTTATGGTAGGGAATATGCAAGGTGACAAGAAATTCTAAGTTCTTATGTTAATTTCAATTAGTATGATTTTAAATGACAGGTATGTCATGTTTAAATTATACGAACTTACTAAGTTCTAAGTAAGCTTACCTTGTTCCATTTTCTTCTTTGTAGATTGTCAGAGTCGTGCTATTGATTGGATCATCTTTGGAGCTCACACTATCCTTCAACTCTTTTGATAGAATTTAGTCATTTTGGCCAGTTATAAGTGGCATGTACATAGGTGTAAATGATTTTGTAATGTGAAGCTTAGACTTGTGCTTTAGTTCATGTTAAGTTGATATTTGTTGATCTGCTGTAATTCGATGTAGCAAATTAAACTAATTATAACACTTTAGGAGCTTAAAAACAAGCATGTTTAGTAGGTTTGAATTATGTTTTCCTAAGTTTTTAATAAGTTAATAAAATGTGCAAAGTGAGTCTTTTATTGACCTTAAAGGCAGAATGAGGCCTAAGGGTGAGCTAACGCACTTTGTGTGTGTGCAGGAGACTTTTAGAAGGCTTACTAAAACTAATATTGGTTGCTATGTCGCAACATAGGGAGTAGAATGGAGAAACCTTAAGACTGCCTTCAATGTTGTGACACAGTCTGAGGGTGTCGCGACATACCCCTAAAGATATCCCAAGAGGAGTACACTAACTGCCTTGTCGCAGCACATGACCTAGTGTGTCACGACATTGACTCTGGAACAGAAATTAATTACGAAACAAGGGCATTTTGGTTTACACAATCAAACTGAGAGCTTGAGAACTTCAGCTAACCTAGGGTTAAGGATGATGACCACTTAGAATCTATAAATAGGCTTTTTAGAATTTATCTTCATTTGTTCTTTGTCAAGAGATCTGATTTGTGGAGATCATCAAACTCTATGGATTCATTTTCCATTTTTAATACAAATAAGACATTTTCTTAAACTCTACACTTTAATCCATTTATCATGTTTTCTCTTTACGTCAACTCTATATTGTTTATGAAAGCCATGAGGAACTGATCCTCCTATGGAGGATTAGCAAGTAGTAGAGGTATGATCTATTAATTGTTTTGTAGGATTACTCAACGGATCAGCTATTTGGGAAAGGAAGAACGTGAAACAAACCCTAGGCCTAACAACCCCGAGAAGTCATCAAGGTGGGAATTAACCTAAAATTGGTATTGCCCATCTATGAACACCTTCACCCCAAACCAGTTTGGACTGTGAGGTCGAAAGGTAAGTAGTCTTTGCTGACTCATTATGTTGGTGGAAGATCGGAAGATCCTGCTAGGGTAGCGACTAGTTGATTAACAAGGAACTCAAGACAACAGTTGATTGGAATTACCGAAGCGAGCTAATCACCCATAATCAAGATTTGATTCACTCTACTCTTCTATCTCTTGAACTTTATTTCTTTTATGTTATTTTATTTTATCATTACAAAAACCTTAAAAAACCCTGTTAGAATTGATTTGTTCTCGTACTATAACTGATTTAAAGTACTAATTAGATCTTTTAGTGTCTAGGTTAGAATTGATCTAACACTCACCTCCCTTGGGTACAATCCTCTGAGTACTCACCTACTTCGTTGTAAAACTATATTACAACTCGACCCGTATACTTGCGGATATCACCTTATATTTCTATATTTTGTTGCAGTATTCACACTTTGGACGTTGGTACGTCCAGAGGCGGTTAAGTTGTTGGCGCCGTTGCCGGGGAGGCAATGTCACTAGTTTGATTTTAATGTTTTCACGTACAAAGAATAATTATACAATTTGTAAGTTATAGATATGATTCTATTTTATTTTATTTATTGTTACTAATTTTCTCTTTTTGGGTTTAGTGTATGACTTGTAGTAGAGGCACACCTATTATAGTAGCCACATATTTAGAGAGAATAATTCGAAGAAATTGCTGACAGAAACAACAGCAGCAACAACAAATGCAAGTTCCACGACCACCTTCTACAGGTAACGTACCATGTGAAAATCCACTATTGGGTAGCGCTGAAAATAACACCTTACGAAACCCACTAGCACCACAACTACCTGCAAACGTACATATGGCTCAAAACGAGAGAACCCTAAGGGATTATACCTTACCAAGTCTGGACATGGTTTAGGAAAGTATAGCAAAGCCGACAATTACAACTAATAATTTTGAGATCAAATCGGCGATGATTTAGATGGTCCAAAATAATCGACAGTTTAGGGGCACGATGACAGAGGACCCTAATCAACATTTAAAACGGTTTCTCCTATGATACATTTAAGTATAACAGGGTCACTGATGATGCTATTTGTAACATCCCGAATTAGGGCCCAGTCGGAACAGTGGTTTCGAGATCACAAATTTGACGAGGAAAATTTTATTTTTATTATATTTTTATGGTCTACAATTTTACAGAAAGATTTCGTTCAAAAATTTCGTTTAAAAAAATTTCGACGTTTGAGCACTGAATTTACTCAAAAGGACTAAATTGTAAAAGGTGCAAAAGTTGAGTTATATATATTAGAGGTGTCAAATTGCTATGAGTTTTAAATTGGAGGCCCTTAAAAGGTAATTAGATCATTGGATAACTTGATGGACAAAAATGGGCATGAATAGGACAAAATTGAAAGAAAAGCTTTAAGGGTATTTTAGTCATTTAGTGTTTTTAATGAATTAAAAAGCAAAATACAAGAAAAAAATTTGCTCATCTTCTTCAAGTTGCTACTGAAAATTCCTAGACTACATGGATAAGGATTTCAAGCTTTTCAAGCTTCATAGTAAGTGTTTCTGAGCCCCGTTTTTAATGTTCATCGTATTTTTGAAATCCCGGTAACTTAGTTTATCTATTTCTACCATTATTTTGAGCTAAAGTTTTAATTTTAAAAATTGACCCATGTTGAATAATTTTGTATTTTGATGAATTTTGGTAGATTATGCATGTTTATGATTAGAGAAACGAGTTTTATTAGATGATTTTCAATGAAATCGTATAAAAGGGGTTAAATTGTAAAAGTTATAAATTGGTCATAAGTGTGTGATTAGTGAGAAATTGAAGTTTCCATAGAAGAGAAAAATGATCAGCATGTTATAAAACATAAGAATAAGGGCTGAAGTTTAATTTAAGAGCATTGGGGCAAAACTGCAAATATGTGAAAGTTTAGGGGTCAAAGTGCAATTTGTAAAAAAATATGATTTTTGGACCCATATGAATAATGTGACTAATTAGTAGGATAAATGTGATATAGATCAAGGAAATCGAGATTCAGGCCTAAATCGGGAAAATACAAGGTTATGGATTAAAGTGGTAAATTGCCGTTTCTAGATCCTAGGTAAGTTGGTGTGTTAATAATAATGCAATAATGTCGTAAAGTATGTTTGAAACCTAAATTGTGGTATTAAATTGATTTTGCTGAATTACATATTTAGTATATTATGTTGGTAAATTGATTTAATAATATGTTTATGATAAAAGGTGACATAGGTGACATGGAAAATGGGTTGAAATGTTGTGCTTAAAGGTGTTTTCTATGACTATGGTTATTATGTGAAATGGAAGTTTATATGTAAATAATGCATTTATTTTACTTGTTCAATAATTATTTTGCTAGATATTATAGAAGTCATTGGGTGATAACTATAATATGAAAATGTATGGAATGTGAAATTCTCGATTGAACCTTCGGAAAACCGAGAGATACAGACAATATGTAGCTAGGTCACACGAGTGATAAGGGACCTTCACCGTGTGCACAAGAAAGCTACGAGATGGCAAAATTGGATATGTAGCTAGGCTACATGGATGATAAGGGACTTTCACCATGTGTGCAAGAAAGCTACGGGATAATAATTTCATATGTAGCTAGGTCACATGTGTAATACTGTGTGTATACCATGTGTACAAGAAAGTTACGGGTTATGAGTAGCTAGGTCGCACGAGTGGTTCCTAGTGTTGGACGCCATGTAGACAAGAAAGCTACGAGATGGAATGGCTAGGTCACATGGGTGATAAGGGACCTTTACCATGTGCACAAGAAAGTCGAATTATGTGTAGGTGGGGCTATGTGCTGAGACCACCGAGTATCAGGCGTTTTCCGAAGGGGTTCAACGAGATAACTTACTAATGGTGATTGGTGCGAGCATGTTATGAATAAGTGTAGGTGTGAATGTGACCAATTGAGAAATGTGGCAAATGTACGTGTTAGTAAGTGTTTGTGTGAACAAGGGTGCAGGTAACCATGTGTGTATGTGCATAATGTGTTTGATATGTGAAACATGATTGAAATGGTGGTAAGGCTGATATGGTGTAAGCGCCACTATGAATACTCGTAAATATTGGTGATGATTATTCGTTTGTATGGCTAGTATTGAACATGCTTGGTGTTATGTGTGCATATATGGAAGTAATATAAAGAAAACAGGGGAGAGTAAAATTTTTAGTAAAATAGATTGAAACAGCAGCAGTTACGTGATTTTGAAAAATCACCATAAATAGTAGAAGTTGAATTATATACTGAATGAGGGATGAAATTAAAGCTTATTGAGTCTATTTTCACATAAAAGAAATGGTGTGAGTAAATAAATTTTATTTTATGAGATATTTAAATTTTGGTGAGACAGGGTCTGAATGGTTTCGGAAATCCCCTGTTCCAAATTTGGAAAATCACTAAAAATTGTATAGAAATGGTTATGGTGTGTAATTTATATTCTCAAGATCCTTGGTGAGTCTACTTTCGAGAGAGACAAATGGGAAGGTTATCCAAACTCTGTATAATGAGAAATTTTAATTTTAGTGAAGAGGTGTTAGAGCTATCGAATAGCGAAATAGGGGAATATTTAATGAATAAACTGTATTGATTGGCTAAACCAAAAATTCTGGAATTTTTTGGTAAAAAGGTATGTGATTCTAGTTTCAGGGAAAATTAACGGATCTTAATTTGGAGTTTCGTAGCTCTAGATATAAATAATTTAATGTCTGTGACTCGAGAAAACAACTTAACTGGAATTTGAATAAATAGAAAGAATATGAAAATAACATGTTATCGCATTGCTTATTATTTTCACGTGAGCTTACTAAGCATAAAGCTTACTCCCTCCTTTACATTTCTTTTAGTTTTGTCAGGTCAGCTCAGGGTTGGAGATCATCGGAGGCTGCATCACACTATCGAGCCATTATCCTTGGAGTATTGGCATGTGTATGTTAAATGTTTTCAAGTGAGTGGCATGTATAGGGACTTAGTTTTTCTATGATGGATGTTGTTGTGATTAGCCAAATGTATTGGCTTATATTGATTTGTTGATTATAGTCATGAGATATGGCTTATAATGATTTTGGCTTATAAGCCTATTTGTCCATGATATGTGTTAATGTCTTGTTATGTGGTATAAGTGATTAAATAGATGACAAGGTCAAATGCATGTGTTTGAAAAGTTTTAATTTTGGGCGAAATTTGTTAACCCGATTTTGTATGATTGTGAATGTTTAAGTCTGGTAACGCCTCGAACCCTATCCCGGAGTTGGATACGGGTGAGGGGTGTTACATTTAGTGGTATTAGAGCTATGGTTTAGTGGGTTCTTGGACTAACCTAGCATGAATGAGAGTCTAGCTATACATGCCACCAATTCGTGATAATGTGATGTCTCCCGACGCAAATGAGAACCATCTTGTTTGGACCGAGGTACTCTCGAACCGAGCTACACCAACCATGTTAAAAGTGATGCTAAGGTATTCAGGTAAAGTATAGTTATGATAAGCCTGGATTCAGAAAATTATGAATAAAAGTTCATGATATACGTGATAACATGTGAGATGGAAGTTCATGTTGCGTTGAATACTCATGCTTGTTTGATGCTCATATGATGTTGTACACTTGACTTACTTGATTAAGTGAATGTGATAAATAGAAATCCACAAATGTGTGAATAAAGGATTATACTATGATGAGCTTACATATGTTTAAACGATGATTCCATGATGCATATGATTGATTTACTTGAACGAATGCATATGTTTGGGTGACTTATCATAAATATTGATAGAACAAATGTCTACGTATGCTTGTTTGAATAAGTATGATTGGAAAACTCGCATAGCTTAAATAAATGTGCTAAATTGATTGAACTGAGTTATAAGACTATAATGATGAAATAGTGTCACATGTACATATGTATGAGAGATGAGTCAAGGATCTTACGACCCTACCCTTTACCAGAGTGGTGTTTTGTGAAGGAATTTCACGAGATTCGTATTGAATAAGTTCACAAGTATGATACCAAAGGGTTCAGCTATAGAATGATTATGAACATGATCAGAGATTAAATTGGATTGATAAGTAACGATAGGACTAGTAAAGTAAGATGTTGGAAAATGTATTAACTGGAAATTTCTTCAAAACTAAACTTCTTTAATGAAAAGCATAATGTGGGATTTATGATGGCAGAAATAATTGAACGAATAATGTTGAAAGGTAAGATACCAGATTATGGCAGTCTTTTTCGAGGTATTCTGTATGTTTAGCTGTTCTCAAAAATATTTTTTTTCGGTTACTACCCCACTGATAAAATCCTTGTTTTATGGGAGTGCTTTCTAATAACGATGTATAGACGAAAGTATTGATAGCCCGACTGGTACATAATCTGTATTGCTCTATGTCTCTTTGGCATTTCATTACATTCCATCTAATGGGACTTTATGAAATAATACGCATGATGATATAAATCTGTTTCTCCTAATTGATGCTCTATTAGTTTACATATATGGGAAGGCATATTATCCTTATTGCATTTAATCCCAGTGGCTTGGATTGATGTATTCTTCTGGACTTCTTTTCTTTGAAGAATTAACAAGATCCTTCATATTTTTCTTATGAACATTTTTTTGGGTCTTTCTTTATGATATGGTATCTTGGATTTCTATACCTTGGATATCTTTATCTTGGATTCCACTGTCTTGGATTTCTTTATTCTGGTTTTCTTGTTATCTTTATCTCATAAATTACCAATGATCGCTCGTATCCAAGGTATGTTTTTCAACTTATGATGACTATGCCGATTATGAATGTGCTTCTGGCTTGATTATAGTAACATGATGACCCCCGTATCTGGATTTCTCTAAATCTTCGTGTAAAGAACTGATATCAATAAAGGCATAAATGATGGAATTTCAGTTTCAATTTGTATGGTGGATTCCTTTCCTCGAGTAAGTTAATCAAAGTTAATGCATTCAATTGAAGCATTTTTGTTATCTTAAGCTAATGCAATTGAAATGGATTTTGGTTAGTATGATAAGTGAGTTTTGAACGGTTTCATGTCAAACCGTCCTATCAACTGAAAATGAGGATCTCTTAAAATGTCATTTACTGATGAATAATATCGACTTAGTGGTTCAAGTGGTATTGATTATTATTTGAAAGATTAAATAAGGTATTCCTGTCTGGGAACAAGATTTTACCTCTCTTCGGGTAAAAGATAGATAGTCTGAATGAAAAGTGTATATATCTTAGAAGACCTTATACGATTTAAAGTTGTTTTGAATGACAAAGTTTTCATTTTGTGAAAGTTGAATGGTCTATTACATGTCATTAAAGATTTGAATGAACGAGAATGTTATTGACCAAAGTCTTTGAACCGATGGGGTATGCGCTGAACAAAAAAAAAATCCGGGCTTATGCAGAGAGTTTGCAAGAAAAATCACAGTAGTAATACATTGATGATCGAGTTTAGAACGCAAAATTTCTGATCTTTGTAATTGAATACATGAAAGGTTATCAGGACTGCTACTGAACATCGGGTAATATCAGAACGATCTTCGTCAGTAGTGATATTAGAATGGAAATGAAAACGAGATGATTATGGATTTCTTGTCAGGATTATTCTTATATTTGAAAGAGAAAAAGGATATATGGATTTTTGGTTGACGTATGATGAAATTCGCCAATTGTTTTGGTAAATGTTAAATCTGCCCAACGGGTTAATGGAATCATGTATTTGTGAGATTATCAGATTTCTCGGAAAGCTAGTCCTGGTTAATTGGATTGAGATTCAGACTTTTATATATCATGAGTTATTGGGAAAGCTAAATAAGACCCAGGATTTTAATGAAGGCTAAAATAAAAGTTCTTTAGCACTAATTATGAGATAGTAAAGATTATGAGGAACTAAACCACTCTTCTGGTAAGATTTTCGAGAACGAAAGTCCTTAAAGGGGGGAGAAATGTAACATCCCGAATTAGGGCCTAGTCGGAACAGTGGTTTCGAGATCACAAATCCGACGAGGAAAATTTTATTTTTATTATATTTTTATGGTCTACAAGTTTACAGAAATATTTCGTAAAAATTTCGTTTAAAAAAATTTAAAACGTTTGAGCACTCAATTTAGTCAAAAGGACTAAATTGTAAAAAGTGCAAAAGTTGATTTCTATATATTAGAGGTGTCAAATTCCTATGAGTTTTAAATTGGAGGTCTTTAAAAGGTAATTAGACCATTGGATAACTTGATGGACAAAAATGGGCATGAATAGGACAAAATTGAAAGAAAAGCCTTAAGGGTATTTTAGTCATTTAGTGTTTTTAATGAATAAAAAGACAAAATACAAGAAAAAAATCTGCTCATCTTCTTTAAGTTGCTGCCAAAAATTCCTAGACTCCATGGCTAAGGGTTTCAAGCTTTTCAAGCTTCATAGTAAGTGTTTCCGAACCCCGTTTTTAATGTTCATCGTATTTTTGAAATCCCGGTAACTTAGTTTAGATATTTCTACCATTATTTTGAGCTAAAGTTTAATTTTAAAAATTGACCCATGTTGAATAATTGTGTATTTTGATGAATTTTGGTAGATTATGCATGTTTATGATTAGAGAAACGAGTTTTATTAGATGATTTTCGATGAAATCGTATAAAAGGGGTTAAATTGTAAAAGTTATAAATTGGTCATAAGTGTGTGAATTCGTGAGAAATTGAAGTTTCCATAGAAGAGAAAAATGATCAGCATGTTATAAAACATAAGAATAAGGGCTGAAGTTTAATTTACGAGTAATGGGGCAAAAGTACAAATATGTGAAAGTTTAGGGGTCAAAGTGCAACTTGTAAAAAATGATTTTTGGACCCATATGAATAATGTGACTAATTAGTAGGCTAAATGTGATATAGATCAAGGAAATCGAGATTCGGGCTTAAATCGGGAAAATACAAGGTTAAGGATTAAAATGGTAAATTGTCGTTTCTAGATCTGAGGTAAGTTGGTGTGTTAAAAATAATGCAATAATGTTGTAATGTATGTTTGAAACCTAAATTGTGGTATTAAATTGATTTTTCTAAATTACATATTTAGTATATTATGTTGGTGAATTGATTTAATAATATGTTTATGATAAAAGGTGACATAGATGACATGGAAAATGGGTTGAAATGTTGTGCTTAAAGGTGTTTTCTATGACTATGGTTATTATGTGAAATGGAAAGTTTATATGTAAATAATGAATTTATTTTACTTGTTCAATAATTATTTTGCTAGATATTATGGAAGTCATTGGGTGATAACTATAATATGAAAATGTATGGAATGTGAAATTCTCGATTGAACCTTCGGAAAATCGAGAGATACGGACAATATGTAGCTAGGTCACACGAGTGATAAGGGACCTTCACTGTGAGCAAAAGAAAGCTACGAGATGGCAAAATTTGATATGTAGCTAGGCCACATGGATGATAAGGGACTTTCACCATGTGTGCAAGAAAGCTATGGGATAATAATTTCATATGTAACTAGGTCACATGTGTAATACTATGTGTATACCATGTGTACAAGAAAGTTACAGGTTATGAGTAGCTAGGTCGCACGAGTGGTTCCTAGTGTTGGACGCCATGTAGACAAGAAAGCTACGAGATGGAATGGCTAGGTCACATGGGTGATAAGGGACCTTCACCATGTGCACAAGAAAGTTGAATTATGTGTAGGTGGAGCTATGTGCTGAGACCACCGAGTATCAGGCATTTTTCGAAGGGGTTCAACGAGATAACTTACTAATGGTGATTGGTGTGATCATGTTATGAATAAGTGTAGGTGTGAATGTGACCAATTGAGAAATGTGGCAAATGTACGTGTGAGAAAGTGTTTGTGTGAACAAGGGTGCATGTAACCATGTGTGTATGTGCATAATGTGTTTGATATGTGATACGTGATTAAAATGGTAGCAAGGCTGATATGGTGTAAGCGCCACATACTCGTAAATATTGGTGATGATTATTCATTTGTATGGCTAGTATTGAACATACTTGGTGTTATGTGTGCATATATGGAAGTAATATAAAGAAAACATGGGAGAGTAAAATTTTCAGTAAAATAGATTGGAACAGCAGCAGTTATGTGATTTTGAAAAATCACCATAAATAGTAGAAGTTGAATTATATACTGAATGAGGGATGAAATTAAAGCTTATTGAGTCTATTTTCACATAAAAGAAATGGTGTGAGTAAATAAATTTTATTTTATGAGATATTTAAATTTTGGTGAGACAGGGTCTGAATGGTTTCGGAAATCCCCTTTTCCAAATTTGGAAAATCACTAAAAATTGTATAAAAATGATTATGGTGTGTAGTTTATATTCTCAGGATCCTTGGTGAGTCTACTTTCGAGAGAGACAAACGGGAAGGTTATCCAAACTCTGTATAATGAGAAATTTTAATTTTAGTGAAGAGGTGTTAGAGCTATTGAACAGCAAAATAGTGGAATATTTAATGAAAAACTGTATTGATTGGCTAAACCAAAAATTATGGAATTTTTTGGGAAAAAAGTATGTGATTCTAGATATAAATAATTTAATGACTATGACTTGAGAAAATAGCTTAACTGGAATTTGAATAAATAGAAAGAATATGAAAATAGCATGTTATCGCATTGCTTATTATTTTCATGCGAGCTTACTAAGTGTAAAGCTTACTCCCTCCTTTACATTTCTTTTAGTTTTGTCAGGTCAGCTCAAGGTTGGAGATCGTCGGAGGCTGCATCACACTATCGAGCCATTATCATTGGAGTATTGGCATGTGTATGTTAAATGTTTTCAAGTGAGTGGCATGTACAGGGACTTAGTTTTTCTATGATGGATGTTGTTGTGATTAGCCAAATGTATTGGCTTATATTGATTTTTTGATTATAGCCATGAGATGTGGCTTATAATGATTTTGGCTTATAAGCCTATTTGTCCATGGTATGTGTTAATGTCTTGTTATGTGATATAAGTGATTAAATAGATGACAAGGTCAAATGCATGTGTTTGAAAAGTTTTAATTTTGGGCGAAATTTGGTAACCCGGTTTTGTATGATTGTGAATGTTTAAGTCCGGTAATGCCTCGAACCCTATCCCGAAGTTGGATACGGGTGAGGGGTGTTACACTATTTGTCTTCGGTTATTCCCCTTCTCCTTGATTGATAACGCCTTTTATTGTTTAGATTCGCAGGCACCAGGGTCTATCAAGACATGGGATGAACTCGCTAGAAAGTTCTTATAGAAGTTCTTCCCGATTAGCAAAGTAGTTCAACTAAGAAGAGAGATTGCTATCTTTCGACTGATGGAGGGAGAAAGTTTCTATGAGGCATGGGAACATTTCAAAATGTTGATTCAAAAATGCCCGCACCACGAATTTCTTGAGTGGATGCGATTGCAGGTATTTTATACCGGGTTGGATGCGAACGCATGATCTGGGTTAGGCAGAGTAGGAGGAGGAGCCCTTATGAACAGGACGTATGAGGATGCGTACGAAATTATTGAAAACATGGCATTAAACTCCTGTTAGTGGCTAATTGAACGATTCACATATGGCCAAAAACCTACGATGGTCAAAACTATTCAAGAAGATGACAAGTATCAACAGATAGTGGATAGACTTAACCGTATCGAGTCTGCTTCTACATCGTCTATGGATGGAGGAGGCAATCCACTCATCCATATATCAATAATCCCACTGAGGATGTAAACTACATCAGGAATAAGGATGGAAACCCTTATTCGAATACGTATAACCCTGACTATCACCCAAACCTGAGATGGGGAGGAAATCAAGGAGGAGGTAACAACTTAAATCAAGCTAAAAATACTAATTATCAACCTCATTATTTGTAGAAACCTCAGGATAAGGTCAACCCAAGTGACCATACTGCATGTTGTCAACGTTTGGATATAATCGAGGGAGAAATGCAATCAATGAGAACATATGTATAGTAGGTGCAGTCAGAGTGCACCAATTCAACAAGAACATTGACTAAACTTGAGGATCAAATGAGCCAATTTATGAGCATGAATGGGTGACATCAAAAGACAAATTGGTATAGGTATTCCTAGCAACATAGAAGATAATCCATGGAGAGAAGGTAAGGAGCACGTGATAACGATTGCACTCCGATCAGGCAAAGTACTGAGTAGCCTAAAAACCACTACTCCGGAGACAATTGTGGAGAATAATGACGATCCTCAAGAGGAACCCTTAGGGGCTGAAGATGAGCCAGAGCTAGAGGAGGTAACCATACCGACATCGGTGGTGGAGAAGGAAATAACTAAAGATTTTGTCGATGGAAAAATCATATTCCCTTCGAGACTGGAGGAAAAACAAAAGCAGGATGAGGATGAATTGGTAAGTTTCCTGAACTTGTTCAAAACATTAAATGTTAACCTGCTTTTAATTGAATTAATAGAGAAAGTTCCTAAGTACGTCAAGTTTTTAAAGGAAATTATGTCTAGGTGTAGGAAAATTAAGGTAGGTTAAACTAGTATAAGCGCTTCCTGTAGTGCTATTATCTCATGATAGGTTCCCCAAAAATTAAAATACTTGAGAAGTTTTACTATTTCGATAGAGATAGGGAGAATTTATTTTAATAGAGCTCTATGTGATTTAGGAGATAGTATTAATTTGACGCCATTATCTATTTTTGAAAAACTCGGGGTTAGGGGATCTTAAAAATACACATATAACACTATAGTTGGCCAACAGATCTTCAGTTCAATCAAGAGGGGTATTAGAGGATGTGTTAATCAAAATGTGTACTTTCATTATTCCAATAGATTTTGTAGTGCTTGATTTTGAAGAAGATCGTGAGATACTGATCTTATTAGGTAAACCTTTCCTGGCCACTTCTAGGTCCACCATTGATTTAGAGAAAAACGAATTAACTATGAAAATCAATGGTAAGACTGAAACTTTTAAATGTGGCCATCAACCAAGTGAGGAATATAGGATGAAGTTAGGGGAGCAATGCAAAAAATTATTTGTTTCTAACATTCTCAAGTCAAGGGACACGCTTCCTTTAATGCATGCAAAAATAATAAACATGTTTAAGGAAAGGGACAAGCAGGCATAGGTGGAATGGCAAGATGGACGATGGACTAATACTGACAGAACAAAAGAATCATCCATTTGTGAACTGATAATATTGTCGGATGAATCCGGCAGTAAGACTTAAAATATTTGACTTGATGCTTAACATTTGTAAAATATTGTATATTTAGGTAATTGTTTAGTATAGTTTTAATTCACATTAACTTTGTGTTTTATAAGCAACCATAGCACTCTAAAAAATGAAGTTTTGAGTAAGAACAAAGCCCGTATCACAACACAGGAATCCTATGTCACAACACCGAGAGTAGCTTTTAAAATTGAGAAAATTCTTTCGATGTTGCGGCACAGACCTTAGGTGTCATGACACCATAGTCAATTTACTCAAAAATTGAAAAATCTAGAGTGGGTCTGACATTGAACCCTGATGTCATGACAATGGAAAACTGCCAGGGATGTTGCGACAAGGAACCCCTGTGTCATGACATCATTGTAATTTTTTGCAGGATTGACCCAACCCATTCGGCCAACCCGACGGCGTAACCCTTAATTTACCCAATTTTAAACCCCCAAAACACCTATTTCTTAACCTAAAATCACATTAAGTCTTATTTAAACACCATTTATCTCCTCTAATCTTTTAAATCTCCTTAAATTCCTTAAACCCTAAAAACTCATTCTTCCCTTTTTCTTTTTGATTTGTTTGGAAAAATTGCTTCTTTCAATCTTACTTGTGAAGGATAAGAATGGAACCACTCCAAGGAATGACGAGCAAATATAGCGTGAGGAGGAATCCAATGATATATCTGAGGTGAAGGGTTCCTAACTCAAACTTTTTCTGTTCCATTAGATTTATTTGCTTGATATTTCATTAGTGAGTCGAAAGAAAGACATCATGTCTCCTTAAAAAGTTAGACGAATTAATGAACCATAACAGTCAACATTCCAAATCCCTCTAATTTTTCAAACCTGGATATTGAAAAATATTTTATCGAAATTCAAAGAAAAACCTTTATCCAAGAGAGGGGATTTGATCTGTCCATGATTTTTGTGTAGGGAAATATGACCTTTAGTCAGATATCATAGGTGGAAACATTTTTGGACGATCCCCAAAGATAGTGCTGTGGTTCTGTGGTCCAAGAATTTTATGCATCCTTACGGGACCAAGAGTCTAGGAACATTGAAGGCCATATATGTGATATAGTACCTGTAAGAGGGAAAGAGGTGCACATAACCCCTTGAATTATCTACGACTTTTATAATGCTCCATACTATGAAAATGATTTTATTGACGAAATTGATTTAGAACATTTTCGAGACATAAAGATGGAAAACGTTATAAACATTTTAACTGAAGGAAGGGGTGAATGGAAATATCGCTCAGGTACCAATGTTCCCGTGTCCTTTCATCAAGTTATTATGTTTCTAGAGGCTAAAATATGGATTCAATTTGTGTGCACGCGAATAGTACATGCTTTAAATGTGTCTAATGTTAATACCTTTTGAGTAGTTTTTCTGTATGCAATCTTGCAGAAAAAACAGGTCTGTATCGACAAATGGATCCACCAGAACATGAATAGATGCATTAGTGGCCAAAAGGTGGGAGTTTTCTTTCCCCATCTAGTGAGAACCTTATGCAAAAAGGCAGGCGTACCTATGACATCCACTGAGTAGCCGCTGAAACCTTCCCAAAGTATCATCGGGGATACCTTGTTCCAACAATACATTGAGTAGCAAGCAAAAAAAATAAAAGAATGGAATAAGCGACAACAAGACGCAACAACTAGACCAAATTCATCACAAAGGTTGACACAAGCTTAACAAGAAGTTGGTGAAAGTAGTCATCTAAAGCTAGATTGGATGATACAGTGGATGCCAGAATAGAGGCTGATCTTCCAAGAATTTGCTAAGGAAAACAACATCTGGGTTCCCAATTATACATCAGACATGTTTGGGCCAATAGAGATGGAACAAGAAGAAGAGGTACATGAGAGCGTAGAGGATGAAGACAGAGAGGATGAGGAGGACGGTGAAAGCTAGGAAATGGGTTTTGAAGAGGATGATTGAACATTTTTCTAAATTTTGTTTGAATTAATTTTTGGATGATTCTGATTTGGACTTCATAGGTATAGGATTAATAGTAGATTTTTTAGTTATATTACATTTTGTTTAAGTTTCTATGTAGGAACCTAACACGAAATAGACAAACAATTCAAGCTTTACACGATTAAAGGAGGAAGCACCCACCATTAGTAGTTGGAGCAACCACGATCAATCGGGAAACTTCTTTCCATATCTTTTTATGGGCTACACATTGAGGACAATGTGTCAACTAAAGTGTGGGGGGTAACATAAAAAAAACTTGTTTATTTATTTTCAATTCTATATTTTTTCTTTGATTTTTCTTGTCTTTTGTGTGCTTGAGCTTGTAGAAATACAAGTGATTGGTTAGGAGCATGTACATAGGTTGCTTGTGTTTACAAATAAAATTGGCATGATGGTAGGTGATTTTAAATTTTTGATTATTAGACTACTAAGTTCTATATGTTACACTGTAAATAGGTATTAAGCAATCAATTGTACCAAATGATATAGAAAATACAAGGAAACGAGCATGCTAGTATGAATGATAAATGGTTGAATTTGAGTTTGGTTGGTTGATTAAATTTGTGTATATTGAGATAGTCAGGGATGACCTAAGGCATTGTTTGGAACATCCAGAGCCAAAAAGTTGACCTATTCACGTTCACCTTTAGTACTGCTTTTTGAGCCTGTTGACACTTCTTGATGAACCTCATTACAAACCCCAAGCCAAAAAATGATAATTTATATTTTCCCTTTTTTTTCTTTGGTCTTGCACTGCATGAATATAGATGTTTGGCCATATGTATTAAGGGTTAAGCAGATACATCACAACAGAGTTTGTAAAGACAAGGTGAAATAGGAAAGATTAGTGTGATATGTGAGCTATAGGTTAGCCTGAAAGTGCAAAACAAAAGAAAAAAGCAAAAAGCAAAAGTAAGATGAGTAGAAAAAGTTCTCGAAAAATAAAAAAAAGCATTCTTGAGTGAGATGAGCTAAAACAAGAAGTGGAAAAGTCACAAAAGAAAAAGAAACTCATTCATTAGTGCACAGAAACTCATAGGCTAGTCGTAGTTACTATTTCATTCTATGATTTCCTATATATGGAGAGACAAGGAAGGTGAGAGAAGGAGAAATAAGGCGATGAGCGGGTAAGGGTCACTAAAAGGGGAAGAATAGTGACCAATATGATGTGCCAAACTATTTTCGTGTTTGTAACCCTCTTGATTCTTACTATTTTTGAATTTTATACCTATCCTAAGCCTCAGAACATTACAAGCTAAAAAGTCTTATGTGACTTAAATATCCTTATACATGGATGGACATCATACTAAATATACGCAGAAATGACTATTTGTATTTTGCTTGGATAATAAATTACATGTATGATTTATTGATGGATCCTTACATGTGAGACCCTTAATACTTGTATACTTTGTAACATATTGAACTTAGATGTTTGAAGTCAAAAGTGGGAAATAATTTATTCATCATGTTAAAGTCGTCAGTGGATGTGAAATGTCGAAGTCTTGTGCTCTAAAGTCAATACTTGTATCATATTTTCTCAAGGGTCATCATTTTTATTTCTTACTTATGTTTATGTTGCTTGAGGTCAAGCAATGACTTAAGTGTGGGGGAGTTTGATCTGTCGTAATTCAATTTAGCAAATTAAACTAATTATCGCACTTTAGGAGCCTGAAAAAAAGAATTTTTAGTAGGTTTGGATTATGTTTTCTTAAGTTTTTAATAAGTTGATAAAATTTGCAAAGTGATTCTTTTATTGACCTTAAGGGCCGAATGACGCCTAAGGGTGAGCTAACATAATTTGTGAGTGTACAGGAGACTTTTAGAAGACATACTAAACTGATACTAGTCATTATGTCATAACATAGGGAGTAGAATGGAGAAGTCCCAAGACTGCCTTATATGTCGTGACATACCTTTGAAGATATCTCAAGAGGAGTACATTGACTACCATGTTGCGACATAGGACCTAGTGTGTCGCGACATTGGCTCTGAAACAAAAATTAAATACTAAACAAGGGTGTTTTGGTCTGCACAATCAAACTTAAAGCTTGAGAACATCAGCTAACATAGGGTTAAAGACAACAACCACTTAGAATCTATAAATAGGCTCCTTTGGCACATGTTATAGATGTCATTCAATTAACCTAGATTCTCTCTTTTAAACTTAGTTTAGTTTCTTTATTTCTTAGGTTTTTAAAATTTATTTTCAGTTGTTTTTTGTCAAGAGATCTAATTTGTGGAGATTATCAAACTTTATGGATTTGTTTTCCATCTTTAATACAAATCAGGCATTTTTGTAAACTCTACACTTTAATCCATTTATCATGCTTTCTTTTTACATCAACTCTATATTATTTATAAAAGCCATGAGGAACTAATCCTTCTATGGGGGATTAGCGAGTGAATGTATGATCTATTAATTATTTTGTAGGGTTACTCAACGGATCAACAATTTGGGAAAGGAAGAACATGAAACAAACCCTAGGCTTGACAACATTTGGAAGTCATCAAGGTGGGAATTAACCAAAAATTGGTATTGCCCATCTGCGAACACCTTCACCCTTGGTGGCAATTCAACCATGCTCATGCTCGATCTCGCAACGAGTACATAAACAATTTCAACCTCAGTGCGTATTCAGTCACACCAGCTAACTTAAATGAATCACTAACCTCCATGAATAATCAGAGGTGTAAGTGTGGATCTTCCGTGGCCATACCACTGAAATGACCCATCGTTTGGAGCATTTGAAACATCACTGGTTTTAATTAGAATTGGGATGCCTTGATATCCGACCTTCTAATTCCAAGATTTAACTCATTAAAGAGTGGCACAACGTATTGTCTGATGGCACGATCCCTATCATTAGAAATAAGGATTGGGTTGTGTACTCGATTGAATCCATTACCTTGTCCATCATTTTGATTTCCAAGGTCCATCTTGACTTGTCTTTGAATAGATCTCTCACATCTTATTTGTCTAAAAGTCTGCTCGATTTCAGGGTCCACGTGATTCGATTTATGCTCATAAAACACCTGATAAATAAATCAAAATAAAGAATAAAGAATAAATTAGGAGAGTTAGAATTTAAATGAACTAATAAAAGGGAACCAAATTGTAAAAATAATTGCTCAAAGAATGATTAAGGCAACAGTCCCAGGCAACGACGCCAAAAACTTGTAACGCGGTTTACGCAAGTGTACATAGTCGTTCAAGTAATAAGTAAGTAAAAATGAGTTATAGTCTCCACAAGGACTGTTTAAGATTAACCACTTAATTGTAAAATTATAAACTCATAATTTGATATAAAAATTCAATAATTTGGATGGTGATGATTAAACTAAGTAAAATTAACTAGATGAAAAGATTGACTCCTATGCAATTCTAATCTAGATGCAATTTACCTAAATGTATGAATGAAGGCTTTAGCAACAAAAACAATCAACACTAAATGAGTTAGCATAATTATATTAATCAATTCAATTCACTTTATCATGCTTAATAATGTTTGGAAATAATTCTACGACAACTCGATCTTTCATGAGTTTGGAAACCAAATTAAGTCCTTTGGAGTCTTTTACTTAGATAAATATGCATTTTACTGATCATATTAACTAATGGTTTCTTAGCATTTATGTAAGGTCACAGGGACATTTACATTTGCAATAGTTTAATTACATAAACCTAAAAACTATGCAAGGCAATAGAGCTAACTAGAGATATTACGAACCTCGACTTAGTCAGGTTTAAGGATCTAAATTGAGCATTGCACTTTTCAATTATCTGTTTACTACCCGTCGTCTGGTTATGATTGGTCAGCTAATCTGAGTGCACCCAATCATGTATGAATGAAATGCATCATGATATTAATTGAAAACATAATTGACTGAAAACTAAACATGAATAAAATAGATCTTATCGAATTAACATAATCATCCTAGCATATAGGATTTAAAAATTCATAGTTGATGTCAAAAACAATAAACTCAAAGCAAACATGACTAAAATAAATAACAAGAGGAAAGAGTAAACTTTATTTAGTTCAACAACCTTTTGGATCAATTCTGATTGAGGCGCTTCTCTGTTCTGATTGATGCTTCGTTTGCTAAGTGTTTAAGGGGTAGTCAGCTAAGGAGTGCTTCTGACAAAGCTTTTGAGGCTAAAGAATGGAGGAGGGATGGATGGCTATGAAAAGGAAAAAGATAAAAAGAATTGAGATGAAACTAGTGAAAGTGAGAGAGCAATGTTGAGGGATGAGGGATCAATGAAGGATGGCAAGGTATTTAAAGGTGAAGGTAAGGGGTTGAGTTTACTAAAAATAGGTTAAATTTTCTTCCTTCCCTCTCTCATGTGGCCGACCATGCTTCAAGGAACAAGGGATTACTAAGTCTTCTCCATTTTAATTTCAAATTCAAGCTAAAAATAGCTATATAGTGCACGGTTTCAACAGAGAAGTTGTTGGGCTAAATTCTAATTATTTTCTAACTGTAAGGACCTTAAATGAATTATTCAAAAACATAATTTGTGCAACCACCTTTAAGTGTCAAATTTGGGCTCTTAGTTCCCTTTGTTGGACGGCTTTCAGTCCAAAAAATTAGCAGACATGTCTATCTTTCATCACCTTCTTTATTAGGTCAATTAGTCAAGCTCATGCCCCGAATTGCATTGTCTTGCCATCCATATGGAAAACTTGTACATTTCCATGTTTTATTTAAATCGTGTCTCCAATAGACCTCTTACATAGTGAAAAATCATACATTATTAAATTAACATGAATTAATATAAAATATGCACGAAAATCATGTAAATTAAGCATAATTTCTCATACTTTCTAAATTCATGTCTAAAATTACTAATTAAGTAAAATTTGCTTATTTCAGTAATAATTACTTAAGATAAACACATTTATTAAGTAAAAAGGTGGTAAAAATATATAGAAAAACCTATATAATTTCGAGTTTACATGGATCTGAAAAAGGTTGAAGCTATCTTGGATTGGATTGGAAGCAATCGAAAAATGTATTTGAGATTTAGATTTTTTCTTGGTTTGGCATGATATTATCGAAGATTGTTGAGAGTTCTTCCTTCATAGCAGCCCTCTTGACTAAGTTGTTAAGGAAAAACAATCATTTTAAGTGAGCAGAAGATTAGTAGGCTAGTTTTGAAAGGTTAAAATATGTATTGACTGAGGCTCCCGTGTTGTTTTAGCCAGAATCTTGTAAAGATTATGTGGTATACAGTGATGCTTTGATTGTTGGGCTTGGGTCCATCCTAATACAAGATGGTAAAGTGGTAGCTTATGCCTCAAGACAGCTTAGGTTACATGAGTGCAATTATCTAACTCATTATTTGGAATTAGCGGGGCAGTTATCGTTTTTGATTTTAAAATTTAGAGACATTACTTGTATGGTAAGGAAGTCTATTATTTACACGGATCACAAGAGTTTCAAATGCCTTCTTATCCAAAAAGAGTTTAATTTGAGGTAGCGCAAAAGGATTGAGCTGCTAAAGGATTATGTTTGCACGATTGAGTATCATCCTGGGAAGGATAATGTAGTGGCCGATGCTTTGAGCAGAGGAGCGATGTCTAAATTGAGGGCTATGTTCGCCTGTTTGAGTTTGTTTGATGATGGGGGTATTCTTGTTGAGTTGCAAGTAAAGCCTGTTTGGGTTTAGGAAATTAGAGATAAACAATGATTGGATGATTCTTTAGCGCCTCGATTTAAGCAAGTTGAGGATGGTTTGAATAAAGACTCTGGGGTTAATTTTGATGGTATCTTGTGTTTTAAAGGCAGATATTGTGTACCGAATTATTGGAAACACAAAAATTTATAGACTTTTTCAGCAGCTTTTGACCTCTAATTCATGTAGTTTCGTAGTAAATTTTGTTGAAATTCACACTTTAATTATAAAATAATTAATTTTCACTTAAATTATTAAAATATTGAATTTTAATTATTTTTATAATAAATTTTCACAAATTTGGTTTATTTTTGACAGTTTTGCACAAAAGGTGAAAATTGGCTCGGTAGATACCTTGAAAGGCTTGTACCGTTGGAGAATTTTTGCATCACGTGAACCAAGAGCAAGGATGAATATTTTCCAACCAAGGACGGTCCAGATGATGATTATTTATGTACTTTATATTTAAATTTTATCCAACTTAAATTAGGTTAAAATTAATATAAAGCCTGAAGGAGAAAGTGATCTAGTGTGCTAAGCATTGAAGACTGATTTAATTAGCAGCCCAAAACCGTCCCAATAAGCTGGCCCAATCAGCTTATTTAGATGATTTAATTACTTTCAAAATAGCCCTCAAAGTTTCCTTAAACTCCATTCAAACCCTCCACTTTTTGTACCTCTGAAGATTTGCCCCAGGCTAAATTTAGCAAAGTTTGAAACATTCAAACTTGCTTGTTGTATGGCCAGACAAGGAAGAGTGTATGTCTGCTAATTATTTGCTATTTTTAGTAGTCCTTCACACCTATAAATACCCACCTTTTGTACATCATTCAACACCCCTTCATTTCCCACACATCTCTTTCTCTCTTTCACTTGCTTTTCTCTCTTCCATTCCCTTCCATATTTTCTCATTTCCCTTGCCGATTTCCCTATTGAAAAAAATCCTTCTTCCACCTTGGAATAGCATCATTCAATTTGTTCATAGAGGCCTCGGTTCAACATAATGAGCAGAGAAGAAGAGGAGCGCACTAGTCTGGCTTCAAAGAAATACTGGATTTGCTTTCTTATTTATGCTGTGGTCATAAATAAGGATAATTATTTTGTTGTTGTTCTTGTTTTAATTAAAATGACTTAAATTAATTTGTGTTATATTGATTGTATCTTGTCCACTTGAATTATTAAAATCATGTTTGTGTTGTTATAGGCCTTGGTAAGTTGTTAAATTAAATAAAACCATGATTATGTTATACTTGAATTATAAAATGTAAGGTAACGAAGGAATTAATTATTAAACATATTGAAAATATAATTAATTGACATAGTATTTAATTGGTGCATGTTTAATCTTCTAAGGTAGCTAAAGGTTAAATTAGCAATGGTATTAACAGTACATTAGCCTTGTAGAACTTGCAAATTATTGTGATTAAACTATTTTAGTATAGAAATATATTGTTACCTCACTTAATCTTCTATGTGCTTATGAATATTGATTAATTGTTTGAATTGACATTGAAAATTGTTCAAGGGATCAGTTAATTTAGTAAGTACGTATGAGCATTAGTTAGCAAATTACCAAGTTGTCGTGAAAATATTCGTAACAACATGAACATGGGTTTAGTAATTCTAAGTTAAGGAATGTAATCAATCTAGCACAATTATGTCATATTGATTAATACTCCTCTTTTTGAAATCGTGCTTTGGAATTTTTACTTTTATTTCTATTAATTAGTTATTTTTTAGGTTTTAAAATCACTTCTTCAAAACAAAATATTTTTCCCATCACTAAAGTGTTTGATTTACATTTCATAAATATTTTTATTTCACAGTACCTATGGGCATGATAACTCGACATTTACTTGTCACTTTATTACTTGATAAAGATTGTATACACTTGCACATTTCTGTCATTCCAATGATTAGAGTTTGTGACAATCTATACTACAAGAAGTGCATAGTAGCCCTTACGATATGTATTCTGGTGGTAATAAGATGTATCGTGACTTAAGAAAATTGTATTGGTGGTTGGGTCTTAAGTGTGAAGTAACAGAATTTGTGTCAAAGTATTTAACTTGCCAGCAGGTTAAGGTCGAGCATCAGTTTCCGTTAGGGTTATTGTAGCTGATTCGAATTCGTAGTGGAAATGAGAGAGGTGACCATGGATTTTGTTAGTGGGTTTCCTTTAACACCTACTAAGAAAAATTTGGTTTAGGTCATTGTGGATAGATTGACCAAGTTTTCCCATTTCATATTGGTCTGCACTAATTATTCTCTTCAAAAGCTGGCTAAGCTCTACATTTTTAAGATGGTGAGACTGCATGGGGTGCTAGTGTCAATTCTTTTAGATTGGGATCCCCGTTTTACGTCTCAGTTTTCGAAAAATTTGCATGAGGCTTTGGGAACACGTTTAGACTTTAGTATAGCATTCCATTCACAGTTAGATAGTCAGTCTGAGAGGATCATTCAGATTTTAGAGGATATGTTATGGAGCTATGTGATTGATTTTCAGTGTCACACCCTATTATTTATTTATTTTTTTGTTAAATTATGGAATAAGGAAGTAAGTAGTCAAGTGGTTGATGGCCTAATTTAATTCTTAGAGAACCTAGGTTCAATTCCCATCATCCACCTATTTTATCTAAAAAAATTTTCATAAAGAATTGATGGTCAACACCCATTATCGTCCACCCCATTGTTGCCATGTGGGGGAAGATTCATTCCTCTTTTGATGAGTCAACTTTCCCCTAATACCTCCCATTTTCACTCCATGATCCACTTTTAGTGCCTACGTTCCCTTTTTTTTTTTTTTTTCCAAATTCTCCCCCTTACCATACCTTGCCCGGCCATGCACCTAGACACCCCTAAATCTTCATTTTTATTTTTATCCTCATATTCTCATCTTTTTTTTTTCTCTTTTCTCCTTCTCCTTCCACCACCCATTTTTCTACATTTTGCCACCATACCACCACCGTTGGCCACCTTTTCTTCACATAATCACCACCACTTTACCACTAAAACTTCCCCTCTCTTCCATGCCTCCTCCTCTCTCACAACCACCGCACTGTCGTCGTGCCACTGTTGTGCAGCCGCCGCACTTCCATTGCCATAAATCACAATTTCTCACTAATTTTTATTTTCTATTCAATTCTTCTGTTAAAATAGAACTTCTAATCCTCCTCTCTTATTTTTCATAAACTATATACGATTCTAATACCCATTCGTTTAATTTTTGAATGATGATTTCATTAGATAATCTTCCGTTGTAAATGAAATATAGTGGGATCAAGGACTCACCTATCCCTTGGGATTTTTCGTAAGTGATCTTTAAACTCCGATGATAATATTTTCTTCCCTACCTTTAGGCCGATTATGATATAAGGGGTTTCCAAAATTTATTCTTTAATATAGATATTTTCTCACATAGAAATTTGTTGTTTAAAGGGTCACCTATCTTCAACACGGAATGCCCTTAGCTTTGGAAGTGAGACACAAATACGAATCATATCTATTAAAGCATAAGTGATGATTCGAATAGGAAAAGTCTTGATTAAATCATTCTAATAAAGGGATTAATAAAATAACATTTTATTGATAAAACATCGTTTTATACTCAGATCTACTGTAAGTCTAGTTAAATCCTAGCATGGGTGATTGAAGAGGCTAGTATTGCATTGGATTTGTATAAATTAGGTGTGGGGACTTACCTTGATAAAATATGACATTGTTTAATATCAAGATAAATGTAACAACTCATTTTTTAGTGGTGTCAAGAATAGTGGTTTCAGAACCACAATTTCGACATGTCAGTCTGTAAATATTAATTATTTAATATTTACAAAGTTATTATGGTCATATTAAAATTTGGTTAAATTTTAATGTTTAGATAGTTAATTACAGAAAAAAGATTAAATTGTAAAAGTCATTAAAGTTAGTTACTATGTGTCAAATTATATTAGTTAGTTATGAAACTAAGAAGTTAAGGTTTAAATGGGTAAATTCACCAAAATTAAGATAAGTGGGACTGTTTAATGGTTGGTTGAGGTGAAGTATCTTTTAATTCCTAAGGTTACTATGGTGAATTGATAATTAGTGAAAACAAAAGAAAAATAAAAAAGGTGGTCATCCACCTAAAACATTTTACCACTGAAATTTGAAGGAAAGAAAAACCATTGTTGAACTCTCACATTCGGCTATTGCTTGGTAACCTTGCATGGTACGTATTTTGTTCCTTTTTCTTATGAATTTTATGCTTTGATGATCGTTGTAGGTTAATCTAGCTAGCCAGGAGATTAGTTTGTAAAATTAGCAAATTTTAGAAAGTCTACCATTAATGTTTTTGAAGCTTTCTACTTGAAAGAGTTTTTGTTTGGATTCTTGATGTGGATTTTGAGTTATTTTATAAAGTAAATTTGTATACATTTTGAATTTGGGGATTTAATTGAATAAATTGTAAATGAAAAGGGATTCCATTAGAAATTCTAGAATTTGAGTTGTCTATATAAGGTTAAATATTAGACAATATTGGGTTTAAGTATTAATTGTGGAAATTGGCTTGTTTAGTATTGTGGACTAAATTTATAAAATTTAAATCTTTTGGGCAAATATGCAAAAGTGTAAGTAAGTAATTATATGTATTGAATTGAATGGTATATGAAATTGACATTAATAATTGACATAGATCAAGAACAAGTTGATAATCGAGGAAAAGGGAAGGTAGCAGAATAGTCCCTGGACTTTTTTTCATTTATGCAATTTAACCTTGGTAAGTTCGTTTTGAAACACCCCAAACCCGGCCCACGAGCCTCGACCAGATCTGGTATGTTCCTTGAGAGAAACATTTCAAAACTTATTTATAACTTTGGAAAATTTGGGTGGTTTCGAAAAGAAGTTGATTTGTGTTGTGGTTGAATTGAAAATGATGTAATTTTGAAGTCTAAAATTTTATTAAAACATTATTATTATATTGCAAACCATGAGTTACAAGAAATGTCGAGTTGTTTTATAGTTTACCTTTAATTTGAAAATCGTTTGTGATTAGGTGTCAAAACACTTAGAATTTATTTTAAAGAAAATCTTATTTAACCTTTGATTTGATAATGATCGTACCATAATAAAACAATTAAAATGCACTCATAAAACAGTTTCATACTAATGGCCTTATTACATCAAACAAAACCCGAAATAAATCCAAAACTTAAATAAAATAAATTCAAAATAAAATAAGTCTGAGCTGAGCATGGCCACCACTAAGTTCCTGCCGACCCGGTCCATCACTGAGCATCACCTGAAAAGATATCCCACAACGGGGTGAGTCAAACAGACTCAATGTGTAACAGCCAGCACAGAGTCCCAAACGATTCAGGCATACAAACATATATATAAACACATATAATCAATGATGCATTCCCGAACCCAAACCTAGATAACCATCCGCTACACATCACCCGTACCAACCAATCACACCGTGGGGATTACTAAATCGACCCTCCATCTGCTACACACCATCGAAGGCAATCGCTGCAGTCGACTGGCACATCGCCCTTATAAATTCGTGGCATAGCCACCAGATAATAATATGTGACCTTGGTCACCAGATAACATTTTGTGACATAAGTCACCACATTCAGATTACGTGACATGAGTCACCAGATATTGTGGTAAAAACCACCAGATCACTTCCCCTTTCCATATCACCCATATGCCCCATGTCATACAAAACATGTATAAGTCATGCCTTATGCCTTATTTCACATTCTTATCAATATTCACATAT
This sequence comes from Gossypium australe, assembly GCA_005393395.2. Classification (NCBI taxonomy): domain Eukaryota; kingdom Viridiplantae; phylum Streptophyta; class Magnoliopsida; order Malvales; family Malvaceae; genus Gossypium; species Gossypium australe. Next base: position 77,568,840 of record CM016625.1, on the reverse strand, counting down.
GTGCCATATTTCACATGTTCATAACATTTATTAACATAACGTTAAGGTTACGTACCTGAGTACTTTGTACCATTGCATGGTACCTTTGGCCACATTGTTCACATTCTTATTAACACATACATTAAAATTATACCATAAATCATTTAAGAGTTAGTGTGGGGTTACACACCTGGTTTCACTGAAATCCCGAAAATCCCGATCTAATGCTTTAGATCCTTAGTTCCTACATTCGGCCAACACTAAGCAATTTAACAAAAAGCCATTCGGCTACTTAATCAAATCCCGAAGGATTATCGCAACCAAAATCCTTACCTTGCTGCCGATTTAGCTACTAATCAAATCCCGAAATTTTGTGCTGTTTCTCCCTTGTAATCGGTCAACACTAGATCACTTAACTGGTTAGTTTTTGGCTTTTGTAACAAATAAGAAACAGATCCAAATCACTAAATATGGCCTTGGCTGAATATCATATGCACTTACCTTGTGGATCCAAATCCCGAAATCGTCCTTGCTCCTAGTGATGTCGAAATCCCTATAGGTATATGTTAGATTCCATTCTAACATTTAATGAACAAGATAAATGGCCTTCGGCCTATGGCTACACACACTTACCTTTAGATCTTGAAATCCCGAAGACCTCCTCCCTTGCAGTCGACAATACAGAATCCCGAAACCCTCCTTCAGAGTTTCGGCCATAGAGCAACAATGTGATTAGGGTCTTGATTTCGACAGTCAGAGAAGAAAAGAGTAAATCGACATCAAAGGGATTTCTTACCGAAGAAGAAAGACCAACTGCAAATGATCAACCACCTTCACGAAATCGACAAGGAGATTTGCAGAAGAAATCAATTCAGAGAGTGCCAAAGAAGTGAACTTTCGGCTTTGAACAATCGGCTAGGGGTTAGGGGTTACTTTGATTATTTGGCTTCTAGATCCCAAAATGAAGATGATGTTTCAGCACTTTAATGGTGAAAAGAAAAATGATAAGAGAATGAGGGCTATAAGGGTTCGGCTATGGCTCTCAAATGGTGATGGAGTATTCGGCCATATAAGGAAAAAAATGCAAAATTAATGTTGAAAGAAAGAAAAGAAGAGGAGGAGAAAGTAGAAGAATTTCGGCTCAAAGAGAAAGATGAGAAAAAGAATGAAATTCGGCACTTAATCCCCTTAGCATGACCGATTGCCTCACTTACTCCCCTCCCTTGAATTCGGCTAACACTCAAACATTAGCTCATCCTTGCCTTTCTCCTATTTTATCTCTTATCTTACCCATACAAAATAAATTAATTAAAGCCACAATTATCCCCTTAGCTTAGCCGAATCTTTAAAAGAATTTAACCATATCTAAAGCTCATCCATCAAGTGTTTTAGTGCCGTCCCACTCCCCTCCTTGCTTGACGCAAAAACACTCCAAAAGTGCTCCCCTTGCTGCTCGTACCTAGGCCTTGCACCCATGCTTGTGGCGTCACTTACTGAGGCTTTAAGTGGCGCCTCCTTGCCACTTTAACAAGCCCATTTGTGTGTCTAATTTCCCTTACAATTTTCTTTAAGGCCTATCAGGCTGAGCTCCCTCTTTGAAACTTAAAATCTGATAATTTCTAAGGCATTCACCTATACTCTAGAGTTCTCAAAATTCATAAAACACATTCAAAATACACACAGGCATACTAGCACATGCAATTAAGCAAAAATGCACAAGCCCTAATCCCGGACATTACACGTTTGGTTTATTTTAAATAGATAAAATAAAATGTATGTTGAGCAAAAGTAGTTGTTGAATATTTTGATTGAATGCGTGATGAGTTTTAATATAAATTGAGAATATAATTATTTGGAACTTGTATGGTGATAACGTGATTTGGGCTGGATGAACTTAGGATAGAGTACGATTGGCATGCCAATAGGTTATAAAGTGCATTGTACAGGATTGATATGTGATAAGGTGATGATTCCTGAATTGTGTTTATACACTGAATATACCGAAGTTCAGCATTTGTTGGGAACTATCGAGTTATATTATAGTGATACTGGTGTGTTATCGGAGGTGGATGTAAAGCCTTCAAGCTTGGTACTTGGTGCCCAGGCGTGTTTTCAGAGGGATGATAGCCTTCAGTCTATCAAGGCATGTTTCGGATGGATTGGCTCATTGGCGCATTTGGCATGTCCTCTGGTGGATAACTATGTACTCATATCCGTATAACGTTTATTGGGAAAATTTTTCTAGTGTTAAATGTTTTGTTCATGAATTTCTGGTAGCATTATGGCTTGATATTGAATGATCTCATATGATTATACTAGAATGTATCTCATAATTGTTTATGAGTAACTCACCTGGTATGGATTGTGGATGACAGGAAACTCTGATTATTAATCTTGCTTCTTAAGTTTTCATGTTATTTCGGTGAGTTTTATTATTTTAAATTGACAAATTTACTTAAGTTATATAAAAGCGTACTTGTGTTATTTGTCTATTTCTTTCTAGATAACATTTTATGGAAATCGGGCGATCAGATCAAGTAAAGAAATCACACTATCCGAATATCTTTTGGTAGTTTTGAACATTTACTTTCGGTTATATGGCATGTAATAGGTGTTTTGTAAATGTTTTGGTTACTAGTTATTTGGGGTAGTTGCCATACTTGAATGATTTTGTCTTGGATATATTTTGGTTTATGTGTAAATATGCCTTTCATGTTTGGTTTGTTTTGATTCAAAAATAAGTGTTTTGGTCTCATGGTTATAAGTTACTATTGAAGGTTATATCTTGTTAGAAGTAAACTTGAATTTGAAGGTATATTTAGATACACACGGCTCGGGAAACAGGCTATCACACGGCCGTGTGCCAAACACGGCCAACCCACACAGCCGTGTGTCATTATTGTTTTAGGTACATGTTTCACATGGCCTGTGACATGGTCTTGTGTCTCAAGTCAGTATGTAACACGGTCCGGCACACGGCCTACGACACGGCCGAGTGACCTGACATCAAATGCACACATGGGCTAGCACACAACCTACGATATGACCGTGTGTCCATAATTTGAATATACACATGGTTTGGCACACTGGAAGTCACACAGGATGGGACACGACCGTGTGTCAATACTTCAAGTGCTCGCATAGTCTGGGGTGTGTCACACGACCTGGCCATACAGCCGTGTGACCCTGTTTTTCAATTTTTCCTAGATTTACTATTTTAATTCAAAATGACCCCTGATTGTTTCCAAGTTATTCTAAGGGTCCTGTAAGCTCAATTTAAGGTCTATATATGTATTACCTACTTGATTTAAATGAATTATTGAATGATATTAAAAAACTTGTATAATTGTATCTATTTGAGTTTAAATGTTCTGAATTGTTTTGTAATACTCTATAACTTTAAACATGATACTGATTTATTGATATTCTGATTCACATGTTAATCATGCTATTATTCTAATTATGATTTTCATGTTAAGCATGATATTATTCTGGTTAGGACTCACATGTGAAACATATCATCGTGTTAAACCAAAATAAGATTTGATTCGCATGTAAAACATGCCTACTAAAAATTCTGTTCTGTATGCCATATCACATGCATGGGGTTAGGGTAATATTGTACGGAGGAAGTATCTGGCAGTATATCTGCAAATTCTAGTGGCATGACCACAATATTATGTATCTGGTAGTCTATCTACATTATTTGATGGCTCGACCACAATATTCTATTTCTGGAAGCTCAGTTGCAATATTTGGTGGCTTGTCCATATTAATGGTGTGTTATTGGATGGACGAGTTTTGAGGAACTTGTAATGGTGTGTAGTAGAGATGGGTAGGAACTATTTTCTGAAAAAAAAATTGCACTGTTTTTCCAAAAGCGTTGCATTGACATTGTCATTGTGCATTATGATAAATGTGATTCTGTGATTGTATATTTTTGTATACGATCTATTAAATTGATGATGTTTTGTATTAATTTTCATTGTTATGATTTTTGATCCACACTGGGCTTTAAAAGCTCACCCCCTTTAGTTTCTAACTTTTCAAATAATAATCGAGGTTAAGATGGGCTTAGCATTCGGAGGTGGACTCGAAAATTTTTTGAAAAGCTACTATATTTTGGTACTTGATATTTTGGGGTTTCTTTTTATTTCTGTGGACTGTGGCTTGGACTTTCTTTTGGATTTTGATTTTTGGGATTGATTTGCATGATTAGATTTTTTAAATTATTACCTAAAGACGATTTATGAAATTGGTAAATAAATAAAACCAAATTTTTCATAATAATGCCAAACTCAACTCAAAGATCATTTTTTCACACTCAAAATTTTGTTTTCGAAACTCAACACTACCTACTCATTAAACTAAAATTTTACAAGATATATCAAATCTACGTTTTCAAATAACGAATGAGTTTTAGTTATGTTATTTTTCAATGCGACATTTACTTTGAAAATGAAGTTTTCTGAAAACCATCAATACTTGAGTTTTTCTAAAAATTGACGTTTTTGACAAATTCTTTTAAAAGAAAATATATAGACAATATTTGGCTTTTCTTAAAGCAAATCAAAATGACATTTTAAAAATAATGACGATATTAAGAGAAATTAGTTAAACGATTTTTTTCGCCATTAAAATGGCTAATGTGATCTTTAAGATTTGAGCATAACATCTAGGCCAGGTTTAGGGGGTTACTATCAGAACTCGGTTCAAAACTCGAACTGTGGTTATTTTCAAAATTTGCATGCATATTTGATAAAGAGGTATTTGGGGAAAAATCAATGCCATTGCTAAAACTTACTTTTTGTATAAAGTTGTGTCATGTATAAAAATCCGAGAGTCTGAAGCTGGCCCAAGATAAGTACTTCTGATATACTGAAACTTTAGATTGTGAAAACAACTAGATTATGAAATTTTAGATTCTAAAAACTATAGATTTTGAAACTATAGTGGAACTGTGATGAAACTTGTAGATTAGAAGCATTTTGGAATAATAATGAAAACTCATTTCTAAATTGTCTGATAAACTTCATAAAAATTAGAAAATATGATAACAAGATGGATACTTAAGGTGTGCAAACCTGGGGTATGAAACTCGTAGAGAGTAAGGTCAAGAGACCCAAATCGATTTGTTTGCATTGCAAGTGCGCACTCCCAAGTCAATGGCCGAGCATGTTGAGCATGCACCTACTACTTATGAGAGCCAACATGAGCCTACTGATGAAGTTGTATCATAGGCCATGCTTAGGGTGCTACGGCGAATAGTTGGAGCCCATTCTAAAGTGAATAGTTGTGGTACTATCGCTGAGAGGCTTCGATCTAATAAAGCCAAATAAGTTAAGGGTGTTCTACGATGACTCCCACTGTAGTAGAATACTAGTTAGAGGCTACGGAGAGAAATCTGGATGTTATGGAATGTACCTTAGAGCAGAAATTAAAGGGTACTGTATCGCTGCTTAGAGACGAGGCTTACTGATAGTGGCAGGTTGTCGTAAGAGGTACTTAGACAGATTGACTGAGATGGGAACATTTTCTGGATGCTTCCCAGAATAAATATGTGGGTACCTGATATGTTGAGCCCGTAGGCTGGAGTTCATTGAGCTCAAACATGGGGGATAAATCTACAGTCGATCATGAGGCTGGATTCTTAAGGCTAAGTTGCTACGTTTAGAGAATGATGGCAACTAAATAGAATAAGTGTGTTAGGTTTGAAAATAGACTGAGATATGAACTGATGGTGCTGGTAGTCCTATCAGGAAAGGGTTTTCGAAACTTTAATGGAGAAAACCAAGATTGTCGAGGAAGTTAAGCGTATGGAACGAGAAAGAAAAGATAAAGCTAAAATCCCTATTAAGGGAGATGTTGGTCCTACTACTCAGGCTCTACGACCCAATAATTTGGCTAGAGATGATAGACTTCGACAGAATAATGAAACTATTAGCGACATAACTATGCTTAAGTCCCTAGGACAATCTGTTTCAGTGAACAAAAATTATAAGAGGTACCTGTTAGAAATTTAAGGAGAGGTATTTCTGGAAGACCTGATCGAATTATCCTTCGAAAAATTTGACCTTAATTTGGTAATGGACTGGTTGGTGGAGCAGCAAGTTTATTTAGACTGTGCTTCTAAGAGAGCTACCTTGAAAACTTTCGACGGGAAAGAGATAGTGATGGTTGGAGAGCGTAGAGATTACTTGTCTAATGTGATCTTCGCTCTAGTAGCCAAAAAGTTAGTGCGCAAAAGATGCGAAACCTATTTGGCTTATATTCTGAACACGAATTTTAGCGAGTCAGTTGTGGATAACATTTGTGTAGTGAGAGATTTTCCCGACGTTTTTCTAGGGGAGTTACTTGGATTACCTCTGGAGTGTAACGTTGAATTTGGTATTTATCTATTGCTTGTAACAACTTTGGTGTCCTAAAGAGTTGGTGAAACTTAAGGCATAGTTACAGGAACGTCTGGACTATGGATTCATTAGACCGAGTGTGTCGCTATGAGGAGCTCCTATTCTATTTGTAAAGAAAAAGGATGGAGCAATGAGACTCGGCATTGATTATCGACAACTGAACAAGTTGATTGTAAAGAGCGGATACCCTTTATCGAGGATTGATGATTTATTCGATCAGTTTAGGGGTGCAAAGGTGTTCTCTAAGATTGACCTAAGGTTTGGATACTATCAGCTGAAAGTGAAAGAGACAGACGTTCCTAAAATCGTATTTAGGACTCGGTGTGGTCATTATGAATTCGTAATGATGCCCTTTGGTCTCACGAGTGCTCCAGAAGCTTTTATGGATCTAATGAATCAGGTTTGTCAACCTTATCTTGATCAATTTGTGGTAGTCTTCATTGACGACATCTTGATCTTCTCCAAGTCTGAAACAAAACATGATAAGCACTTGAGAGTTGTCTTATAGATTCTTCAAGAGAAACAATTATATGCTAAATTTAGTAAATGTGAGCTCTAACTCCATGAAGTGATGTTTTTTCAGACACGTGGTATCAGTTGAGGGTATCTGTGTCGACTCAAAGAAAATTAAGACGATTTTGGATTTGAAACAACCTAAGAACATCAGTGGAATTTGGAGTTTCCTTGGATTAGCCAGATATTATAAAAGGTTTGTGGAAGGGTTGTCCTTGATTGCAACTCCTATGACCTAGTTGTTGAGGAAAAGTGTACCTTCCAAGTGGATTGACCAACAATAAAAAAGTTTTGAAAAGTTTAAATCCGTGTTGAATCAAGGGCATGTTTTGATCTAGCCAAAGTTTGGAAAGTTTTATGTGGTATAGAGTGATGCGTCTCATACATGTCTTGGTTTCCTTTTGATGCAAGATGGTAAGGTTGTGACCTACGCCTCGAGACAACTTAAGGTTCATGAACGTAACTATCCAACCCACGATCTCTAGCTTGCAGTTGTTGTCTTCGCCTTAAATATTTGGAGGCATTATTTGTATGGTGAGAAGTGTATTATCTACACTGATCACAAGATCCTTAAGTATCTCCTCACCAAAAGGAATTAAACTTGAGGGATGGAGATGGATTGAGTTGCTTAAAGATAATGATTGTACCATTGAGTACCATCCGGGAAAGGTGAATGTTGTAGTTGATGCACTGAGCAAAAAATTGGTAACTGATTTTAGAGTGATGTTCGCTAAGTAGAGTTTGACTGATGATGGAGGTTTGCTTGCAAAGTTGCAAGTGAGACCTACCTTAGTGGATGGGGTTTGATCGAAGCAATCTGTTGATGTATCTCTTGCACCTCGATTCAGAAAGATTGTGGAGGGTAAGATTACTGATTTCGTGCTTAACTCTTGACTGAGTTCTATGTTTTTGTGGGAGATACGATGTGCCCGATGGTCGAGATTTGAGATAGCCTATACTTCGGGAAGAGCATAGAAGCCCATACACTATGCATGCTGGAGGGAATAATATGTACTGAGTTTTGAGAGAATTGTTTTGGTGGCCAGGGCTAAGGCATGATGTAACTGAGTAACTGAGTAAATGTTTTATATGTCAATAAGTCAAGACTGGGTATTAGTTCCCCTCTAATTTATTATAGCCTATTTAGATCCCTTAGTGGAAGTGGGAACATGTGACCATGGACTTCGTTGGTAGGTTTCCTTTGATACCTTCTAAGAGGGATTCAATCTAGGTAATTGTGGATCGACTGACCAAGTCAGTGGATCTGCCGTAATTCGATGTAGCAGATTAAACTAGTTTTCGCACTTAAGGAGCCTGCATACAATCATTTCCATTATATTTTTGTTAAGTTTCTTTAGTTTTACATATATCTAATAAAATGTGCAAATTGAGTCTTTTATTGAATTTAAAGGCTGATTGAGGCCTAATGGAGAGCTAACATACTTCGTGAGTGTGAAAGAGATCATTAGAAGGCATTTTAAGTTGATACTGGACACTCTGTCGCAATATGGAGAGCAGAATGAAGAAAGGATGAAACTACCTTTGATGTCATGACACTAAATGAGGGTGTCATGACATACCCCTGAAGATATCCCAAGAAGTAGCATACTACCTTCTACGTCACAACACAGGTCATCTTGTGTTGCGACATCGACTTTAGGATGAAAAATAAATACTAAGTAGGGGCGTTTTGGTCTGTACAATCGAACTTAAAGCTCGAGAACAATAACTAAACTAGGGTTAAGGACGATGACCGCCTACAGGCTATAAATAGGCTCATTTGGCACATGTTATGGGCACTATTCCATTAACCTAGATTCTCTCTTTAGATTTAGTTTCATTTTCTTTCTTTCTTAGGTTTTTCAAAGTTTAGTTTATTTGTTCATTGCTTTCCTTCAAGATATCTGATTTATAAAGATGACCAACTTTTGGGGATTCGTATTATTATTTATATAAAGCAGGCTTTTCTTAAACTCTACACTTCAATTCATTCACCATGTTTTATTCTTCCATTTATTCCAATTTTTTTTATAAAAGCCATAAGGAACTAATCCTTTTATAGGGGATTAGCGAGTGGAGGCATGCTTTATTAAATGTCTTGTAGGGTTACTCAATGGATCAACTTTTTGGGAAAGGAAGAGCATGAAACAAACCTTAGGCCTGACAACCCTGGGAAGTCATCAAGGTGGGAATTAACACAAAATTGGTTTTGCCCATTCGTGAACGCCTTCACCCCAAGCCACTCTGGACTGTGAGGTCGAAAGATAAGGAGTCATTACTGACTCGTTATGTTAGTGGATGATCAGAAGATCCTGCTAGGGTAGTGGCTAGTTGGTTGAAGAGGAACCGAAAACGACAATTGATTGGGATTTCCAAAGCAAGCTAATCACCCATCATCAGATTTGATTCCTTCTACTTTTTCTATCTCTTGAAATTTAGTTTTCTTTTATGTTATTTAGTTTTTGTTATTATTACTATAAAATCCCAAAAATCTCTCACTTACATTTTCGTACTAGAACTTGATTAAAGTATTAATTAAATCTTTTAGTGTGTAGGTTAAAATTGATCTAGCCTTAGCCTCCATTGGGTATAATCCTCAGAGTACTCACCCATTCTGTTGTAAAACTATATTACAACTAGACCTATATACTTGTGGATATCACCTCGTAATTGAATATTTTAATGCAATATTCACACTCTGGACATTAGTACGTCTGGAGGCGGTCAAGTTATTGGTGCCGTTGCCGGGGAGGTAATGCCACTAGGTTCATGTTAATTGTTTCACTTTAAAAGAATAATTAGGAAATTTGTAGGTTATAGATACAATTTTATTTTATTTACTGTTACTAATCTCTTCTTTCTAGGTTTAGTGTATGATTTGCAGTAGGGACACACCTATTGTAGCAGCCACCAATCCAAAAAGAATAATCCAAAGAAATCGCTGACAACAACAACAATAGAAGCAACAAATACAAGATCCACCATTACCAGCTGTAGGTAACGTACCTCGTGAAAATCCACTGACGCTAAGAAACCCACCACACCATAGCTTCCTGTAAACATTCATAGCCTCAGAACGAGAGAACTTTAAGGGATTATGCCTTACCAAGTCTGGACATGGTTCAAGAAAGTATAACAAGGCTGGTGATTACAAACAATAATTTCTTGATAAAATTGTCTATGATTAAAATGATCCAGAACAATCTACAATTTAGGTGCACTATGATAGAGGATCCTAATCAACATTGGTTTCTTCAACTCTGTGATACTTTTAAATATAATGGGGTCACTGATGAGGCTATTCATTTTCGGATGTTCCCCTTCTCATTGATTGATAACGGATTTTCTTAGTTAGACTTGTAGTCACCAGTATCTATCAAAACATGGGATGAACTTGCTAGAAAATTCTTACAAAAGTTCTTCCCGATTAGTAAAGTAGTTTAGTTGAGAGAAGAGATTGTTGTCTTTAGATAAATGGAGGGAGAAAGTTTCTATGAGGCGTGGGAATGTTTCAAAATGTTGATTCAACAATGCCCACACCACGGATTTCCTAAGTGGATGTGATTGCAGGTATTCTATAATGGGTTGGATGCAAATGTACGATGTAGATTAGACAGAGACGTACGAAGATGCCTATGAAATCATTGAGAACATGGTAATAAACTCCGCTACGGTGAAACCTATCCAAGAGGATGATAAGTATCAAAAATTAGTGGATAGACTCAATCGTATCAAATCTATTTCTACACTATCTATGCATGGAGAAGACAAAATGCTTTTCCACTATATCACCAATATGACTGAGGATGTAAATTACATCAGGAATAGGGGTGGAAACCCTTATTCAAATACATACAATCCCGACTGGAGAGATCACCTGAATCTAATATGGGGGAAACCAAGGAGCATGCAATAATTTAAATCAACTTAAAATCACTAATTAGCAACCTTTTTATTTGTAGAAACCCAAGGATAGGGTCAAACCCTATGACCATACTGCATGTAGTCAACGATTGGATAGAATTGAGGGAGAGATGCAATCAATGAGAAAAGATGTCAAGTTGGTGCAGTCTGAGTGCACCAACTTAGCCAAAATATTAACAAAGCTTGAAGATCAAATGAGCTAATTAATGAGCATGATGGGTGATATGAAAATATAAATTAGCACTGCTATTCCTAGCAATACAGAAGACAGTCCACGAAGGGAAGGGAAGGAGCATGTGAAGGCGATAGCACTTCAATTGGGCAAAGTATTGAGTAGCCCAGAAAACCTTACTTCGGAGGGAGTTATGGAGAATACTGATGATCTTGGATAGGAACTCCCAGAAGCTGAAGAAGAACCAAGGCTAGAAGAGGCAGAGGCACCATAGACTGAACTAGAAAAAAAAATACCTAAAGATGCCGAAATAGAAAAAATCCCATTCCCTTCAAGACGAGAAGAAAAACACAAGCGGGATGAGGATGAATTTTTAAGTTTCCTAAACCTGGTTAAAACATTAAATGTTAACTTACCTTTAATTGAGTTAATTAAAAAGGTTCTTAAGTACACTAAGCTTTTAAAGAAGCTGATGGCTGCGCGTAAGAAAATTAAGGTAGAAGAACAAGTTAATTTAAATGCTTCCTGTAGCGTGATTATTTCAAGACAGGTACCTCAAAAATTGAAAGATCCAAGAAGTTTTACTATTCCCATAAAGATAAGGAGCATTCATTTTAATAGAGCTCTATGTGATCTAAGAGCTAGTATTACTTTAATGCCTCTATTGATTTTTGAAAAACTCAGGTTAGGGGATATGAAAACTACTCAAATAACATTACAGTTGGTTGATAGGTCTTGGGTATGTACGAAAGGGGTATTAGAAGATGTGTTAGTTAAAGTACGAAGTTCATTATCCCTATAGATTTTTTGATGGTTGATTTCGAATAAGATCGTGAGATACTGATCTTATTAGGAATACTCTTTTTAGTCATTTTTAGATTACCATTGATTTAGAAAAGAATGAATTAACCATGAAAATTAATGTTGAGACTGAAACTTTTAAATGTGGCCATCAATTGAGTGAGGACGATAGGAGGAAGTTAGGGGAACAATGTAAAAATTTATTTATTTGTAACGTTTCTGAGTCAAGGGACATGTTTCCATTTATGCATGCAGAAAGAATAAATAGGTTTTAGGAAAGGGACAAATGGGCACAGGTGGAATGGCACGATGGACGATGGACCAATACTGAAAGAACAGGAAAATCATCCATCGATGAATTGGGGACACTGTCGGATGAATCTGGTAGTAAAACTTAAAATTTAGTTGAATTGTTGCTTAAATTTTATAAATTATTGTATATTTAACTAATCACCTAGTTCAGATTTTAACTTTTATTTGATGTAGATTCATCCCTAAACTGAAACATCCTTAAAGCTAGAGTTTTGAGCCGAAATAGAGTCAGTGTTGTGACATCGCCCTAATGAGTCGAGACATAGCAGAAGTTTCCTACAAACCTACAAATTGACGGACGTGCCGCGACACGAAAACCCTATTTTGCGACATCGGTATACTGCCAGGGATGTGTGACATGAAACCCCAGTGTCGCAACATCACTTCAATTTTCTATAGGGTCGACCCGGCCCAACCGCACAATGTGGTAACCCTTAATTTACCCGATTTTAACACTTTAAAACACCTATTTTCTAACCTAAAAACACCTTAACTCTTTTACTAAACCTAGACTAACCTCTTTTACATTCATATTTTGAAAACACCCTCTCAAAACTTTAAAACCTAAACCCCCGATCTCTCAAATGTTTTTCTTCTTCAACAAACTTTTCAATCATCATTAGAGAAACAAGGAATGGGAATATCGTGTGAAAGAAAGGAATCCAAACAACCTCTAAACATATAACTAAGGTTAAATATAATTGAATTTTTTGTTTAATGAAATATCATGCCTCCTAGGAAAGTTAGATGAACTATGGAAACGAAACTATCGACGGGTCCAAACCCCCTAATTTCAAAAACCCAGAAAATTGGAATATATTTTACTGAAATTTAAGGAAAAACCTTTATCCAAGAGAGGGGATTCAATCCTTTAATGGTTTTGTGTAAGGAAATATGACCTTTAGTCAGATATCATAGGTGGGAATCTTTTTGGACGATCCCTAAAGATATTGCCATGGTCCTTGTGGTTCAATAATTTTACGCATCTTTATGGGACCACGAGACTAGGAATACTGAAGGTCATCTGTGGGAATCGATACTTGTGCGAGGGAAAGAAGTGAGAGTAACCCCTTGAATTATTTGTGACTTTTATAATGTTCCATACTATGAAAATGATTTTATTGATGAAACTAATTTAGAATATTTCCCAGACATAGATATGGATAACATTATAAACTTTTTAACTGAAGGAAGGAGTGAATGGAAATTTCGATCAGGCACCAACGTTCCCTTATCCTTTCATAAAGCTATTATGTTTCCAGAGGCTAAGATGTGGATTCAATTTGAATGTATGAGAATATTACCTGCTATAAATGTTTCTAACGTTAATACCTTTAGGTAGTATTACTTTATGCTATTTTATAGAAAAAACAGGTATGTATCGGTAAATGGATCCATTGTAACACCCCAAAATAGGGCCTAGGAGTTTTTGGGGTATTTTAGGGATTTTAGTCATAGAGTGTTCAAAATTTTATGACATTGTTTATCGGTAATGTTTTCGACTTATCAGTAATGTTTTCGACTATGTGTTTTAGAAAATTAAATCAATTTCTGAAAATGAGTTTTAAATACCTTTAATTATGAAAAGTGGATTGATTTTTAAAAGGGTTAAAACTTTGAGTTTTTGTAAAGCAATTTAACCAAATTTTAAAATTCAACCTAAACACCCCCATTTATAGTTTTATTTTCACGTTAGTTTTCTCCTTTGCATTGTTTGTGTCGTCCTTTGTTTGAAAAAGATTATCCCAATCGATTTTTTATTCCCAAACCCCATACTCTTGAATTCTTTCACTTTCCCAACATTACACCTCCATAGAAGTTAAGAAAAACACCTAAAAACACCATAGTTTTCTCCATTGTCAAGCTTATGAGTTTTTCAAATTTTCGATCAAACACTCGGTTTTTTGTCAACTGAAGTTTTTAATGTTATCTGGTCTTTTGAACTGAGTTTTTAACCATTAAATCCTATGTTTTGAATAAAAGCTGAAACTTGGGTCGTTAATGGTGAAATTTGAGACTTTGCATAAAAATGATGTTTCAAAGTGCTTTTCAATTAGTTTTGATGTGACTAGAAGGTTTCAGAACTTTCTTTGAAGTTTCGTTAAAGATTTCTTGAGTTTTAATGAAATTTTGAAAAATAGTCATAAACATGCTGAAAAAAGCGATACCATGAACTGAGTAGATTAATGTAGTTTAAGGTTGAGAATTAGTCGCAGGTGAATTAAAAGATGAACGAAGTTGGTTTTAGGTGAAAAGATTAAGTATAGATCGAGATATTAAAATTTTAAGTTTTCTACGTTGAAGTTTTCGATCAAAAGAGAACCTAGCTTAGGCTTGCGTTTTTGGATTGTTTGATGTGAGTCTTTGGCTGAATGTTAATTTTGATGTTGTGTTATTTACTTTGTTGAAAAGTTGGAACCGATAGGACCTTCTACGAGTAGAGATAAAGGTAAGGAAAAGCTAGTTTGAGCTTTTGACTTTTCGGCGAAAGCGTAATTGGTGAGTGTTTGGGATAATTGCTTGTGGTCATAATTCAATGCATTATTTAGGAGTTTAGTCATAGCCTAAACCCGTACCCTAAATTTTAGGTGTAAGCTTTCTCGTACTCATGTTTAACTTGTGAAATATGTGCTTGTGTTATTGATCAACTGTTAAACGTTAGAGTAATAATGTGCAAGCGTATACTGTCGATGCAAGCATAGTAGACAGATATGAGTTTATCAGATATCGATCCCACGAGGATGGTTGTCTTTTGTCTATCAATGTCAGTGCAATAAATAGATACAATGAGATAAATTGTGAGAGTAGTTGTCGAAGCAATAACTTGAAAACAACAAGATAAAATATGATAATGATAAACTAGGATCCCCAACGTGAATATTCAACAGAATACTAAGTGCTTACAAGGTATAAAAGGATAGGTGATTGTCGATGCATTAAATTGCAACGAATATCTTATGAAGCTTAACTTCTATATTTAATCTAAGACTTAAACATGCACATTAGCCACACTTTCCGATGATGGCAATGGAACACTATTAAGAACAAGTGGATTAAATTCCTATAATCCTTAAGCAACTTCCATTGTCATGCTTGTTAGCTTAAACTGTCGCTGCACTTTCCAGTGTCAGTGACCGCAATAATACTTTCATGCTTAAAACATTCAAACCCATAGATTAAACAGTAGAAGAAAGATTGAATAAAAAAACATTTAACTCAGAAATCATGTATACTTCCGTACAAACATGAAATAGAGAGTAATCACCAGCGCTTAGAAAATAAATATAAAAGGAATAGGTGGAGAGTAATATTCCTAAAAAATCTTGACTTGATCTCTCAACTCCCTTTTGTGTCACACTTAGGGCTCCTCATCAAGAGCTAATCTGCATCCCTTTCATGTTGATTCACCCGTAAGAGGCTTAAGCCGCCATAGCCGAAGGGTTTCAAAAGATAAGTTGAAGAATATAATGCTCCCCAAAAAGCCTCCTCCTCCTTTTTTTTCTTTTGACATGAATATAAATATTTATCCAAATAGCTCAAGTTTCCTTTCATCAGAATCATGCTGCCTCTGTACATACCAGTTAGTTGTACCAGATAAGACAGCTCACACATTTTTGTTCTTATCCAGACAGTTGTCAGGTGTGGAGATAATTCTGGGCGCAATCTGAAACTACTCATGCAGCGACATCAGTACCAAAACATGACAAAATTAAAGATAAATAGGCTAAGATCCATTGAGTTATAAAATGCAATTTACTAAACTAAAAATTCTAAAATATTACTAATGATAACTAAATGGGGACAAATTAACCAATAAGTAGGGAGAAAACATATGTTCTTTCTAGTACTATCACACCCCCAAACTTGAGTTTTTACTTGTCCTCAAGTAAAACAGGAACTAGCAAGGCTACACAAGAATTCAGAAAGGCAAATGATCATTCTAGCAACTTGAATCACCTAAAATACCAATGAATGAGTCACATTCAGATGACAGAATATTGCATTGGTAATACATAAGTATGGATGAATAAGATTGCAACTTCATCAAAACCAGCATCATGCTTTAAATCCTAAATTCTATCTACCAATACAAAATTTATTGTACAATACTAAGTATCTATGAAGATCATAAATATATGTCTTTTTTTGTTTTTGTGAATAAGGGATATCATTGCCTTACTGTACCCTTGTTTCTGAGAAGTAATGATGGAGTGCAAAAAAACCCCAGGGATTACGTAATTGCGTCGACACACACTCATGCAGCGACAACCTTTGGCCAGATTCATTTTCTAATGCTTGCATTGGAGTGTTCCCTCATTAACATTTCACAATACACCCACTTTGGAGTGTCTTTTATTCATAACTATATATATATATATATATATAGTAGCTGTAAAAAGTAGATTCATTCAAGATTCAAGGAATACCACTAGTCATCCATTACTAATGCAACCCAAATCATTCATTAAAGAATTGAAGATACAACATTCAATCAAATTTATCCAACTCATTGATTGATAATTCATATGATTCAAGAATTAAGAATCGAATGTAACGAAAATTGTAACACCCCTTACCCGTATTCAAGCCGAAATAGGGTTTGAGGCAGTACCTAACTAACCTTGCTTAAACATTCCGAATAGGGTTGTAAAATCTCATTTAAACCCTTCACTTGCACATGCTCAGCCTAGGAGGCCCTAAACATACTTCCGGGAGGTATCAGAACCATTCCGGAAACTTTTACGAGTTCGAGAAACTTTCCAACAAAACAGGGGCCACACACTCGTGTTCCCCTAAGTCATGCCCGTGTCTTTCACCCATGGTCGACATTGACTAATTTCACACGGCTTGGACATGCCCGTAGCCCTGGCCCGTGTGCCAAACATTGGCATTCTGACATATCCACATGGCCTATACACACGTCGGTGTGCTCCAGCCGTGTGGCGATTTAAATTCCAAATGCAAGGTGCAGACTTCACACGACCTGGGTATACGCCCATGTGCTAGTCGTGCCTTCCACACGGTCTAGACACATGCCCATGTGCCTACCCATGTGGACAAGTAGCAGGCTATCTACCAAGCCCTTTGCCACTCTACGTCGCACACACACAAACACCAACTCAATTCAACGTAATTAGAAACCCCAAAGGCACAGCTGAATACTCAATTCAACATCCATACACAAAGGCATTCACATGAAGAAAATCACTTTCATTTAACATAAAAGTTTGCCAAGTATCGGTCTAACTTAATAGACCACTACAAAAGACTTCAATACTTTACACACCCAACACTTTGGCCAACAATTACGACCTAACAAAATGCTCGAGTCCTATACATGCCATATTCAAAATAAGTCTAAATTGTTATACCAAAGTGATGTTGATAGTGTGATTTTTGAACCCCGACGTCTGCAACCTCTCGAGTTATCTGGGCAATACTACAAGGAAAAAGGGTAATGAAAAGGGTAAGCATGAAGCTTAGTAAGTTTGCATGGAAATAAATAGCAACAATAGGCTCGTACTATAATCCGTTCATGGTATTAACTAACCATACACAAGTCAAGGACTCCTTGCCATACTTACTTACAATTGCCCTTATTTAGCACATATCGCGCTACATATCGCAATCATTTCTTCGTGACTCATTCACGAGTACCTGTATTCACTCATTCACATGACTTTAGTACAATTCTTATTTCTACTTCTAAACTCATTTATTCATCCCACTATTTAATAGGGATAGTCAAAGACGTATTTTAATCGTCATTCATGTGGATACGAAGCCAATGCCATATCCCGGAGGTGGTACTATATGGAGTCACTTCGGAATGCCAATGCCATATCTCGGATATGGTCTTATATGGAATTTCACATCAAGTATCGATGCCTTATCCTAGATTCGGTCTTATTCGATTCTTATGATTCATTACCGAAGCCATATCCCAGATATGGTCTTATACGGGATCTTAACTCGGTACCGAGGCCATGTCCTGGACATGGTCTTACATGGGACCTTATCTATTTCATATCTCGACGATAGCAACTTCAAATTCAATATAGTCCACTAGGACCTCAACATCCTATTCAACATTAATTACTTAATTTAGAAGAGCATCATGCATCAATATGATACAAAGCATTCTTAATTATGCTAACATAAATGTTGCATTAATCACATACAAACTTACCTCGATTTCAAAATGAGCTAACTCGTCGGTTTAGTCCAAGACTTTATTATTTCCTCGATCGAGGTGGACTCTCAGTTCTTCTTGCTCTACAATAAAAATTTATCCCATTTTAATCACCACATTAATAAAAGCATTTCAATAATCATGCTTAGGCAAAATTACTATTTTGCCCCTAGACTTTGGCAAAATGACCATTTTGCCCCTAGGCTCGGAAATATATTCTAATCACATTTCTACCTTCAACAAGCCTAGGTGAACATTTAATACTCTTATAGCTATCATCAAAACTCAACATTTTAACTAATTACCACAAATTTGTAACCTTTTCATCAAGGTCCAATTAGGTGTTTTCAAGACAACACCTTTCACAAAAGTTGTTCATTTAACAACTAAGACTCAATTTCTTCCATAACAATACAACAAATAAATATGATAGCTCTCATTGAAAAACTCTAAACTTTTCACCATATTGCACAATAGTCCCCTCATGTGAAAGCTTAAGCCTTAGGGGTCTCAAAAGTACAATCATTTTCAAGAAAAGATCACTAGAACACTTATTTGAATAGATGAAAGCTTGCTAAAATTTTGAGCTTTCAAAAATCCCTATTTTCTTGCTATTTTCGATGGAAAAGGATGAGCAAAAATATGATATCTTTTGTTTCCTTATTCTAATATTAAACTAGTCAAATTGGTCACCAACTTTCACCAACTTTGACCAACATTGTCCATCCTTGTCTCCTATGTTAGCCTATGGCCGTCCAAGCAACTATTGGGGGTCTAATTACCTTTTAAAGACCTCCAATTAACAGTCTAAGACTATTTGGTACCTTAGCTTATAGAATGGAACTTTCGCACTTTATGGGATTTAGTCCTTTTTCGCGATAAACATGAAATCGTTAAAATTAAAGCACCAAACTTTTCGTGCACATATACTATCATGCTCTGACTCATAATATAACATAAAAATAGATTTCTCTAATCTCGGATTAGTGATCCCCAGATCACTATTCTGACTAGCCCCTAAATCGGGCTGTTACAAAAATTTTCAAACACATTTGCATTAACCACAAATAAACCTTGCATGCTTCATTAAACTCAATTTTTTTTGAAATGTGGGTGTATTTCCAAACCCCATATACCGTCCCCCAAACTTAAAGTTTGCATTGTCCTCAATGCACTAACATTAAAATACAATGACAATAAAAATGCAATGACAATGTGCACTAACAAAATGAAAATTACAGCTACATGCAATGCATGAATACTACAGCTAAAACTTAAAATAAACTAACTCAGTTTTCCTCGGCCATCAATGTGGTTGCACGATGTTTCTTCTTCTTTTTCTTTTTCTCCTCCTTCTTGCGTTTTTTGTCTTTAGAGTGCTTTCTCTTCTTTTCTTTGGGCATCGCAAGGTCCTTGGACCGTTCCTCAATTTCTGGTGCTACCCCGGCACCATCGGATGCTTCTTGTGTAGGAGGGGTCACCTTGAGTGGTCTGGTATAGACCACAATCGCCAATGAGTTATAGTGCTCCTCACTGGTTACCTCTACAGCTTCGGCTGGTCTAGCTCCATGTCGCTCCAGGTTATCAGTAGTTGCACCCAGAAACTCAGATGCATTGACAATGTTATCAGTAGATTCTTTCTCAGCAGCTTCTTTCTCAGTATTTTCTTCCTCGACCTTCTCATTCACAACTACAACATGGACTTCCTCCTCTCCCACATCAACTTCCTCCTTAACAGCAGGCGCCTCTTGACCAACAATGAAGTTACCCTTGACCAGGCTATCAATCTTTCGCTTGCACTCCTCAATGTCCCTTGAGTCCTATTCTTTCTTATCATTAGAGACGTGTACAATAGGAGGGGTTCCACAGATTTTTCTCGTTCCCTTAAGTCATCTTCCTCAGATGAGGTTCATAATTTTGGATGATCGATGGGAACATTAGAAATTCTGGGAGTGTGGCCAGGCTTAACTGACTTAATGTGGCTACAATAGAGTTGTTACAGGCCTTGGTAAAAGCGTAGAACAAATTTTGTGATCTGCCCATATCTTCTATTGTAGCGACAAGCCTGATCTGCTTATTACTGATGGAATTGGCCAACTTCTCGATATCTTGCATTTTGTACAAGAATGATGTCTCTACAGTCTGGTTTGTTCCCTTGCTTTTTGCCTTGGTTTTCCCCTTCCTTGTCTTGCTGGTCTCTGTCTCCTTAATTATCAATGTATCTTTTCTATGAGTCATTCTTTCAATAGAGGCTTTATTTATCGGGCCCTTATTCTCTAGGACCTCTTCATCATCACAGGGCACGATCCCTTTTTGTTAGCACAATAGTATCACCAACGATGGGAAAACCAAAATTCCAGTTTGCCTTGCGGCACAGTCAGCAATTTCCTGGTAGAGTATTGTGCCAACATCAATCTTTCTACCCTTGACAATATAATGTATCAGACACATTCTATTGAGGTTGACTGTAGTGCTGTGAGTAGAAGACTGTAGCCTGCAGTTAACAAAATGAAACCAAATTTTGCTTTGCAGTGTTTGGAAATTGCGGTGCATCATATAATTCTTATGATGTGAACACATCCACAATGCTCCTTCGACACATAAATCCTTCACCAACAGGACCCTTTTGTTGTTTGTGATATCCTTAATAAACTCAGAGTGCCCATCTACATCCACCTTAGTGTTGTATAGCTCATTGATTTTTTTAGCATCCCATGGGATTAAGCCTTCTCGAGCAAAGATAAACTCTAACTCATGGTTATAAAGGGTAGCATAGAACTCACGTACCAATGAAGGAGAATAGCTTCCAAGATGAGTGCACAAAGTCTTCCACTTTAGCTTAGAGATGGTTTTGTAACTTGTTTGCCCAAGTCTTACTGTTGCGAAAGGAGAATGCCCTGTTCAGGATGGAAGTTTCACTTCAAAATGTTGTCTTGAAATCGGTCCTTGGCCGCTTTCATTAAAAAGATTACCAGCTCCTTTTTCTCTGTTGGCATGGAAGATTTCGATTCACGAACTGCAGTTGCAGAGGATGAGTGTTCTCCAACAGGCTTGGTGGCTTTCTTGACTGATCCTCTCGTTCTTGCCATATTTTGTTTGTTTTGTGGAGTGAAGATGGTTTAAAGTTGTAAAGGTACAAGCTTGGGGAAGAGAAAGTGAATAAAAATGGTTGCTTTGTATGTGTTACAGTTGGCACAGTGAAGGGGGTTTATAGCGACTGAAAGAAGATGGAAAGGCGTGATTTTTTTTGTTTGAAGAGATATAAAGCTGGTGGGAATAAAAGTATCTAATGGGAATTGTGCCTGTTCAGACAAATCAGACAGCTAGTTCACTTTTGATCAAATGGTGAGATCTAAAAATTATGATATGCCCTGCATTCGTGGTGAATCATACGAGACAATATAATAGTACGAACAGCATTGACAATAAAGCCCAAATGCATCGACAATGGTACCTAATTATTCTACAAAAATAAAATTACATAATAATAAATTCCATAAAAAATTAGAATTTTTTGACCAATTTAATGATCTCTACCTGCTTTTGATCAATATTCCCAAGATAATGTTCCAATCGCTAGCCATTCACTTTGAACGGGTGTCCATCATGTAAATCTCTGATTGTGACCGCACCATGAGAAAATACTTTAACAACTTCGAAAGGTCCAGACCAATGAGAGCGCAATTTACCCGGGTCCAGTTTCGGTCTAGAATTGAATAATAAAACTTGTTGACTCGCAATAAATTGTCACTACAAAATAATTCTGTCATGTCATCGTTTGGTCTTTTCCTTGTAAATTGCAGCATTTTCATAGGCATTTCGCCTAATCTTCTCTAGTTCAGTGATATGCAACAACCTTTTCTTTCAAGCAGCTTCATAGTCCATGTTCACTTGCTTAATTGCCCACATTGCTTTGTTCTCCAATTCAACTGGCAAGTGACATGCTTTCCCAAAAACCAATTTATACGGTGACATCCCTAATGGAGTTTTGTATGCTATTCGCAATGCCCATAAAGCGTCATCCAGTTTGGAAGACCAATCTTTCCTCGAAGGGATAACAACCTTCTCAAGAATGTTTTTAATTTGTCGATTCAATACTTTGGCTTGTCCATTAGTTTGTGGATGATAAGTAGTAGCCATTCTATGATTAACTCCATATCTTTTCAATGCGGCTGCCACTTGATTGCAATGAAAGGGTGTACCCTGATCACTAATCATTGCCTTTGGTGTGCCAAAGCAGGTGAGTATATGCTTGTGAAAAAATTTAAGCACTGACTTTGCATCATCCTTTGGGATTGCAACAGCTTCAACCCACTTCGAGATGTAGTCAACAACGACTAATATATAAAGATTTCCAAATGAACTCAGAAATGGTGCAATAAAATCCATACCCCAAACATCAAACAATTCAACCTCCATAATTGGCTGCTGTAACATTTTATTGCGTCAGGATATAGAACCAGTGCATTGACACCTATCCCATTGATTCAAAAAATTGTGGGCGTCTTTGAATAATGAAGGCCAGTAGGATCCTCATTAGAGAACCTTAGCAGTAGTTCGCATGCCACCTAAATGAACTCCATAAGGAGCATCATGACAGTGCTTCAAGATTGAAAGTGATAAACCGTAAAAGTAACATATTTTAATCCAACATTTAGTATGCTTTTGGATGATTTAAGCCTCGATTTATATAAAAAGGTGCTCTTAATACTTTCTTTTCATGTCTTATACTCAGGAAAGCACCCGAGGATAAAAAGAACGAGAAACGGGCCCAAAATGGAGCAAATTTGGCCAAGGTGGAAATCGACACGGCCTGGACTTAAGCCCACACGGCCCTGCCTTGTTGATCATCTAGAACACGGCCTGGCCCCCGATTTACACGGCCGTGCCTCATTAAAGAAATCCGAACACGGCCCAAAGACTAGTCACACGGGCGTGTGACATGGCCGTGTCCCTGTCATGGCAATGAACAATTTCATTCGGATTTGGATACTTTGGGGCAAAGAAACACATTCCAAGAGCCTATATATACCCCCTAAGTTCATCCTTGAAGGGGGCGGTTAGCTAGGCCAAAGAGCCAAGCCGGAAAGGTCAGATTTATGGGAATCACTCGAAGATAGCCAGTTTATCCACCCCAAGAAGCCAGAATTGTACTCAAGGCAGCGGATTTCTCCTTCAATTCCTTCAGGGAGTTTTAGGGATTTCTTATGTTTTGTTTTATCTTTTCTCTTGAGATTTTTTCTTTATTTGCTATGAACTAAATCCTTCAGATACCTAAAGGAGATGAAACCTAGATGAATCTTGTTATTATTTTTTGAATTATATGATAAATACTTAGTTTGTTCTTAATTATGCAAGCTTAATCCAAATTTGATGTGCTTAGGTGGAGGAGGAATAGACCCTGCCTAAGAGAAGATCTAGCATAATTAAGCGGAGTTGATCGCATGCCTAGAGATAGGGTGACGAGATTTTGCCGGATTAGGGTGAAACCTAATATGGGAGTCCATAGATCGATTTACTGCTATTCTAGGGGGTTATTAAGTGAGAAAGAGATTTCCGTTAATTAAACTAGGGCTAGACGTTATTCGCCTCGAGAGAGGGTTTAATATACGTTAGGGAGTCTTACGGATCAAACTAAGTAAATAAATCGTATGGTTTAGGGTTAAATAACAAGTGAAGTCTAGGTGGATTCTTTCTGAGGGTATCGTCTAAATCAACTGAGTTTTTCCTAAAGTTATTTTCCCAATTCATCCTTTTTGTCTTTGTATCTTTGGCTTAGTAATTAGTTTAGATTATATTAAAGCAACTTCACTTATTTTAGGCTAAATAATAAAAAGAAAGTTAGTATTAGTACTTTTAGTTCCTTTGGGTTCGATAATCTGGTCTTGCCTATTGTTCGATAGGTACACTTGCCTTCAATCGTTGTCAGAGTTACTTTCCAGGTTTGATCATTCTCTTTATAAATTTTAAAACTCAACAGACATACGATCAGAAAGCATTTCCTCTTCCGGAACACAATGCCAAATAATGTTTCAATTGCATACCTTGAATAAATACGGCTCGTTCCAATGATACTTCACTACTTCATGAAGAAGTCTTTCTTTTTTATGGCCTGTGACACCCAATGGGAGTTTTCCACCCACTAGATAATTAACCAAATCCGCATACCAAAGGTTTGCATCTACAGCAAATAAATTTTCATCTGGGAATGCTTCAACAATTTGAAGTATGTTTTCATCTTTGTTGCCAACTTCCAATCGCGACAGATGGTCTGCAACTTGATTCTTTGAACCCTTGCGGTCTTTTATCTTAATGTCGAATTCTTGCAATAGTAAGATCCAACGTATCAGTCTTGGTTTTGCATCCTTCTTTGCAAAAAAGATAT
The DNA here is from genome assembly GCA_005393395.2 of Gossypium australe. NCBI lineage: Eukaryota > Viridiplantae > Streptophyta > Magnoliopsida > Malvales > Malvaceae > Gossypium > Gossypium australe. The sequence goes on along the minus strand of CM016625.1, from coordinate 77,544,151 downwards.
CACAACGCCGAGTGATTGATAAATACGGTAAACTTTGTGCCGACAAGATAAGAACGAAACTTGTCGAAAGAAAAGACTACAGCCAATAATTCTTTCTCTGTAGTGGTATAATTGATTTGAGCCTCTGTAAGAGTTTTGCTAGCATAATAGATGGCGTGAAATATTTTTCCCTTGTGTTGTCCTAGAACAACCCACACAGCAAAGTTACTTGCATTGCATATAACTTTAAAAGGTTGAGACCAATTTAGTGCAACAAAAATGGGTGCATTTACTAGTTGCATCTTTAATTGAATGAATGCATCTAGACATCATCATCAAAGAGGAATTTTTGGTTTTGTTCCAGTAATGAGCATAAGGGCTTTGCAATTTTCAGGAAATCTCAAATAAATCTTCGGTAAAACCCCCATGCCCAAGAAAACTGTGAATACCTTTCACAATTTTTAGTAGAGGTAATTTCTCAATGATTTCCACTTTAGCTTTGTTTACTTCAATGCCTTGACTAAAGATGCAATGGCCTAACACAATGCCTTCAGTTGCAATGAAATGGCAGTTTTCCCAAATTAGAATAAGATGTGTGTCCTCACATCGCTGCAATACTTTATCCAAATTTTCAGCGCAATGATCAAAATCATTCCCATAGACTGAGAAATCATCCATAAAAACCTCTAAAGAATCTTCAATCATATTTGAGAATATTGTCATCATGCACCTTTAAAATGTGGCTGGTGCCTTACAAAGACCAAAAGGCATATGGTGAAAAGAAAAAGTACCAAAGGGATAGGTGAAAGTTGTTTTCTCTTGATCCTCCGGTGCAATAGCAATTTGATTGTACCTAGAATAGTTGTCTAAGAAGCAGTAATACGCTCTTCCAGTAAACTTTTCCATCATTTGGTCAATGAAAGGAAGTGGGAAGTGGTCCTTCCTTATGGCAGCATTAAGTTTGTGATAATCCATACAGACTCGCCATCCCGTAGGAATGTGTGTACGAATTAATTCGTATTTGTCGTTGCGAACCATAGTGATGCCACTCTTTTTAGGAACGCATTGCACTGGACTTACCCAATTGCTATCAGGAATAGGGTAAATAATTCCAACATCAAGCCATTTTATAATTTCTTTCTTAACAACTTCCTTCATCTTCTCGTTTAATCTTCTTTGTTGCTCAATTGATTGCTTGCCCTCGTATTCCAACTTGATCTTTTGCATACATGTAGATGGACTAATGCCTCGAATATCGTAATACTCCAAGCAATAGCTCATTTATGTTGCTTAAGAATATGGACCAATTTCTCTTCTTGAGTTACATCCAGTATTGCGGAGACAATAGCTAGGAGAGTATTATTATCACCAAGAAAGACGTATTTAAGATGAGTAGGTAGTGGTTTCAATTCCAGAGTAGAAGCTTCACCGAGAGATGGCTTCAAAATTGGAGTTGTTCTATTTGCTAAGTCTAAGGATTCAATCTGCCATCCATGCTTGAGTTCAATATTATTAGCTTCAACCATGCTGTCACAATTATCTAAGAATTCATCATTATATGTCACTACAAACTGCTCAGAAAGTATTGTTCTTCGGTCATTGAATTCTTCCTCAATTAGATCATCTAGCACATCAGCAGTATGGCATTCTTCTTTATCCTTGCATTTAATAGATTCAAAAACACTGAAGGTAACGTGCTCATCATTAAGTCGCATGTTCAGTTCACATTTGTAAACATCAATAAGAGTTCATTCGGTGACTAAGATATCTTTGATTTGTCCTTTAGGTTTAGCCAAGGATCGATCACCTAGTTGCAATGTCACTGTAGTAGGTTTCATGTGAACAATTCCCAACTTTCTGAAAGTAGATAGTGGCATTAGGTTGATGCCAGCTCCCAAGTCCCATAAATTCTTACCAAACTAATGGTTGCCAATTGAACATGGGATAGTAAAGCTCCCAGGACCTTTCATTTTGGGGGGTAACTTATTTGTCAAAATAGCACCACAGTCTTCTGTGAATGTAATAGTTTCCATATCACTGAGCTTTTTCTTCTTGGACAAGAGCTCCTTCATAAATTTCCCATAATTTAAAATTTGCACAAGAGTGTATACTAAAGGAATATTGACCTAAAGTTGCTTCATTTTGTTTAGGAACTATTGGTACTACTTGTCCTGCTCATTCTCCCTGAATCTTTGTGAAAAAGGTAAAGGTGGAGATACATCTGATTGCGCCGACACCTTTGATTGCGTCGACAGCTTTGAGGGTCGGACATTAGGCATATGAGTGAAAATTTGTGGAACTTCCTTGTTTGGAATATCGACAAGCTCTTCAGATTCAATCTTCTCACCAAGGATCACTTCAACCGTATCTTTAGGTGCTATAGTAGAGTATGTAGTCGGCTCGCCAGTTTTTTTACCACTCTTGAGAGTGATAGCCTTGCAGTGTTCTTTCCCTCTCGGACTGGGATTTTTCGTGTCACTAGGTAGTGTGCCCAGTGGTCGATTATTCAGATTCGAAGCAAGTTTCCTAATTGTGCCTCCACACCTAAATAGAAGATGAATTCCCTTGCACAATAGCTTTTGTGTGAGTCATATGCTCCAGTATTAAAACCTCAAGAGCTGCTAACGGGTTAGAAAGAGAAGCTTGCATGTACTGTTGTCATCGATGTTCTTAAACATGCTGATTCGGCATTGAAGAGTGTTGTGGCTGCGTCTGATTTTGGTGTGGATGCATTTGGATTTGTTGTGGACGCATCTAAGCTTGCTGATTGTAGTTCTGCTGTTGTTGATTGTAATTCCCTTGCCTTGAATTATAATTTCCTTGAGTGGATATATTCCCATATTGGAATGTCGTAGCATTTTCTCCAGCATTCTGAGTTCCCCAAGATTGTTGATTGCATGCAGAATTATTATAAAATGTGCCATAGGAATTGTTGTGGATGTTACTGACATAAAAGGCATTCTCTACATGTTGTGGACAATCTTCATAGTTGTGGTTGCCACTGTAAATCTCACAAAAAAATGTAGGAACAACAACTTGTTGAGCGACTTGTATAGGTGCAACATCACTAGTCACTTGCATATTTTTTATCATATTTGCAAGAGAAAAAACTTGAGCACTAAGTGTAGATATTACTTCCAATTCAATAACTCCTAGAGTAGCTTTTGCTTGTGCAGCTCTAGAGATAGGATATTGATAATCATTCTGAGCAATTCTCTAAAGAAATCCAATAGCATCATTATAAGTACAATCCAGCAAAGGACCATTAGCTAATACGTCAACAAGATTCCTCGTCTGTGCATTCAGCCCATTATAGAAATTCTCAATTTGTGTTTCCTATTGAATGGCGTGCATGGGACAATGTCGAAGCAAAGATTTATAATGTTCCCATGTGGTTTGAAGATTCTCATCATCCAGCTGATGATAAGCTGTAATATCATTTTGTAGACGAGCAGTCATTGTCGATGGGTTAAATCACAAAACAAACTGTGTTGCTAGTGCATTCCAAGAAGTAATTGATCCGGTAGGTAGCCCAAGGAACCAAGTACGAGCTCTTCCCTGTAAGGAATAAGGAAATAAATGCATCTTCAAAGTGTCATCAGGAACGCCTTTTTGACTAAAGGAAGCACAAATCAATAAAAATGATTTAAGATGTTCTCGTGCATCTTCATGTGGCAGTCCAACATATTGCCCATTAGAATTCATCATTTGAAATATTACTGGCTTGAGTTCAAAATTTCTAGCTTGGATAGTTGGCCTAACAACTCCCGGTTGTAAGTCATCCAAGACAGGTACTACAAAATTTTGTATAGTTCTATTTTGTATTTGAGCGTCTTGCGACAATGGTGAGTCATTAGCATTTTTGTGCTGCATCGGGGGTATGAATTCATAGTTTGTAACAGCCCGATTTAGGGGCTAGTAGGAACAGTGGTCTCAGGACCACTAATTCGAGGTTAGAGAAAGTTATTTTGATGTTATTTTATGAGTTATAACATGATTGTAAAGGTGCATGAAAATTTAGGTGCTTTAATTTTAGCGATTTCATGCTTAATCGCAAAAAAGGACTAAATCGCATTAAGTGCGAAAGTTCTATTTTATGAGCTAAAGGTTCCTAATAGCAATAGAATTTAATTAGAGACCTTTAATCTGAAATTAGACCTTTCTAAAGGTCATGGCCGGCCATAGGGTGACAAAGAAGTCAAAATTGGTCAAAGTGGGTGTAGTAGGTGGATGAAATTGATGAATAAAAAAAATAAAGAAAGAAAAGATATCATCTTTTCTCTCCATCTTCTCCACCGAAAAATACAAGCAAAATAGGGGTTTGAAAGCTCAAAAATTTCAGCAAACTCTTCTCCTTGCAAGTAAGTGTTTTAGTGATCATTTTTTGATAATAATTGTACTTTTGAAACCCCTAAAGCTTAAGCTAGCTAAAGAGGGGACTATCTTGCAAAATGGTTGAAAGTTTAGAGTTTTTCCATGTGAGATTTTAAGTTGTTTTCTACATGTTTATGGAAGAAAATGGGTCTTAGTTGTTAGATAAACAACTTTTGTGAAAGGTGTTATCATGAAAAACACCTAAAAGGACCTTTTTGTAAAGGTTGTAATATATGTGGTAAATGTGTGTAATAATGAGAATTTAGGGCTACCATAAGAGTAATAAATGTTCACCTAGGATCGTTAAAGAAAGAAATTCAATTAGAATCAATTTACGAGCCTAGGGGTAAAATAGTCATTTTGTGAAAGTCTAAGGACAAAATGATAGTTTTGCCAAAGTATGATTATTAAGATGTGATGATTAGTGTGGTTATTAAATGAGCTAATTTTCTATTATATAGATCAAGAAGAATGAGGGATTAACCTTGACCGGGGAAAAGGCAAGGTATCGAATTAAATCGGCAAGTGGCCTATTTTAAAAACGAGGTAAGTTTGTATGTGATAAATTTAACATCATGCTAGTATAATTGAAAATGTTTGATATTGTAATGATGCATATATTTCTATGAAATTGAGTAATGGTGTTGAATGAGAAAAATGATGAAATCTGTGATTTTGAAGTCCCAGTGTGACTATAATAAATTGAGAACATTGTTATCGAGACATGAGATGGATAAGATCCCGTATAAGACCATGTCCGGGACATGGCCTCAGCACCGAATTGAGATTCCATATAAGACCATATCTGGTATATGACATCGGTATTGAATATGAAAATCATATAAGACCATATCCGGGATATGGCATCGGCACTCAGAGGTGACCCCATGTAAGACCACATCTGGGATGTGGAATTGGTTTTGTATTTATGTAGATGACGATGAACATGTATCTTTGAGTATCGCAAGTGATTTAGTGGGATAAATAGTTAAGCTTGAAATAGAAATGAGATTGGTGCTAAAGCTATGTGATTGAGTGAGTACATGTAACCGTGAGTAATTCACTAGAAATGTTTACGTTATGTGATATGGTATGTATTTAATAAGAGCAAGTACGAGTAAGTTATGGAAAAGTGCTTAAGACTTTGTATTTTTATTCAATATCATGTATGGATGACATTATGAGCTTTATGTTGCTATTTATTTTCATGCAAACTTACTAAGCTTTATGCTTACCCCCTCATTTCCCTTTTCCTTGTAGTATTACCAAGATAACTTAGGGATCTTGGGACGACGGAGTTCGGTATCACACTATCGACTACACTTTGGTATAGCAAAGTTAGATTCATTTTATGTATGGCATGTATAGAACTTGGTCATTTTGTTATGTCATATTTGTTAGCCAAGTGTTGGCTATTTATGTTATCAAATTCATTTTGTAAGTGGTCATTGGAATTGGGCCAATACTTGACAAGTCTATATATATATTCGATGATGATGAAATTCATTAAGTGTATGCTTGTATGGATTTCTTGATTTTTTAGTCTTTTAAAGTGCTTTATAGTGCTGATACTTGTTGGATTGGATTGGTGTAAGTATGATTGCAGTATAGGGTGGCATTTGGCTTGGTAGATAGCCTTATAAATGTCCACACGGGTAGACACACGGGCGTGTGTCTAGGCCGTGTGTGACACATGGCTAGCCCCATGGGCGTGTTGAAAGGCCGTGTGTCCCCTTGCATGATAGGTTTGCAAGTCAGTATGCTCCACGGGCAGAGACATGGCCGTGTGTATTGGCTGTGTGGGGGGTACGGCCTTGGACATGGGCGTGTGCCCAGGCCGTGTGAAGTCTGCACCCTGAATTGGGAATTTAATTCGCCACACGGTCAAAGGACACGGACGTATGACAAACCGTGTGAAATAAGTCAGTGTCGACCATGGGTAAAGCACACGGGCGTGTCGAGGTCGTGTGAGGGACACGGGAGTGTGTCCAGTCTTGTGAAAACCCCTATAGGCTCGAAATGAGAAATAAATCGGCATGGGTGTGGAACACGGGCATGTGAAATTCCACACAGGCGTGTCCTTTCTTCCACACGGGCTTGTGGCCCTGTTTTAAGTAAAAAATTTCTAAGTGCTTAAAAGTTTCTAGTTTGGTTCCGAACCATTCCAAATGTATGTTTAGGGCTTTGTAGACCCGTAATAAGGAAGTTATATACATGAATGAACAAGTTTTAAGTTGGATCGAAATTTTATAGCCCGATGTTGTCTGTTTAAGTCAGTTAAATTCGGTAATGCCTCGTATCTGGTTCCAATGTTGAACACGAGTAAGGGGTGTTACATGTGAAATTCCACAAGGGCGTGTGGCCCTGTTTTAAGTAAAAATTTTCTAAGTGCTTAAAAGTTTCCAGTTTGGTTCCGAACCATTCCAAATGTATGTTTAGGGTTTCGTAGACCCGTAATAAGGAAGTTATATACATGAATGAACAAGTTTTAAGTTGGACCGAAATTTTATAGCCTAATGTTGTATGTTTAAGTCAGTTAATTTTGGTAATGCCTCGTATCCGGTTCCGGTGTTGAACACGGGTAAGGGGTATTACATAGTTTCTTGGTAAAGTCAAATTCCTTTATTCTCGAAGTCTCCTCTGAACGGTTCTTTTAATTTCTGAATCAAAATTGGCAATAAACTCTGAATTGCTTCGGTTCATACAACACCTAAAATAAAATGTGAAAATAGCGACAAAAAGAAAACAAGTTAGTAACAACTAAATTTTATGAAATAAAAACAAACATCAAACAAATGTCATCCCCGGCAATGGCGCCAAAACTTGATCGGTTGTTTAACGTCACAGTAATAACGAGCAAGCATACACTATCGATGCAAGTATAGTAGACTAATATGAGTCTGTTGGATATCGATCCTACGAGAATGATTATCTTTTGTCTATCAATGTCAGTGCAATAAATAGATAGAAACGAGATAAATTGTGAGAGTAGTTGTCGAAGCAATAACTTGAAAACAATAAGATAAAATATGATAATGCTAAACTGGGATCCCTAATGTGGATATTCAACATAATACTAAGTGCTCACAAGGTATAAAAGGAGAGGTGATTTTCGATGTATTAAATTGCAATGAATATCTTACTAAGCTTAACTTCTATATTTAATCTAAGACTTAAACATGCACATTAGAAACACCTTCCGATGGTGGCAATGGAACACTATTAATAACAAGTGGATTAAATTCCTCTAATCCTCAAGCAACATCTGTTGTCATGCTTGTTAGCTTGAATTGTCAATGCACTTTCCAGTGTCAGTGACTGCAATAACACTTCCATGCTAAAAACATTCAAACCCAAAGATTAAACAATAGAAGCAAGATTGAATAAAATAACATTTAACCCAGAAATCATGTATACTTCCATACAAACATGAAATAGAGAGTAATCACCAGCATTTAGAAAAGGAATAAAAAAGAAACAAGTGGAGAGTACTATTCCTAGAAAATCTCGACTTGATCTCTCAACTCCCTTTTGTGTCACACTTAGGGCTCCTCGTCAAGAGCTAATCTGCATCCCTTTCACGTCGCTTCACCTGTAGGAGGCTTAAGCCGTCATAGATGAAAAGCTTCAAAAGATAGGTTGAATAAGATAATGCCCCCCAAAAAGTCTCCTCCTCCTTTTTTTTTTCTTTTCACATGAATATTAATATTTATTCAAATAGCACATGTGTCATTTCATCATAATCATGCTGCCTCTGAACGTACAAGTTAGTTGTACCAGACTGGACAGTTCACACATTTTTGTAGCTGTCAAGTGCAGCGACAATTCTGGGTGCAATTTGGAACTACTCATGCAGCGAAATCAGTACCAAAACATAACAAAATTAATGATAAATAGGCTAAGATCCACTGAGTTATAAAATGCAATGTACTGAACTGAAAATGCTAAAATATGTGCTAAAGATAACTAAATGGGGACAAATTAACCAATAAGTAGGGAGAAAACATATGTTCTTTCTAGTACTATCAGCGGCGGTGGGTCTTCGGAGGTTGAGCAATGGAAGAATTACACTCCTACTAGCACTCTACCAGAGAATTTGATTTCAGATTAACTATTCCAAAAATAATATTGTTTTAATAGATTTAATATTTAATTTAATTTAATACTTATCTTAATAGTATTTTATTAATTAATATCAAAGTGATTATCTTAATATTAAATTAAATTTAATATTTATCTTGTAGATAAATATTCTATTAATTTAATAAGATTTAATATTACATTTAATATAATATTTTTCTTGATAAGTATCATATCAATTTAATAATAAAGTGATTAAGTTTAATTATAGTTGAACTCTCTAAACTCTCCCTATATAAAAAGAGCCTTGGGTCATTATTTGACACTTGAATTCAAGAGAAAAGTTGTAAAGAGAAAATTATCTGAAGAAATTATTTTAGAAAATTCCTAGAGATATTTTTCTTATTTGGAACTTGGCCAAAAATTTTAAAGAAATTACAAAATTACCCCATTGGTAATTTTTGTGATTTTTTTTTATTCGAAATGAACTCACATTTAGCAGACGTGAGTTTGATGATAGCAAAGAAGACTATTCGGTTGAACCGTTCATCCTAAACGAATCGAAAAGGTACAATTTTGATTAATTGTTTATTACTTTAGATATCACAACCAAGTTCTAGTTTTGGAAAAAAAATTAAAATTCTTATTTTTCCCTAAATTTATTTTTCGCTAAATTTTCCAAAACCGATTTTTCAACAATTGGTATCCTAAGTCAGGTTGTGCTCTATCTATAAGTATAAACAAATAATTAAAATAAATTTCGCTTATTCTTAAATGATTTGATTACATAGAAAGTTGCATTCTTTAGATCTTATGCATGTTTTGAGTTATATATGGGAATGGATGCAATATTATATATTTGTTATATAATTTTTTTCTGCCAAGGTTGTCGTAATTAGGAAATAGACCGTGGACTATCATCTCCATGTAAGACTTTTTTTAATTCATAGAATTCTTGTGAGTCAGAAATTAACATAGGACTTAAATGTAATTTTCCAAAAGAAGTCCATGACGAGGAGAAGATGGAGTGATGACGGTTGAAGACCCAAGGAATGGCTTGTGGCGAAAACTATTTAATTTAATTTTTCATTTATTTTCTAGAAATAGAACCATGGAAACATTGGCTGACAATTTTATTTTAATTACCTATCTTCTTATATATCTATTTTATAATTGTTTATATTATTTATATTATGTAATGTTATAATTGTGATAAATATATGAGATAATCCACAGTTGATCGATTAAAAAATAAGAAGTGTGGTAATGAGAAAATACATGTGTTGTATTGTTCTATTCACTTCTTTATGTTATTCGATTAATATGAGAAGTGTGGTAATAAGAAGATGCATGTCTAGGATTGGCTCTGGCTAGGAAAGACTTGGTTTCTAAGCGGTCAAATTTGACTCACCTCCCTTTCTTAGAACGCTACCTGGTGCACAACTCATATTCATTTCTTTGGGTTTTTACTTCAAAACAAAAACTATGGAGAATCAAAATTGTTTGTTTTTATGATTGATTGATTCTTGTGTATGAATGAATGTGAATATTATAAAATTTCCATAGCATGCCATGCATACATTGGAAGCATGTCATAGATTAGGTAAGAATGTCACTAGGACTATTGTATGATCATTCTAGAAATCTAGGATAAAAACCTTACATTTTTTTTATATTGATTGGGAGAAGGCCCTTGAGCAAGACCTACAACCTCCATTGATGGTCCCTAAGTGATAGCATGATAAAGTTTTGAGTCGATTCCTACCCTGGCTGCACCCCAAGGTAAACATTATCATGTGGGTTCACTGGATAGGATTTCCTTTTAAGGACAACTAGTCGTGCATGACTCTCAAAGAAATTGTCCCAAGATGACTCACAAATGAAAGCATGCTCATGATGGATGTTGAGTCAATGGTTACACACTCAAGATCATCTCTTATTAAATAGTTTCCTAATAAATAATATTTAAGCTAGAGATGATGGCCAAATGTTAAATAGTCATTGGTTCGTGTTCAGTCTAGAGAATTAAGATTCATGAACTAATTGGATGTAATCCATGTTCTTGCTACTTAATCATGGGACCCAAGATGACATGATTGATGGATGTGAGAATGATTGTAGCAACGGAAAAATGTTTTTCAAGGTTTTAATACAAGAAACATGCATCATACTACATTCTTGATATGTTGCGAAATGAAAATATTTGCTTAACACAAAGATAGTAATTAGTGAATCTTTGTTTTTTTCAATTCAAATGTCTCATACTCCTCTTATTATCATTCTTACTGAAAATAAATTAAATGGGGATAACTTTACTGAAAATAAATTAAATGGGGATAACTTTCGAAAGTGGAAATAGAACTTGTTAATACTTCTCAACTATGCGAAACAAAAATTTGTTCTTGATGAAACATGCCCTCCTGAACTCAGCCCAAAGCAAGAAATTGCTAGAGAGATTCTGACTCGATTGCTTGATGGTATATGTTAATGAGCATAAGTAGCGTGTTGCAAAAGTAATACGAGAATTTCCATACTGCCAAAGGGATCATGACAAATTTGGAGGATTTGGTCGGAGGCTAAGTCGTATTGGCTCAACAATCCGCTATTACAAATTTGATGAACTTCGGGCAAAAACCCGACACTCTGATCAAAGAACATATGCTTAAGCTTATGGAATTATTTACGGAAACGTGAACACTCAGATTGAAATAGTATTCAAGTCCTTAACCAAGGAGTTTTTCGGTTTTAGGGTCACTTACAACTTAGGGAACAAGGCTCTTACCTTGACTCAACTTATGAAAGAATACAATCCTATAAGTTAATGTTGAATCATGGTAAGCTAGTTTAGGAGAAACCTGAGGCAAACTTAGCTATGAGCCCCTCATCCTCTAAGGGGAAGCAGAAAGCTATGGGAAAAACGAAACCGACTAAGTGTTCGGTTCCACCTCGTGTAGATAGGAAGAAGGCTGAGAAGTCAAAAGATCCTAAAAATATCAAATGTTTCTTCTACAATATGAAAGGGCATTTCAAATCAAACTGCAAGGAGTATTTGGATTACCTAGTCGAAAAAGTCAAAGGTATGGAACTCTTTGTGGTTGAAGCTTGCTTAGTGGAAGAATCAATTGACAATTGGGTTGTTGATTCTGGAGCCATAACCATGTATGTGTTTTTTACAGGGGTTCAACAAAACAAGAAGTATGCGTAATAGGAGCCTCTCGTTGCAGACAAGAGATGGGAGCTATGTTTCAATCAAAGTAGTGGGAGAAGTTATTCTAAATTTTGATAATTTTAGGAAGATTGTTTTAAAAACGTATTTTATATACCTCATTTTAAGAGGAATTTAATCTCTATAGCATGTTTATTTTACGACGGTTATACTGTGATATTCAATAAAGGGATTGCTATTCACAAAAATCGTTCTTTAATCTATAATGGATGGATGGAAAACAATCTCTATTTTATCAAACCAAATAACTACTCGATGCTTCAAATTGAAATAGTGAATAAAAAGCTTAAAACTTCTCACTCTAATGAGGGGTACCTATGGCACTTAAGACTTGGTCATATTAACTAAGAAAGAATCACTAGACTCGTGAAAGATAATCCATTAAACATGCTTAAGGAAGTTAGTCTTCTACAATGTGAATCTTGCTTAAAAGGTAAAATAACTAAGAGGTCTTTTAATGCGAAAGGCACAAGGGCCAACCAGCCTTTAGAACTTGTGCACGCTGATGTTTGTGGTCCCATGAGCATCAGTGACCGAGGAGGATACGATTATTATGCGACTTCCATAGATGACTATTCTCGATATGGATATGTTTACCTAATGCACCATAAAAGTGAAACCTTTGATAAATTTCAAGAGTTTTATGCGGAAGTGGAAAAATAATTAGGTTTGTCCATAAAGAATCTTCGGTCTGACCGAGGTGGGGAATACTTGTCCAACGAGTTCTTAGGATACCACATAGAGAATGAGATTTTATCCCAGTTGACTGCACTAGGCACTCCACAGCAAAATGGCGTAGCTGAGAGAAGGAATAGAACCTTGCTTTGCATGGTTCATTCAATGTTAAGTTATTCACAACTCCCTACTTCCTTTTGGGGATATACGATACAAATGTCTTGCTATATTCTGAATAATGTGTCAACCAAGTCTAATTGCAAGACAACTTATGATCTATGGCATAGCAACAAACCCACTTTAAATCACTTTAGAATGTGAGGTTGTCCAACACACATTTTGGATAAGGATGCAAAGAAGTTGTAACACCCCTTATCCGTATTCAACGCCGGAACCAGATGTGAGGCATTACCGAACTAACTTGCTCGAACATACAACATCGGGCCATAAAATTTCGTTTCAAATTAAAGCTTTTTCATTCATCTTCATAGCATCCCTATTATGGGTCTACGAGGCACTAAACATACATACAGAATGGTTTAGGATTAAACCAGAAACTTTTACACACATAGAAAAGTTTTGCTTAAAATAGGGCCACACGCCCGTGTGGAATGTAACACGCCCGTGTGGGCAGGCCATGTGGTCACACACGCCTATGCTCCTAGCTCGTGTGGATTTTATTTTCTAATTCGAACCTACAGGGGTTTTCCCATGGCCGAGCACATGCTCATGTACCTGGCCTGTGTCCCTCATACAGCCATGACACGCCCCTGTCCTTGCCCTTGTGTGAAAACCTTGGCATTCTGTTTATGACGTCATCATCTCAATAAGGTCACACGACCAAGGCACACGCCCGTGTCCTTAGACTGTATGTCAAATTAAATTCCTAATTTCAGGTGCAGACTTCACACGGCCTGGGCACACGCCCATGTCCATGGACGTGTCTCTCACACGGCTGAGACATACTACCGTGTCTCTGCTTGTGTGTTTACTATTGAGCTTACTGACTTGTAAACGTAGCATGCAAGGGGACACATGGCCAATTAACACCCCCATGGGGCTGATCGTGTGTCACACACGGCCTAGACACATGCCCGTGTGTCTATCTGTGTGGACATTTGAAAGGCTATCTTCCAAGCCAAATGCCACCCTACATAGTAGCCATACTTATACCAATTCAATTCAACATATATTAAGATCATAAGGCACTTCTAAGAACTCACAATCAAGACATCCACACAAACATACACTTCATGAAATTCATCATCATTTAATAGATGAACTTGTCAAGTATTGGCCAATTTCCAAGTACCATTTATAAAATGAATTGAACAACCTTAATAGCCAACACTTTGGCTAATAAATATGACATAACAAAAAGACCAAGTCCTATACATGTCATACTCAAAAGGAATCTAACTTTGCTATACCAAAGAGAAGTCGATAGTGTGATTTCTGAACTCTGGCGTTCCACGAATTCTCGAGCTAGCTTGGCAATACTACAAGGACAAGGGAAATGAGAGGGGTAAGCATAAAGCTTAGTAAGTTTGCATGAAATAAATAGCAACATAAAAGCTCATAATATCATCCATCCATTTCATTAAATAAGACACAAAGTCTTATGCTCATTGCCATAACTTACTCATGCTTACTCTTACCAATTACATATCATATCTCAAATCATAAACATTCTTTCGTGATTCACTCACGTGTACCTGTAATCACTTCATCACATAGCTTTAGCACTAATCTAATCTCTATTATGAGCTTAGCCGTTTACCCATTGAATTCACTTGGAATACTCGGAATTTTCATATTATTATCATTCACATAAATGCGACACCAATGCCACGTCCCAGATGTGGTCATACATGGGATTACCTTTAGATGCTGATGCCATATCCCAGATATGGTCTTATACAATTCTCATATTCGGTGTCGAGGCCATGTCCCGGACATGGTCTTATACGGGACCTTACTCATCTCAAGCATTGCTGATATTATTCTCTCATTTATTAAAATCCAACTAGGACTTCAACATCACAATTTTCATCATTTTCTCATTCAACCTCATTTCTAAAATTCATAGAAATATTACACCTCTTCACAAATATCAACATTTTAAATCATACAAGCATGGTGTTGAATTTATTACACACAAACTTACCTCGATTTCAAAATAGGCCAAATTACTGATTTAGTCTGATACCTTGCCCTTTCCTTGGTCAAGGTTAATTCCTCGTTCTTCTTGATCTATAATGACAAATTAGCTCATTTAATTATCACATTAATCAACACATTTCAATAATCATACTTTGGCAAAATTACCATTTTGCCCTCACACTTTCACAAAATGACTATTTTACCCCTAGGCTTATAAATCGATTCTAGTCAAATTTCTTCTTTTACAAGCCTAGATGAACATTTATTACTCTTATGGCAACCCTAAATACTCATTATTTCACACACTTACCACATGTTTTACAACCTTCACAAAAATGTTCCTTTTAGGTGTTTTCATGGTAACACCTTTCACAAAAGTTGTTTATCTAACAACTAAGACTCATTTTCTTCCATAAAAATGAAGCAAACAACTTAAAATATCACATGGAAAAACTCTAAACTTTCAACCATTTTTACATAATAGTCCCCTCTCTAGCTAGCTTAAGCTTTAGGGGTTCCAAAAGTACAAATATTATCAAGAAATGATCACTAAAACCCTTACTTGTAAGGAGAGGAGTTTGCTGAAATTTTTTGAGCTTTCAAACCCCTATTTGCTGCTAATTTTCGACGGAGGAGTGAAGGAGAAAAGATGATGTCTTTTCTTTCTTTATTTTAATATAAAACCTCAATTTAGTCCACCTAATTTTAACAACTTTGACCAATTTGACATTGTTTGTCCCCTATGGCCGGCCAACCATTACTAGAGGGGTCAATTGCACTTTAAGGACCTCAAATTAATATTCTATATCTATTAGACACCTTTAGCTTGTAAAATAGAACTTTCGCACTTTATGCGATTTTGTCATTTTTCGCAATTAAGCATGAAATTGCTAGAATTAAAGCACCAAAATTTTCATGCACCTATATAATCATGCTCTAACTCATAAAATAACATAAAAATAATTTTTTTGACCTCGGATTAGTGGTTCCAAAATCACTATTCTGACTAGCCTTTAAATTAGGTTGTTACAGAAGTTGGATGCACAGACAGAATTGTGCATGTTTGTAAGATATCCGAAATGAACAAATAGTGGATTATTCTACAGTCCAAAAGATAATATGATTAAATTTTTTACTCATGCTACTTTCCTTGAGGAAAGCTACATGGATAAATTTAAGCCTCAAAGTAAAGAGGTACTAGAGGAACTTTTGGGAGTTGAAGAACAATCACCAAGTCCAATTCTCGAGAAAGTTGCATAAAGGCCTATTAACAATCAACAGCATATTCTAAGAAACAGGACTTCTTCATTTATGATGGTAGTATTTATAATATAGAAGCCAATCATGATGAAGATGATCCAGTCACTTACGAGGAGGCTATGTAGGATGTTGATTCCAAGCTCTAGAAATAGGCCATGGATGTCGAGATGGATTTTATAAAATCCAATACAGTGTGGGAACTTGTATACTTACCGGTTGAGATTAAACCCATAGGGCATAAGTGGATCTACAAGAATATGAGAAATGCAAAAGGAAAAGTAGAAACACATAAAGCTAGACTTGTAGGGAAAGGATACACACAAAAAGAAGTTATTGATTATGATGAGACCTTCTCTCTAATAGTCATGCTCAAGTTTATCCGCATACTCTTATCCATTGTCACTAATCTCGATTACGAGATCTGGAAAATGGATGTCAAGACAACATTCTTAAGTCAAAGGAAAGGAGCAGAAAGTTTGCAAACTGCTAAGATCCATTTATGGACTTAAGCAGGCATCCCACTCATGGAATAAAATATTTAATCAAATGATCAAGACTTTTATGTTTGATCAAAACGCTGATAAACCTTGTGTTTATAAGTGTATAAGGGACAAAAAGGTGATCTTCCTTGTTTTGTATGTCAATGATATTCTAATTATCAAAAATATGTAGGAGAATTGTCATAGGTTAAACTATGGTTAGCTCAACAGTTTAGCATGAAGGACTTGGGTGAAGCTAGTTTTATCCTTGGAATTCGGATCCTTAGGGATTGAAAGAATAAAAAGATAGCTCTATCATAAGCTTCATACATCAATAAGGTACTAGAACATATTTCAATGATCGATGCGAAGCCAGGCACTCAGCCAACTGCAATAGGTTTTTATCAATCTTTAGATGATTGTCCTAAGACAGCGGAAGAAAGAGAGCATATGAGTAAGGTTCCATATGCTTCGGTAGTTGGAAGCCTTATGTATGCGATGCTTTGAACATGTCCAGATATCTGTTTCGTAGTAGGAATGGTTAGTCAATATTAGACAAATCCTGTTCTCAGGCATTGGCAAACTGTAAAGCATATATTAAGGTATCTTAAAAGAACTAGGGATTATATGCTTGTTTATTCTGGGGAAAACCTTACTCTTATTGGATATACAGACTCAAACTTCTAAACCTATAAAGATTCAAGGAAATCAACATCAAGAAATGTGTTCGTCATAGGTTGTGGAGCCATAGTATGGAGAACTATAAAATAAACTTGCACTACTGACTCTACTATAAAGGCCGAGTATGTGGCTACTTTTGAGGCAACGAAAGAATCAATATGACTTCAAAAGTTCTTAACTGGTCTTGAAATCATTCTTGGTATGGGAAAAAGCTTTAACTAATTCTAAAAAAATCATTCTTGAAATCATTGTGATACAGTGCTGCAACAACTAATTCTAAAGAAATGAGAAGTCATAAAAGGACGAAACAGATTGATCATAAGTATCACTTGATCCGAGAGGCAATAGCCAAAAGAATTGTTGATGTGGTGAAAGTAGCTCCTGAAAATAACCTTACAGATCTGTTTACTAATACTTTTGTAACTAAGAGTTTTTACAACACGCCGAGGATATGAGAATGCGAAACATGACATGTTTACTTCACATGGGTAAGGGGAGATTGTTGGGAAATGTGCCCATGTTGTAGTAAACATGTAATTGTTTTCTATTTATTTGAATGATGAATAAATAAATAAAGTTAATTTCACATTTCACTATTATGTCTTTTGTATTTCTGTCTTTCATATTTTGAATGAATAGCCAAATTTTTACAAATAAATATTAGCTCATTGACTGTCTAAGTTCAAATGAATGATAAGTGGCACTGTAAGAACATTTACATTATGAGAAAAACAACTTACTTCAGTAGATATCCGTAATACCGTAAAAGAATCCATGTGAGCATTTGATTCAAATATTAAGAAGGATTATTATGTCGTCTATAATTCCAATTAAGGAGATGGCTAGTCTTGACTATCAGAGTAGTTGACTCCATGGGTAGAGACATATCTATTCATTGAAAGAATGATACATTGGATTGAACCCAAGAAGAATTAATTCTGAATTCATTTGTGAATTAATTCACTTGTGACATTCATGGTGTGATTTACCTAAATCCTGAGTTAGCCACTAACCATGTGTATGTAACTCATGTGCTTTGATATAAGTGGAGGCTTGTGCTCTAAAGATGATCGAGCTAATAACTGGTATGTTGGGTACATGACATGTGTATGACATGGCTTTACTAGCAACAGTGGAATTCATAGCTCAATTAAAGAGCTAACGATATCCTCTTGTATCGAAGATTAACTTTCAAGTCAGACAATTGGCCTAATGGGAAATTTAACTTTAAAGTTATATCTGAGATTGTAAATTGTGCCCGACAGCCCAAAATTGAGACCAAGCCCCAAAAACTGGTCGAGTCGAGCCTGATACATGAAACCGGGCCGACAGTCCAACCGGTGGCTGGACCGAACCAATCAGGTCGTCACTGGCCCGAAACGAACCAGCTCAGGGTATCGACAGCTACCACGGCGGTATTCCAGTGGCCAGCAAATGGTTAGTAGCTGTGGACCTTCAGTGGTTGAGCAATGGAAGAATTACACTCCTATTAGGACTCTATCAGAGAATTTGATTTCAGATTAATTATTCCAAATATAATATTATTTTAATAGATTTAATATTTAATTTAATTTAATACTTATCTTAATAATATTTTATTAATTTAATATCAAAGTGACTATCTTAATATTAAATTTAATTTAACGTTTATCTTGTAGATAAATATTATATTAATTTAATATTAAAATGATAAGTTTAATCATAGTTGAACTCTCTAAACTCTCTGTAACATCCCGAAATAGGGCCTAAACGGAACAGTGGTTGCGAAACCACAAATCCGAGATAGAAAAGTTTATTACGATTAATTATTATGATTTATTGAGTGATTAGATGCATGTGTTAGAATATCGATAGAAAATCTCATGAATTGCATGTCTAATGTGCCTATTAGGACTTAATTGCAAAAGTTGATAAATATGAGTTTTAGATGTTAAAGGATTTAATTGAAGAGCATAATTGAAGTAGAGGTCCTTAAATGGTAATTATACCATTAGGTTTTCATGGACAAAAATGGACATATATAGGTAGAAAGAACCAAAGTTTTTAATGAAGGGTAATTTAGTCATTTGGTAATAAAAAGAAATTAAAAGGGAAAAAGATGGCAAAATATGCTCATCTTCTTCACCATAGCTAGGGTTTGTTTCAAGCTTCCAAGCTCCATAGTAAGTGATTCCAAGCCCCGTTTTTAATGTTCTTTACATTTTTAAAGCCCCGGTAGCTCGATTTAGCTTATTCTATCAATAAATCATGCTAGAGTTCATATTTGAAAAAATACCCAAAGGTGAAATGTGTTTATTTTGATGCTTTATGACAGAATATGAGGTCTAAAATTATGTTAAACAACTTTTGCTAAGTGATTTTAAGTAAAAACGAGTAAAACGGCTTAATTGGTAAAAATACCTAATGTTCATAAGTACATGTTAGAGTGAGAATTTGATGTTGTCATAGAAGGGAAAAATGATCAACATGTCATAAAACATAAGAATAAGGGATAAAGTTTAATTTCCGAGCTTTGTGGCAAATGTGTAAATGTGTAAAAGTTTAGGGGCAAAATCATAATTTTGCCAAAGTTAGAGTTAAGGACTATTTTGGTAAATGTGAGTATTAAATAAGCTAAATTTGCTATTATAGATCAAGAAGAACGAAATCCGGAGTTAGATCGGGGAAAGAAAAAGATAGTGGACTAAATCGATATAGTTTATCGTATTTTGTTTCACGGTAAGTTTGCGGTAAATAAATGCAATATTTTATTATTTTACATTTAATACTATTAAATTCCAGCATTTACATAATTATTTTATAAATTTATCATTTAAATACTCAAGTATGAATTGACGGAAAAGCTATCTCAGAAAGTCTCGGTTGAACCTTAGGAATGTTTAGGATACAAATGTCATCACATTAGGGTTTAAGGAAATCATGTAATGTAACATCCCAAAATTGGGCCTAGTAGGATTGGGCCGATTGGGCCTTGAGCTTAGGAGTGTTTAAAATCTTCAAGAATATGAGAATGGTGTTATTGCAAATTTGACTTATTAGTTAAGTGGATTTGGAAGGTTACGAGGTTTCTATGAAGTCTCGGGTTTAATTGGGCTTTAGGAAAAATTTGGTATTTTAGCACTTTAAGGAGAGATGGTAAGTAGCTTCAAGACATATGGAAATTTATGAGTAAATAGCTTGCATAAATAAGCTATTGGTAAAGAGGTTATGGCATTAAGTGAAGAGTACTTTAATGTAGAGGAATCAGGTGATTATGATGCTTAAGTTAATTAAGTGATAAAAGATGGCATAAGATGAGCAATTGGCAAAGTGGTGATGGCGCCATAAGTTGGACTTGAAGGGGAGAGGTTCGAATCTCCTAGCATGCAAATTGGGAGCTTTTATTTTTGGTTTTTCCTAGCATGTGTCGGCCAAGCATCAAATATGGATAAGATGGACATTTTTTTTATGGCAAGAAGACTTAAGGTTATGGTAAGCATGAAATAAGGGATAGAATTTCTTTAACTTTGGGAAAGTAGAGGATTTCAAGGCATGCATCTAGGTGGATGTTTTGGAAATTATTTCATGGCCATTTTGACCATGAACTTGGACGGTTTTATGGATTAGGGGGTGGCCAAAATTTTGAAGGCTTTTGGATGAGTTAGGAGTTAGTTGTGCACATCTTTCTTTTAGTCTTTTTGTGTCATACAAAGCTTTTCTCTCTAATATTCCTCCTCTAGCCGAATGTATATTAGGCAAAAGGTAAACCTTTTTCTTTTCTTTTGGTCATTTGAGTTTTTACCATTTCGGTTTTGAGTTGTCCTTTTTCTCCAAATCATATCTTCTTTCTCTCCTCTTTGTGACCGAAAATACCAAAACATTAAAGACCATTTTCTTCTCTTTTTCCCTCATTGCCGAATGCACATTGCTTCTAAACTCACCTCTTTTCTTTTGAAAACCGAATCATCATCATCTCCTTCTTTCGTCTTTTTATTTTCTTCTCTTCTCTTCTCATTTACCTTGTCAAGGCCGAAATCTCCCTCTCCTTATTTCACCATTGCCGTAACCCCTAAAAGCCTCACACTATTCTTCTTTTTATTCTTTTGTTAAGTCGAATCTACCATCTTTCTTCTCTTCTCTTCTTTTCTTTTATTGTGTTTAGGCTGAAATCTCTCTTCCAAAGTTCACCATTGCCGCAACCTCTTCAACCCAAAACACCATCATTGTCGAATCTCCCTAAACTCCATTTCTTTTCCTTCTTATTTGTTAAGGCCGAATATCTCTTTGGATACCAAAGCTTAATCGCATCAAATATCAACCTTTTCTCTTCATAATCTTCGTGACTCGTTAGAAAATTAAATCGAAGTGTTAAGGTAAGGATTTTTATATTACTTGTTATATCGTTTTAGTTGGACTACTAATCGATTGCGTTTTAGGGGACTCTATCGCTCGATTATTATTTTTCCGTGAACGTTAGATTTTGGGGCAATCAAGAATGGGTTTGAAAAGAGCGGTAAATAGTGTTTGGAAGAGGGGTGGTTCTGCTATACCCTCAAATTTCAAATGAAGGGCTATGTCGGGAATTCGAGACTTTCCGTCGGGTTGTGGACCCTCTGCCGATGAAAATCGATTATTTGAAGTCGTACGTACCCCCGAGCCATTGTTTGTTCGTGGTTCTTCATCGGGTTATGAATAATCAATCAGAGAGAAATCACATATAGTTGTTGTTCGAGATTCCGAGGGTAAGGATCTAGATTACTTATCATTTGTATAGTTTTATAAGTATTAGTGTTCTAATCAAGCGTGATAAATATTTAGGTATCGACGAGCGGGAAAGTATAGTTCTCACTGTTATCAGGTGTGTAGCCCTACACTAAACTTCCAATAAATCGATAGTATTAATATTTGCATGTGTTATTAAGAAATATGTTTGATAATGATTGCGGGTACCATTCAGTGGTATATGACATTCAGGTACGTTAAACCCCTAATACTTCGTTAATAATGCTATAAGCATGAATATGAAATGTGTATGATTCCGTTATGATTTTGGGGGTATATGGCATGATATCAAAATCATATGTTTATTGCATGGGCATATGGGTGATATTGATAAAGGGGAAGTGTTCCGGTGGTTTTTACCACATTATCCGGTGACTTCGGTCACATATTATGAATCTGGTGACTTCGGTCACATATGATGAATCCGGTGACTTCGGTCACATATTATGAATCCGGTGACTTCGGTCACATATTATGAATCCGGTGACTCTGTCACAATTATCAGGTGGCCATGCCACAATTTATAAGGGCGATGTGCAAGTTGACTGCAGCAACTGCCTTTGATGGTGTGTAGCGGATGGAGGGTCGATTTAGTAATCCCCACGATGTGATTGGCAGGTACGGGTGGTGTGTAGCGGATGGATATCTAGGTTGGGCTCGGGATTGCATTTCATTTTATATGTACATGCGATTATTTGATTTGCTATATTATGGGCTTATGGCTAAATGTGATTTAAATGGGCTTTATTGCTATGATGGATTGGGCTTTTAGAGTATTGTTACACATTGAGTCTGTTGACTCACCCCTCGTGGGATATCTTTTCAGGTGATACTTAGCGTGATGGATCAGGTCAGTGAGGACTACGTGGTGGCCATTGCTCAACTCAGTATTTCGGTTTTCCTTTTAATTAAACTTATTACGTTTTCTTTTATTATTTCGGGATTTATTTTTGGTTATGTTTTTGTAATAAGGCCGCCATTAGCTATGTTACTTATACGTTTTAAATTTTTATTCTGCTACGATCAACTTCAACTAATTAATTATATATATTTTTGACGAACACCTTAAATTGTTTTGACACCTAAATACCTATAGTTTTCAACTTAATAATAAGTTTTAAATTTACTTCTTCTTTTGATATATAAATTTTCTAAAAACATAGAGTTAACGATTTTATAAGATACAAACTTTATTCACAACCCGGTTTTCAACAAGATTGTATTTCAAATCTTTTCTCTTACCACAAAATCACATGTTTTCCAAAACGACAAAACGAGTTTTTCTCAAGAAGCATACCAGATCCGGTCGGGGCTTGTGGGCCGGGTTTGGGGTGTTTCATGTAATACCATGCCAAGGCATGGCATTGGTGAGTTTATAAGGCAAAGGTCCCATGTAAGACCATGCCAAGGCATGGCATTGGTGAGTTCATAAGGCAAGGATACCACGGAAGACCATGTCAAGACATGGCAATGGTTAAGTTTCATAAGGAAAGGTACCCGCGTATCCTTAGTATTCCAAGTGGTTCAACGGGAAAATTTCAAAGAGTATACCAAAGGAAAGGTAAGACAAGTTCAAGCTAAAAAGGTACAGGTAAGAATTTAAGACCTAAGTATATTAAATTAAAGGCTTAAATAATCTTGGTAAAGAAAGATTAAGATAATTCATTAAGAATGTTGTTATTTATTTACATGTAAACTTACTAAGCTTTATGCTTACTCCCATTCCTTTTTCTTTTTTTAATAGTGTTACAAGCCAACTCGGGGATCGCAAGGATGTCGGAGTTCGTTACACACTATCAAAGGATTATATTGGTATTTTGTGACTTGAACGTTTTAAGTTATGGCATGTATAGGGACTTAGCCATTTTGTGTGTATGTCCTTATGATATGCCTTATTATTGGCTTGTAAATGCTTGATAATGATTAGCCATTAAAATGGTTAATTAAGAACATGTTTGGGATGTTATGTATGTCTAGATGATAGTTTTTACAAAGAAATTATGAAAGAGTAAAAAACATTCTGCAGGGGAACAGTTTTGGATAGCAACTGTGACGTGATTTTGAAAACTCACTAAAAATAGTATAAATGGAATTATGGTATGGATGAGATATAGAAATAAATCTTATTGAGTTTGTTTTTATATGAAAGAAACGGTGTAGGCAAAAGAGTTGTATATTATGAGATAATTGATTTTTTTGTGCAGAGGGGTCAGAACTGTCGAACTGTGTAACAGAGGAGACTTTAACTAATAAACTGTACTAATTGGCCACACCAAAAATTATGGGAAAATTATATTAAGAAGATATATGAGTCTAGTTTCAGGGAAAATTTACGGATCTAAATTTTGAGTTTCGTAACTCGAGTTATAGTCAATTTAGTGAACATGACGCAGATGGACAGTTTCAATTTTTATGCCCCGAACTAGTAAGTTAAGTCTAGTAATGCCTTGTGCTCGTCTCCTGCAATGGTCTCGGGTAAGGGGTGTTACATTTATTGGTATCAGAGCAAGAGTTTAGTCGGTTCTCGGAATATTCAGTATGAGTAAGAGTCTAACTATACATGTCATACTTATATTTTGATAGTGTGACGACTCCTAACAATTTTAAAATGTTTTTCTTTTATAGTTCTGGATCCCGAACGAGCTGGTGCAGATGATGTAGAGAGTAATGCACCCGCTCCCACTGAAGGGACGATGTCACCAGATAGTAGTGAACGACCCGTTACAGTTAGTCATGGAGGAGGGGCTCGAGAAACCTTCTTCCAAGTTATGAATGAATGGTTTGCTGAGTTCATTCGTACGAACCCAACTGTTAGACCTCCACCCCCTCATGATCCTCAGACCACCCATGTAGCTTACCCAGTTACAGATACAGCTAGAAGAGAGAAGCCACCCGTTGACAAGATCAGAAAACAAGGAGCTGAGGAGTTTCGGGATACCAAAGATGATGATGCAGAGAAAGCTGAATTTTGGCTCGAGAACACTATCAGAGTCTTTGATGAGTTATCCTACACACCGAAAGAGTGTATTAAATGTGTAGTGTTACTTCTTAGAGATTCGGCCTACCAGTGGTGGAAGACACTTGTGTCAGTAGTACCGAAAGAAAGAGTTACTTGGGATTTCTTTTAAGAGGAGTTCCGTAAGAAGTACATCAGTCAGAGGTTTATTGACCATAAAAGAAAAGAGTTCCTTGAATTAAAACTGGGTAAGATGACTGTGACTGAGTATGAACGTGAATTTTTCAGACTCAGCAATTATGCTCGAGAGTGTGTGTCTATAGAGGCTATCATGTGTAAAAGATTTGAGGATGGGCTCAATGATGATATCCGACTGTCAGTTGGTGTTCTAGAGATAAAGGAGTTTGTTGTTTTAGTTGGCCGAGCCTGTAAGGCAGAGGAGTTGTTAAAAAGAAAGGGTAAAGCTGAAATTGAGATGCAAGATACGAAGAAAAGACAGATGAGCAAGTCATTTCAGTCTACATCCAAGAGGCCTAGAGAATTTTCTACGAGATCTAATTTTTCAGCCGGGTATTCTAGCCGAAACAGAGGCAGAATATTTATGGATCCAAAAGCTCAAACCACTTCGATTGCGAGTGTTGGCAGTATTCAGCCTAATAGACCAGAGTGTCCTCAATGTGGTCGACGTCACCCAGGTCAATGTCGAGCAACCTAGACTGGATGTTTCCGATGTGGTGCACCGGATCATTTCATTCGGGAGTGTCCCGAAATGGTTAAAAAAAGAAGTAATACCGAGTGCAAGATCAGGCAATGCCCCCGTTAGAGGCAGATCTCAGAGAAATCCCAGAGTAGGGGCAGGTAGAGGAACATTTAGAGATACAGCAACGAGATCAGATGTTAGAGCACCCGCAAGGACTTATGCTATCCGTGCTCGTGAAGAGGCATCTTCCCCTGACGTAATTACGGGTACATTTTCTCTTCATGATGTTACTGTTATTGCTTTGATTGATCCGGGTTCAACCCATTCCTATGTTTGTATGAAATTGATGCCTAGTATGAACATGCCCATAGAGTTTACGAAATTTGTGATTAAAGTATCGAATCCATTAGGTTAGTATGTGTTAGTAAACAAAGTATGTAGAAATTACCCTTTGATGATTAGAGGTTACTGTTTTCCGGCCGATCTCATGCTATTGCCGTTTGATGAGTTTGATGTGATTCTTGGTATGGATTGGTTAACTGCACATGATGTGATAGTGAATTGTGGAAAGAAATTCATTGAGTTGAAATGTGAAAATGGTGAGATACTTCGGGTTAATTCAGATGAGTCAGGTAGTTCAATTTCCATGATTTCTGTTATGTCTGCTCAGAAATGTTTGAGGAAAGGATGTGAAGCTTATCTTGCTTTTGTGTTGAATACTAAAGATCCAGAGTTGAAAATTGAATCAGTGCCTGTGGTAAATGAGTTTCCTGATGTGTTCCCGGAAGAACTACCAGGTTTGCCTCCTATCAGAGAAGTTGAGTTTGGTATTGAATTGATTCCAGGTACCACACCTATTTCTATTGCTCCTTATAGAATGGCTTCGATAGAATTGAAAGAATTGAAAGCTCAGCTACAGGAATTAACTGATAAAGGCTTTGTAAGACCTAGTTATTCACCATGGGGCGCGCCAGTGTTATTTATGAAAAAGAAGGACGATTCCATGAGATTGTGCATAGACTATCGGCAGCTTAACAAGGTAACCACCAAGAACAAATATCCATTGCCTAGAATAGATGATTTGTTTGATCAATTGAAAGGAGCCACTGCGTTATCTAAGATAGATTTGAGATCCAGATACTATCAGTTGCGAGTTAAAGAGTCGGATGTTCCGAAAGCTGCTTTTCGAACTAGGTATGGTCACTATGAGTTTCTTGTGATGCCATTTGGCTTAACCAATACTGCTGCCGTTTTTATGGATTTAATGGACCGAATTTTTAGACCTTATTTGGGCAAGTTTGTAGTTGTGTTCATTGATGACATCTTGATTTATTCTCATGATGAGACTGAGCATGCAGAGCATTTGAGAACAGTTTTACAGATTTTGAAAGATAATCAGCTTTATGCCAAGTTTAGCAAAAGTGAGTTATGGTTACGGGAAGTTTTTTTTCTTGGACATATTGTCTCAGGTGAAGGTATTAGAGTTGATCCGAGTAAGATTTCAGCCATTGTTGATTGGAAGCCTCCCAGGAATGTATCAGAGGTCAGAAGTTTTCTTGGTCTTGCCGGTTATTATAGACGATTTGTAGAGGGATTTTCCGTGATAGCTACTCCATTGACAAGATTGCTAAAGAAAGATGTCAAGTTTGAATGGACTGAGAAGTGTCAGCAGAGTTTCGACAAGTTAAAGGCATTGTTGACTGAAGCTCCTGTCTTAGTACAACCAGAATTGGGTAAAGAGTTTGTGATTTACAGTGATGCATCCTTAAATGGACTAGGCTGTGTACTTATGCAGGAAGGAAGGGTAATTGCTTATGCCTCTAGACAGTTAAAACCACATGAGAAAATTTATCCGACACATGATTTAGAGCTAGCTGCTATTGTATTTGCATTAAAAATTTGGAGACATCACTTGTATGGTGAGAAATGCCGAATATTCACTGATCATAAAAGTTTGAAATACTTGATGACTCAGAAAGATCTAAACTTGAGGCAAATAAGATGGCTAGAGTTAATTAAAGATTATGAGCTAGTGATCGATTATCACCCGGGTAAGGCAAACGTTGTTGCTGATGCTTTGAGTAGAAAATCATTATTTGCATTGAGAGCTTTGCACACTAGTTTGGCCTTATCAGATGATGGTTCTATTTTAGCAGAGTTGAGAGCTAAACCGGCGTTTCTTGAAAAAATTTGTGAAGCTTAGAAGAATGACAGTGAGTTGCAAGCCAAAAGAGTTCAGTGCGAGTCAGGTGTAGAGTCTGATTTTCAAATTGGTTCTGACGGTTGTTTGATGTTCAGAGATAGAGTCTGTGTACCCAAGAATGATGAACTTATTCGGAAAGTCTTACAGGAAGCATATAGCAGTTCTTTGTCTATTCACCCAAGTAGTACAAAGATGTATAATGATTTGAAGAAAATGTATTGGTGGACAGGATTGAAAGAGATATTTAGAGTTTGTTTCTAGATGTTTGATCTGTCAGCAGGATTGCCTTTGACACCGAGAAAGAAAGATACAGTATGGGTTGTGATTGATAAGTTAACGAAGTCGGCTCATTTTATTCCAGTTCGTATGGATTATTCACTTGACAAGTTGGCCGAGTTGTATATTTCAAAGATAGTTAGAATATATGGAGTACCGTTATCGATTATCTCAGATAGAGATTCGAGATTTACTTCACGATTTTGGAAGAAATTGCAGGAAGCTTTAGGTACAAAGTTGAGTTTTAGTACAGCTTTCCATCCTCAGACTGATGGTCAGTCAGAAAGAGTTATTCAGGTACTTGAAGATATGCTTAGATGTTGTGTATTGGAATTTCAAGGTAGTTGAGAGAAATACTTGTCGTTAATAGAGTTTGCCTACAATAATAGTTATCAATCGAGTCTGAAGATGGCACCTTATGAAGCTTTGTATGGACGTAAATGTCGTACACCTTTGTATTGGACAGAGCTTAAGGAAAATCAGATTTACGGGGTTGATTTAGTCAAAGAAACAGAAGAGAAAGTAAAAGTCATCAGAGATTGCTTGAAAGCAGCTTCAGATAGGCAGAAATCCTATGCAGATTTGAAAAGAAAAGAAATTGAATTTCAAGTTGGTGATAGGGTATTCTTGAAAGTATCCCCGTGGAAGAAAGTTCTTAGATTTGGCAAGAAAGGAAAATTAAGTCCCCGTTTTATTGGATCGTTTGAGGTGATCGAGAGAGTTGGGCCATTGGCATATCGGTTAGCTTTACCGACTGAGTTAGAGAAGATTCATAATGTGTTTCATGTGTCTATGCTACGTCGTTATCGTTCAGATCCATCACATGTAATTTCGCAGACAAAGGTTGAGATTCAGCCAAATATGACTTACGGTGAGGAACCGGTAAAAATTCTAGCTTGTGAGGTTAAACAATTGAGGAACAAAAGTATTGCACTTGTGAAAGTATTATGGAATAGGCATGGGATAAAAGAGGCTACATGGGAGCCCGAAGAGACTATGCGAAAACAGTACCCAAATCTTTTTACAGGTAAGATTTTCGGGGACGAAAATCCCTAAAGGGGGGAGAAATGTAACATCCCGAAATAGGGCCTAAACGGAATAGTGGTTGCGAAACCACAAATCCGAGATAGAAAAGTTTATTACGATTAACTATTATGATTTATTGAGTGATTAGATGCATGTGTTAGAATATCGATAGAAAATTTCATGAATTGCATGTCTAATTTGCCTATTAGGACTTAATTGCAAAAGTTGATAAATATGAGTTTTAGATGTTAAAGGATTTAATTGAAGAGCATAATTGAAGTAGAGGTCCTTAAATGGTAATTATACCATTAGGTTTTCATGGACAAAAATGGACATATATAGGTAGAAAGAACCAAAGTTTTTAATGAAGGGTAATTTAGTCATTTGGTAATAAAAAGAAATTAAAAGGGAAAAAGATGGCAAAATATGCTCATCTTCTTCATTAGGCCGAATTTTCAAGGGTTCACCATAGCTAGGGTTTGTTTCAAGCTTCCAAGCTCCATATTAAGTGATTCCAAGCCCCGTTTTTATTGTTCTTTACATTTTTGAAGCCCCGGTAGCTCGGTTTAGCTTATTCTATCAATAAATCATGCTAGAGTTCATATTTGGAAAAATACCCACAGGTGAAATGTGTTTATTTTGATGTTTTATGATATAATATGAAGTCTAAAATTATGTTAAACAACTTTTGCTAAGTGATTTTAAGTAAAAACGAGTAAAACGGCTTAATCGGTAAAAATACCTAATGTTCATAAGTACATGTTAGAGTGAGAATTTGATGTTGTCATAGAAGGGAAAAATGATCAGCATGTCATAAAACATAAGAATAAGGGATAAAGTTTAATTTCCGAGCTTTGGGGCAAATATGTAAATGTGTAAAAGTTTAGGGGCAAAATTGAAATTTTGCCTAAGTTAGAGTTAAGGACTGTTTTGGTAAATGTGAGTATTAAATAAGCTAAATTTGCTATTATAGATTAAGAAGAACGAAATCCGGAGTTAGATCGGGGAAAGAAAAAGATAGTGGACTAAATCGATATAGTTTATCGTATTTTGTTTCGAGGTAAGTTTACGGTAAATAAATGCAATATTCTATTATTTTACATTTAATACTATTAAATTCCAGCATTTACATAATTATTTTATAAATTTATCATTTAAAGACTCAAGTACGAATTGACGAAAAAGCTATCTCAGAAAGTTCCGGTTGAACCTTAGGAATGTGTAGGATACAAATGTCATGACATTAGGGTTTAAGGAAATCATGTAAGACCATGCCAAGGCATGGCATTGGTGAGTTTATAAGGCAAAGGTCCCATGTAAGACCATGCCAAGGCATGGCATTGGTGAGTTCATAAGGCAAGGATACCACGTAAAACCATGTCAAGACATGGCAATGGTTAAGTTTCATAAGGAAAGGTACCCGCGTATCCTTAGTATTCCAAGTGGTTCAATGGGAAAATTTCAAAGAGTATAAGCTAGAAAGGTACAGGTAAAAATTTAAGACCTAAGTATATTAAATTAAAGGCTTAAATAATCTTGGTAAAGAAAGATTAAGATAATTCATTAAGAATGTTGTTATTTATTTACATGTAAACTTAATAGGCTTTATGCTTACTCCCATTCCTTTTTCTTTTTTAATAGTATTACAAGCCAACTCGGGGATCGCAAGGACGTCAGAGTTCGTTACACACTATCGAAGGATTATATTGGTATTTTGTGACTTGAACGTTTTAAGTTACGGCATGTATAGGGACTTAGCCATTTTGTGTGTATGTCCTTATGATATGCCTTAATATTTACTTGTAAATGCTTGATAATGATTAGCCATTAAAATGGTTAATTAAGAACATGTTTTGGATGTTATGTATGTCTAGATGATAGTTTTTACAAAGAAATTATGAAAGAGTACAAAAAATTCTGCAGGGGAACAGTTTTGGACAACAACTGTGACGTGATTTTGAAAAATCACTAAAAATATTATAAATGGAATTATGGTGTCATTGGGATATAGAATTAAATATTATTGAGTATATTTTTATATGAAAGAAACTTTGTAGGCAAAAGAGTTGTATATTATGAGATAATTGATTTTTGTACAGAGGGGTCAGAACTGTCGAACTGTGTAACAGGGGAGACTTTAACTAATAAACTGTATTAATTGGCCACACCAAAAATTATGGAAAAATTATAGTAAGAAGATATATGAGTCTAGTTTCAGGAAATATTTACGGATCTAAATTTTGAGTTTTGTAACTCGAGTTATAGTCAATTTAGTGAACATGATGCAGATGGATAGTTTCAATTTTTATGCCCCGAACTAGTAAGTTAAGTCTAGTAATGCCTTGTACTCGACTCCGGCAATGGTCTCGGGTAAGGGGTGTTACACTCTCCCTATATAAAGAGAGCCTTGGGTCATTATTTGGCACACATAAATTCAAGAGAAAGTTGTAGAGAGAAAATTATCTGAAGAAATTATTTCAGAAAATTTCTAGAGATATTTTTCTTATTTACAACTTGGCCTAAAAATTTAGAGAAATTGCGAAATTACCTCACTAGTAATTTTTGTGAAAATTTTTCTTATTCGAAGCGAAACCACACTCGGTAGACGTGAACTTGCGGATAGCAGAGAAGACTAGTTGGTCGAGGTGTTCACCCTAGATGAATCGAAAAGGTACAATTTTGATTTAGTGTTTATTACTTCAGATATCACGACCAAGTTCTGGTTTTGGAAAAAAATTAAAACTCTAGTTTTCCCTAAATTTATTTTTCGATGAGTTTTCCAAACTCGATTTTCCAACACATAGTACCTGATTAATATAACACTGGCACAGAGTCTCTGATAACAATAACATCGGTACAAATTACTTGATAAATATAATCATCGGCACATAGTGTTTGATAAACCTTAATGACGTGTCATTTGTATCATTCACTATGCTCACACGGGCCTTAACTCAATTCTGATACTTTTTCCATCTTTATAACATGATACTCTAATCCACATGATCATATACATTCCACATAATAATACAATTCATTTCAAACACATATAATTGACTTACTTTACAATCCAGTCCTTCAATCCTATTTCAATACTTATCTCAATCAATTGTACCAACACATTTATATATATACTTATACATAATTTGAATTCAAATAGTTATTAAACAAAATAACCTAATTCAAACTTACCTAAAAGAGAAAGCAACAAACACCACACCGAGGACTTCTCAACGATTTTCCTTTTCCGCGGTTATTGACCGGTTGATCCGTTTCTTGATCTATATAATAATTCAACATGATTAACCATTTCAAATACCTTAAAATATCTAAATACATGTATTTGTCCCTTTAATAACACTTTACATTATTACTCTGAACTTTTACCTTTTATTCAATTTAGTCCCTAAAACTGAAACTTACACATTTATCACAATCAAACCAAAAACCTTTGTGTTGAATTTTACATAGTCCCTTAACAGCCCCTAAGTAACTAAATTTTACAAGAATTCCTTGTTAAATTCAATCTTTCATTAGTTTAGTCCTTAAACTTAAAAGTAACCGAATTCACTTTACAAAATAGTCCTATTTGACAATCAAGTTCATAAATCTATCATTTAACCTCATGAATATCTAAAAATCATTAATGGAAAATTTCAAAACCTTTAATTTTTTTATAAAATAGTCCCTAAGTTAGCTAGATTAAGCTACAACAATCTCAAAAACATAAAAATCATGAAAACGAGTTGAAATTAACTTACATGCAAGAAGATTAAGCTTGGTCGATTCTTAAACCCTTAAAAATGATGATTTTAGGTTGAAGAATAATAAAATGATGAATACAATGTTTTTCTTTTCTTTTTCTTAAGTTAACATTTTATTTAATTACCAAATTACCTTTCTATTATACATATTTTATTAATAATTTGCACAAATCAAAACATATACTAAATATTTATGGCATCATTTTTATTTAAAACCCTTCAATCATGTCTTTTTACTCATTTAGTACCTTTAAATTAATAGCGATTAAATTTTTCAATTTTTACGATTTAGTCCTTTTACCTTAAGTAACTATCCAAACGTCAAAATTACTAGACCAAACTTTAACACGACGCTCTAATAACCTCGTAAATATTAAAGAAATAATATTTACTAACCTGCTAGTCGAAATTGTGGTCTTGAAACCACTATTTTCGACACTATTGAAAATGGGTTGTTACACTGGCCCTCTCTATTTCTTTTCTCACTGCTTGTCGAGCTTAGCTCTCACTGTCTAGGTCTTACTATCACCATTCTTGGTAAACTTTCCTTTTATCCCCCGCCATTTCCCTTTGGTTTGAATTTGGGCTTGGAAGACACAAATTTTTGTACCTTCTTACCACTAAACTCCATAAGTGACGGTTGTAGTCATGGCTTTGGTAAGCTATTAGACCCCTCGACATTGTAATTCCTTCTTTTCTTATGAATTCAACCCATCCATGAAAGAGAAGAAGGCCTGTTTTTCACCCAAATCAGAAATTTAGAGCATAATTTCACTAAACTATTGCGCATATTCCCTAATTATGCCTTGTTGCGTAAGTCGCACAACTTAGCTCGAACCTTATCCTTGACATACTTTGGGTAAAATTGTCCCTTGAGTTCACTCTAGAACTCCTCCCAAGTTCCAATGGTAGCTCCACCTCGTTTCTCATATGTGGACCTATGATGCCAACATAGCAGAGTAACATCAGTAAAATACATAACAACGATATTTACCTTAGTAATGTCATCCATAATGCCTTTGGCATGGAAGTATTGCTCCATTCTCCACAATAAGTTGTCCACATCCTTGGTAGACCTTATTCCCTTAAACTCTTTTGGCTTGGGGATATCCACCTTAGGCTTGGGTGTTGTAGTTAACACCTATTACCCAAAGCAACTTTGTAGATAATGAGCTCCTCCTTGAGCTTCTCAATTTGTTCCTTCAAGACCGTCACCATGGCCTCGAGAGCATCATCCTTCTCAGTCAGCTCACCCATAGCAATATTGAAAACCCCTTGCGTCACATCTACATTTGCATTGAAAGCCTTTTTCACTTGTCCCTTAAGTTGATCTTGCTTCAATTCTAGCTCTGTGGTACGCCCATCAACTTCTTCAAGGGTCTCCCTCACATTACCCATAAAGCCCTCGAGTTTGGCAACATTGTCTTTCAAAGGTGACAGCATATCTCTCAATCTGCTAGTTTTCCTACCCTCTACGGGTCTCCTCAGGCTCAATTTGCTCGTCTACTTCTTTCATAATTTCAACCAGTGACTTACTAAATGCTAGCTCAGATACCAACTGTCATGGGACTAGAACTTAAGTCTCACAAATCACGTGGCCCTAAGGCAGAAACTTAGCTTCAAATCCGCCTAAATTAGCCTAACTCTCGAAAGATGAAAATTCACAACGAAAATTCTCTAAGGAAATAATGCAAAAGCAAACTTGAAAGGCAAAGAAGCTACAAACGAACAACAAAGCCAAAGAAAAGCAACGCACACTAAGTGCTTAAGTAAATACTCTCAAAGTGCTTCCATTATTTTGAAGGATTACAATTGAATGGTTACAAATGAGAGGAATAACTCTATTTATAGTTAAGCTCTCCATGATCTAGCGGTATAGTTTAAAATACATCAACTGTTGAGATTAAAGGCAATCTACAAGTTGACATTCTTAATAGATTTCCAAGATTTTAGGATTACAAAATCCTCTAATATTACAAAATATTCACCCTGATAAAATATATATTACTAGAGTGTTTATATATTCACCAAGCTAAGTAGATGGATCTTTAATCTCTCCAAGTAATGAACTAGTCCTGTTGAACCAAATGATCTCAAGTGAACAAGATGGATCATTAAAGTGTACCTTAGTCGTAGACTCCTTTGCATGGCTTGTGATACAAGGAGATAGATCGATAAGGAAGCTCATTAATGCTTACTACAAGACTGCCAAGGTATGGAATGATCTAGAACATGAGGTAGGCAAGATGGTCTGGCATACAATAATTTGGTGCCATTTCTCGATTCCAAACCTTTCTTTCATTTCGTAGTTAGCAACACGACTTGCAAAATCTGGATTTTGGGTTGTTGCAGAAGGGAAGGACCTCTTCTCCTTCGGGTGTGATTTCTCAAATAAAAATAAGTTACAAAGTAAAGATTTAGTCTCCACTATACTAAAATTGGAGAACACAAGATTACATCAAGGATGCAACAAATCAATGGTTAGTGTTGTATACAGGGTAATATTTGTAGACAATATACTATTAATAGGCTTTTAAAAATTCATTTACAAAAGTTGGGTAAATAACTTTATAAGTTTTTTTTTTGTTGCTGCGATTTGCAATTTTGGTAACAATTGTAGTAAGATAATAAATACAAAATATTTATCCCCCAAAAAAATGGGGATTAGTTAAATTGGGATTTGAAAGTCTTGCCGATTTATAATTTGATTCGATTTTTTAATTTTGATAAAAAAAGGATCATTTAACTATTAAAGTTAGAAGCAAAATCCATATGCATGGCAAATGTTGGAACATTCAACCATGAATAATACAAAAACTCTGATTTTCTCACAACATTATACATTGCTCTCTTTTATCTCAAAAAAAAAAAAAAAAAAAAAAAAGGAAACAGGACAGTGTGCTTCCACCATCCACTGTACATTGCAAAAACCTAAGTATACATTTTTTCATGATCCACATCTCACGGATATGAATCTGCCGGCTCTTCCCACAATATTGGACATCGAGAAAATCGGCAAAAAAGAAAAAGAAAAAGCATAGGTGGTTCAAGAAAATTGAGATTTGGGAGAATAGATACCTGTACTCATGGTAAAATCGAAGCCCTCTTTTCTCAGCTCTTGTTTGCACCAAGGCTTTCATAAAATAAGATATACCCATGATCTGTATTACTTGAGTACTCCTGGGCAGACCCGAAAAATGTCTGAACTGCAGACTCATCAATCATCTCCACATTTTCGTCGTCAAAAAATAACCAGTGGTTATGGCTTTTCACCAGGCTAACATAGTGCCCATGATTAGGTCCACTTCCAACGTGAACAACTACAGCAAATAGAGAATATTCAGAATCTGCATCTTCCACAGTATTGCTCAGTTTCAGCTCGAGTGGGAACACAACACGGTAGGAGAGCTTCTTATACCGGCCAAGCTGCTCAATGTACTTGAACCGTTTCAAATGGATAACCAGGATGTGAGGAGGCTTCTTTATCTTCATTCTCTTCTGGGCTTCTTGCAAACTGCAAGTAAATCCACATCATCCATGGTTATTGCTTTCTGCATATTTATCATTATGATATGCATCTTTGGAACCATTGAAATATTAAAGTTTTCTATCTATTAACTACTATTACGAAAATGAAACAGTTAATAGAACCGTGCAAGTTTGATGTTCAAACCATCAAGAAAATGTATAATCATGAGGTATGCATGTTTTGCCTTCCACATATTTCATTAAGTCCATAACCAGAATTGACATATTTAAATAACAAAATTTGACACATTCTGGCCAGTCTGCAAATCTCACACAGGATTATTGACAGCAATGAAGTGAAATATTGGTTTCCATTGTAAACCACTTTTACAAGTTGAATCCTGAAACTGTGAGAAGAAAACAGGCATTACGAAATAGAATACATCCAAGTGATGCAATAAACATGTATAAATGGAAATTACCTGCAGCACTTGTCACAGAAAAATTTGTCCTCAGCGTTCAATGTCTCGGTAGAACTGAAATTTTTCAAACAGCTAGTTATTGAGCTGTTCTGCTCAATGTCAAGGCTCAAGTCAAAGAAAGCTTCATCTCTTGCTGTCACTGTCTCACATCGCAAGCATCTCGTCTCATTGGTAAGTATTCCCTGTCTCAAATTGTCCAATCAGATAATGAGATTCTTTCTAAAATACCTGAATGCAAACACAGAGAAACCCACCCACCCACACACACAGAGGAGGGGAATGGTGTTACTAGGTAGTCCTTTATAGACACCATCAACAAATAAACCATTAAGGTGAAGATGATAGAGGCAGTCACGGTTTCTTAGTTTATTATTTATTGATTACAAATGAGATTATAAAAGTAAGAGAAAAGCTGTAATGCAAGTGCCAAATTAATTGATAATGGGCTTAGCTGTAATGTGATGCTGGGCTTAGTTATTAGTGCACTGATTAGATTAGTTTTCTACGCAGATGCTTTCAAGACCTAATAAATTCCTACAATTTTGGTCATTCCACTGAGGTATCAAGTTTTGTGGTATTTTATCTATTAGTTTTAGATATAACCTAAGCAAAGAAATTTCAATATTTCATGCAAAGCAAAGTAAATACAGTGTGTAACTTGAACAATTGATCAGAATATAGGAATATAACTAGCAAACTGACCTGAAAGTTCTTGTGTACCCAGGTAACCAGGGGCTCTTTTTGAATACCATTAGCCTGAGGATTCTTTGGCCCGTTTACAGTCTTTTCAGATGGTGACGAAGTTTCTCCCTCTTTTTTTGCAGCTTGATCTTCTTTCTCCAGTATGTCAACAAGTTCATTTAGCAAGAAATTCAAGAACTCATGAGCATCCTATCGAATCAAGAAAAAAAGGGAAAAATAGTTACTCTTCGGCATTACTCTTTACAGTGATAAAGAAAGTCAACTTCTTTGTTACATGCCAGGAAAAAGCTACAACATTATACCAACTGAAAACCTTGAATCAAACAAAAGAGATCCTCAATTTAGAGGAAGAACTTGAGCCAAATAAATATAAAGCACTCTACTACCTGGTGCATGTAGCTGCGGAAAAGTTCATTTTGTTTCTTCAATCTCTGTACAAAACGCTTTGGAGCAATGACACCTGTTTTCTTCTTCTGTGAATTTATCTAAACACAAAGAGCAACCGGCAGTTTGTCCCGTTAGGAATCAACCATAAGCCACATATGTCGCATTACTAACTACAGGAGAGGGAGAGGTGGAGGGAAAATAGACCAAAGCAATTAATAACCTTTGCCAAAAACTAAAGACAACCATGTTCCCCACTACAGCTAAAACTTACGACTCTTAAAGGCTAAAGAGAAAACCTGAAGAAAACAGTTTGTATGCATCTAAGCAATTTCCTAAAGGATAATACTTTGAGATATGAAGTATCAAACAAAACCGTTTAGAAAGAGTTAAGGAAAGAAGCAGAAAAAAAATAGAAGCAATTATGAGAAAGGATAGGACTTGCAGTAAATAAAATGATTTATCTAATGTTAAAACATATAGTTTTTTAAAAATGCATGCACATCATTCCTTCTTGTAGGAAGCCAGGTCCTCGTGCAAACATGATGAAGACTTATAGTAATAAGCCATTTTCCAACAACAATAATCTTACATTCTGATCACATCTTGTTAAAAGTTCACATAGGGGCCATTTTTCATCAAATCATAAAGATGATATCCTCAGCTTCATTCTTCTAACTAATTGCCCATGGACTCCTAGGATGTCTAATGATAAAAGAAACGATTGTTATATGAATCAATTGGGAGAATAATTCTTGGAAATTAAGGCCAGACTAAAACAAGCCATTGCAACTTAAGCACATTGTTATGGTAAAAGGAGAAAGGAAATAATGGTGATATTTGGTTTTGGCCTCATTTGAAAAGATATGATTTGGCTTTGAAAAAAAAATGTAAAACCGCAGGCTTACTAGAATACAAACTACCGCTAGGCAGAAAAGGTAATCTGCTCTAAAGAAATAGTGGTTGCTCATCAAAGATAGAGGAGTGCAACACTACAATTCTAACGGAGTCACTACCTGTGTAAACAGATCTGACAAGCATGTCAGCAGGTTATCTTCAGCATCAGCACCAATTTTATGACTTGAATAATATTCTAGCAGCTGTTCACGAAATGGGACACAAAAATAAAGTGCCTGAAAGAAAAACAGAAAAGAGAAATGACATGAGACTATCAGGATTGTTGAAGCTAAGAGAGTATGTTAGCCAACAATTTTAAATAATAATAATAAACCAACTCAACCTGATTCCAATCCTTCCCAGATGACCATACATGTGCTAATGATGTGAAATTAGTTAGAAAGCAAGAATAAAATAGAGTTACAGCAATGATCACAGAGTCCCATACAGTAATTCACTCAGAAATGACTGTTAAAGCAATTCAGATGTTATGTAATCCAACTCAACCACTCAATGCCATGCTTGCCTTCTACTGCTACAAGTAGGTCAAATGAACACATTATCTAAGCCATCAAGAAGCGATTGCCAGAGAAATGCTAGAGCAACCAAAAAATACAAACATTATTTGAAAACAAAATACCACAATAGATTACCATAAACATTATATATATTTAAAAAAACCCTACAACGCTAAAAATTCAAAATCAATCAAATCCACAACATTAAAATTAACATAAACTATGAAATTCAACATAAATTTAAAAAAAAATTGAAGAAAAGGGGAAAAAAGAAGACAAATGGAATTAGATTCAAATTAAACCGTTATTGAAAGAAGAGAATTAAAAAGAAACCTGCAAAACACTGTTACAATAGCAAGTGTTGCCAAAGTTTTCAAGGCCAAAATATCGTTCGCCCTCAGGGAACTGATCGCCCAATGCTTTCTCAAGTTTAGAACCCGCGGCGCCCATTTATAAAACTAACTTTATCTAAAAGTCCAACTCAGATCTTCTCCCGACCAATTCAACTCAGCGATTCTATCTCTCCATTCACGATGGGCTCTTCTTGAGTTTTGATTAGGATTTGTGTTATGGTCCGTTTAGAGGAAGGAAGAGAGAGAGAAAAAAGCAATTTGTTTTTATATTCAGTTTGGGGCATTGATAGGAAATGAGGACCTTTTGTCGTTGTTTCGTTTTCTTTGAGACGGCTTTTGGGAGAGACGAAGCAATCGAAATAAAGAAGGAAAGAAGAAGTGGTTCTATAAAATATAACGATTTGTAAATTTAATTTAATTTAATTAATAAATTATCCATCTCTTCTTTACTAATATAATTTTTTTAATTGAATTTAACGTCATCAATAAGAATTTCCATCGTGTTTATCCGTCTAACCATTATGATTTGCTTCGTATTGGAAAAACAAAGTAAAATAACAGAAAATTTCAAAAATTTTACCAAAGTCAATCCACACTTTATTTGTCATATTATCCTTAATATGCAAATAAATAAAAGATGTTACCCAATTCACGTGATACATGCAATTCAATTGGTGGGACTATTCCTTGCAATTTTGACTCCAAATTGTAATGCCATAAAAAAAATATAAGGTTACTACAAAGAAAAACTAAAAACAAATTATATATAAAATACTAACGTCCTAACTAAAGAAAAACCAAAACAAAAATCATATCAAATAAAATCAAAATTCAAGGTCCAACTTAAAAAATTAAAAAATTTTCAGAATAAGTCAGAATTAAGCTTCGACGCTTAACAGATTTGTCTGGTTCTCCTTTAGAACCTTCCTCCGGATCTTCCTCAAGATCTTCTTCGAGATTTTCCTCTTTTATTGATTCCTTCTCTTTCTTCTTCTTGCTCGATTTAGCCTTTACCTCGTACTCGATTGCTGGAAATTGGAGTAATTTCAACCAGCTTTTCCTCGCATAGTCCTCATAAATTGGTCCAACTTTTTTCATCCACTGAACTATCCATTCTAAATCGAATAACACATTCTCATCTAGATATGGTTTTGCCTTTATAGCACTTTTCCGTTTCAAATGCCCTATAAGATACCCCACACTTAGTTCCAATATCGGAAACTTTATTGGTTGTAAGAACCGACTTGATAGTCCCATTTGCACCTTTGCTTGTCGGCATAAGGCTGTCACTAAGTGTGGGAAAAGTAATTCCACTTCATTTTCCTTGTGCATTGAAGCATACTCTGATATATCCATGTCCCCACACAAATTTTTCCTTCTTTAAAATTGCATAAAATAATGTTCCCTATAACGTATTAACAATGGACATGTTTGACGTTGGGCAGATTTGAGTGCTGATAAATTTAAACCACATTCTAGCCTTCAAAATTAACTTGTCGTGAGAGAACAATATAGGAAAGTTTGTTCCTAAATGGCGTTTCCTGTAACAACCCAATCCCTAACGGTCGACTAAGGCGTTACATAGAAAGCAAACCTATACTTAGTTTCAACGTACAACAAATGAACTAGAACGTTTACTTAGGAAAGTTTTTAAAACACAAATAATCAAACTGATATGCTCCATAATATGAACGTAATTGAGTTTAATACTTTCGGTTGAAATCTTTCCTTTAGAAATACATTACTGCCAGTGACCATAATATATAAAACAGTTTGGTGTATAAAAGTAAAAATCACGTCACAAATCGTAATTCATAAAAAAAAAAACTTTAACTAATCTTACAAGGGGTAACATTATTTTAAAATTGTAATTAAATAAAAAGGTACTTTAATATATATTCAAATTCAAAACAGAATTACACGCCACTCCCAAAGAACATATGCATGTTACAAAACAAACATAGCAAAGCTCACTGCAAAGGTCGCTCTTTTTGGTAGAGTCCCTTCAACAAGCTTACAACGAAGCACCACCTGGAAAAAAGGTGATGCGAACTCGTGCTTATGAGTGTTTTTGAGTCGTGTACGTTCCCTATTGTAAAATTGAGAAGTATTCATTCAACTTGAGATTAATGTTGAAATAGGATAAGTATAGGTTTAAACAAAGGAGTTCAAGTGTTTTAGATATAATAAAGCTAAGGTTCGGCTAAAAATAAAGAAATATGAGATTTTAGGTTGGAAATTTGAAGGAATAGATAGGCTTAAGGTCAAAGAAAGAACCAATACTATAGGACAGTATTGACCCGAATCTTACAATGACACTTAAAGTGAAAAGATGATAGAACCTTGACCCAGTACCTATAGGAAGATAGGAACCAAAGGTATAGGTTTGGAATGTCACACTCAAAGAGTGATAAGTTCAAAATGAAACAAGGTTAACGCCACTAGCTAAGCTAGATAAGTCACCTTGAGTCACAAAAGAACAAAGAGAGTTGAAGTAACTCACAAAAGTTATATTGAACATAAAGGTGTCAAAAGTCTAAATTACATGAAATGAGCTTCATATTTATAACTAAAAACTAAGCTAGCCAAATGGACAAAAGCCTAGCTGAATAGTCAGCCTTTAATTCAGCTTAATTGAGCTGAAGATAACTATTGAGCTAATCCACATGACTTTTGAAATTTTCCTAGCCTTAGTGACACCAACAACCTTGTCCATTGGTGATCCCAATCAACTGATTTAATTGACTTTATGAAGGAGCTGAATAAGCATGGGAACTGACTAGCCATCATGGTGTGAACAAGCTAAGATGCTGTCTTGAAATACTGAATGGACAAGCAGCTCTTAATCATTGCATGGGGCGCATAAAGGGTCTCCAATGTGAACAGCTGAAGTTGAACAGCCCCTTACTGTGAACACTTAGAGTTGAATGGACACTTGGTGTGAACATGATTATTCAGCTGAATGAACAAGTGTGAAAACACTTGTGGCCTTTGTAATGAACGAAAGGTTGCATGGAAGAAAGCAACTAGCAGCTCCCTCTTTTAATGACGTCTAAATACATGTGCTGTCCATTCATAATCCTGCAAGACAAATTAATTCAGCTAAGACACATTAAAGTGGTCTGAAACTCAAACATCCAATTAAGATGTCTCAAATTAAAACACATTAAACGCCTATTTAATATGTACTAAACTAAGACATAATTAAATCCCTTAATTAAAATGTTCAGATTATAACATAATTAAACTCATATTAATGTTATCTAAATTATGACACAATAATTAACTTAAACTAAATAAACAAAAGTAACCATAGTCGAAATTAATTGTTTATTCCAACAATTAAAAATGCACAAGTTAAAATGAGCTAGAGTTGAGCTCAATGAGCTAAGATCAAGCTAGATGAGCTTGGAGAATGTTGCAAGGCACGCTTGGATTACTAGTCCAAGATCATTCGATGAAACCCGCAACGGTTTCTCCCCAAACTCGGTCGATTAAGGCCGCAACAACATCTTTGAACTTCTTAGCTCGAGCTCGGGTTATCGGCCCTAATGGTAGCTTTATAGGATCCACGGCAGCTCTAGGGTGGTTTTGGTCTTGGCCGTATCAAGGGGAAAGAAAAATGGGGGTGGTAAGTTCAAAAGAACTTAGTGAACACCAGAAAAAAAATTATACAACCCTTTTAGACGAATTACAAAAGCAAGAATGATACTACAACTGCAAATTCATACACTTAAACTAGAACATCAATACTCTAAACACAAAGAAATTTGGGTGAACACTCCCAAACTATTGGCGAATATTTAACCATGGCAAATAGCATTTCCAGGTGAATTTTGACAACGGGCGTATACTTGTTTTCTTACAGCTTTAGAGAACTTTTACCTTAACAGATCTTACGCATTTTCATCGGATCACAATCTCTATCAACACTATCCTTCTTCATCAGAAGTGTACCATCAAATTTACTCTTATATTCCTTCTGAAATTCACCTTCACTAAGGTGGATTTTAATGCACCAACTACAACACTTACCAAATATGCTACAGGCTCAACACAACAAAAAGAAATAAAAACATGATTTACCACTTGACATCCAATCTTATCAAAAGTTCTTATCATTTGACATATATAACATGGAACATATTCAGAATCATATTTTCTTGCTCTTGTCTTGTCCTTCCTTGGATTAAACCTTGGATCCCACAATCACATATCAGAACAGATATCACATTTTGTATAATTTTGAACACATGTAGGTTCTCATGAGTTAAGGGCTCTTTTCCATGGTTAACAACTATCATGTCCTTCCGTAGGCAGCACCCATCTCGCTTGGCTGGTTAGCAACTAGCATGTCCTACCAAAAACCTAACACTCACACCAACTGGTTAGTAACTAACATACCCTACAAGTGGCCAATCATACACACCAATCTGGTTAACAACTATCATGCCCTACTAGTGGTCCTCTAACCTTGTTAGCAACTAGCATGCCCTTTCAGTGGTTTAACACATTTGCCATTCTGGTTAGAAACTAACATGCCTTACTAATCGCTTATCATATCTGGATACCGAGTTTATAGTCCAAGGAAGCCGCAACTATTTCCTACCACAAACATGCACACACACAGACAATTACATGCAACAAATTTCCAAAGTTCCATGACAATGGTCTCACTTGAACTCTAAGCTATAACAATAAAAATTTAGTGACATACTCAAGAAAGAAGGAAACTCAAAGAAGAGTAATATAGACTAGATACTCACAAGAGATCTTAACGAGGTTGATTGATATATCTTTATTGTTACACGCTCAAACCTTCTTAATATTCGAACGCTTGTTGGTCCCTCTCCAATGAAGAACTCTTCCTTAAGTAGGTTACCATAATACAATAGAGCAAGAGAAATAGGAAGAACCCCCACTACACTACTCTTACTAATAT
The DNA here is from genome assembly GCA_005393395.2 of Gossypium australe. NCBI lineage: Eukaryota > Viridiplantae > Streptophyta > Magnoliopsida > Malvales > Malvaceae > Gossypium > Gossypium australe. The sequence continues at coordinate 77,499,802 of CM016625.1, read as the reverse complement.
TTATAGCTCATACAACTTTTACAGAAACTACCACGTGGCTAACATGCAAAGCTAACTCACCACCTTAATGTGGCCAACATAATCATTCCAGGTAAATCTTACATTATTGAACATTAATTACATCCTAACTTGATTTTGATAAGAATTCAATTAAAACCAAACAATAATCACACATGTACAAATATAAATTATCGGGTTCATTATCCTACAGTCCAATATTGGCAGATACAAGTAGAAAGATATGTCACACAAAACTTACTAAGAGAAAACACTGATTGATGGGTTCCTTCCAACGACCACGTCAAGATATAGAGACCAAAAACCTATACTTTTCCAAAAGGCAAACCCTTCAACCAAAATCATCATAGACTTATCGGATTAACAAAACTGTCCACCAATCATGGCGTGACAATCAATACAAAAACAACACTGACGGATTGGACACAAATCAACCTTACCTTGGCTTAAACTTAGCCAGCTATCCACCTACACAAGCCAATAATTAGGACTATGCCGGGCAAAGTGTTACAAATTGTAACAACCTATTTTTTAGTGAAATCGGAACAGTGATTTCGGGACCACAAATCCGACCCAAAAATATGATTTATTTTTATTTTATTATATGGTTTGTATTGTGATAGATATGACATGTGAAAATTTTGGTACGAAAATTTTATCGATTTAGTGCTTAATTATGAGAAGACTAAATCGCATAAAATGTGAAAGTTAAATTCTAGTAGCTATAAGGATCAAATAGCTATGTAATTCAAAACTAGAGGTCCTTTTAGACCATTAAGAAAAGTATATAGATTTTTCTTGGTGACTCATCCATGGAAATATAGATAAAGGGCAAGGACTAAATTGCAAATAGTAAATACTTAATTAATTAAAAGATGAAAAGAAAATATATCATCTTATTTTCATCATCTTCAACCTAAAACACATGGAAACCCTAGGTGAGAGAAAAGAAACTTTCAAGGCCTAATTGGGTAAGTTTCCTTATCCCGTTTTTAGTAATTTTGATATTTTTGGAATCGGTATAGCTTAATCTCTCTATTTGGGGGATTAATTTGAAAAGTTATCAAGGTATGAAAAATGGGTCATGGATGTATATGTTAGAAATTAGAAATTTATGGTAGAAAATGAAAGGTTATTGATAGATAAATAACTTTTACAAAGTGATTTTTGATGAAAACATGATTTAAGGACTAAAATGTAAACTTATGAAATTGAAGGAAAAATTCTAAAATTTTATGAATACATGTGTTGTAAACTTTGTAAAGGGGCTTTGTTTAGGCTTGGAATAGGGAGTAATTTGCACAAGTTTCATTTTCCGGGCCTAGGGATGAAATTGGAATTTATGGAAAAGTTAGGGGCAAAATAGTAATTTTTCCTAGGATGTAAATTGAGTCCATTTAAATATGAAATGTGTGAAATTTATGGTTAAATTCATTTATATAGATCCAAAAAACACAAACTCAAGGCTAGATCGAGGAAAAGAAAAGATTTCGGATTAGTAGATTATTTACGCAAACAAGTGTCGAGGTAAGTTCGTGTAATTTAATCAAGCATGTAATTATGTTAATTGAATGTTGTGTTTGTATGTAATGTGATTCATATTGAAGTGCTTTACTTGTATGCTATGATGGAAAATTTGATACATGCTTGAAATGGTGAAAAAGGGTTAAGTCCCGATTGAACGTTGAGTTCCGATGAGTAGATGCGCTTTCCTGAAATGGATGAGGTCCTACAGTTTTTGCGGACGAGATTTAGCTCGGACGAGTAATCCTATTAACCTTGTTATAGAAAGGATTTAGCCCGGAGGGATAATCCTGAAATAATACCTCTCGAGTATACGTTACGATTAGGATTTAGCCAGGACTGGTAATCCTAATCGAGCTCTTTTGAGCATACACTATATAAAGGATTTAGCCTGGACTAGTAATCCCGTCATATGATATGTGACTTGAGAGCGTGTTCCTTGGCTAAGTGCCCTAGTGGGTATCCTTGAATAAGAAATTGACAGATTATCGAATCGTTCACCACGATTGTACTACTTGAGCTTTCATCGGAATTTCAATGATTCAACGAACGTATAACTCTTGACATGGCATGAGAACTTTGAGATGGAATGATAATGACTTGAAAGAATAATTCATTATGAGCTCATCTACCCTTACTTAATGTATATGTAAACTTTGTGACTAACATGTTTGATTGGATGTATGTGTTTAGGCAAATTAGCCAAATGGATGGAAAACTTGTTATTGTTTGTTTAGATTTAATAAACGAGATTGGTAAGTTTAGTTTCTGTTATACGAACTTACTAAGCATGTAATGCTTACTCCGTTTTATTTTACACTGTTTTATAGTGCTCGGAAGCTCGTGAAGGTTGGAGATCATTGAAGCATCGTCACACTATCAACTAATCATTTGGGTATACATAGTAAAATTATTTTGGTATAATGGCATGTATAGGACAACTTGGCCATAAGTGGATTGAAAATGATATTTTGTAACCTAGCCATTGGAATGGCTAGTAATAGTTCATTTGGGAATGACTAAGTAAGTTATTATGATGATATATGTACACAAGTGTTATGTTAAGTATATATGATTAAATGTTTTTACTGCATAAGTTAAACTAAGGTAAGTTTATAAACACTTGTGCTTGAAATAATATGCCATGTTGAATGATGGAATGGCTTATTTTGAATGCTTGAATTGGTTGGTATTGGATGTGTGTTTTAAATGCAAGTATTGGGTGCTATTTTGGGTGAAAAATGAAGCTAGAAATGGCTTTATTTTGTCCACACGGGTAGACACATGGGCGTGTGTCCAGACTGTATGTGACACATGGCCGAGTACATGGGCGTGTAGCCAGGCCGTGTGTCCTCTACCTAATTTTGAGAAATAGAATGCTCAGAATTGAGCACACGGGCAGAGACACGGGCGTGTGTCTTAGTGTGCCACACGGCATAGAACACGGGCGCGTGTCTTGGCAATGTAAAACCCGCACCTAATTTCGAATTGAATTAATTGACCACATGGCCTAGCACATGGGCGTGTCCCTTGGACCACACGAGCGTGTGAGCCCTGCACCCTGGAAAATTTTTGTAATTTCGCAAAAAATTCTTATAGGTTCTGATTAAGTCCCGACTTGTTTCTAATGCTCGTATTGGGCCTCGAGGGTCCATTTAAGGGACATTAAGAATAATTTCAGAATGTGAATATTAACTTGCATGATTTATCTATAAATGTTTTTGAATGTTTTGGTAATGCTTCGTAACCCTGTTTTGGCGACGGATATGGGTTAGGGGTGTTACATTTTATGGTATCAGAGCTACGGTTTAGCCGATTTTCAGATTTGACGTAGCACACACGAGTTTAACTATTCATGCCATTATATAAAATGTGATAGTGTGATGACTCATGATCATTTTAAATGTGTTTTTCGTATAGTAATGTCATCCAACCGAGCTAAAGCTTATTCCGAGGAAGCTGAGAGCAATGCTTTAGCTTCAGTTCAATGAGTTGTATCTGCGTCTGGTATAGAAAGCCCGCATTTGAGGGCCGAAGTGAGGAGGCAAAATAGGCCTTCTTTCAACTTATGAATGAATGGTTTACACAATACTTGAGAACAAACCCTGTTGTACAACGACCTCCCCCACTTGCTTCTCAACTGGTTCCTAAGGTAACATAGGGTGCTAAACCCGCTAGAATTGGTAAGCTTTCGATAGATAAAATCCGCAAACATGGGGCAGAAGAATTTAGGGCTACTACAGATGATGATCCAGAAAAGGCCGAGTTTTGGCTAAAAAATACTTTTTGGGTTTTTGATGAACTATCTTGCACACCTGCTGAATGTCTGAAATGTGCAGTATCCCTACTGAAAGATACAACTTATCATTGGTGGAATACCATAACTTCAGTGGTACCGAGAGAGAATGTTACATGGGAACTCTTCCAGACTGAATTCAAGAAGAAGTATGTGAGTCAGAGATTTATGGATTAAGAAATATGATTGTGTCCGAATATGAACGAGAATTTGTTCGGCTGAGTAAATATGCCCAAGAATGGGTCCAGCCTGAGGCTGAGATGTGTAAACGTTTTGAAGAGGGTTTAAATGAAGATATCAAGTTATTGATTGGAATTCTCGAAATAAGGGAATTTGCAGTGTTAGCTGGCCGAGCACACAAAGTTGATGAACTGAGTAAAAAAAAGAAACAAGCCGAAAGAGAGGCTCGGGTTTCTAGAAAAAGAACTATGAGTAAATCATAATCATTTGCTTCTAAGAAATTAAAGAAGTATTATGATCATGTTATTACCTCTACGGGATATTCTGGAAGAGAGCGGGGCTCTCAACATTCTAACCTAAGGTCTTCATATCCGTCTGTGACCAGTGTGGGTAGTGTTGGTCATCCCAAACTGAAATTTAAACATTGTAACAAATTTCATCATGGGGAATGTCGGTCTAGAAGTGAAGCTTGTTTTGGATGTGGTTCACTTGAGTATTTTCTCAGAGATTATCCAGAAAGAGTTGAAAAGGAGATAGAACCAGCTCCAAAGCCCAATAATCCTTTCACGAGGGGCAGACCACCCAGTCACCCTTGCAATGGTAGTGGTAGTCGAGGTACTACCAAGGATACAATAGTTAGATCTAAGGCACGAGCACCTGTGAGAACTTATGCTATTCGTGCTAGAGAAGATGCCTTTGCACCAGACGTCATTACTGGTACATTTTCTCTACTTGATACTGATAGTACTGCATTGATTGATCCTGGTCCCACACATTCATATATATGCATGAACTTAATGACTATTAAAAATTTACCTGTTGATTTCACTGAATTTGTGGTTTTCAAACCCCCTAGGCCAGTGTGTTATGGTGGATAAAGTTTGTAAGAACTATCCGTTGATGGTAAAAGGTTATTGTTTTTCGGCTAACTTGATGTTATTGCCATTTGATGAATTTAATGTGATTTTGGGAATGGATTGGTTAACCCGATATGATGCATTGGTGAATTGTAAGTAGAAATATATTGTATTGAAATCTGAGAATGGTGAATTACTTCATGTTGAATCTGATAAACTAGATGGATTACCTAATGTGATTTCAGCAATAACAGCACATAAAAATTTTAGAAAAGGGTATGATGCTTATCTTGCGTATGTGATGGATACTAAAGTATTTAAGTCAAAGATTCAGTCAATGCCAGTAGTATGTGAATTTCCTGATGTATTCCCGAAAGAATTACCTGGTTTACCACAGGATAGAGAAGTGGAATTCTCTATAGATCTTGTTCTGGGAACGACACCGATATCCATAGTAGCTTGTAGAATGACTCCTACTGAATTGAAAGAGTTGATTGACAGAGGTTTTGCTCGACCTAGTTTCTCACCTTGGGTTGCGCCGGTTCTATTTTTAAAAAAGAAGGATGGATCGTTGAGGCTGTGTATTGATTACAGATAGCTCAATAAGGTTACAATAAAGATCAAGTATCCATTTCCTCGTATTGATGACTTGTTTGACCAGTTAAAATGTGCCATTGTATTTTCGAATATTGATCTCTGTTCTAGATACTATCAACTACGAGTAAAAGATTCAGATGTGCCAAAGATAGCTTTTAGAACCAGTATGGACACTATGAGTTTCTTGTGATGCCATTCGGCTTGACAAATGCACCTGCAGTTTTTATGGATTTGATAAATAGAATTTTCAGCCCATATTTAAACAGGTTCGTGGTGGTGTTAATAGATTATATTTTGGTTTACTCTCGAGATGAAAATGAACATGCTGAGCATTTAAGGATAGTGTTGCAAACTTTGCGAGAGAAACAACTGTACATCAAATTCAGCAAATGTGAATTTTGGCTACGAGAATTCAATTTTCTTGGGCATATAGTATCTACTGAAGGTGTCAGAGTAGACCCGAATAAAATTTCAGCCATTATTAATTGGAAGCCACTGAGGAATGTCCGAAGTTTTTTGGGACTAGTTGGTTATTATCGAATGTTTGTAAAAAGTTTTTCAATGATAGCTTCTCCGATGACTCGTTTACTACAAAAAGATGTAAAGTTCGAGTGGACTGATAAATGCCAGCAGAGTTTTGGCAGATTAAAGGCTTTATTGACAGAGGCATTAGTGATAGTTCAGCCTGAATCGGGTAAGGAATTTGTAATTTATAGTGATGCATCATTGAATGGTTTAGGCTGTGTTTTGATGCAAGAAGGTAAGGTAGTAGCCTATGCTTCACGACAACTGAAACCATATGAAAATAACTACCCGACACATGACCTTGAATTGGTAGCCATTGTGTTCACATTGAAAATTTGGGGGTATTACTTGTTTGGTGAAAAATGTCACATATTCACTGATCATAAAAGTCTGAAATATTTGATGTCATAGAAAGATTTGAATTTGAGACAGCGTAGATGGCTTGAGTTACTAAAAAATTATGATCTTGTTATCGATTACCATCCGGGAAAAGCCAATGTAGTGGCAGATGCTTTGAGCAGAAAATCCCTGTATACTTTGCGAGCAATGAATACCCAGTTGTCGTTGTCTGGTGATGGTTCAATCATAGTTTAGTTAAAAGCTAGCCAATGTTTTCGCAACATATCTCTGAAGCTCAAAAAAAGGATAGTAAGTTGCAAGCAAAATGGATACAAAGTGAATCAACTCCTGACTCAGAATTTCAGATAGGGACCGATGATTGTTTGTTATTCAGAGGCAGAGTATGTGTATCGAATGGTTCAGAACTCGAACAGAAGATTTTGAGTGAAGCTCACAATGGTAACATGCCTATTCATCCTGATAGCAATAGAATGTATAATGATCTGAAAAAGATGTACTGGTGGTCAGGAATGAAACATAATATTTCTGAGTTTGTATCTAAATGTTTGATATGTCAGCAAGTAAAAGTTGAACATCAGTTTCCTTCTAGGCTATTACAGCCAGTTACAATACCAGAATGGAAATGGGAAAGAATTACCATGGACTTTGTATCGGGATTACCCCGTCCCCAAAGAAGAAAGATGCCATTTGGGTAATTGTTGATCGGTTGACAAAGTCGGCACACTTTATTCCGGTACGTATGAATTTTTCTTTGGATAGATTGGCTGAGTTATATGTTTCGGAGATTTTCAGATTGCATGGAGTTCCTGTCTCCATCATTTTAGATAGAGATCCTCGATTTACATCTCGATTCTGGAGCAAATTGCAAAAAGCTCTGGGTACTCAGTTACACTTTAGCACTGCATTTCATCCCCAGACAGATGGTCAATCTGAACGGGTAATACAGATCTTGGAAGATATGCTTCGATGTTGTATACTTGAGTTTGAAGGTAACTAGGAAAAGTATTTGCCTTTGGTTGAATTTGATTATAATAATAGTTTTTAGTCTAGTATTAAAATGGCACTGTATGAAGCCTTGTATGGTCACAAATGTAGAACTCCATTATACTGGACGGAACTCAATGAGAAAAAGTTACACGGAGTTGACTTGGTCCAAGAGACCGAGGAAAAAGTAAACGTAATTTGAGACAGTTTGAAGTAGCCTCTGATCGACAAAAAACTTATGCTGATCTGAAAAGAAAAGAGATAGAATTTCATGTTGGTGACAAGGTATTCTTGAAAGTGTCGCCTTAGAAGAAAGTTCTCCGGTTTGGCCGTAAAGGAAAACTGAGTCCACGGTTCATTGGACCATATGAGATTACTGAAAGAATTGGACCGGTTGCATATCTGTAACATCCTTAAATCGGGGTCTCTGTATTTTGTTTGCGTTTGCATGTGTTGATATGTCGGCTGTGTGCATTTGGTGTGTTTTGGGGTCTAGGCATGACCTCGGGTTAGTCCTGGGTCATGGCCAAAATTTTTGTATTAGCCCTTAAGAGGTAGGAGCTAGAGGAAGTAGGGGTTAAAAGAATTTGTTTGAGGATTAAGACACAAGAATTACCTTGGTAGAGTGGCAAGGGAGGTGCTACACAGGTGCAAGGGAGGTGACGCCACAGGGAGCAAGGGGGACCTTGGTTCGAGCTGCAGAAATCCCTTTCTGCTCCTTATTTTTGACGCCACAGGTAAGCAGAGGTGTGCTCAGGTGGGACTCTCATGGACGGATGAAGACTGGGTCAATAGAGTTTGAATTGATGGATGGGAGGAAAATTTGGTGTTTGACTCATTTAAATTTGTTTGAATGAGTGAATGAGAGAAATTCAAGGAGAAAAGAAGGGGACGGCAAGTGTTGTGTGTGTAGCCGAACTCTTGGGGGGTGGCAATCGGTTGGGTTCTTTTGGGGTGATGGCCGAATGTGCCTTGATTAGTAGCAAAAATCGGCCAGCTTGGAGGTGCCTTCTCTTCTTGCGTTTTGGTGCTTAAACCCAAACCTTAAGCGCTTTCTTGTTTTCTTGGCAATTTGGGGCACTTGGCCGATTCATGTTAGCAACCCCTCTGTAGAGCCGAAACTCCCTCTGTGCCGAATCCACCCTTGTGCTTTTTCTTTTTCTTGTTTTGTTCAAAAACCGAAATCACCTTGGTCATCTTCTCTTCCCTTCTTTTTGCTCATAGCCGAAACCAACAACCTTACCCCATCCAACATCTCTTCTTTTCACTCTCTCAAAATCCCTTTCATTGTGCCGAAATCTCTTTCATTCTCCCTTGCCAATACTTTTTCCCCTTTTTCATTTTCTTATTCTCCATCTTGATCATCCACTAAAGCTGAAAGCAATACTCCCTTCTCCATTCGATTTCTTTTCTCAAATTGCATTCATCTTTGCCGAATCTTTCTTCTCCATCTCCTCGTTTTTGAAAAGCCGAAAACCTTGAGTTTCTCTACTCTTTCTTTCATATACTTTGGGCCGAATACTCTGCTCCTAGGACCTTCTTTTCTTGCGTTTTTCTCCATCATCGTAAGTGCCGAAATCAAGATTTCTTCCTCTGGGGGTATAGCCGAATATCCTGGTAAGTGTAGATGCCTTTCTTTAACTGATTTGGTTGTGCCGAATATCTTTTTTTTGCTCCTCTGTTGATACTTTCTTCAACCATTATTAATCGGGTGTTGATCTTCACTTTTGTCCTATGTAGTAGCCGAAACCCCTAACATCACATAGGGGTGCCGAATGTTGGTGTTTGGTAGCCGAACTTGTCATTAAGGTAAGGGGCGTTAACTCTTGTGGTTTCGGGATTTGTTAATCATGGCCGAATGGCCTATGGATTCTAAGCGTTGTGTAAAACCGATTGTAGGGAGGAGTAAAGCCAAACGCAGTGTATCTCCGGGATTGGTGGTCGATCTAGGTAAGGGTTGTAACAACTCAAGATTTTATTTCTTAATTGATCAAAAGCCGAAGGCTAATTTTTGTGTGTGCTAGTGTTTGGCCGATTACTAGGGGGACTCATCACAAGTTTTGGGATTTGGTAGGAAACCAAATCGGTATTAAGGTAAACGTATTACCTTCTGGCGACATCTTTTCGGGATCTCTAGTTAGGCCGAATAGGGCTTTTGGATTACTAACTAAGCATTGGCCGGTTGTAGGAGCAGTGAGGGCATACGTTTCGGGGTCTCGTAATATCGCGTAGTTTGGGATTTCTCTTAGATCTGCGATTAGCCAGATGTGTAAACGCTTACACACTTTATTAGTTTAATGATGCTTATTATGTTACTGTATAATCTCTGGTATTAGTAACTTTGCCTAGTGGGCATAAGCTTGGATTCCGGGTAAGTCCCCTGCTTTGTGATTTTTGATATGTATCATTATGCATTGTTAAATGCTATGCTATGCCTTATTGCATGACACATGATATTATGACACGTACGATATGAGCATGATGACGATGGGATTGATGAGAGGAGGGGGATGATTATTTGGACTGTCACCAGTGGTTTTGACCACAAGATGGGTTGGCCCCATCATTTGCTTTGTGACTACGGTCACCAGTGGTTTTGACCATATTATTACTATTATTTGTGACTAAGTCCCAGTGGTTTTGACCACACTATTGATATTTGTGACTACGGTCACCAGTGGTTTTGACCACATATGGATATTGTGACTCGTCCCAGTGGTTTGGCACCACAGTGGGTTGGCCCCACATGATTAATACGGGATTGTCATCAGTGGTTTTGACCACACGATGGGTTGGCCCCATCACTTGATTGTGACTACGGTCACTAGTGGTTTTGACCACACCGATATGATATTGTGACTTCGGTCACCAGTGGTTTTGACCACCAGTGGTTTTGACCACACAGGGTAGATAAAGGAGATCGGATGGTTAGGTTATGGGTTGCATGATTTGCATGTTTTACTAATGATCTGTGTGAGTGCTTAAACTATCGGGTTGGGGATTTATACACTGAGTCTCGGTGACTCACCCCTTCCCTTACATTTTACAGATGAGGCATAGATCGCGGATATGGAGCCGAGGAGCACTCGAGGTGGCCATGCATCTTAGTTTGGTTTTGGACTTCAACCTGCTACTTCATTTTTATTAGCTCCCTTTTAATTTGGTTTTGGGTTTGTAATAAGGCCGCTAGTATTATTTTGGGTTTTACTATTTGCTTTTATTTTGATTAAATTACACATAAGTTGGGTTTATAGGCTTATTAAATTAACCGGTAAAAAGTAATGTTTTCAAAACTATAATTCTTTCGGTTTTTCCTTAAACGTTGCCATCGGGTAACACAACTTATAAGCTGATAACGAAGGTAATTTGGATTATTTTTTCTAACTTTCAAACAACTTCGAAGGCAAATGGTTTTAAACTTGATTATATTCGTCGCATTCAGACCTAATAAGTATCTAATGTGTTCCTAAAATTTGTAATATTAAGTAAATTTTCTAGCATAGGTTTTACAACAATCACATGATTTCAACATCACCTTGAACAGGAAATTCTACCCTTTTTAAACGATCAAAGAGTTTTTGAAAATTTCCCGACGCACTTGTGTTTTCAAACTGTTTTCACTCCGTAATATTCCAGATTCGGTCGTGGTGTGTTGACCGGGTTTGGGGTCTTACAATATCGGTTAGCTTTACCACCAGAGCTTGATCGGATTCATAATGTTTTTCATGTGTCTATGTTACGACGGTACCGATTCGACCCTTCACATGTTATCTCTCCGACAGAGGTAGAGATTCAGCCTGATATGACCTATAGTGAAGAACCAATCAAAATCTTAGCCCGGGAAACAAAAGAGTTAAGAAATAAAAATGTAGCTTTAGTAAAAGTTCTTTGGCAACAACATGGTATTGAAGAAGCTACCTGGGAACCGGAGGATGCTATGAGGAAGCAATACCCAAATTTTTTTACTGGTAAGATTTTCGAGGATGAAAATCCCTAAAGGGAGGGAGAGTTGTAAAACCCATTTTTCAGTGAAATCGGTACAGTGGTTTCGGACCACAAATCCGACCCAAAAATATAATTTATTTTTATTTTATTATATGATAAGTATTGTGATAGATAAGACATGTGAAAATTTTGGTACGAAAATTTTATCGATTTAGTGCTTAATTAGGAGAAGGACTAAATCGCATAAAATGTGAAAGTTAAATTGTAGTAGCTATAAGGATCAAATAGCTATATAATTCAAAACTAGAGGTCCTTATATGGTTTTAGACCATTAAGAAAAGTATGTAGGTTTTTCTTGGTGACTCATCCATGGAAATATAAAAAAAGGGAAAGGACTAAATTGGAAATAGTAAATACTTAATTTGTAACACCCCTTACTCATATTCAACGCTGGAACTGGATACGAGGCATTACCGAACTTAACTTGCTTAAACATATAACATCAGGCCATAAAATTTTGTTTCAACTTAAAACTTTTTCATTCATATTCATAACGTCCCTATTAAGGGTCTACGAGACCCTAAACATACATACGGAATGGTTCGGGACTAAATCAGAAGCTTTCGCACACTTAGAAAATTTTTCCTCAAAACAGGGCTACACGCCCGTGTGGAAAGGAACACGCCCATGTGGGCAGGCCGTGTGGTCACACACGCCCATGTTCCTAACCCGTGTGGATTTTATTTTATTTTAATTTCGAACCTACAGGGGTTTTCACATGGCCTGGCATACGCCCGTGTCTATGGCCTGTGTCCTTCACACGGCCAAGACAAGCCCGTGCCCTCACCCGTGTGTGAAAACCTTAGTATTCTATTTATGACGTCAGCAAAAACTTAGGGGCACACGGCCTAATCACATGCCCGTGTGCTGGCCCGTGTGATAAATTAAAATTTTGCAAATTTGATGCAGGGGACACATGGCCTATCAACACACCCATGAGGCTGACTTTGTGTCACACACGGCCTAGACACACACCCGTGTGGACAATTATGAGACTACTTACCAAGCCAATTGCCACCCTGAAAAGTAACATACTTATAACATCTCAAGTAGCACATAACATAGCAATAATATACTATGAACAATCACTAATTCATCATGCATACACTTCACACTTTACCCAATCAATTGCACGAACTTGCACTTCATGAACCTCATCACCATTGGATATATATAAAACTTAAAAAGTATTGGCCAATTCCCAATGGCCATTTACAAAATGAATGAGTAACAATAATAGCCAACACTTTGGCTAACAAATATGACATAACAAAATGACCAAGCTCCTATACATGCCATACCCAAAATAAATCAACTTTACTATACCAAAAGAATAGTTGATAGTGTGATCCGAACTTTGACGTCCTACAATCCCCGAGTTAGTTTGGTGAGACTACAAGGAAAAGGGAAAAGAGAAGGGTAAGCATAAAGCTTAATAAGTTTGCATGAAATAAATAGCAACATAAAGACTTATGATAACATCCATTCATCTCATTGAATAAAAGCAACACAAGTTCTCAAACACATCAACATAACTTACTCATGCACAATCTTACCAAGTCACACATCATATTTTGCATTTATATCTCGTAAGTTACTCATGGGTACCTGTATCACTTCATCACACAACTTTAGCACTTTTATTCTCTTAAACATAGACTTAGCTCTTTGTTATGTGTACATAAACATAACTCTTTGCCCGTTGAACTACTTGGAATATCGAAGGATACTTAATCTCATCATACATGTATCATGATGCCAATGCCATATCCCAGATGTGGTCCTACATGGGATCACATCTTGATGCCGATGCCATATCCCAGATATGGTCTTACACGGGATCTCATATCTCGATGTTAATGCCATATCCCATATATGGTATTACACGAGATCGTATATAGATGTCGATGCCATGTCCCAGACATGGTCTCACACGAGATCTTTCTTTGGTGCCGAGGCCATGTCCCAGACATGGTCTTATACGGGACCTTCCTTATCTCATGTTGTAACACTGGTATCCTTGCTATTCTAAACGTTCAACCGGGACTTCAACTTAACGTATTTTCATCATACTCTCACCGAGGCATCATTAGTCATTTTCATAGAAATAATATTCATTTCTCATAATATCAAGCAATTAAAAATATAAAATCATTATGTAACTTTAATTTCACACAAACTTACCTCGGTACCAAAATATATGTGGAATTATTCAATTTAGTCCACGACCTTGTCCTTGCCTCAGTTTCGGTTCGGGCTTCGTGTTTCTTGATCTGTAATAGCTCTTTCACTTGTTCAATACTCACATTGACTAAATTAACCCATGAATCATACTTTGGAAAAATTATGATTTTGCCCCCAACTTTCACATAATTACACTTTTGCCCTTAGGCTCATAAAATGATTTTTATTCATTTTCCTTGTATTTTAAGCCTAGCGAAATCATTTTCATAACTACAACAACCCTCAATTTCTACTAATTCACTCATGTATGAACATTTTCATGACTTTTACAAATTAGTCCTTTTCATGAATTTTCCATGAAAATCTCTTAGAAAAAGATGTTTATCATACATCAAACTTTCATATTCCTCCATTAATCATCAAAATACATGCATGTCATACATGGGTAAATTTTTGAACATAAACCCTAGCTAAAAATATAGCTAGAAATAACTAAATCGAGTTACGAGGATCTCAAAAATACGAAGAACATTAAAAACGGGGCTAGGAGATACTTACAATCAAGCTTGAAAGTTGAAGAAACCCTAGCTATCGAGTCCTTGTAATTTTCGGTTATGGAGGATGAAGATGGACATGATTTTTAGCTTATTTTCCCTTTTAATTCTTTTATTAACCAAATGACAAAAATGCCCTTAAGACCCCTTGAGATTTTTCCTTCCCATGTCTATTTTTGTCCATCTTGACTTATAATGGTTTAATTGCTAAATAATGACTTCTAATAATTTTTATAGTGCTATTTCATACTTAAATCTTCTAGAATCTCATATTTTCCAATCTTTGCAATTTAGTCCTAATAGACAAATTGTTCACTAATTTATAAAATTTCTTCATGAAATTTTCACACAATTATGCAAACATGCTATAGACCTCATAAAAGCCATAAAACACATATTTCTACCTTGGGTTTGTAGTCTCACAACCACTATTCTGACTAGGCCCTAAATTGAGTTGTTACAATTCTCCCCTTTACAGATTTTCGTCCCAAAAAATCTTACCGGTAAAAAGGTTTGGATATTGGTTTCTCATAGTCTCCTCGGGCTCCCATGTAGCCTCTTCTACCCCATGTCTTTGCCATAGTACTTTCACAAGAGCTATACTTTTGTTTCTTAATTGTTTGACTTCTCGTGCCAAAATTTTAACCGGTTCTTTGCCATAAGTCATGTCAGGTTGAATTTCAACCTCTTTCGGTGTAATCACATGCGGAGGATCTGATCAGTAACGACGTAACATAGACACATGGAACATATCGTGAATCTTTTCCAACTCAGATGGCAAAGCTAATCGATAAGCTACTGGTCCTATCCTCTCGGTAATCTCATATGGTCTGATAAAACGCAGACTCAATTTGCCTTTCTGACCAAATCTGAGAACTTTCTTCCATGGCGACACTTTCAAGAATACCTTATCACCAACTTGAAATTTGATCTCTTTTCGTTTCAAGTTCGAGTAAGACTTTTGTCTATCCAAAGCAGCTTTTAAACAATCACGAATTATTTTTACCTTCTCTTCAGTTTCTCTAACCAGACCGACCCCGTGGATTTGATTTTCTTTGAGTTCGGTCCAATACAAAGGCGTTCGACACTTTTGCCCATACAATGCCTCATAAGGTGCCATTCTCAAACTCGACTGAAAACTATTATTATAGGCAAACTCTACCAACGGTAAGTACTTTTCCCAGCTGCCCTGAAACTCAAGAACACAACACTGGAGCATATCCTCAAGTATCTATATTAATCTCTCTGACTGTCCGTCAATTTGCGGATGGAAAGCTTGTACTAAAACTCAGCTTTGTGCCCAAAGATTCTTGTAACTTTTTCCAAAATCGGGATGTGAATCTCGGATCTCTATCTGATATAATCGACAAGGGCACTCCATGCAGTCTTACAATCTCTGAAACATACAAGCCTGCCAACTTATCAAGTGAATAATCAATGCGTATAGGTATGAAATGGGTCGACTTCGTAAGTCTATCTACCACAACCCATACGTCATCTTTCTTGCTCGGTGTCAACGGCAAACCCGTTACAAAGTCCATAGTAACACGGTCCCATTTCCACTCGGAAACAATAATAGGTTGAAGTAAACCCGAAGGTACTTGGTGTTCAGCCTTCACTTGCTGACAAATCAAGCATTTGATACAAACTAGGAAATATCCTTCTTCATACTCGACCACCAATACCATTTCTTCAAGTCATTATACATTTTTGTGCTGCCGGATGTACAGATAAACATCCACTATGTGCCTTGTGTAAAATTTTCCGAATGAACTCATCATCTCTTGGTACACAGACTCTGTCTCGGAACATCAAACATCCATCAGAATTAATTCGAAAATCTGATTCAACACCCGACTCACACTGAACTCTTTTGGCTTGCACGTCGTTATCACCTTTCTGGGCTTCACAAATCTCTTGGAGAAATATCGATCTAGCTCTCAATTCAGCTAGGATAGAATCATCATCTAACCAAGTCATCTGTGTATTCATGGCTCTTAATGCAAACAAGGATTTTCTACTCAAAGTGTCGGTGACTATATTCGCCTTTCTTGGGTGGTAGTCAATCACTAGCTCATAATCCTTTATCAACTCTAACCATCTTCGTTGCCTTAAGTTCAATTCCTTTTGAGTCATCAAGTACTTTAGGCTTTTATGATCAGTGAATATCTGACATTTTTCACCATACAAATGGTGTCTCCATACCTTCAATGCAAACACAATGGTAGCCAACTCTAAATCATGTGTAGGGTAATTCTTCTCGTGCGGCTTTAACTGTCTGGAGGCATATGCTATCACCTTGCCCTCTTGCATAAGCACACAGCCCAATCCATTCAAGGATGCATCACTATAAACCACAAATTCTTTTCCCGGTTCAGGTTGCACTAGAACTGGAGCCTCAGTCAACATTGTCTTTAGTTTCTCAAAACTTTGTTGGCATTTTTCTGTCCATTCAAACTTCACATCTTTTTGTAACAACCTCATCATTGGAGTCGCTATCATGGAAAATCCCTTGACAAACAATCTGTAATAGCCAACTAGGCCTAGAAAACTTCTAACCTCTGATACATTTCTCGGTGGTTTCCAATCAACAATAGCTGAAATCTTACTCGAGTCAAATCAAATTCCATCTCTCGAGACAATATGCCCCAAAACCCAACTTCTTTAAGCCAAAATTCACTTTTACTAAACTTGGCATATAACTGATTATCTCGCAAAACTTGCAAAATCGTCCTTAAGTGCTCAGTGTGCTCATTCTCATCACGAGAATAAATCATTATATCATCAATAAAAACCACAACAAATTTATACAAATATGGCCGAAAGATGCGGTTCATTAAATCTATAAACACAGTAGGGGCATTTGTTAAATCAAAAGGCATGAGTAAAAACTCATAGTGACCATACCTTGTCTGAAATGTAGTTTTCGGCACATTTGAGTCTTTGACTCTCAACTGGTAATATCCCGACCTCAAATCTATCTTGGAAAACATAGTGGCACCCTTCAATTGATCAAACAAATCATTGAGTCTTGGCAACAGGTACTTGTTCTTCATGGTTACCTTATTAAGCTGCCGATAATCTATACATAATCTCATGGAACCATCTTTCTTTTTCACAAATAATACTGGAGCACCCCACGAAGATGATGATTTTAACCTAGCCATTGGAATGGCTAGTAATAGTTCATTTTGGAATGACTAAGTAAGTTATTATGATGATATATATACACAAGTGATATGTGAAGTATATATGATCAAGTGTTGTTATTACATAGTTAAACTAAGGTAAGTTTATAAACACTTGTGCTTGAAATTATATGCCATGTTGAATGATGGAATGGCTTATTTTGAATGCTTGAATTGGTTGGTATTGGATGTGTGTTTTAAGTGCATGTCTTGGGTGTGACTTTGGGTAAAAAATAAAGCTAGAAATGGCTTTATTTTGTCCACACGGGCAGACACATGGGCGTGTGTCCAGACTATGTGTGACACACGGCTGAGTACATAGGCATGTAGCAAGGCCGTGTTCCCCTGCACCTTAATTTTGAGAAACAGAATGCTCAGAATTGAGCACACGGGTGGAGACACAGGCCTATATCTTAGTCGTGTTTGCCACACGGCCTAGAACACAGGCGTGTGTCTTGGCCGTGTGAAACCTACACCTAATTTCGAATTGAATTAATTAACCACACGGCCTAGCACACGGGTGTGTGGCATGGCTGTGTGTACATGTTAGAGAGTTACACAGGGTCAAACACGGCCTCTAGCATGGGCGTGTCCCAGGGTCACACAGGCGTGTCCCTTGGACCATACGAGCGTGTGAGCCCTGCACCTTGGAAAAGTTTTGTAATTTCGCGAAAAATTCTTAGAGGTTCTGATTAAGTCCCGTCTTGTTAATGCTCGTATTGGGCCTTGAGGTTCCATTTAAGGGACGTTAAGAATGATTTCAGAATGTGAATAGTAACTTGCATGATTTATCTGTTAATGTTTCTGAATGTTTCGGTAATGCTCTGTAACCCTGTTTCAGCAACAGATATGGGTTAAGGGTGTTACACAAATCTCCCACCCTAAAAAGAATTTCAGCTACAAAATTCTGACCATCAGGCACAATATCATCTTGAGTTCTCCAATTACGAATACTGGTTAATACTTTCGAATGGGCCTTAACATGTTTTCCTACTTGGAGTTCCCATGGTAGAATTTGATGTTTCAACTGTCCTTGTTCTCATATCACTTTGATTCTTATTAAATGCTTTAGTAGATCATTCATGTTGGCCTTCAGTTTTTGCTTGATAGTCTCTAACCAAATGGTCAGGTGACCTACATTAGTAACAGATTTTCTTCTCATTCCAAAAAATTCCCAAATGGTTCCTTCTACATGTATTACAAATAGAAGTCTTCATTTTTTACGATCCATCTATTACCATGAATTTTCATCACTTAAGACTGTTTTGTTAACTCAAAAGAGAAGTTCCTCACATTTTTAGGCTTTTCAAAGTTTGCAACAAAGAATGGTTCAATATTTTCACGTTCACTTTTCTCTTTCTCCTAGCCTTTACTTCTATCATGCAAAATCGTTTCCATCTTGTAGGCTTTAGTTATCATAACTACTAAACTCTAAACTTCTAAAACAGCTACTAAAGAACAAATTTCATCTCTTCAACCCCATTCAAACTTATCAAGAAGACCTTTTTTGGTCTGGAACATATCTCTCACAAATAGACTAAATCTAACGAATTCTCTCTCGTATTCCATTACTATCATTTACTCCTGTCTAAGGTACAAAAATTCTTTCTTCATCCTCTCCACATACATTGGATTCACGTATTTCTCTCTAAATTTTGATACAAAGAAATCCCAGTCTACAAATTCTTCCAAGGTCACGCTTACTAAAGTTTCTCACCACTGATATGCCTCACCTTCCAATAAAGAAATAGCGTATATCATTGGGTGTACACATCAATTGTGCAATCTCCATTCCTAAGTGACATAACCATTGTTTGGCTGTTGTAGGATCATCACCTTTATCTCCTAAAAATTCCTTAGCACCACACATACAAATCTCCCACACAAGGTCTCCTTAAAACTGGTTCGCAACTAGTGCAACTAGAGTAGTCAGTCTGTAACAGCCCAATTATCGGTGAGATCGGAACAGTGGTTTTGGGGCCACAAATCTGAGCAAAAATAATCATTTTAATATTATTTTATGATTTGCATTACTATAGGAAGGTCATATGGAAATTTTGATACGAAAATTTTACCGATTGCATGTTTAATTAGGGAAAGGACTAAATTGCATAAAATGCAAAAGTTGCCTTCTAGTAGTTATAAGTACAAACAACCATAGAATTCAAAACTTAAGGTCCTTACATGGTAATTAGACCATTGAAGAAAAGTTAGTAGATATTTTAATGACACATCAATGGAAAAATTAGAAAAAAGGAATGGACTAAATTGGAAATAAAGAAAATTAATAGATGATAATTAATTGAAAAGAAAAAAAAATCATCTACTTTCATATCATCTTGCCCAAAATTTCTATGGAAACCCTAGGAGAGAGGAAGACAACTTTTCAAGTTTAAAAAGGTATGAAATCAAATCCCGTTTTTAGTAATTTTTATATTTTTAGAATCGGGATAGTCTAATCTTTCTATTTAGGGGATTTATTTGAAAAGTTATCAAGGTTTGAAATTTGGGTCATGGATAAATATGCTAAAAATTTGAAATTTATGGTGGAAATGAAAAATTATTCATAGATAAACAACTTTTACAAAGTAAATTTTGATGAAAACTTGATTTAGGGAC
This sequence comes from Gossypium australe, assembly GCA_005393395.2. Lineage (NCBI taxonomy): Eukaryota > Viridiplantae > Streptophyta > Magnoliopsida > Malvales > Malvaceae > Gossypium > Gossypium australe. The sequence goes on along the minus strand of CM016625.1, from coordinate 77,479,911 downwards.
TAAAATGAAAAAGTGGTAAAACCCATGGAAAATTCTAAATTTTTTGAAATGTATGTGCTATAAATGTAATATATAAATTTTAGCTAGGATTGGAAAGAGGGTTAAATTTCATGAATTTCATATTTTGAGCCTAGGGACAAATTTGGAATTTATGAAAAGTATAGGGGTAAAATGGTAATTTTACTTAGGATGTAATTGAATGCAAATGTATATGAAATGTGATAAATTGATAGTTAAATTTGTTTATATAGACCCGGAAAGACCAACTACCGAACTAGATCGAGGGAAACAAAAGGTTTCGGATTAGTTGAAATTCAAATACGAACAATTGTCAAGGTAAGTTCGTGTAACCTAAATATGTATGTTAATGTGCTTGAATTGAATTGTATGATGTGTTGATATGTATGTGAAGATATACATTATGAAATATCCAAAAATTGGGAAATGATGATAAAATGCTATGTCCCGGTTGAAAGTTGAAATTCGATGAAGTAAAGTGATTTCTCGAAAAGAGTATAATACTGCATATGTTGCAGATAGGATTTAGCCCGGACTAGTAATCCTGAAATAGACCCTCTCAAGCATATGTTATAGATTAGATTAGCCCGGACGAGTAATCCAAATCAAGCTCTTTAGAGCATATGCCACAGAAAGGATTTAGCCTGGACGGGTACTCCTGTTATAAAATATAAGGCTTGAGAGTGTGCTATATGATCATGTGCTAAATGGGTACTTTTGAACATGAATTGATAGATAGTTGATATGTATACTCTGTGTATACTACTCTAATGTCCATCGAAATTTCAATAGTTCAACGGGAAAGATTCATGAAACACGGAAATGTGGAACTAAATAGAAGTTTATAATGTGATGAGGTCATCTATGTTTACTTGATATTCATATGATGTTGTGTGACTAACTTGTTTGATTAAGTGTATATGTTTAGGTAAATTTACCCAAAAATTTTGGATGGTATGGTTGTGTATGCTTGTATGAATAAATATAACCGGTAGTTTAATCCCGTTATACGAACTTACTAAGCATGAAAACGTTTACCCCATTTAATTTTCTTTGTTTTATAGTGCTCATAAGCTCACGAAGGTTGGGGGTCGATCAGAGCATCAATCACACTATCCACTATCTCATTTTGGTATTAATAGAACTCTCATTTTGGTATAATGGCATGTATAGGCTCATTTGGCCAAATGATGGCTTCTAAGTGATGTTTTGTAATCTAGCCATTGGAATGGCTAGTGATGTTTTACTTAGTATGTTTATAAAGTTATTGCATAATTAAATTTCTATGTGCTAAGTTGGTTGATTGGATTATGCTTAAGGCGTATGTTCCTTATAAATAAAATTATAAACATGAAGTGACAATATACCATGCTAGTTACTAGAATTGGCTTGGTTTTAATGCTTGAATTGGATGGTATATGTATACAAGTGTTGATGTGGGTTATTTGCAATAATTGGGTGAGAAATGAAGCTAGGAAAATGGTTTTATTTTGTCCACACGGGTAGACACACGGGTGTGTGACTTGGCCGTGTGACTTTAATTACTTCATGCCTTATAAGGTAGAGAGTTACATGAGTTAGGGACACGGGCGTGTGTAGTCACACGGCCCAACCACATGGGCGTGTCCCTAGACCACATGGGCATGTAGGCATTGTATATAAGGAAAATTTTAGAATTTTGCGAAAAATTTTATGAAATCCCGATTTGGTCCCGAATCGATTCCGAGGGTCTATTTAAGGGACAATATGATTGATGTTGCATATGAATAGTATTTTCAACTCGATTTATATATAATTGTTCTGTAAGTCCTGATAATATCTCGTAACCCTATTCCGACGACAAATATGAGTTAGGGGTGTTACACAGTCTGTGTGGAATAGCTTCTAACTAAGACTGGGCTGAAGGCACATGGGCGATTCCCATAAGTCGATCATACAATCGTTTCATCATCTTGACAAACACATCTTTCGCAGGATGACTAGCTACTCTAAATCGACCGAAGGTTTTGAACCATGAGACTAAAGATTATTGATCTGCATTCGTTCATCAACAACATCACATTAATTCAAAAACATATTAAACTACACATACATAAGCGCAATTTAGCAAAATTATAAGGGACAAGCTAGAAACATGTAATATGCATATCGAGGCGTGACTTAGCCTTCGATTTTTCAAGAATCGGCTCAACCTTGGCTCTGATACTAACTTGTAACACCACAATCCACAACGGTCGACTTAGGCGTTACACAGAAAGCAGACCTATACTTAGTTTCAACATACAACAAATGAACTAAGCGTTAACTGAAGAAAGTTTTTAAAACACAAATAATCAAACTGGCATACGCCATAATATGAACGTAACTGAGTTTATAACTTTCGGTTGAAATATTTCCTTTAGAAATACAGCACTGGAAGTGATCATAATATATAAAATAATTTGGCGTTTACAAGTAGAAATCACTTCACAAATCGTAATTCATAAAAATACTTTAACTAATCCCTCAAAGGGTAACATTATTTTAAAACTGTAACTAAATAAAAAGGTACTTCAATACAGATTCAAAATCAAAACATATTTACACGCCACCCTCAAAGAACATATGCATGTTACAAAACAAACATAGGCGAAGCTCACTACAGAAGTCGCTCTTTTTGGCCAATTCCCTTCAACAAGCTTACAACGAAGCACCACCTAAAAAAGAGGAAAGAAAAAAAGGGGTGGTAAGTTCAAAAGAACTTAGTGAGCACCAAATAAAATTATACAACTCTTTTAGATGAATTACAAAAGCAAGAAACTTAAACTAGAACATCAATACTCTTAACACAAGGAAATTTGGGCAACCACTCCCAAACTATTGGCGAATACTTAACCATGGCGAATAGCATTTCCAAATAGAATCTAACAACGGGCATATACTTGTTTCCTTACAGGTTTAGAGAACTTTTACCTTAATAGAGCTTACGCCTTTTCCTTGGATCACAATCTCAATCAACAATACCCTTCTTCATCATAAGAGTACCATCAGATTTTTTGTTATATTCCTTCTGAAATTTACCTTCACTGAGGTGGATGTTAATGCACCAACTACAACACTTAACGAATCTACTATAGGCTCAACACAATAAAAAGAAATAAAAACATGATTTACCACTTGATATCCAATCTTATCAAAAGTTCTTATCATTAGACATATATAACATGCAACACATTCAAAATTATATTTTCTTGCATTTTTCTTATCCTTATCAGAGCAGATATCATATTTTTTTATAATTTCAAACACCTGTAGGTTCCCATGAGTTCAGTGATCTTTTCCGTGGTTAACAACTATCATGTCCTACAGTAGGCAGTACCCATCTTGCTAGGCTGGTTAGCAACTAGCATGCCCTACCAGAAACCTAGCACACACGCCAACTTGTTAGTAATTGTCATACCCTACCAGTGGCCCATTATACACGACAATTTGTTTAACAACTATCATGTCCTACTAGTGGTCCTCCAACCTAGTTAGCAACTAACATGTGCAACTAGTGGCCTATCTTATACTTCTTCCGAGTTAGCAACTAGCATGCCTTATCAAAGGTTTAGCACATTTGCCATTCTAGTTAGAAACTAACATGCTCTAGCAGTGGCTTATCATATATGGATGTCAAGTTTATACCCCAAGGAAGTTGAATCTATTTCCTGCCACAAACATGCACATACAGATGATTACATGAAACAAATTCCCAAAGTTCCATGATAATAGTCTCATTTGAACTCTAAGCTATAACAACCAAAATTTAATGACATACTCAAGATAGAGGGAATCTCAGTGAAGAGAAATATAGACTGGATACTCACAAGAGATATTAACGGGTTTGATTACTCTATCTCTATTATTACACGCTCAACCCTTCTTAATATTTGAAAGCTTGTTGCTCCCTCTCAAACAAAGAACTCTTCCTTAACAGGTTACCAGAATTAAACAATGCAAGAGAAAAAGGAAGAAGAACCCCCACTATACAAGTCTTATTGATATTTATGACTCACACAAATCTTACAGAAATTATCACGTGGCTACCATGCAAAGCTAACTCACCGCCTTAATGTGGCCAACATGATCATTCTAGGTAAATCTTACATTAAAACAATCATTGGAATTTAGTTACATCCCAACTGGATCTTAATAAGAATTCAACTAAAATCGAACAGTAATCACACGTGCGCAAATAAAAACTATCAAGTTTATAAGCCCGTAGTCCACTACTGGTGAATACAAGTAGAAAGATTTGTTACCCAAAACTTACCAAGAGAAAACACTGATTGGTGGGTTCCTTCCAACTACCACTCCAAGACAAAGAGACCAAAAACTTATACTTCGCCAAAAGGCGAACCCTTCAACCAAAATCATTATAGACTTACATGATTAACCAAATAGTTTGCCAATCATGGGTGACAATCAATACAAAAACAAAACTGATGGATAGGACACAAATCAGCCTTACGTTGGCTTAAACTTAGCTAAGAATTCGCCCACACAAGCCAACAACTAGGACTACATTGGGCAGAGTGTTACAAATCTCCCATCGTAAAAGAAATTTCACTCATGAAATTCTTACCATCAGGCACAATATTATCTTTAGTTCTCCAGTTACAAACATTGGCTGATACATTCAAGTAGGCCTTAACAAAATTTCTTCTTGGAGTCTATAGGGTAGAATTTGATCTTCCAACAGTCCTTGTTCTCATATCACTTTGGTTCTTACTAAATTCTTGAGTAGATTGTCCATGTTGGCCTTTTGTTCTTACTAGACAATCTCTTACCAAATGGTTAGGTGACCTACCTACATTCTTAATAAACTTTCGTCGCATTCCAATAAATTTCCATGTAACAGCCTGTTTTTGGGTCAAATCAGAACAGTGGTTTCAGGACCAAAAATTTGAAGTAGAAATATTTATTTTTATTATTTCTTTAAGGTCTACAGCATGATAGAATGATTGTGTGAAAATTTCGTTAAGAAATTTTGTCGATTGAGTACTTAATTTGTCTAGAAGGACTAAATTGCAATAGGTGCAAAACTTGAATTCTATAAGTTAAAGGTGTCTAATTGCTATGGAATTTTAATTGGAAGTCCTTATGTAGTAATTAGACAATTATACTTTAAGGTGGACAAAAATTGACATGGCTAGGTAAAATTTTAAAGTTATGCATTAAGGGTATTTTAGTAATTTCAAAAATAAAGACAAATTAACCTAATAAAAGATGTCCATCTTCTTCAATTTAGTCCCCATAGCCAAAACTTTGGAGAAGCCATAGCTAGGGTTTTTGGCCAAGCTTTCAAGCTTGATTGTAAGTCTGTTCTTGTTCCGTTTTTAATGATTTCTATATTTTTGAGATCGTTGTAACCTAATCTAGCTATTTCAAGGACTAATTTGTGAAAAGCTATAAGTCTAAAATTTTACCCATGTTGAATATGTTTGAATTTGATGTTTGATGGTAGAAAATGCATGTTAGTTGTTAGTTAAACAACATTTGTGAAGTGATTTTCATTAAAAATGTCAAATAGGGACTTATTTGTAAAATGTTATAAAATGTATAGAAAAGTGTGAATAAATGAAAATTGTAGGCTGTTATAAGTACAAGTGATATTCAGCTAGGCTTGGGTTGTGATGAAATTGAATGAAATTCATTTTACGAGCCTAGGGACTAAATTGTAAAATGTTGAAATGTTAGGGGAAAAATGTAATTTTTGCCATAATGTGATTTTGGGCTGAACTGAATAATGTGATGATTAAATAAGTTAAATTTGGTATTATAGATCAAGAAAAACGAGGTTCAGACCTAGATCGGGGGAAAAATAAAGTATTTGACGAATAGGTTTTTTACGCCGTTTTTGTAACCGAGGTAAGTTCGTATGTTAATAAGCATTATCATAATTGTATTTTAAATGCTTTAATATTGCATGAATTGTATTAATGACCTTACGGACACGTTCGACGAAGATTCGGCAAATGTGAAATCCCGACTGAACTTTAAGAATAGATTAGGATACAAGTGACATGTCACTAGGAATTTATGTGATTATGTGATTTATGTGGTCCGGGTGTTGGTCCTGTAGGTCCTACCGATGGCTGAGTATACCGGCATATGTTGTAGTTACTTGATAGCTTGTGTGAGTAGCATCGTGTAGCTACATCCCGACTGACAGCTTGTGTGAGCAGGCCCATTATCAGCTCAAGAGTGAGCTTTATGTGATTGAGGTAGCATTGGCTACATATGTGGCGCCTTTTGTGCAAGATTTCCGAGTATCCAATAGCATTCCAATGGTTCAACGGGTATGTCAAAGATGAGAATAAGTATGAAACCATTACAAGATGGTACATGTATGTGCACAAAGCTTTTGAATATTAAATTTGAGAAATGATGAATTCAAGATAAGATATGATAAAGTGAAATCTGGTTACGAGGTTATGGTAAATTACATTGTCTTATATTATATTACTTGAATGTTAAATATACGGTAAGGTTTGCTTATTTCTTACATACAAGCTTACTAAGGTATATAGCTTACTCCATTTTACTTTCCATGTTTTATAGTGTCACCAAGCTAACTCGGATTGGAGATTGTTAGAGATCGTATCACACTATCACACTATCATTTTGGGTATCGATGATTGTAAACATTTTGAGTATATGGCATGTACAGGGGCTTAGTCATTTTGTTATACGTGTCATCATGATTTTGGCCAAATGTATTGGCTTGTAATTGTCAAAGGCTTGAATTTGGTATTTGGCCATGTAAATTGGCTCATTTTGGTTAAGTGGATTGTAAGCTCATATACATATATATGCATGTATGTGCCAATGCCCTTTTTGGTGATGTGGTTTATATTGATTTACTAAATGTTGACTGTGGCTTAATGACTTGTTGTGAAATGGGTAAGTTTGGTTTATTGGAATGTTGGAGTATCTTGATAAGTTAATGCAAATTGAAAGTAGTCTTAGTGGTGTTTTGAATGCAAAATTAATATGTTTAATTTGGCATAATGAAATGTCATGAGCATGATAGATAATGGTATTGCATTGACATGTATTGGCCATGATTATGGATGTTTTGGTTGCCTAATTATACCATGATTCATGCCATTGAACTTGTGTATGTGTGTATGTAAATGAGGGTGGCAAATGGCTTGGTAAATAGCCTTTATTTTGTCCACACGGGTAGACACACAGGCGTGTGTCTATGTAACATTTCAAACCCGGCCTAGACGTTATGACCGAATCTGGCATAACACATAAAAGGTTGTTTAAAAACTGCGCATTTGTTAAAAACTTCGTATTCTTTTTGAAACTCCGAGCTTTGTTGTTTGTGAAACTCAGATTTCTTTTATGGGTTTCTTGTAAAAACGTTATTATTATTATTTTTGAAAACTTTGTTTACAATAGAAATTAGATTCAGTGAAATGCGAAAATGTGATATTCGAAAGCCGTTATTGTTGTTTTAAGAAAAATCTAGAGTTTAATCATTTATAGTTTGAATATAACTGAAATGAAAGTTTAAAAGAAAAAAAAATCCAATGGCCTTATTACATAATATGAAACCCAAGTTAAAATGATCTTAAAATGAAGCAAAACGGAAATTTACTAAAGTTCATAAGAAGTACTCCGATGTATGACCACCACAGAGTCCTCCGTAGCTCCAAATCCTCTAACGCTGGGGATCACCTGCATGGTTAAAGCAGAGGGGTGAGTTACGAAAACTCAGTGCGTAATCCCCTAATCAGTCCTTAACTGGGCTCGAGCCCATACAGAAGCAGAATGGGCCGAGGCCCTATTCGGTAACAATCTGGGCCTTAGCCCTATAAACATGCTAATGCAAACAGAGAATGCAGCCCAACCCAATCCAACCAAACACACCCCCGTACCAACCCTACACACCTGTGGGGATCAAGTCAACCCACCCAGCCCTACACACCAATATGGCAGACAAGCTGCTAAATACAGAATTTGTGGCGGAGCCACCAGAATAACAGAATATACATGGCATGGCCACTACACAGAATGTGGCAGAGCCACCAGAATACACTTCCTCCGATCATCAAACCCAACCCATGCAACATATTATAAATGCAATGCATCAAACATACAAAAGTGTATAAAGCATGTACATGATAACCAACCATAATCAAGGGTATAACGGTCATTTACCCTCCAGGGGTATTTCGATAATTTACCCTTCCAAGGGTACTTCGGTAATTTCGCACTTAACGGCCTTTCCAAAGGCCTACTGTCGACTCAAGCAACACAGGACCCTTTTTGGGTCTCTACGAAATTATTTCAGGCCCAAACGGGCCTACACACTCGTGTGGCCCATTTCGCATGATTTCGGTCTCAGTTTTTCAGATTACGCAATCACACCTATCATTTGATAGTTTTCCAGCAATTTTGCCCATGTGGGTCGGATAACCCATTGGGCCCATTTGGCTCGTTTCGGCTCGATCAGGCCCGTTACAGCCTCAGTTTCACGAGAGTGCTCGTGACACTCTCAACGACTTACCGCCAACATTTGCATCTCAGTTTGCCAGTACGAGCGCTCGCACGCTCGTTTAGTCGCCTTTGTCGGTTTTCTGGCTTTTCGGCTTTTAGCCGTTTCACAGAGCAACATATGCAATTATCTAGTTTGGTGTGAGATTACACACCTGTTTTTGGATTATGGATCACATTACTCTTCAAAACACCAACGAGTACTACCCTCCTTCAAAAGAGGGTATTTGGTCCACATTCTACTAATCCAAGATCCGTACCCCAACAAGAAGACGAGATCCCGAAGTGGATTGAACCAACAAGATTCGAGTTTGCACCTTGGAGGATTCAGTCCTTACCAAAAGAGAACAAAAGGGGTTCAAAGTAGAAACCAGTGGTTAATTCGGCTTAGCCAAGAGGTGAGAGTTTCGGCTTAAACAAAGTCAAGAGAAGAAAGAACGAAAGGAAGTGGAAGAAGAAGAACCATTACCTTAATACCAAGGATGAGCCGAATGGAATGACAAGATTCAGCACTAGTAGCAAAAGAAAAGAACTCAAGGTTCGGCTATGGAGGCTAAACCGAAATGAAAACCAATCAAAGAACACAAGCCGAAATGGTAGCTGTAGGAAAGATTCGGCTATAGGAAGAAAAGGGTTAGGGGAAGGATTCAGCCAATACTGTTCAGGCACTAATAAATAAAGAAAAAATGTTTTGAAGAAGATGAGAAAAAGAAAGAATAGCAAGCTTGGGGTTTCGCCAAAGAAAATTGAAGCAATGTGTCCCGAAATGCAATCACCGAAAATGCAAAAAGGCTAAAAACTCACAAAAGAACACTTTAGAAAAATCGATACACTTACTACTCAAGACCGAATATGCTACTAAGTGACCCCTCTACACCGAAATTCTCCTCCCACACACTCCATATTCGGCCAAACACTCCCCACACCATCACTTCCACAATTTCCTCCCCAATTTCCTCCTACATTTCCTCTCCACCTCCCATTCAAACCATTTGACCATGTCTCCATCCTCCAAGGCAGAGTTTGATCTCAACTCTGTTTCCTCCTTTCTTGAGCACAAAATAATAGCCACCCAAAATGCAGCTTGTGAGGATCGAACTCTCTCCCTCCTTACTTCCCTTGTGATGCCACACCACTGTGCCACTTACCAACTTATGCTAGCAAACATATTTAATTAACCTTAAATCCAGCTTCTGCTAGCCCTCTCCCTTAAAGGGCCCAAAACCAAAATTTCCCCAGGACTTTGACTCAAACCCGAGCCTCCTTAGGACCCCTAAACTCACTCAAATAACAAGCCAAGCAAGCTCCACACATGCAATAATGCAAAAATGCCAGACCCCTAATTTCAGGGATGTTACAATTCTACCCCCTTAAAGAAATTTCAGCCTCGAAATTTACCTGGTTAAAAGAGATGAGGGTATTGCTGTCGAATTGCCTCATCAAGCTCCCACGTGGCTTCCTCTGAACCGTGGTTACGCCACAATACCTTGACTAATGGAACAGATTTCCTCCTTAGCACTCTCACCTCACGATCCAAAATCTGTACCGGTTCTTCTTCGAATGTCAGATCAGACCTCACTTCGATTTTCTCCACTGGCACTACATGAGAAGGATCAGAATGGTAGCGCCTCAGCATTGAAACATGGAATACATCATGTATCCGATTCAACTCCGGGGGCAACTCAAGCTGATAGGCGACCAGTCCCACACGCTTCACTATCTGATAAGGCTCGATGAATTTGGGGCTCAACTTGCCCTTTCGTCCAAATCTCAAAATCTTCTTCCAAGGTGAAACCTTCAAGAAGACATACTCCCCCACCGAATACTCTATCTCCTTACGATTCAAGTCCGCATATGACTTATGTCTATCAAAAGCTTTTTTTAAACGGCACCGAATCAACTTCACCTTCTCCTCAATTTTCGAAATTAATTCTGGACCCAACAACCGTCGCTCACCCAATTCTGTCCAACAAGTAGGGGTACGACACCTACGACCATATAACGCCTCGTACGGTGCCATTTGAATGCTGGATTGGTAGCTGTTGTTATACGCAAATTCCGCTAACGGTAAATAATCTTCCCAACTGCCCCTGAAGTCAATCACACAGCCCCTTAACATGTCTTCCAGAATCTGGATTACCCTCTCCGACTGACCATCAGTTCGTGGACGAAAAGCTGTGCTGAAATCTAGTCTTGTACCCAAAGCTTCATGTAACAGCTTCCAAAACCGAGATGTGAATATAGAGCCCCTGTCTGAGATGATAGACACTGGTACCCCATGTAGCCTCATAATTTCAGCCACGTACAACTTGGCCAACTTCTGTAGCGAGTAGTCAGTGCGAACTAGTATGAAGTGTGCGGACGTAGTCAACCGGTCAACAATCACCACACTGAGTCTTTCTTAGTAGGCGTCAGGGGTAGCCCACTAACAAAATCCATTGTTATCCTCTCCCACTTCCAGAGTGGAATCTTCACCGATTGCAGTAATTTTGAAGGTAGTTGATGTTCAGCCTTTACTTGCTGACATGTCAAACACCTGCTTACGAAGTCGGTAACTTCACGTTTCAATCCTGGCCACCAGTACAGTTCTCGTAGGTCTCGGTACATCTTGTTTCCATCGGGATTCATAGCGTATCGGCTACTATGCACCTCCTGCAGAATCATCTGTCTTAATTCAGAGTCCTTCGGCATACAAACTCTTCCACGGAAACATAACATCCCTTCATTGTTCAGCCCAAAATCCACCGTCTCTCTACTGTTCACTTGCTGAAAATGAGAACCTAACGACTCATCCAACGGCTGCTTCTCCTTAATCTGACTAACCCATGTCGGTTTCACCTGAAGTTCTGCTAATAAACTACCATCCTCATAAAGGCTGAGATGAGCAAACATTGCTCTCAATTTAGATACCACCTTCTGACTTAGTGCATCCGCTACCACATTGGCTTTACCCGGATGATACTCAATCGAGCAATCGTAATCCTTTAACAACTCTATCCACCTTTATTGCTTGAGATTCAACTCCTTTTGAGTAAAGAGATACTTTAGACTCTTATGGTCTGTGTAGATGATCGACTTCTCCCTATACAGGTAATGTCTCCATATCTTTAGTGCAAACACTACTGCAGCTAGTTCCAAGTCATGAGTAGGGTAGTTCACCTCATGTGGCCTAAGTTGATGAGATACATACGCCACTACCTTCTCTTCTTGCATCAGCACACAACCCAAACCTGTGTGCGACGCATCACAATAGACAACGAATTCTCTCCCAGCCTTAGGCTGAATCAAAACCAGTGCTTCAGTCAGAATCTTCTTTAGTCTCTCAAAACTCTCTTGCTCCTTATCCGTCCAAACAAACTGTACGCCCTTACGCAACAACTTAGTTAGGGTGCAGCAATCAAAGAGAACCCCTCCACGAATCGCCTGTAGTACCCAGCCAAACCCAGAAAACTTCGGATCTCTGATACTAACTTTGGTGGCTTCCAATCCAATACAACTTCTACTTTCCGAGGATCAACCCTAATCCCCTCGGTAGACACAACATGCCCCAAAAATGTCACTTCCTTTAGCCAAAACTTGCACTTATTAAATTTGGCGTAAAGTTGCTTTTCCCTCAATATCTATAGCACAACCCGCAGATGAGAATCATGCTCCTCCTCAGTTCTTGAATAAACCAAAATGTCATTTATAAATACCACCACGAACTGGTCATAGGGTTGGAAGACCCGGTTCATCATATCCATGAAAGCAGCGGGTGCATTCGTTAATCCGAACGGCATAACCAAAAACTCGTAATGCCCATAACGAGTTTGAAATGCAGTCTTGTATATATCTGCCTCCTTAACCCTTAGCTGATGGTATACCGATCTTAAATCTATTTTCGAGAAGACCAAAGCTCCCTGTAGCTAATCGAACAGGTCGTCTATCTTTGGTAGCAGATATTTGTTCTTAATCTTTAGCTTGTTCAACTGACGATAGTCAATACACATACGCATTGACCCATCCTTCTTCCTCATGAACAATACCGGCGCTCCCCACAGAGATACACTTGGTCTGATAAATCCTCGATCCAACAACTCTTGGATCTGAGCTTTTAGTTCTACCAGCTCCTTCGGTGCCATCCTATAAGGGGCGATGGACACCAGAGCCGTTCTCGATAACAGCTCAATGCCAAATTTGACCTCGCGATTTGGGGGCAACCCCGGAAGCTCTTCAGGAAATACGTCTGAAAATTCCTTTACGGTCCTGACATTCTCAACCGACGAATTATCAGCATCAGTCGAGTTGACATAAGCTATGAACGCTTCACAACCTTTATGCACCAACTTCTCAGCCCTTAGTGCGGAGATTACATTAGACAAATAATTCCTTCTCTCACCTATCACAATCACTTCCTCATCCTCTGGAGTTTTTAATACCATACGCTTAGCAGCGCAATCCAAGTTCGCACGGTGTTTCACTAAATAGTCCATGCCTAGTATAAGATCAAACTCACATAACGGCAGTTCCGTTAAATCTGCCGGAAATACAACCCCTTGCACTTCCAGAGGCACATTCCTAAACAACTTACTCACCACTACAGATTGTCCTAAAGGACTAATTACCAGCATTCCCCTATCAGCAAACTCAAATTGTATACCCAGAGTCCCAGACTCAGTACAGGCAACATGCGAGTGTGTAGACCCAATATCAATTAAAGCTATAAATGGCACATCAAATATAAGAAACGTACCGGTTATAACGTCAGGTGTGTCGCCATCTGTATTACCTGCATTACCAGCACCTCTGCGCAGTGCTCCACGACCACGTCATAACTTATTTCCCTCTCTGGGTGGACCACAACCTCTCGGTGGCTGCTGGCCACCTCTCCCTGGCTGCATAAACCGCTGACCCACTACTTGCGTCCCAACAAGCTCCCGAGGACAGTCCTTTATCCGATGATCCCTAGACCCACATCTGAAACACCCACCAGATCTTCTCCAGCACTCCCCCGGATGTATTTTCCAACACTGCACACAAGGTTACAACCGACCCACAGTAACTGGCACCACAACTCGAGCTGGCCCATCCAACCTAGGCCTCTTTTGAAATCCTCCAGAAGAACCTGAAGATCCAAAACCTCTCTTATTCTTGCCCCTTTCCTTATCTCGATTTTGTCTCTCAGAACATTTCACCTCTTCGGCAATCTTTGCTTTCTCAATCAAAATGGCAAAATATCTTTCTCTCTGCGAAGCTATCAGTACCCGGCAGCTCATCCCGCAGACCATCCTCGAACCGCACACAGCGCTCATAGTCGGTATCGACTATACCCCGAGCGTAACGACTCAAGCATAGAAATTCCGCCTCATACTTTGCTACGGAATTGTTTCCCTGAACCAAATTCAAAAATTCCTTCCTCTAGGCGTCCACATAACTAGCCCCAACATATTTTCCCTGGAAAGCTGTTTTAAAGAAATCCCAGGTTATACGATCCGCTTGTGTACCTTCCCTCACAGTGAGCTACCACTAGTATACCTCATCTCGTAGTAGAGACACTGCTCCTTTCAATTTCTTTTCCACTGTACAATCCAGGTCATCCATAATTTGCTCCACAGCCTCTAACCAGTACTCCGCTACATTCGGGGCTACACCAGAGATGTTTCTAAGAACTTCGGCCTCGTTTGACTGGAGTTGCTCAGAAATGGATCCCCAGGCTATCGACCCAGTACTCGCTTCAGCAACCCGTTCCAAAACTCGCAGCATTGCTTGGGAAAAAGCATCATCCCCTCCAGTCTGATCATGAGACCTATTTCTGCCACTGGCAATGCTGACACCTCACCTTCAGGCACATGCCCCGATTCTGAGGATCCAGCCCCAACACCTTGGCCTCTGCCACGGCCGTGTGTAACTCGTCCACGTCCTCTTGTACTCATACTGCTGAATCGAGTTAATCTGATTAAGAATTTTATGAATCAGTCTATAGTTCCAATGTTTATTAACAAGTGTCTTATGGAAAACAGGTATAAGAGTTGTGTTCGCGAATCGAATTTCCTACTGTTTCAGTCTCTATAGTCTTAATTTCTATAGCTAACAGTTCTAGTGTACCACCACTAACTCTAGTAGTTTTCTCTCTACAGTTATCTCATCATATCATCAGATAAAGTAAGAGGACTTACGGATTTGGTGCCGAAGACTCTAGGTGCCATACTTCCAATAAAGTACATTTTCTAAACCAAATTTCAAACAAAATTTGAAAAAAAACGTTTTCGAACCCATTCCACTGCCAAGTTTTGCAACCAGGCTCTGATACCATAAAATGTAACACCCCAAACCCAGCCTAGACGTTATGACCGGATCTAGCATGTCACATAAAAGGTTGTTTAAAAACTGCACGTTTGTTAAAAACTTCGTATTCTTTTTGAAACTCCGAGCTTTGTTGTTTGTGAAACTCAGATTTGCTTTTATGGGTTTATTGTAAAAAAGTTATTATTATTATTTTTGAAAACTTTGTTTACAATAGAAATCAGATTCAGTGAATTGCGAAAATGTGATATTTGAAAGCCGTTATTGTTGTTTTAAGAAAAATCCAGAGTTTAATCATTTATAATTTGAATATAACTGAAATGAAAGTTTAAAAGAAAAAAAAATCCAATGGCCTTATTACATAATATTAAGCCCAAGTCAAAGTAATCTTAAAATGAAGCAAAACGAAAATTTACTAAAGTTTGTGAGAAGTACTCCGATGTATGGCCACCACAGAGTCCTCCGTAGCTCCAAATCCTCTAAAGTTGGGGATCACCTGCACGATTAAAGCAGAAGGGTGAGTTACGAGAATTTAGTGTGTAATCCCCTAATCGGTCCTTAACTGGGCCTGAGCCCATACAGAAGCAGACTGGGCCGAGGCCCTATTCAGTAACAATCTGGGCTTTAGCCCTATAAACATGCTAATGCAAACAGAGAATGCAGCCCAACCCAATCCAACCAAACACACCCCCATACCAACCCTACACACATGTGGGGATCAAGTCAACCCACCTATTTATGAAAATTTAATTAACCACACGGCCTTGCACACGGGCGTGTAACATGGCCTAGCACACGAGTGTTTGACACGACTGTGTGACTTTAATTTGTTTATGCCTTTCAAGTCAAAGAGTTACACGGGTTAATGACACGGGCGTGTGTGACCATACGGCCTGCCCACACGGGCGTGTCCCAAACCACACGGGCGTCTAACCTCTGTACATGGCAAAAATTTTCTAAGTTTTGTAAAATTTCCTAAGTTCTCGGTTTAGTCCCGAACCACTTCCAAAGCATGTTTTGGGCCTTGTAGGCTCGTATTAGGGACTTTATGATTGAATACAAATGGTTTTAATTTGGATGCAAATTTGTGACTCAGTTTGTATATTCGTTTGCGATGTAAGACCTGTAATGCCTTGTACCTTATTCCATCGTTGAATACGGGTAAGGGGTGTTATATCCCACATGGTTCCTTCTACATGTATTACAGACAGGAGTCTTCATATTTTTTGATCCATCAGAACTTGTCTTAAATGCAATTCGATATTCACCACTATTACCACAACTTTTCATCACTTGAGATTGTTTTGCTAACTCATAAGAGAAATTAAATACATTTTTAGGCTTCTCAAAGCTTGTAACAGAGAACGGTTCCGTATTCTCATGTTCACTTCTCTCTCCCTCCACATACATCTGATTCACATAGTTCTCTCTAAATTTTGATACAAAGAAATCTCGATCTACAAGTTCTTCTGTGGTCACACTTGCTAAAGTTTCCCACCACTAATAAGCCTCACCTTCCACTAAAGAAATAGTGCAAAGGAAACTATCCAATCACCCTTCCTAAGTGACTTAACCATTTTTTCGTTGTTGTAGGATCATCACCTTTATCTCCTAAAAATTCCTTAGCACCACACCTACATATATCCCGTACAGGGTCTCCTCAAAACTGGTTTGCAGTTGGTACAACTTGAGTAGCTAGTCTTTCTGGAATAACTTCTAACTAAGAGTAAGGTGAGGACATGGGTGGTTCCCAAAAATTGATCATACCACCATTCCATCATCTTGACAAACATATCTTTCATAACATTACTAGTTGCTCTTAAATCAACTAAAGGTTCTAAACCATAAGACTAAAGATTATTGCTCCCCGTTCCTTCATCAACAACATTATGCTAATTGGAAAACATCTTAAGCTACACATATACAAACGCAGTTTAGCAAAACTATAAGGGACTAGCCAGTAACATAACATGCATATCATGGCATAACTTAGCCTTCAGTTTTTCGAGAATCGACTCAACCTTGGATTTGATATCAACTTGTAACACCCCAATCCCCAACAGTCGACTGAGGCGTTACACAGAAAGCATACTTATACTTAGTTTCAACGTACAACAATTAACCTTGGGCATTAACTCAATAAAGTTTTTAAAACACAAATAATCAAACTAGTATGCGACATAATATGAACGCAATTGAGTTTATAACTTTGAGTTGAAATCTTTCCTTTTGAAATACAGTACTGGCAATGACCATAATAAATAAAATAATTTGGCGTATACAAGTAGAAATCACTTCACAAATCGTAATTCATAAAAAAAACTTTAACTAATCCCTCAAGGGGTAACATTCTTTTAAATAAAAAAGGCACTTTAATATATATTCATATTTAAAAAAAATTTACATGCCAACCCCAAAGAACATATACATGTTACAAAACAAAAACAGGTGAAGCTCACTACAGAGGTCACTCTTTCTAGCTGAGTCCCTTCAACAAGCTTACAACGAAGCACCACATGGAAAAATGGAAAGAAAAAGGAGGGTTAGGTTCAAAAGAACTTAGTGAGCACCAGGAAAGAAAATTATACAACCTTTTTAGACGAATTACAAAAACAAGAATAATACTACAACTACAAATCCATCCATTTAAACTAGAACATCAATACTTTTTACACAAGGACATTTGGGCAAACACTCCCAAACTATTGGCGAATATTTAACCATGGCGAACAGCATTTCCAAGCAGATTCTAACAACGGGTGTATACTTGTTTTCATACAGCTTTAGAGAACTTTTACCTTAACAGAGCTTACATTTTTTCCTCGGATCGCAATCTTTATCAACACCACCCTTCTTCATCACAAGCGTACAATAATATTTTTTCTTATCATCACAAGCGTACAATAATATTTTTCTTACATTCCTTTTGAATTCACTTTCACTATGGCAGATTTTAATGCGCACAACAAAAAATAAAAATAAAAACATGATTTACCACTTGACATCTAATCTTATCAAAAGTTCTTATCATTAGACATATATAACATGAAACACATTTATAATCATATTTTCTTGCTCTTGTCTTGTCCTTCATTGCGTTAAACCTCGGATCCCACTATCACATATTAGAACACATATTACATTTCTTATCATTTGGAACACCTTCAGGTTCCCATGAGTTTAGGGCTCTTTGCCTTGTTTAACAACTCTCATGCCCTACCGTAGGCAACGCCCATCTCGCTAGGTTGGTTAGCAACTAGCATGCCCTACCAAAAACCAAGCACTCATGTCAACTAGTAAGTAACTAACATACCCTACAAGTGGCCCATCATACATGCCAATCTGGTTAGCAACTATCATGCCCTACTAGTGGCCCGCCAACTTGGTTAACAACTAATATACTCCCATCGGGTTAGCAACTAGCATGCCCTACCAGTGGCTTATCATATATGGATACTGAGTTTATACCCCAAGGAAGTTGGATCCATTTCTTGCCACAAACATGCACACACAGTTGATTACATGCAACATATTCCCAAAGTTTCATGACAATGGTTTCACTTGAACTTTAAGCTATAACAACTAAAATTTAGTGACATACTCAAGATAGAAGGAAAATCAGAGAAGAGTAATACAGACTGGATACTCATAGGAGATCTTAACGGGGTTAAACACATGCTAACTCAGCTGCTTTCATTTCCTGCACTACAGTTGGTCTTGTCAGTGTTTTAGCCATATTCATTAAAGATAATACATGAGCTATTAGATAAGTAATCGCATCAAGTTCCCTTACTCCAGCAACCCTTTTGCCAGTCCCTACTCTTGTAGTTGGGTATTTATAATCGTTATATGTTATCCTCTCTAGAATTTTATATGCCTCATTATATGATTTATCGAGCAAAGTCCCATTTGCAGATGCGTCAGACACCATACTTGTATGCGCATTCAATCCATTGTAAAACATTTCCATTTGCGTCCAATGTTGGAAACCATGCATCGGGTATTTTCTAATTAACTCCTTGAATCGCTCATATGCTTCATATAATGTTTCACCTTCAGATTGCTGAAAGGACATAATATCATTCCTCATTTTGGCATTCATGTTTGGACGATTATATCTTAGCAAAAACCTCTGACAAAGTTCATTCCAAGATGCCACCGTACCTAACAGCAATGCGTTCAACCATACTCTGGCACGATTTCGCAATGAATAAGGGAATAACTTCAGTCTCAGGGTATCTTCAGGAATACCTACTGCTTGAATGAATCATAAACTTCCAAAAAGAGTCTTATATGCAACTGTGGATCTTCAGTAGGCAATCCACTAAACTACCCTACAGTTTGTAACATTTGAAACATCATTGGCTTTAACTCAAAATGTTGAGCTTAAATATACAACCTAACAATTCCTAGATTCAAATAATCCAAGATTGGCACTACATGTTTGTAACATCCTGAATTTGGGGCTATTTGTGATTGAATAATTATTTCGTGTGTTTGAGGTGCTATAGTATTAATTATAGGAATAATAGGGCTTAAATAAAGGCCTTGAGTTGGTTCGGAATAGTAGAAAATATTATTTATTGGCTTTAAAGGAAGGGAGCCTGAATAGTTAGGGGTTACAAGAATAAGTAAAGGATTAATTGACACAAAATGGGCCTTGGCGAAGTGGCAAAAGTGAGGCCACTTAGGAGCTAGCATGTGACGCCATCAAGGGGAAAGGGAGAGCCTTGGTTCGAGTCACAAAATTCCCTCTTTTTGCACTATGTTTGGACGGCACAAGTGGGAGAGTCTTCCTCCCTTTAAACTCTTTTATTATTATTATTAAAGGATAATATGAGCACTTTAAATTGGTTTTAATTTGCTCAAATTTGGAGATAATACAGGATAAATAAGGATATTAATTGGATTATTAATTGATTATTATGGGAACAATTCAAATTATTTTGAATGAGTTTTAAACTAGTGGCAAGGAGAAGAGATAGGTGTTTGCCGAAATTGGAACTCCTCAAGTGGAGTGGACGGCAAGTAAAGGGAGTCTAGTGCCGAATTCCCCTTAGTTCTTCTCATAACTTTCGGCTAGCCTCATTAATCCCTATTTCACCTTTTATTTTTTTTCTCTCACACTTTAGGCCGAATCTCCTACACCACCTTCAACCTATTTTCTTTCTTTTCTCTTCCTTGAATCAAAACTCTTCTCTACTCTCTTCTTTGCCGAATCCCTCTTCCACTTTCACCATCTTTTCTTCTTTTTCCACACTAGCCGAACTCTTTTCTTTTCCTTTGTTAGACTTTAGCCGAATCTTAAGCAAAGGGAGATCTCCTTCAACTTCTTCTTCAATCAGTCCTGAGAGAAGGTAAGTGTGCCGAAACTTCATGGTTTCTCCCTCCCTGTCCTTAGCCGATTTCCATTAGGGGAAGGGGTAAGTGCCGATTTTGGAAATGGTTAATAAGGCTTCTAAACGTTCTTGTAAACGATCTCTCCTAGGTACCCCGGGATATTTAGAAACAGGCGATCTAAGCCCCAATCTCTAGCAATCGATTTTGGAAGTAAAGTGGTAAGATTAATCTCTTCATTTTGACATTCGATTAAGCCGAAGGCTATTAGTCTTATTTACTAATCAGTGGTAATTGATTAAGCAGATTCGGGAAATTGAGTACTGTGGTTAGTAACCGAAAGAATAAAGGTAAAGATTCGGGTTCAAGCAATAACCCTAAAAGAATTATTTGGTTTGGCCGAATGGCCCATATCACTAACACTATTATGGCCGAATATAGGGACAAGTAGATCTAGGGTGGCCGACTCTTCTTTTCGGGATTTAGAGCATCCAAGGGTGCCAGGTGTGTACATACACACGTATAACTTATTAAATGTGCTGAATATTGTGAATGCTAACTTGATTTATGTAGCATTGGATAATATACCATATCGGTATAGATGGTGATTCAGGTAAGTACCTGTTAAGAGGAATCTGTTATTTGATGCTTTTGGGAAGCATGACGCATTGATACATGAGATTTATGCATATGATGGCATGTAACATATATACATACGACTGATGTGGGATTGATGAGTAGAGGGGGCAGTGATATTGTGCCGACGAGCACCAGTGTTTTGGTAACACACTGTGACTACGGTCACCAGAGGTTTGGTACCTCCAGAGGTTTGGCACCTCATCGCGTCTCGTCCCAGTGTCTTAGCACCACAGTGGGTTGGCCCCACAGATGATAAAACGGGATTGACGCCAGTGATTTGGCATCACACGATGGGTTGGCCCCATCAATCGATTTGTGTCCACGGACACCAGTGTTTTGGTAACACATTGTGACTATATGTCACCAGTGGTTTGGCACCACCAGTGGTTTGGTACCACAACGGGGTAGACAGTGGCGTTTGGTTGGCTAGGTTGGGCCACATAATATTATGCATGTTAATTGTTATATGTTGTGTATGAAAATGTTTAAAATCGGGGGAAGGGTTACATACTGAGTCTTGGTGACTCACCTTCTCCTTTATTTTCAGGTGATACATAGACCGCGGATATGGAGCCGGATGGACTCGAGGTGGCCATGCAGTGGACTTGAATTAAATGAACTTTAAACTTAGCTATTTTATTTTATTATTGGTTTATTTTATTTTGGATGTAATAAGGCCTCCATATACTTTATTTTTGTTATTTTCTCATATGTTGGATATTTTGTTTAAAACTATATTATTAAAATTAAATTAAAATCACATGTTTTCCTAAATTAACACGAAAATGTTTTATCGTGCCATCGGGCACATTTGAAATTTGCACAAAAACTTGACTCAATTAAATTTCCAAACTAAATCTAAGTATGGTTTCGGCAGGGTAACAAAAAACGAGAAGTTTTCAACAAAACTTAAATTGGTTTTTAAAACGGTTTTCAAAAAGTTTATCTCCGTAGCAAACCAAATTTGGTCATAATGTTTGGGCCGGGTTTGGGTTGTTACAAAATTGGTATCAGAGCCCAGTTCAAAGCTCGGCTGTGGGGGCCCAAGGCCCAAAAATGTTTTGGTAGGCCTTATGGAATGATTTTTGATTTTTGAACAGCATGGCCCGAGTCTCCGGCACTGATCCGCCCAGGTAAGTACATCTAAACCTCTTTGTGAATTATATTCTGTAGAAGGGTAGGAAGCATGGAACGTAGATAGACTTATAGAAACTTGAACCCTAGGATTAGAGTACTCAAACACACAAACCAAACATAAGACTTAAAGAACTAAACCAACCTATGGCTAAGTCATTGAGCTAGGGTGTGGTAACCCCTGTACGCATGTCTAGGATTGGAACCGGAAGAGCTTGGTACTTAAGCAGTCCGAGTGACTCACCTCTTCTTCGCAGGTATCCTACCTGGTGCGTATCTTCGGTTCACCCTAACTCAGAGGGCTCAGTGGTGTGGCAACCTCTATGCGCATGTCTAGAAAGGTTCAGTGGGAGCTTGGTATTTAAGTAGTCCGTGTGACTCACCTCCTCTCCATCGTATCCTGCCTGGTGCGTAGCTTTGGTTCACCCTGACCAAGAGGGCTCGGTCATAGGCTAAACATAATGATTAAAACCCGAAAAGGGAATTAGCCATGTTTTCGAAAATGAATGAAACAACAAAAACCCTAATGTTTTCGAAATTTTTGCAATAACCCTTTCAAATTTGAGAACATCATTTTTACAACGTTTCCTCGAAAAACTTGATTTGTGGAAAATTACCAAAATGCCCTCGGTTTATAAAATTTCAACTCAATGGTTTTGCCCAAAATTTCGATGATTTTACAAAATTTAAAAAAACCCTGCTTTGCAAATTACCAATAAAATATCTTGGTTTTGGAAAAATTACGAAAACGCCCTCAAATTGCAAAATTACCAAAATGACATTGACTTTTGAACTTTTTGCAAACAGCAACGTTTTAAGAAAGAAAAAAAAACTTGCAAAAGGAACCCTCAGAGTTTTACAACTGTTAAAAAAATTCCAGGATTAAAAAAAAATTACAAAATTACCCCGATTGACAAAATTACCAAAATACCCCTGGTTTCCGAAATGATGCCATAACTTCAAATTTTACAAATTTCAGAACACTCTCCAGTTTTGGGAATTTCAAAATGACATGTTTTATTAAAGTTTTACAATCTCTTTTATTACGAAAATACCCCTGTAGGAAAATGACGAAAATACCCCTGGGATAGAAATGGGCAGAAATGTCCGAAGAGCGAATAGGCATGGAAAGTATTAGGGAATGGATGTATGTACTCTTTTGTGTGAACTAGGCTAGAAGACTGAAACCTTGTTTGCTCGAAAGAATCCCTGATTAAACTTTATCCATAAAATTCCTTCGCGAATAAGAAAGTGGAACAAATTCTAACGCATAAAACTTTTCTTAATCAGATTAAAAGCGCAGTGGATAGAATGAGTTCTAGAGGACGTGGATGCCGTGGACGCGGTAGGGGTAGGATGACCGTGTCAGAACCTGTCGGGTCGGGACAGGGTTCTGAAAATGAAGTACCACCGCCACCACCACCTCCTACTTTTAGAGCTGAGGAGCAGGATCAGACCGGTGGTGAGGCAGTATTGCAAGCAGTATTGCGAGTTCTGGAGATTGTGGCTGGGGCTGGTGGAAATTTAGGAGCTCGAAAATCTGTTCCCGAGCGAATTCGGTCTAATGGAGCTGAGGTGTTCCGAGGTGTGTCGGGAGTAGCACCCAGTGCAGCAGAATATTGGCTGGAATCTACTGAACGGATCATGGGTGATCTTGACCTGACTGGGGAGGAAAAGTTAAAAGGGGCAGTGTCGCTCCTGAAGGATGAAGCTACCAGTGGTGGCTCACGGTTCGGGATGGAGCCACGACAGATGATCTCACGTGGGAATATTTCAAAACCGCTTTTCAGAAAAAGTATGTAGGCACTAGCTATACTGATGCTCAAAGGAAAACTTTTCTGGGACTAGTGCAAGGAACTAAGTCAGTGACGGAATATGAGGCGGAGTTTCTAAGACTGAGTAGATATGCTAGAGGCATTGTGAATACTGAACATGAGCGCTGTGTCCGCTTTGAGGACGGACTTAGAGATGATTTGAGGCTACTGATTGCCCCACAGCAAGTTCGTGAGTTTTCATCCCTAGTGGAAAAGGCTAAGGTAGCCGAGGGGATCAAGGAGTCTGTAAGGCAAGGTTATGACAGGAATAGGCAGAAGAGAAACTTTGGGTCGTCTGGGTCTAGTAGTAATGTTCAGAAAAAGGCTAGACAGAGTGGGCCAAGTCAGGCAGCGAGGCCCATGGACGCTAATCAAAGACCAGCTCAGTGTAACCGTTGTGGAAAAGCCCATTGGGGAGGTTGTTGGACTGGGGAGAGGGGTTGCTTTGAATGTGGGTCTTTGGATCACCGTGTGAGGGATTGTCCCCGGAAACGAGCTCAGAATCAGCCAGAGGGGCAGAACCGTACGCAGAACAGAAATGTGGGACCACAGAGGGGTCGTGGTAATGGCAGAGGAAGCAACGGTCCTAATCGAGGTCGTGGAATTCAGGGCAGCGGTTCAGGCAGTACAGAGGCAAGGCAGCCTGGCTTAGTCTATGCGGCGAGGCATCGCGAGGAGGGTGACGCATCGGATGTCATAACCGGTATGTTCTTAATTTTTGGTTTTCCTTATATTGCATTAATTGATGTGGGTTCGACGCACTCGTACATTGCTAGTAGTGTGGTAGAGACTATGGACCTAGACTCTGAAACTGCTTCTAGGAAGATGACTGTAGTTAGCCCTTTAGGTCACTCTGTAGTCGTAGACAAACTATATAGAGACGTACCCCTAGAACTCCAAGGGGTAGTATTCGTGGCTGATCTGATGGAGCTGCCATTTGGGGAGTTCGATTTGATCCTCGGAATGGACTGGTTGGTTAAGTACCAAGCGAGGTTGGATTGCGCTGCAAAGCGCATGGTTCTTAAGATGGCTGAAGGGGACGAAGTGGTTATGTTTGGTAATAGAAGGAACTACCTGTCCAATGTGGTGTCTGTCTTAAAGGCTGAAAAGATGGTCAGGAAAGGTTGTGAAGCGTATTTAGTTTGAATTTGTGCCTTGGAGGCGAAGGAATCAGCAGTAGAAAAGGTCCGAACGGTAGGGGAATTCGCTGATGTGTTCCCAGAAGAACTTCCGGGTCTGTCTCCGGATCGGGAAGTTGAATTCGGTATAGATTTGCTACCCGGAACGGCACCTGTGTCTATAGCACCGTATCGAATGGCACCAAAGGAATTGGTGGAGCTGAAGGCCCATGTTCAGGAGCTCTTGGATAGAGGGTTTATCCGACCTAGCATATCTCCATGGGGAGCACCCGTGTTATTTGTCAAGAAGAAGGATGGTTCTATGCGGATGTGCATCGGCTACCGTCAGTTAAACAAGTTAACGATCAAAAACAAGTATCCGTTGCCTCGGATCGGCGACTTGTTTGACCAGCTGAAGGGTGCGTCGGTATTTTCGAAGATAGACCTTAGGTCGGGTTACCATCAATTAAAGGTAAAGGAGGTTGATGTTCACAAGACGGCATTCCGAACTCGGTATGGGCATTACGAGTTCCTAGTGATGCCATTTGGGTTGACCAATGCACCGGCGGCATTCATGGACTTGATGAATAGGGTATTTCAGCAGTACTTGGATCAATTCGTCGTGGTGTTCATAGACGACATATTGGTTTATTCTAAGACAGAGAAGGAGCATGATGAGCATCTACGGATAGTTCTACAAGTATTGAGGGAGAAGCAGTTATATGCCAAATTCAGTAAGTGCGAATTTTGGCTTTGGGAGGTGGCTTTCTTAGGTCATGTGGTATCAGCAGAAGGGATTAGAGTAGACCCCCGCAAGATTGAAGCGGTGTTGGATTGGAAACCGCCTAAGTCGGTGGCTGAAATACGAAGTTTTCTGGGTTTAGCAGGGTATTATCGGAGGTTTGTGGAAGGGTTCTCTCTGATCGCAGCGCCGTTGACTAAGTTACTAAGGAAAGGTGTCCCATTTGTATGGTCAGAGAAGCAGCAAGAAAGTTTTGATAAGCTGAGGAAGATTCTGACGGAAGCTCCGATTTTGGTACAACCCGAGGCAGGGAGGTTATTCACAGTCTATTGTGATACATCTCACACTGGTTTGGGATGTGTGTTGATGCAGGATGGAAAGGTAGTAGCCTATGCATCCCGTCAGTTAAGATCGCATGAGGTTAACTACCCGACGCACGACTTGGAATTAGCAGCAGTTGTCTTCGCTTTGAAGATATGGAGACATTACCTTTATGGGGAGAAGTCGATAGTCTACACGGACCACAAAAGTTTGAGGTATCTTCTGACTCAGAAGGATCTGAACCTGAGACAACGTCGGTGGATTGAGCTATTAAAGGACTACGATTGTTCAATCGAGTACCATCCGGGCAAGGCTAACGTGGTAGCTGACGCGTTGAGCCGGAAGGTTGTGTCGGACTTAAGAGCGATGTTCGCTCAGTTGAGTTTATATGATGATGGGAGTCTTTTGGCAGAACTTCAAGTTAAGCCAACATGGATTGAGGAGATTAAGGAAAAAGCAGTTTGTGGATGAAGGCTTGAACGCTAAAAGGGTACAAGTTCAGGATAGTGGTTTAGAAGGGTACAGTTTGTCTAATGATGGGGTACTATGTTTTCAAGGGCGAACCTGTATGCCGAAGGATACAGAATTGAGGCAAAGAATTCTCTATATGCACATAGCAGCCCATACGCTATGCATCCGGGAGGAAGCAAGATGTATAGAGATCTACGGAAACAGTTCTGGTGGCCCGGGTTAAAACGTGAAGTAACGGAATTTGTGGGAAGGTGTTTGACGTGTCATCAGGTTAAGGCTGAACACCAGTTGCCATCAGGGCTACTTCAACCGGTAAAGATCCCTCAATGGAAATGGGAGAGGATCACTATGGATTTCGTCAGTGGGCTACCCCTTACGCCCAGCAAAAAGGACGCAGTTTGGGTGATTGTGGACCTTCTGACTAAGTCAGCACACTTCATACCGGTAAGAGTGGATTTTTCTCTTCAGAAGTTAGCTAAGTTGTATGTGTTAGAAATAGTGAGGTTGCATGGTGTGCCAGTATCGATTGTCTCGGATAGGGATCCAAGGTTCACGTCGAGGTTTTGGAAAGCGTTGCATCAGGCTTTGGGGACACGGTTGGATTTTAGTACAGCTTTCCACCCACAGACGGACGGGCAGTGGGAAAGGGTCATACAGATTTTAGAAGATATGCTGAGGGGTTGTGTCTTGGAATTCCGAGGTAGTTGGGAGGAATTTCTACCATTAGCAGAGTTCGCCTACAACAATAGCTATCAGGCGAGTATTCAAATGGCTCCATACGAAGCCTTGTATGGACGGAAATGTTGTACTCCGACGTGTTGGACGGAGTTGGGTGAGCGGTAGGTTTTGGGTCCAGAATTGGTAACAGAAACTGAGGACAAAGTCAAGGTGATTCGATCTTGTCTTAAGGAAGCATCGGATAGACAGAAGTCCTATGCTGATTTAAAGCGCAAAGAAATGGAGTATGCTGTAGGAGACAAGGTTTTCCTGAAGGTGTCACCCTGGAAAAAGGTGTTAAGATTTGGACGGAAAGGGAAGCTAAGCCCAAGGTTCATCGGGCCATATACCATTGTAAAGCGAGTGGGACCGGTAGCTTATCAGCTTGAGTTACCAGCAGAACTGAATCAGATCCATGATGTCTTTCATGTATCGATGTTGAGACGGTATCGGTCAGATCCTTCGCACGTTGTGCCAGTAGCAGAGATTGAGGTGAACTCGGACTTATCTTTTGAAGAGGAACCAGTTCAGATCTTAGATCGAGACGTCAAGGTTCTACGTAGGAAGTCAGTGCCCTTGGTGAAAGTGCTGTGGCGGAACCATGGTGCAGAGGAAGCTACGTGGGAATCTGAGGATGTGATACGGCAGCAATACCCCCATCTGTTTTAACCAGGTAATTTCGAGGACGAAATTTATTTTTAAGGGGGTAGAACTGTAACATCCTGAATTTGGGGCTATTTGTGATTGAATAATTATTTCGTGTGTTTGAGGTGCTATAGTATTAATTATAGGAATAATAGGGCTTAAATAAAGGCCTTGAGTTGGTTCGGAATAGTAGAAAATATTATTTATGGGCTTTAAAGGAAGGGAGCCTGAATAGTTAGGGGTTACAAGAATAAGTAAAGGATTAATTGACACAAAATGGGCCTTGGCGAAGTGGCAAAAGTGAGGCCACTTAGGAGCTAGCATGTGACGCCATCAAGGGGAAAGGGAGAGCCTTGGTTCGAGTTACAAAATTCCCTCTTTTTGCACTATGTTTGGACGGCACAAGTGGGAGAGTCTTCCTCCCTTTAAACTCTTTTATTATTATTATTAAAGGATAATATGAGCACTTTAAATTGGTTTTAATTTGCTCAAATTTGGAGATAATACAGGATAAATAAGGATATTAATTGGATTATTAATTGATTATTATGGGAACAATTCAAATTATTTTGAATGAGTTTTAAACTAGTGGCAGGGAGAAGAGATAGGTGTTTGCCGAAATTGGAACTCCTCAAGTGGAGTGGACGGCAAGTAAAGGGAGTCTAGTGCCGAATTCCCCTTAGTTCTTCTCATAACTTTCGGCTAGCCTCATTAATCCCTATTTCACCTTTTATTTTTTTTCTCTCACACTTTAGGCCGAATCTCCTACACCACCTTCAACCTATTTTCTTTCTTTTCTCTTCCTTGAATCAAAACTCTTCTCTACTCTCTTCTTTGCCGAATCCCTCTTCCACTTTCACCATCTTTTCTTCTTTTTCCACACTAGCCGAACTCTTTTCTTTTCCTTTGTTAGACTTTAGCTGAATCTTAAGCAAAGGGAGATCTCCTTCAACTTCTTCAATCGGTCCTGAGAGAAGGTAAGTGTGCCGAAACTTCATGGTTTTTCCCTCCCTGTCCTTAGCCGATTTCCATTAGGGGAAGGGGTAAGTGCCGATTTCGGCAATGGTTAATAAGGCTTCTAAACGTTCTTGTAAACGATCTCTCCTAGGTACCCCGGGATATTTGGAAACAGGCGATCTAAGCCCCAATCTCTAGCAATCAGTTTTGGAAGTAAAGTGGTAAGATTAATCTCTTCATTTTGACATTCGATTAAGCCGAAGGCTATTAGTCTTATTTACTAATCAGTGGTAATTGATTAAGCAGATTCGGGAAATTGAGTACTGTGGTTAGTAACCGAAAGAATAAAGGTAAAGATTCGGGTTCAAGCAATAACCCTAAAAGAATTATTTGGTTTGGCCGAATGGCCCATATCACTAACACTATTATGGCCGAATATAGGGACAAGTAGATCTAGGGTGGCCGACTCTTCTTTTCAGGATTTAGAGCATCCAAGGGTGCCAGGTGTGTACATACACACGTATAACTTGATTTATGTAGCATTGGATAATATACCATATCGGTATAGATGGTGATTCAGGTAAGTACCTGTTAAGATGAATCTGTTATTTGATGCTTTTGGGAAGCATGACGCATTGATACATGAGATTTATGCATATGATGGCATGTAACATATATACATACGACTGATGTGGGATTGATGAGTGGAGGGGGCAGTGATATTGTGCCGACGGGCACCAGTGTTTTGGTAACACACTGTGACTACGGTCACCAGAGGTTTGGTACCTCCAGAGGTTTGGCACCTCATCGCGTCTCGTCCCAGTGGCATAGCACCACAGTGGGTTGGCCTCACAGATGATAAAACGAGATTGACGCCAGTGATTTGGCATCACACGATGGGTTGGCCCCATCAATCGATTTGTGTCCACGGACACCAGTGTTTTGGTAACACATTGTGACTATATGTCACCAGTGGTTTGGCACCACCAGTGGTTTGGTACCACAACGGGGTAGACAGTGGCGTTTGGTTGGCTAGGTTGGGCCACATAATATTATGCATGTTAATTGTTATATGTTGTGTATGAAAATGTTTAAAATCGGGGGAAGGGTTACATACTGAGTCTTGGTGACTCACCTTCTCCTTTATTTTTCAGGTGATACATAGACCGCGGATATGGAGCCGGATGGACTCGAGGTGGCCATGCAGTGGACTTGAATTAAATGAACTTTAAACTTAGCTATTTTATTTTATTATTGGTTTATTTTATTTTGGATGTAATAAGGCCTCCATATACTTTATTTTTGTTATTTTCTCTTATGTTGGATATTTTGTTTAAAACTATATTATTAAAATTAAATTAAAATCACATGTTTTCCTAAATTAACACGAAAATGTTTTATCGTGCCATCGGGCACATTTGAAATTTGCATAAAAACTTGACTCAATTAAATTTCCAAACTAAATCTAAGTATGGTTTCGGCAGGGTAACCAAAAACGAGAAGTTTTCAACAAAACTTAAATTGGTTTTTAAAACGGTTTTCAAAAAGTTTATCTCCGTAGCAAACCAAATTCGGTCATAATGTTTGGGCCGGGTTTGGGTTGTTACAATGTTCCCTGATGGGTCTATTTCTGTCAACTATTAGTCGAGGAATATCAGCATCCCTTCCATTATGATGTAATGACTCTTCTCTAACCTGATCATTTCTAATTCTTTCCATTTCTCGTAATTCTTTTCTCCTTCTTCTCAAGGTTCTCTTAATTTTTGGATCAAAAGAATACTCTTCAAGTGCAGAAATATCTCTACTCATGCACCAACAAAAATCCTGCAAAACAAAAATCAGAACAACTAATTAAGCTAAACTAACAAAATTAAAGAGATAATAACAAACCAAATTTTCACTAATATTGTCGATCCCCGGCAATAGTGCCAAAAACTTGTCGCGTGTGAATGTGTAATGCAAATGTGCAAGTATACACATCGAATCAAGTAATAAAGTGATGAGTGAGTATCGTCTCCACAAGGATCAGAATTGATTAAAAAATGGTTATGCTATTACTATGAATTTGACTAATTAAACTATGCAAAAGAGACAGATGACAAATTAATGAAGAGAATTAATGAATGGATTAATAAAATCAATTATGAATGAAAAAAAAATAGGGCAATTGAAATGCTTTGGCAATTCTCAAAGAATAAGTGGGAAGGATTTGTACTGTTGAATGATAAAGGTTGGAATTACTCAAGTTTTATCTTTATATCATAATAATGCCGTGGCAAAATCATGACAATATTTACTGATTAGGGATTCAGTACTGTAGTTTGCTTCTTTCGAGAGCCAGACTTTAAGCTATCATTCTGAGTTTTTGCATGTCTACAGAACTCAAGAATGATATCCAGACTGTTCTTCCTTTCCATGTACAGATCGTAACTTCTACGTCTAGAGTGCTACAAATATTCTCGCGAATACTTTCATGTATCAATCGATAATAATTCAATTTATTTAGTCTTTTCAGAATTAAATCAGATCTAATAACATACCATACAATCATCTATGTCTAGAGCTTACAATCATGCATTTAAAATAATAAAAAATTGAATGAAACAATAATCTACTCAAAATCAGACCATGGGCATTAAAGATAGTAAAAACTCACCCAAATAATTCTAACCCAATGAGATTTAGCTCATGGATTGGACATTTAAATCCAAAATAAAACCATTCAACATCATCATTCAAGTTTACGAATCACAAAGTTCAAATCAGAAAATAGAGGCAGAACTGTAAGAAGTTCTCGCTACTCTAGGTTTCACTTTAATACTGAAATTTGATGCAAAACCTAGGGCAGATTTCTTTTCCCCTTCCTTGCATCTATGATTTTTACTCTATAAAGCTGCTACCCTCTCCTCTCTTTTCTCTGAAATTTTCCACAAAAATTCAATGCAGAGAAAAATAGCTCTCCAATCCCTCTCTCCCCAAATTCCTTGTCCCTTTGCATCTTTTCTCTTTCCTCCTTTATAGGGTAGGTCCCTCCCTCTCAGACACACCTTTTGCTTCCTCTTTTTCAGGGTGGTTTATCTAGTACAAGTATAGCTGGCTGAGAGTGACGTGGACTGAGTGCTACGTCATCTTCCTAAAATTGCAATGGCATTCTTGTTGGCAATCTAACCAACATTTTGCATGAAAATTTTTCACTTCCTTCATTTTCTTTCTCTTTTCTCTCTTCTCTTTTTCATATTGCACCTCCTTCCAATAATAACCAACACTTTTTCTTCCCCAATAACAAATAATGACATTTATAGCACAATCCAAGATTTGTTATGCAATGTTCTAAAAATATCCTAAAAATTCAAACATATTTACTTAATTACAAACAATTAATTCAATTTAGAGGCCTAAAATATAACACTTTTCAAGAGTTATTAGTTATATTGTTCTATTCACTTCTTTAGGTTATTTGATTACTTTGAGAAGTGTGGTAATGAGAATGTGCATGTCTAGGATTGGCTCTAACTAGGAAATGCTTGGTTTTTAAGTAGTTAAATTTGACTCACCTCCCTTTCTTGAGACCCTACCTAGTACACAGTTCACTTTCACTTCTTCAATTTTTCCCTTAAAAGAAAAACTGTGGAGAATCAAAATTGTTTATTTTTATGATTGATTGATTCTTGTGTATGAATGAAAGTGAATATTATAAAATTGTCATAGCATGCAATGCATATATTGGAAGCATGTCATATCGATTAGGTAAAAATGCCACTAAGACTATTGTGTATGATCATTCTAGAAATCTAGGATAAAAACCTTGCATTTTTTTTAAATATTGAGTGGGGGAAGGTCTTTGAAAAATACCTATGACCTTCATTGATGGTCCTTAAATGATAGCATGATAAAGTTTTGAGCCAGTTCCTACCCTGGCCGCACCCCTAGGTAAACTTTGTCGTGTGAGTTCACTAGATGAGATTTCTTTTGAAGGACAACTAGTCATGCATGACTTTCAAAGAGATTGTCCCAATATGACTCACAAATGAAAGCATGTTTATGATGGATGTTGAGTCAATCGTTACACACTCAATATCATCTCTTATTAAATAGTTTCTCAAGAAACGATATTTAAGCTAGAGATGATGGTCAAACATTAAACAGTCATTAGTTCGTGTTGAGTCTTAGGAATTAATATTCATGAACTGATTGGATGTAATCCATGTTCTTTCTAGTTAATCATGGGACCCCAAGGCAACATGGTTAATGGGTGTGAGAATGATCACATCAACGGAAAAATGTTTTTTCAAAGTTTTAATACAAGATGCATATATCATACTACATTCTTGATATGTTGCTGAAATGAAAATATTTGCTTAATACAAAGATAGTAATTAGTGAATCTTTATTTTTTCCATTAAGATATGTCTCCTACTCCCCTTATTAGTATTCTTACTAAGAATAAATTAAATGGGGATAACTTCCAAGAATGGAAATAGAACATGCTAATAGTTCTCAGCTGTGAGAAACACAAATTCGTTCTTGACGAAATGTGCCCTCCTAAAGGTCAACACAAAGTAAGAAACCGCTGGAGAGATTTTGACTCGATTGCTCAATGCTATATGTTAGTGAGTATGAGTAGTGTGTTGCAAAAGGAATGCGAGAATTTTTGTACTACTAAAGAGATCATGACAAATTTGAAGGATTTTCTCGGAGGTCAAGTCACATTGGCTTGAAAATCTGCTATTACAAATTTGATGAACTCTCAGCAGAAACCCAACACTTCAGTCAAAGAATATATGCTTAAGTTTATGGAATTTGTTGGGGACACAGAGGATAATGGGGCTGAACTAGACATGAACACTCAAATTGAAATAGTGCTGAAATCCTTAACCAAGGAGTTTGCTAGTTTTAGGGCCACTTACAACTTGGGGAACAGTGTGCTTACCTTGACTCAACTCATGAAGGAATTACAATCTTATGAGTTGATGTTGAATGGTAGTAAGTCGGTTCAGGAGAAACCTAAGGCAAACTTAGTTGTGGGCCCATCGTCCTATAAGGGGAAGTAGAAAGCTAAGGGAAAGAAGAAACCGACTACGACTTCGGTTCCAGCTCATGCGGATAGGAAGAAGGCTAAGAAGTCAGAAGATCCTAAAAAGATCAAATGTTTCTTCTACAACAGGAAATGGCAATTCAGATCAAACTGCAAGGAGTATTTGAATTACCTAGCTGAAAAGGGCAAAGGTATGGAACTCTTTATGGTTGAATCTTGCTTAATGGAAGAATCAATTGACTCTTTTTACATGGGTTCAGAACGAGAAGTCTTCGTGACATGAGCATCTCGTTGTGGACTGGAGATGGGAGCTATGTTTCAATCAAAGCAGTAGAAGAAGTTATTTTACATTTTAATAATTTTAGAAAGATTATTTTAAAGAACATATTTTATGTACTTCATTTTAAGAGGAATTTAATTTCTGTAGCATGTTTATTTTGTGACAGTTATACCATGACATTCAATAAAGGGATTATTATTCACAGAAATCATTCTTTAATCTGTAATGGATGGATGGAAAATAATATCTATTTTATCAAAACAAATAACGACTCGATACTTCAAATTGAAATAGTAAATAAAAAGCTTAAAACTTCTCACTCTAATGACGGGTACTTATGGCACTTAATGCTTACTCATATTAACCAAGAAAGAATCACTAGACTCGTGAAAGATGGTCCCTTAAAGATGCTTAAGAAAGTTAGTTTTCCATAATGTGAATCTGTCTTGAAAGGTAAAATGACTAAGAGATCTTTTAATATGAAAGGTACAAGGGCCAACTAACCTTTAGAACTTATGTACACTGATGTATGTGGTCCCATGAGCATCAGTACCCAAGGAAGTTACGATTATTATGTGACTTTCATATATGATTATTCTCGATATGGATATATGTATCTAATACAACCACAAAAGTGAAAATTTTGATAAATGTAGAGATGTTCGTGTGAAAGTAGAAAAACAATTAGGTTTATCCATAAAGAATCTTCGGTCTGACTGAGGTGGGGAATACTTGTCTAACGAGTTCTTAGAGTAACTCATAGAGAATGAGATTTTATCCCGATTGACTGTGTCAGGCACTCCACAGTAGAATGACATAGCTGAGAGAAGGAATAGAACCTTACTTGACATGCTTTACTCAATGTTAAGCTATTCACAACTCCATACTTCCTTTTATCGATATGCGATACAAATGACTTGTTATGTTCTAAATGATTTGTCAACCAAGTCTGCTTGTAAGACAACGTATGAATTGCGGCATGGAAAGAAACTCGCTCTAAATTACTTTAGAATATGGGGTTTTCCAGCACACGTTCTGGATAAGGATGCAAAGAAATTGGATGAATGGACAAAATTGTGCATGTTTGTAGGATATCCAAAAGGAACAAAGGGTGGATTATTCTACAATCCAAAAGATAATACGATCAAAGTTTCTACTCATTCTACTTTCCTCAAGGAAAGCTACATGGATAAGTTTAAGCCTCAAAGTAAAGTGGTACTCAAGGAACTTTCGGGAGTTGTAAAACAATTACCAAGCTCAGTTCTCGAGAAAGTTGTAGAAAAACCTTCAAACAATCAACAACATAGGGGAATCCGTCGTAGTGGGAGAATTTCTAAGAAACTGAACTTCTTCATCTATGATGATAGTATTTATAAAATGGAATTCAATCATGAGGATGATGATCCACTCACTTACGAGGAGGCTATGCAGGACGTTAATTCCAAGCTCTAGAACCAGGCCATGGATGCTGAGATGGATTCTATGAAATTCAATACGGTGTGGGAACTTCTAGACTTATTGGTTGGGATTAAACCCATAAGGCGTAAGTGGATCTACAAGAAGAAGAGAAATGAAAAAGAGAAAGTGGAAACACATAAAGCTAGACTTTTAGGGAAAGGCTACACACAGAAAGATGGCATCAATTATGATGAGACATTCTCTCCAGTAGCCATGCTCAAGTCTATCCGCATACTCTTATCCATTATTGTTGCTCTCAATTATGAGATCTGACAAATTGATGTCAAGACAACATTCTTGAATGACTACCTTGATGAGACCATTTGCATGGCTCAACCCACTAGCTATGTTGTCGAAGGAAATCATCAGAAATTTTGCAAACTACTAAGATCCATTTATGGACTTAAGTAGGCATCTTGCTCATGAAATAAAACATTTGATCAAACGATCAAGATTTTTGGGTTTGAGAAAAACACTGATGAACCTTGTGTTTATAAGCATATAAAGGACAAAAAGGTGGTCTTCCTCGTTTTGTATGTCGATGATATTCTATTTATCAAAAGCTATGTAGGAGAATTATCATCAGTTAAACTGTGATTAGCTCAATAATTTGACATGAAAGACTTAGGTGAATCTAGTTATATTCTTGGAATTTGAACCCTTACAGATCAAAAGAATAAAACGATAGTTCTATCACAAGCTTCTTACATTAATAAGGTACTAGAACATTTTGCAATGACTGATGCGAAGCCAATTGCTCAGCCAACTACATCAAGTTTTCGTCTTTCTTTAGATGACTATCCTTAGACAGCAGAAGAAAGAGAACCTATAAGTAAGGTTCCATATGCTTCGACAGTTGGAAGCCTTATGTATGTGATGCTTTGCACACGTCCATATATATGTTTCACAATAGGAATGGTTAGTCGATATCAGATGAATCCTTGTCTCAGGCATTAGCAAGTTGTAAAGCATATTTTAAGGTATCTTAAAAAAACCAGGGATTATAAGCTTGTGTATTATGGGGAGAACCTTACTCCTATTAGATACACAAACTTAAACTTCCAAACCTATAAAGATTCAAGGAAATCAACATTCGTCCTAGGCCGTGGAACCATAGTATGAAGAAGTGTAAAACAAACTTGCACTGTTGAGTCTACTATGAAGGCCGAGTATGTAGCTTCTTTTGAGGTAACAAAAGAAGCAATATGGCTTTGAATTTTCTTAACCAATATTGAAGTTATTCCTGGTCTGGAAAGCTTTAACACTGTATTCTTATAACATTACTGTAATAGCTAATACCAATAAAATGAGAAGTCACAAGAGGACAAAACACATTAATCTTAAGTATCACTTGATATGAGAGGCAGTAGCCAAAAGAATTGTAGATGTGGTGAAAGTAGCTTCTGAAGATAACCTTGCAGATATGTTTACTAAGACTCTTGTAACTAAGAGTTTTAACAAACATGACACATTTACTTCACTAGGGCAAAGGCGAGATTGTTGAGAAATGTGTCCATACTGTAGTAAACATGTAACTATTTCCTATTTATTTGAACGATAAAGAAATAAATAAAGTTAATTTTACATTTTACTATTATATCATTTGTATTTCTGTCTTTCATATTTTGCATGCATAGCGAAATTGTGACAAGGAAATATTAGTTTATTGATTGTCTGAGTTCAAACTAATGATAAGGGGCACTATAAGAATGTTTACATTGCAAGAAAGACAACCTACTTCAGTAGAAAATCTAAATGATTCCATAATCCAGTAAAAGAATCAAAGTGAGCATTTGATTCAAATATTCAGAAGGATTATTATGTCGTCTACAATTCTAGTTCATGAGATGACTAGTCTTGACTATAGAATTAGTTGACTCCATAAGTAAAGACATAGATGTATTCATTGAAAGAATGATACATTGTAATAGACACAAGATGAATTAATTCCAAATCCATTTTTGAATTAATTCACTTGTGACGTTCAGGGTGTGATTTACCTAAATCTTGAGTTAGTCATTGACCATGCGTATGTAACTCATGTGCTTTGATATATTTAGAGGCTGATGCTCTAAAGATGATCGAGTCGATAGTCGTATGTTGGGTACATGGCTTTTGTATGGCATGACTTTACTAGCAACAGTGGATTTCATAACACAATTAAAGAGTAAAGATATCTCCTCATTGGCATTCTATGGATTGATAAATATTGAATGTGGCCATGGGTTGCTTGTTCTCAAATGATCAATTTATCATAATCATTTCTTGATAGCGATCATATTAATCATTAAGAAGACACAGTGGTGACAATGAGATAAAATAGGATTGTACTGAGTGAACATGTAACAACTCGTTTTTGGGTCAGATTAGAACATTGGTTTTAAGACCACAAATCTGAAGTAGAAATATTTATTTTATTATTTTTTTAAGGTCTACAGCATGATAGAATAATTTTGTGAAAATTTCGTTAAGAAATTTTATCAATTGAGTGCTCAATTTGTCTAGAA
Source organism: Gossypium australe (assembly GCA_005393395.2). NCBI lineage: Eukaryota > Viridiplantae > Streptophyta > Magnoliopsida > Malvales > Malvaceae > Gossypium > Gossypium australe. Next base: position 77,441,904 of record CM016625.1, on the reverse strand, counting down.
GGACTAAATTGTAATAGGTGCAAAATTTGAGTTCTATAGGTTAAAGGTGTCTAATTGTTATGAAATTCGAAATCGGATATCCTTAAATGGTAATTAGACCATTATATCTTAGTATGGACAAAAATGGACATGGTTAGGGAAAAATTCAAAGTTTAAGTGAAGGGCATTTTGGTAATCTAGTAAATAAAGACACAATTGACTAATAAAAGATGTCCATCTTCTTCAATTTAGTCCCTCTAGTCAAATATTTGAAGAGAAACCATAGGTAGGGTTTGGCCAAGCTTCCAAGCTCGATTGTAAGTCCGTCTTTCTCTTGTTTTTAATGGTTTTTACGTTTTTGTGAATGTTGTAACTTGATCTAGCTATTCTAAGGACTAATTTGAAATAAAATCAAAGTCTAAACTTTTACCCATGTAGAATGAGCTTGTTTTCTATGTTTAATGGTAGAAAATGCATGTTTGTTGTTAGTTAAACAACATTTACAAAGTGATTTTTGATGAAAATGTCAAAAAAGGACCTATTTGTAAAAGGTTGTAAAATGTGTGGTAAATTGTGAATAAATGGAAATTTTGGGCTTTCATGAGCATGAAAAAGATCCGACTAGGCTTGGGTAATGAAGAAATTGAATGAAAATCATTTTACAAGCCTAGGGACTAAAATATAAAATGTTAAAAGTTTAGGGGCAAAAATATAAATTTCGATATAGTGTGTTTTTGGGCTGAATTGAATAATGTGATGATTAAATAAGATAAATTTGATATTATAGATCAAGAAAAACGAAGTTCAAGTTTAGACCGGGAAAGAACAAGCTTGTGGACTAAATTAAACTAATAGCCATTTTTATAACCGAGGTAAGTTCGTAATAGGCTTTAATATAATTGTATTTAATTGCCTTAATATTGCATGAACTGTATGATTGACTATGTGGACGAGTTCAATTTTACGAATGAGTTCGACGATGATTCGACAAGTAAGAAATCTCGTTTGAACCTTAGGAATAGATTAGGATACAAGTGACATGTGACTAGGGTTACCATGTGTTATGTGATTATGTGATCTGGGTGCTGGTCCTGTACGTCCTACCGATGGCTGAGTATACTAGCATATGTTACGGTTACTCGACAGCTTGTGTGAGCAGCACCGTATAGCTACTTCTAGACTGACAGCTTGTGTGAGCAGGCCCGTCGATAGCTCGAGAGCGAGCAATTATGAGTTATGAGACTTAGGTAGCATTGGCTACATATGTGGCACTTAGTGTGCAAAATTCCTGAGTATTTGACATTATTATTCCGAGTGGTTCATAGGTATGTCAAGGATGGGAACATGTGTAAGTTCATTTCGGGATGGTACAGGTATGTACATAAAGCTTATGTTTATCAAATCTCGTGAAATTATGAATCCTAGGTAAGTTTGTGGAAAAATGAATGATGAGATGTTTAATTTTGTAATGGCATGTACCTATGATGTCTTTGGTTGTTAGTTGTTTTGTGAATGTGATGTAAACTGAGTTATTAGAATATGCTTATGATTACTTATGAATTGGTTGTCAAATGCTTTGATTGGTTGGTAATATTCCGTAACCCTACTCCGGCGACGGATATAGGTTTAGGGTGGTACAGCTGAAGCTCGGTCAAGCTTTTATCTTTCTTTTAAATACTACTTTAGGAATTTTGGTAAATTATGATAGTGGGACTTTGGAAGATTATATACTTAACTAATCTTTGTGATGAATATTATGCGACCTCTGGTTTAGTTTTATTGTGTTATATGTGTGGTATTTGAGTAACAATGATGTGACTTCCTAAACTTGGACTGGACGTCTAGGCTGAGTTTAGGGCGTTACATGTTATTTATCTTTAGTACCTATTTTTGAGCCAGAAAACACTTCTTGATGAAACTTTATGCAAAACCCGAGCCAAAATATAAATTTGTACTTATCCTTTTTCATTGGTTTTGAACTGCACGACTATAGATGTCTGGTCATACATATTGAGGGTTAAGTAGATACATTATGGCAGATTTTATTAAAATAAAGTGAAATAGGAGGGATCAATGTGATATAGTGATTATAGGTTAGCCAATATGTGCAACAAAAGAAAAATTCATCAAGAAAATAAAAACGAGTAGAAAAAGTACTTGAAAAGTAAAAGCATTTATAAGTGAGATGTGTTAGAAAAAGAAAATGTGACAAAGTCACAAAAGTAGAAAAGCTCATTCATTAGTGCACAAAAACCCGTGAGCTAACCATGATTGTTATATTATGCTGTGGCTTCCTATGTGGAGAAATAAGGAAGGTGAAAGAAGGATACATAAGGCGGTGAGCGAGAAAGGGTTACTAAACGGGAGAATATGGGACAATATGATGTGCCAAACAATTTTCGTGCTTGAAACTATTTGATGCTTACTATTCTTGAAATCCACACCTGTCCTATGCCTTAGTACATTACAAGCCGAAAAGCCCTATGTGATCTAGGTAGACTATTCACAATTCGAAATCGTACTGAATAATTGCATTTATGACTATTTTTATTTTGCTAGGATAATCAAATTAATTGTATAATTATTGATGGATTCTTACATTTGAGACCCTTAATTCTTGTATGCTTTGTAATATACTGAACTTAGGTGTCTAATATCAAAAGCGGTAAGTCAGTTATATCTCATGCCAAGATTATATTAAAGTATGAAATGCCTATTCATGTGCTCCAAACCTAACACTTGTACTATACTTCTTCAAGGTTTTTCTTTTTGTTTATTGTTTTTATTTGTGTTGCTTGAGGACAAGCAATGACTTAAGTGTGTAGGAGTTTGATCTGTTGTAATTCGGTGTAACAGATTAAAATAGTTTTTGCACATTAGGAGCTTGAACATGAGCATTTTAGTTAAGTTTCATTACATTTTTCCTAAGTATTAGTTAAGTTAATAAAATGTGTGATTTGAGTATTTTATTGACCTTAGGGGCCGAATGAGGCCTAAAGGCGAGCTAATATACTTTGTGAGTATGCTGGAGACCTTTAGAAGGTGTATTAACACGATACTAGTCGCTAGGTTGCAACACGGAGCATACGATGTCGCAACATAAAGAGTAGAATAGAAGAATTCCGAGACTACCTTCAATGTCGTGACACAACCTGTGGATGTCGTGACATACCCTTGAAAACACCCAAAAGTTGAGCATAATGTCACGACACAGGACCTGATGTGTCGCGACATTGCCTTTATACGAAAATAATTATGAGTCAGGGGCATTTTGGTCTGCATAATCAAACATTAAACACAAGGATGGCAGCTGACCTTGGGTTGAGGATGATGACCACCCTAAATCTATAAACAGGCTCATTTAGCACAAATCAGACATACCATTCATATTGTATAATTTTTTCTTTAGCTTTAGTCTTTAGTTTTTCCCTTTTTGTTAGGTTTTAGATTTTATTTCAATTCTTGTTATTTGTTTTTACGAAGAAATTAGATTCTTGAATTACTATCAAACTCTGTGAGAATTCAGTGCTTAATCTAAATATAAATCAAGCTTCTTCTAAACTCTATTCTTGAAATTATTCTTTATGCTTGTAACGCGTAGATTTGTGTAAGTATACACAGTCGTTATCAAGTAATAAGTAAGTATAAGACTTAACATCTCCACAGGGATTGTATTTGTTAATCAAAATTTGCAAAATTAAAGATTACAAGTTGGTAAAAAAACACAATAATTTTGATGTGATGGATAAAATTAATATTAACTAAATGTAGATGAATTAATCTAAATACAATGAATGAGATGAGATGGTTTAGCAACATATTCACAAGCTTCAACAATAATAACATGAATTAGCTAGAGTAATTACAATATTCAACTTAATTCATTTTTCATCATGCGTAACAATGTCCAGAAAATATTCCATGGCAACTCAATCTTTCATTAACTTGAAACTAGTTATAAGTCCTTTCGGAATCTTATGCTTAGAAAAACATGCATACTACCATGGTCATATTTAACTAAGGGTTTGTTAGAGTTATGTGAAGTAACAGGGACGGATTAGGTTTGAAACAATTTAATCACACAAATCTAAAAGTTATGCAAGGTAATATAACTCTCTCGAGTTATTACGAACCTTTAATTTAATCGGGCTAGGATCTAAATTAAGCATGCATCTTTCAATTATTGCATCTATTAATCATCATCTGGCTAGGATTGATCAACTAATTCTAATGCATTCAATTACATTTTAATGAATGAAATACATGCATGAGTTTAATTGAAAGCATGAACGATTGAGGCACAGACATCATGAACATGAATCAAATGAACTTTGTCAAATTAATGTAATCATTCTAGCTAAACAGAATTAAGTTATCTTTGTTAATGAAAAACATTGACAATTTGTGGACATGTTGAATAATTAAGAACAAAATAAAGATAAGGAAGAATAAACTCTGAATGATTTCGGCAGTCCTACAGAAATCGATCGCAGTGGCTTCCTCTGGTCCTTGTGTTTACTCCTTTGCAAAATGCCCTTCAAGGTGGCTGACCAAGAGAGAATTTTCTCAAGGAATTGCTAGCTAAGGGGAATAGGGAGAATGAATGGCTTTATACATGAAAAGAAGAGGAAAAGATATGAGATAATGTGAACTGAGAGATGAATGAGGGATTGATGGATAAGGGAATAAGAGGTTGTATTTATAGTAGAAGAGTGACATGAGAGTTTGCTAAAAAGAGCTCGAGGGATCCCTTGAAATGCTCCCTCTCTTGGCCGACCATGAAATGTGGAAAGTGGCTGGTTTTTTTCCTTAATTTTCTTGCTTGATTCTAGCTTGATTTGTGCTAGGGGTTGGACAGTTTCTTAGGTAATAATTGGGAGCTGATTTTTTATTCTTTCCCAAGTGCAATGACCTCTAAATAAATCTTTCAAAAGTTGATTCTAGGCTGCTCATATGCCTTTTCCAAATTTGGGCTTCTCTTCCCTTTGATGGATGATTTCGTAACCCAATTTAAGACACAATTAGATTTCTTTTTAGTAACCAACTTCAACTGGGTCAAGGTAAAATTTCTTAACCCAATCATGCTCTAGCCATCCATATGACTTGTTTATGTGTGACATTTAATTTGCTCCCATGTTAGTCGATTCCATGGTCCCACTGCAATATATTAAACACTTTATTAAACATGTAACAATATAACTTAATTTTATGCAGAATTAACTCCAAAAATTAATAAAATTACAAACTTGCTAAAATCATGCTCAATGTCTTAATATAAATTAAATTCATATAATTTGCTAACAATATACTCAAAATTAGCTCAAATTTAAGTAAAAAGATGTGACATAAGTCTATATAATTTAGACTTATCACACCCCCAAACTTAATCCATTGCTCGTTCCAAGTAATGTTTCATGTAAAGCAAAAAAATTCTATAAGGCAACCTTGCAATATGTTTAAGTAAAATCAACTATTGCACATAATCATACATCAACAAAGTTATGCTCACAAACTCTTTTTGTTGATAAGACACTCATATGCAAACATTATTTCAAAATTTTATACTAAGTACGAGAAAATGCTAAAATAAATCATAAAGTGCATGCTTTTGAAGGTCATATATAACATTCACCATTCAATCAAATTTTCCTTATCAATTTAGACAAAGTAATTACAAGGTTTAATCAACGGCCCTCATATGTTGAACTTAGCAATTTCTCTGCACTAATGTAGGCGGCATAATTATCAAAATCAATAAGTCTTTTATAGGGTTGTAATGGGGCTATGCTCAAGGTAGGGATAAAGAGAAGAAATTTTTTAGGTTCAATAATATTAACCCTAACTTTGTCTTGGATCTTTGCTGCACAACCTTCCTACGAATGGGTCTTTTGAACACCCCAAACTTATTTTGAAGTTATGTTCAACTTCTTGAATTTGAACAAAATTTTCTTTTCCTCTTTTGTTGAATCATGAATCAAATGGAGAACATGTACATCTTTCTGAATTTTTCCTCAAATTTTGATCACCAAGACAAGTATAGTTAAGACTGGTGCAAAAAAAAAAAAGGATAAAACTTAAAAAGATGGTAATATGGCTTCTGATGTAGGTAATTCACACTAAAGCAGGTCATTTAGCTTAATTTAAAGTTTCAAGGGTTAAATTGATAAGGTAGGCTTGAAAGGCTCAAATGATCCAAAGAAAATGTGTCTATATCATGTTTAGATTCTTATGCCTCCTAGGATTTCGCCTTAAGAAAATACTAAGCCAATTCTAAAGACTTAAACCTTCATGCATGTCTATTTCCAAGGAAATTAAATTTTCATGGCAAAGACTACATAAGACTAAAGAACATACAAACAAAAATTTGAGCTAACTTATAAACAAAAATTTTACTGAACATTAATTTATTTCAGCATACTTATGTGTAAACATTGAAACATACTTCAAAAATTAAAGTTTTATGCAAATAATGCCTTACCCCCTCCTTAAAAAGAAGTAATGTCCTCATTGTGTAAACAAAGTAATGAATAAGAACTGAACGCCAAGTAGGATTGCAAGAAAAGAGAGGTGAGTCATGAAGATTGCTTAAGTACCAAGTTTTTCTTAACAATCCAATCCTAAACATGTTCATTGACATTACCACACTACTTTGCTTTTTATTAGAGAAAAGGCCTTGAGATTAATTTATTCATGTTTGCAATTTCCAACATATTGTGCGAAAGCAAAATACTAACTAAGAAAAGAAAAATATAAATGCCTAAAAATAAATACTAAGAAAAAGAAATTTCCCCCTTTTAATTCATGTCATCTTCCATGTCTTTTTTTTTTTGCCTTCTTGGTCTCACTTGATCCCACAAGCTCTTCTTGACATTTCTCGAAGATATGATTTGGAAACTCAAGAACAAAACAATTAGAGATATTCTTAAAGCATTTCGTATGTAATCATCTCTAATTTTTGCATATCTCCAATAAGATTGTTGTTGGTTATGCATGAATTTCCACATATCCATCATAATTAAAAAATCTGATTTCTTCATAGTGTTCGAAGAAGTGGGCATTGTAATGATCAACTCAGGATTAACACTTGGCTCTACTGGTTCAACAATATATGGTTCCATCCTCGGTTCAGGGCTATTTGGTTCCTCTTCAGATTCTGCTTCTTCTATTTCATTTACTGAGTCAGCTTCCAGTTCAAACTTGGTTGACGAGTTATAAAATTTTGGTTCATTCGGTTCATTTCGCTCTATCTAGTTCAATAGCTCAACATTCTCCACTAACCTCTCAAGATCATGTCTTGTTATGCAACCTTGAACATAACAACCCTTCAGGTTTGCTTTTGATTTAACTTGGGCCCTCAAGTAAAGTGAAGTAATCAATGATGGAAAATAAGCACTTCCTGCCTTTTTCCTAGCACAATCTTGAATTTCCTTAGAATATTTTTCCTAACATTGATAGACCTTTCTGTCATAATTGCATACAAAAAAAAGCATTCATTCCATCGAGATGGTGGAACTATGTGAGATAGGCATGAAGCTATATCGAACAAAGTAGAACCATACCTTAGCCACTGGGTTTAAATACTACATTCGGCAAGAATGACTGCCATACTTCCTTATAATCCATTGGGATCCTAGATTTGTAACCATTAAGTACATGTTAAAGAAAATCTCAAATGATATTTGTCATCATGGCTGAGTACTCATCTTCTTCAACATCAGGCAGATTAAACAAATTATTAATGGATTTAGAAGTAAAGGGGTACTTTCTTTTTACAAACAAGAACTTCATTAGCATCTAGCGTGGTCAAATTGGCATAGAACTCTCACACCTATTCTTCTTCAGGCATTGATCGTGCACCACAAAATTGATTCCAATTTAAAGCATAAAGTTGATTCCAATTTAAAGCATAAATTGTTTTTCGAATTAACAAAGACACAATCATCTTGTCATTGCTCTCCAAATTGAAACCTTTTTATGGAATCATGGGTTGATTTTTAAAGATTGAATCAAATATTTCTCTCGCTTCCTCATCTTGAATCACAATCGAATTTTCAGTAGAGGTTTTTGAATATCTAGTTCTTTTATGAGACATGATACTTTTTCTCGAAAGAAAAGAAAACTTCGGTGAGTTAAGGAAAAGAAGAAATCAGCAAAGTGATTTTGGTGGATAGGGTTTGTGATATAAAGGATGGTGTGGTGGTAAAAGAATTGCGGTAGCAACAGGATAGGTCATGACGGTTGCTACGGTAGAAAGGGTGGTGCGGCAAAGGTCTTGCGTCAGTGTTGGTAGGGGTATGCGACAAGAAGGAAAAATTGGGGAGAAGCTTTTGGAACTTGTGGCCGATAGCTAGGAGAAGAAAAATATGTAGGTTTAGAGTGAAGGCTAATTGTATAGGTGTTGTGAAAATTATGAAGGTGTTAAGGGGTTTATATAGTGATGCATTAGGGGAAATTTTAGCTAAAATTTAGTTAAAGTAGTGACTTGGGAGGCAAGGTATGGAGGAAAATAAAAGTGGCGACAAAAATTTAGGGTTGTGGGGGGTTTATGGACTGCAATGAGTGGGTATTTTCCTCTTCTTCACTATTTTGGGCCTTGAGACCATATTGTAATTGTTTTTTGTACTGAAGAATTAAACTAAACCAAAAGTAAACAGATTAGTACTTGGGCCAAATTGACACTCTTATTAAACATAGACAAATAAAATTAAAATTAAAATTTCCTTTTGGCTACTTAGAAAATTTCTTCTCAAAAAATTACATCAAATTAAATTCCCAGGAAAGGTTGGAGGGGTCATAAATGATCCCGCTTAAATTCCAATCTCCTTAGACAAAATTAATTTAATGTATTAATTTGAGAAAAAAGAATTTCTAAATATACCATTTATTAAAATCAATTATATGATAAAATCAAGGGTCTGTTAAATTGAACGAAGCTTCAACTCGCTCAACTTTACCATCCCAATAATGTTTGAGACATTGACCATTAACTTTAAATGTACTTCCCTTCTTATTGTGCAATTCTACTGCTCCATACGAATAAACTTTGTGAATAGTGTAAGCTCCAATCCATCGGGATTTGAGCTTCTCAGGAAATAACCTTAGCCTTGAATAAAACAATAAAACTCTTGGACCTTCTCTAAATTCACAAGGTTGTATACATTTTTCATGCCATCTCTTAGTCTTTTCTTTATACATCTTCGCATTCTCATATGAAAATAACCTCAACTCCTCCAACTCGTCAAGCTGTAACATTCTTCTCTTACTAGTTTGCTTTAGATCCAAATTTAGTTGTTTTAAGGCCCAATAAGCTTTATTTTCCAACTCAAGCGACAAATGCATGCCTTTCTGAAGACTAATCGATAGGATTCATTCCTAACAGTGTCTTAAAAGCTATTCGATAGGCCCATAGATGATCATCGAGCCTTCAAGACCAGTCTTTTATATTAGGCCACACCACCTTCTCAAGAATTCCTTTAATCTCATGGTTTGCAAGTTCAACTTGCCCATTCATTTGTGGCTGATAGGCAGTGACAACTTTATGTTTCACATCGTACTTGTCAAGCAACCACTTAAGCCATTTGTTTACAAAGTGAGATCCTTCATCACTAATTATAGCTCTCAGAGTCTAAACTATGTAAACACATGCTCATGTAAGAATCGCATGACTACCTTAGCATCATTTGTTGGGTATGCCTCGTCTTCCACGTACTTGGATACATAGCCGACACTCACTAGGATGTACCTGTTACCATAAAATGAAGGAAACGGGCCTAGAAAATCAATGCCTCATACGTCAAATTGTTCTACCTCTAAAATATTTGTTAAGGGCATCTTGTTCCTCCCTGGTATGTTTCCAGTTATTGGGAATCGATCACAATTTTTCACATATGCATATGCATCGTTAAACACCACAGGCCAAAAAAATTCAGGTTGTAAGATTGTTGCTTTAGTGCAGGAACCACCATAATGTCCCCCACTTGGAGATGAATGGTAGTGGTATAGGATCTCATCAATCTCGCTTCCAACTACGCACTTTCTGATTATATTATCTGCACATTTTTTAAACAAAAATGGCTCCTCTTAGAAATAATATAGACTATCATGAAGGAATTTTTTCTTGTGTTGGTATGTCATTCCAAGAGGCATTATTCCATATGAGAAATAATTTGCAAAATTGGAAAATCAAGGAGTTTCATGGATTTGAGTTACGTTAAAGATATGCTCATCTGGAAAATTTTCATTAAATTGAACAAGTGAATGAGTTACCTCGTTTTGTTCCAACCTCGACAGATGTCAGCTACTTGATTTTCAACTCCTTTTCTGTCTTGGATTTCAAGGTTAAATTCTTAGAATAACAATATCCATCGAATTAACCTTGGTTTAACATCTTTTTTTGAGAGTAAATAATTGATGGTCACATGATCAGTAAACACTGTAACTTTTGTACCTATAAGATAAGAATAGAACTTGTCAAAAGCAAAAACTATAGGAAAGATTTCTTTTTTCAGTTATCATGTAATTAAGTTAGTCTCCTGTCAAAGTTCTGCTTGCATAGTAGATAGGATGGAACATTTTGTTTCTTCTTTGCCCCATCACAGCCCCCACAACAAAATCGCTTGCACCACACATCAACTCAAAAGGTGAGTTCCAATCAGGTGTAACGATTATAAGGGCTGAGATTAACTGATTTTTCAACTCTTCAAAAGCTTCCAAACATGCTTTGTTAAACTCAAAAGTGGTGTCTTTCTCTAAAAGCATACACAAAGGTTTGGAAATTTTTGAAAAACATTTAATAAACCTTCGGTAAAAATCAGCATGGCCTAAGAAGCTTCTAGCTTCTTTAACAGTAACTGGTGGTGTTAACTTCTCAATTACATCCACCTTTGCTTTATCGACTTCAATCCCGTTTCTGGAAATTTTGTGTCTTAAGACAATTCCCTCCTTAACCATAAAGTGGCATTTCTCCTAGTTAAGGACAATATTTGTCTCCTCGTATCTTTTTAGTACCTTAGCCAAATTACTCAAACAAACATCATAAGTGTTACCAAAAATAGAAAAATCATCCATGAATACCTCAAAAATTTTCTACCATATCATTAAATATTCCCATTATGCATTTTTGAAATGTGGAAGGTTCATTACATAAACTGAAAGGCATTCGCCTAAAAGTAAATCTAACGCCCCGAATTTGGGCCTAGGAGAATTGGGCCTATTGGGCTTTGGGTCTCATAAAATTTTTAAGTGAGTAGGAAAATGACAAATGACATGACGGCTTTAAAGGTTTAATGAATTTGGAGTGTCTAGGTGTGTTGGAGAAGCTCTGGGTTCGAGTTTTGTGGTGGAGGATTCTTAATTTAATTAATTAAGGAATCAGGGTTGTGAGTAGTGGGCTTTTAAATAAAAATAAGTGAAAAATGGCACAAAGAAGCTGGTGCTGAAGTGGCTAAGTGACGCCACTAAGGTGTAGAGAGGTGGCGACATATGCATGTAGGGAGGTCTGAGGTTTGAGTGTTAGCTTAGCTTTATTTTGGAGTTTAATTTTAGGCTTCTAGAAGGCTGGAAGTGGCGTGTAGAGGGACTCTAAGGAGAAATGATCAGTAGAGAGAATTTAGGAGAAGGATAAGGGAGATATCATGGAGAAAAATTAGGAGATGAGTAGTGGATGAAGTGGTACCGAATTGAACTTTAGGGGTGGCTAAGTTTCGGCTATAGGCTATATAAATGTGTGTGTACCGAATCTGGGGTCCTAGGTAATGTCGAATTTTCTATTCTTTTTCTTCTCCTTGCCGAAACCTTATTTTTCCACAACCGAAAATACCTTGCCTTGTTGCCGAAATCTCCTATAGCCGAATCCCTTTTTGCCAAACTCTCTTAGCCAAACTCTTTTATTTTCGAAGTATCATCATCTTCTCTTGTCGAAATCCCTATTAGTGCCGAATCTTTGTTTGTTTTCCTCCATCACAAACCGATTGCTGCCTACTATCAGTCAAGGTTAAAAGCCGAATCTCGTTTAGTAGTTATCTAGGCCGTAGGATCAAAAGTGGATTTGGTAAGTATTCAGTTAACCCCTTAGTGTGTTTTGTTAAAAGCCAAAGGGCTATCTAACTTCTCATTATCATTAATCTTGTATTAACAAGGGTAAGGTTCAAAGATCGCAAGCATGGTAAGGATCGTTAGCAAAGTGTAAATGTACTCAACTCGATTATGGTTTAAGTGAATGGCCGAATGTGCATGATCTATAGGGGTGACTTGTGTGGATTATGAGTCAGTCGAATTTCGATGGTGTATGCGTGAGTGCAGATCTAGGGGATACTCGGGAATAGTAGCTAAGGAAGGGCTACTAGAACCGGTGGCACACGGTAAGGTTACGGTAAGGCTTCGGCTTTTGGTAAATATCTTGATTTGGTATGTGTGATTTGATTGAAGGTTGGTTGGTTGTAGGTTCAAGGCTAAGGATAGTATAGCACGCCTCAGTGACCAGATGTGTACAAACACTAAACACACATGATATCGGCAATGCCGAAAAGCCGAAAGTGGCTAAATGGGCCCGGTGGGCCTTGAGGCTAAGTTTGATAAAATTGATTGATTTGGTTATATGAATTGAGTTAGTCATGCATGTTACGTGATCTGGAATTGTTTTGGGCCTAATAAGCCATATGAATGAGATCTGGGCCTAATGGGCCATAAGAATGTGATTTGGGCATAATGGGCTATGTGAACGTGAAATGGGTTTGATGGGCTTTATGGGAACGTAGACAAGTATGCTAGGGTTTAATGGACTTTAGGCCTAGTTCTGAACAACTCTTAAACCGCATAAGACTTAATTTAGTAATCAACATGTCCGGGGACTAGTCACTGGGTTAAAGTGTGGCAATGGTCATATGCATGTTTAGGATTGGATCTAGGTAGAGCTTGGTACTTAAGCGGTTCTAACGACCCACCTCCTCCTCTCTAGAATCTTACCTGGTGCATAGTGTCTGTTCACTTTTGTCGCAAGGACTTGTTAATGGGCCAAAGTTCATAACTAAAACCCGAGAGGGACCAAAATACCCTTGATTTGAAAATGACCAAAATATCCTTAGATTTGTAAAATTACTAAAATACCCCTAATTTGAAAATGACCAAAATATCCTTAGATTTGCAAAATTACTAAAATACCCCTGATTTGTAAAATTACCAGCATACCCTTGATTTGCGGAATTACCAAAATATCCCTGATTTACAAAATTTCCAAAATACCGCTATTTTGTAAAATTACCTAAATACCCTTGTAGAGTAGAGTTACAAAAATAACCTTGGGTAGTGAAATGACTAAAATACCCCTAAGTGCCGAATGTGTGAAAATGTGTATGTTGCGTTCATGAAATATATGTTGCACTTGGGTGGGTTTTGATGATACGGAGGAAGATTTGAGGATCGCATAGTCACTTGATGACTGTGGATCCACCGGTGGCTTTAAGCCCATTATAATAGCTTTACTGCAACGTTTGAGTAGTGCCGCTACTGGTGCTACCTTTGGAGTGTAGGGATGGGTGGGTTGATATTTATATCCCCACAGGAGTGTAGGGTTGGAAGGGAAATAGAGTGCAGGTTAGATTTGGGATGGGTGCATTGCATTCATGTGATACTGATGTGATATGAGGTCATTGTGGGCTAAGGCCTAAGACCACCGTTTTTGACAGGGCTTAGGCCCAATGTGATAATTGTATGTTGATTGGATTACCAAGGGTCGTACACACTGAGTTTCGAAACTCACCCCCTTTTTATTAAATGTATCATGTGATCCTCAGAAAACGGCTCGAAATGGGAGAAGAGTCGGAGATGGCCACGCTACAAGATCCTTAGGAGTTTTGTTTACTTGTTTCAGAAGACATGATTTTAATTACTTATTTTCGCTGGTTGTAATAAGGCCTTGTACTCCGATTTGACTTTAGATTTTGTGTTTTGTTATCATTGTTAAACTTAAATAAATTTTCTTAAACATGGTTTTTGAAATACCTAAAAATATGGGCTTTTGTCATTACTTAACAAGATTCAAGGATTTTGGGCTTTTAGGCCTTAAATTTTAACTTAGCAAAATCGTTTTGAATTATGCCTTTGATATGACGTTCCCAGATTCGGCCTTAACGTCTGGGCGGGATCTGGGGGTGTTACAGCAAATGTATCGTATGAGCAAGTAAAAGTTTTTTTTTGTGTGTTTGGGGATACAACTATTTGGTTATATCCCAAATATCCATCTAAGAAATAGTAATATTCATTATCTACCAGTCAGTCCAACATCTGATCCATAAAAGGCAATGGAAAATGATCCTTATGAGTGGCTTTGTTCAATTTTTTGTAATCTATATAAATTCTCCAACCCATGATCGTCCTCGTCGAGTTAACTCATTAATATGACAACCTCTTCTTCCCACCAAAACCTGAGCCTACCACTCCTGCCCCTATTGAGGAAACCAGTTACGAGGGGGAGGAAGATGTAGAGGAGACTGCTGATTCACCAGCTGAGGACAATGTTTAATTATTCTTGCACTTTTACTTGTCTCCTTATTAATGAAATTTTCTACTTTTATTCACTTGTCTTTTATTTCCACTATACTTTACCTTTCTTTCTGTCATTTCCCAATACGTTTACTACCAACATACAATGATCCACCGACCTGCACTTATTCTCAAAACACTTATTGACCTTATAATAACTTAAGGGAGCAGGCCAGATCTAATGTATCATGCATATAGGGGCTATTCCTTAACTTCCTATGTCCAGAAGATCAGAAAAATCGAAGCTTTGGTACCACTATATTGTAACACTTTATACCCGACACGATCATTGTGTCTGGGTACCTAGTGTCACAATTAACCCAAGTTACTTAACATAAATTTTAACTTGATTTATTTACAAAGTAATTAAATCCAAAATTAATTCATATTTATCACATAACTTTTTTTAAAATCATTTACATGTTTTAAAACTATAACTACAAATAAATTTCCTACAATTTCTAATGCTCTTATAATCACCTTGCCTTATAGAGTCATGTATATGCTTATATATATATTGTAGCTAGGAATTTAAAACTTTGATAAACATTCACTTGTTTAAACCTGAAGTGTAGCCTCTAAGGGTGCCCCTCTATATGCATGGTACAATTATGGTGCCATTTTCATGGACTTAGCGGTGTCTAGCTTGGTCCCTCTACATGATTCTCAAGTCATCCCTTGACCCTACATTCAAGGTAAAAACAAATGTAAGTTCAAAAGAACTTAGTGAGAATCTATACAATAGTGTTTGCAAATGACTTGAGGTTTAAGAAATAAATGACCAATATTTAACTCCTTGCATATCATAGGAGGTTCTACGATTTATCTGGCGTTGGCGGCACCCATACGTTTTTTCTAAAAGAATAATTGGAAAACAATCAGGATGAATTAGTTATCGTTTTTCCCTTACTACCGACCTCTTTCGAAGAGTTGAACTTGTCTAGCTTCTTCCAGACTTCCATTTTACCATTCCTGGTTGAACTTATGGATTGGTGACTACGTGACAACTCTTTAAAAGAGTTATATTTCATGCCTTTGTACCTAGTTAATTCCCTGTACTTAAGTACATCTAGTTGCATTTTAGGACATTTCATTACTATTTTTAGCATTGCATTAAAACTTGGGTTGTGTTTCAATATTAGGTACTTTTAATTACTTGTGGAAAGGCCATGTTTTATGGTATTGGCAGGTGCAGGATAAGGAACAATAAATAAAGAAGTGAAGTTTTGAAAGGGCAAAAGGGTGGTTAGATTGCCAACTCGTGTGCCATGAAAATACCGAGAAGATGTCCAGTCGGCATTCCAGCGCATATCAGTTTTAGCCTAACTCTACTTGTACCAGATAAATCTGCTTAGAAAAGAGGAGATAAATCTTGGGCTGTTGGAATTATCCTGAAAAAAAAAGAAAAAAAAACACAATTTAAAAAGCCAAAGGGGGACACCCTGGAGAGAGAGTGGAGGGTGAGATCCTTAGGCGAAATAGAAGGTCGCGATTGAATAGTGTAACACCCCTCACTCGTATTTAATGCCGGAATAGGGTTATAGAGCATTATCGGACTTATAAATCATTTAAACATTCATTTCACATACATTTTCATATTTCATGCATCTATCATTCAAACTTAATCATGATGTCCCTAATATGAGCCTACGAGGCTCTAAACATGCTTTAAGAGTGGTTCGGGACTAAACCGATAACTTTGGAAATTCTTAGAACACTTAGAAAATTTTCTCAAAAACAGGAGATACACGCCCGTGTGGCCTGACCGTGTGTCTCATACAGCCAACAGACACGCCCATGTCACAAGCCATGTGGACATTCGAAATGGGAGCACATGGCTGTGTCCTAGCCCGTGCTCGACCCCGTGTAACTCTCTAACTTGGGTAACACGGCCAACACACACGCCTGTGTGGCTAACCCGTGTGCCCTACAAATGGCCATACACGCTCGTGTGCCAGGCCTTGTGCTAGGCTGTGTCGAACCTGTAGGGTATACCGACTTATGCCACACGGCCAAGTCACACGCCCGTGTGTGAGGCCGTGTGGAGTATACTGACTTGATTTCTAATTCAACACCAGGGGACACACGGCTGTGTACGTGACTGTGTATCACACACGACTGAGACACACACCCATGTCTCTGCCCGTGTAGAAAAAAATAGGCTATTTGCCAAGCAATTTTGCCACCCAACTTGCACAAACCTATACCAAATCAAATTGCAAAAATCATGGCTTAAAATAGACATCTAAATCAACCAATTCAAACATAGTTCATGCACATTCTATACTCATATTCTCCATACACACAAATCATAAAACATGCTACATCACTTATACCAAATTTACATTTATAATTCAACTAATTATACACTTCTAAACATACATCATTATGCACCAAAATCATAAGCATGCAACTACTCTAATATCAACCATTTAATATCCACATTGCAAACCATACATACACTCTTATATACATAACCAAACCAACCAAATTAAGCCAACTCTCATGTCTTTATATACAAACCAAAACATAAGCATTTACAAGCCAATTCAAATGGCACAACTCATTACCAAACTACATAACAAAATGACCATAATTCTATACATGCCATATAATCAAAACATAAGCCCAAAAGTAACAAATTGATAGTTGGATAGTGTGACGAAGCCTCCGACGATACTCGAATCTGAGCTAGCTTTGGAATCACTATAAAGCATAATAAAATAAACAAAGTAAGCTATAAAGCTTAGTAAGCTCGTATGAAATAAACTCAATGAAATCATAAATACACAATTCAACCATTCAAATATATCAATATGTAACTCATATTATCAAACAAACCTTTCACATCTTTAAATCATAAGATCATATACAAACTTCTCCATTTCTTCAATTCAAAGCTTATACGGTTCACTTACATACATGTACTAACTCGTGTCAATCTTATACTCAACCACATCTTTCATTTACATGTTGAACCATTCGGAATGTTATCGGATACATGGGAAACTCACACCCGAAGTGCCCAATATATAGCTGAAGCTATCTCAATCACGTATCACATAAATGCTCACTCTTGAGCTATCAACGGGCCTGCTCACACAAGCTGTCAAGTAACCGCAACACATGTCAGTATACTCAGCCACCGATAGGACGTACAGGACCAGCACCCGGATCACATAATCACAATAAACCCTAATGACATGTCATTCGTATCCTAATCTATTCCTAAGGTTCAACCGAGATTTCACACTTGCCGAATCTTCATCGAATGTGTCCGTAGAGTCGTATTCACAATTCATACAATATCAAAGCACTAAAAGCATAATTATAACAATCCTTATTACATACAAACTTACCTCGGATGTAAAAACAACTAAACTGGTGATTAGTCGAGAACTTCATTTTTCCCTCGATTTATATCCAATTTTTCGCTTTTCTTGATCTATATGTAATCAAAATTAACTTATTTAATCTTCTCTCTATTCAATTTAGTCCAAAATTCACCAATTGCCCCGAATGTTTCACATCTTTTACAATTTAGTCATTATTTCATAAAATCACAAATTGATGAAATTCAATACTAACCTATGCTAGCCGAGTTACCATTAGGTCCCTAGCAGCCCATATTTTCCATTTATTTCACATTTTAACCATGAATTTTACACTTTTCACAAATTAATCCTTAATTTGCATTTTCACCAAAAATCACTTAACAAAACTTGTATAACTATCATCAAACATTCAAAATCTATCATCAAACATCAAAATACATGCTTATTCATCAATGGAAAATTTATAAATCTTTAAAATTTTTGCAAAATAGTCCATGGGCTAGCTAAACCTAGTTGCAATGATCTCAAAAACATAGAAATCATTAAAAATCAGGACAAAAATATACCTTAATGAGCTATTAAACCATGACCGAATGAAAAACCTAAAAAAATGGCTTTCTTCTCTTTAAAATTGGTTGAAGATGATGACATTAGGTGAAGATTTTATTTTGTTTTATTTATTTTAACTTAATTTCTAAATACCAAAATTAACCTTGGTTATATAACATAAAAATAACTTAATACTTGTCCATGCTTGCCCACTTATATTAAAAATGGGCTAATTAAAACATAAAGACCCCCACTATTTAATTTCATAGCCATTTAATACCTTTAGCTATTAGAACAACACTTTTTCACTTTACGCGATTGAGTCTTTTTTTTAATCAATTTAACCACTCAAACAATAAAACCTCAACGAAAATTTCACACAATCATACTATCATACTGTAGACATTAAAATAATAATAAAATAATTATTTTGACCTCAGATTTGTGGTCCTAAAACTACTGTTCTGATTTGACTAAAAATGGGCTGTTACAAATAGAGATTGAATAGAGGAAAAGCGAAAGCAATCCCTCTAAGCTACCTTAAGACATTGAGCAACTAAAGTGTGGATTGGAAAAGGGAACGATGTCTTCTCGATGTTCTTCCATTACTTTCAATATGTTCCTTCGTGAATTACAGTGATGAAAATGAAGTTTGAGTTGAATTTTATTTGTCAACCTATGAGATGAATCTCATAGGATGAAACTTTAACTGTCTTTAATGGCTGCAGTATAAATCTGAATTATATTACTTTGCATTCATTTGCTTTATTCTTTAAAATGTATGTGAGCAATCCCTAGACATAGACGACTATGCAGTAGACCCTTAAATTAATCTAAAGTCTGAAAAGGTTAGATTAGTTAGACTGTGGTTGAATGATATGAGAAAGTACTCGACAGATACTTGTAGTAGACTTTAGACATATAGTCGTGTCCATATAAAAGGAAATAGTGCAGGGTACCATATTCAAGGCCTATAGACACAAGCAAGGTAACTTGAGGTTTTTGCTCTCGAAAGAGGCAGGCCACTTTAGAACTCTTCTGAGTAGTAGATTAAGTATGGTCTTGCTGAGGCATTGCTGACAGGAAAAGTAATCCCGACCTTCCCACTCAACATCTCGTAACCCTTATCTTTTGCCATAGAATCTTTGCCATTACATTCATAGTTATTTATTTGTTTAGTTACATAATGTTCCCGTAGTAATTCTCAAAATTGCCATTACATTTCTACTCTCGTTGCCATAGCAATTCCAAGTATTAATTAATTCCACATATTGCATACATCACTACTCCTTTTAATTGCCATTGCATACTTACCATAGCTTTACCATAGCATTAATCATATTTTATTATAATAACTTGACCACTTTTGTGCCTCAACCCGATCCTCGTAGGAGCGATAGCCACTCATCACTTTATTACTTGATTCAACATGTATACTTGCACAAATCGCATATCATTTCACACGCGACAAGTTTTTGGCGCCAGTACTAGGGATCGACAATTTGGTATAATTTGGCTTGGTTATTTTACTTAATTTGCAACACCCATAACCCGTATCCATCGCCAGACTAGGGTTACGAGGTGTTACCGGTCAAATTATAACATTAATACTATCTTGGCTCATACATCAACACATCATAGTATCAACAGCACAAAGTCTCTTTAGTAGGTCTACGAGACCTTAAACATGATTTAAAGAAGGTTCGGGACTAAACCGATCTCATTCAATCGATCTCATTCGAAAACTTTACAAAACTTAGAAAATTTTTCATCTTAAACAGGGCACACGCCCGTGTGGCTAGACCGTGTGCCTCACACGGCCATGCCTCAGACCATGTCTTACCTCATGCGCAACTCTGACTATATTCACACGGCCTGTCACATGCTCGTGTGTCTGGCCCGTGTGCAAGTCTGACCTGCATCGAATAAGGATAGTGATGGACATAGGCGAGACACACGCTCGTGTGCTCACCCATGTAGACAATTATAAGCCATTTCCAATGCCAAATTGCCAACCAAATTTGGGTCAACCCTACATGCTCAATTCCAACATCAATAACATACATTTCAATCACCATTCTCAACTACTAAATCAAATATGAAATATACCATTTCAATATCACCAAAACATACTCTAATGGTCATTCACACCAAACCAATTTACACATTACTTACACCATTTTCACATAACAAAATATATACCAAATTCATTCCACAACCACACTAGCCTATACATGCCATATACCATATATACAACTTCCAAATAGGTACCAAAATAGATGTTCGATAGTGTGATTGAGTCGCTGACGATCCCCAGATCCGAGCTAGCTTTAATGACACTGTAAAACAGAGAAATATTTCACACAGTAAGCTTTAAAGCTTAGTAAGTTCGTAATATAACACAATTAACTCAACAATTTAGATTCAATAACCATATCTATAGATTCAAGTACAAGCATTTTTAATGCTGCTCAAACCATCTCTTTTTCATCATTCATTCACATATTCATCCATTAATCTCATACACAATATCATCAACCACATAGGTTCTATACATACCTGTACCATCACGTATTTATTTATCACATTTACCACTCAATGCTCCAAGCCATAATTTGTTCGGTCCTCTTTAAATGTTCGATGAACTCGCACACTTAGGCCATTTAATTAGCTGAAGCTATAATAGTATCGCACACACAGTGCCAACTAATATAGCAGAGTATTTCTTTATCTCGCACACTTAGTGCAATTCTATAATAGCCTGATTTTGGGGCTAGTCGGAGCAGTGGTTTCGAGACCGCTAATCCGATGTTGAGGAAAATTATTTTGATATTATTTTATGTATTATGGCATTAATATATGGTTATTGATCGCTACAATCAGAGCTTTAAAAATTTATAAAAGAATGATCAAACCTGGAGACTAACTCTGACAACGATTAAAGGCAAGTGTACCTATCAAACAATAGTATAGCTTAGGCCGGATTATCGGACCCAAAGGAACTAAAAGAACTAATACTCACTTTCTTTCTATCATTTAGCCTTAAGAATAGAGTGAAGATTGCTTCAAACTAAATTGTCGAAGACTTAAACTAAGGATACAAAGACAAGAAGAATGAATTGGAAAATAACTTGAAGAAAAACTCAGTTGATTGTGACGATACCCTCAGGAAGAATCCACCTAGACTTCTCTTGTTACCTAACCCTAAATTATATGATTTCTTTACTTAGCTTGATCCGTGAGACTCCCTAACCTATATTAAACCCTCTCTCGAGGCGAATAATGTCTAACCCTAAGTTAATTAGTGGAACTCTTGTTCGCTTATAATAACCCCCTAGGATAGCAATAAATCGTTCAATGGACTCCCATATTAGGTTTCACCCTAATCCGGCAAAATCTCGTCACCTTATCTCTAGGCGTGCAATCAACTCCGCTTAATTATGTTAGATCTACTCTTAGGCAGGGTCTATTCCTCCTCCACCTAAGCACATTAGATTTGGATTAAGCAACATAATTAAGAACAAACTAAGTAATTATCATATAACTTAGAAATCAAATAACAAAGTCCATCTAGGTTTCATCCCCTTCAGGTATCTGAGGGATTTAGTTCATAATGAATAAAAAGAACATCACAAGAGAAAAGATAAAACAAAACGTAAGAAAACCCTAAAACCCCTGAAGGAATTGAAGGAGAATTCCACCGTCTTGAGTATAACTCCGACTTCTTGGGATGGATCAACTGGTTATCCTCGCGTTATTTCCTCACTCTGACCTTCTCGGCTTGGCTCATTGGCCTCGCTTTCGATCCCCTTCAAAGGTGGTACTTGGGGGATATATATATATAGGCTCTTGGAATGTGATTCTTTCTCCCTAAGTATCCTTTTCCGACTGAAATTGCTCTTTCCAGCGACAGAGGCACGGCCATGGCACACGCCCGTGTGTATCGAGACCAGACCGTGTTCAGATTTCTAATTTGAGGCACGGCCGTGTGAGGCGGAGTTGAGGCCGTGCTCTAGGTGTTCGTCGAGGCACGGCCATGTGGGCGTTAGGCCAGGCCGTGTCAATTTCATGCTAAGGCCCATTTACTCTATTTTAGGCCTATTTTGTGTTCTTTTCATCCTCGGGTGCTTTCCTAGGTATAAGACATGAAAAGAAAGGATTAAAAGCACCTTTTTATATAAATCAAGGAATAAATCATCAAAAGGTATCATAAATGTGGGATTAAAATATGTTACTTTTACAGTTTATCAAATACCCCCACACTTAAGCTTTTGCTTGTCCTCAAGCAAAATTCTCAACTTACAATTAAAACGAACATTCCATGATTCATAATTCCTATCAACAATGCCTTATCACAATTCATAGATAATTCATACATGGATAATTCAATTCAAAGAGTCCTAAAGATTCAAACGAGATAAGTCATGATTTTGTATCTTGAAAACATAGGTGTCTTCCCCCTTTTAAATAACTACCTTTTTAATTCAAAACTGACAATGATGGATATCTTCGCTAAAGATTCACTCAAATCACTCTAAAGTGTTTAAGGTTCAGGAAAAGATCACTTCTAAGTAAAACCTGAAAAGTTAATCCTATAGGCTTGCCTGAAAATCAAATCTCCACCACTGTAATATGAGATGACAAACAGATCAAAAGGTCTTTGTTAGGGTTGTAACGGGGTTAGGTTAAAAGGTGTGGTTACAGGCTGAAATTAGAGGGTTAGAATCGAGATTGAATTAACAAGTACCTCCCTAAACATACTGAAATATCATCAACTGAGCTTTTACTAATACGAGTTTTTCTTTCGAGAATAGACTTTGATTGTGTAAGCTCTCTTTTCAAACTACTAAAATTGAATACTTTGGAATTTTTTTTAAGAACAAACTAAGTAATTCAAGATAAATTTAAATATCAAAATAATAAACTTCGGTAACTGATCAAATCAAGTCTTGATTAAGGGGTAGTCAAAAGAAAGGGTGATAACAAATACAAAGGGCTTTGGGTTAATATTAGTAGGTGAGTCAATAAAAAGGGTTTGTTAAGATCAATAGGGTTCACTAGGGGTTAATTGTAAAGGTAGGCTATTTAGTGAAGTGAATGGGTTAAAACCTAGGTGCCTTTATCATCTCTGTATATCAAATCATAACTGTGGTCTCAACATGTATAAATGAGGCAAGTTCTAGAATAACAGTTCATGGTTGACACACTCATAATCAAAGAATGAGCACGAAAAAGAATGTATGCTCTACAAGGTTCAAATACTCACAAAAATTTTGGGTGTTTTGACATCATCCTTATGAATTTTAAATTTCAAGGTAATATTCAAATTTAGGTTAACAACCTAGCAAAATTTTAATTCTTGAAAAATAGACTTATCATGCTCGATTCTCTAGTATTCTTCAAATTTAATCATCAATGCACAATTAACTATGACTTATTCTAAAACATGTCAATAATCATCACGAATCATCAGAAATTTCATCCTAATTAGTAATATGACAACTTTGCATAAAAACAAGACTAAATCAGGGATTTGAGAATAATAAAGGTAGTTAGGCACTGTTATTCCACTTTTACCCTCAAGGATTTGAGAATAATGTAGAAAGTTTGACAAAATTCGAGAATTTTGAAAAAAGTTAGGCATTTTTACCCCCACTTAAGATTTACATTGTCCTCAATGCATAAAGATTGATAATGACTCTATTTTTATAGAAATCAAAAGTGAGGGTGAGAGGTACTCCCTGAATTCTTTGGTGGGTTCCGTGGAGACTATGGAAAATACGGCGAAGGCGTCGGTATGGTGGTGGTGTTGGTTCTTGAGCTCTGCACTAGATGAAGAAATTGGGGAACTCATGAAGTATTAGCCAGGGGTTATTGAAACATAATATAAATAAACTAAAGATAAAATTAAAGAAAAGCAAGCTAAAATGAATGGGACTAAGAAGAAAACTGAAATGAAAAGAAAATACTAATGGACTATGAAGTCCTTATTGAAGGATGATTCGCAAGGTGGGAATCAACACTAAGGTTAGGGATGTGATGGCAGTGGCAGAAGTGAAGGGTTTCTCATGGTGGTCGGCGTGATTCCCAAGCAGCCTGGCGAACCTGACACTAAGAAACTAAAAGAAAATTAAACGAAAATAGCAGATGAGAAGTTTAGATAAGGAAAATAAAGGAGAAGAGAAGGAAATTGAAGCAAAAGAGAAAGAAGAAATAAAAACTAATTGGTCCTAAAGACCCTTGGCTTGGTGTTGAGACGAAGCTGCCGGCATGAACTCATGTTGATCGTTCTTTGAGGAACCAATGCTTAGCTTATTCCGCTTCTTCGGCATGGTGTTGGCGTGCTCAAGGATCTAGAGTCTTAGTAAGTGGAGAATCTGAGATGAAGGAGAGTGAAAAGCAAAGAAAATAATGAAGAAAATCAGATGGAAGGAAGGGGAAGAGGTGAGGGGTTTAAATAGAGGTTCAAATTTGGTGCTGCTCCACGGCCGTGGTCCTAGGGTGTGTCGATTTACACGACCACCTCGCACAACCGTGTTGTGGAGTGTGTTTGTCACCCCATGCCCGTGCTTCGGATCCGCACGCCCGTGTTCGTCAAGTCAGTAGCTTTACACGGTTGAGGGCACGGTCGTGCCCTATCTGTCGGTGCCCGTGGGGAGGGTGGTTGGGTCTATGACGTTGGGGGTTGGTTGGACTGAGTTGCACGGCCTCTGCCCTATCAGTGTGGCAGTTCAGGTGGTCTACACGGCCAGGGACACGGCCGTGTGTAAGGCCGTGTGACCTGGGAAACCTGTACTATTTGTTAGTTTAAAAAGGAAAAGAAAAAGGAAAAAGGAAAATAGAAAGAAAAATAAAAACAAATGTAAAAGAAATAGTGTTAGTACTCGGGTTGCCTTCCGAGAAGCGCTTGTTTATAGTCTTAAGCTAGACTTTTCCTCATATTTGAAAATTTTAGGGAGGTTTAAAGGTTTGAGTATCTTCCCTCATGCTTACAGTTCTGTTTTTTAGACAAAGTTGGAGTCGAGAAGCGTTTACCTTAAAAGTGCCGAATATTGGATTGCTTACCTCGACTATTCCGTGTGGAAAGATATCGTGTACCTTTAGAATTATTTCTCCCTTTGCCCTCGGTTCTGTTGAAGCATTGTGTGAATCGACTTTGTCTAACAGTACCCGATCTCCTATCCTGAAGTGGTTTGATGTTCCTACGAGCTCTTCTGGTGGTTCCTCTGGTTTTACTTTGTGTAGATCCGGCTCTTCTTTGACGTGTGTCTGTTGCTCTTCTAATTTGTCGACCCTAAGGCTTTGTTCCTTGTGTAATTCCTCTTTGTCGATTTTGGGTCTATAAATCGGCTCAGGTTTTTGGCCTTGTGATGTTTCCTGCGATGAAGATTGAACAATTTGATTATCTATTGAAGTGACTTTCTTACCTTCATCGACTATTGTCCTGGCTGAGTCGAGAGCTTGAAGATTGATCGATTCATCTCCTACACGAAGTATGAGTTTGCCTGTGGCAACATCAATTTTTGTTTTGGCAGTTGCTAGAAAAGGCCTTCCTAAAATTAAAGGGATTGAATTATCCTCATCCATGTCTAAGACAACAAAGTCTACTGGGAAAATAAATTTATCGATTTTTACAAGAACATATTCGATAATGCCCCTAGGAATTCTAACAGTTTTATCAGCTAACTGAATACTCATCCGAGTTTGTTTGGGCTTCCCTAGACCTAGTCGTTTAAACAGTGAATAAGGCATGACATTTATGCTTGCCCCTAGATCAGCTAACGCATTATCAATATTTAGACTACCAATTAAACATGGAATTGTAAAACTCCCTGGATCTTTTAGTTTCTGAGGTAGTCTATTCTGTAGCATTGCCGAACATGTTGCATTTAGTTCTACGTGGTGCTCTTCATCTTTTTGCATTTGTTGGTCAAGAGCTGTTTTAAAAATTTCCTCGAGTCTGGCATCTGAAAAAGAGCTTCAAGAAGAGGTAAGTTAATATGTAATTTCTTTAGAAGTTTAAGAAACTTATCAAACTGTTCCTCTGAATCGTCTCTTTTTATTGCTTCGGGATAAGGTATGCGAGGTTGGTACTCTTTAATTACCGGTTTTGGCTTTTCCTGTGTTACCTCTACTTTCCCTTCGTCTACCTTATTTTCTGGAGTTGGATTGGGTTCATCTAACCCCTTACTGTCCTGAGTTGTGATGGCTTGAATTTGCTCCTTAGGGTTAATCACGGTATTACTTGGTAGACGTCCTTGCGGTCGTTTTGACATCAACTTTACGAGCTGTTCTACTACGTTAGTCACTTTCTTGACTGACTTAGCAATTTCATCGATTCGGCTCTCGTTGCTTTTAATTGCTCTATCAGTTTCTTGGATACGTTTCTCTGTGCCTGCTGAGAATTTTGCCATCATCTCCTCGAGAGTTGGTTTCTTTTCTTGTGGATATGGCTGATTTTGGAAGTTTTGAGGAGGTTGTTGCCTTTCATTTCCTTGATTGCCTTGACCTCCCCACGAAAAATTTGGGTGGTTCCTCCAAGCTAGATTGTAAGTATTACTATAAGGATTATTATTGGATCGGAAATTATTACCTATATAGTTCATCTGTTCATCCTCTGCTCCTGGTTGGTAAGGTGGGTACTCAGGATTCGCCATGTTTCCACCTATGTCGCACTGCATGACTGGATGTGCCTATGAATAACATAAACTATCAAGCTTTTTGTTCATCATCTCGATCTGCGTTGATAGCATGGTCATGGCATCGACGTTAAAAACTCCTACTGATTTCGTTGGTTTAGTCCTTGAAGCCTACCATTGGTAATTATTTAGTAACATCTCTTCGATGAACTCGTAGGCTGCTTCAGGAGTTTTGTTGTTTAGAGTTCCACCGGCTGCTGAATCTATTAGTTGTCTCGTTGAGGGATTTACACCGTTATAGAAGGTTTGGACTTGTAGCCACAAGGGTAAGCCATGGTGTGGGCACCTTCTCAAGAGATCCTTGAATCTCTCCCATGTATCATATAGTGTTTCTAAATCAATCTGCACAAAGGAAGAGATATCATTCCGTAATTTGGCCGTTTTGGCCGGTGGAAAATATTTCATTAAAAACTTTTCGGTCATCTGATCCCATGTAGTGATTGACCCTCATTGTAACGAGTTTAACCACTGTTTAGCTTTATTTCTTAATGAAAAAGGAAATAACCGAAGACGTATGGCATCATCAGAAATGCCATTTATTTTGAAGGTATCACAGAACTCTAAAAAGTTAGCTATATGCGTGTTTGGATCTTCATCCTGCAAACCATCAAATTGAACAAACTGTTGAATCATTTGTATTGTGTTAGGTTTTAATTCAAAATTGTTAGCAGCTATAGCAGGCCTAACAATACTCGATTCTGCTCCTGTCAAATGCGGTTTCGCATAATCAAACATTGTTCGTGGAGCATTGTTTTCCCCCACATCGTGTGGTTGTGGGTTGTTTTCGTCCATCCCTTCAGTAGGATTGGATCTATCTTCTTCCTTTCTCTCTGTGTAATCTAGGGCTCGCCTGGTTTCCCTGCGATTCCTACGAGCGGTAGCTTCGATTTCGCTGTCGAATATCAAAGGTCCTCTCGGGTTCCTTCTAGTCATAAACTAGAGGTGCCTGCTAGAAAAGAAAGAAAGAAAATTTCAGCAAAAAGAAAAACAAAAATAGAAACGAAAAGAAAAATAAATTGCAAAAAATAAAAATTAGGGCGAAAGTAATAAAAATAGAGTTTTCTTAATATTGTAGTTCCCCGGTAACGACGCCAAAAACTTGATCGCTGGAATCAGAGCTTTAAAAATTTATAAAAGAATGATCAAACCTAGAGACTAACTCTGACAACGATTAAAGGCAAGTGTACCTATCGAACAGTAGTATAGCTTAGGCAAGACCGGCTTATTGAACCCAAAGGAACTAAAAGTACTAATACTCACTTTCTTTCTATAATTTAGCCTTAAGAATAGAGTGAAGATCGCTTTAAACTAAATTTTCGAAGACTTAAACTAAGGACACAAAGACAAAAAGAATGAATTGGAAAATAACTTGAAGAAAAACTCAGTTGATTGCGATGATACCCTCAGGAAGAATCCACCTAGACTTCTCTTGTTACCTAACCCTAAATTATATGATTTCTTTACTTAGCTTGATCCGTGAGACTCCCTAACCTATATTAAACCCTCTCTCGAGGTGAATAACGGCTAACCCTAAGTTAATTAGTAGAACTCTCGTTCGCTTATAATAACCCCCTAGGATAGCAGTAAATCGTTCAATGACTCCCATATTAGGTTTCACCCTAATCCGACAAAATATCGTCACCCTATCTCTAGGCGTGCGATCAACTCCGCTTAATTATGTTAGATCTACTCTTAGGCAGGGTCTATTCCTCCTCCACCTAAGCACATTAGATTTGGATTAAGCAACATAATTAAGAACAAACTAAGTAATTATCATATAACTTAGAAATCAAATAACAAAATCCATCTAGGTTTCATCCCCTTCAGGTATCTGAGGGGTTTAGTTCATAATGAATAAAAAGAACATCACAAGAGAAAAGATAAAACAAAACGTAAGAAAACCCTAAAACCCCTGAAGGAATTGAAGGAGAATTCCGCGGTCTTGAGTATAACTCTGACTTCTTGGGATGGATCAACTGGCTATCCTCGCGTTATTTCCTCACTCTGACCTTCTTGGCTTGGCTCCTTGGCCTCGCTTTCGATCCCCTTCAAAGGTGGTACTTGGGGGATATATATAGGCTCTTGGAATGCAATTCTTTCTCCCTAAGTATCCTTTTCCGACTGAAGTTGCTCTTTCCAGCGAAAGAGGCACGGCCATGGCACACGCCCGTGTGTATCAATACTAGACCGTTTTCGAATTTCTAATTTGAGGCACGGCCGTGTGAGGTGGAGTTGAGGCCGTGCTCTAGGTGTTCATCGAGGCATGGTCGTGCGGGCTTTGGGCCAGGCCGTGTCAATTTCATGCTAAGGCCCATTTACTCCGTTTTAGGCCTATTTTGTGTTCTTTTCATCCTCGGGTGCTTTCCTCGGTATAAGACATGAAAAGAAAGGATCAAAAGCACCTTTTTATATAAATCAAGGAATAAATCATCAAAAAGCATCATAAATGTGGGATTAAAATATGTTACTTTTACGGTTTGTTAGTTATATGAAAATTTTGGTGCTTTAATTTTAGCAATTGTATGTGAAATTGTGAAAAAGGACTAAATCGCATAAAGTGTGAAAGTTCCATTATAAGTGGGAGGGGTGTCTAATAGCCAAAGAATATATAATTGGAGGTCCTTAAAGTGAAATTAGGCCATTGGATGGGTGATGGCCGGCCATATAGAGGCTAGGGAGATAAGATATTAAATGTTGGTCAAATTTGGGGGAAATTAGGTGATAAAAATGAATAAAATAAGATGAATAAAAGATGTTATCATCTTTCACTATTCACCCTCCTTCTTCCACCAAAAATTGAAGAGAAAAATAGAGTTTTTGGGGTTCAAGCTTTCAGCTAAGCTATCTCCTTGCAAGTAAGTGATTTTGGTGGTTTTATTTGATAATTTTTGTACTTTTGGAGTCCCCAAAGCTTAAGCTAGCTAATGAGGGGACTAATTTGTGAAATGGTTAAATGTTCAGGGACTTTCCATGAGAGGGTTTATGTTATTAGCTGAGTTTTTATGGATGAAAATGAATGTTGGGGAGATGAGAAACAACTTTTGTGAAAGGTGTTGTCATGAAAACACCTAAATGGGACTGAGTTGTAAATGTCGTAAATTGGTAATAAATGCATGAAATAGTTAGATTGGTGGGTTGTTGTAAGAGGAATAAATGTTCAGCTAGGCTTGTTTAATGATAAAATGTGTTGAGAAATGACTTACGAGCCTAAGTAGTACAAGGGCAAAACGGTCATTTTTGCCTAAGTAGAGTTTATGATGCATTATGATCATAAAATGTTTTAAATGAGTGAATTTTGTTGTTATAGATCAAGAAGAGCACAGAATTAACCTTGATTGGGGAAAAGGCAAGGTTTCGGGTTGAACCGCACATTAACACATTTTGCACCGACGTAAGTTTATGTGTAAACGATGCATCTTAATTACACATGTTGTTACTTATTGGTGTGATGTATGATTGAGAATATGTATGATTCAAGTGGATTGAATTTGGTAAATATTGAATAAATTTTGTATGAATGACGAAATAGATGTGTAAATGTGAAATAACATCCGTAGTAATAAATGGTGGGCTGTGTGCGATTCCACCTTAATAATTCTTAATGGTGGGCTAAGTGCGATACCACCTTATTACTTATCCACGATGGGCTATGTGCGATACCATCGTTTATATTATTTGGTGGGCTAAGTGCGTTACCACCGTAAATATTCTTGTTGGTGGGCTATGTGCGATACCACCCTGTTAAAGATTGATGGTGGGTTAAGTGCGAAACCACCGAGTAATTTATAGTATAATAAATGGTTTATTGGGAAAATTATGATGTGTTGTTTCATGTGATCATGTGGTGATAAGTGCAGGGATGTGTGTTAAATAATATGGGCATTTGGCTTGTGATATGGTTGGAATGTGGTAAGAGATGAAATGAGTATGCATGATCATGGAATGTGGATTGTTTTTGCTTAGTATGTAATACTATTTATTGTTTAGCACATACTATGATGTTATTTGTTTACATGTAAACTTACTAAGCTTAAAGCTTACTCCCCTTTTCTTTTCCCTTGTTTTATAGAGTCGAAGAGTCGGGTCGGGATACGAATATAATTAGAATATCACCCACACTATCAGATCCTCTCGGTATATCTAGACTTAGTGTTTTGAGTATGGCATGTATAAGGGCTAGACTAGGTAAAGTGTTTTGTTATTTTGGCCAAGACTGTGTTGGCCCCTTTAAAAGTGAACTCTTTTGGATATAGTCATAGTTGATGGCTCATTATTATATATGAAAAGATGAAGTTATTCATGGAAGTGTATATTGCAAATCTGAGTTGTTTAGTGATTTGTTGGATGGATTTATGCTGTGTGAGTTAGGGTGGTGAAAAGAGCTTGGCAAATAGCCTTGTTCTTGTCCATACGGGTAGGCACACGGGCGTGTGTCTAGGCCGTGTGTGACACACGGTCAGTCCCATGGGTGTGTGACCAGGCCTTCTGTCCCCTACATGTTAGTTTTACAAGTCAATAAGCTTTGTAATAAACACACGGGCAAAGACACGGCCGTGTGTCTCAGCCGTGTGGTAGGCACGGCCACGAACATGGGTGTGTACCCAGGCCGTGTAAAGTCTGCACCTCGAAATTAGAATATAATTCGACACACGGTCTAAGGACACCGGCGTGTGCCTTGGCCGTGAGACCATAGTGAGATGATGACGTCATAAACAGAATGCCAATGTTTTGGCACACGGGCTAAGGCATGGGCGTGTCGAGGATGTGTGAGGGACATGGGCCAGGGACGCGGGCGTGTGTCCGGCTGTGTGAAAAAAGTCAGTGTCGACCACGGGTGAGAGACATGGGCGTGTGTGACCACACGGCCTGCCCACACGGGCGTGTCCCATTTCACACAGGCTTGTAGCCGTTGTTTAGGTAAAATTTTTCTAAGTGTGTAAAAGTTTTCGATTTATTTCCAAAACCTTTCGGAAGTATGTTTAGGGCCCTGTACCCCCATTATAAGGATGTTAGATATGAGAATGGAAAAGTTTTAATTTGGAATAATTTTGATAACCCAAGGTTGTATGACCAAGTGAGTTGAGTTTGGTAACGCTTCGTGCCTGGTTCTGGTGTAAGATACGGTTAAGGGGTGTTACATTTAGTGGTGTCAGAGCTATGGTTTAGTCGGTTCTTGGACTGTCGTAGCGTGTGTTAGAGTCTAGCTATACATGCCATAAGCGTATATTGATAGTGTGGTGGCTTTTGACAATTGTAAACCTTGTTTTTATAGAGTAAATGGATCCCGATCGAGCAACTGCTGATGACGCAGCTAGTAACGCGTCGGCTCCAGCGCAAGGGATCGTGCTAGTAGAGAGCGGACCCGAGACTAGGGGTCAAGAAGAAGAGGCACGGGAAGCCTTTCTCTAAATGATGAGTAATCGGTACACGGAGTATGTACGAGCAAATCCTAATGCTCAACCTCCCCCATCCCCTCCTATACCTCAGCCAGTTCCAATGGCTCCTTAAGGTATAGATTTAGTGAGGATAACCAAGACCCCAGTAGACAAGATTCGGAAGCAAGGGGCTGAGGAGTTCAGAGCTAATATAGATGATAACCCCGAAAGGGCAGAGTTCTGGCTTGAGAACTCAATGAGAGTATTTGATGAACTCTCTTGTACACCTAAGGAGAGCTTAAAATGCGTCGTGTCTTTGCTGAGGGACTCGGCATACCATTGGTGGAAAACATTGACATCATTGGTTCCAAAGGAGAGAGTGACGTGGGACTTCTTTTTGGAAGAGTTCCAAAAGAAGTATATAAGTCAGCAATTTGTTGATCAGAAACGGAAGAAATTCCTTGAGTTAAAGCAAGGAAAAATGGCTGTGGTAGAATATGAGCGCGAGTTTGTTAGGCTCAGCAAGTATGCACAAGAGTGCGTGTCTACAGAAGTTATCTTGTGCAAGAGGTTTAAAGATGGGCTGAATGAGGATATCAGACTTTTAGTTGGGATCTTGGAGTTAAAACAGTTTGTAGTGTTGATTGATAAGGCATGTAAGGCCGAAGAACTGAATAAGGAAAAGAGGAAGGCTGTGGGTGAGGCCCGAGATGCAAAAAAAAAAAAAAGGCCGATGAGTAAATCATACCAAGCTTAATCGAATAGGTCCAAGGAAGTAAACCTTCGAACGACTACGTCAGTTGGATATTCGTATAGAGTCCGAGGTAACACATACTCGGGCTTGAAAGTTCAAACCACTTTGATGGCAAGTGTGGGAAATCTGAAGTCCAAACCGGAGTGTCCAAATTGTGGAAGACAACACACGGGGGAGTGTTGGGGGAATAGCAGAAACTGTTACAAGTGTGGTTCACTCGATCATTTCATCCGAAATTGCCTTGAGAGGGATGACAAGGAAAGGAAGCAAGAGATAAGATCAAGCAATGTATCTTCAAGGGGTAGACCATAAAAGTACCCAGGAGGTGGGACTAGTGGTAGAGGTGCGCCTCGAGATGAGACCGGAGGGTCGATCACTTGCAAGGACTTATGCCATTCGCGCTCGTGAAGAGGCATCATCTCCAGATGTGATACGAGTACTTTTTCTCTTCATGACACCTATGTTATTGCTTTGATTGATCCGGGGTCTACCCATTTTTACATTTGCATGAGATTGGCATCTAGTATGAGCATGATTGTTGAGTCTACTGAATTTGTAGTAAAGGTGTCAAGCCCATTAGGCAAACATGTGCTAATTGACAAAGTGTGTAGAAATTGTCCTTTAACAATTAGAGGTCATTGTTTTCTGGCAAATCTTATGTTGTTACTGTTTGATGAATTTGACTTGATTCTTAGCATGGATTGGTTGACTACTCATAGTGTTTTAGTGAACTGTGGTAGTAAATTTATTGAATTGAAATGTGAAAATGGAGATGGCATTCGGGTTGAATCAGGTGGGTCATATAGTTTACCGGTGATAATTTCTTCCATGGTGGCTGAGAAATATTTGAGAAAAGGATACGAGTCTTATCTCGCTTTGTGCTAAATACTCAAGAGTTTGAGGTAAAGATTGAATCAGTGCAGGTGGTATGTGAGTATTTGGATGTATTCCCGGAAGAGTTACCAGGATTGCCTCCTGTTAGAGAGGTCGAGTTTGGGATTGAGATAGTTCCGGGAACGGCACCTATTTCAGTTGCTCCATATAGGATGGCACCATTAGAGTTGAAAGAGCTGAAAGATCAGTTGCAAGAGTTAATGGACGAGGGTTTTGCAAAACCGAGCTATTCACCGTGGGGTGCTCCGGTGCTTTTTGTAAAGAAGAAAGATGGGTCGATGAGATTGTGTATAGACTACAGACAGCTCAACAAAGTGATTGTGAAGAATAAGTATCCTTTGCCAAGGATACCAATTGAAGGGAGCTACGGTGTTCTCTAAGATAGACCTAAGGTTTGCATATTATCAGTTGAGGGTTAAGGAGCAAGATGTACCCAAAACGGCATTTCGGATGAGGTATGGCCATTATGAGTTTCTTGGTATGCCTTTCGGTCTAACGAATGCTCCTGCGATTTTTATGGATCTAATGAACCGTGTCTTCCGACCGTATTTGGACAAGCTTTTAGTTGTCTCTATCGATGACATACTGATTTATTCTCGGGATAAGAGTGATCATGCAGAGCATTTGAGAATTGTTTTGCGGACTTTAAGAGACAAACAACTGTATGCTAAATTTAGCAAGAGTGAGTTTTGGCTCTGAGAGATCGGATTCCTAAGACACATTGTGTCGGGTGATGGTATTAAAGTTGATCCGAGTAAGATCTCAGCTATTGTAGAGTGGAAACCTCCAAGAAATGTATCGAAAGTCAGAAGCTTTTTAGGCTTAGTGAGATACTACAGACGGTTCATAAAGAGGTTTTCCATGATTGCTACCCCGATGACGAAACTGTTGCATAAGGATGTCAAGTTTGAATGGACTGAGAAATGTCAACAGAGTTTTGAGAGATTGAAAACATTGTTGACTGAGGTGCCGGTTTTAGTACAACCTCAGTCGGGGAAAGAGTTTGTGGTCTACAGTGATGCATCAGTAAATGGTCTCGGTTGTGTGTTGATGCAAGAGGGTGAGGTAGTAGCTTACACCTCGAGACAGCTAAAACCGCATGAGAAGAATTATCTGACTCGTGATTTGGAGTTGGTTGCGATTGTTTTCACATTAAAGATCTGGCGTCATTATTTATATGGTGAGAAGTGTTGAATCGTCACCGATCATAAGAGTTTGAAGTACTTAATGGACCAAAAGGATTTGAATTTGCGACAACAGCGGTGGCTCGAATTATTGAAGGACTGTGAGCTAGTAATTGATTATCATTCGGGGAAAGCGAATGTAGTTGCGGATGCCTTGAGCAAGAAATCTTTATATGCTTTGAGAGCTATGAGCACGAGCTTGGCGTTGTCTGATACTGGTGCTATATTGGCTTAGTTGAGGGCTAGACCACTATTTATTCAACATATATATGAGGCTCAAAAGAATGATAATGAGATGCAAGCTAAGAGAGCTAAGTATGAATCGGGTAATGATTCTGATTTTCGGGTGAGTT
This sequence comes from Gossypium australe, assembly GCA_005393395.2. Lineage (NCBI taxonomy): Eukaryota > Viridiplantae > Streptophyta > Magnoliopsida > Malvales > Malvaceae > Gossypium > Gossypium australe. The sequence goes on along the minus strand of CM016625.1, from coordinate 77,406,244 downwards.
CGAATGGTTGTTTAATGTTTCACGACAAAATTTCTGTACCAAAAGATGATAAGTTGATCCGGAAAATTTTATATGAAGCATACAGTGATCATTTGTCAGTACATCTCGGTAGCACGAAAATGTACAATGATTTGACGAAATTTTATTAGTGGCCGGGTATGAAAAGAGACATCTCTGAGTTTGTGACAAGATGTTTGATCTATCAACAAGTGAAAGTCGAGCACCAAGTACCTTCGAGATTGCTTCAGCCGGTGATGGTTCCCGAGTGGAAGTGGGATCGGATTACCATGGATTTTGTGACGGGGTTGCCTATGACTCCGAAAAAGAAAGACATTGTATGCATTATTGTTGATAGACTAACAAAGTCAGCTCACTTTATACTAGTGCGAGTAGGTTATTTGCTTGATAAGCTAGCTGAGTTGTATATTGCTGAGGTAGTGAGACTTCATGGGGTGCCTGTATCTATTATCTCGAATAGAGATCCGAGATTTACTTTGAGGTTTTGGAAGAAGTTGCAGGAAGCTTTAGGTACAAGGTTGAATTTTAGTACAGCATTCAATCCTCAAACTGAAGGCCAATCTGAAAGAGTTTCAAATTCTTGAGGATATGTTACGATGCTATGTGTTGGAGTTCGAAGGTAGTTGGGAAAAATATCTACCTTTGGTTGAGTTTTTCCTACAACAACAGTTATCAGTCGAGTATACGGATGGCACTGTACGAAGCTTTATACAGTCGCAAGTGTCAGACTCCCTTATATTGGACTGAGTTGAGTGATAAGCAAATTCATGGGGTCAATCTAGTTAAAGAGACCGAGGAAAAAGTGGAAGTGATCCATATAGTCTGAAAGCTCTTTGGACTGACAAAAGTCGTATGCAGATGTGAAAAGAAAAGAAAAGAAATCGAGTTTCAAGTGGGTGACAAAGTATTTCTAAAAGTATCCCCGTGGAAGAAAATACTGAGATTTGGTCAAAAGGGAAAACTGAGTCCACGATTCATAGGGCCGTATGAGGTTACCGAAAGAATTGGGCCAGTGGCATACCGGTTGGCTTTGCTGGTAGAGTTGGAGAAAATACACAACGTGTTTCATGTGTTGATGTTGCAACGATATCGTTTCGATCCTTTGCATGTAATCCTTCCATCAGAAAGTGAGATACGATCGGACATGACATATGAAAAGGAGCCAATTAAGATTATGGCTCGAGAAGTGAAACAGTTGAGGAATAAGAGTATAGCTTTAGTAAAAGCATTATGGAAAAAACACGGTGTGGAAGAGGCTACATGGGAACCGAAAGAAGCCATGAGAGAACAATATCCAAACCTTTTTATCGATAAGAGTTGTAATAGCCCAATTTTGGGGCAAGTCAGAACAGTGGTTTCGAGACCGCTAATCCGATGTTGAGGAAAATTATTTTAATATTACTTTATATGTTATGGCATTGATATATGGTTATATGAAAATTTTGATGCTTTAATTTTAGCAATTGTATGTGAAATTGTGAAAAAGGAATAAATCGCATAAAGTGTGAAAGTTCCATTATAAGTTGGAGGGGTCTCTAATAGCCAAAGAATATCAAATTGGAGGTCCTTAATATGAAATTAGGCCATTGGATGAGTGATGGCCGGCCATATAGAGGCTAGGGAGATAAGATATTAAATGTTGGTCAAATTTGGTGGAAATTAGGTGATAAAAATGAATAAAATAAGATGAACAAAAGATGTAATCATCTTTCACTATTCACACTCCTTCTTCCACCAAAAAGTGAAGAGAAAAATAGAGTTTTTTGGGTTCAAGCTTTCAGCTAAGCTACCTCCTTGCAAGTAAGTGATTTTGGTGGTTTTATTTGATAATTTTTGTACTTTTAGAGTCCCCAAAGCTTAAGCTAGCTAATGAGAGGACTAATTTGTGAAATGGTTAAAAGTTTAGGGACTTGCCATGAGAGGGTTTATGAATGGTTAAAAGTTTAGGGACTTGCCATGAGAGGGTTTATGTTATTACCTGAGTTTTTATGGATGAAAATGAATGTTGGGGAGATGAGAAACAACTTTTGTGAAAGGTGTTGTCAAGAAAACACCTAAATGTGACTAAGTTGTAAATGTTGTAAATTGGTAAAAAATGCATGAAATAGTTAGATTGGTGGGTTGTTGTAAGAGGAAAAAATGTTCAACTAGGCTTGTTTAATGATAAAATGTGTTGAGAAATGACTTACGAGCCTAGGGGTAAAATTGTAATTTTGCCATAGTACAAGGGTAAAATGGTCATTTTTTCCTAAGTAGAGATTATGATGCATTATGATCATAAAATGTTTTAAATGAGTGAATTTTGTTGTTATAGATCAAGAAGAGTGCAGAATTAACCTTGACCGGGGAAAAGGCAAGGTTTCGGATTAAACCACACATTAACACATTTTGCACCGACGTAAGTTTATGTGTAAACGATGCATCTTAATTACACATGTTGTTACTTATTGGTGTGCTGTATGATTGAGAATATGTATGATTCAAGTGGATTGAATTTGGTAGATATTGAATAAATTTCATATGAATGACGAAAGAGATGTGTAAATGTGAAATAACATTCGTAGTAATAAATGGTGGGATGTGTGCGATACCACCTTAACAATTATTGATGGTGGGCTAAGTGCGATACCACTTTATTACTTATCCACGATGGGCTATGTGTGATTCCATCGTTTATATTATTGGGTGGGCTAAGTGCGTTACCACCGTAAATATTCTTGTTGGTGGGCTATGTGCGATACCACCCTGTTAAAGATTGATGGTGGGCTAAGTGCGAAACCACTGAGTAACTTGTAGTATTATAAATGGTTTATTGGGAAAATTATGATGTGTTGTTTCATGTGATCATGTGGTGATAAGTGCAGGGATGTGTGTTAAATAATGTGGGCATTTGGCTTGTGATATGGTTGGAATGTGGTAAGAGATGAAATGAGTAAGCATGATAATGGAATGTGGATTGTTTTTGCTTAGTATGTAATATTATTTATTGTTTAGCACATACTATGATATTATTTGTTTACATGTAAACTTACTAAGCTTAAAGCTTATTCCCCTTTTCTTATCCCTTGTGTTATAGAGTCGAAGAGCAGGGTCGGGATACGAAGACAGTTGGAAGATCACCCACACTATCAGCTCTTCTCGGTATATCTAGACTTAGTGTTTTGAGTATGGCATGTATAGGGGCTAGACTAGGTAAAGTGTTTTGTTATTTTGGCCAAGAGTGTGTTAGACCCTTTAAAAGTGAACTCTTTTGTATATACCCATAGTTGATGGCTCATTATTATATATGAAAATGTGAAGTTATTCATGGAAGTGTATATTGCAAATCTAAGTTGTTTAGTGATTTGTTGGATGGATTTATGTTGTGTGAGTTAGGGTGGTGAAAAGAGCTTGGCAAATAGCCTTGTTCTTGTCCACACGGGTAGGCACACGGGTGTGTGTCTAGGCCGTGTGTGACACAAGGTCAATCCCATGGGTGTGTGACCAGGCCGTGTGTCCCTTACATGTTAGTTTTACAAGTACGTAAGCTTTGTAATAAACACACGGGCAGAGACACGACCATGTGTCTCAGACGTGTGGTAGGCACGGCCATGAACACGGGTGTGTGCCCAAGCCGTGTGAAGTCTTCACCTTGAAATTGGAATTTAATTCAACACACAGTCTAAGGACACGTGCGTGTGCCTTGGCCGTGTGACCATAGTGAGATGATGACGTCATAAACAGAATGCCAAGGTTTTGGCACACGGGCTAAGACATGGGTGTGTCGAGGACGTGTGGGGGCACGGGCCAGGGACACAGGCGTGTGTCTGGCCGTGTGAAATAAGTTAGTGTCGACCACGGGTGAGGGACATGGGCGTGTGTGGCCACACGGCCTGCCCGCACGGGCGTGTCCCATTTCACACGGGCGTGTGGCCCCTGTTTAGGTAAAATTTTTCTAAGTGTGTAAAAGTTTCCGATTTATTTTCGAAACCTTCCGGAAGTATGTTTAGGGCCCTGTAGGCCCATTATAAGGATGTTAGATATGAGAATGGAAAAGTTTTAATTTGGAATAGATTTTGATAACCCAAGGTTGTATGACCAAGTGAGTTGTGTCCGGTAATGCCTCGTGCCCGGTTCCAGCGTAAGATACGGGTAAGGGGTGTTACAGAATCATCGCAGTAACTATTTTATTCATGCACACTTAGTGCCACATATCTTCGAACTCGCATATTGCGTTACTAACTCAACAATCACATTTCCATTAATTTCATAACAGGTGAACATTGTTTAAATAATTCATATTATACAGGAATTTACCTCGGACGTAAAAACAACGACACTAGTTGATCAATCGAGCACTTTGTTCTTGCCTCGATCAAAGTCTGAATTTCTCCTTTCTTGATCTATATAGTATCAAATTCAACTCATTTAATTACATTTTCATCCCAAAACAATCCATAACACATAGTTAAAGTATTTTACACTTTAGCCCCTATAATTCCACATTTTGACATTTTAATCCCTATTTCACAATTACACAAAATACACATACTCCAATTTAATCCATGCTTAGCCAAATTACCATATTACCCCTAGCAGCCCATATTTCACATTTATTTCACATTTCAATCCCTTAATTTACACATTTCACAATTTAATCCCTAATATACATTTTTACTCAAAATAACTTTACAAAACATGTATATAAATCATCAAACACTTAGTTTTCATCCTCAAACATCACAAAGCACAAACCATCAACAATGGTATTTCATGAAATCATCATAAATTCTAAAAATCAAGGTACGGGATAGCTAGTACTCAAAGCAATGATCACAAAAGCGTAGAAATTATCGAAAACGGATCAAAAATCATACCTCAATTAGCCAAGAATATTGTCGAACCCTAAGACTCTTTTTCTTTTCTTTTTCCTTTGTATTTTTGGCTAGGATGAACACAATTGCCACTATTTCATGTTTTGTTTTAATTAATATTAACTTAATTATCATTTTACCAATTTAACCTTAATGTTCCCATTTAAAATCCACTAACTCATGTCCAACTATGTCCATTTATTAAACCAATGGTCCATTTACAACGTAAGGACCTTTCTTTTAATGGCAATTAAGCACTTTTAACTATTAGCACACAACTTTTTCATTTTATGCAATTAAGTCCTTTTTCACAAATCGTCACTCAAACGATAAAATTTTCACACATACTTTTTCACGTGCCATAAACATAAAAAATAATATTAAATTATTTCTCCTACCTCGAATTTGTGGTCCTAAAACCACTGTTCCAACTAGGCTCTAAATCGGGCTGTTACATAATTTCATTAGTTTATTTTAACTTAGTTAATTTAATTTCTATAGGTTTGCCAGTTGTGTATGAGAAGTGGCATTCCTGCAAATATTATCATTTTGACCCAGAGATTGAGAGAACTTTACAAAGAATTCGAAAAGAACTAAGAAAAATGGCTAGAAACGGGAATGATCCCAGTCTCAACTGTAACACCCCTTACCCGGATTCTACGCCAGAACTGGGCCCGAGGCGTTACCGTATTAAAACTACTTGATCGCTACTTAGGTTCATCGTGAATACTCTCTTAAGTCACCTCAACAACCTCACTCTCGACATACACGAGGGCTCTCAAAACTATCTCGAAACTTTTTCCCAATCTTAAAATTTTCTCTTTTGTACAGGGTTAACACGCCCGTGCAAGAAGAGACATGCCTGTGCATAGACCCACACGCCCATGCTCCACAACCGTGGTGGATACTGACTACATTCACACAGCCTCAAAGCCTAGTCACACGCCCGTGTGGCTAGCCCGTGGCCAACACTGACTAAACTCACACAGCCTATGCACACGCCTGTGTGGCTAGTCCGTGGTCTATTCTGACTTAAAATGTTAACATGCAGGGGACACACGGCCAAGTCACACACCCGTGGGCTGACCGTGTGTCACACATGGTCTAGACACACGCCCGTGTGTCTATCCACATGGACAAGAACAAAGCTATGTGCTAAGTTCCTTTTACCCCTCTAGTATACACAATATGCATTCATTCAACACATCCATAATCAACTCAAATTGAAGTGCAATCTCACATAAATAACTACATCTTTTCATATAATAGAATAGCCAACAACTATGACATTATACAAAATAAGCTATCCATCTAAAGGCCAACACAACTTAGCCATTTAAAACAAAAATTCACTACCTTGTCTAGCCCCTATACATGCCATATACAAAACATTGAGTCTCATGTACCAGAGTGTGTTGATAGTGTGGGCGATCTTCCAATTTGTCCTCGTATCTCGATTCAACACTTTTGCTCTATAAGACAATGGAAAAGAAAGATAGAGTAAGTTTTGAGCTTAGTAAGTTTACACATAAACAATTAAGCATCATAGTATAAGCTAAACAACAATTAGCATTATACTAACATATAATACACAATTATGCTTACTCTTTCTATCCCTTACCACATTTCCAACACATCATGAGTCATATACTCATAACCATTGAAATGCACCCCTGCATTCAATATCACATTTATACAATATACAATACAACATCATTCCTCGATAATCCATCCAAACAGCTAATTGACTCAATAATACAACCACACAACTAATCCACACAGCTAATTTCTCAGTAATACAACCACACAGCTAATCCACACAGCTAATTTCTTAGTGGTTTTGCATTTAGCCCACCACAAGCAATTTATAAGGTAGTATTGCACTTAGCCTACCTCAAAGGTAATCATAGTGGTTTTGCACATAGCCCACTAGATGATATACCTAACGTTATCATCGCATATAGCCAGCTCATCGTCAATATGCATTAGGATGGTATCGCACTTAGCCCACCATTTAGCATTATCACTACACATTCTCATATCTACTTACTTAATCATTCATCCATTCACAATATCTACCACATTCATTCCACATAGGTTCTCAAACATGCTACACACTATCTAGCATTAACAAATTGTAAGTATGAATGCATTGTTTATGCATAGACTTACTTCGATACTCAAAAGTATAGAAACGTGCAATTTAGTCCACCACCTTGCCCTTGCCTCGATTTAGATCCAGGCTTCATCTTTCTTGATCCATAATGAATAAATCAGGATATTCAATACACACATTGACTAAATTGGCCCACATCCCATACCTTAGCAAAATTACTATTTTGCCCCTAAACTTCCTCATATTTACACTTTTGCTCCAAGGCTCGTAAAGTGATTTTTATTCAACTTTTTAGCCTTTCATGCTTAGCCGAATCACTTACTCAACTAAAGCATTCATCAACTCTCACTAAATCACATATGTATGACCAAACTTAAGACTTTCACAAACTAGTCCCTACATACATTTTCCATGGAAATTCATTTAACAAAAGATGTTTCTACTACATCAAGCTTTCATATTCTTTCATAAAACATCAAATTACATGCATGTCATACATGGGTACATTTTTGAACATCCATCATAGCTCATCGAATAGCTTACTCATGCTACTAGGACTTAAAAAATACGAAGAATATAAAAACGGGGCTTAGATGCATCAAGCTTGAAAAATTTGAAGAACCCTAACAATGGCTCTTGAAAATTTCGGTAGCCTTGGAGAAGAAGATGAGTGAATTTTGTCATCTTTTCTCCTATTTTAATCATTTAATATCCAAATGACCAAAATGCCCTTTTTGATAAGCTTCCTATTTTAACTCATCCATGCCTAATTTTGTCCAAAAACTAAAAATTGGGAAAATTACTCATTAATGACCTCTAATTAATATTCTAAAGCTATTTCACACAAATAGCTTCTAGAATCTCACATTTTGCAACTTTTGCAATTTAGTCCTTTTGGACAATTTAACCTCAATTTCACAAAATTGCTTCATGAAACTTTCACACTAGCATGCATACATAGCATAAACCTCAAAAACTCATACATATACCTCGGATTTGTGGTCTCGTACCACTATTCTGACTAGGCCCTAAACCGGGATGTTACATCAACAATAATCTAAATGGTCCTAGTCTCAATGATAATCCAAATGGTTAGGATGTTAATCCTTCTATTCGTCAGGTAATAGATGACCGAGATAGGCCTACTTGAGAGTATCTTGTTTCATTTTTGGATGACCTGATTCTAGGGATAGTCAGACCACAAATACAGGCTCAGCAGTTTGAACTAAAACTGGTAATGTTTCAGATGTTCCAACTAGTAGCGCAGTTTGGTAGGCTACCCACTAAATATCCAAGATTGCATTTACGAATTTTCCTAGAAGTTTGTGACTCGTTCAGGTAATAGGGTGTTCCTGAAGACGCCCTGTGACTTAAACTATTTCCATATTCTTTAAGAGATGGCATCAAGGAATGATCTTTTCCAAATGTTTTTGCTACGGTATTGTAACAGCCCGATTTTGGGTCTAGTCGGAACAGTGGTTTCGAGACCACAAATTCGATGCAGTAAAATTCATTTTTATTATATTTTTATGGTCTACAGTTTTATGGAATGATTTCGTAAAAATTTCATTCGAAAATTTTGACATTTGGGCACTCAATTTAGTTAAAGGGAATAAATTGTAAAAATTGCAAAATTTGAGTTCTATATGTTAAATGTGTCCAATTGCTATGAGATATTAAATTAGAGATCCTTAGATGGTAATTAGACCATTATACTTTAAGATGGATAAAAATGGACATGGTTAGGTAAAATTTCAAAGTTATGCATTAAGGGCATTTTGGTCATTTGGTAAATAAAGATAAAATAAAACAAATAAAAGATGTTCATCTTTCTATTTTCATCCCCCCATGGTTGAATGTCCCAAAGGAAACCATAGCTAGGGTTTTCCAAGCTTCCAAGCTCGATTGTAAGTCCGTTCTTGCCCCGTTTTTCATGATTTTAATGTTTTTGAAGTTGTCTCAACCTAATCTAGCCTTTCCAAGGAATAATTTGAAGAGGGATTAAAGTTTAAAATTTTACCCATGTTTAATATGTGTGTATTTTGATGTTTGATGGTAGAAAATGCATGTTTGTTGTTTGTTAAACGACTTTTGTAAAGTGATTTTCGGTAAATACGACAAATAGGGACTTAGTTGTAAAAGTCTATAAAATGAGTAGAAAATGTGAATAAATGAGAAACGTGGGCTATTATGAGTATGAAAATGGTTCGGCTAGCCTTGGGTTTTTAAGAAATTGAATGAATATCATTTTACAAGCCTAGGGACTGAAGTGTAAAATGTCAAAAGTTTAGGGGTAAAAATGTAATTTTGTCATAATGTGACTTTTGGGATGAATTGAATAATGTGATGATTAAATGAGATGAATTTGGTGTTATAGATCAAGAAAAATGAAGTTCGGGTCTAGATCGGGAGAAAACCAAAATGTTTGACAATTAGGTCCATTTCTGCTATTTTTGTATCGAAGTAAATTCGTATGTTAATAATGCAATGTAATAATTGTATTTATAATGTTTTGATGATGCATAAATTGTATGATTGACTCTATGGGTGTAATTGACGAAGTTTTGACAAGCGAGAAAATCTCGGTTGAACCTTAGGAATAGATTAGGATACAAGTGACATGTCACTAGGAACCCATGTGATTATGTGATTATATGACCCGAGTGCTGGTCCTATACGTCCTACCGGTGGTTGAGTATACCGGCATATGTTGCGGATGCTTAACAGCTTCTGTGAGTAGCACCGTGTAGCTATGTCTTAACTGACAGCTTGTGTGAGCAGGCCTATGGATAGCTCGAGAGCGAGCCTATATGTGATGAGATTTGTGGTAGCATTGGCTACATATGTGGCACTTATGTGCAAATCTTTCCGTGTATCTGGTAGTATTCAAAGTGGTTCAACAGGTATGTCAAAGACGAGAAAATATGTGATTATGTTACGAGTTGGTATAGGTATGTACGAAAAACTCAAAGGAAACGAATTCGGTATATGATGAACTGTTGATAAGAATGTGATTAAGTTATCCTCATGAAATTTTAAATTACATTTATGTTGATATATGTTATGTTATTCATACGAAAAATGTATAATTAATGTAGTTTATTATTTGCATATGAACATACTAAGCTATATAGCTTACCCCCTTTCTTCCCCTTATCTTATAGCGTTACCAAGCTAGCTCGAGATCGGAGATCGTCGGAGATTCGGATCACACTATCAAACCCTCTCATTTTGGGTATTGATGACCTTAGTATTTTGAAAGTATGGCATGTATAAGGACTTAGTATTTTGTTATATATTTCATTATGATTGTAACTAATGTGTTGGCTTGTAATTGTCAAAGGCTTGTTGGGATATTTGTCCATGTAAATTGGCTTATTTGGGCTAACATGGTTGTAAGCCTAAGTATATTTATATATGTGTCAATGTCTTTGGTGATATGGTCATGGTATGCTTGGTAAATGATGGGAATGTTATTTATGACATGAATGTGAAATGTTTGGCAATGTGGTCTATTGAAGAGATGTTAAAGTGGTGAACAATTAGGTATCTTGAAAGCAGTGAAATGTGGCTTAATAATTGTTGTGAGTATGATAGATGTTGATATTGTGTTGGCATGTGTTGGCATGTGTTGGTCATAATTGTGAATGTTTTGGTTGCTTAATTATGTTATGTTTTGTGCCTTTGAATTGGTGAAGTGTATGTGTGAATAAGGGTGGCAAATGGCTTGGTAAATAACCTTTATTTTGTCTACACAGGTAGACACACGGACGTGTGTCTAGACTATGTGTGACACACGATCTGCCCCACGGGCATGTGTTCCGGCCGTGTGTCCTCTGCACCTTAATTTTGAGAAACAGAATGTCCAGAATTTTGCACACGGACAGAGACACAAGCGTGTGTCTCAACCGTGTGTGCTACACGGTCTAGCACACGGACATGTGGAATGACCGTGTGGCACAAGTCAGAGAGCACCCTAAATTGAACACGGTCTAAAGCACGGGCATGTCCCTTGGACCACATAGGTGTGTGAGCCCTGCAATTAGCAAAAAATTTATAAGTTTTGTAAAAGTTTCCTGAGTTCTCGGTTTAGTCCTAAACCATCTCCAATGCATGTTTTGGGTCTCGTAGGCTCGTATTATGGACTTTATGATTGAATACAAGTGGTTTTCATTTGGACGCAACTTTTATGCCTCGAAATTTCGTGAATACTTGTGTCGTAAGTCTAGTAACCTGTTCCGGCGTTGAATACGGATAAGGGGTGTTACAGGTATAATCCATCGAACATGAATGCCAAGCTTAGAAATGACATCACGTCTTTTCGAATATTAAAGTATGAAACATTATATGAAGCTTGGAAATGATTTAAAGATTTAATTTTGGAGATGTCCGATGCATGGATTTCAGTACTAGACTCAAATGAAAATATTCTATAATGGGTTGAATGCACATATGAGAATGGTAGTTGATGCATATACCAATGGCACATTGTTGGATAAATCTTACAACGAAGCATATGAGATTTTGGAAAAGATTTCCAATAATGATTATTAGTACCCTACCATAAGAGTTAGAATGTACAAGAGAGCTGATGGTAACATGAAGCTCGACGCAATTACTTCATTAACAACCCAGGTATCTTCTTTAGCTAACATGATTAAAACAATGAAAAATCCAACTGCAGTTCAGGAGATGAAATCAGCCGAGCTGTCATGTGTTTATTGTTGCAAAGATCATGTGATTGATGAATGCCCATCAAACCCAGCATCGGTATACTACATGGGAAATTTTAACCAAAATAATAATCCCTATTCCAACACTTACAATCTGGGATGGAAGCAACATCCAAATTTTAGTTGGAATAATCAAGGTGCGGGGAGTTCACACAATGTTTCAAGATAAAATATCCACAATGAACCGCACGGTTATAATCATCCTATACCGAGGCAAAATGCTCAACAAGGTTAGGTATCATCTTCTAATTCTATTGAATCTTTTTTGAAGGAGTATATGGAAAAAAATAATGCTGTGAATCAATGTCAGGCTGCATCCCTCTGAGCTCTTGAAAATCAAGTGGGGGCAAATAGCGAACGCTCTAAATTCAAGGCTATAAGGAGCACTGCCAAGTGATAATGAAAATTTGAGAACCCAAGGGAAGGAGCAATGCAAGGCCATCACTCTTAAAAGTGGGACTTAGTTGGATGAAGTTGTTCAAGATGCCATGGTAGAGGAAGACAAATCCAACCATAATTAGGAAAAGATCTCATAACCTACTAAACAGTAGATAGCACTTGAAAAGGGTACACAAAGAAATGTTGTGACAAAATCAGATCATGTTACCAACAAAAATGCCACAGTAAAATAATACCAGCAACCTGAAGGGCAGCTACCTTTACCTTTTCCTCAGCGATTCCATAATTCTAAATAGGATATTCAGTTTAAAAAGTTTTTAGATGTTTTAAAGCAAATCCACATCAACATATTGTTAGTGGAAGCTTTGGAGTAGATGCCCAATTATGTGAAATTTATGAAAGATATATTGTCGAAGAAGGGCAAATTGGGAGAGTTTGAGACTATTGCTCTTATTGAAGAGTGCACAGCATTGTTGATGAATTAACTACCTTCGAAGCTGAAGGATCTAGGGAGTTTCACTATCTCAATTTTATCTTTCCTGCTAATTTCCTTGTTTTAGAATTTGAAACTGATCAAAATGTGCCAATTATTCTTGGAAAACCTTTTCTTGCTACAAGCAGAACTCAAATTGGCGTACAGTAAGGTGATCTGACCATGAGGGTAAATGATCAATAGGTTACTTTTAATGTTTTTGATGCTTTGAAATGTGCAGGTAAAACTAAAGAACGCTACGCCATTGCCTTGATAAAAATAGTAGTAGAGGAATTCACCAGACTTTGCCACAGCAATTTTGATAGTAATGAAGACTCATTAAAAGGATTGACGAAGTAAGTTTAGAAGAACTTGGTGAATTCACGGAATCCAAACAAATGGTAGAGACACCAGGGAAAAGTTTGACTCTTTAGATTTATCGAATCATTCGTTCAAGCCTATTAAACCTTCTATAGAGGAACAACCTACATTGGAGTTGAAATCTTTGCCGCAACATTTAAAATATGAATACTTGGGGAGATAATAACATTTTGCCCATCCTAATTTCTGTGGAATTGACATCCAAATAAGAGGTCAAGTTGTTGGAAGTCCTGCGGCGATTTAAAAAGGCATTAGGATGGACCCTTGCTGATATAAAGGGAATTAGTCCTGCGTTTTGCATGCATAAAATCTTGTTAGAGGATTGCCACAGCAAGTCTATTAAGTAGTAGAGAAGATTGAATCCGATAATGAAAGAAGTTTTCAAGAAAGAGATTATCAAGTGACTTGATACTGGCATTATTTACCCCATCTCGGACAACTCGTAGGTAAGCCCTATACAATATGTCCCCAAGAAAGGAGGTGTCACAATGGTTAGCAATGAAAATAATGAGCTCATACCAACTCGCATGGTCACGGGATGGAGAGTGTGCATGCATTATCAAAAGCTTAACAAGGCAACTAGGAAGGACCATTTCCCCTTGCCATTTATTGATAAGATGTTGGACAGGTTAGCAGGGAAAGCTTTCTACTATTTCTTGGACGGTTATTCAGCGTATAATCATATTGCCATAGCTCCCAATGACCAAAAGAAGACAACATTCACGTGTCCATATGATACTTTTACAATTAGACGGATGTCGTTCAGATTATGTAATGCCCTAACAACTTTTCAGCATTATATGGTGGCCATATTTTCGAATATGGTAGAGAATTTCCTTGAAGTTTTCATGGATGATTTCTCTGTATTTGGCAAAATTTTTAAAGATTGTTTGAAAAATCTAGAATTGGTTCTATGATGTGAAGAAATAAATCTTGTCTTGAACTAGGTAAAATGCCACTTCATGGTCGTGAAGGAAATGCCTTAGGATATCGCAGCGAGGAATTGAAGTAGACAGAGCAAAAATCAAAGTAATAGAAAAATTGCCACCTCCCACTAGTGTCAAGGGTGTTAGAAGTTTTCTAGGTTATGCAGGATTTTATAGAAGATTCATTAAGGATTTTTCAAATATTTAAACCTTTTTGTACACTACTAGAGAAAAATAAATAATTTGATTTTGATGAACACTACCAGGTTGCTTTTGAGGAATTAAAGAAAAGATTGGTAGCAACACCAATTATAGTAGCTCCAGAATGGACCTTGCCATTCGAACTCATGTGTGATGCCAACGACTATGTCGTTGGAGCAATGTTGGGGCAGAGAAGAGACAAAATACTGCGTGCAATATATTATGCTAGTAGAACTTTGACAAACACACAGCTTAATTATACCACCATGGAAAAAAAGTTGTTAACTGTGGTGTTTTTCGTCCTTATCTAGTTGGTACCAAGGTCATAGTTTACACAGATCATTTGGCTATTAAGTACTTGGTGCATAAGAAAGATGCCAAGCCGAGATTGATTAGGTGGATACTGTTTCTACAAGAGTTTGAATTGGAGATTCGAGATCGAAAGGGGACTAAAAACCAAGTTGTTGATCATTTGTCAATGTTAGAATCAGGTAATAAAGATGGAAGTGACAACTTTATTAAAGAATATTTCCCAGACGAGCAATTGTTAGTTGCCAAGGTGTGTGGTGCCATCCGATTTAAACAACCAAAAAAGGTAGAAATTTCTTCATGATGCTAGGAAATATTATTGGGATGAACCCTTCTTATTTAAACATTGTGTTGATCAAATCATTCGAAAGTGTGTCCCTAATGACGAAATACATAGTATTTTGCAGCATTGTCATTTGACTCCTTATGGAGGATATTTTGGAGGAACGGGAACTACCACTAAAGTACTTCAGTCGAGATTCTATTAGCCAAATCTCTTCAAAGATGTTCATGAATTTTGTCAATCGTGTGACCATTGTCAGAGAACATGGAATCTATCTATGAGGCATGAAATGTCGCTACAAAGTATACTAGAGGTTGAGTTATTTGATGTATGGGGAATAGACTTTATGGGTCCATTTCCACTGTTAGTAGGAAAATTGTACATACTTTTGGCGATAGGTTATGTTTCTAAATGGGTAGAAGTGATAGCCCTAGCTACTAATGATGCTAATTCAGTACTGAAGTTCCTACATAAGAACATCTTTACAAGATTTGGTACACCTAGAGCAATTATCAGCGATGAAGGATCCCATTTTATTGTAAACTGGTGGCCAATGCCTTGCGCAGGTATGGGGTGAATCATAAGGTTTCAACGGTATATCATCCCCAGACAAATGGACAAGCTGAGATTTCTATTAGAGAAATTAAACAAATTTTGGAAAAAGTGGTGAACCCATCTCGTAAGGACTAGTCCACCAGACTGGATAAAGCTTTGTGGGCCTATCGGACTACATTTAAAACACCATTAGGGATGTCACCATTTAAAATCATTTATGGGAAGCCATGTCACTTACATGTTGAGCTTGAGCACAAAGCATTTTGGGCTATCAAGAAGCTGAACATAGACTGGGCTGCTGCTAGCAGTAAAAGTTTGATAGAGTTGAAAGAAATGGAAGAGTTTCGGGCACAAGCATATGAAAATGCTAAACTCTACAAGGAAAAGACCAAACGATGGCATGATAACATAATTATGCTAAGACAATTTGAACCAGGACAACAAGTATTACTGTTTAATTCTAGACCCAATTTGTTCCCTGGTAAATTGAAATCTCACTGGTCAGGTCCTTTTGAAGTAGTTTAAGTATTCTCACACGGAGTAGTTGTTATCAGAGACATGAAAATTGAATGTTACATTCAAAGTTAGTGGACAACGCTTGAAGCACTACTGGGGTGCTCATGTGGAGCGTGACAAGCAAAGCATTGACCTTCGAAATGCTTGAGTTAGCAATTTCTTATTTTATTTTATTTATTTTCTTTACTTTAAATTTATTTTTTATTTTTTTTGTTGGTTACTTGCTAAATTTTTATTTCATGTCATTTCATTTCTGATTTTTTATGCATTAGTACAGTTTTTCAGAGGCAAGATAAAAAATTAAACTTATTAGTGTGTACTAAGAGAACGATTGATGTAACATTACAGATGAGTATTCTGTCGTGAAAAGCTGGGTGATAAGGTGTTAAATTATCAAGTGTTGAATGAGTAGAAAAGTCCAAAGGAGAGATTCCTTGAGCATATTAACCTAATAATTTTTTGGGAAACCTTAGGAAGATAACCTATATTGTAGGGCTAGGTCATTTTATCTTTTCTCCCTAAAAATTTCTTTTTTTCTCGCCACGTCACAAACTTCCCTAGCAATTTTTATCTTCCCTAAAACTATCATCATTAAACCCCTTATTTCCCTCTCCCCAACTATTTATGTTTTATGTTTTGCACAAAGCTACCACCTTTACGGTTTCTTTATCTTCAACCTCTACTCCATTTTCTTTACACTACATCTCTCAAATATTTATCTTTGTTCTTCTAAATGGCTCACCTCAAGAGTGCTTCTAAAACTGCTGAATCATCACACACTGGCGCTTCCCGACCAAAGACATTCTTCAACTCTACTGCAACCACAAGGTACTCAAACAATATTTTAAAATGTCCCATTTTTTAGTAGGGATTCTTATTTAAGGATGAAACCTATATGGGTTATGACGAGTCTGTATTGTCGATAGTAGAGCAGTATGGGTGGAGCATTTTCTGTTTGCACCCAGCAAATATTTTGGGTAGAGTAGTTAAGGAGTTCTATGCCCTTGTGAACTCCGCTAATTCTCCTTTCATCTATGTGTGGGGCACTTCTGTACCGTTTGATGAAGACCGTATAAATGCCCAGTTTGGCTTTAGAGAGGTACACAATTTTTGAAGTATTTATGTGTCGAGGGTACACAATGGATTGCCTTTAGTTAGGAATGCTACACTATTGAAAGGGATTCACTGAAATCAACTGGGAAGGTGTGGTATCTCCTAAAAAGTCAACTTATGCCATCCACGCACAATACCACTATTTCCAAGGAAATGATGCTTTTGTTGCATTCTATTATAAAAGGAAGAACGATTAATGTGGGAAGGATCATCTTTTAAGAAGTCCATCGCTGTGCTGAGAAGAATGTTGGAAGTTTAAATCTTCCTTCACTCATTACTGCATTATGCAAGACTAGTAACGTTCCTCTTAATGATGCTAAGGATATTACCCCTAATAAGGGTGGACTCACAAAGGTAACTTTTGCTAAGCTTCAAGGCATTGATACTGCCTCAATAACTTAATAGAGTCAGGCTTCTACTGGCACACCCGTTCCCACAATAGCATCTTCAATTACTCAAGGCTCATTTGACCAGCAAATATTGAATTCCCTAAAGCAGCTAGAGTAAAGGATGTCCTTATTTGAAAGTCAACAGTGGCAACTAGCTGAAGAGTTGGTCCAGGCTAAAGAGCAGTAAGCTCAGCATTGGTCATATTTGAGGGATGGATATTTAGCATTTAAGCGATCTCTTCAAAAGAATGTTTCAAAGCAAATGAAAAAGTTTCTTGTTTTCCCACGACTTTGCTCCTATCTATTGAGATTAAGTAGAATCAACTCCAATTACTGTTGGAGCTGACTCAGTAAATGAAGAGACCAATGTTGGTGTTGGTCAAGCTATTGAGAAGACCATGAAGTCAACATCCGTTGAGCTTGGGAAGGACAAAGAAGAAGGATAGGAAGGACAAAATGACCTTACTACTACTACTACTACTACAACTCCTCCACCACAAAAGGCAAAACTCCTGTACCACCATCTCCACCAGCCTCTGTGACTACACAAGATTGTGCAACTGATCTTGTAACAGCCCGATTTAGGCGTTAGCCGGAATAGTGATCTCGAGATCACTAATCCGAGATTAGAGAAATTTTTTTTTATGTCATTTTATAAGTTAGATTATGATGGTATATGTACATGAGAATTTTGGTACTTTAATTTTAGCAATTTCATGTTTAATCGCGAAAAGGGACTAAATTGCATAAAGTGCAAAAGTTCCATTATATAAGCTAAAGGTACCAAATAGCCATAGATTGACAATTGGAGTTCTTTAAAAGGAAATTAGACCCCCAATATATGCTTGGCCGGCCATAGACTAGCATAGGAGACAAGAATTGACCAAGTTGGTCAAAGTTAGTTGTGTTTGGTGGACTAAATTGTTAGTTTAATATTAGAATAAAGAAAAGATGATGTCCATCTTTTTGGTCATCCTTCTCCACCAAAAATAGCAAGCAAATAGGGGTTTTTTAAAGCTCAAAATTTCAGCAAGCTCTCATCCATACAAGTAAGTGTTCTAGTGATCTTTTCTTGAAAATAGTTGTACTTTAGGGACCCCTAAAGCTTAAGCTTTCAAATAAGGGGACTATTGTGCAATATGGTAAAAAGTTTTGAGTTTTTCCATGAGAGCTATCTTATTTATTTGCTGCATTTTTATGGAAGAAATTGAGTCTTTGTTGTTAGATGAACAACTTTTTTGAAAGGTGTTGTCTTGAAAACACCTAATTGGACCTTGATGAAAAGGTTAAAAATTTGTAGTAATTATGTGAAATGTTGAGTTTTGATGATAGCTATAAGAGTATTAAATGTTCACCTAGGCTTGTTGAAGGTAGAAATGTGATTAGAATTAATTTCTGAGCCTAGGGGCAAAATGGTCATTTTTTCAAAGTATGATTATTGAAATTCTTTCATTAATGTGATGATTAAAATGACCTAAATTGCTATTATAGAGCAAGAAGAACCGAGAATCCGCCTCGACCGTGGAAAGAACAAGGTCTCAGACTAGACCGATGAGTTGACTCATTTTGAAATCGAGGTAAGTTTGTATGTGATCAATGCAACATTCATGTTAGCATAATTGGGAATGCTTGGTATCATATTGATGCATGATACTCTACTAAATTGGGTGATTGATGTTGAATAGGATGTTGAAGTCCTAGTGGACTGTAATGAATATGAAAATGCTATCATCTAGATATGAAATAGATAAGGTCCCGTATAAGACCATGTCCGGGACATGGCCTCGGCACCGAGTTGAGATCCCGAATAAGACCATATCCGGGATATGGCTTTGGTAATGAATATGAAAATCGTGCAAGACCATATCCGAGATATGGCATCGATATTAAAATTGAAAATCCATATGAGACCATATCCGGGATATGGCATTGGCATTTAGAGGTGACTCCATGTAAGACCACCTCTGGGATGTGGAATTGGCTTCGTACCTACATTGATGATGATGAATATGCGTCTTTGAGTATCCATAGTGATTAATGGGATGAGTAGATGAGTTTGGAAGTAGAAATGGAATTAGTACTAAAATCATGTGAATGAGCGAATACAGGTACTCGTGAATGAGTCGCGAAGAAATGATTACGATATGTGGCATGGTATGTGCTAAATAAGGGCAAGTGTGGTAAGTATGGCAAGAAGCCTATGACTTGTGTATAGTTAGTTAATGCCATGGATGAATTATATTATGAGCTCATTGTTGCTATTTATTTCCATGCAAACTTACTAAGCTTTATGCTTACCCCTTTCATTACCCTTTTTCCTTGTAGTATTGCCAAGATAACTCTGGTATCGTGGACGTAGGAGTTCGGGAATCACACTATCGACATCACTTTGGTATAAAAATTTAGACTTATTTTGAATATGGCATGTATAGGACTCGAGTATTTTGTTAAGTTGTAATTGTTAGTCAAAGTGTTGGCTATGTAAATTATTAAAGTCATTTTGTAAATGGCCTTATAAGTTAGGCAAATACTTGGCAAATTCTATTGCTTAATGAAGATGAATTTCATGAAGTATATGCCTTTATGTACATGTTGATTCTTTGAGCTCCTAGAGGTACCTATGGATTATCTTTTATATTAGAATGAGTACTTAGATATGCCTTGGGATAGGAGTTGTATTGTTTTGAATGGAAGTATGTATGTGTGCAACGTAGGGTGGCTAAAGGCTTGGTAAATAGCCTGCTAATCTTCCACATGGGTAGACACACGGGCGTGTGTCTAGACCGTGTGGGAGGCACGGCTCGCACATGGGCGTGTGCCCAGGCCGTGTGAAGTCTACACCTTGCACTTGGAATTTAAATCGCCTCACGGCTAAAGCACACGAACCTGTGCATAGGCCGTGTGGATAGGTCAAAATGCCAACATTTGGCACACGGGTCAGGCCACTGACGTGTCAAGGCCGTGTGACCTTAGTCAGAATCGACCATGGGTGGAAGACACGGGCATGTCTTAGGGGCACATGGGCGTGTCCCTAGACCAACACGGGTGTGTGGCCCCTGTTTTGTTGGAAAGTTTCTCGAGTTCATAAAAGTTCCTAGAATAGTTTCGAAAACTCTATGAGGTAGGTTTAAGGCCTCTTAGACTGAGTATGCGCAAGTGATGGGTTTAAACGAAATTTTATAACCCTATTCGAGATGTTTAAGTAAAGTTAGTTAGGTAATGCCTCAAACCCGGTCCCAGCTTGAATACGGGTAAGGGGTGTTATAGATCTGTTGATCGATGATCTCACCAGAGACCGATAAGGAAGGTGAAGAAGTAAACCCCATGAAAAGGAGGATGAGGTATAAGTTCAGTACTCGCAAGTCCACACGAGGAACTAAATAAAGTACCTACAATACAGTCCAATCCAGATAAGTTTTTTTCTTTTAATGGTCATGCATTTCATTTTATTTTTCTATGACATTTGTCTGTCCATAACTATATTTTTGTCGAATGCACATACATTGAGGACAATGCATCCCTTAGGTTTGGGGGTTTATTGTGCATTTAGGTTGCACTTTATATAATATAGATGTTTTGACAATGTGGTCGTGTGTCAGAGTCTTAAAAATTTATATAATGAATGATCGAGCCTAGAAACTAACTATAACAACGATTGAGGCAAGCACACCTATCGAACAGTAGTATAGTTTAGTGGCAAGACCGGATTGTCGAATCCAAGGGAACCAAAAGTACTAATACTAACTTTCTTTTTATTATTTAGTCTAAAAATTAAGGGAATTGTTGTTTATTCTAAAATTAACTAACTACTAAGCTAAAGATGCTAAGACACAGAGAATGAATTCGGGAAAATACTTTTGGGAAAAACCAATTGATTAAGACAATACCCGAGGAAGAATCCACCTAGACTTCACTAATTATTTAACTCTAAACCAGACGATTTATTCACTTGACTTGATCCATTGGATTCCCTAATTTATATTAATAACTCTTTCGAGGCTACTAACGTCTAACCCTAGGTTGATTAATTGAAATTTCTTTCTAATTAAAACCCCTAGAATTGCATTAACTCGATCTATGGACTCCCATATTAGGTTTGACCCTAATCCGGTATATTTTTGTCATCCTATTTCTACGGTTATGATCAACTCCGCTTAACTATGCTAGATCTACTCTTAAACAGGGACTTTTGCTCCACTGCCTAAGCACATCAATACTTTAATCAATATCCTGAAATATCAAAGCAGAATTAAGAACACATAATTAAGAACAAATCAAGTATTTATCATATAGTTCAGAAAACAATAACATGATCCGTCTTAGGTTTCATCCCCCTCAGGTATTTGAGGGGTTTAGTTCATAATCATAAAAGAATACATCTCAAAAGAAAATAGAAAACAACACATAAAACCCACTGAAGGAAATTGAAGGGAAGATCCTCCATCTTGAGTATAATTTCGGCTTCTTGAGATGAATCAACTGGCTTTCTTCGAGTAAATTCCACAATTCTGGCCTCTCCGGCTTGGCTCCTAAGCCTACCTGGACCCCCTTGAAGGTTGGCCTCCAGGGTGTTTATATAGGCTTTTGGAATATCTTTCTTTGCCTCTAAGTACCCTATTCTGAATAGAATTAAAACAAGTCACGTCAGGGACACGCCTGTGTGGCACAGTCGTGTGAATCGTATCCAGGCCGTGGTTGGGTCTGTTAAGGAGGCACGGCCGTATGGCTTAGGCCCAGGCCGTGTGCATTTCGTACTTTGTCCCATTTTCTCCGTTTTTGGCCCGTTTCTCATTCTTTTCATCCTCCAGTGCTTACCCCCACACTTAAGCATTTGCTTGTCCTCAAGCAAAATTCTCAACTCACAATTAAAATGAAATTCCTCAATTCATAATATTCATCAATAATGTTTCATCATAATTCAAAGGGAATTCATACATTGATAATTTAAGTGGAATGGTCCTAAAGATTCAAACAGTCAAAGTCATAGTTTTTGTAGCATGAAAATATAGGTGTTTCCCCTTACCTAAATAATCACCTTTAATTCAAAATCAACAAGAGTTGACATCCTCACTAAAGATTCACTCAAATCACTCAAGGTGTTTAAGGTTCAAAATTAAGCACTCAAAAGTCGAACATGAAAATTTAATCCCATAGGCTTGCATGAAAATCAAATCTCCATCACTATAAAATGAGATGATACACAGATCAAAAGGTCTTTAAAAAGGGTTGTAATGGGGCTTGGGTTAAAGGTGTGGATAAAGGCTGAATTAGAGGGTTAGAATCGAGATTGAATTGACAATTTACCTAACTAGAAAAATGAACTAATCCTGAATAATTGAAAACTTGAAATACTAATAATACGAGCTTCTTCTTCAAGATGTGGAATTTAAACGTATAAGCTCACTTAATTATAGAACTAATAATGAATATACTTCGATTTTATTTTAAGAACAAATCATTACAATAATAAGAAAGAACTTTAACAACTGAAATATAGAACATAGTTAGGCAATTGCTCAAAATCAAATCTCGACAAAAAGGGAGTCAAGAAAAATGTTGATAACGAATACAAGATGGGTTTGGGTTATTATTAGTGGGTGAGTCAATAAACGGTTTGTTAAGATCAAAAGGGGTTCACTAGGGGTTAATTGTGAGGGTAGGCTTTTTAGTGGAGTAAGTGGGTTAAATCCTAAGTGCCTTTATCATCTCTGTATATCAAATCAATAATGTGGTCTTGACATGTATAATCGAAGCAAGTTCTAGAATAACAAATCAATATTGACACACTCATAATCAAAAAGTGTGCACGAAAGAATGTATGCTCTAAAAGGCTCAAAATCTCACAAAAATTATGGGTTTTTTATATCAACCTTGTCCATTTCAAACTTCAAGGTAATAATTAGATTCATGTAGACAACCTAATCAAAATTTTAAATTTTGAAAATAGACTCATCATGCTTGATTCTCTAATCTCCTAAAGTTTAAATCATTATTGCACAATTATCAATGACTTAATCCAAAACATATCAATAAAAATCATGAATCAAAGGAAATTTCATTCTAATAGTAATATGAGAAAATTACTTAAAGACAAGATATCATTCAGGGATTTGAGAATAATGCAAAAAGTTAGGAACTTTTCGAAATAAATTCACCCCCCACACTTAAGATGTACATTGCTCTCAATGTACAAAGATATATATGAACAATATAGTAAGAAAATCAAAATAGAGGGAAAGAGGTGAAACTTCCTGAATTTCGGATGGATTCCTTGAGTTGGGAGTGTAGAAATTTGATTCGGAGGTGAAAGATAAGTTGGATGAGGCATGGCATGTTTTCCTCAGTATAGATAGTTATTCCAGAGTTCTATTTTAGGGTTTTTAACTGCGAGAAAATCATTAGGTTATTCAGAATAAGGATTACTCAAATATTTACCAAAAAAATGCAAATTGGATAACAGCTAATATGGAATCTAAAAAATAATTGAAATAAAGATAAGTCAAAAATAGAATAAACATAAAAATAAAGATAAGAGTAAAAATTAAAAATAATTTTTTTAGGAAAATTTAAGAATAACATAAACATTTGAAGAGAAAAGGACTCAGAAGTCCTCATCGTCCGATAGCTCGCATGGTGGGGGTGGTGATGATATGTGAAGGTGCTGACATATCTGGTGGAGAGTGGCATCGATATGATCGAAGCACTGGAAACATTGTTGCTCAAATCACGTGAGGCGCTTAGATATGTCGAAAAGATAAGCTGCCGCATGAACTGGGAGATGGCTCAGTGTTGGCTCCTCATGTGGGTGTGGGACATCGTCAGTATTGTCCTCAAGATCTTCCTCCTCGGTGGTATGGGCTAGTCAGTATTGGGGAGGATCGGTCCCACGGTGACGTTTAATCATCCGTATGTTTATCATCGTCGAGATGCCCTGTAGAGACATCTGGCCTATCAAGGTAAGCGAGGTTGATTGTGCTGCGGTGTTGAGAAGACCAAAGTGTCTCACGAGCCGTGTTACATAAGGCCCCATTGAAATGACCCCCTTACAATGACGTCCGTCTGATGCTAGATGGCTAGAGCGATGAAGTAGGCAAGGTCGAAAACATGCCCGCTCGCTATGCACCATAGGAAATAGGCGTCATGGGTGTTAACTACCCCGGTGCTCTCTCACCGTCCTATCAATGTCTGAGCTAAAATGGCGTATAAGTACCACAAAGATGGGGCGAGAGCTGTCGCCTTTGAGCGACTAGGATCGCAAGTGGCCGAGACGGGGGCTATATTGTACCAACATCTCACAGGAGAGTTATGAATGTGGCGATGGAATTTCGCAAGATCATTTTCTCTTATAAACTCTTCCGTGTAGAGTCCCAGAGCAACTCCCAATTTGGGGACACTCATTTCCCGAACTAAACCTCCTAAACGAATCTAAATAGTACCCGGGTCATCATGGTGTGTCATGACTACCTGCAAGTGGAAAGTAGAGCAAAGCTCTAATGTTAGTTCGAGGTAGGTGGGCTCGACAATACCGAAAAAGCGCTCCCAAGGGTCAGTCGTCAGTAGTGCCCGAATATCATCAGCAAGTTGAACATGTTCCAGGGCGGCCCAGTCAATACATCGGCCTTGACTAAGACGTTGTGCTCGTAGGATCTGAAAGAGTTCCTTTTAAGCTCCAGGAGGAAACCGTAAGAATGGGTATCTCACTTCGGCCAATGCGCTTGCGGATTATGCCGAGTCCCTTTCATTTTTTCAAAAGTGGGACTGCGGTTTTCTTACCGCAGGAAGACGACATTATGTTCCGATGGAGTTGGGGAGATGGCGCACGGTCGTGGAGAGATGCGCGGGCATGTTAACATCGCACGGGCGTGGACTATGTGAGGAAGAGAAAGAGAGAAAAGGAAGAGAAGGGGAAGAAGGGAAGTGAAAGGAAGAGAGGAAAAGAGTGCCGATGAGCGTGGGCTGCTTTAAATAGGGGGTAGGGAACAAGGTCAGGGGCCACGCCTGTGTTCCCTTTATTTAGCCCGTGTTTTTCGAGATTTTTAAATTTAGGCGCGTTTGAGTTGTAGCCCACGCCCATGTTCCTTGGGCGTGTTTGCGACACACGGCCATGTGCTATCTTGTTCACTTTTCCCACGCCCGTGTAGAGGGTCCTAAGCCCGTGTTCAGTAATCAGTTTCGACCACGGCCTTGAGGTAGGGGTGTGTCACACACCCGTGTCGTTTACACAGAATCGACCATGGTTTGGAGGCACGAGCGTGTCTCACGCCCGTGTTAATTAATCAGTATCGGCCACAGTCACAGTGCACGGGCGTGTGGATTTATCACAGCTCATGGTCTTTAGGCAGTTTCGACCACGGCCGAGTCACACGGCCGTGGCATTTCGTCGAAGCCCGTGTCTTGAGGAAAATTTTTGTCTGGTTTCTGC
Organism: Gossypium australe; assembly: GCA_005393395.2. Lineage (NCBI taxonomy): Eukaryota > Viridiplantae > Streptophyta > Magnoliopsida > Malvales > Malvaceae > Gossypium > Gossypium australe. The sequence continues at coordinate 77,380,558 of CM016625.1, read as the reverse complement.
ACAATCTCTGCCATGCCCATGTACCCATTCATGGTGTCCACACGGCTGCGTCCACGCCCGTGTGCAAGGTCGTGTGGTGGGGAAACCTGCGCTTTATTAAATTGGTTAGTTTGTAGTTAAGTGCTAAAAATTGAAAATATGATATTAGTGAAGTTAGTGCTCGGGTTGCCTCCCGAGAAGCGCTCGTTTAAAGTCTTAAGCTAGACTTTCCCTGTTTTTGTTTCTAAATGAAGGTTCACGGAGGTGAAGCTCCTCTCTTATATCCCTAAAATCTTCACCTTTATAAATTTTCAGTCACTGACCATTTACCTTGAATGTGCCATAATTCGGATGAGTTACCTCGACTGTGCCATAGGGAAAGATAGTTTTGATTACGAAAGGGCCTGACCATCTTGATTTCAGCTTCCCAGGGAACAATTTGAGCCTTGAATTGTATAATAGAACTAGATCTCCTACTTTGAATTACTTTGGTTGTTTTAAACGAGCATCATGGCGTCGCTTTGTTGCCTCCTTATATAGTCGTGAGTTCTCATAGGCGTTAGCTCGCCATTCATCTAGCTCATTCAACTGCATCATCCTCTTCTCACATGTAGTTTTAAGATCGTAATTTAAGAATTTTATAACCCAGAAAGCTTTATGTTCTAATTCAAATGGTAGGTGACAACTTTTCCCATAGACAAGTCTGTATGGGGATGTTCCTATGAGAGTTTTAAACGTCGTTCTATAAGCCCATAAAGCATCGTCTCTACTTTTAATGCCCAGTCTTTCCTGTTTGATTCAACTTTTTTCTCTAGAATACGCTTGAGCTCTTGATTTGCTACTTCTACTTGTCCACTGGTTTGAGGGTGATAAGGGGTAGTTGTTCTGTAGTGTACTCCATATTTCTTTAAGACCTTGTTAAATTGAGTATTACAGAAATGAGTGCCCCTATCACTAATAATTGCTCTGGGTGTTCCAAATCGAGAGAAGAGTTTCTTAAGAAATTTTACTACCATTCTAGCATCATTAGTAGGTAAAGCTTGAGCTTCCACCCATTTTGACATATAATCCACTGCTACTAAGATGTATTTATTCCCAAATGAGCTAGGGAATGGGCCCATAAAATCAATACCCCATACATCAAAAATTTCTCATGATAGCATGTATGTTTGAGGCATTTCATCACGTTTAGAAATATTACCTGTTCCCTAACATCTGTCACATGAAGCAACATACCTGTTAGCGTCTTTGAACAAGGTAGGCCGATAAAAACCTGATTCGAGCGTTTTGTGTACTGTCTTGATCCCGCTGTAATGTCCTCCTGAAGGTCCTGAACGGAAATGTTCTAAGATTTTTCTTGCTTTTTCTTTTGTAACACATCTCTGAATTACTTGATCTACACATATACAAAAAAGAAAAGGATCCTCCCAAAAATAGTTTTTAGCATCAGCAAGGAATCGCTTCTTTTGATGATGTGTTAACCTTTTTGGTAGGATGTTAGTAGCTAGGTAATTTGCAATGTCTGCGAACCAGGGTACCTCAGAGTTAGATATAGCGAATAGTTTTTCTTCAGGAAACGAGTCATTTATCTCACTCTCATCTAGTTCTTCGATATATGGATTTTCAAGCCTAGAAAGATGATCTGCTGCAAGATTTTTAGCTCCTTTCTTATCCTGAATTTATAAATCAAATTCCTGTAAGAGTAAAATCCATCTTATGAGTCGAGGTTTTGCCTCGGATTTAGTTAAAAGATAACGAAGAGCTGAATAGTCAGTGTAAACGACAACTTTAGATAATATCAAATACTGTCTAAATTTGTCAAATGCAAAAACCACAGCTAGCAATTCTTTCTGTGGTGGTGTAGTTTTCTTGTGCGGCCGTCAATGTTTTGCTAGCATAATAAATTGGTTGGAAATGCTTGTCTCTCCGTTGTCCCAAAACTGCACCTACTGCAAAATCACTTGCATCACACATTAGTTCAAAGGGTAAGTTCCAATCAGGTGCAATTATAATTAGGGCATTTATTAATTTATTCTTAAGGGTGTTAAATGCATCTAAACATTCCTGATCAAAATTGAAAGGCACATCCTTTTCTAGTAGTTTTGTTAAAGGCTTAGCTATTTTAGAAAAATCCTTAATAAATCATCGATAAAATCCAACATGTCCTAAAAAGCTTCGAATAGCCTTAACTGAACTAGGAAGAGGTAATTTTTCTATGGTTTCAACCTTTTCTTTATCAACATCAATCCCTTTACTAGAAATTATGTCCTAACACAATCCCCTCTCGAACCATAAAGTGACACTTTTCCCAATTTAAAACAAGGTTCGTTTCCTCACATCTCATTAGAACTCGTTTTAGATTTTTAAGGAAAAGATGGAAAGAATTATCAAATACCAAAAATCGTCCATAAATACCTCCATAATGTCTTCCACAAGTTCATCAAAAATGGCCAGCTTGCACCGCTGAAAAGTAGCAGGAGCATTACATAATCCAAAAGGCATTCTATGATAAGCAAACGTACCGTATGGACATGTAAATGTTGTCTTTTCTTAATTTCAGGGGCTATTGGGATTTGGAAGTAGCCGGGGAGTCCATCCAAGAAGCAGTAGTACATATGCCTAGATAATCTTTCTAACATCTGATCAATAAAGGGCAAAGGGAAGTGATCTTTTCTGATGGCGTCGTTCAACTTTCTATAGTCAATACAGACTCTCCAACCTGTGACTGTTCTTGTAGGAATCAATTCATTCTTTTCGTTGGCGACAACAGTCATGTCTCCTTTCTTTGGAACGACCTACACAGGACTTATGCAAGTACTATCAGAAATAGGATAAATTATTCCAGCATCTAGAAGTTTAATTACCTCAGCTTTAACAACTTCTTTCATGTTGGGAGTCAATCGTCTTTGAGGTTGCACGCATGGTTTAAACTCATCTTCCATTAAAGTTGTGGGTGCAAAACGATAGGCTTATTCCTTTGATGTCAGAAATTTTTCAAGCTATGGCTCTTTTATGTTTCCTTAGTACCTGTAGCAACTCGTCTTTCTCTTCGGGTTCCAATTCTGAAGAGATGATTACTTGTAGCATAGAATTATCCCCGAGGAGTGCATATTCTAAGTGATTTGGCAACTATTTTAGTTCCAATTTCGGTGGCTCTTCAATAGAGGTTTTTTGTTTTAGTTCGTCGTTGATTTCAATGCCCTCTTCTTTCTTTTGTCTAGAGGAGGATGTATTAGAATTCAACTCATCGGTATTATCATCTACCCCCTCACCTTGGGTAAGACACAGTTCCATCGTGTCGTCATGTATGATTTCCTGCAAAGAATCTTGAATAAAATGATCAATGGCATCAAGAAAATAACAGGAATCATCTTGTTCTCTAGATTATCGCATAGCATTATAAATTTGAAAAATTATTTCCTTGCCGCCTACCCTTAGCGCAAGTTTACCATCACCTACATCAATAACAGCCCTAGCAGTAGCTAAAAAGGGGCGCCCCAAAATTAAAGGTACCTCAACGTCCTCATCCATGTCAAGCACAACAAAATTAACAGGGAATATAAATTTATCAACTTTTACTAGAATATCTTCGATAACTCCCCTAGGATATTTAATAGATCTGTCAGCTAACTGAATACTCATCCTAGTGGGTTTTGGTTCCCTAAGACCAAGTTGCTTAAACATTTTATAAGGCATTAAATTAATACTGGCACCTAGATCAGCTAGTGCTTTCTCAATGCTTAAACTACCAATTAAACAGGGAATAGTGAAACTTTCTGGATCTTTCAATTTGGTTGGTAGCTTGTTTTGGAGGATGGCTAAACATTCTTCATTAAGTTTCATTGTTGATATCTCCTCAAACTTCCTTTTATTTGTTAGAAGCTCTTTTAGAAATTTTGCGTACGTCGGCATCTGCGAAATATCTTCAACAAAAGGTAAGTTAATATGTAGTTATTTAAAAAGTTCAAGAAATTTACCGTATTGTGCGTCTAAACGATCTTTCTTCAACTTTGTTGGATATGGGATTGGTGGCTTAAGTTCTTCACGTACTGGTGTTACATTCTCGATTTCTTCACTTTTTTCCCTATTAGTTTCTTGTGGCATCTTCTTTTCTGCTTCAACCAATTCCTTCCCACTCCTTAATGTTACTACCTTTACTTGCTCTTGTGGTTTAGGTTCGATATTATTAGGTGAACGACCTGGTTGCCTTTTGAAAACAAACTTGGTCAGCTGTTCAAGTTGATTTTTAAGCTCTTGAATTTGCTGATTATTCAACGTCATTTTGGTATTGTGAAAATGAATTTTTGACGTTGAAATGAATTTTGCTAGCATATCCTCAAAGTTCGGCTTCTTTTCCTGTGGGTAGGGCTGTTGTTGGAAGTTTGGAGGAGGTTGTTGTCTCTGATTTCCTTGACCACCCTATGAAAAATTGGGGTGGTTCCTCCAACCTGTATTATAAGTATTACTATAAGGGTTATTTTGAGGTCTAGAATTATTACCCATATAGTGAACTTGCTCATTTTCAACGCTCGGGTTGTAAGGTGGATATTCTGTATTGCTCATCCCTCCTCCATTCATATCACAATGTATAACTGGATGTACCTGCGAAGAACCACACAGACCATCAATCCTTTTAGTTAAAAGTTCTACCTGGTTTGATAGCATGGTCACTGCGTCGAGGTTGAAAACACTGGTTGCTTTTGTTGGCCTTGTCCTCATGACTTGCCACTGATAGTTATTCAGTGACATCTCTTCAATGAATTCATAGGTAGCCTCAGGTGTTTTGTTATTCAGGGTTCTACCGGCGGCTGAATCAATCAACTGCCTGGTTGAAGGGTTCACACCATTGTAAAAAGTTTGGACTGTAGCCACAAGGGTAATCCATGGTGTGGACACCTTCTCAATAGATCTTTGTATCTCTCCCATGCATCATAAAGTGTTTCTAAATCCATCTGCACAAAAGAAGAGATATCATTCCTTAACTTGGTCATTTTAGCCGGTGGAAAATATTTTAATAAAAAATTTCCGGGCATTTGTTCCCATGTAGTGATTGATCCTCATAGAAGAGAATTCAACTATTGTTTAGCTTTATTCCTTAAAGAAAAGGGAAACAACCGAAGACGGATGGCATCATCAGAAACGCTGTTTATTTTGAAAGTATCGCAAAATTCTAGGAAGTTCGCCAAGTGATTATTTGGATCTTCATCCTGCAAACCATCAAACTGAAAAGATTGTTGTATCATCTAAATTGTGTTAGGTTTCAGTTCAAAATTATTTTCAGCAATAGCAGGTCTAACAATACTTGACTCAGTTCCTGTTAAATTAGGTTTAGCATAATCATACATAGTTCGAAGAGCATGATTTTCGGCCACCTCTGGAGGTAGCAGATTATTCTAAGCCATCTCTTCGGTAGTATTAATTTCGTTTTCTTGCTCTTCTTGTATGTATTGTAGGCTTCACCTCATCTCTCTTCGATTTCTGCAAACTGTGCTTTCAATTTCACTATAGTAAAGTAGAGGTCCTGACGGGTATCTTCTAGTCATAAACTAGAATACCTGCCAGAAGCAAAGAAGAAAATTTAGAAAAGTAAAAAAAAATAAATTTAATTGCAAAAATAAAATATGGCTAAAGTGATAAAAATTGAGTGTTCTTAATATTTCAGTTCCCTGGCAACAGCGCTAAAAACTTGGTCATGTGTCAGAGTCTTAAATTTATATAATGGATGATCGAGCCTAGAAACTAACTATGACAACGATTGAGGCAAGCACACCTATCGAACAATAGTATAGTTTAGTGGCAAGACCGGATTGTCGAACCCAAGGGAACCAAAAGTACTAATACTAACTTTCTTTTTATTATTTAGTCTAAAAATTAAGGGAATTGTTGTTTATTCTAAAATTAACTAACTACTAAGCTAAAGATGCTAAGACACAGAGAATGAATTTGGGAAAATACTTTTGGGAAAAACCAATTGATTAAGACAATACTCGAAGACGAATCCACCTAGACTTCACTTGTTATTTAACTCTGAACTAGACGGTTTATTCACTTGACTTGATCCGTAGGATTCCCTAATTTATATTAATACCTCTTTCGAGGCTACTAACGTGTAACCCCAGGTTGATTAATTGAAATTTATTTCTAATTAAAACCCCTAGAATTGCATTAACTCAATCTATGGACTCCCATATTAGGTTTGACCCTAATCCGGCAGATTTTTGTCATCCTATTTCTAGGGTTGCGATCAACTCCGCTTAACTATGTTAGATCTACTCTTAAACAGGGACTTTTGCTCCACTGCCTAAGCACATCAATACTTGAATCAATATCCTAAAATACCAAAGCAAGAATTAAGAACACATAATTAAGAACAAATCAAGTATTTATCATATAGTTCAGAAAACAATAACAAGATCCGTCTTAGGTTTCATCCCCCTCAGGTATTTGAGGGGTTTAGTTCATAATCATAAAAGAATACATCTCAGAAGAAAATATAAAACAAAACATAAGAAAAACCCTAAAACCCCCTGAAGGAAATTGAAGGGAAGATCCTCCGTCTTGAGTATAATTTCAGCTTCTTGAGATAAATCAACTGGCTTTCTTCGAGTAAATTCCACAATTCTAGCCTCTCTTGCTTGGCTCCTAAGCCTACCTGGACCCCCTTGAAGGTTGGCCTCTAGGGTGTTTATATAGGCTTTTGGAATATCTTTCTTTGCCTCTAAGTACCCTATTCCGAATAGAATTAAAACAGGTCACGTCAGGGACACGCCCGTGTGGCACGGCCGTGTGAATCGTATCCAGGCCGTGGTTGGGTTTGTTAAGGAGGCACGGCTGTGTGGCTTAGGCCCAGGCTGTGTGCATTTCGTACTTTGGCCCATTTTCTCCGTTTTTGGCCCGTTTCTCATTCTTTTCATCCTCCGGTGCTCTCTTAAGTATAAAATATGAAATTAAAGGATTAGGAGCACCAAATTCCACAATTCGGGGGATAAATCATCCAAAAGTATGCTACATGTGGGATTAAAATATGTATAAATTATAGTTTATCACAATGCATTGTAACCATTGAAGTATTGTTTTGTTTATAAGGAGTACAATTTATACTTATGATGTTCGATGATGAGTCGATATACCTAGAACATGTGACAGTGGATTGGGTGAATTTAGCTTAGGTTAAAATGATAGAAAATTAATTCCTAAAAATAGGATGTCTTATACTCGGTGTGTTTGTTTTTTTGGGGGGGATTTAGTATGTTTTAATGAGCTTAGGGATTTTTAAAGCCAAACATTAGTTATATTGCCACAACATTATTTAAATAAAGGACAGTTGGCACTCCACTATTTAGAGTTGCCAAGCAGGTCAACATCACTTTGTTCGCTTCATCGTGCTGTCAATTAGAAAGGTTAGTCTAAGCAAGAGTGTGTTTCATGGAAATAAAATTAGGGGCACTCCATTGTAGCAACAAATACTAAGTAGCTAAGGAGGTAGTTGTATGCTCCATGCATCTTTTTAGTCAAAAGTTTGAGCTTCATAAGTGACTTTTAGTTTAAATTTGGACATGATTGAGTACTCAGCAATTCGGTGTTTGCTCCACTGTGATTGTCAAGTCTAAGAATTTTGTGACATGCTAAATTCCTTAATAATAATACCATTAAAAAACAAAATAACCATAAATATGATTAATATATTATGAGTAGGCTTAAAGCAAGTAACTTATGTTTAGGTAATAAATGAACTAAGTAAATTAGAAGATGGTTGCTATAGGCCTAAAGAGAGAATACATGAGTACTTAGGAGATTCTATGTTTAGGGAGAATTTTTTGCTCTGCCTTTGTTGAGCAACCCTTTGACACTCGAACGAGTTTTAGGAAAAAGGATATTGCTGAGAATTGATTTACTTGTTATTCTTTGAATAGCCTGGTAGTATGAGTTGGTTTGGTGCACTGGCAAAATGTTAGTATGTATGCATGAAAGCATATTTTTTTTCTTAAGGACAAGCAACAACTCAGGTTTAGGGGTGTGATAACTCTTGAAAAGAGTTATATTTCATGCCTTTGAACCTAGTTAACTGTCTGTACTTAAGTACATCTAGCTATGTTTTAGGACATTTCATTAGTATTTTTAACATTGCATTAGAACTTAGGTTGTGTTTCAATATTAGGTACTTTTAATTGCTTGTGGAAAGGTTGTGTTTTGTGGTATTAGCAGGTGTAAGATGAGGAGCAGGAAATAAATGAGTGAAGTTTTTCTAAGGAAAAAGGGTGGTCAGACTACCAACTCGTATGCCATGGTATGCCAGGAAGATGTCCAGTCGGCATTTAATGCATATCAATTTCAGCCCAACTCTACTTGTACCAGGTAAATCTGCCAAGAAAAGAGGAGGAGATAAATTTTGGGCTATTGAAATTATCCTGAAAGAAGAAAAAAAACAATTTAAAAAGCCAAAGGAGGATACCTTAGAGAGAGAGTGGAGGGTAAGATGCTTAGGAGATATAGAAGGTAGCGATTTAATAGAGACTAAATAGTGGAAAAACGAAGGCAGTCTCTCTCAACAACCTCATGACACTGTGCAACTGGAGTGCGAATTGGACAAGCAATTGTTGTCTTCTCGTTGTTCTTCCATTATTTTTAATCTGTTCCTTCATGAATTACAGTGATGGAAACAATGTTTGAGCTGAATTTTATTTGCCAACCTATGAGCTAAATCTCATAGGGTTAGGATTACTTTGATGAAATTTTAACTGTCTTTAATGGTTGCAGTATAAATCTGAATTATTTTACTATTTCATTCAATTGTTTTATTATTTAAATTGTATGTGAGCAATCCCTAGACATAGACGACTATGCAACCTACCCTTAAATTAATCTAAAGTCTAGAAAGGTTAGATTAGTTAGACCGTGGTTGAATGATATGAGCAAGCACTCAACAAATACTTGTAGTACACACTAGACATAAAGCAACGTTTGTACAGAATGAAACAGGGCAGGGTACCATATTCAAGGCCTATAGACACAGGCAAGGTAACTTGAGGTTTTTGCTCTCGAAAGAGGCATGCCACTTTAGAACTCTTCTGAGCAGTAGTTAAGTATGATCTTGCTGAGGCATTACTGACAAGAAAAGTAAATTCTTAGTAATTCTGACCTTTCCACACAAAATTGTGTAACCTTTATCTTTTGCCATAGAATCTTTGCCATTGCATTCATAGTTATTTATTTGTTCATTTACATAATATTCCCATAGTAATTCTCATAATTACCATTACATTTCTGCTACAGTTGCCATAGCAATTCCAAGTATTAATTAATTCCACATATTGCATACATCACTATTCCTTTTAATTGTCACTGCATACTTACCATAGATTTACCCCAGCATTAATCGCAGTTTATTATAATAACTTGAATTTTGTGCCTTACTCCAATCCTCGTGTGAACGATACTCACTCATCACTTTATTACTTGATTCGACATGTATACTTTCACAAATCGCATATCATTTCACACATGACACTACTATTTGTGAAATAGCATATATCTCACCACAACTACAGATTCTTACCATAACCCCTTCGTTCCACATTGAACTCTATACCAGATTACCGTATTACCATGCCACTACCTTGTTGTACCCCATTTGCACATATACCCTTCCAGAGGAAATCTTGTTTACTTATGTCTTCACATGTCTTTCAAAATACTAGTTTGGCGAATAGTTTGAGTTCCACCTCTCGCGAAACTGTACGTGTAAGATATTCCCACTAGACTATTCCTATTTCATGGTTCGAATGGTCATTTCCTCAACCAGATAGTCCAAATCGGTCTTCCCAGTCACCAAAAATTCCCAGTGGACTACCCCTTTACTGGATTAGATTTGATGGGCTTCCATTTTTATAAGTTAGTCCTTTGCAGAATTCTCAACATTAATAGTCCCAGCGGACATCCTTTTACTCTGATATCCCCTGGCAGACATTCCACCTGAGATAGTACTTAGCAAACTTCCTTATTAAGATAGCCCTTGGCGGACTTTCACTTTTTTGGTGACCTCCTTATAAATAAACACTTAGAATTTAAAACCTATAGAATCATTTTGTTACTTCATCACTAATTTTGGTTTATACATCAATAATGGCAAACTCTTAGTAGCGGATCCCTATTTGCAGATACTTTGAAGGATTACCCCTACCTTTCACATATCCCCACGTTTAAGACGTTTTTACCAGTTCCTCTTACCATAGTATTTTGGCAGATCCTTTAATTAGCTAGCTTTCCAGCATTTTCAAACACGCTATGATTCGCATGACAAACTGCTCACTTCACAAGTCAAACTTTTATACCCTGACAGGCTTCCTTGTTTACTGTCTTGGCGGACTCCCTTTTTCTTTTGCTATAATATGTATTTGTTCACCAGTGAATTATGCCATGGCTAACCATGGACTTTAGATTTTGAAAAATCAGTAAACCCCTTTTGAGGTGTCACCCCGTAGGACTTGTATACCATTTACACGGTGCCACCTCGAAGGACCAATAGATAATCATTTACACAATGTTGCCTCGAAGGACCTATATACCGTTTACATGGTGTCGCCCTAAAGAACAAGTAGATAATCATTGTATGATGCCATTAAACTCCCTTGAATCCCCTATCAGTCCACCCATTCCTCCATTATGCCAACTTTCCTATCTTCAACTAACTCGTCAAAGTAACTCCCTTTGTACTCTGCATATTAAAAAAAATACCTTTCACACACAACAATTCACTTATTACTACAACATATAGTACGCTATATTTTAATACATTAATACACAAATACATCGTGCATTCAGATAGCATACTAGAATTCATTCATATGTGTCCACGGCATTACATGCATAGTTTACACATTCATCATAATCATATACAACCATGGATTTCAAACTAAACTCAGAATAGACACTTGAGTAGAACACATCAGTAGCCCAACAACAAACAACACCTAAATGAGGGTACAAAAACTTACCTTAAATCTTTTGTCCTTGCCAGCTTAGCTTGTTCAAATGCTAGAGCCTCCTTTGTCCTAAAAGCTAAGCATGACAACCTGAACACCAATTAAATCGTGGATAATTAACTTAGAAACCCAAAATCAAGTCTCATGTAGAAGCTTTATCAAAGATTTCATAAATCCTACTTCTCTTTTCCCAATTTCACAAATACAGGAATGTAACACCCCTTACCCATGTTCAATGCCTGAACAAGGTACGAGGCATTACCAGACTTAAAAACAAAAACATACAGTTTCAAGCCCTAAATTTGCGTCCAAATTAAAACTTTTTGCATTTAATCATAAAGTCCCTTATACGAGCCTACGAGGCCCAAAACATGCTTTGGTAATGGTTCGGGACTAAACCGAGAATTTAGGAAATTTTACAAAACATAGAAAATTTTTCATGTTACAGGGGTCATACGCCCATGTGACCATGGGACATGCCCGTGCTATAGGCCGTGTTCAAATTAAGGAGCTCTCTGACTTGTGCAACACGACCGTGCCACACGCCCGTATGCTAGGCCGTTTGGTTGATTTAATTTTCATAATTTTTCATAAAATAGGTGTAGACTTCACACGGCCTGAGCACATGCCCGTGTTCAAGGCCGTGTAGCACACTCGGCCACGACACACGGTCGTGCCTTTGCCCGTGTGCCACATTCTAGACATTCTGTTTTGCAACAATTAAGGTGCAGGGGACACACAGTTGAAACACATGACCGTGGGGCAGGCCATCTGTCACACACGGCCTAGACACACTTGTGGACAAAAGTAAGGCTATTTACCAAGCCTTTTTGCCACTCTTTAATGTACACACCTACACAACATAACATAGCACCCAAACCAAGCATACAACCAAATCAGCCACAACCAAGACAACGACACATCATTTACATGTTACCATCTATCATACACAAGCACCGCATACTTATCAACTCAAATCAAGTAGATTCCCACATCCATGAAAGCCATTATCATATGAATATCCTTAACCAATAACAGCCTATTTCCAATATCCTTACACAAATTGAGCTTTCAACCAATATAAACCAACACATTTGGCCAAATCAATTATGACACATAACAAAATGACCAAGTCCCCTATACATGCCATAACTCAAAATGTTAAAATCATTGATACCAAAAATATTTGTTGATAGTGTGAATGGATCTCCGACGATCTCCGAACCCGAGCTAGCTTGATGACACTATAAGATAAGGGAAAGAAAGGGGGTAAGCTATATAGCTTAGTAAGCTCACATGCAAATAATAAACAACATTAACCATGCATTTTCCATATGAATAACATAACATATATCAAACATAATACCGTTAAAACTTCATGAACATAACATACTCAATCACATTCTTACCAACAATTTGTCATATATCGAATTCATTTCCTTTGAGTTTGTCGTACATACCTGTACCAACTCGTAACCTAATCACATACTTTCTCATCTTTGACATACCCATTGAATTTCCTGTTGAACCATTTGGAATACTAAAGGATACTCTGGAATCTCGTACACATAATATCGTACTAATACCATATCCCAGATATGGTCTTACATGTAATCTCGTATCGATGCCAATAGCCCAGCTATGGACTTACACGAAGTCTCATATCAATGTCGTATCCCAGATATGGTCTTACATGAAGTCTCATATTGATGCCATATCCCAGATATGGTTTTACACGTAATCTCAGTAACCCTAATGTAATGACATTTGTATCCTATCTATTCCTAATGTTCAACCGGGATTTCTTTCTTGCCGGAACTTTGTCAAATATGCTCATAGAATCAATAATACATTTCATGCAATATTCAAACACAAAAATACAAATAGAACATTGCATTATTTACATACGAACTTACTTCGGTACAAAAATAGTGAAAATGAACCTAATCGTCAAACACTTTGTTTTTCCTCTAATCTAGGTCCAAACTTCGTTTTTCTTTATCTATAACAGCAAATTTAGCTCATTTAATACACACATTATCCAATTCAGTCCAAAAATCACATTATGGAAAAATTACATTTTTTCCCTAACTTTTTAACTTTTTACATTTTAGTCCCTAGGCTCGTAAAATGAAATATGTTCAATTTCTTCAAAACCCAAAACTAGCCGAACCTTACTCATGCTCATAACAGCCCACATTTTTCATTAATTCACACTTTTACTACATATTTTATAACCTTTACAAATAGGTCCTTTTTTACATTTTTACCGAAAATCACTTAGTAAAAGTTGTTTATCCAACATTAAACTTGCATAATATACCATTAAATATCAAAATACACAAATATTTAACATGGTTTAAACCCTATACCTTGATTATTCCTTAAATTTGTGGTAGAAATAGATAGATCGGGTTACAACGATTTTAAAAATGTAAAGAGCATTAAAAACGGGGTAGGAACGGACTTACAATCGAGCTTGAAAGTGGCCAAACCCTAGCTATAGCTTCCTCCTCTAAATTTTGGCAAGAATGAAGAAGATGGACAAGATTTTGGCTTGATTTTTTCTTTTTAATTCATTTAATTACCAAATGACCAAAATACCCCTAACTTAAAACAAAAAAATTCTCTTACTCCATGTCCATTTTTGTCCACTAACTTAACAAATGGTCTAATTACCATCTAAGGACCTTCAATTTAAAATCTTATAGAAATTGGACACCTTAAACACATAGAACTCAAATTTTGCACCTTTTGCAATTTAGTCCTTTTAACTAAATTGAGTGCCTAAACGTCAAAATTTTTGAATGAAATTTTCACAAAATCATTCCATAAAATTGTAGACCATAAAAATATAATAAAAATAATTTTTTACAGCCTCAGATTTGTGTTCCCGAAACCACTGTTCCGACTAGACCCAAAATCGGGTTGTTACAAGGAAGATAAAAAAGCTTACCAATTCCCTGGATTCTCTAGTTTTTAGTCTCAAACCGCATGATCACTACTCCATGCAGGACTCTCCTTATCTTCTTATTCTTCAGAGCAACCAAAGAAGACGATGCAGATGAGAAGAGAATTATAAACATAATTGAGAAAAAAATTTTCCTCTACTGAATAAGACTTCTCACATACATATATATATATATAGCCCTTCTCACACAGTCACCAAAGCCCCAATTATGCCATTCATCGGCAATTATTTTGTCTCCCACTAAGGATCCACCCAATTCCATTCTAACTGAACCAGAATTGAGATTCAACTAATTACTAATCAATCATAAAATTTTTCCAAGTTTTCCAGTAGAGTTCGCTGACTTACTATTTTATTCGATTAACTCTTGAATCTCTTTTAAATTCGAGACTTTAATGAAAACTGGGTGTGACATGTTACATCACTTCTACCCAAGTTACAAAAAGTCCTGGTTGGACATAACATTTTCGTGATAATGTCATCATGTTATCTCATATCAACTCATTTGAGCATAACCATGCATTCATAGTCTCACTTGTCAAGGGGCCTGAGATATTGCTCCCATTATGTAGGGGGACAAATCTTATCTTAATCACTTACATCCCTTTACACAGATTATGGCACACCCAATATTAGTCTTATAGTACAACTATTTATGAAAGACATTTGATTATGTCATAGCATACAACTCCTGATGTTGAAACAATGATGATCTTAAGTCTAAGGATCATACATAAAATTATCATTATGAGAAATGTCATGACTCTTGCTTAATAATAAAAGAAGCACTTTTATGAAGGGTCGGTTCGGTATATTGTTCTCTAACATATACTTATGTTTTGACTTGATATCACACATCCATAACAACACTTTTCATTAACCAAGCATTATTATTGTTTAAGCCCACAATAATACTTAACTAAGGACATTTAAGAATGATCGTATCATTTTTAGGACTTTATCATTATACAACTTATTTAACAAAGACTGGAAACAATAATGGCAATGATTTTTTTAATAAACTAGGTAAAACTATGTTATTACAATCAATATATGATTGGTATTTGGGCATACTCCAAAAAAATGACCAAGGGATCTTTTAAAGCAAAAGGTGCAATGGCTATTCAACCCTTAGAACTTGTGCATATTGACGTATGCAGTCCTATGAATGTCAGTGCGTGAGGCGATTATGAGTAATATTTAACCTTCATAGATGACTACTCTATATATGAGTATGTATACCTAATGCACTACAAGAGTGAAACCTTTGATAAAGTTCAAGAGTTTCGTGCGAAAGTGCAAAAGCAATTACGTTTACCTATAAAGACATTTCGATTTGATCAAGTTGAAAAGTATTTATGGGATGAGTTCTTAATATACCTAAGGGAATGAGATATTATCCTAATTAACCACGCTAAGTACTCCAAAACAAAATGATTTAGTAGGAAGAATGAACAAAACCTTATTAGAAATTATTTGTTCAATGTTTAATTATTTGCAATTATTGATATCCTTTTGGGGATACACATTATAAACAACTTGATCTATTCTAAATGATGTATCAACTATGGCTACACTAAAAATTCCATATGTTTAACACCCCTAACCCATATCCGTCGCCGGAACAGGGTTACAGAGCATTATCGGAGTTTACAGAATAAATACAGTTAATTTACACTATTTACTATTCATATTCGAAACCAATCATATTCAATCATATTGTCCCTTAATTGGACCCTCAAGGCCCAATTTATACATTAGAAACAAATCGGGACTAAATCGGGAACTCAGAGAATTTTTCGCAAAATTTTCAAAATTTCCTTATATGCAGGGGACATACGCTCATGTCTTAGGCCGTGTGGGCATTCGATGTAAGGCACACGGCCGTGTCCCAACTCATACTCAAAATTAGGGTGGCTACTGACTTGGGTCAAACGACCAGCCACATGCCTGTGTGCTAGGCCGTGTGGACAATTTAATTTTCAAAAATAAGTGCAAGATTCACATGGCTGAGACACATGCCCGTGTCTCTGCCCGTGTGACCAATTTTGAGTATTTTGTTTTTCAATTTTTAAGATGTAGGGGACACATGGCCAAACCACACGCCCGTGCTCATGGCCGTGTGTCACACACGGTTGAGACACAGGCCCGTGTGTCTACCCGTGTGGACAAAATAAGGCCATTTCCAAGCCTTATTTCTCACCCAAATTTTTCCTTGTACCTACATTGACATTTTAATACATTTCCAAACCAATTCAAGTCATTTGAATCAAGCCAAATACAAGTATTGTGTATAACATATTAGCACATATGTTCGAGTGATTAAACTTGCCAAGTTTGCACTTGTGTTTATATGTAAATTTTATCAATTATACTAATTCAAATCCATTCATCATATGGTCTATATACCTTTCACCATAAAACCATTTTTTTAACACACATCAACCATGATGAGGCCTTATATAATTACATCAAAGTATACTTAACACTAGCCATTCCAATGGCTAGTTACAACCAAAATATTGTATCATTTAATCTATTTAACCTATATATGTCATTATATCAAAAGTTAGCTTATTTTATATACTGAGAGATCCAAGGGATAGTGTGATGTGTCTCTGACTAAGTTCCAACCTTTACGAGCCTTCGAGTACGATAAAATAGAGAAAAATAAAACAAAGTAAGCATTTAATGCTTAGTAAGTTCGCATAACGGGAATTTAACATACCATTCATTTACATTTAAGGTAAGCATACAAAAATGCATCCTAGCAATTTAACTAATACCCTAAAATACACAACTTCATCAAACATGTTAGTCATTATTCCACATAAATTTCAAGAATCAAAGATGAGCTCATCATATAGTAACTTTCATATTACATGTACATTTCCATGATAGATCATATCAAGTTCAATTTAGCCATGTCAAAACTTTACCCGTTGAATTTATTTGAAATATCGATGGGTACACTCATGTAGTACACTTAAAGTGTACAAAACTAAAATCTGTCAATTCATATCCAAGGGTACCTATTAGGGACATAATTAGGAAGCACTCTCTCGAGCCATATAACAGGATGCTCATGTGAGCCATATAACAGGAAACTTATAAGAGTTTAAAACAGGAAGCTTATTGAGCTTAACAAGTAACTCCAAAGAGTCATTATCAGGGAGCTCCGGATAGCCATATAACAGAAAGTTTAATGCGAGCCGTATCTGGAAGCTCAAAAAGAGCCTATATCAGGACGCTCATAAAGAGCTGCATTTGTGTCCGTAATATATGCAAGATCACAATCGATCATATAATAGGATGCTCACAAAGAGCTGCTGTAATCCGCAACACATGCAGGATCACTACCGATCAAGATGCTCGCAAGAACCATATAACGGGAAGATTGAGAGGGCTTATAACAGGATGCTCTTTCAAATAATGGTATGTCTGCAACATATGCAAGACCAAAACCAATCGGGAAATCATGTATCCATAGAATTCCATCTTATTCAAACGGGACTTATACTTATCGAGCAATATCAGGCACGTAATTAATTGTATACATTAAACATTTATACAATTCACACATATTCAACATTCAATTCCAAACATATAAATATACATAATCTAGTTACACGAACTTACCTTGTTACTTGTTTGTTTCAAGAATATACTAATCCGACACTTTTTGTTTTCCTCGATCCCACTCAGTACTAGGTCATTCCAGATCTATATAAATGAATTTTAAGTCAATTTAATCCATTTCATACTCAATTTAATTCAATTCACATACTAGGAAAATTTACCATTTTTCCCCTATACTTTTCATAAATGACGATTTCGTTCTAGGCTCGGAAAATGAAATTCGTGCAATTTAATCCTTATTCCAAGCCTAACCAATTTTTACATATAGCACTTACAGCACATATATTTCATAAAAATCAGAAACTTTTCATGAATTTTACATCTTTACAATTTAACCCCTAAATCACAATTTCATGAAAATTCACTTTACAAAAGTTGTTTATTTATCAACAATGTAACAACCCGATTTTGGGTCTAGTCAGAACAGTGGTTTTGGGACCACAAATCCAACGAAGAAAAATTTATTTTTATTATATTTTTATGGTCTTCAATTTTATGGGACGATTTCGTGAAAATTTCGTTCGAAAATTTTGACGTTCGGGCACTCAATTTAGTCAAAAGGACTAAATTGCAAAAAGTGCAAAACTTGAATTCTATATGTTAAAGGTGTCCAATTGCTATGAGATTTTAAAATAGAGGTCCTTAAATGATAATTAGACCATTGGTTAAGTTAGTGGACAAAAATAGACATGGTTCGGTATGTTTTCAAAGTTTTCCATTAAAGGCATTTTGGTAATTTGGTTATTAAAAAAATTAATAAGCCAAAATAAGCCAAAATTTCATTCATCTTCTTCATGCTATGGCCGAATGTCATGGCTAGGGTTTGGCCACTTCCAAGCTTGATTGTAAGTCCATTCTGGCCCCTTTTTAATGCTCTTTACATTTTTGAAGTCATTGTAACTCAATCTTTCTATTTCTACCATCAATTTGAAGATATGTCAAGGTCTAAAATTTTACCCATTGATGGATTTTTGTGTATTTTGATGTCTAATGGTAGAAAATGCATGTTTGGTGTATGGTAAACGACTTTTGCTAAGTGATTTTCGGTGAAAATGCTTAAAAGGACTTATTTGTAAAAGTTATAAAATATGGTGTAAAAATGTGAATAAATGAAAATTTTGGGCTTTTATAAGCATGTATAAGGTTCGGCTAGGCATGGGTATTGAATAAATTGAGTACATTTCATTTTACGAGCCTAGAGACTAAATTATAAAAATGTCAAACTTTAGGGGCAAAAATGTAATTTTGTCATAATAAGATTTTGGGCTGATTTGAATAGTATAATGGTCAAATAAGTTAAATTTGATATTATATATCAAGAAAAATGAGGTTCGGACCTAGAAAGGGGGAAAAACGAGTATTTGATGATTTAGTCATTTTTGTCGTTTTTATGTCAAGGTAAGTTTGTATGTAAATAATGCAACGTTATAATTTTATTTATAATATTTTGTTATTGCATGAATTGTATGATTAACTCTATGTATGAAATTGACGAAGTTATGATAAGCGACAAAATCCCGGTTGAACCTTAGGAATAGATAGGATACAAATGTCATGACATTAGGGTTTCTGAGATTACGTGTAAGACCATATCTGGGATATGGCATCAATATAAGATTTCGTGTAAGACCATATCTGGGATATGGCATCAAAATGAGGATTCGTGTAAGACCATAGCTGCGCTATTGGCATCGATACGAGACTACATGTAAGACCATATCTGGGATATGGCATTAGTACGGTACTATGTGTACGAGACTTCCGAGTATCATTTAGTATTCCAAGTGGTTTAACGGGAAATTCAACGGGTATGTCAAAGATGAGAAAGTATGTGAATATGTTATGTGATGGTACAGGTATGTGCATAAAACTCAAAGAAAATGAGCTCAGTATATCATGAATAAGTGGTAAGATTGTGATTGAGTAAGTTGTGCTTGTGAAGCTCAAATGACATTTATGTTGAAAACGTGTTATGTAATTCATATGATGAGCTATTAGTATATAACATTCATGTATATATATGTTATGTTATTCATATGATGAGCTATAGGCAAGAATGTGATTGAGTAAATTATACTCATGAAGTTTAATGACATTCATTGTGAAATATGTTATGTTATTCATATGATGAGCTGTGTAACACCCCTTACTCGTATTCAACGCCGGAATAGGGTACGAGGCATTACCGGAACACATACATTTGTAAACGTATTAAATTGAGTCATAAAATTTCATCCAAATTAAAACTTTTCAAATTTTTATCTTTGAGTCCCGAAATAGGGCCTACAGGCCCAATACATACTTTGGAAGTGGCTTGGGACTAAACCGAGAACTTTGGAAAACATTAAAAAACTTTTCTTGAAAAACAGGGGCACACGCCCATGTCCAAGGCCACGTCCTTCACACAATCGAGATACACGCCCGTGTGTTAGGTCGTGTGGCATTTCGAATTTTTGAAAATCAAGTGCAGACTTCACACACCCTGGGCACATGGCCGTTTGGCCACAAGTAAAGCTATTTACCAAGCCCTTTGCCACCCCAAAACACTTATACACTTATACAAATTTATCATCACACAACATGGTATTATTAAGCATTCAAACATCCAGACTAAGACATCCACATACCATTTACAAACCATATTCATCATGCATAATCATACACACACTTAACCATTCACATTTACCACTCATAATTATCACACATTTACTCATCCAGCACATGCAAACATACACATCCTTGAAATGCATCATTATAAACTTATAACATAACAAGTATTAGCCACCTTAAACGACCTTATACAACAATAACCATCAAATAGCATAGGCCAACATTCTAGGCCAACTCATAATAACATATACACATATAATCAAGTCCCTATACATGCCATAGACTTAAAAATACTTGAAGATCGTTGATACAATACCATTTAATAACTTGTCAGTGTGATAGAATCTTCGACGACCTCCAACTTGAGCTAGCATCTGTGACACTATAGGAAAAAGGAAATGAAGGGGGTAAGCATTATAGCTTAGTAAGTAGGTATATAAATAATAAGTGACTTATTGATAGGCTTTAATAAATATTCATAATATGTTCTGAAGATAATAACAATCATAATTGCACATAGTTCCACTACTTATTAATGTTCATCTCAAGTTGTCTACTCGAGTCACAGTCACAAAATTATTTATATATTGAGTTACAGAACTCCAAATTAAGATCCAAAATTTTTTTCCTGAAACTCGACTCACATATATTCTTACCACAAAATTTTCAGAATTTTTTGTTTAGCCAATAAGTACAGTTTATTCTTTAAAGTCATCCCTGTTCCGCTGTCTGATAGTTCCAACCCCTCTTCACTAAAAATTAATTATCTTCTAGTACAGAATTTGGATGATGTTTCCATTTGTTTATTTTTTAAATAGACTCATCAAGTATTTTAAGCATATAAACTATAACCCATAATTATATTTATACAATTTTTAGTGATTTTCTAAAGTCAGAATAGGGGATTCCAAAATCATTCTGACCCTATCTCACAAAAATTCAAATATCTCAGAATATGAAATTCTTTCTCTTACACCGTTTCTTTTATGAGAAAATATACTCAATAAGCTTTAATTTCATATCTTATTCAACTTCTAATTCAATTTTCACCATTTTTGGTGATTTTTCAAAGACACATAACTGTTGTTGTCCTAAAACTGTTTTATTGCAAATTTTACTCTTTCATAATTTCTTTGTTTTAACTTTCATAGTAACACTTACCCCATATCAAACTCAACAAAGTTCGATCACCTATCGAGCACATTGTGTTGGAACGCCGGTACCCCATGGCGCAGCAGAATAAAATTAGATCCGGCGATCCAAATCATGGATCCATGTGTGAGGAACGAATCGGGGTGAAATAAAGGTTTCGAAATTACCAAAACTTCACTCTGAGTAGACAGCGACGCCTTGGCAACAAGAGTTTTGATCTACTGTCGAATCAAGCCTCAACCTTTTCCGATGTCGGCCTCTACGTAATCCACCCGGTTTGACTATGAACGGAAGAAATCTCCAAAACTGTTTTGGAGGCTTATTTGCTTGACGGCTGCTAGACCTAACAAGCACTCACTTAGGGTTTTCATGTTGAGTTTTGTCTCCTTTTAATACCTTTTATAATGGGTGCCTTTCTCATTGGGCCTTTTATAATAGGTATCCTCTTAATTGGGCCTTTTATAATTGGTATCTCTTGAATGTATTACAAGATTAAATAAATACAATAAAGTTTTTAACCGAAAATTATAATTACATTAATTATATCTGAAAATTATAATTACATTAATTATAATAAGGATTCCAGTAAACTATATTTATTTAAATTTATATATGAATCAAATTCATATATTAATAAAATTATGTTATCGTTATGTGTACAACATCCTTGTACATATAATATGTTCAATATTTGATTGCCCAATTAAATTAATTCTTTAATTAATTTAATTTATGCGACAACCAAGCACAATACCAACTATATTTTATTCCGTTCATTTCAACCATAAGGTGTGACCCTGTAGGTTCTTGCAACGTTAGCAGTAATACTAGAACGATTCTATTGTCACAGACAATGAGTGGCATCTAGCAATGCATCATTGCTACCTAAGTTACAAGAAGTCATGATTCGACATAACCTTTCGTGATTAACCTTTCATGCATTAATCCTTAAGTCCTTTATCTCTGGAACGGATACAAGTCATGGGATAGTCACACTTGCATAGTCCATCCCATGTTTCTTGATATCTTGAGTAGACTATGATATACAAATTAGTATGACATCTCATATCAACTTATTTGAGCATGGCCATGCATTTCTAGTCTCACTCAATCAAGTGGCCTAAGATATTACTCCTATTATGTAGGAGGGATTTATCCTTTATTGATCAACCATATCCCTCTACATAGATTGTGGTATATCCAACATCAGCCTTTATAGAACAACCTGTTACGGTGTACGTTTGACTGTATCAAAATATACAACTCACGATGCTGGGATAATAATGATCTCAAGTCTGAGGATCATATACATATTAATCACTATGAGTAATGTTGTGACAATTACATAATAATCCAAGAAACATACTCATAGCGGGTCAATCCGATATGTTGTTCTCTAACACACATATTCATGCATTGATTTTGACACTCCATATCAATGACAACTCTTTATCATCAATCAACTACATGTTAGTCTTAATGCATTATTATTGTCCTAGTCAACAATAATACTCGACTAAGGATCTTTTAAGAATAATCATATTATTCTCAGGACATTATTATAAAACAGTTTATCTATACACACAGAAAGAAAAACTGAAATAATAATGACAATGCTTTATATTAATAAACATGGTAAATTAAGTATGTTATTACAACCATCTCATGATTGATCTTTGGGCATACTCTTACACATTGCTCATAAATTTACAAACACGTACCTACACTTATTCATCACTTAGTCATATTCGTTTATACTTATTCATTTCCCATTGAACGCATCAGAATAATAACGGATACACAGAAATTTGCACATAAGTGCCACACTTGTAGCTAAAGATACTTCATATCACACATTTCACATAGGCTCGCTCTCGAGCTAATCACATTCACGGGTCTGCTCACACAAGCTGTCAGTCATATGTAACTACTCAGTGCTGCTCACACAAGCTGTCAGGTATCCGCAACACATGCCGAATTACCCGGCCACTGGTAGAACTTGTAAGACCAGCACCCGTTTCACATAGTCATAATCTTGGGTCTGCTCACACAAGTTGTCAGTCATGATGAACTACACGGTCTTGCTTACACAAGCTACCGAGTATCTATAACACATGTCGAATAACTCAGCCACTAGTAGAACGTACGGGCCAGCACCTGAATTGTAACACCACTTACCTGTATTCAACTCCAGAACTGGATACGATGTATTACTGAACTTAACTTTCTCAAACATATGACATCGGGCTATAAAATTTTGTTTCAACTTAAAATGTTTTCATTCATATTCATAACTTCCCTATTAAGGGTCTATGAGATCCTAAACATACATTCGGAAGGGTCCGAGACTCAACCGAAAACTTTTGCACACTTAGAAGATTTTTACTCAAAACAGGGCCACACGCTCATGTGGAATGGAACACGCCCATGTGGGCAGGCCGGGTGGTCACACACGCCCATGATCCTAGCCCGTGTGGATTTTATTTTTTTTCATTTTGAACCTACAAGGGTTTTCACAAGGCCGAACACACGCTCGTGTCCTTCACACGGCCTAGACACGCCCGTGTCCTCACCCGTGTGTGAAAACCTTGGTATTCTGTTTATCACATCAACAAACACTTAGGGGCACACGGCCTAGTCACACTCCCGTGTGCTGGCCCGTTTGACGAATTGAATTCTCGTAAATTTGATGCAGGGAACACACAGCCTATCAACACACCCATGGGGCTGACCGTGTGTCACACACGGCCTAGACACACGCTCGTGTGTCTACCCGTGTGGACAATTATAAGGCTATTTACCAAGCCAATTGCCACCCTGTAAAGTAAACACACTTATACCATCTCAAGCAACACATAACATAGCTATAATACAGTATGAATAATCACTAATTCATCATGCAGACACTTCACATTTTACCTGGTCAAACGTACAAACTTGCACTTCATGAATCTTATCATCATTGAATATTAGAAACTTAACAAGTATTGACCAATTCCAAAATGTTACACCCCAAACCCAGCCCAGAAGTTAGGCCCGAATCTGGAGTGTCACATTAAAGTGTTTTTCGAAAACCATGTTTTCATTGAAAACCCTCCTTAATATTTAAAACTAAAGTCTCAGTTTATGATTGTTCAATTTCAAAATGTGGTTCATTAAAAAGTTAATCACTTTTAAAAAAATGTTATTAACTTCATTGAAATCTCTTTTAGTTGCAGAACCTAATTTCAGGTAAAGAAGTATAAAACGTATGTTTTTAATAACAGTAATTAGGTTGAAAACTCGTCTACATCTAACAGATATAAAACGTAACAAAATCCCAAATACAGAATTAAATCCAGAGAGGCCTTATTACAGAAATTAAAACCCAAAATAGAATTTAAAACTTATATAAAATCCAAAGCATAACAGCCACAGTCGTGTGGTCACCTCCGAGTCCCTCGTAGCACCAATCCTTCTAACGCTGGGGATTACCTACACAGTTAAAAACTGGGTGAGTTTATGAAAACTTAGTATGTAATCCCCTTACTAGAGTAACAGTCAGTATACAGAAACTGAAACCGAAAAAGTCTGGGCCTTTAACAATAACAGTACAGTCCAGTTCAGAGCATACGTGGGCCAAAACCCACTACAATATTATTTGGAACACAGCCCATAACAGAATCAATTGGGCCCAGCCCAAACCAATATAAAACAAGTGGCCCTAAGTCTCGTACAATGACAAATCTCATAAATAGATATGCAATAGTATGAGGATGCATCCCACCCCGATCCAGCCAACACACCACCCGTACCAACCCTACACTCCTGTGGGGATAAAATCGACCCATCCAGCCAACACACCAAGCTTAACACTGGTTGCGGCACTAAGTCAACAAAATGGCTCGGTGCCGTGAACAAAACGGCTAAAAGCCATAGACAGAATGGTTATAAACCATAATCAGGATGGCACAGAGCCATAATCAGGATGGCACAGAGCTATCGGTAACTGTAATAAGTTTGGCACATAGCCATCAGCGACGGTAATATAATCAACACACAGCCACGGGTAATTATGATCGACACAGAGTCATCAATATATATGTTAGGCACATAGCCACGGTAAATACAATTGGCACAAAGCCATAATCAAGATGGCACAGAGCCATATTTAGGTTGGCACATAGCCATAATCAGATTACGCGGCTTTAAGTCGTCCGTCGATCCACAGTCGTCTCATGCGACCCGTGCGACCCTATCAGAACTTCCTCCGTATCAATGTCCCAACCCCATGCAATATGTCGTGTATGTCATGCTCAATCATTACACGCGTATGCAAAATGGCCATTCTCAGTAACAGTCATTTAGACATATATTAAAAGCATATCAGTCATGCAACCACCATCAAGTCAATTAAAACACAATCATACAATCCCAGTCAAATCATAGCACAAGTCAGTCATTTACCCACAAGGGCAAAACAATCATTTTCCCCTATAAGGGTATTTTGGTAATCCTACCCTACAGGGGTATTTAGGTAATTTTGCAAACTGGAGTATTTCGGTAATTTCACAAATCAGGGGTATTTCGATAATTTCACAATCCAAGGGTGTTTCGGTAATTTCATAATCTGAGGGTATTTCGGTAATTTCACAATCTGAGGGTATTTTGATAATTTCACAAATCGGGGGGTATTTCAGTAATTTCACAATCTGAGGGTATTTCGATAATTTTACAAATAGAGGGTATTTTAGTAATTTCACAATTCGAGGGTATTTTGATAATTTTACAATCGGGGGTATTTTAGTAATTTTACAAATCGGGGGTATTTCGGTAATTTCACAATTCAAGGGTATTTTAGTAATTTTACAAATCGCGAGTATTTCGGTAATTTCACAATCTGAGGGTATTTCGGTAATTTTATAAATCGGGGATATTTCAGTAATTTTACAAATTAGGGGTATTTCGGTAATTTCACAATCTGAAGGTATTTCAGTAATTTCACAATCTGATGGTATTTCAGTAATTTTACAAATCGGGGGTATTTTAGTAATTTTACAAATCGGGATATTTCGGTAATTTTACAAATCGAGGGTATTTCAATAATTTTACAAATCGGGGTCTCAACGACCCTATAAAAGGTCCACCGTCGCCTCGAGCGACTTAAGTAACCTAAATAGTCACAACAGTGTAAAAGGGCCAAAGGCCCATTACTCGGCCCAAGTGGGCCCACACACTCTGCGGCCCATTTAGCCCAGAAAGAGCCATAGTTATGCAAACGTCACAGTCCAAACAACACTTACCACATCACATACATTTTATCCGTGTGGGCCCACAAGCCCACTGGGCCCACACGGCCCATTTCGGCCCAACAAGGCCCAGAACAGCCCAATACCACGAGAGCGCTCCTGGTGGCCTCTACAGACTAACGCCCATGTTCGTGGGCTCGGTCCACCACACGTACGATCGCACACTCGTGTGGCATTATTCGCCGGTATTTCGGCATTTTGGCATTTTGTCGATCTACGATCAGAAGAGTGTGGTGACACACACTCTATCGGCTTTCTCGCCAACTATCGGATATACGGTACTGTTACACACCTTTGGCTTATCAGCCGACTATCAGGTACAGGGTAAAATACACACATGATTGCGAACATGCGCGACTAACCCACAAGAACGCTAACCTATCACCCGCCTTAATCAATCTCACTCAGCCGTCGCAGGAGATCACTTCACTTCAAGTCCTTAAAAAAACTACCCAAACTATGGAATTAAGACTGAGAGACAGAAGTATTCGGCCACCACCATAACACACCCATAAACCGAGGCACGAGAAGAAACAATCGCACTCCCCTGAGACCAAGTATTCGACTAGCACAGGCTCTAGCAAAAGAGGAGGGAAATGAGAAAAGCCAAAAGAAAGAAGAGAGGAGATAACAATGTGTTTGGCCAAAAACACATCAACCAATTGAGAGAGAAAAGAAATATTCAGCAAAAGTGTGAAGAGGTAGAGGAGAGGAAAAGAATCGGTTTGACAGGAGGTTTTTAGAGGAATACAAAGTAGAGAACAGAAGAACCCGAAAGGTATTCGACATGACCAAAAACAAAAAGATACTGCCCACACTCTTAGCACAAATCGGCCTCCAAGAAAGAAAAATAACCAAAATGTTTCAAGCCACAGAATTAGAGAGTAATAGACTACTCAAAGCCGATTTCTGATAAGCCAAAATTCTCATTCGGCACACACCCCTCTTTCCTTTCAAAATCCCGAATTTTCCTCCCCAAATCACTCAAACCATCCACCACCCTTAAACCGCTCCTACAATCCCTCCTCCAACCTCTCCACCATCTAATTCAAATTCCCCATTTTCCTCCTACATTTTTTCCATGACCAATTCAAACTTCACCCTTTTACCAAGTCCACAACAACCTTCCAGAGTTTCAATTCAATTCAACCACTTACCATCCCCATGTAGCAAAATAATTGTATTTTGCTTGCAAGGGATTCGAACCCAAGCCCCCTTCAATATCTCAACACGCCACTTGCCTCCTTGCCACAAGCTCTTTTGTGTCACAAAATATCCTCAATTAATAAAAAGGTCTATAGGCCAAAGTCCAGGTTCCTTTAAAAGAAAACCAAAATAAATTGCAAGGCCCAAGACTTGAACCTAGGCTCCCTTACAACCTTAATGATGCCACAACCACTAGACCACATGCTTCCTTGTGTTATTTTTTCCTCAACAATATTCTTAAAGCCTACTTACTTACATCCAGGGTTTTATTCACTTAAAACCAAAATTTTTGCTAAAGCCCAGGTTTGAACCTAGGACTTCTCCAACACTTTTCAGGGCCCTCAACCACTGAAGCAGACATTTAATTGTGTCATTTCCTTGCACAATTAAATGCTTATGTACAGCCTCCTTACTGATCCATACACAAGGCCCAATACTTCTAGGCCCAAAATTTGGGGCGTTACAACTCTACCCCCTTAAAGATGTTTTAATTGTATATTGATGTTGCACTATTGAGTAGTATGTATTATATTACGAACTTACTAAGCTTTGTAAGCTTACTGTGTGATTTGTTTCTCTGTTTTACAGTGTCAGTAAATTTAGCTCAGATCCGGGAATCGTCAGCATCTCTATCACACTATCGGCTATCTATTTCAGTACTTTTGAAAGATGTATATAGATGGTATACAGCATGTACAGGCTAGAAGTTATGATATTTTTTGTAATGTTTGGCCTTTTCCATGTGACATGGCTTGGAAATTGAATGATGTTGGTGCATATATGTCGGTTTTGAAAATGATGAACGAGATATGAATGAGTGAGATTGGAAATGGTATCTTTCATGCTCGAATTAGTTGAAGGAAATGGTGTTTTATGTGTAAATTTGTGGTTTGATTAAATGATGTTATACTAACATGATTTAGGATGTGATATTTGCATTTTAGTTGGACTTATTTGAGATGAGTTTGAGCATGGTCATAGATGGTATGGTAAAAGATGGATTGATGCTTGTATTGGCATGTTTGGTTGCATTTTGAAACATGAATTGGTGTTGAATTGAGACTTGTAGGTGATTCAATGTGTGGGAGGCAAGTTTGGCCCTGAAAATGACCTATAATTGCCCACACGGTTGAGCACACGGGCGTGTGGCTCGACCGTGTTGTTTAAGTTGGAAAAATTGGTGTAAGTTAGTTTCGACCATGGGTGAGGCACACGGGCGTGTCTCAGGTCGCATGGACAAGTCAGTATGTATGCCCTACTTTGACATGGTTTGGACGCACGGGCGTGTCTGAGGCCGTGTGAGGCACACAGCCTACCCACACGGGCATGTGACCTCTGTAACTTAGAAAAATGTTAAAATTTTAGAAATTTTCGTATTAGTTCGGTTT
Organism: Gossypium australe; assembly: GCA_005393395.2. NCBI lineage: Eukaryota > Viridiplantae > Streptophyta > Magnoliopsida > Malvales > Malvaceae > Gossypium > Gossypium australe. The sequence continues at coordinate 77,351,343 of CM016625.1, read as the reverse complement.
AGTCCCGACCCCTTTCTAACACGTGTTTAAGGTCTCATAGACCTCATTAAGGGACTATTTGTTTGTAAATCATGTTGTTTGAATGACTTTGTGTTGAAAATGATATGAAATGTTCGGAATAGTTTAGTAATGCTTCTTAACCCTAGTCCGGCGATGGATACGGGTTAGGGGTGTTACAGGCTTCGTGTTTCTTGATCTATAATAACAACTTCACTTGTTTAATACCGACATTGACTAAATTGATCCATGAATCATACTTCAAAAAAATTATGATTTTTCCCTTAAACTTTTACATATTTACACTTTTGCCCCTAGGTTCGTAAAATGATTTTTATTCAACTTCCTTGTATTTTAAGCCTAGTCGAATCATTTTCATAACTACAACAGCCCCCAATTTCCACTAATTCACTCATGTATGACCATTTTCATGACTTTTACAATTTAGTCCTTTTTATGCACTTTTCATGAAAATCACTTAGAAAAAGATGTTTATCAGACATCAAACTTTCATATTCTTCCATAAATCATCAAAATACATGCATGTCATACATGGATAAAATTTTGAACATAAACCCTAGCTCAAAATATAGCTAGAAATAGCTAAATCGAGCTACGAGGATCTCAAAAATACGAAAAACATTAAAAACGGGGCTAGGAGGTACTTACAATCAAGCTTGAAAGTTGACAAAACCCTAGCTATAGAGAGCTTGAAATTTTTGGCTATGGAGGATGAAGATGGACATAATTTTTACTTCTTTTTCCCTTTTTAATTCTTTTATTAACCAAATGAAAAAAATGCCCTTAAAGCCCCTTTCTTGAGATTTTTCCTTCCCATGTCTATTTTTGTCCATCTTGACATATTTTGGTCTAATTGCTAAATAAGGACTTCTAATAATTTTTATAATGCTATTTCATACTTAAATATTTTAGAATCTCATATTTTCCAATCTTTGCAATTTAGTCCTAATAGACAAATTGTTCACTAATTCATAAAATTTCTTCATGAAATTTTCACACAATTATGCAAACATTCTATAGGCTTCATAATAGTCATAGAATGTATATTTCTACCTCGGATTTGTGGTCTCACAACCACTATTTCGACTAGGCACTAAATCGGGCTGTTACACGAGTCACTTATTTCACTTAGATTTCACATAGGTTTCTAGTGAACATGTCACTCATATCCATTTTTATTCCTAAGATTCAACTGGGAAATTTCTCACTTGTCGATATTTTGTCAATTACATCAAATATTCAGCCACAATTCATACCATTTATCAAAAATATGAAAACGTAAGTAAAAATGACGCATTATTTACAAACTTACCTCGGTAGCACAATCGATGAAAATGTGTAACAGCCCGATTTTGGGGCTAGTCGGAACAGCGGTTTTGGAACCACTAATCCGAGGTTAGAGAAAATTATTTTTATAATTTTTTATGTGTTATGGCATAATTATATGAGTGTGAAAATTTTGGTGCATTAATTTTAACGATTGCATGCTTAATTACAAAAAAAGGACTAAATTGCATAAAGTGCGAAAGTATTGTTCTACAAGCTAAAGGTGTCAAATAGCTATAGAATATTTAATTGGAGGTCCTTAATGTGCAATTAGACCCTTAGGAAAGGGTTGGTCGGCCATAGGGGACAAGAAAATAAGAAATTGGTCAAAGTAGGTGAATTAAGTGACTAATTGATAAAATAAAATAAAATAAAAAGAAAAATGATATCACATTTCATCTTCATCTTCTTCCACCAAAAATATCAGCCAAGGAGGGGTTTTGGAAGCTTAAAATTTTCAGCAACTTCTCATCCTTGCAAGTAAGTCATCTTGATGGTTATTTTTGATGATTTTTGTGTTTTTGGAACCCTTGTAGCTTAAGCTAGCTAATGAGGGGACTATTTTGCAAAATGGTTGAGAGTCTAGGGTTTTTCCATGAAAACATTTATGTTGTTTGCTAAATTTTCATGGAAGAAAATGAAGCTTGGTTGTTAAATAAACCACTTTTGTGAAAGAATTTTTCATGAAAACACCTAAAAGGACCTTTTTTGTAAAAGGTTGTAAAATAGGTGGTAAATGTGTGTAATAATTGAAATCTTGAGTTGCTATAAGAGGGAATATGAATCAGCTACGCTTGGGTGTGTGAAAAATGAACACATTTCATTTTACGAGCCTAGGGGTAAAATCGTAATTTTGTGAAAGTTAAGGGCAAAACAATAATTTTGCCAAAGTATGATTCATAAGTTATTTTAGTCAATGTGATCATTAAATAAGTGAAATTGTCATTATAGATCGAGAAACACGAAGTCTGAACCAAAACCGAGGAAAGAATAAGGTGGTGGACTAAATTGAATAACTACATATATTTTGGTATCGAGGTAAGTTGTGTGAAATTAAAGCTACATAATGCTATTATATTATTAATTTCTTGATATCATGAGAAATGCATATTATTTCTATGAAATTGATTAATGATGCCTTAATGAAAGTATAATGATATTATGTTAAGTCGAAGTCCCGGTTGAACATTAGGAATAGGAAGGATACTATTGCCACAACATGAGACAAGAGGGTCCCGTATAAGACCATGTCTGGGACATGGCATCGGCACCAAATGAAGGTCCCATATAAGACCATGTTTGGGACACGGCATCGGCACCGAAGGAAAATCTCGTGTAATACCATATCTAGGATATGGCATCGACATCGAGATGTGATCCCATGTAAGACCATATCTGGGATATGGAATTGGCATCGTGTTACATATATGATGAGATTGAGTATCCTTCAATATTCCAAGTAGTTCAACGGGTAAAAAACTAAGTTTATGTTAAAGATAACAAAGAGCTAAGTCTATGTTCAAGAGAATAAAAGTGCTAAAGTTATGTGATGAAGTGATACGGGTGCCCATGAGTAACTTACGAGAAATGAATGCAAAATGTGATATGTGATTTGGTAAGAGTAAGCATGAGTAAGTTATGTCGATGTGCTTGAGAACTTGTGTATTATTTAGTGTAATGAATGGATGTTATCATGAACCTTTATGTTGCTATTTATTTCATGCAAACTTACTAAGCTTTATGCTTACCCTTCTCTTTTCCCTATTCCTTATAGTATCGCCAAGCTAGCTCGGGGACCGAAGGAAGTCAGAGTTCAATTCACACTATCAACTATTCTTTTTGGTATAGTAAAGTTGATTAATTTTGGGTGTGGCATGTACAGGAACTTGGTTATTTTATGATATGTCATATTTGTTAGCCAATGTGTTGGCTATTAATGCTACTCATTCATTTTGTAAATGGACATTGGAATTGGCCAATACTTGTTAAGTTTTTATATAATCAATGAAGATGAAATTCATGAAGTACAAGTTGTGCAATTGAATGAGTTATGAATGAAGTATGTGGATGATGAAGCAGGTTGTTAATAAGGTGTGGATGTTTTGATTTTAGATACTAAAGGTGCCTTATTGTTATGTTGTGTGTTGCATTGAAATGGTATAAGTGTAGTTGCTTCTTAGGGTGGCAATTGGCTTAGTAAATAGTCTTATAATTGTCCATACAGGTAGACACACGGGCGTGTGTCTAGGCCGTGTGTGACACACGGTCAGCCCCATGGGCGTGTTGATAGGCCGTATGTCCCCCTGCATCCTAAGTTGGCAAGTCAGAATGCCCAGTAGTAACCACACGGGCTGAGGCACAGCCGTGTATCTCAACCATGTGGAAGACACGGTCATAGGACATGGGCGTGTGCCCAGGCCGTGCGAAGTCTGCACCTGAATTTAGGAATTTAATTCGCCACACGGTCTAAAGGCACGGGCGTGTGCCTTGGCCGTGTGATCTTATTTGGTTGATGACGTCAGAAACAAATGTCAAGGTTTTTGCACACAGGCTAAGACACGGACGTGTCATGGACGTGTGAAGGATACGGGCGATAGACACGGGCATGTGCCAAGCCGTGTGAAACCCTTGTAGGTTCGAAATGAAAAATAAAATCCACACGGACTAGGGACATGGGCGTGTGTGATCACACGGTCTGCCCACACGGGTGTGTCCCTCTCCACACGGATGTGTGGCCCTGTTTTAAGGAAAAGATTTCTAAGTGTTTAAAAGTTTCTGGTTTAGTCCCGAACCATTTCGTATGTATATTTAGGGTCTCGTAGACCCATAATAGGGATGTTATGATCTCGAATGAAAAGTTTTAAGTTGAAATGAAATTTTATGGCTCGATGTTGTATGTTTGAGCAAGTTAAGTACGGTAATGCCTCGTACCTGGTTCTGGTGTCAGATACAGGTAAGGGGTGTTATATTTAGTGGTATCAGAGCTACGGTTTAGTCGATTCTCAGACTAACATAGCGTAAGCATGAGTCTAGCTATACATGACATACGTATGAGTATTTACATAATGATAGTGTGACAACTCCTGACGATTTAAATTATGTTTTTTATATAGTAAATGGATCCCGACAGAGCTGTGGCGGATGATGTAGAAAGTAACGCGCCGGCCCTCGCCCAAGGGATGGTACCGACTGAAAATGAAAATAGACCAGTAACTTTGAGTCAAGGAGGAGGAGAAGAGGCTAGGGAAGCCTTTCTCCACATAATGAATGCTTGGTACACGGAGTTCGTTCAAACGAACTCGAACGTGCAACCCCCTCCACCCCCACCTATTCCTCAGCCTACCCCTGTAGCTCCCCAAGTGGTAGAGATAGTAAGAAGGGAAAAGCCCCCTGTTGATAGAATCCGGAAACAAGGAGCTGAGGAATTTCGAGTTAATAAAGATGATGATCCGGAAAGAGCAGAATTCTGGCTTGAAAATACCATCAGGGTATTTGATGAACTGTCCTGTACACCCGAGGAGTGTATGAAATGTGTGGTATCTCTCTTAAGAGATTCGGCCTACCAGTGGTGGAACACCCTTGTGTCGGTTGTACAAAGGGAGAAAATTAATTGGGTGTTTTTCCAAGAAGAATTTTTGAAGAAGTACATTAGCCAAAGATTTATTGATCAGAAGAGGAAGGAATTCCTTGAGCTAAAGCAAGGTAGAATGACTGTGACTGAATATGAACGTAAGTTCGTAAGGCTTAGTAAATATGCCCGGGAGTGCGTGCCCACCGAGGCCATCATGTGCAAAAGGTTTGAGGACAGATTAAATGAGGATATCCGATTGTATGTTGGTGTCCTAGAACTAAAAGAATTTGTTGTGTTAGTAGATAGAGCTTGCAAGGGCAAGGAGTTGGCCAAAGAGAAAAGAAAGGCTAAAATCGAGTCTCGCAACTCGAAGAAAAGACAATTAGGCAAGTCATTTCAATCTTCATCCAAGAAATCAAGAGAGTTTACTACTCAATCAGACACTTCAGTTGGGTTTTCAAATAGAAGTAAGGGTAAACAGTACTCAGGGTCTAAAGCTCAGACCACCTCGGTTGCTAGTGTTGGTAACGCTCGACCAAGTAGACCAAAATGTCCACAGTGTGGCAGACGTCACCTCGGTGGGTGCCGAGTAAATGAGAGAGCTTGTTTCAACTGTGGATCCCCAGATCATTTTATTAGAGAATGCCCCGAGATGGGTGAGAAAGAGAAATCTCAGAGTGCAAGATCGGGAGGTATTGCTAGAGGAATATCACAGAGAAATCCGAGAAATGGAACGAGTAGTAAGAATACACCTAGAGAGCATACTATAAGATCTAAGGGTAGAGCGCCTACGAGGACTTACACCATTCGCGCTCGTGAAGAGGTGTCCTCCCCTGATGTTGTTGCTTTAATTGACCCAAGATCTACCCATTCATATGTTTGCATGAAATTAGTCTCTAGTATGAACATGCCTGTAGAGTCTACAAAATTTGTGATAAAGGTGTCAAACCCCCTAGGAAAATGTATGTTAGTTGATAAAGTATGCAAAGCTTGCCCTTTAATGATTAAAGGTCATTATTTTCCGGCAAACCTCATGCTATTTCCATTTTATGAATTCGATGTAATTCTTGGTATGGATTGGCTAACTACTCATGATGTGATAGTAAATTGTGGAAGGAAATTTATTGAGTCAAAAAGTGAAAATGGGGATATTCTTTGTGTTGCATCAGATGAACAAGACAGATTGCCTGTAGTGATTTCTCATATGTCTACTCAGAAATCTATAAGAAAGGTATATGAAGCTTATCTCACTTTTGTGATGAATGCCAAAGAGTCCGAGTTAAGAATTGAATCAGTGCCCATAGTGTGTGAGTACCTAGATGTATTACTAGAGGGAAAAAAGAAGTGGTCGAAAAAGAGAAAATTCATAGTACAAGATTGGGAAGTATTACTAGAGGAAAACAGCAGAGAAACCCGAGAAGTGGAACGAGTAGTAAGAGTACACCCAGAGAGCAGACAGCAAGATCTGAGGGTAGAGCACCTGCGAGGACTTATTCCATTCGCGCTCGTGAAGAGGCGTCATCCCCTGATGTAATTACGGGTACATTTTCTCTTCTTGATACTAATGTTGTTGCTTTTATTGATCTGGGATCTACCCACTCATATATTTGCATGAAATTAGTATATAGTATGAGCATGCCTATAGAGTCTACAGAATTCGTGATAAAAGTGTCCAACCCCTTAGGCAAATGTGTATTAGTTAATAAGGTATGCAAAGATTGCCCATTGATGATTAGAGGTCATTTTTTAAGGCGAATCTCATGCTATTGTCATTTGACGAATTCGATATAATTCTTGGTATGGACTGGTTAACCGCTCTTGATGTGACAGTAAATTGTGGAAAGAAATACATCGAATTGAGATGTGAAAATGGGGACACTCTTCGTGTTGAATCAGATGAATAGGACAGATTGCCTGTAGTGATTTCTCATATGTCTGCCCAGAAATATGTAAGAAAAGGGTATGAAGTCTATCTTGCCTTTGTGATGAATGCCAAAGAGAATGAGTTAAGAATTGAATCAGTGCCAATAATATGTGAGTATCCAGATGTATTCCCAGAAGAATCGCCATGGTTGCCTCCGGTTAGAGAAATTGAATTTCGCATTGATTTAGCCCCTGGTACTGCGCCAATATCGATTGCTCCGTACAAAATGGCTCCAACCGAGTTAAAAGAATTGAAGGCACAGTTACAAGATTTGACGGACAAAGGCTTTGCAAGATCGAGTTATTCTTTGTGGGGTGCTCCCGTATTATTTGTGAAAACGAAATTATTTGTGAAAACGAAAGATGGTTCCATGAGGTTATGTATAGACTATCGGCAGCTTAATAAGGTAACCGTAAAGAACAAGTACCAAGGATCGATGATTTGTTCGACCAATTGAAGGAAGCCACTGTGTTTTCCAAGATAGACTTAAGGTCTGGATATTATCAGTTGAGAGTCAAAGACTCAGATGTGCCGAAAACCACATTTCGGACAAGGTATGACGAGTTTTTAGTCATGCCTTTCGGTTTAACAAATGCCCCTGCTGTGTTTATGGACTTGATGAATCGCATATTTCGGCTATATTTGGATAAATTTGTTGTGGTTTTTATTGATGATATACTGATTTACTCTCGGGACAAGAACGAGCACGTTGAGCACTTGAGAACAGTTTTGCAAATTTTACAAGATAATCAGTTATATGCCAAGTTTAGTAAAAGTGAATTTTGGCTTAAAAAAGTCAAATTTTTTGGGCACATTGTCTCGGGAGATGGAATTAGAGTTGACCCGAGTAAGATCTCAGCAATTATGGATTGGAAGCCACCAAGGAACGTATCCGAGGTTAGGAGTTTTCTGGGTCTAGCTGGTTATTACAGACGGTTTGTTAAAGGATTTTCCATGATACGAAACTATTGCAAAAAGATGTGAAGTTTGAGTGGACAGAAAAGTGCCAACAGAGTTTTGAGAAGTTGAAGGCATTGCTGACCGAGACTCCAGTTCTAGTACAACCCGAACCAGGAAAAGAATTTGTGGTCTATAGTGATGCATCCTTAAATGGATTGGGTTGTGTACTCATCCAAGAAGGCAAAGTGATAGCTTATGCTTCTAGACAATTAAAGCCGCACGAGAAGAATTACCCGACCCACGATTTGGAGTTAGTCGCTATTGTATTTGCATTAAAGATATGGATATGGTGAAAAATGTCAGATATTTACTGATCATAAGAGCCTAAAGTACTTGATGACTCAAAAGGAATTGAATTTAAGGCAAAGAAGATGGTTAGAGTTGATAAAGGATTACGAGCTAGTGATTGACTATCACCTATTTCATGTCCATTTTTGTCCAAAAAATTAACCAATGGTCTAATTATCATTTAAGGACCTCAAATTTAAAATTTCATAACAATTGGACACCTCTAATATGTAGAACTCAACTTTTGCATTTTTTACAATTTAGTCCTTTTGGCTAAATTGAGTGCCCAAACGTCGAAATTTTCGAACAAAATTTTCACGAAATAATTTTGTAAAATTTTAGACCATAAAAATGTAATAAAAATAATTTTTTCCTCGTCGAATTTGTGGTCTGGAAACCGCTGTTCCGAGTAGGCTCAAATCGGGCTATTACAACTCTCCACCCTTAAGGATTTTTGTCCTTCAAAATCTTACCAGAAGAAATTTCTTTCAACTCTCATGAACCACTTTCACTAATTTCCAAGAATCGCAAATCATAGCAACCTCGTATATCTCTTTCTAATCACCTTGAACTTTAACACACAGTGTCAGAGCATATCGTCAAAGTTTTGAATTACTCTCTCAGACTTACCACCGATTTACAGGTGTATTACCGTGCCAAGATGCAACTGTGTATTCATATTTTCCTGTAGCTTTTTCCATAATTGGGATATAGCCCTCGGATCTCAATCTAAAATAATGGGGACTGGCACTCTATGAGAGCTAACAACCTCAGAAACATATAACTCAGCCGATCTGTCAAATGAGAAACCCGACGCCAAAACATCTATTTCAAATAGCTGCACATTTTGATTACTCCCAGAATGAACCAACGAGCAACTACTGAGCTTCGTACAAAAATTTCCTGTATAAGCTCTGAATTCATCTGCACACAATTTCTATCTTAGAACAATAACATCAACCATCATGTCAGACCTGAAATTCCGAATCAAAAATCAACTCATACTGAACCTGTTTAGCTTACCATTCATTAACACATTTTCGAGATTCTCAATCTTGCAATGAACACATCGCTTTAGCTTTAAATCTAACTAAAATTGAATCATCATCAATTAATATCAATCGTGTACCCCACTCACAAAATAAACAAGGATTATTTTTTTTCATTCAGCATCTGTAACTATATCTGCTTTCCCAGAGATTAATCAATAACCATTCACGATCTTTCAATAGCTCAAGTCTTTAACACTATCTTAACTTCAGGTCTTTCTATGACATTCGATACTTTAATTCTTGAAATCAGGGAACATGAGACACCATTCATCAAATAAACGATATCACCAAATTCTCAATACAGACATAAAAGTGACTGTCTTTAAATCATTGGTCGAACAGATCTTTTTAATGTGACATTAACCATCTGAAAACATGAACCATCACTTTACATTCTAGTAATAAAACACAATCCAATCCGTTCAATAATGCATCACTGAAAAATCATAAATTCATTGCTCAATTCAAACTAAATTCAGAACCAGAGCTTCGATTAATAATATCTTCAACTATTTTCAACTTTGCTAACATGCACAGACCATCCAAATTTTCATAAATGTGATAACCATATCATTCAGAACAGCTTTAACTCATAATAACATCATCAGATCAGAAAAAATCTAATTGGTATATCTCGGTATCATATTCTCTAGAATATCAATCCTTTATTCAGACTGTCCATTGATATACTGGTGAATGCATAAAATTAATTACCATAACTGAGGATACTTTAACTACATGAAACTCAAATCACATTTCAACTGACCAGCTCACTCTGATAAAAACAACCGAGTTGATTTTGACTATCAAATAATAACAAAACAAAATGCTCCTTTTTTCATGCTATTAAAACAACTCAAACACACAATCTTTCAAAATTCTCTTATCATGCCATCAAAGGCCTTTACAATCACATTAGCTCTAAGAAACAAAGATATCCCAATTGAATGCATTGACTTTAATTAACTTACTTGAGAAAATAAGTCCATCATACAAATTGAAGCTTGTGATTTCACTACTTATACCTTTGTCGATGTCAATTCCTTACACGAAAATTAGAGAAATCCAGATACCAGAATCACCACGTTTCTATGATCGAACTAGAAGTATAATCATAATAGACATAGTTATCACAAGCTGAAGAACACACTTTAAAGATAAGCCATGATTAATAATTTACGAAGTATGAATGATAGGAAAACCAAGATAAGGAAATTCAAGATACAATATCATACCGGAAATCCTAGAACATAACTCATAAGAAAATAATAAAGATACTGATGATTCCTCAGAAAAAGCCAGAAGAAAAACACTGCTTAGCGACTCTGGACTTCCATCATAACAGAGATAATATATTTCCAAATATTTATATATAAGACAGAATAATATCCAGTAAAAACGAAAGAATAGTCCAACATAAATTTTTGCCATTGACTTTATTCCAACATAATAGAATAGAATTTCGAACAGATAAAGAAATGCCAATCATAAACTGACCTGACCAACAGGGCTTTCGTCTAACATCATAGTTAGCTAGCATTCTCATAACATAAGAACTCCATCAGAATTGAACAATCGCACACATATCTCTGAGGATAAAAGAATATATATAGAATACCCAGAAAGATCATCATATTCATCTTAACTATAACTATCACACACAGACATCTTTACTACTCAATTATTATTTCTTTGACTAATTATGTCATCATGTACCCCGCATCATTCCATTCACTAACAAAAACCAATTCGGGAAGAATCTCAGCAAACACATACTTTAGACTTCATACTCAATTGAGTCAAATAGTCGAGACTAGCTTCTTCTTTATCCATGACATTGCATAATCTGTGTAATCTTTAAAATAATCTGATATTTCTTCTAAAACTGAGTTCATTTGTCACACTATATTCAACTCTGTTTGCATTACTAAGTATTTCACCACTGAACTCTTTAGTTTCCAACTTATGAACTTATTCAACATAATTCTCGTGAACTTTCATCATAAAGCAACACTGGTAAGGAGGTGAGGTCGTAAAGCCTCTAACTTGACTCTCATAAATACACACATATGACTTAGCATTCATCATCAACGTAATATCATCATAATCACATAATTCACTCTAAGCAAATTTTCATACTTAGTCATGTTACACGAACTTTTCGATTATCTTATTCAAACAAGTGTACTTAAACATACATTCCATGAATTTTGAGTAAATTTACTCATAGCACTCACTTAAGCAAGCATGTTAGGCACTTAACATCATATGACTATCAACATACATGGATGAGCTTATCACAACATAGACTTTTGTTTCATTTCACTTTTCCACATTTCCTAACTTATGGTTATCTCATTCCGCACATTAACACGTGCATATCATGAACTTCTATTCATACCTTTCTACATTTCAACACATCGTAAGCACATTTCAATCATCTCAATATCATTTTTAGGATTACCGACAATAGCTCGGTTGGAAGTAATCTATGTATTAACAAAACAATTTCGTTAGAGCCGGGAGATATCACACTATCACAGTTCACATACGACATGTATAGCTAGACTCTTGCACACGCTATGTTAGTCTGAGAATTGACTAAACCATAGCTCTAGTACCACTAAATGTAACACCCCTTACCCGTATTCAATGTCGGAATAGGGTACGAGGCATTACCGAAATACATACACTTGTAAACGTATTAAACCAAGTCATAAAATTTCATCCAAATTAAAACTTTTCTAATTTTTATCTTTGAGTCCCTAAATAGGGCCTACGAGGCCCAATACATACTTTGGAAGTGGTCCAGGACTAAATCAAGAAATTTGGAAAACATTAGAAAATTTTCTTGAAAAACAGGGGCACATGCCCCTATCCAAGGCCATGTCCTCCACATAGCCGAGATACACGCCCGTGTGTTAGGCCGTGTGGCGTTTTGAATTTTTAAAAATCAAGTGCAGACTTCACACACCCTGGGCACATGGCCGTGTTGCCACGAGTAAGGCTATTTACCAAGCCCTTTGCCACCCCAAAACACTTATACACTTATACAAGTTTATCATCACATAACATGGTATTATTAAGCATTCAAACATCCACACTAAAACATCCACATACCATTTACAAACCACATTCATCATGCATAATCACACACAAACACTTAACCATTCACATCATGCAACTTACACAACCAATCACATTTACCAATCATAATTATCACACATTTACTCATCCAACACATGCAAGCATACACATCCTTGAAATGCATCATTATAGACTTATAACATAACAATTATTAGCCACCTTAAACGGCCTTATACAACAATAACCATCAAATAGTATAGGCCAACATTCTAGGCCAACACATAAAAACATTTACACACATAATCAAGTCCCCATACATGCCATAGACTTAAAAATACTTGAAGATCGTTGATACAATACCAATCAATAACTTGTCAGTGTGATAGAATCTCCAACGACCTCCAACTCGAGCTAGCATCTGTGACACCATAGGAAAAAGGAAAGGAAGGGGGTAAGCATTATAGCTTAGTAAGTAGGTATGTAAATAATAAGTTATTTATTTACAGGCTTTAATAAATCTTCATAATATGTTCTGAAGATAATACAATCGTAATTGCACATAGTTCCACTATTTATTCATGTTCATCTCAAGCTGTCTACTCGAGTCATAGTCACTAAATTATTTATATCTTGAGTTACAAAACTACAAATTAAGATCCAAAAATTTTACCTGAAACTAGACTAACATATCTTCTTACCATAAAATTTTTAGAATTTTATGTTTAGACAATAAGTACAGTTTATTCTTTAAAGTCATCCCTATTCTGTTGTCTGACAGTTCTAGCCCCTTTTCACTAAAAATTAATTATATCCTTGTACGGGATTCAAATAATGTTCCCATTTATTTATTTTTCAAATAGACTCATTAATTATTTTAATCATATAAATTATAACCCATAATTATTTTTATACAATTTTTAATAATTTTCTAAAGTTGGAACAGGGGATTCTGAAATCATTCTGACCCTATCTCACAAAAATTCAAATATCTCAGAATATGAAATTCTTTCACTTACACCATTTATTTTATATGAAAATAGACTCAACAAGGTTTAATTTCATATCTTATTCAACTTCTAATTAAATTTTCCCCATTTTTGGTGATTTTTTAAAGACACATAACTGTTGCTGTCCCGAAACTGTTTTATTGCAAATTTTACTCTTTCATAATTTCTTTGTATTAACTTTCATAGTAAGACTTAACCCATATCAAACTTACCAAATTTCGATCACCTATCGAGCACGTTGCTCATAAATTTACACACACATACCTGCACTTATTCATCACTTAGTCATATTCGTTTATACTTAGTCATTTCCCATTGAACGCATCAGAATAATAACGGACACACGAAAATTTGCACATAAGTGCCACACTTGTAGCTAAAGTTACTTGATATCACACTTTTCACATAGCCTCGCTCTCAAGCTAATCACATTCACGGGTCTGCTCGCACAAGCTGTCGGTCATACGTAACTACCCACTGCTGCTCACACAAGCTGTTGGTCATGACAAAACTAAACAGTGCTACTTACACAAGCTTTCGAGTATCTGTAACACATGCGGGATAACTCAGCCACCAGTAGAACGTACGGACCAGCACCCGGATCACTTATTTCACTTATGACATATGTGAAGTTTTAATGACATTCATGTTGATATATGTTATGTTATTCATATGATAAGTTATAGGTAAGAATGTGATTGAGTAAATTATACTCATGAAGTTTAATGACATTCATGTTGAAATATGTTATGTTATTTATATGATGAGTTTTTGGTAAGATTGGGATTGAGTAAGCTGTGTTTATGAATTTTTAATGACCTTTATGCTAATATTTGTTAAGTTATTTGTATGTCAAGTGTATGAATAATGTTTTGTATTATTTGCATATGAACTTATTAAGCTATATATATAGCTTACCCCTTTCCTTTCCAATGTCTTATAGGGTCATTAAGCTAACTCGGATTGGAGTTCACCGGAGATTCTATCACACTATCAAGCTATCATTATAGGTATAAATGAATCCAAGCATTTTGAGTCTATGGCATGTATAGGGACTATGTCAATTTGTTATTTGTGTCAATATTAATTTGGCCATATGTGTTAACTTGTAATTGTTAATGCTTCATCTTATATATAGCCATGAATGATGGCTTATGTTGATCATAAGTTTATTCATATGTTAATTCCCTTTTGTGTATATGAAATTAGTATGTTTTTAATGGGCTAAGTATGATGTTTTAAGCATGATAAATGATGGTATAAGAATGACATGTTATTGTCTTGGTTGTGGTTGTTTAGTTGCTCTTAAATGCTTGAATTTGTGCCATGTGATGTTGTGTTGATGTGTGTAAGTGAGGGTGGCAAATGGCTTGGTAAATAGCCTTGTTTTTGTCCACACGGGTAGGCACACGGGCGTGTGTATAGGTCGTGTGTGACACATGGTCTGCCCACGGGCATGTGATCCGACTGTGTGTCTCCTGCATCTTAATTGTTGCAAAATAGAATATCCAGAATTGAGCACACGGGTAGAGACACGAGCGTATGTCTCAGCTGTGTGTGCTACACGGCCTAGCACATGGGCGTGAGGCACGGCCGTGTGGCACAAGTCAGAGAGCACCCTAATTTGAACACAGATTGTAGCACGGGCGTGTGAGCCCTGCATCTAGCAAAAATTTTCCAAGTTTTGTAAAAATTTCTAAAGTTCACGGTTTAGTCCCAAATCACTTCCAATACATGTTTTGGGCCTCGTAGGCTCGTATAAGGGACTTTATGATTGAATATGGATGGTTTTAATTTGGACGTAAATTTTATGACTCAGAATTACGTGATTGCTTGTGATGTGAGTCTGGTAATGCCTCGTACTTGTTCTAGCGTCAAATATGGGTAAGAGGTGTTACATTTAGTGGTATCAGAGCTATGGTTTAGTCGATTCTCAGACTAACCTAGTGAGTGTAAGAGTTTAGCTATACATGCCATATTACTTCCTGTGATAGTGTGATATCTCCCTACTCTGATGAAATTGTTTTGTTAAGGCAGAGATGTTTTCCAACCAAGCTACTTTCGAAAACACAGAAAGTGATACTAAGATATTTGAAAATGTGTTTGTGATGAGTCGAAACTTGGAAAGGTATGAATAAAATTTCATGATATGTATGTGATGATGTACAAAATGTGATAACCATAAGTTGAGAAATATGGATGAAATGTCATTGTTCCGGTTGAACGTTGTATTTCGATGGATTATGGTGATTTTATGAAATGGATAAAAAGTTTTAAATGTTTTAAATGTTGCAAAAAGGATTTAGCCCGGAAGGGTAATCCTGAATTAAGCCCTCTCGAGCATATGTTATGAAATGGATTTAGCCCGGACGTGTAATCCAGAGTAAGCCTTTAGAGCATACGTTATCAAAAGGATTTAGCCTGAATTAGCAATCCTGTTATGTCATATATGGCTCGAGAGTGTGCTCCATAAATATGTGTCAAAAGGGCACTTTTGAGTATGAATTGACGGATTGTTGACATGCATACCTTTAGTATACTACTCGAGTATACATCGAAATTACAATAGTTGAATGGGAATTATTCATGAAATATGGAATGGTGAAATGAAATGAAAGTTTATATTGTGATAAGCTCATCCATGTTTGTTTGGCATCCATATGATGTTATATGCCTAATTTGTTGATTAATTGAATGTGATAAGTAACCTTACTCAAAATTTATGGAATATATGTTTAAATACACTTGTTTGAATAAGATAATTGGAAAGTTCATGTAGCATAAATGTGTATGTTAATTAGCTTGAAGTGAATTATATGATTGTGAAGATATTATGTTGATGATGAATACTAAGTGTAAAAGCCCGATTTTGGGCCTAGTCAAAACAATGGTTTCGAGACCATAAATCTAACATAGTAAAATTCATTTTTATTACATTTCTATGGCTTCACAAAAATTTCGTTCAAAAATTTTGACGTTTGGGCACTCAATTTAGTAAAAAGGACTAAATTGTAAAAAGTGCAAAAGTTGAGTTCTACACGCTAGAGGTGTCTAATTGCTATGAAATTTTATATTGAAGGTCCTTAGACTGTAATTAAACCATTTATTAAGCTAGTGGACAAAAATGGACATGGTGAGATAAAATTTCAAAGTTTTAAGTGAAGGGCATTTTGGTCATTTGGTAAATAAATGAATAAAAAGGGAAAATCAAGCCAAAATCTTGTCCATCTTCTCCCCCTTGTGCCAAAAATTAGAAGGAAGACATAGCTAGGGTTTGGCCAACTTTCAAGCTCGACTGTAAGTCTGTTCTTGCCTCGTTTTTAATGCTCTTTACATTTTTTAAGTCGTTATCACTCGATCTATCTATTTCTACCTTTAATTTATGGAATAATCAAGGTCTAGGGTTTTACCCATGTTAGACATTTGTGTATTTTGATGTCTAATGGTGGAAAATGAATGCTTGGTGTTTGACAAACAACTTTTACTAAGTGATTTTTTATGAAAATGCTTAAAAGGACCTATTTGTAAAAGTTGTAAAATATGTTGTAAAAGTGTGTTTTAATGGAAACTGTGGGCTATTATAGTTATTAAAATGGTTTGGCTAGGCTTGTACATTAAAGAAATTGAACATGTTTCATTTTACGAGCCTAGGGACCAAAATGTAAATATGTCAAAGTTTAGGGGAAAAATTTATAATTTTGCCATAATAAGATTTTTGGACTGAATTTAATAATCTGAATAATAAATGAGTTAAATTTGCTATTATAGATCAAGAGAAACAAGGTTCAGACCTAGATCGGGGGAAAAACAAAGTATTTGACGATTAGGTCCCATTTCTACTATTTTTGTACCGAGGTAAGTTCTTATGTAAATAATGCATTGTTATTTATGCTTTAATTGCTTTAATATTGTTTAAATTGTGATTTACTCTTTGAACGTAATCGACAAAATTCAACAAGCGAGAAATCCCGGTTGAACCTTAGGAATAGTTAGGATACAAATGTCATGACATTAGGGTTATTTGAGATTTCGTGCAAGACCTGGGATATGGCATCGATATGAGATTTCGTGTAAGACCATAGCTGGGCTATTGGCATCGATAAGAGATTCCATGTAAGACCATATCTGGGATATGGCATTGGTATAGTATTGTGTGTGCAAGATTTCCGAGTATCATTTAGTATTCCAAGTGGTTCAATGGAAAATTCAATGAGAATGTCAAAGTTGTAAAAGGTTATGGTTATGTTGTGAGTTGGTACAGGTACGTACATAAAACTCATTGAATAATGAGCTCAATATGTGATGAACCCTAGGCAAGGTTATGAATGAGTAAGTTATGATTAGAAGACCTAAATACTATTTATGCCAAGCTTATCATGTTATTTGTATGTTACATGTGTGATTATAATGCTTATTATTTGCATAGGAACTTACTAAGCTATATAGCTTAATTCCCTTTCTTTTCCCTTGTTTTATGGTGTCACCAAGCCAGCTCGAGGATCGAAAACTGTCGGAGATCCATTCACACTATCAACTTAATATTTTGGGTACCATTGATTCTAATATTTTGAGTTATGGCATGTATAGGGACTTGGTCATTTTGTTATGTGTCATAATTGATTTTGCCAAATGTGTTGGCTTATGTTGGTTGATAATTCATTTTGTAAATGGCTATTAAATTTGGCTAATATTGGTTTAAGTGTATATATATATATGCATATGATGATGCTTTCATGGATGTGGGAAATTGCACGATTTAAGTTGAGTTATATGTGATGTTTGTGTATGATAAATGATAGCATGTGAATGATGTATTGATATCTTGTTTGTGGCTGATTTTGTTACATGTATATGCTTGGTATGGTTCTATGTTTGTTATGTATATTTATGCGTGGAAGGGTGACAAAATGGCTTGGTAAATAGCCTTATTTTTGTCCACACGGGTAGACACAAGGGCACATGTCTAGGCCGTGTGTGACACATGACTTGCCCCATGGACGTGTGTTTCATCCGTGTGTCCCCTGCACTTTAATTGTTGCAAAACAGAATGCTCAGTATTGAGCACACGAGCAGAGACACGGGCGTGTGCCCTGGCCGTGTGAAGTCTGCACCTATTTGATGAAAAATCATGAAAATTAAATCGACCACACGGCCTAGCACATGGGCATGTGGCACTGTCGTGTGGCACAAGTCAGAGAGCTCCCTATTTTGAACATGGCATGTAGCACGGGCATGTCTAAGGGTCACAAGAGCGTGTCCCTTAGACCACACAGGCGTGTAGGTCCTGTAACAAGAAAAATTTTCTAAGTTTTGTAAAATTTTGTAAAGTTCTCGGTTTAGTCCCGAACCACTTCCAATACATGTTTTGGGCTTCGTAGGCTCGTTTTAGGGACGATATGAATATATGTGAAAAGTTTTAAAATTAGATGGAAATTACGTCTCGGTTTTGTATGTTTGCTTGTGTTTAAGTCGGTAATGCCTCGTACCCTATTCTAGCGTCGAATACGGGTAAGGGGTGTTACATTAAGTGATATGTGTGTATTTATGAGAGTCAAGTAGAGGCTTTACGACCTCACCCCCTTACCAATGTGGTATTTTATAACAAAATTTCAAGAGATATAAGTTAAATGAGCTTACAAGTAAGAGACTAAAGAGTTCAGTAGCGGAATAACTAATAATGTGGTTAGAGTTAAGAATAGTTTGGCAAGTGAATACAGTTCTGGAAAAGATGTCAGGTTATTCTAAAGATCATTCAGATTTCATAATGTCACGGTTAAAGAAAAAGTTAATCCCTGTTAATCGACTCATTCGGGTATGATGTCTAAAGTATGTATTTACTGAAAATTCCTTCGGATTGATTTTCATTAGTGAATGGAATAATACAGGATTAGTGACGACAAAATTAGTCAGAGAAATAATATTTGAATCATAAAGATGCCTGAGTATAACAGTTGTAATTGAATAGATTATGATGATCTCTCCTGGGTATTTTATGTATTCATTTGTCCTCAGAGATATATGTGATTGTTCATTTTCTGATGAAATTCTTATCTTATGAGAATGCTAGCTGCTTATAATGTTAGATGAGAGCACTGTTGATCTGGTTGGTTGATGAGCAGCATTTCTTATATCTCTCTGTGGGATTCTATTCTATTATGTTTGGAATAAAAGTTGTTGGTGAAAATTTATGTGAGGCTGTTTTTCTGTTTCTACTGGATGTTGTTTTGTTTTATATATATTTGGAAAATATATTATCTTTGTTACAATTGATTCCAGAGCGTATAAGCATTATTTTGCTTCTGGTTTTCTCTCAGAAATCATTAAGATCTTTATTATTTTCTTATGAATTATATTCTCGGACTTCCAATATGATATCGCATCTTGGATTTCTTTATCTCAATTTTCTTATCATCCTTATTTCGTAAATTATCAATCATGGCTCATCTTTAAAGTGTGTTCTTTGGCTTGTGATAACTATGTCTATTATGGTCATATTGCTGGTTCGAACATAGGAACATGGTGATTTTGGTATCAAGATTTCTCTAATTTTCGTGAAAGGAATTGACATCGGCAAAGGTATAGATAATGGAAGCTCAAGCTCAAATTGTACAATGGTTTTCTTTTCTCAGGTAAGTTTGATATCAGGATATTTTGTTTCCTTGAGCTAATGTAGTTGTAAAGATCTTTGACTAGCATGTGAGGAAATTTTGAAAGATTGTATGTTTGAGTTGTTTCAACAACATGAAGAAGGGAGTATTTCGATATGATATTATTTGATAGTTGAGATCGACTCAGTTGTTTTTATCTGAGCGGGCTGGTTAGTTGAAAGGTAATTTTAGTTATATGCACTTAAGTTTATCCTTAGGTAAGAAGATAAAATCTTGTACATTCATGGGTAAATTAACGAACAGTCTGAATGAAGAATTTATATTCAAAAAGGGTGTGATACAAAGACGTACCTATAGATCAGTTCTAATTGGGTGATATTATTATGAGTTAAAGCTATTTTGATTGATAAAGTTATCACATTTGTGAAAATCTGAATGGTCTATTGTATGTTAGCAAAGTTGAAAACTGATGAAGGTGTTATTAACCGAAACACTGGTTCTGGGTTCTGTTTGAATTGAGTAAAGAATTCGTAATTTTTTAGTGATGCACTACCGAACAGATTGGAATGTGTTTTAATACAAGAATGTAAAGTGATAGTTTATGCTTACAGACGGATAAAGTCACATGAAAGGAACTGTCCGACGAATGATTTAGAGTCGGCCACTTTTTATGTCTGTGTTGAGAATTTGATTTCATCGGTTGACCAACGAAAAATGTCATATGTTTCCTGATCCCAAGAGTTTAAAGTATCTAATGTCACATAAGGATCTGAATTTAAAACAACATAGATGGCTTGAACTATTGAAAGATTTTGAGCAGTTATCGATTAACCTTTGGGAAAGCAGATATAGTTACAAATGCTTGAATGGAAAACCTCTGATTATTTTCTGAGTATTTTATGTCGGATTAATCTTATTTGATGACGGTCTGAATCTAGTTAAATTAGAAGTTAAAGCGATGTTTTCTTTGCAAGATTGAGAACCTCATGAATGTGATAGTGAGTGGTAAGCTAAATGGTTATCGTGTGAGAGGACTTTTGATTTTGAATTTCAGGTCGGACCTGATGACTGTTATTGTTATTCCGAGATAGAATTTGCGCACTGAGTAATTTAGAGCTTATGCAGAAAATTTTGTACGAAGCTCAGTAGTAGCTCGTTTGTTCGTTTAGGGAGTAATAAAATGTACAGTTATTTGAAATAGATATTCTAGCGATTGGGTAATGAACATAATAAATTAGTTGAGCTATATGTTTCAGAGACTATCCGATCAAAAATTGTACAAAAAACTAAAAGTGATTCGTGGTTGTTTAGAATCCATTTCAGATTGTCAGAAAACGTATGTGAATTTGAAACATGAGGATATCAAATTCCCGTTCAGCGATAGCATGCTTCTGAAAGTATTGTCTGGAAAAAAGATTCAAAATGTGTTTTGTGTATCTATGTTGTGATGGTATTGATTTGGACTCTTTGGGTATGAATTCTCCGATAGAGATTGAGATTCAATCAATGTGCTGTATAACAAAGAATCGATCAAAATTTTGACACGAGAGATTAAAAAGTTAGGAAATAAAAGCATAACCTTAGTGAGAGTTCTTTGGAAGTGGCACGAGATAGAGGAGTCTACGTGGAAATCAAACTTATTTTTCGGTAAGATTTTCAAGGAAGAAAATCCCTAAAGGAGGAGAGTTGTAACAGCTCGATTTTGGGTCTAGTCAGAACAGTGGATTCAGGACCACAAATCTGACGAAGAAAATTATATTTTTATTATATTTTTATGGTTTACAGTTTTTTGGGACAATTTTGTGAAAATTTTGTTCGAAAATTTTGGCGTTTGGACACTCAATTTAGTCAAAAGGACTAAATTGCAAAAAGTGCAAAACTTGAATTCTATATGTTAGAGGTGTCCAATTGCTATGAGATTTTAAATTAAGTTCCTTAAATGGATTGGACCATTGGTTAAGTTATTGGAGAAAAATGGACATGGTTTGGTATGTTTTCAAAGTTTTCCATTAAAGGCATTTTGGTAATTTGGTTATTAAAAAAATTAAAAAGCCAAAATAAGCCAAAATTTCATTCATCTTCTTCATGCTATGGTCGAATGTCTCAAGAGAAGCCATGGCTAGGGTTTGGCCACTTCCAAGCTTGATTGTAAGTTCGTTCTGGCCCCGTTTTTAATGCTCTTTACATTTTGGAAGTCATTATAACTTGATGTTTCTATTTCTACCATCAATTTGAAGAGATGTCAAGGTCTAAAATTTTACCCATTGATGGATTTTTGTGTATTTTGATGTCTAATGGTAGAAAATGCATGTTTGGTGTATGGTAAACGACTTTTGCTAAGTGATTTTCGATGAAAATGCCTAAAAGGACTTATTTGTAAAAGTTATAAAATATGGTGTAAAAATGTGAATAAATGAAAATTGTGGGCTTTTATAAGCATGTATAAGGTTCGGCTAGGCATGGGTATTGAAGAAATTGAGTACATTTCATTTTACGAGCCTAGGGACTAAATTGTAAAAATGTTAAACTTTAAGGGTAAAAATGTAATTTTTTCCATAATGTGATTTTGGGCTAATTTGAATAGTATAATGACTAAATAAGTTAAATTTGATATTATAGATCAAGAAAAATGAGGTTCGGACCTAAAACGGGGGAAAAACGAGTATTTGACGATTTAGTCCTTTTTTTCGTTTTTATGTCGAGGTAAGTTTGTCTGTAAATAATGCAACGTTATAATTGTATTTATAATGTTTTCTTATTGCATGAATTGTATGACTGACTCTATAGATGAAATTGACAAAGTTACGATAAGCGAGAAAATCCCGGTTAAACCTCTATAGAGTTTTGTGATAGTTGATGATGAAATATGGAAGATATGTGAAGGATGAACATGTTTTGTCTTTGAATTTTTAGTGAAATTGAGTAATTCAAACTAAATTGTGAAAATAATATTTAAAGGGACTAAAATGTGAAATAAATGGAATATATTTGCATGTATTAGCATGGGGAAAATTCGGCTAAGCTTATGTGAATAGAAATTTTGTGTATTTTGTGATTTGATGAATTAGGGACTAAAGTGTCGAAATGTGAAAATGTGAGGGCTATTTTGTAAAATGCCTTAAATATGTGGGTTTGGACTAAATTGAATGAAATTGTGATTGAATGAATTAAATTTGAATATGTATAGACCAAGAAAGGAGAGATTCAGATCTAGATCGAGGCAAAGACAAAGTACTCGATTGATCGGCTAGTTTCGGTATTTCGACGTCCGAGGTAAGTTCGGATATAGTACAAGTTGTTAATTTACTATCTATGTGATGTGAATTGAATGATAGATATTGAATTAGAAATGTAATATATGAAATTGAGAAATGAGGCACTAAGTGTGCGTAATTGAATTGAGACAGAGTTGAATGGCACTGTGTGTGCGAAGTATTGGAAGCTTCGGCTTTCTTGATTTGCACTATGTGTGCGATACCAAATTAAGTTTGGTTTGTATCGAGGCACTAAGTGTGAATTGTTAATTAAGCGTCGGCTATGTTTTGGACACTAAGTGTGCGATTGAGTTGAAAAGATATCGAGCAGTGAATGAGACATGGTATCGAGCATCGAATAACAAGTACGTATGTTAACTAAGTGTTGGCAAAGGTATGTTTGAACCTATGTGGTTGATAATAGTTAAAGATTGAATGAATGGATATTTGAGCATATGGTTGAGGATGATAATATGCTTAATTATGTATCTATCTATGTGATGGTTTAATTGTATATTAATGTTGCATTATTGAGTAGTATGTATTATATTTCGAACTTACTAAGCTTTGAAAGCTTACTGTGTGATTTGTTTCTCTGTTTTACAGTGTCAATAAAGCTAGCTCGGATTTAGGGATCGTCAGCATCTCTATCACACTATCGGCTATATATTTCGGTATTTTTGAAAAGATGTGTATAAATGTGGTATATGGCATGTATAGGCTAGTTAATGTGGCATGTTTTGTAATGTGTAATCTTTGCCATGTGATATGGCTTAAAGGTTGAATAATGTTAGTATGTATGTGTGGAAATATGTGGGCGATAAATATGGTATGCTTCTTGCTTAAATGGTTGATAAAAATTGTGGTTTGAATGTGAATTGTGGTAAGGTTTATATTGTGCCTAATCTATAAGACTTGAGATGTGAAATTGGATGTTTTGGATGGATTTATTTGAGTAGGAAATGAGTGTGGAAGTAAATGATTTAGATTATGATTAAATGGTGCATATATTGGTATGATTGGTTGTCATTTGTGGTATAAATGTATGTGAAATGAGACTTGTAGGTGAACTCAAGTGTGGGTGGCAAGTTTGGCCTTGAAAATGGCCTATAATTGCCCACACGGTTGAGCACACGGGCATGTGGCTTGACCGTGTTCTTCAAGGTTGAAATTTGATTCAAGTTAGACTCGATCACGGGCAAGACACATGGGCATGTGACTGGCCGTGTGGATTAAGTCAATAGCGACCACGGGCTGGACACACGGGCGTGTGACTAGCTGTGTGGTGCAAGTCAGTGTCGACCACAGGTGAGGCACACGGGTGTGTCTCAGGCTGTGTGGACAAGTCAGTAGGTATGCCCTGTTTTGCCATGGCTTGGACACATGGACGTGTCCGAGGCCGTGTGAGGCACACAGCCTATCCACACGGGCGTGTGACATTTGTAACTTAGAAAAATGTTTAAATTTTGAAAATTTTCGTATGTGTTTGGTTTAGTCCCGACCCCTTTCTAGCATGTGATTAAGGTCTTGTAGACCTCATTAAGGGACTCATTGCATTGAATATGAATTGTCATGTTTGGATGTGGAATGATATGGAATGTTTGGAAATTATCGGTAATGCCTCTTAACCCTAGTCTGGCATTAGTTACGAGTTAGGGTGTTACAGGTACTATGTGTACGAGACTTTCGAGTATCCTTTAGTATTCCAAGTGTTTCAATGGGAAATTCAACGGGTATGTCAAAGATGAGAAAGTATGTGAATATGTTATGTGATGGTACAGGTATGTACATAAAACTCAAAGAAAATGAGCTCAGTATATAATGAATAAGTGGTAAGATTGTGATTGAGTAAGTTGTGCTTATGAAGCTTAAATGACATTTATGTGGAAACGTGTTATGTAATTCATATGATGAGATATTAGTATATGACAATTATGTTGATATGTGTTATGTTGATATTAAATGACAATTATGTTCATATGACATTTATGAAGTTTTAATGACATTCATGTTGATATATGTTATGTTATTCATATGATGAGTTATAGGCAAGAATGTGATTGAGTAAATTATACTTATGAAGTTTAATGACATTCATGTTAAAATATGTTATGTTATTTATATGATGAGTTTTTGGTAAGATTGGGATTGAGTAAGTTGTGTTTATGAATTTTTAATGACATTTATGCTAATATTTGTTAAGTTATTTATATGTCAAGTGTATGAATAATGTTTTGTATTATTTGCATATGAACTTACTAAGCTATATATATAGCTTACCCCCTTCCTTTCCAATGTCTTATAGGGTTATTAAGCTAACTCGGATTGGAGTTCACCGGAGATCCTATCACACTATCAAGCTATCATTATGGGTATAAATGAATCCAAGCATTTTAAGTCGATGGCATGTATAGGGACTATGTCAATTTGTTATTTGTGTCATTATTAATTTGGCCATATGTGTTAGCTTGTAATTGTTAATGCTTCATCTTATATATAGCCATGAATGGTGGCTTATGTTGATCATAAGTTTATTCATATGTTAATTCCCTTTTATGAATATGAAATTAGTATGTTTTTAATGGGCTAAGTATGATGTTTTAAGCATGACAAATGATGGTATAAGAATGACATGTTATTGTCTTGGTTGTGGTTGTTTAGTTGCTCTTAAATGCTTGAATTTGTGCCATGTGATATTGTGTTGATGTGTGCAAGTGAGGGTGGCAAATGGCTTGGTAAATAGCCTTGTTTTTGTCCACACGGGTAGGCACACGGGCGTGTGTATAGGCTGTGTGTGACACATGGTCTGCCCATGGGCATGTGATTTGGCCGTGTGTCCCCTACACCTTAATTGTTGCAAAACAGAATGTCTAGAATTGGGCACACGGTCAGAGACACGGGCGTGTGTCTCAGCAGTGTGTGCTACACGGCCTAGCA
Source organism: Gossypium australe (assembly GCA_005393395.2). Taxonomy (NCBI): domain Eukaryota; kingdom Viridiplantae; phylum Streptophyta; class Magnoliopsida; order Malvales; family Malvaceae; genus Gossypium; species Gossypium australe. The sequence goes on along the minus strand of CM016625.1, from coordinate 77,325,311 downwards.
CACGGCCGTGTGGCACGGCCGTGTGGCACAAGTCAGAGAGCACCCTAATTTGAACACGGTTTGAAGCACGGGCGTGTCACACTGGCATGTCCCTTGGACCACACGGGCATGTGAGCCCTACATCTAGCAAAAATTTTTCAAGTTTTGTAAAAATTTTTAAAGTTCTTGGTTTAGTCCCGAATCGCTTCCAATACATGTTTTCGGCCTCGTAGACTCGTATAAGGGACTTTATGATTGAATATTAATGGTTTTAATTTGGACGCAAATTTTATGACTCAGAATTGCATGATTACTTGTGATGTGAGTTCGATAATGCCTCGTACCCTATTCCAACGTCGAATACGGGTGAGGGGTATTACAAACAACCTTTCATTTTCTACCATAAATTTCAAAATTTCAGCATATTCATCCATGGAGAAATTTTAATACTTTGATAACTTTACAAATTGGTCCCCAAAATAGCTAGATTAGGTTTTTCGATCTCAAAAATATAAAAATTACTAAAAACGGGACAAGATTACTTACCCAATTAGGCTTGCTTGATTTTCTTTCTCTTTCCTAGGGTTTGCATAGAATTTGGGGAAGAAGATGATATAAAATGATGATATTAGATATTTATTTTATTTATCATCTTTTATTTATTTCAATTTCCAATTTACTCATTTTATTTTTCTAATTTTCCATTGATGAATCATCAAAAATATCTAATAACTTCTCTTAATGGTTTAATTTCCATATAAGGACCTCAAATTTTGAATTCCATAGCTATTTGATACTTATAGCTACTAAAACTCAACTTTTGCAATTTATCCAATTTAGTCCTTTTCATAATTAAACATGTAATCGGTAAAATTTTCTTATTGAAATTTTCATATGTCTTTCCTATCATGATGCAGACCATGCAATAATTTTAAAAATAAAATTTCTTTCTGACTCAAATTTGTGGTCCCGTAACCACGGTTTCGATTTCACTGAAAATGAGCTGTTACAATATGAATTGTGGCATGGTAGGAAGTTAAGCCTAAATCATTTTAGGATTTGGGGAAGCCTGGGCCACATATTAGGCAAATATGTGAAGAACTTGGATTCATGGACGAAAATGTGCATGTTTGTTGGTTGTCCAAAAGGAACGAATGGTGGATCATTTTATAACCCAAAAGATCAAACCATTAAGGTGTTAACACATGCTACTTTCCTTGAGGAAAGTTACATGAATGATTACTAGAGGAACTTTCGGGAAATAAAGAAAACCCTCCAATTTTAATTTTAGATCCAACTCTATATAGTAGACCTACAAATGGTCAACAACATAGGGAGCTTTGTCACATTGGAAGGATCTCCTAAAGGCCTGATTTCTTCCAGTATAGCAGAAGTGTTTTTAACAATGAGTTTGTCTAACAAGAAGATGCTGATCCCCTTACATTTTACGAAGAAATATAGAGTGTTGATTCCAAGCTCTAGAAAGTAGCTATGGAAGTTTAGATGGATTTTATGAAATCCAATTCAATATTGGAACTTGTAGACTTATTGGCTGGGATAAAACCCTTAAGGTGTAAGTGGATTTACAAGAAGAGAAATACGGAATGAAAGGATGAAAGCTATAAGGCTAGACACAAAGAAAGAAAATATCAATTACAAGGAAACCTTCTCTCTAGTAGCGATGCTCAAGTTGGTCCACATGTTATCCATTATGGCGGCTCTTGATTACGGGATGTGGAAAATGATGTCAAGATAGTGTTTCTAAATGGCTATTTTGATGAAACCATCTACATGGTGCAACCTAGTTGTTGGGGATCAACCCGATTAAGCAACGAACGAGTAAAAATAGCGGAAGAAATTGAGAAATTAAACACACAAATTGAACGTGGATGTAACACCCCTAACTGAATCTGTCGCCGGAACAGGGTTACGGAGTATTACTGAAGTTTACAATTTAACCAAATAAAAAATTCAAAAATTTCATAAGATATAACATTCATGTCATAAACCAATCATAATCATGCATATTGTTCCAAATACGAGCCTTCGAGACCCAACATACACTTTAGAAACAAATCAGAACTAAATTGGAAACTCAAAAAATACTTCGGAAACATTTAAAATTTTCAAAGCTGTAGGGGTCACACGGCCAAGAGGCACACTTGTGTCTTAGGCCATGTCGGCATTCGAAATAGGGACACACGGCCATGTCCCAGCCCGTGTCCGTGCCCATGTAACTCACTGACTTGTGCCACACAGCCAAGCCACACGCCCGTGTGCTAGGCCATGTGAGCATACTGACTTGCACTCTATAAAAGATACAGGGGACACATGGTCGTGTCACCTGGCTGTGTGTCACACACGGCTAAGACACACGTCGTATCTCTGCCCGTGTGGACGAAAATAGGTCATTTTACAAGCCACATTTCTCACCCAATTTGGCATCCATCTATACTCAACATTTTGTATATACACAAGTCATAAATAGGCATCCAAAACAAGCCAAAATCAAGCCTTAAACATGTAAAATCATCACATACAACCAATATGCCCTTAGGCACCTCAAATGACAACTTATAACATGTAAATATAAACATTCAATATATCCAATTGTTTAACTAACTCATGTGCATATTTGTACCAAAACTTACCATGTAGATCATTAATAAAAACATACCATTTAGTACCATTTATGTACTTGATCTTTAGCATCAAATGGTCATGTAAGTCACTTGTAATTTGTGCACTAAAAACACCAATACAAACCATTCAAAAGCTAACCTCATTATACATATGTGCTTTACACAATAAGCACTAAATCACTCCAAATTATAATACATATCCAAATGCATAATCAACTACCATTTAAATTTTCATCCATCAAACATAAATCAATTCACATATTACGTATACCAAACCACACATCAAACATGATAAGGCCATTTATATATACATAGAAAAATGTACCAAAACACAAGCCAATTCAAATGGCTAAAAACATAAGAAAACATATAGGCTATCATTAGCCAAAATAACCTATACATGCCATTATAACCGAAATTAAACAACTGAATGTACCAAAAGAGCCGATAGATAGTGTGATATAGCTTTGATAAGCTTCCAACCTGAACGAGCTTCTAAATCACTAAAAAAAATGGAAAATAACAAAGAGTAAGCATTTAAGCTTAGTAAGTTCGTATAACACAGAATTTAACTTACCATTTAACCACAATTTAGATAAGTAAACATAGCATATCCCAACCAATTTGACCAAAAGCCTAAACACATGTTCACCAATATATTAGCCATGTAAATTACATATAAAATCCAATATATATGGATGATTTCAACAAGTAACCACATTTCATATTCATGTATTATTCATTTCATATATCATTATATCATGTAATATCACTTTCATGTATTTCATGTAAGTACCTCTAATAGTTCATATCAAACTCATATAATCTCATAACAGAACTGTGCCCGTTGAACCATTTAGAATATCGTTGGATACGCGGGTAGTACACACGAGGTGTACTGAACTATAATCCGTCAATTCATGTACATGTATGCTCATAGGAGCTGTAAACGGTAAGCTCCTCCGAGCTGAATAATAGTAAGCTCATACAAGCCGAATAACGGTAAGCTTATACGAGCTGAAATCGGTAACCCTAATGACGTGTCATTTGTATCCTACAAATTCCTAAGGTTCAAACGGGGCTCGGTAATCATCGTACGTCATTGGATATGTGATCAGTATTCATATATGATGTTAATGCAAATAACATACATCTAATTCAATCAAAGCATATAATTACACAATTTAACTACATGAACTTACCTTGACGAGTGTGCGTAGATACGAAGGCGACTAATCTGATATTTTCTCTTTGCCTCGGTCTAACTCCAAATGAGGTCTGACAGTATCTATACGAATGAATTGAACTCATTTCAATATAATTCTCATTCAATTTAGTCTAACACACATTTTTGGCAAAATTACCATTTTACCCCTATACTTTTAATTCTTTGCAATTTAGTCCTTATCTCATAAAAATGGAAATTAGCACAATTTCGTTACAACCAATCATAGCTGAATTATATACATGCTTATAACAACCCACATTTTTCACAAATTCACAATTTTACTATACAATTTATCACATTTTTCAATTTAATCCTTAATTAATAATTTCATCAAAAATTCCTTTACAAAAGTTGTTTACCTAACAACAACCATTCATTTAATAGATAAATGACCAAAATGCCCTTCTCATTAAACTTTTACAAATTTCTAACTCATGTCCAATTTTGTCCAAAAATTATAATTTGGGCAAATTGCTATTTAAGGACTTCTAATTAATATTCTAAAGCTATTTAATACAAAAAGCTTCTAGAAACTAATATTTTGCAACTTTTGCAATTTAGTCCTAATGGACTAATTTTATGGAAATTTCCATAAAATTTCTACATGAAACTTTCATATCATCATGCAAACATCTCAAATACTCATTTTACTAACTCGGATTTGTGGTCTCGCACCACTATCCCGGCTAGGCCCTAAATCGGGATGTTACAATTCTCCCCCCTTAGGGATTTTCGTCCTCGAAAATCTTACCAGCAAATAGGTTTGGGTACTGTTTCTCATGCTCTCTTCTGGTTCTCATGTAGCTTCTTCTATTCCATGTCTTTACCACAATACTTTCACTAGGGCAATACTTTTATTCCTTAGTTGCTTGACTTCCCTAGCTAAAATCTTGACTGGTTCTTCACCATAAGTCATATCGGGACGAATCTCTATCTCTGACGGGGTAATTACATGTAAGGGATCTAATCGGTAGCGTCTCAACATAGACATGTGAAACACATCATGTATCTTTTCTAACTCAGATGGCAAAGCCAATCGGTAAGCTACTAGCCCAACCCTCTCAGTAATATCATATGGTCCAATGAACCGTGGGCTCAACTTGCCTTTCTGGCCAAATCTTAGAACTTTTCTCCATGGTGACACTTTCAAGAAAACTTTGTCCCCGACTTAGTACTCTATCTCTTTTCTTCTTAAATTCGAGTAGGAATTCTGTCTGTCTGCTGCAGCTTTTAGACACTCTCGTATCACTTTCACTTTCTCTTCAGCTTCTCTAACCAAATCAACTCCATGAATTTGATTTTCTTTGAGTTCAGTCCAAAATAAAGGTGTTCTGCACTTACGCCCATATAGAGCCTCATAAGGCACCATCTTTAAGCTCAACTGAAAGCTATTATTGTAGGCAAATTTTGCCAATGGGAGAAACTTTTTCCAACTACCTTGGAATAAAAGAATACAACACCGAAGCATATCTTTGAGTACTTGTATTAACCTCTCCGATTGTCCATCGGTTTGAGGATGAAAAGTTGTACTAAAGCTCAACTTTGTACCCAGAGCCTCTTGTAACTTCTTCCAAAATCTAGATGTGAATCTCGGATCTCTATCAGATATGATTGAAAACGGAACTTCGTAAAGTCTTACTATTTCAGAAATATACAAGCTTGCCAGCTTGTCGAGTGAGTAATCCACTCGTACAGGTATAAAATGGGCTGACTTCGTGAGTCTATCAACCACAACCCATACAGCATCATTCTTGCTCGGAGACAACAGCAAACTCGTTACAAAATCCATGGTAATACGATCCTATTTCCAATCGGGAACCAAAACAGGTTGAAGCAAACCCGAAGGTACTTGGTGTTCAGCCTTTACTTGTTGGCAAATCAAGCATTTGGAAACAAACTCTGAAATATCTTTCTTCATTCTAGGCCACCAATACTGTTGCTTCAAGTCATTATACATCTTGGTACTACCCGGATGTACAGATAAACATTTGTTATGTGCCTCGTGCAAAATTCTCTGAATAAGCTCTTCCTTCCTCAGTACACAAACTTTATCTTTAAACATCAAACATCCATCGGAATTAATTCGAAAGTCGGATTCAACATCTGACTCGTACTGGGCTCTCTTGGCTTGCAATTTGTTATCTTCTTTCTGAGCCTCAAAGATCTCTTGGAGGAATACTAGTCTAGCTCTCAACTCAGCTAAAATAGAACTATCATTGAATAAAGTCATTCGTGAATTCATTGCCCTTAATGCAAATAGGGACTTTCTGCTTAAAACATCGGTGACCACATTCGCCTTTCCTGGATGATAGTCAATGATCAACTCATAGTGTTTTATTAACTCTAACCATCTCCGTTGCCTTAAGTTTAACTCTTTTTGCATCATCAAGTACTTCAAACTTTTGTGATCGGTGAAAATTTGGCATCTTTCACCATATAGATGGTGTCTCCATATCTTCAATGCGAAGACTATGGCAGCCAACTCTAGATCATGTGTCGGATAGTTCTTCTCATGAGGCTTCAACTGTCTTGAGGCATAAGCAATTACTTTGCCCTCTTGCATAAGCACACAGCCTAACCCATTTAAGGATGCATCGCTGTAAATTATGAATTCTTTCCCCGTCTCAAGTTGTACTAAAACTGGAGCTTCTGTCAATAATGCTTTCAGTTTCTCGAAACTTTGTTGGCATCTTTCTATCCACTCAAACTTCACATTTTTCTGTAACAATTTAGTCATCAGGGTTGCAATCATGGAAAATCCTTTGACAAATCGTCTGTAATAGTCGGCTAGGCCTAGGAAACTTCTATCTCAGAGATGTTTCTCGGTGTTTTCCAGTCCATTATAGCCAAAATCTTACTTAGGTCTACTCGGACTCCTTCTCTCGAGATAATATGTCCCAGAAATCCTACTTCTTTAAGCCAAAATTCACTTTTACTGAACTTGGCATACAACTGATTTTCTCGTAGAATCTGTAAAATTGTCCGTAGATGCTCAGTATGCTCAGTCTCATCTTGAGAATAAATCAATATGTCGTCAATAAAAACGACTACAAACTTGTCGAGATATGGCCTAAATATGCGGTTCATTAGGTCCATGAATACTGCAGGAGCATTGGTCAACCCAAAGGGCATGACTAAAAACTCATAATGCTCATATCTTGTTCGAAAAGCGGTTTTGGAAACATCTGAATCCTTTACTCTCAACTGATAGTACCCCGATCTCAAGTCTATTTTGAAGGACATAATGGCTCCTTTCAATTGATCGAACAAATCATCGATTCTAGGCAATGGGTACTTGTTCTTCACTGTCACTTTATTAAGCTTACGATAATCTATGCACAATCTCATGGTGCCATCTTTCTTTTTCACAAATAAAACTGGAGCACCCCATGGAGAACAACTTGATCTGGCAAAGCCTTTATCTGTTAACTCTTGCAACTGTAACTTCAATTCTCTCAACTCCGTTGCAGCCATTCTATAAGGAGTAATAGATATTGGTACAGTACTGGGAGCTAGCTCAATGCTGAACTCAACTTCTCTAACTGGTGGTAGTCTTGGTAATTCCTCAGGAAAAACATCCAAGTACTCACATACTATTGGTACTGACTCAATCTTTAGCTCTGTTTCTCTAGTATTCATCGCAAAGGCAAGATATGCCTCATACCCTTTTCTTATGTATCTATGTGCCGTCATATGAGAAATTACTACTGGTGATCTACTTTGTTCATCTGATTCTACATGGAGAAAGTCCCCATTCTCACATCTCATCTTGAGGTATTTCTTCCCACAATTAACTATTACATCATGGGTGGTCAACCAGTCCATACCAAGAATGATGTCAAACTCATCAAATGGCAGCAACATAAGGTTTGCCTTAAAACAATGGCCTTTAATCATTAATGGACAATCTTTACAAACTTCATCAACTAACACACTCTTGCTTAAAGGATCAGACACCTTAATCGTAAATTCTGTAGACTCTATAAGCATACTCATATTGGATACTAGTTTCATGCAAATGTAAGAGTGTGTGGATCCGAGATCTATTAAAGCAATAACTTTGATATCATAAAGAGAAAAGGTACCTGTAATAACATCAGCAGAAGATGCCTCTTCGCGAGCGCGAATGGCGTAAGTCCTTGTAGGCGCCCTACCCTCGGGTCTCGCGGCCTGCTCTCTAGGGTTACCTCTTCCACTTGCCCCACTTCCCGGGTTCTTCTGCGGTCTTCCTCTGATCACACTCCCTGATCTCAGGTTCTGAGTTCTCTCTTCTTTTGTCATCTCAGGATAATCCTTTATGTAGTGGTATTGGGAACCACATCTAAAACATGCATTTTCATGTGCTCGGCATTCTCCCAGATGATGTCTGCCACACTATGGGCATTCGGGTCTATCCGATTGGATGTTCCCCACACTAGCAACTGAAGTCGTCTGTGCCTTATTTCCCAAATACTACTTACCATTCTCCTTCCTTGAAAACCCAGTGGAAGTAGCCGATCAGGTGGAGAAATCTCTTGACTTCTTGGATGAGGATTAGAATGACGTATTCCACTGTCTCTTTCTAGAGTCACGAGACTCCATTTCAAATTTTCTCTTCTCCTTTATTAGCTTTTCGGCTTTACAAGCCCTCTCTACTAGCACAACAAATTCCTTTAGTTCTAAGACAACAACAAACAATTTGGTGTCATCATTTAGTCCATCTTCGAATCTTTTACTCATGATGGCCTCAGTGGACACGCATTCTCGAGCGTATTTGCTGAGTAGTACAAATTCACGCTCATAGTCAGTCACAGACATCTTGCCTTGCTTCAGTTCTAGAAATTCCTTCTTTTTCTGGTCCACAAACCTTTGACTGATATACTTTTTCTTGAACTCTTCTTGAAAGAATTCCCAAGTAATCTTCTCTCTTGGTACTACTGATACCAAGGTGTTCCACCATTGATAGGCAGAATCTCTTAAAAGAGAAGCTACACACTTCATGCATTCTTCAAATGTGCACCACAACTCACTAAATACCCTGATGGTATTTTCTAACCAGAATTCGGCCTTCTTTGGATTGTCATCTCTTTTAGCCCGAAGTTCTTCTGCCCCATGTTTCCTGATCCTATCAACTGGAGGTTTGTCTCCTCTTACCACCTCTACTACTTGAGGGACTACAGGAATAGATTGTGGAATAGGCGGGAGTGGAGGGGGTTGTGCATTCAGGTTCGTACGAACGAACTCTGTATACCATGTGTTCATCATATGGAGAAAGGGTTCTCTAGCCTCTTCTCCTCCTCCTTGACTCACCGTAGTGGGTCTATTCTCATTCTCATTCGGCACCGTCCCTTCAACGGGAGCCGGCACATTACTTTCTACGTCTTCCACTACAGCTCTTTCGGGATCCATTTACTATATGTATAAACATAATTTAAGTCGTCAGGAGTCGTCACACTATCATTATAAAAACATTCTTACGTATGACATGTATAGCTAAACACGTGCTCGTGCTACGTTAGTCCTAGAACTAACTAAATCGTAGCTCTGATACCACTAAATGTAACGCCCTATACCTGAGTTCGAGGCTAAGACCGGATACGAGACATTACTATGCTTGAACTTGCTTAAACTTGTATTTACGGGCTATAAAATTTCGTTCCGAATTAAAAACTTCTCTTTCTTAAACAACTCATACATCTCATAGGCCTACGAGGCCTTAAATACATATCTGGAAACTTTCGAAATTCAATCAAAAACTTTTCCTTAAAACAGGGGTCACACGCCTATGTGGCTTGGGACACACCCATGTCTTCCAACTGTGGTCGACACTGACTATATTCACATGGCCTGGGACACACACCCATGTTCTGACCGTTTGTCACACACGGCCTAAATGAATTGCCGTGGGATTAGCTCGTAGTCTAATCTAACTTAAAGTACTAAGGTGCAGGGACGCACGGCCTAGACACACGCCCGTGTGTCTATCCGTGTGGGCACTTGAAGGCTATTTACCAAGCCAATTGCCACCCTGAAATCAAGATCAATCTCATATTCAATCCAACAACTCAATTTACTACATTTTTCATGAACAATACTACATGCTTCATTAATATTGATAAACATACATATTAGTCAATCTTGGCCAATCACTTAGCCATATACAAAAGAATAATAAACTTGATAGCCCATACTTTTGCCCTTTTTAAGACATATTCTCAAAATGAAATGTTCCTATACATGCCATACTTAATATAAACATCTTGGCTATACCAAAATAGCGATTGATAGTGTGCTCCGAGCTCCGATGACAATGATCCACGAGATTAGCTTGGCGAGACTACATGGAAAGAAAGAATAAAAGACGTAAGCATTTAGCTTAGTGAGTTTGCATATGACTCACATAACATCATACTTGTTTAGCATAAATCATTTGGCATAAACAATGGCATCATAATTTCAGCTATTTAAGCTTACTTACTCTGATTGATTCTTACATATCTCATGATACTTACTAGTCTCATGCTCGTGAGGTAAACAAGGTACCTGTATCACTTGATCACATAGATCAGCATACCTTACTATAATAATCATAATCTCTAATTCATCGTTCATAACATGAATAATACTCATTTCCAACTTGATAATAGCTTTGCTTACTTAATTTTCTTGTTATCTCATTTAAGCTTTACTCATTTGCTTTACTCATTTGCCCGATGAATTTTTATGAATAACCAAGGATACTAAATCTCATCCCACATATAACTCGATGCCAAAGCCATATTCTAGATATTCTAGATAAATGACCAAAATGCCCTTCTCATTAAACTTTTACAAATTTCTAACTCATGTCCAATTTTGTCCAAAAATTATAATTTGGGCAAATTGCTATTTAAGGACTTCTAATTAATATTCTAAAGCTATTTAATACAAAAAGTTTCTAAAAACTCATATTTTGCAACTTTTGCAATTTAGTCCTAATGGACCAATTTTATGGAAATTTCCATAAAATTTCTACATGAAACTTTCATATCATCATGCAAACATCTCAAATACCTTAAAAACTCATTTTACTAACTCGGATTTGTGGTCTCGCACCACTATTCTGGCTAGGCCCTAAATCGGGCTGTTACACCCGTGCTACAGGCCGTGTTCAACCCCGTGTTACTCTCTGACTTGTGCCACACAGTTGGATACATGCCCGTGTGCTAGGCCGTGTAACACACACGGCTGAGACACACGTCTGTGCCTCTACCTGTGTACTCAATTCTAAGCATTCTGTTTCTCAAATTTAAAGTGCAAGGGACACACGGCCGTATAGCATGACCGTATGTCACACACGGCTGAGACACACGGTCAATACACATGCCCGTGTGTCTACCCGTGTGGATAAAATAAAGCCATTTTCTAGATTTATTTCTCACCCAAACTTTGCCAATGACCTACACCGAAACTTTCATTCACATACCAACCAATCCAAGCATCATAACCAAGTTAATTCTATTTATCTAACATGATATATTATTAAATGCATTCATGCTTTTAATCTTATCTTTTATAAGCATACTTGTTTAACCTTTCTCAACCAATCAATAATAAATACTTATGTTATCACCATAAAATAATCTTAATATATGCATGTACCAAAACATAATCATCACTAGCCATTCCAATGGTTGGATTACAATAATCATTTACATGTCAATATGGCCAATTTAACCTATACATGCCATTATAACTATAATTGACTTACCATATATACCAAAATGAATTGATGGATAGTGTGAGTGATCTCCGCCAAGCTTCCAATCCAACGAGCTTCCGATTTACTATAAAACAGGGAAATAAAACTAAGTAAGCATATAATGCTTAGTAAGTTCGTATAACATGGTACTTAACTTACCATTTATTCTATTTCAAGGTAAACATGTAAGGCATATTCAATCAATTTAGTCTCAAGCCCTACACATATCTTCAATGCCCTTGTTAGTAATATATTCCATAATAACACCGAGAAACATATATGGGCTCAACAATAATCTAGTTTCCAGGCACATATGCTTTCCCCATCACGTATTCATTTAACATATATAAAGCATATCTTTGTATTACAAGTATTTTTTCATAATAATTCATCTCGAGTTCAGATTATTTTATGTCAGAACTTTACTCATATAATTCAAAATATCAATGCCACACGAGTAGTACATTCAAGGTGTACAAATCTATAATCAAGGATGAACATATTTATCAAATAAATTCCATGTACAAATAACATCATCTCATATTTCCATGTATCAATTATCATATATCATCATTTTCATGTATTTCAGGCAGATACGTGTAATGACTCATTTCTTATTCATATCTTCTCATATTAGGATTTTTTTACCCGTTGAATTTATTCGAAATATCGATGGATACATAGGTAGTACACTCGAGGTGTACAAATTAGGATCCGTCAATTCATATTCAGAGGTACCCATTAGGGCACTTAATAAGAAAGCACACTCTCAAGCCACATATCATACAGTAGGATTACCAGTCCAAGCTAAATCCTTTTTGTGACAAATACTCTAAAGAGCTTAATCTGGATTACCAGTCCAAGCTAAATCCAGTCTGCTCCATATGCTCGAGAAAACTTATATCAGGATTACCTGTCCGGGCTAAATCCTTTTAATAATTAGGTCAATAGGATTACTCGTCCGAGCTAAATTCCATCAGCAACAAATGTAGGACTTCATTCAATAAGGGAAATCACCTTTATCTATCGATTTTCATTTATTCAAATAGGATTTAATATTTTTCAAGCATTATCAGACATGTGATTATTTCATACATCTATAGCATTCATATAATTTAAATAAACACATACCACATTCATTTCAAGCATAAAAATAACATTTTTATCATTTATCATTTATCAGGCATTATCATTGATCGGGCTTTTCAGATATGTTTTCAATGCCATATATATATATGATATTTATATAATTAACATACAAAAAAAAAATCTAATTTAAGCATAAAAATATACAATTTAGTTACACGAACTTACCTCAACAAATGTTCGTATACGTAAAATCTACTAATCCGACATTTTTCTCTTTTCCTCATTCTAGCTCCGAATTTGGTCTATTCGGATCTATACGAGTAAATTTAACATCAATTTAATAAATTTAAACTCAATTCTGTCCAATTTACATCTTAGGCAAAATTATCATTTTGCCCTTAAACTTATAATTAATGATGATTTCGTCCCCAGGCTCGGAAAATTAAATTCATACAAGGAAAATGAAATTCATGCAATTTACTTCTTATTCCAAGCTTAACCAAAATTTCAATATAAAATTTACAGCACATGTATTCTATAAAATTCAGAATTTTTTCTTCAATTTACACAACTTTACAATTTAGTCCCTAAATCATGTTTTCACCAAAAATCACTTTGTAAAAGTTGTTTATCTATCATCAACCTTTCATATTCTACCATAAATTTCAAATTTTCAGCATATTCATCCATGACATAATTTCTATACTTTGATAACGTTTAAAATTAATCCCCCAAATAGATAGATTAGACTATCCCGGTTTCAAAAATATAAAAATTACTATAAACGGGGCTTGAAGACTTACCTAATTTGGCCAAGAAAGCTTGCTTTCTCTTTCCTAGGGTTTCCATGGAATATTTGGGGAAGAAGATGATATAAAATGATTTTTATTTCTATTTAATTATATCACTTTCCAATTTAGTCCTTAGCCTTTTTCTAATTTTCCATGGATGAATCATCCAAAATATCTACTAACTTTTCATTAATGGTCTAATTACCATATAAGGACCTCCAATTTAAATTTCTGTAGCCATTTAATCCCTTTAGCTATTAGAACACAATTAGCCCTTTATCAAATTAAACATGTAATCGATAAAATTTCTTTGCAAAATTTTCACACAATATTATTATCATAATGTAGATCACAAAATAGTATTAAAATTATTTTTCTTTCCGGGACTCGGATCTATGGTCCCGAAACTACTGTTCCGGTTTTATCAAAAATTGGCCTGTTATAAACAGATTTGTTAGAAGTGATTTTAAAGACAAAAACAAAATGTTTTGTGCAAGAATATTTGAAACAACAAGAAAAGATTAAAACTCCTAATTTTGTTGCGTTTCTTGTTGGAACAAGATAGGAGAACGTCTTTCTTGAAGCAACATTAACTTAGAACGAAAATCAATAAAACCAGCAAGCCAAAATAGCAAGAACTAAAATAAAAAAGAAACAATAAATTAAGGATAGAAAAGAGAAGATGACATCCTAAGAAGCCTTAGAAACATTAAGAATTAGCTCTAATTGCCCCTCCAAGAAAGAGATCTTGGCAAAAAAAAAGCTTGAAGATGATTTCCACAACCTAAAAGATTATTAAAACAACTTCTAGAAGAAACTCAAGAGCAATTCTTGAAGAAAAAGTGAAAGAGAATTATTATTAACTTAAAAAAAATAAAAATCAATTGTATATGTATAAGGGTGAATGTCTATGCTATATAGGCCCCTAGAATAAGTTTTCCTAACCCTAATGGAATAACTAACATGACAACTCATAAAAAAAAAAAAATCCTAAGCGTGGACTTTTAATGTGAATTCAACCAAATGGATTAAATGGACTCTTTGCGTTGAATTCTTACATGATGATCTACCTATTAAAATAAAATTGAACCTATAGTTTAAATATTCCACAATTTGGGCCACTTTGATAACTTGGCCTGATATTTAATTAAATTACTTTCCAAACTTCAAGACGAGCTTGTGGACATCTTAATAGGCCATTTTTTGAAGAACTTGATCTTGTGATCCATTTGCTCTCGAAATTGACTTGTTCAAGCTCATACATGAAATCCAATGCGCATTGGCTACAAGATTCGGTTTCTTGGACCAAGATTTCCAATATTTGAAATCTTGATTTTCTTGATTATTGAAATCGTCTGAAACAGTAAAATTGGACTAAGATTCGGTTTCTTAATTTTCTTGAAAACAAGAAAGTGAATCTTGATTTTTTTTATCGTGTGCGCATCTACAACCTTGGTAACGAAACCTTAAATGGTCCTGTTCAGTCTTGTCAGATTTGTTTAGCCTTCAACCTCATTGGGCTTTGAGGAAATTTGAGCCCATCATGTTCATGAGCCTGATTTTGGGCCTTGAGACTTGCATCAATGACATATATAACTTAGTATTATTTTATACAATTCAATAAGCATTATACCTTTTTTCCCCTTTGCCATTTTTAATTTTTGGGGTTTTTATTGTAGTTACAAGTTCAATTACAATTACAATCAATAAATATTTGAATTAGCTATAATTAAAGCTAAGTGTTACATAGCACATCGAACTAATAATCAAAATATATTTGGAGGAAAACTAGAATAGTTCTAGAGAGAACTTATACATTGTAGGATTTAATCCAGCATTATAGTTTTAATATTTTCGATTTATTAATCGAATAATTTGCCATGATTTATTTTTCACAAAAAAATATATGATGATGTAACATATATAACTTAGTAATTTTTTGTACATTTTGACAAGCAATAGGCCTTCGTCTCCATTTCTCTTTTTTAAGCGTGTAATTTTTATTTATTAAAGTTACAAGTTCAATTACAATTACAATTACACTCAATACATGTGTAAATCAGCTAGAATTAGAATAAAATGTTACAGAGCACATTAAAATAATAACTAAAATATATTCAGAGACAAATTAGAATAGCTCTAAAACCTAAATATGATAAGATTTAAGTTATAATAAATGTCGAGACAAACCACATATAACTTTAAAAAAAATTGAACTTGAAACATCAAAATCCCAAAGCTTTAGCATTTACCAACCTTGCTAAAGTCTCATAGACAAGTACACAATAAATATTCAACTATAAAAAAAATATTAAAGTGTATATGCCATGTTAGAATTTATTTTTAAAAAAGTAATAATAAAATTACTCTTGCTGGTTGAGTTATAGCTCAGTTGACATCATATTGTTTTTACTGTAGGAGGATGTGAGTTTGAATGTATTGAAGTATATTTATCCTTTAAGAGTTATAGGTAGTTGTAAGTATTGTAAAATAAAAATAAAAATCTCAAAATTCATACAACTAGAAACTAGGTTATTGTATTAATCACAAATTTAAAATTTAGTCTACATACTTTTATTTTTAGAAATTTAATCCTTCTAATTTTTAAATTTTAAAGTTCAAATTTAATTATTAACATTATTAAAATTATTTTATTAAATTCAAAATATAAATTTTAAATTTACGAAAAATACGGGTAGTTATAATATAACTTAACCTTTAAAAAACTACATATATTTTTTATTAAGTTACAAGGAGATTGCATTAATTATTTTTGTCAAAAAGAGAGATTCCATTTTGAATCTTCCACGGTGTTGAATTTTTAATTTGACTGACAACGTTATTAGCTTTTTTTTTTTTAATTATTATTTGAATATCTACAACGTTATTAGCAAGAGAAAAGTAGTGAACTCGCTCCAGGTTACGATCCTATACGTTACAACTTACGAGAGACCCACTCATCGAAAATTCGGACGGCGAAGATCTGAAGTGCACCAAACAGAAAATACTCTATGTAGCAGCTGATAATTTGAAAAGTATCTATTAAAAAAAGATCCCAATTCCCCATCCAGCGAGTGACCTCACCACCATCGAGAATCTATTAAAAAAAAAGATAAAAATAAAAAAATTCCTCAAAATTCCAAAACCCTAATAAAGAATTTAAATCTGTGAACACACTATGGATTTGGTAAATGGCGGAAAGGGGAATCTAAGCAAAAAGCTAGTCAATATCAACGGCTGTGATTGAAATAGGGTGCATTATTTAAATCACAAAATCCTCTCGATTTTACTTCAGGTTACTCTCTCAGCAGCCTCCACAGGGCCTTCCATTCCAAAACCCAGGCAGCAGCATGTGTGGAATACTTGCAGTCCTTGGCTGCATTGACAACTCTCAAGCTAAACGCTCCCGTGTTATTGAACTGTCTCGAAGGTGATTTTGAGAATTTAGATTTTAGCACTTTTTATTTTTATTTTAGATGAAAATGATCGTTGATTTTGATTGAAATGGAGAGCGTAGATTGAGGCATAGAGGTCCTGATTGGAGTGGACTACATTGCCATCAAAATTGTTACCTTTCTCATCAGCGTTTAGCTATTGTAGATCCGACTTCAGGCGATCAGCCCCTTTATAACGAGGATAAGACTGTTGTTGTCACGGTATACTTTCTTTCTTTTTTCGTCGAGACATTGATAATGGTTGGTACAATAATCATGAAAATAAAATAATCTTTTTATTTTAGTTTTATAATATTTTTCTATTTGTTTTTAGCGTGAAATGTTTGTTTTTGGATATAAAAGTGAATAATATTGTTCAATAATTAAATTTAAGATTATCATATTAATTAAAATAAAATGCATGCATTATGTTAAATTGGTTTTGCATTTTCACATAGAAAAGTAAATGTATGATTTCAGTCATTCGTATATTTATTACCTATTATTTTTTACTCTGTAAATAAGGGAAAAAATAAGTAGCAAATTTGACCATCACATGGAATCATTGATAGAATGCGATGTTTAGTTTTACTTTCATGTTTGGTTGATGATTATAGGTAAATGGAGAGATATATAACCATAAGCAATTGAGAGAAAAGCTGAAGTCCCATCAGTTTAGAACTGGAAGTGACTGTGAAGTAATTGCTCATCTTGTAAGTACATAAGAGGTTGGATATTAAGTTCCATTATCAAAGCATTTTCCTTTGTTGCGTGGTTTTCACATCTCAAAGTCTCATTTTCGTTAATGTACCAATTTGACTTCTTTTTCTAGTATGAAGAATATGGAGAAGATTTTGTGGACATGCTGGATGGAATGTTCTCATTTGTCCTTCTTGACACTCGTGACAAAAGTTTCATTGCAGCTCGAGATGCTATAGGAATTACCCCACTTTATATTGGATGGGGCCTTGACGGTATGCAGTTTTTCCTTCTTTACACTGGTTTTATTTAGATGTATAATGTATAGCAAGAATCTAGTTAGTTATTAGGCTAATTAGGTGTCTGTTTCATGAACCTGGTCTTGGCTCCAATGGTTGTCCCACTTCCTTAGGGAGTGACAGAAAATTAAACATGGTTCAACTACTTATCCCGAAAATGTTTATCCCCTTAAAAGTTTGCAGAAAAGGAAAATGTTTGTCCTAGAGAATATCTTAGAAACCTTTTTCCTTGCACTTTTGATTTTTTTCTTTGAAAGCTTGATGCCAAATATAGTTGAGAAACATGCAAATATGAGATAGCTTGTGCTGCTGCATTTATTCATGTTTGGATGGATGTGATGCTTTGGGCTTAGCTTCTTTTCCTTGATTCCATTTCTAGTTTTGGTTTATATTTAGCCCCTCCACCTTGTTCTGGATGCATACTGCTAATTAAATACTATTTTCTTTGCAGGTTCTGTATGGTTTGCTTCAGAGATGAAAGCTTTGAGTGATGATTGTGAACAATTTATGTCTTTCCTTCCAGGGCATATATATTCAAGCAAGCAAGGTCCTTTTCTTTGGATATTAATTCCTAACCTGCTTAAAAATAATCATAGAACTTCTTAAGGAGAATTGGAATTTTATATGGTATATGATGTTCTTCTACAAATTCTACAAATTCATTCTTGTTTCCCAGTGTTCCATTCAGTGCCTTTTATTTGTTGCATTTCCAAATGTCTGCAGGAGCGCTTAGAAGATGGTATAATCCCCCATGGTACTCAGAAAAGATCCCTTCAACTCCTTACGATCCCAAAGTTCTACGGGAGGCTTTTGAGAAGGCATTCTCTAAACCTTCAACTGGGATTCTTGTTTTGATTTTATTGGTTTGCTGTTAACTCTGTAATTGGATGTCATTACATCTCTCCAGCAAAAAGAAAAAAAAATGGTGGAAAACATAACACTCACTTGAAACAATTTTGTGAAAGCAAGACAGTATTGGCCAACCTTATTACATAGCACTCTCATGCTATTGCATTCAAACATTGTTCAAAAATCATAGGAGTACCACAGGTGGGGTTAAAGTGCCTGGTTCCTTTTGATTAGGTCTCTCCCTCCCCCTAATTGGCAAGTGTTAGCTTTGTTTTTAGGATCTTTATTTCTATGTTTCTTTTCTTGTGGCCATTTTTCATTAGGAAATTTATGTTCCAAGAGAACAGCAACGGAGTTCAGTGTGTGGGATTCTTAGTTTTCTAGTTAGCTTAATATATCCTTAGCTTGTAGGATATATCCCGCACATTAGTTCTTAAAATTTCAGCTTGACCTCTACTCAAGAACTAGAAGATTGAATGCTAACTGTATAGCTCTTTCTATAATTTTGTGTTCTCCTTTTCCAAGTAGTCATTTCTGTGTCTGTCTGCCTCTATTTCCTGGTACCATTCATCCTATTTAGTCATGACAGAGTTAGACAAACAAAATTGTAAACAAATTATTTTTTAAGATTCTTAGTAATGGATTTTCATTGTTTTGGTAACTCAGTTATTTGAATACTTGAAGGAGCATACATGTCTCTAGAATTTGTTATTATTCTCATGTTAAATTAATAAATGTTGGTATTTCTTCTGTGATATGCCATTCATGTTTCAACACTAATTTCTGTGATAGGCTGTGTTTAAGAGGCTCATGACAGATGTACCATTTGGAGTGCTTTTATCAGGAGGGTTGGATTCATCACTTGTCGCTGCTGTAGCTGCCCGTCAGCTAGCTAATTCAGAAGTTGCTTGCCAGTGGGGATCACAATTACATACCTTCTGCATTGGTTTGAAGGTCATAATACTCACTTTCATGTGGCACATTTATAGATTCCACATCCTCTTACTATCTTGGTTTCCTTCCTCCCTGTGTCATTTTATTGCTTAATGTCTACAAAACATGCCTGTTGATTAGGTTTGTTGTTACCTTAAGCACTCTGATCTTTTTGGAGTAGCTGATGGATGAATCAAATTATTCATTGAAGAATGCTATAGACTTGCATTATGAACTGCTGCTACTAGTAATATGTAAATTGTCTATGCAAAATATCTTCATCCAGTCCCCTTCTAGTTGTTAGGATAATTTCTGCAACTTCAGATAATACACTCTTATCTTTGTCTTAGTTGTGAAATATAACTTGGGTTTACCACTTTACAATTTTTTTTACATTTTAATATTCAGGATTCTCCTGACCTCAAAGCCGCAAAAGAGGTAGCAGATTATATTGGAACTCGTCACCATGAGTTTCATTTCACTGTGCAGGTAATTCCCTGCTTGATTTAATAAAGAAGAATGGCAAAATATGTTCATTTGTGTTTTTATGTTTTTCTTTCTCCCATTTTGACCCACCAGGAAGGGATAGATGCTCTAGAGGAAGTTATCTACCACATTGAAACATATGATGTGACGACTATTAGAGCCAGCACTCCCATGTTTCTTATGTCAAGAAAAATCAAGTCTTTAGGAGTGAAAATGGTTCTTTCAGGGGAGGGTTCCGATGAAATCTTTGGAGGTTACTTGTATTTCCATAAAGCACCTAACAAAGAGGAGTTTCATGAAGAAACATGTCGAAAGGTATTCAGGATGGTCATTGCTTTTTTTTTTCCAGGATTTTAGTAAATGAATTGGGGGAATCCATATATTAGGCGTGGTTATCTGACTATATGCTGTATATTTGTTTACCTTTTCAATGGTGTTCTAATTATTTCGACAGATCAAAGCTCTTCATCTTTATGATTGCTTGAGAGCGAACAAATCAACTTCAGCATGGGGACTTGAAGCTCGTGTGCCCTTTTTAGATAAAGAGTTCATCAACGTTGCAATGAGTATAGATCCTGAGTGGAAAATGGTATTATGCTTCTATATCTGTCACTTACATTGTATTATTTAGTATAATGTTGAGAAAACTGATCTGTGTCCGTCCATATTGGAATAACTTAGACAAAAGCTTTACCGCCATTACATGAGAAAGTACTGACACATAGAGGTAAATTTCTACCGAGGTTAACGTTTATTGCTTTATCTCTGGTTTTGGCTGCATGGTGTCATTCCCGGTATCACCTATCTATGGGGATGGCATTTCACATTATAGGGGTAACGTCACTTTCCTCTCTTAAATGCAATATATGTTCTAGCTTTTGGTGCTTTCATCTGGTGTGTGAGGTGATAATCTGTTTTGTAGGATATTTTATTTAATAATGAGCTGATGCAAATAATACGTGGTGTCAGATTCTTAGCAATAGTAGATTTCTATCTCATGTTGGTCAAAGGAATGGTTCTAAATTTTAATTATACATTTAGACCTTTTTTTCTTTTCTTTTCCCCCTCTGTGAATGAAGGTTCACTTATGGTTAGTGCCATACAAATTTGTTTCAGATAAGGCCTGATCTTGGGAGGATGGAGAAGTGGATCTTACGTAATGCATTTGACGATGATAAGAAGCCATATCTGCCTAAGGTTAGTATATCTTCTTTTGAAACACTAGAAAAAAATTACTTGGGCTATATCATTTTCTTTCTGGTCCTCCATTCTTTGATTATATTTCTTCAGTGTATTAATGTTTCAATATAATTTCTTATGGAAAACTTCCTGGAAGAATTTCTTTTTTTGAAACTTATTTTCCCTGTCTGTTTCAGCACATTTTATACAGGCAAAAAGAGCAGTTCAGTGATGGAGTTGGGTACAGCTGGATTGATGGTTTGAAGGACCATGCCAACAAACAGGTAGACTTATTTGTTTATGGTTCTTCCAGGAGACATTTTCCATTTGGCTGCATGTAAGAGCCTATTGTTACTGAACTTGACAGGTCACTGATGCAATGTTGATTAATGCGAACTTTATCTACCCTGAGAATACTCCAACCACAAAAGAGGGATACTACTACAGAACTATCTTTGAGAAGTTTTTTCCAAAGGTATTACGTTGTTCACCTTGCTGTCTTTCTCTTTCTTTTCTGCTTGTCTAAATTTTCTCGTGGGGTATAGAAACATGTAACAGATTTGGTTTTCCTCCTTGTCCAATTTTCACTTTTGGAAAAGAAAGCAAACCAAACTGAATATTACATTTCTCGATTGCTATGTGTTGGATGCTCTCTAGTGGACCTGACAATTTTGAAAATGGCACAACTACATGACACGATAAAAATAATTAAAACATGACTACAAAAAAAAGAACCTACAAACACACCATTAACAGATGAATGTGCCAAATCTATATAACACATTATTACCATGTCAATTTATATAAATATAGAATACCATAAACATGATATATATGTATATGAAGACACATATACAGATTGTCAAGTCTGCTTGCGAGGTTATTGTAGTTTTCCACTATCAGGAGGCCACATCATTTGTCTACTTGGAACTTGCCCAAAATTGCTGGGCTTAGGAATTCCTAAATTTTTAGGGAACAGGTAGGAGTGCTTCGGTATCAACTCTCAACGCAAAAGAACTTAAGTTCTTCAAGACCCCTTCACCTAGACCTCTAGTATAATGGAACTCTTAGCCAAGGTGTTGCAAGATCCTAATTATCAGGCATATCAGAGAAAACAAGTATGAAAAAAGCTCTATTTGATTATAAAATCTGCAAGATTCTTGAACTGAACGCTCCTATAGTGTACAATTTTATTATGTTTGTTCCTTTGTTGTTTAATAATATTTGACATTGCGGATTTAATCATCCTATTGCAAGCAGAATGCTGCAAGGTCAACAGTTCCAGGAGGTCCAAGTGTGGCGTGCAGTACAGCAAAAGCAGTGGAATGGGATGTAGCATGGTCAGAAAATCCCGACCCCTCCGGTCGGGCTGCACTTGGTGTTCATGCCTCTGCTTATGAGGCACAAAAAGGAGGAATTGCGGAAAAGATTGCAATAGCATAAATACTGCATCTTTATTTGATAGCTGACTGGCGGATTTATAGACCTAGTTCATTGCTGAAATGAGAAGGCATTTGTTTCTTTCAAATGCTCAAAAGTCATATGAATCCAAATGTAATGCTGTAAGGTGCCTCCTTTCATGTAGTTAAGTTCCTATCTCTTTCCCATTCCTCCCCTTTTTCTCCCTTTTGGTATTTGACTAGTCAGCTCTTGGGTTATGCTATGTAATGTTTGTTTATTATCCACCGAAACTAGCTTCTTGTTCTGGGATTCTTATGCTGGTTGTAGTTGCTTGTATCTTATGCATGTTGTTTGCAGTTGTCAATAGTGGAAATTTAAGTATTTTCTATGAGGTCTTGTTTATCATGGTTGTCTATTACAGTTATCGATTACTAAATAAATAGCAAGCGCTAATTAAATGTTATTGGTCAAACATTTCTTCCTTTCTCATTTCTCACCATGAAAACTCAAGAAGGAAGAGGTGCCATTAGCACCAACTCCATCTTCTTCTATTATGGTGTGAGATCAATACTCTTTCAACTAACGTTTTTACAGCAAATTCGAAGGATGTGTTCTGAAAATTCAAAATTTTCAGCATAAACTGAGGCTTGAGCTAATGGAAATCTAGAAAATCCTGTTTAAAGGCCAGCGGGAACTATGTACTCCATACCTTGAAGCTAAGAGCAGTATATACTTTCTTTAGGACAACACTCAAAAGGCACAGGGTGCTCTTTCATGATTCAATCATAAAGTGACGTTTAACACATTAATATTTTCCCATCGTTTTTTAACCAAATGAAAATATTTTTAAATTTGCAACTCTTCAAAAATGAATATGATTAATATGAAATGAAAATATGATTCAAGAAGTGATTTATTACTCTCCAAAGTGGGCCCTGTAAATGAGTAAAGATTGGATTTAACTTTGCTGAAAATAAAATATATTGACTTGTCCATATATTCTCAGTAACATTTAGCCACAATTCAGCTTTGATGCCAGAAGCATATACAAGTCAAGCATAAGTAAACAGTGAAAGGGTATATACAACCAAATATTCCAAATCCAGTTAATTATGTCTGACACTCGGGAAAAGGATGATTGTACCAAATGAGAAATCTTCAGAACTCACCCAGTAGTCGATGTTCACAAGGAAGAAGTAAAATAGCATCATGCTCGAAGGGTGTTTTACCATCGGCAAATTCCAGGCATCTCTGTTCTACTTAAAGCAAGTATTTCATCATATTTTGATCCAAATACAAAGCCCCACAACTGTGATATAAGGATTAAGTTAATGAAGCATCTATATGATAAAATTATAAACAAGCCAAATATGAATTCATGAAGCAAACAAAACAGTGACATGGTTGTAGAATGGAGAAAGAGAAAGACAGGCGTACCTCAATCTCCTTTACTTCAAAATCTTCAGATAATGCAAGACAGGGGTTTCCGTAGGTTTCTGAGAATGAGCTAGATCCATTCAAGCTTTACATAAAATTTGGGACGTATCAAAAAGCATTGTTTTGTATCAAACTTATTGTAATTAACAAAAGAATTCTATTTTAAAGGAGAAGAAAGAAAGAAAAAGGGGGGTGGGGTGTTGAGGGCTTCTGATTTTTTAAATATAAAAAAGGAACCAGAGAGGACATATATCTCACAGATCACTATCTAGATAGAGCGCAAAATGGCCACCACCACCAATTGCCAGAAACTCAGTGGAACACAGAGTGAAATATCGATTTGCACCTGTTCCACATTTGCAGTTAGATATACCAAGTTTCCTTAGACAGGAACTGTTTTAAATACAAAAGAAAGCCAGAAGAGCCAATCATCAGTTCAAGCCCTCAAGTAGACCAGATTAATATACTTATGTCATTTCAGTAGTCAATATACTTATGTTCTAAAACACAAACATCATTCCATAGTAACATTATTCCATAGTAACATTTTCAGCACTAGCATACTCTGATGTTTGAACAGCTTGTAATCAATATATATGACAATGGAAACAGTAGACAAAGATGGGAATACCTGTAGGACGGAATATAACTGGGTCCCCGGGTCTATCCGTGAAAACAAAGGTACTATTTGTTCCCTGTTCAAAAATCAAAATGAAATGTGAATATATTTATACAAAAAATTAGTGGATAAAAAAAAAAAAAAAAAAGAGAAAAGAAAAAGGGTGTTTTCTAGCATCACCTGGTATTTCTTATTAGTTGGTTTTAGGGGTGCCTCAACCAGCCCACCAAACACTGCACCTTTACGGTCTCCAACAACCTATAAGATAAAACAAAATGCTGTGAGCCCTTGACCTAATTGCTAAGAAAATATGAATGATTTCCTTGCCTAAGGACTAGCACTGGGAAAATAACCTCAATAAGGAATCTGACATCAAGCATGTTTATAGCTTATGAAATTCCTTCTTCAAGCATAGATAAAAGACAATTGGATTTGAAGTCAACACATCATTGGTATAAAAGATGAAATGCAAGAACTGAAATATGAATTGGAAAAAGAGTTCAAGAATACAGAGATCTGTAGACATAGCCGCATAACATAGAATGAGTTCTCAGAATATATAAATTCATTAAGTTAACGATACAGACATGTCCAACTAATATTCGGACCATGGGTCCATGGCAATGACATTCCTGATAAGTATTAAGTATGACTGCATTGAAGACTTAAAATATGCTGTGAAAGAATAGAAAAAAGAAAAAAAAAAAGTAACAGGAGAAAGTCATTTAACCATTACCAGCAAACTGAGACCAGGCCAGAGCATGCTTCTTCGGTACAATGTTGACAGTGATATACCATGCCTCCATGTACTATGAAGGCCAACAGAGATATATCAATGAAGGAAAAATAACTATTTCTCAGTATAAGCAAAATTATACATCCAAATGAAACACCAAAGTCGATCCATGAAACCGAGAAACACCGGTATTCACCTGTAGAGCAATAACCACTTTCTCCCTTGAACAATTGCAGGAAGTGATGCATAAAGGGCATTTCTTGTTTTCTCTGTAAGAAGCAATGACGGTTCAGAAGCTTCAGGAAGTTCTCCCAAAGCCAAAGGCTCCTTAACATTTTGCATATGTCTCATCTCGAGCCCATCGAACTTAGCATCACCCTCATCGTCACTTTTCACGTCAGAATCGCCCTTGTCTTTATTTTTGTTTCCACTGATCCTAGTAGCTTGGTAAAGAGCTCTAAGTGATTGCTTACCCCTAGAAAGTAAGCTTTTCCTTCTACCATTCTCTTTCATTATGTTGTCGGATGAATCACCAGTTTCTTCTTGATTATCATTCTGCTCATCCTGATTCAAATCGTGACCTGATTCCGAAGAAGACAACAGTGAATAGAGGAATGCAGTAAAAGAAGACGTATCAGGGCCATCAACTAGATCCCCATCCTCCTCCTTGCTGATTAACTCTTTCTCTAGTTGGCTTCTTTTCGACTCACTCACATTTTCCTACCACAAAGAAATCGTACGTGATTGCAGGCTTTCAACAGAGTAACTTAGTAATACTTCAAAACAGATTAACTACTCAAAAGTCATAGACCTTTTAATTCTTTGACAAGGTTGAGATTCTTAATGCAAGTTTTTTCAATGGAGATAAGTTTCAAATCACAATACAATAGAACCTGCACTTTTAAACCATAGCTGAAGTTCAAACAAAGAATTTCCACAATCAGTTCAATAATCCTAATCTCAAGAAAGGATTAACCAAGACCCAGAAAAGAAAGGGGAAAAAGAGAAGAAAACAAACAATAATGATGATTAGAAAGGAAAATAAAAGATGCAACCTTGCAAAACCCAATCAAATACATTGAAAACATGAAAAATCAAAACAATCTACTAAAGCATATGAAAAATCTATATCTAAGCTGCCCACAATTAAACATTATTTGGGATGTTGACTAAACAGAAGAACAATGGCAAACATCATCGTTGACGATCATAATTATGATAAGCACTCAAAAGCATAAATAAGGAGGGGGTTGGGGGGGGGGGGAGGAAGAAGCATTCTCAAGATAAAGCAAAGAGAGAGAGAGAGAGACTTACAGGAGGAGGGTGGAGAGGCGAGGAGGATTTATCAGAAATGGGGTTAAGAAGGCCAGTGGTAAGATCAGTTACAAAGTGAACAGCTTTGCTTCTCAAAGACTTTTTCATTCCCATTTCTTTCCTTCCTTTTAATATCCAATCCAATTCACCCCGAAAGACAAAGATATTTTACACCACAGCTTCCTAGCTTTTTTGTCTGTCGATTTGAGTGGTTTCTGATTCTATATTCCATTCATATTCTCAAAAAAAGAACAAAGAAAACAACTTTTTTTTGGCTGGCTTCTACCAAATTCAGCTACATTAGCAGCATAATTGAAATAATAATAAAATATCACATATTAAAGGAGAAACCATATTGCCCACTTCCTTTCCTTTCATTTTGGTAGCCGGAGCAAAGGGGAAAGAGTATGCTTAAAGTAAATCACTATGGCCAGATAACCTGGTTTCGGTGCTTTTAAATTTATTTATAAGATTTTATTCTTAGACTTCTGTGCACGGGACTCCATGGCCCAATGGATAAGGCGCTGGTCTACGAAACCAGAGATTCTGGGTTCGATCCCCAGTGGAGTCGTTAAGGTTGTTTATTTCCATTTAGCAACTTCTTTTTATTACCAAAATTAATAAACTGACCCGTCTCATAAAATCAAGTCGCCATGGCTGTGTTTTTCCATACAAAAACTCTTTTTTCTACCAAATTAAACAAAATGGACTTTTTTTTATTACCAAAATTAATAAACTGACCCGTCTCGTAAAATCAAGTCGCCATGGCTGTGTTTTTCCATACAATTTTTTTTTTTTTACCAAATTTAACAAAATGGCCTGTGTAATAAAATCAGAGGCCATTTTACCCAAAAAGGCCCATTTCTAAAATTATTTACGGAAATAGGCTAATTTTTTGATTATTTACATGAAATAGCCGAATTCCGCGAAATTACGTCCACGTCAGCACATTCTCAGGTGATGTGTCAGCAAAACGCGTCCCTGGGGGAGCGTTTTGCTAACGCCCAACGGCTACTTTTTTTTGACCGTTTGGGCTCCAACGGTCCAAAAAAAACTATAAAAGGCCCCCTTTCATTTTTTTCACACAAAAGTCTTCTCAAATTTTCTCAAAGCTCTTTTTAATTTTTGCAAAAAAACTCTGTTGAAAATTTTTTTGAATTAGTTTTTTTTAAAATTAAAAAATATTCGATCGTGTTAGCAATGGTCGAAGAATTAATTCGTCTCGATAATAAACACATCTCCGTCGATCAAATGACAATGGTAAGTGATAATTTTAATTTTTCAATATTGTTTAATATTTTTTTCATTTATGTAATTTTAATTAATTTTTCAATACTATTTAATATTTTTTTCATCTATACAATTTTAATTAATTTTTATTTTATAATTTTTTATAACAGTCTGTAGTTCGGGTGTTGCAATGCTATTGATTGCTGAAATCAGAGCTTTAAAAATTTATAAACGAATGATCGAACCTGGAGACTAACTCTGACAACGATTAAAGGCAAGTGTACCTAACGAACAGTAGTATAGCTTAGGCTAGACCGGATTATCGAACCCAAAAGAACTAAAAGTACTAATACTAACTTTCTTTTTATTATTTAGCCTTAAAACAGAGTGAAGTTGCTTTTAAACTAAATTGACGAGAACTAAACTAAGGACACAAAGACAAAAAAGGATGAATTGGAAAATAACTTGAAGAAAAACTCAATTGATCACAACGATACCCTTAGGAAGAATCCACCTAGACTTCACTTGTTATCTAACCTTTAATTATATGATCTCTTTACTTAGCTTGATCCGTAGGACTCCCTAACCTATATTAAACCCTCTCTCGAGGCAAATAACGTCTAACCTTAGGTTAATTAGTGGAACTCTCGTTCGCTTATAATAACCCCCTAGGATAGCAGTAAATCGATCAGTGGACTCCCATATTAGGTTTCACCCTAATCCGGCAAAATCTCGTAACCCTATCTCTAGGCGTTCGATCAACTCCGCTTAATTATGTTAGATCTTCTCTTAGGCAGGGTCTATTCCTCCTCCACCTAAGCACATTAGATTTGGATTAAGCAACATAATTAAGAACAAACTAAGTAATTCATCATATAACTTAAAAATCAAATAACAAGATTTGTCTAGGTTTCATCCCCTTCAGGTATCTGAGGGGTTTAGTTCATAATGAATAAAGAAAACATCGCAAGAGAAAAGATAAAACAAAACATAAGAAATTCCTAAAACCCCCTGAAGGAATTGAAGGAGAATTCCGCCGTCTTGAGTATAACTTCGGCTTCTTGGGATAGATCAACTGGCTATCCTCGTGTTATTTCCTAACTCTGACCTTCTCGGCTTGGCTCCTTGGCCTAGCTTTAGACGCCTCTCAAAGGTGGTACTTGGGGGATATATATAGGCTCTTGGAATGCGATTCTTTCTCCCTAAGTATCCTTTTCCGACTGAAATTGCTCTTTCCAGTGACAGAGGCACGGCCATGGCACACGCTAGTGTGTATCGAGGCCAGACCGTGTTCGGACTTCTAAAGTAAGGCACGGCCGTGTGAGGCGGAGTTGAGGCCGTGCTCTGGGTGTTCATCGAGGCACGGCCGTGCGGGCTTTGGGCCAGGCCGTGTCAATTTCATGCTAAGGCCCAACCTGTTTTGTGTTCTTTTCATCCTCGGGTGCTTTCCTAGGTATAAGACATGAAAAGAAAGGATTACAAGCACCTTTTTATACAAATCAAGGAATAAATCATCAAAAGGTAAGCTAAATATGAGATTAAAATATGTTACTTTTACGGTTTATCAAATACCCCCACACTTAAGCTTTTGCTTGTCCTCAAGCAAAATTCTCAACTTACAATTAAAATGAACTTTCCGTAATTCCCAATTCCTATAAAAAATGCCTCATCATAATTCATAGATAATTCATATATGGATAATTCAATTCAAAGAGTCCTAAAGATTTAAACGAGATAAGTCATGATTTTGTACCTTGAAAACATAGGTGTCTCCCTTCTTTTAAATAACTACCTTTTTAATTCAAAACTGACAAGGATTGATGTCCTCACTAAGGATTCACTCAAATCACTCTAAAGTGTTTAAGGTTCAGGAAAAGATCGCTCCTAAGTCGAACCTGAAAAGTTAATCCCATAGGCTTGCCTGAAAATCAAATCTCCACCACTGTAATATGAGATGACAAACAGATCAAAAGGTCTTTGTTAGGGTTGTAACGGGGCTAGGTTTAAAGGTGTGGTTAAAGGCTGGAATTAGAAGGTTAGAATCGAGATCGAATTGACGAGTACCTTTCTAGAAAAAAAAACTAAAATATTATCCATTGAAAAGTAATAATCCTACTAATACAAGCTTTTTCTTTTGAAAATAGACTTTGATTTGGTAAGCTCTCTATTAATATTGAATTCTTTGAATTTTTTTTAAGAACAAACTAAGTAATACAAAATTTAAATATCAGAATAATAAACTTCGATAACTGATCAAATCAAATCTCGATTAAGGGATTGTCAAAAGAAAGGGTAGTAACAAATACAAAGGGGCTTTGGGGTTAATATTAGTAGGTAAGTCAATAAAAAGGGTTTTGTTAGGCTCAACGGGGTTCACTAGGGGTTAATTGTAAAGGTAGGCTATTTAGTGGTATAAGTGACTAAAACCTAGGTGCCTTTATCATCTCTGTAATATCAAATCAAAAATGTGGTCTCAACATGCATAAATGAGGCAAGTTCTAGAATAACAGTTCATAGTTGACACACTCATAATCAAAAAATGAGCATGAAAAAGAATATATGCTTTATAAGGTTCAAATACTCACAAAAATTATGGGTGTTTTGACATTATCCTTGTGAATTTCAAATTTCAAGGTAATATTCAAATTTAGGTTAGCAACCTAGCAAAATTTTAATTCGTGAAAAAGAGACTTATCATGCTTAATTCTCTAGTATTCCTTTAAATTTAATCATCAATGCATAATTAACTATGACTTATTCTAAAACATGTCAATAACAATCACAAATCATCAGAAATTTCATCCTAATTAGTAATATGAAAACTTTGCATAAAAACAAGACTAAATCAGGGATTTGAGAATAATGAAAAAAGTTTGGCACTTTTATTCCACTTTTACCTTCAGGGATTTGAGAATAATGAAAAAAGTTAGGTATATTTACCCCCCCACACTTAAGATGTACATTGCCCTCAATGTACAAGGATAGATATTTTTATAGAAATCAAAAGTGAGGGTGAGAGGTACTCCCTGTATGCTTGGGTGGGTTTAGTGGACGATGTGGTACCTACGGCGAAGGTGTCGGTATGGTAGTGGTGTTGGTTCCCGAGCTCTGTGCTAGATGAAGAAATTAGGGAACTCTTGAAGGATTAGCCAGGGGTTATTAAAACATAGTTAAGCTGAACTAAATATAAAATGAAAAATAAGAAAGAAAACGGAAAGGAGACTAAGAAGGAAAACAAAAATAAAAGAAAAGAGGAATGGACCGGAGAGTTCTTATTGGAGGATGGTTTGCAAGGTGGGTGTGACTTCTAGGGCTATGAAGGTGGTGGCGGTGGTGAGAGTGGTGTAGTCATTTTGGTGGTCGGCGTGATTCCCTAGCAGCCTGGCGAACCTAACACTAAGAAACTAAAAGAAAAGTAAACGAAAAGAGCAGTAGAGAAGCTTAGATAAGGAAAATAAAGAAGAAGAGAAACAAAGAGGAACAATAAATTGGTTTCAAAGACTCTTGGCTTGGTGTTGAGACGAAGCTGCCAGCGTGAACTCATGTTGATCGTTCTTTGAGGAACCTATGCTTAGCTTCTTCCGCTTCTTCGGTATGGTGTTGGCTTGCTCAAGGATCTAGAGCCTTAGTAAGTGGAGAATCTGAGATGGAGGAGAGTGAGAAGCAAAGAAAATAATGAAGAAATCAGATGGGAGGAAGGGGAAGAGGTGAGGGGTTTAAATAGAGGTTCAAATTTGGTGCTGCTCCACGGCCGTGGTCATAGGGTGTGTCGATTTACACGGCCATCTCGCACGGCCGTGCTGTGGAGTGTGTTTGTCATCCCATGCCCGTGCTTCGGATCCGCACGCCCGTGTTTGTCAAGTCAGTTTGGGGGGACGGACGTGTTCTGTCCATGGTGAGGAAGTCAGTAGCTTCACACGGTTGAGGGCACGGCCGTGCCCTATCTGTCGATGCCCGTGGGGAGGGTGGTTGGATCCGTGACGTTCGGGGGTGGTTGGACTGAATTGCACGGCCTCTGCCCTGTCAGTGTGGCGGTTCAGGTGGTCCACACGGCCATGGACACGACCGTGTGTAAGGCCGTGTGGCCTGGAATTCTGCACTTTTGATTAGTTTTAAGAGAAAAGAAAAAGAAAAGAAAAAGAAAAAGAAAAGGAAAATAAAACAATTGCGAAAAGAAATAAGGTTAGTGCTCGGGTTGCCTCTTGAGAAGCGCTCGTTTATAGTCTTAAGCTAGACTTTCCTCGTATTTGAAAATTTTAGGGAGGTTTAAAGGTTCGAATATCTTTCCTCATGCCTACAGCTTTATTTTCATGACAAAGTTGAAGTCGAGAAGCGTATACCTTGAAATTGCCGAATATTGGATTGCTTACCTTAACTATTCCATGTGGAAAGATATCGTGTACCTTGAGAATTATTTCTCCCTTTGCCCTCGGTTCTGTTGAAGCGTTATGCTGATCGGCTTTGTCTAACAGTACCTGATCTCCTATTTTGAAGTGATTTGATGTCCCCACGAGCTCTTCTGGTGGTTCCTCGAGTTTTACTTCGTGTGGTTCCGTCTTTTCTTTGACCTGTGTCTTCTGCTCTTCTAAATTGTCGACCCTAAGGCTTTGTTCCTTGTGTAACTCTTCTTTTTCGACTTGGGGCTCAGGCTTTAGGTCTTGTGGTGTTTCCTCCGATGAAGATTGGACAATTTGATTATCAATTGAAATGACTTTCTTACCTTCATCAACTGTTGTCCTGGCCGAGTCGAGAGCTTGAAGATTGATCGATTCATCTCCTACACAAAGTATGAGTTCGCCTGTGGCAACATCAATTTTTGTCTTTGCAGTTGCTAGAAAAGGCCTTCCTAAAATTAAGGGGATTGAATTATCTTCATCCATGTCTAAGACAAAAAAGTCTATTGGGAAAACAAATTTATCGATTTTTACAAGAACATCTTCGATAATGCCCCTAGGAATTCTAACAGTTTTATCAGCTAATTGAATACTCATCCTAGTTTGTTTGGGCTTCCCTAGACTTAGTCGTTTAAACAGTGAATAAGGCATGACATTTATGCTTGCCCCTAGATCAGCTAATGCATTATCAATATTTAGACTACCAATTAAACATGGAATTGTAAAACTCCCTGGATCTTTTAGTTTCTGAGGTAGTCTATCCTGTAGCATCGCTGAACATGTTGCGTTTAGTTCCACGTGGTGCTCTTCATCTATTTTGCGTTTGTTGGTCAAGAGCTGTTTTAAAAATTTCCTCGAGTCTGGCATCTGAAAAAGAGCTTCAAGAAGAGGTAAGTTAATATGTAATTTCTTTAGAAGTTTAAGAAACTTACCGAACTGTTCCTCTGAATTGTCTCTTTTTATTGCTTCGGGATAAGGTATGCGAGGTTAGTACTCTTTAATTACCGGTTTTGGCTTTTCCTGTGTTACCTCTACTTTACCTTTGTCTACCTTATTTTCTGGAGTTAGATTGGGTTCTTTTAACCCCTTACTGTCCTGAGCTGTGATGGCTTAAATTTGCTCCTTGGGGTTAATCTTGGTATTACTTGGTAGACGTCCTTGCGGTCGTTCTGACATCAGTTTTGCGAGTTGTTCTACTACGTTAGTCGCTTCTTTGACTGACTTAGCAATTTCATCGATTCAACTCTCGTTGCTTTTAATTGCTATATTAATTTCTTGGATACGTTTCTCTGTGCCTGCCGAGAATTTTGCCATTATCTCCTCGAGAGTTGGTTTCTTCTCATGTGGATATGGCTGATTTTAGAAGTTTTGAGGAGGTTGCTGCCTTTGATTTCCTTGATTGCCTTGACCTCCCCACGAAAAATTTGGGTGGTTCCTCCAACCTAGATTGTAAGTGTTACTATAAGAATTATTATTGGATCGGAAATTATTACCTATATAGTTCATTTGTTCGTCCTCTGCTCCTGGTTGGTAAGGTGGGTACTCCGGATTCGCCACGTTTCCACCTGTGTCGCACTGTATGACTGGATGTGCCTGTGAAGAACATAAGCTGTCAAGCTTTTTGTTCATCATCTCGATCTGCGTTGATAGCATGGTCATGGCGTCAATGTTGAAAAGTCCTGTTGATTTCGTCGGTTTAGTCCTTGACGCCTGCCATTGGTAATTATTTAGTGACATCTCCTCAATGAACTCGTAGGCTGCTTCTAGAGTTTTGTTGTTCAAGGTTCCACCGGCGGCTGAATCGATCAGTTGCCTTGTTGAGGGGTGTACACCGTTATAAAAAGTTTGGACTTGTAGCCATGGTGTGGGCACCTCCTCAAGAGATCCTTAAATCTCTCCCATGCATCGTACAACGTCTCTAAATCCATCTGCACAAAAGAAGAGATATCATTCCGTAATTTGGCTATTTTGGCCGGTGGAAAATATTTCATTAAAAACTTTTCGGTCATTTGATCCCATGTAGTGATTGACCCTCGTTGTAACGAGTTTAACCACTGTTTAGCTTTATTTCTTAATGAAAATGGAAATAACCGAAGACGTATGGCATCATCAGAAACGCCATTTATTTTGAAAGTATCACAGAACTCTAAAAAGTTTGATATATGCGTGTTTGGATCTTCGTCCTGCAAACCATCAAATTGAACAAACTGTTGAATCATTTGTATTGTTTAGCTTTAATTCAAAATTGTTAGCAGATATAGCAGGCCTAACAATACTTGATTCCGCTCCTGTCAAATGCGGTTTCGCATAATCAAACATTGTGCGTGGAGCATTATTTTCCCCCACATCGCATGGTGGTGGGTTGTTTTCGACCATCCCTTCAGTAGGATTGGATCTGCCTTCTTCCTCCCTTTCTATGTAATTTAGGGCTCGCCTGGTTTCCCGATGATTCCTACGAGCGGTCGCTTCAATATCACTGTCGTATACCAAAGGTCCTATCGGGTTCCTTCTAGTCATAAACTAGAAGTACCTGCTTGGAAAAAGAAAGAAAGAAATTTTTAGCAAAATAAAGATAAAAATAGAAATAAAAATAAAAAGTTATGGCTAAAGTAATAAAAATAGAGTTTTTTTAATATTTTAGTTCTCCAGCAACGGCGCCAAAAACTTGATCGCTGAAATCAGAGCTTTAAAAATTTATAAAAGAATGATCAAACCTGGAGACTAACTCTGACAACGATTAAAGGCAAGTGTACCTATCGAACAGTAGTATAGCTTAGGCAAGATCGAATTATCGAACCCAAAGGAACTAAAAGTACTAATACTAACTTTCTTTTTATTATTTAGCCTTAAAACGGAGAAAAGTTGCTTTTAAACTAAATTGACGAGAACTAAACTAAGGACACAAAGACAAAAAAGGATGAATTGGAAAATAACTTGAAGAAAAACTCAATTGATCACAACGATACCATCAGGAAGAATCCACCTAGACTTCACTTGTTATCTAACCTTTAATTATATGATCTCTTTACTTAGCTTGATCCGTAGGACTCCCTAACCTATATTAAACCCTCTATCGAGGCGAATAACGTCTAACCCTAGGTTAATTAGTGGAACTCTCGTTCGCTTATAATAACCCCCTAGAATAGCAGTAGATCGATCAATGGACTCCCATATTAGGTTTCACTCTAATCCGACAAAATTTCGTAACCCTATCTCTAGGCGTTCGATCAACTCCGCTTAATTATGTTAGATCATCTCTTAGGCAGGGTCTAGTCCTCCTCCACCTAAGCACATTAGATTTGGATTAAGCAACATAATTAAGAACAAACTAAGTAATTCATCATATAACTTAAAAATCAAATAACAAGATTTGTCTAGGTTTCATCGCCTTCAGGTATCTGAGGGGTTTAGTTTATAATGAATAAAGAAAACATCGCAAGAGAAAAGATAAGACAAAACATAAGAAATTCCTAAAACCCCCTAAAGGAATTGAAGGATAATTTCGCCGTCTTAAGTATAACTCCGGCTTCTTGGGATGGATCAACTGGCTATCCTCGTGTTATTTCCTAACTCTGACCTTCTCGACTTGGCTCCTTGGCCTAACTTTCGACGCCTCTCAAAGGTGGTACTTGGGGGATATATATAGGCTCTTGGAATGCGATTCTTTCTCCCTAAGTATTCTTTTCAGACTGAAATTGCTCTTTCCAGTGACAAAGGCACGGCCATGGCACACGCCCGTGTGTATCGAGACCAGACCATGTTTGGACTTCTAAAGTAAGGCACGACCGTGTGAGGCGAAGTTGAGGCCGTGCTCTGGGTGTTCGTCGAGGCACGGCCGTGCGGGCTTTGGGCCAGGACGTTTCAATTTCATGCTAAGGCCCAATTACTCCGTTTTAGGCCTGATTTGTGTTCTTTTCATCCTCGGGTGCTTTTCTAGGTATAAGACATGAAAAGAAAGGATTACAAGCACCTTTTTATACAAATCAAGGAATAAATCATCAAAAGGTAAGCTAAATGTGGGATTAAAATATGTTGCTTTTACGGTTTATCAGCTATATTCGTAATATGTCTGGTTCTTCATCGCCGTTAATGGAGAATTACCTGCGGGAAGCGGGTTTTTGGCACGTGGCCACGATAGGGCGGGGGTGCAAGTTGGACTCGAAACTAATCAGTGCGTTGATAGAGAGGTGGAGACCCGAGAATCACACTTTCCATCTTCTATGCGGAGAGTGTACTATCACTCTGGAAAACGTGCAGTTGCAATTGGGATTGCCGGTGGATTGGTACGCAGTCACTGGGTCCGCTCAATCTGATGATTGG
The DNA here is from genome assembly GCA_005393395.2 of Gossypium australe. Taxonomy (NCBI): domain Eukaryota; kingdom Viridiplantae; phylum Streptophyta; class Magnoliopsida; order Malvales; family Malvaceae; genus Gossypium; species Gossypium australe. Next base: position 77,288,532 of record CM016625.1, on the reverse strand, counting down.
GGAGCCGTATGCTACGAGCTTTTAGGTGCTATTCTGGATAATATTAATGGAGGTCGGATCAAGATTAGCTGGTTACGAGACACATTCCCGGAGCCGGATAATGATTCGACTGAAGTAGAAAGAATACGATATGCTCGGGCATACATTCTTGAGATGATTAGAGGTTATCTGATGCTGGACTTGTCACGAAACCTCGTACATCTAAGATGGCTGCTGAAACTCGTTGATTTTAGAGCAGTTGGTGAATTTAGTTGGGGATCTACCGTGTTAGCAACATTGTACCAAGAGACTTGCGGGGCGACGCGACCGAATAAAGCCAAAACCGGAGGTTGCCATCACTACTGCAATCATGGGCACGGTTTCACTTTCCATTTTTACGTCCTTGAGTGGACCACCCATATACATTCCCACTCATAACGAGGTAAATTTTATATTATATTTTACAATTATTACGTAGATTTAAAATATAATTGTATGCTAAAAATTTATTTAATTAGGTGGAACCATTCGGCGAGTTATGTTGGAATACCTACCTCTCTTAAAGATATACGGCTTCTATTAGACCAACAATCGGAAGCATAAGTAAGTATTAAATAAAATATATATACATAATAAAATAGTCGTTTCGTATTTAGTATTTAGTATTATGTATATAACTAATATTTTTATCATGTACATATAGTTTCAATGGACACCATACGAGGATCTGACAATTCAGGCAGTAATTGCGGATGAATTCTTTCAAAATCCGAACATTTGACATATAAAGGTCCCATTGTCAACTATGCTACTGTGGAGATGCACCAATCAAAGAGAGTATTGCGGCAATTTAGATTCCAACAACCGATTCCCGTGGCACCTGAGGTGCTCAATAATGAGCACAGAGTCGACTTACGGTAATTGAATACGGATTGGCCGAGATACTGGTCAGAATATATCGAAATGTGGGAAAATCGGTATGATTATATACCTACTCAGGAACCGATCATCGTTCCTGAGTTAACATGCGTGCCGGAATACATGTCATGGTTTAGGATCCTTGGCAAGCCATATTTACTGTCGGAAGAGGAGAGACGACGAAAAATTCGTGTCCAAAGGAAACGACGGGGCCCTTTAAATCCAAGAAGAATAGATGACAATATAGGCCCATCAACAGCGGCTACACAATCACCGGGCCCATCAACAGTGCCCACACAATCATCGGGCCCAACACTTCAAACGACGACACCCATATCAGAGCCTTTTCAGATTATGCCAGGTGCATATCCTAGCCCTTATATGTATCCTAACCCTTATATGTATCCTTTTCCCAGTCTTATGGAAGGTTGGAATGCATGACCCTGTAACAGCCCGATTCAGGGGCTAGTCGGAACAGTGGTTTAGAACCACTAATCCGAGATTAGAGAAAATTATTTTCATGTTATTTTATGAGTTAGAGCATGATTATATAAGTACATGAAAATTTTGGTGCTTTAATTTTAGCGATTTCATGCTTGATCGCGAAAAAGGACTAAATCGCATAAAGTACGAAAGTTCAAAATTTCAAGCTATGGAATTTTAATTTGAGGTCTTTAAAGGGCAATTAGCCCCCTTAAGTGATGGTTGACCGGCCATAGGAGACAAAATATGTCAAAATTGGTCAAGTTGGTGGATTAGGTGAAAAATTGTCTAGGAAATAAAATAAAATAAAGAAGAAAAGATATCATCTTTCTTCTCCTTTCCTTCCACCGAAAATTAGCAGAAAATAGGGTTTGGAAAACTTTAAAAATTCCAGCACACTCTTCTCTTTACAAGTAAGTCTTCTAGTGATAATTTCTTGATAAAAATTATACTTTTGGAACCCCTAAAGCTTAACCTTTCTAAAGAGGGGACTATTTTGTTAAATGGTGAAGAGTTTAGAGTTTTTCCATGAAAGCTTTTAAGTTGTTTGCTGCATTTTTTATAGAAGAAAATGGGTCATAGTTGTTAGATGAACAACTTTTATGAAAGGTGTTACCAAGAAAACACCTAAAAGGACCTTTTTGTAAAGGTTGTAAAATATGTAGTAAAGGTGTGAAATGTTGAGTTTTGATGGTAGTCATAAGAGATATAAATGTTTACCTAGGCTCGTTAAAGAGAGAAATTTGATTAGAATTGATTTTCGAGCCTATGGGTAAAATGGTCATTTTGTAAAAGTCTAAGGGTAAAATAGTAATTTTACCAAAGTATGATTATTGAAATGCATTTATTAATGTGATAATTAAATGAACTAATTTGCTATTATAGATCAAGAAGAACCTAGAATTAACCTCGACCGAGGAAAGAACTAAGTATTAGACTAGATCGACGATCTAGCTTATTTTAAAATCGAGGTAAGTTTGTATGTGATAAATTCAACATTTATGCTAGTATGTTTGAGAATGTTTGATATTATAATGATACATGATATTCTATGAAATCGAGTATTAGTGTTGAATGAGAAAGATGATAAAAGTTGAGATGTTGAAGTCTCGGTTGGACTATAATGAATGTGAGAATACTATCATCGAGACATGAGATGAATAAGGTCCCGTGTAAGACCATGTCGGGGACATGGCCTCGACACCGAATTGAGATCCCGTATAAGACCATATTTGGGATATGGCTTCGGTATTGATTATGAGAATCGTATAAGACCATATCCGGGATATGGCATCGATACTTGATGTGAGATTCCGTATAAGACCCTATCCGGGATATGGCATCAGCACTCAGAAGTGACCCCATGTAAGTCCACATCTGGGATGTGGCATTGGCTTCGTGTTTATGTAATGACGATGAATATGCATCTTTGAATATCCCTAGTGATTTAGTGGGATAAATAGATAAACTTGGAGATAGAAATGAGATTTAGTACTAAAGCCATGTGATTGAGTGAATACAGGTACCCGTGAGTAATTCACGAGGAATGTTTACGATATGTGGCATGATATGTGTTAGATAAGAATAAGTACGAGTAAGTTATGGTAAAGTGCTTAAGACTTTGGATGGTTATCTAATGCCATGGATTGATGTCATTATGATCTTATTATTGTTATTTATTTTCATGCAAACTTACTAAGCTCTATGCTTACCCCTCTCATTTCCCTTTTCCTTGTAGTATTGCCAAGAGTTCGAAAATCACACTATCGACATCTCATTGGTATAACAAAGTTAGATTTATTTTGAGTATGGCATGTATAAGACTTGGGTATTTTGTTAAGTCATATTAGTTAGCCAAAGTGTTGGCTATTTATGTTATCGAATTCATTTTGTAAATGGCTGTTGAAATTGGGCCAATACTTGACAAGTTTATATATATTCATTGATGATAAATCATGAAGTTTATGCTTGTGTGGATGCTTTGATTTGAGTTCTTGGAAGTGCCTTATAGTCATGAGTTATGTTGTAATGAGATGATATAAGTAAGGTTGTTATCTAGGGTGGCATTTAGCTTGAAATATAGCCTTTTTAATGTCCACACGGATAGACACACGGGCGTGTGTCTAGGCCGTCTGTGACACACGGTCAGCCCATGGGTGTGTTGATCGGTCCTATGTCCCCTTGCAAGTTAGGTTTACTTGTCAGTATGCTCAGTAGTAAACACACGGGCAGAGACACGACCGTGTGTCTCAGCCGTGTGGGAGGCACGGCTATGGACATGGGCGTGTGCCCAGGCCGTGTGAAGTCTGCGCTTAAAATTTGGAATTTAATTCGACACACGGCCTAAGGACATGGGCGTGTGCCTTGGCTGTGTGACCCTAGTGAAGTGATGACGTCATAAACAGAATGCCAAAGTTTTGGCACACGGCTAAGACACGGGCATGTCAAGGCCATGTGAGGAACACGGGCCAGGGATACAGGTGTTTGTCGGGCCGTGTAAAAACCCCTGTAGGTTCGAATTAGAAAATAAATTGCACACGGGCTAGGAAGATGGGCGTGTGTGACCACACGGCCTGCCCACACGGGCGTGTTCCATTTCACACGGGCGTGTGGCCCCTCTTTAGGCAAAATTTTTCTAAGAACGTAAAAGTTTCCAGTTTAATTCCCAGACCTTCCGAATGTATGTTTAAGGCCTCATAGGCCTATGATAAGGATGTTATGTATTTGAATGAGAAGTTTTAAGTTGGGATGGACTTTTAGAGCCCAAAGTTGTATGTACAAGCAAGTTAAGTTCGATAATGCCTCGTACCCAGTTTCGGAGTGGAGTACGGGTAAGGGGTGTTACATTTAGTGGTACCAGAGCTATGGTTTAGTCGATTCTCGGACTAACATAGCGTAAGTATGAATCTAGCTATACATATCACACGTAAGAGTATTTGTGTAATGATAGTGTGACGACTCCTGACAATTTGAATTGTGTTTTTATATAGTAAATGGATCCTAATCCTAACCGAGCTGCAGTCGATGATGCTGCAAGTAATGCCCCGGCTCCCGCGCAAGGGACCATGCCAGTAGAGAGTAGACCCGAGACTATGGGTCAGGAAGAAGAGGCTCGAGAAGCCTTTCTCCATATGATGAGCAATTGGTACACCGAGTACATTCGAGCAAATCCTAACACTCAACCCTCTCCCCCCACCTATTCCTCAGCCCGCTCCTATAGCTCCTCAAGTGGTTGAAGTAGTGAGAAGAGAAAAACCCCCGGTTGACCGGAAATAAGGGGCTGAGGAATTTCGAGCTAGTAAGGATGATGATCCGGAGTGGGCGGAATTCTGGCTTGAGAATACCATCAGGGTATTCAATGAGTTGTCATGCACGCCTGAAGAGTGCATGAAGTGTGTAATATCTCTCTTAAGAGATTCGGCCTATCAGTGGTGGAACTCCCTTGTGTCGGTGGTACCAAGAGAGAGAGTTAACTGGGAATTCTTCCAAGAGGAATTCTGGAAGAAGTATATTAGCCAAAGGTTCATCGACCAGAAAATAAAGGAGTTCTTGGGATTAAAGCAAGGCCAAATGACAGTGACTGAATACGAGCGTGAGTTTGTAAGGCTCAGCAAATACACTCGAGAATGCGTATCGACAAATGCTATTATGTGCAAGAGGTTCGAGGACGGGTTAAATATGGATATCCGTTTATATGTCAGAGTTCTCGAACTAAAAGAATTTGTGGTGTTGGTAGATAGAGCTTATAAGGTTGAAGAGTTGGCCAAAAAGAAAAGAAGAGTTGAGATTGAGTCCCGTGACTCGAGAAAGAGGCAACTGAGTAAGCCATACCAATCCTCATCTAAGAAATCAAGGGATTTTGCTACTCGATCAGCCACTTCGGCTGGGTTTTCAAACCGAAGTAAGGGCAAACAATTCTCGGGGTCTAAGGCTTAGACCACATCAGTTGCTAGTGTTGGCAACGTTCAACCGGGTAGACCAGAATGCCCGCAGTGTGGCAGACGTCATTCCGATGAGAGCAGAGCAAGCGAGAAGGCTTTTTTCAAGTGTGGGTCTTTAGACCATTTTATCAGAGATTGCCTCGAGGTGGGTGAAAAAGAGAAGTCTCAGAATGCAAGACCGGGAATTACTGTTAGGGGAAGACCATAGAGAAACCCGGGAAATGAAATGGGTAACAAGAATTCATCTAGAGAGCAGACTGCGAGAGTTGAGGGTAGAGTATCGGCGAGAACAGACGCCATTCATGCTCGCGAATAGGCGTCCTGCCCTGACGTAATCACAGGTACATTTTCTCTCTATGATACTCGTGTTATAGTTTTAATTGATCCGGGATCTACCCACTTGTATATTTGCATGAAATTAGTCTCTAGCCTGAGCATGCCTATAGAGTTTACTGAATTTGTAATAAGAGTGTCAAATCCCCTAGGTAAATGTGCATTGGTTCATAGAGTATGCAAAGGTTGCCCTTTGATGATTAGGGGTCATTGTTTTCCTACTAACCTCATGTTATTACCATTTGATGAGTTCAATGTCATCCTTGGGATGGATTGGCTAGTTACTCATGATGTGATTGTAAATTGTGGAAAGAAGTTTATTGAGTTAAAATGTGAAAGTGGGGATTTTATTCGTGTTGAATCAGATAAGCAAGACAGATCACCAGTAGTGATATCTTCCTTATTGACTCAGAAGTATTTAAGGAAAGGGTACGAAGCTTACATTGCCTTTATGATGAATACGAAAGAAACAAAGTTAAGAATCGAATCAGTGCCCATAGTATGTGAATATCCAGATGTTTTTCCAGAAGAATTGCCAGGGCTACCTCCTGTTAGAGAGATTGAATTTGGGATTGAGTTAGCTCTGGGTACTGCCCCTATTTCTATTGCTCCGTATAGAATGGCTCCAATCGAGCTAAAAGAATTGAAAGTATAGTTGCAAGAACTAACGGATAAAGGCTTCGCAAGACCAAGTTTTTCTCTGTGGGGAGCTCCCGTATTATTTGTGAAGAAGAAAGATGGTTCTATGAGGTTATGTATAGATTATCGACAACTTAACAAGGTAACTGTGAAGAACAAGTACCCGTTGCCAAGAATTGATGATCTATTTGACCAATTGAAGGGAGCCACGGTGTTTTCCAAAATAGACTTGAGGTCCGGGTACTATCTGTTAAGAGTCAAGGACTCGGATGTGCCGAAAACTGCATTTCGGACGAGGTATGGCCACTATGAATTTTTGGTCATGCCTTTTGGCGTAACAAATGCCCCAGCCGTTTTCATGGATTTGATGAATCGCATTTTTCGGCCATATTTGGATAAATTTGTCGTAGTCTTCATTGATGATATACTGATATTCTCTCGAGATGAGAATGAACAAGCCGAACATTTGAGAAAATTTCTGCAAATTTTGAGAGATAAACAACTGTATGCCAAGTTTAGTAAAAGTGAATTTTGGCTTATAGAAGTTGGATTTTGGGGCACATTGTCTCGGGAGATGGAATTAGAGTCGACCTGAGTAAGATTTCAGCGATTGTTGAATGGAAACAGCCAAGGAGCGTAACTGAAGTAAGGAGTTTTCTGGGCCTAGCCGGCTATTATAGGAGTCTTGTTAAGGGGTTTTCCATGATAGCTACTCTGGTGACGAGACAATTGCAAAAAGATGTGAAGTTTGATTGGACAGAAAAGTGCTAACAGAGTTTTAAGAAACTAAAGGCATTGTTGACTGAGGCTCCTATTATGGTGCAACCCGAATCGGAAAGAGAATTTGTGGTTTATACTGATGCATCCATGAATGGATTGGGTTGTGTACTTATGCAAGAGGGCAAGGTGATAGTATATGATTCTAGACAATTAAAGCCGCACGAGAAGAATTACTCGATTCATGATTTAGAGTTAGATGCCATTGTGTTTGCATTAAAGATATGGAGACACCATTTATATGGTGAAAAGTGTCAGATATTCACCGACCATAAAAGCCTAAAATACTTGATGACTCAAAGGGAATTGAATTTGAGGCAACGAAGATGGTTAGAGCTGATCAAGGATTATGAGTTAGTGATTGACTACCATTTGGGAAAGGCGAACGTGGTCGTTGATGCTTTGAGTAGAAAACCCTTGTTTGCGCTGAGAGCCATGACTACACGGATGACTTTGTTATATAATGGTTCTATTCTAGCCGAGTTGAGGGCTAAACCACTATTTCTCCAAGAGATTTGTGAAGCTCAGAAAGGTGACGACGACTTACAAGCCAAAAGAGTTCTATGTGAGTCAAATGTTGAGTCAGACTTTCGGGTAAGTTTTGACGGATGTTTGATGTTCTGAGATAGGGTCTGTGTACCCAGAAATGATGAGCTTATTCGAAAGATCTTGCAAGAAGCACATAGTGGATGTTTATCTGTACATCCAGGCAGCACGGAGATGTATAACGACTTGAAGAAATGGTATTGGTGGCCGAATATGAAGAAAGACATTTCCGAGTTTGTGCCGAGATGTCTAATTTGTCAACAAGTGAAGGCTGAACACCAAGTACCTTCAGATCTACTTCAGCCTATTATGGTTCCCGAGTGGAAATGGGACCGTATTACTATAGACTTCATAACGGGTTTACCGTTGATGCCGAAAAAGAAAGATGATGTATGGGTTGTAGTCGATAGACTTACAAAGTCAGCCCATTTCATACCAGTAAAAGTCGATTATTCTCTCGATAAGTTGACGGATTTTTATGTGTCAAAGATAGTGAGGCTTTATGGAGTACCATTGTTGATTATTTTGGATAGAGATATAAGATTCACGTCACGATTTTGGAAAAAGTTACAAAAGGCTTTAGGCACAAAATTGAGTTTTAGTACAGTTTTCCATCCGCAAACTGACGGACAGTCAGAGAGAGTAATACATATATTGGAAGACATGCTTCGATGTTATATTTTGGATTTCCAAGGTAATTGGGAAAAATACTTACCGTTGGTAGAATTCGCCTACAACAACAGTTTTTAGTCAAGTTTGAAGATGGCGCCTTACGAGGCATTGTACTGGCGTAAGTGTCGAACGCCCTTATATTGGACAGAACTTAGAGAGAATCAGATTCACGGTGTTGATTTGGTCAGGGAAACTGAATAGAGAAAGTAAATGTGATACGTGAATGTCTGAAAGCGACCTCAGATAGACAAAAATCCTATTCGGATTTAAAAAGGAAAGAGATTGAGTTCCAAGTCGGAGATAAAGTGTTTCTAAAAGTATCACCATGGAAGAAAGTCCTCAGATTTGGCCAGAAAGGCAAGTTGAGTCTGCGCTTTATCGGACCTTATGAAGTTACCGAGAGGATAGGACCGATAGCTTATCGGTTGGCCTTGCCACCTGAGCTGGAAAAGATTCATGATGTTTTCCACGTGTCCATGTTGCGACGATACCGTTCGGACCATTCACATGTGATAGTACCAACAAAGGTAGAAATTCAAACGGACTTAACTTATGGCAAAGAGCCGATTAAAATTTTGGCGCGAAACATCAAACAATTGAGAAACAAAAATATAGCTCTTGTTAAAGTGCTATGGCAGAGACATGGAATAGAAGAGGCTACATGGGAGCCCGAAGAGACCATGAGAAACCAATATCCCAACCTTTTTACTGGTAAGATTTTCGAGGACAAAAATCCTTAATGGGAGAGAATTGTAACAACCCGATTTAAGGGCTAGTCAGAATAGTGGTTTGGAACCACTAATCCGAGGTTAGAGAAAATTATTTTCATGATATCTTATGAGTTAGAACATGATTATATAAGTATATGAAAATTTTGGTGCTTTAATTTTAGCGATTTCATGCTTAATTGCGAAAATGGACTAAATCACATAAAGTGTGAACGCTCAAGATTTCAAGCTATGGAATTTTAATTTGAGGTATTTAAAGGGCAATCAGCCCTCTTAAGTGATGGTTGACCGGCCATAGGAGACAAAATATGTCAAAATTGGTCAATTTGGTGGATTAGGTGAAAAATTTTCTACGAAATAAAATAAAATAAAGAAGAAAAGATATCATATTTCTTCTCTTTTCCTTCCACTGAAAATTAGCAGCAAGTAGGGGTTGGAAAACTTCAAAAATTTCAGCACACTCTTCTCTTTACAAGTAAGTGTTATAGTGATCATTTCTTGATAAAAATTGTACTTTTGGAACCCCTAAAGCTTAAGCTTTCTAAAGAGGGGACTATTTTGTTAAATGGTGAAGAGTTTGGAGTTTTACCATAAAAGCTTTTAAGTTGTTTGCTGCATTTTTATGGAAGAAAATGGGTCTTAGTTGTTAGATGAACAACTTTTGTGAAAGATGTTACCAAGAAAACACCTAAAAGGACCTTTTTGTAAAGGTTGTAAAATATGTAGTAAAGGTGTGAAATATTGAGTTTTGATGGTAGCCATAAAAGAATTAAATGTTCACCTAGGCTAGTTAAAGAGAGAAATTTGATTAGAATTGATTTTCGAGCCTAGGGGTAAAATGGTCATTTTGCAAGTCTAAGGGCAATTTTGCCAAAGTATGATTATTGAAATGCATTTATTAATGTGATAATTAAATGAACTAATTTGCTATTATAGATCAAGAAGAACCAAGAATTAACCTCGACCGGGAAAGAATAAAGTATCGGACTAGATCGACGATCTTGCTTATTTTGAAATCGAAGTAAGTTTGTATGTGATAAATTCAACATTTATGCTAGTATGTTTGAGAATGGTTGATATTATAATGATACATGATATTCTATGAAATCGAGTATTAGTGTTAAATGAGAAAGATGATAAAAGTTGAGATGTTGAAGTCTTGGTTGGACTATAATGAATGTGAGAATACTATCATCGAGTGTAATATCCCGGGTTAGGGGTTATTTTTGTCATGGCATGTTCTGCATGTTGTTAGTATGCTATGTTGCTATTTTTATGTTTTCGAGGCTTAATTGTAGCCTAGGTGTATGCCTGAGTGAATGGGAAAATTTTGGTTTTTGGGTGTTAAGTCAGGGGAGCTGAGGAAGCTGGGGTTTAAGAATTTTAATCGTGGTTTTGTTGCACAAATAAGGAGCTGGCAGAGTGGCAAGGGGGAGCTTGGTATGGCGTCAACTTCAAGGAGTGGAGGTCCAGTGTTCGAGCAGCAGGATTCCTCTATTTTGGCTTCATTTTGGACGGCATAAGAGGGAGGAGTTGTGTGTGATTTAAACTCCACCTTGGACTTGTCAAGGGGTGACTTGGATGGTGGAGAGCAAAGTGAGGAGGAGGACTTGGTCCACTCATTTCAAATGAGTGAATGGGAGCTTTTAGGGGGATTCTTGGCCGAATTTTGTGGAGTGTTGGAGTGGGGGTGTGGACGGTTTGGTAGAGGGAAGGGAGGTGTGCCGAAATGCACTTCTCATTTTGTGCATTTTCGGCCAAAAGCACTTGTGAAGCAATTCTCTCTTTGTGCCTTACCAAAACCGAAAGTCTAAGCACTTGCCGAATTGTTCTTTGCTCATTTTTGTTTTCTAATTTTCCTTTGCTAGCCGAATGTCACCTTGAAGACACACCCGTGGTTTGTTTTCTTTCACTTTCACTTTTGGCCGAACCTAGTACTCCTCTTGCATTCTTTTTCTTTTTTCTCTTTTGAAACTCTAATAGCCGAATATTCTCCTCCTCATCTTCTTTTCTTTTGTCCATTGTGAAGCCGAATTCTCCATTTCCTTTCTCCTTTCTTTTTGTGCCGAAACTCTACCCATTTACAATCTTTTTCTCTCCTTTACACTAAAGCCGAATTTAAGGATATTAAAACACCTAAAGCCGAATTCTTTTCTTTCACAAAACTTGGTAGCCGAAACTTTACTTCTTTTGGGTGTAAACCGATAGAACCCCTCCATTCATCTTTGTATTTTCTTCTTTCTTAGCATTTTGTTCTCAATCGTTCTTCCCATTTCTCTCAAGGCCGAATCTCCCTTCTCCTAGTGTGGTGTGACCGAATCTTTGTTGGTGTTGGGGTAAGTGATTGGGCCGGTTGGCCATTCCTTCTCTCTCTTTCTTGTTGATTATTGGATGGGTTAAGAGCCGATTTCAGTCTTTGCTAATAAGAGAGAATCGTCGGTTTGGAAACCGATTCTGTTTTAGGGCCTTTTGATCGTGGTGGTGTTTAGGTGGGGCAGTCAATTGAAGCCTTGACTGCAAGTGGCCGATTGGTAAGTAAAGGGTAAGCAGTTGATGTATTTGTGTTAGTACAATCTGTTGATTTCGATTAAGTTAAAAGTGATTAGTGATTAACTATTGGTTTTATAGGGTGCCGATTGTTAGAGGAGAATCACTGCTTGACTCGGATTTGGTAGGAAACCAAATCACCTTCAAGGTAAAGGATTGAAATTAACCCCTTTGGGTTTATATGTCTTTGGCCGAATGGTCTTAGTGCTTAATCCTATGTTGACCGATTGTTTTAGGGGCTTGACAATCGAAGGACATAGATCATTCGTAGGGATCTTTGGACTCGTATTATCAGGTGTGTAACTAACACACCCTCTACTTAGTAACGTTGTTAATAAACTTGATTGCTTAATAAGATTGAAACAGTGAGAAGGATAATTGGATACCCAAAAAGGGGTATGTGTACGATTCGGGTAAGTCTGTTCTATGATGAGTATTAATGATAATATATGATATCATGAATTATGTTATGCATGTTATGAGTTGTAATGCTTGATATGTTGGCATGATATGCATGGCTTGTATGAGATGCATAATCCCATGAGTATGATATGTGTGGGTGATACGAGAGGAGGGAGCAGTGGTATATTGTGCTGACGAGCACCAGTGCTTTGGTAGCACAACTTTGTGACTTTGGGTCACCAGAGGTTTGGCACCTCCAGAGGTTTGGTACCTCAGCGTCTCGTCCCAGTGGCTCAGTACCACAGTGGGTTAGCCCCACGGATGATTATACGGGATTGACGCCAGTGATTTGGTATCACACGATGGGTTGGCCCCATCACCAGATTTGTGACTACGGTCACCAGTGCTTTGGTAGCACATTGTGTCTTTGGGACACCAGAGGTTTGGCACCTCATTGCGACTTGTCCCTGTGGTTTGACCACCGTGGGTTGGCCCCACTTGAGATATGGGATCGTCTGCTAGTGATTTGGTATCACACGATGGGTTGGCCCCATCATCATTGGATTTGTGACTTCGGTCACCAGTGCTTTGGTAGCACATTGTGTCTTTGGGACACCAGTGGTTTGGTACCACATTGACGGATATTGTGTCTTTGGGACACCAGTGTTTTGGTAACACATTGTGACTATATGTCACCAGTGGTTTGGCACCACCAGTGGTTTGGTACCACACGGGGTAGAAAAGGCGATATGGATGGTTAGGATCGGGTTGCATTAATCATGTTGCTATGTATGATGTGTGTTAGCATGTTGATTCTTCGGGAGCGGGATTTACACACTGAGTCACTCGACTCACCCTCTCCTTTGACATTTCAGGTGACTCGTAGCTGCGGACGTGGAGCCGGGATGGACTCGGGGTGCACATGCCATGCTTTAATAAAGTTTTACTCAGACTCTACTAATTGGGTACTTTAGTTTATTTACTTTTAATTGGGTTTATTTGGTTTGTAAAAGGCCTTTAAAGTTATGTTTTAAGTTGTTTACGCTTTACGTTGATTTTTGACATGCCTTAACAAAGTAACTTGGAATAAATTTTACTAAAACTTGGAAAGATAACGATTTCAAAACTATAACGTAATGTGTTTTAAACTATACCATCGGGTATCACACTAAGTCTTTTTGACAAACAAATACAACTGGTTCCCAATCCAAACTTGTAGTTCTTCTGAGTTAAAAGTGTTTTATGTATCACTAAGAAACTAATGAGGTTTTAAATGGTTTAAACTCATTTTAACTACACATTCTGGCTAAGTTTTCAAAATCTCTGGGTTCCAAATACATCAACTATTCTTCAAACGAGACTACTCAAATTTGTTTCAAACACACTGTGTTTTCACTCAGTTTTTAAATGGAAAATCTAACTTTTCAAAAACGATTTCCCCGTAGCATACCAGATTCGGACGTGGTGTCTTGTCCGGGTTTGGGGTGTTACAATTGTGGTATCAGAGCCAAGTTCAAAGGCTCGGCTGTGGGCCTGAGGCCCAAAATGTTTTTAAAGGATGTCTTAAGTGTTTTGAGTTTGAATATATGGTTTGAAAGGCATGGCACCGAGTCTCCGGCACCAGTTCGCCCAGGTAAGTACCCCGTACTATTACTTGTGATTTGATTGGATATGATTATGATTTGATGATTAGCAATAGTACACTACTTTAGAGATTGAAACCGATAGGATTTTGTGAACTCGCGAGAACAAATCCTCATTAAATATTCATAAGACTTGCTTTTTAAACAAGTGGAATAAATACTGATGCATAAAATTCTTTATCAGATACATAGAAAGATTAGACATGAGCACTCGAGGCGGACGTGGTCGTAATACTCGTGGTAGAGGTAGGGGTAGAATGACGGTTTCTGAGCCCGTAGGATCTGGGCAGGGTTCAGAAAATGAGATACCGGTTCCGCCACCAGCTGGAGGTGGTGAGTTCCAAGATCAGACTGGAGACGACGCAGTGTCACAGGCGATGCTGCGAGTGTTGGAAAGGGTAGCTGGGGCAAGTGGTGGTGCAGGAGTTAGGAAATCAGTTCCTGAGCGACTCCGGGCTAATGGGGCTGAATTCTTTCGAGGCGTATCTGGTGTTGCTCCTAGCACTGCTGAATATTGGCTGGAGGCAACTGAGCGGATCATGGATGATCTGGACTTGACGGCTGAAGAGAAGCTGAAGGGTATTGTATCGCTTCTCCGGGATGAGTCGTATCAGTGGTGGCTCACGGTTCGGGATAGTGTGGCCGCGGAGGATTTGACATGGGATTACTTCAGAACTGCATATCAAAAGAAGTACATCGGGGCTAGTTACATCGACTCCCAGAGAAAGGCATTTCTGAGGCTGGTTCAGGGGAGTAAATCTGTTGCTGAGTACGAGGCTGAGTTCCTGAAGCTGAGTAGGTATGCCAGGGGTATTGTAGCCACTGAGCATGAGAGGTGTGCTCGTTTCGAGGATGGTCTGCGAGACGAGTTGAGGCTGCTGATTGCTCCTCAGCAGGAGCGCGAGTTTGCTGTCTTAGTTGAGAAGGCTAAGGTAGCCGAGGGTGTTAAGGAGTCGGTAAGGCAGAGCATGGACAGGAGTAGACTTAAGAGGAGCTTTGGGTCTTATGATTCGTCGGGTAATCCGCAGAAGAGGGCTAGATCGAGTGGGCAGAATCAGTCTGCTAGGTTTGTTGCTGCTAGGCAGGGACCGCCGCAGTGTAATCAGTGTGGGAAATCTCATTGGGGTGGTTGCTGGACTGGAGGTAAAGGTTGCTTCGAGTGTGGTTCTCTGGAGCATCGCATTAGGGACTGTCCGCGTAGGATGGCCAGGATTCAGTTTGAGAGTCAGGGCCGTAATCAGTTCAGAGGTAATGGACCGCTACCGCAGAGGGGCCGTGGTAATGGCAGAGGTGGTAATGGTTCTGGTCGGGGCCGTGGAGCACCGGGCAGAGGTGCGGGTAGTTCTGATGCTAGGCAGCCTGGATTAGTGTATGCTGCGAGGCGCCGAGAGGAGGGCGACGCACCGGACGTCATAACCGGTACGTTTTTGATTTTTGGTACTCCTTATACTGCTTTAATTGATGTGGGTTCTACGCACTCTTATGTTGCCAGTAGTATAGTAGAGACAATGGAATTAGACTCTGAGATATCTTCTAGGCAGATGACTGTGATTAGCCCTCTAGGTCACTCTGTAGTAGTAGATAAACTGTTTAGAGATGTACCTCTAGAACTCCAAGGGGTAGTATTTGCTGCTGATCTGATGGAACTGCCGTTTGGGGAGTTCGATCTGATTCTTGGGATGGATTGGCTGGTTAAGTACCAGGCGAGGTTGGATTGCGCGGCCAAGCGCATGGTTCTTAAGACGGTTGATGGTGAGGAGGTGGCTATGATAGGTAATAGGAGGGATTACCTATCAAATGTGGTATCTGCTTTGAAAGCGGAAAAGATGGTCAGGAAGGGCTGTGAAGCGTATGTGGTTCGTGTGTATGCCTTGGAGGCTAAAGAGTCTGCTGTTGAGAAGGTTCGTACTGTTAAGGAATTTGCTGATGTGTTTCCTGAGGAGCTTCCGGGTTTGCCGCCAGATCGAGAGGTAGAGTTCAGGATTGATTTGTTACCCGGGACTGCGCCAGTGTCTATTGCTCCGTATAGGATGGCACCAAAGGAATTGGTGGAGCTTAAGGCTCAGATCCAGGAGTTATTGGATCGAGGTTTTATTAGGCCAAGTGTTTCGCCGTGGGGTGCGCCGGTACTTTTCGTTAAGAAGAAGGATGGCACAATGCGGATGTGTATAGACTACCGCCAGTTGAACAAGCTGACGATTAAAAACAAGTATCCATTGCCACGGATAGACGATTTGTTTGATCAGCTGAAGGGTGCTGCGGTATTTTCGAAGATTGATCTGAGGTCTGGGTACCATCAGTTAAAGGTTAAGGAGGCGGATATCCATAAAACAGCGTTTCGGACTCGGTATGGGCACTACGAATTCCTGGTAATGCCATTCGGGTTGACTAACGCACCGGCAGCGTTTATGGATATGATGAATAGGGTGTTTCAGCAGTATCTGGATCAGTTCGTGGTGGTTTTCATAGACGACATCTTGGTGTACTCAAGGACAGAGGAGGAACATGATGCGCATTTGAGGGTGGTGCTGCAGATTCTGAGGGAAAAACAGCTCTATGCTAAGTTTAGTAAGTGCGAGTTCTGGCTTAGAGAAGTGACGTTCTTGGGTCATGTAGTGTCGGCTGAAGGGATTCGGGTAGATCCTCGTAAGATTGAGGCAGTTTTGGATTGGAAGCCGCCTAGGTCAGTGGCTGAGATACGTAGTTTCCTGGGTTTGGCTGGGTACTACCGAAGGTTTGTTGAGGGTTTCTCGTTGATAGCAGCGCCGATGACTAAGTTATTAAGGAAAGAGGTTCCGTTTGTATGGACTGAGAAATAGCAGGAAAGCTTCGATAAGTTAAAGAAGATCTTGACTGAGGCTCCGGTTTTAATTCAACCTGAAGCTGGTAAGGAATACACAGTCTACTGCGATGCATCACATACGGGTCTGGGTTGTGTGTTGATGCAGGAAGGTAAGGTTGTGGCTTACGCTTCTAGGCAGCTGAGGCCACACGAGGTCAACTATCCGACGCACGATTTGGAGCTAGCGGCTGTAGTTTTCGCCTTAAAGATTTGGAGGCACTACTTGTACGGAGAGAGATCTATAGTCTACACAGATCACAAAAGTCTGAAGTATCTACTGACTCAGAAGGATTTGAATTTGAGGCAGCGTAGATGGGTTGAGTTGCTGAAAGATTACGACTGTTCGATCGAGTATCATCCGGGCAAGGCTAACGTGGTAGCAGACGCGTTGAGCCGTAAGGTTGTTTCGGACTTAAGAGCATTGTTTGCCCATTTAAGTTTGTATGACGACGGGAGTATTCTGGCAGAGCTGCAGGTTAAGCCTACTTGGGTTGAGCAGATCAGAGAAAAACAGTTAGAGGATGAGGTTTTGAGTGCGCGAAGGTTACAAGTGCAGAATGGTGGTTTAGAGGGTTACAGCTTGTCTGGTGATGAGGTTATGTGTTTTCAAGGTAAGGCTTGTATGCCTAAAGATGTTGAGCTGAGACAGAAGATTCTTCAGGACGCACATAGCAGTCCTCATGCTATGCATCCTGGAGGTAGCAAGATGTATAAGGATCTTAGAGAGCAGTTTTGGTGGCCTGGTTTGAAGAAAGAGGTGACAGAGTTTGTTGGGAGGTGTCTGACTTGTCAGCAGGTCAAGGCTGAACATCAGTTGCCGTCGGGTTTGCTTCAGCCTGTGAAAATTCCTCAGTGGAAGTGGGAAAGGATAACCATGGATTTTGTCAGTGGGCTACCGCTTACGCCAAGCAAGAAGGATTCAGTTTGGGTAGTGGTGGACCGTCTGACTAAATCAGCTCACTTTATTCCAGTGAGGGTTGACTACTCACTTCAGAAGCTAGCAAAGCTGTATGTTTCAGAGATAGTGAGGTTGCACGGTGTGCCAGTTTCGATAATCTCGGATAGGGATCCCAGGTTTACTTCAAGGTTCTGGAAGGCATTGCATCAGGCTCTGGGTACTCGTTTGGATTTCAGCACGGCTTTTCACCCGCAGTCTGACGGTCAATCAGAAAGGGTTATTCAGATCTTAGAAGACATGCTGAGAGGTTGTGTCCTGGATTTCAGAGGTAGTTGGGAGGAGTTTCTACCATTAGCTGAGTTTGCCTATAACAACAGTTACCAAGCAAGCATCAAGATGGCACCGTATGAGGCGTTGTATGGTAGGAAGTGTCGCTCACCTACGTGTTGGACGGAGTTAGGTGAACGTCAATTGTTGGGACCCGAGTTGGTAGCTGAGACTGAGGATAAGGTTAAGTTGATTCAGGCTCGGTTGAAGGAAGCTTCGAACCGGCAGAAGTCTTATGCCGATCTTAAGCGAAGAGATATAGAGTTTGCTGTTGGGGATCGAGTGTTTCTGAAGGTCTCGCCTTGGAAGAAGGTATTGAGGTTCGGGAAGAAAGGCAAGCTAAGTCCGAGGTTCATTGGGCCGTATAAGGTGTTGAGGCGAGTTGGACCAGTGGTGTATCAGCTTGAGTTGCCAACAGAGCTTAGCCAGATTCATGATGTTTTTCACGTTTCGATGCTTCGGAGGTATCGTTCAGATCCGTCGCATGTGGTAGCAGTGGAAGAGATCGAGGTGAATCCAGACTTGTCTATGGAAGAGGAACCTGTGCAGATTCTTGATCGGGATGTGAAGGTTCTGCGTAGGAAGTCTGTGCCTTTGGTTAAGGTACTTTGGCGGAATCATGGTGTAGAAGAAGCGAAGTGGGAACCCGAGGATACAATGAGACAGCAATACCCGCAACTCTTTTGACCAGGTAATTTCGAGGCCGAAATTATTTTTAAGGGGGGTAGAACTGTAATATCCCGGGTTAGGGGTTATTTTTGTCATGGCATGTTCTGCATGTTGTTAGTATGCTATGTTGCTATTTTTATGTTTTCGAGGCTTAATTGTAGCCTAGGTGTATGCCTGAGTGAATGGGAAAATTTTGGTTTTTGGGTGTTAAGTCAGGGGAGCTGAGGAAGCTGGGGTTTAAGAATTTTAATCGTGGTTTTGTTGCACAAATAAGGAGCTGGCAGAGTGGCAAGGGGGAGCTTGGTATGGCGTCAACTTCAAGGAGTGGAGGTCCAGTGTTCGAGCAGCAGGATTCCTCTATTTTGGCTTCATTTTGGACGGCATAAGAGGAAGGAGTTGTGTGTGATTTAAACTCCACCTTGGACTTGGTCAAGGGGTGGCTTGGATGGTGGAGAGCAAAGTGAGGAGGAGGACTTGGTCCACTCATTTCAAATGAGTGAATGAGAGCTTTTGGGGGGATTCTTGGCCGAATTTTGTGGGGTGTTGGAGTGGGGGTGTGGACGGTTTGGTAGAGGGAAGGGAGGTGTGCCGAAATGCACTTCTCATTTTGTGCATTTTCGGCCAAAAGCACTTGTGAAGCAATTCTCTCTTTGTGCCTTACCAAAACCGAAAGTCTAAGCACTTGCCGAATTGTTCTTTGCTCATTTTTGTTTTCTAATTTTCCTTTGCTAGCCGAATGTCACCTTGAAGACACACCCGTGGTTTGTTTTCTTTCACTTTCACTTTTGGCCGAACCTAGCACTCCTCTTGCATTCTTTTTCTTTTTTCTCTTTTGAAACTCTAATAGCCGAATATTCTCCTCCTCATCTTCTTTTCTTTTGTCCATTGTGAAGCCGAATTCTCCATTTCCTTTCTCCTTTCTTTTTGTGCCGAAACTCTACCCATTTACAATCTTTTTCTCTCCTTTACACTAAAGCCGAATTTAAGGATATTAAAACACCTAAAGCCGAATTCTTTTCTTTCACAAAACTTGGTAGCCGAAACTTTACTTCTTTTGGGTGTAAACCGATAGAACCCCTCCATTCATCTTTGTATTTTCTTCTTTCTTAGCATTTTGTTCTCAATCGTTCTTCCCATTTCTCTCAAGGCCGAATCTCCCTTCTCCTAGTGTGGTGTGACCGAATCTTTGTTGGTGTTGGGGTAAGTGATTGGGCCGGTTGGCCATTCCTTCTCTCTCTTTCTTGTTGATTATTGGATGGGTTAAGAGCCGATTTCAGTCTTTGCTAATAAGAGAGAATCGTCGGTTTGGAAACCGATTCTGTTTTAGGGCCTTTTGATCGTGGTGGTGTTTAGGTGGGGCAGTCAATTGAAGCCTTGACTGCAAGTGGCCGATTGGTAAGTAAAGGGTAAGCAGTTGATGTATTTGTGTTAGTACAATCTGTTGATTTCGATTAAGTTAAAAGTGATTAGTGATTAACTATTGGTTTTATAGGGTGCCGATTGTTAGAGGAGAATCACTGCTTGACTCGGATTTGGTAGGAAATCAAATCACCTTCAAGGTAAAGGATTGAAATTAACCCCTTTGGGTTTATATGTCTTTGGCCGAATGGTCTTAGTGCTTAATCCTATGTTGACCGATTGTTTTAGGGGCTTGACAATCGAAGGACATAGATCATTCGTAGGGATCTTTGGACTCGTATTATCAGGTGTGTAACTAACACACCCTCTACTTAGTAACGTTGTTAATAAACTTGATTGCTTAATAAGATTGAAACAGTGAGAAGGATAATTGGATACCCAAAAAGGGGTATGTGTACGATTCGGGTAAGTCTGTTCTATGATGAGTATTAATGATAATATATGATATCATGAATTATGTTATGCATGTTATGAGTTGTAATGCTTGATATGTTGGCATGATATGCATGGCTTGTATGAGATGCATAATCCCATGAGTATGATATGTGTAGGTGATACGAGAGGAGGGAGCAGTGGTATATTGTGCTGACGAGCACCAGTGCTTTGGTAGCACAACTTTGTGACTTTGGGTCACCAGAGGTTTGGCACCTCCAGAGGTTTGGTACCTCCCCGTCTCGTCCCAGTGGCTCAGTACCACAGTGGGTTAGCCCCACGGATGATTATACGGGATTGACGCCAGTGATTTGGTATCACACGATGGGTTGGCCCCATCACCAGATTTGTGACTACGGTCACCAGTGCTTTGGTAGCACATTGTGTCTTTGGGACACCAGAGGTTTGGCACCTCATTGCGACTTGTCCCTGTGGTTTGACCACCGTGGGTTGGCCCCACTTGAGATATGGGATCGTCTGCTAGTGATTTGGTATCACACGATGGGTTGGCCCCATCATCATTGGATTTGTGACTTCGGTCACCAGTGCTTTGGTAGCACATTGTGTCTTTGGGACACCAGTGGTTTGGTACCACATTGACGGATATTGTGTCTTTGGGACACCAGTGTTTTGGTAACACATTGTGACTATATGTCACCAGTGGTTTGGCACCACCAGTGGTTTGGTACCACACGGGGTAGAAAAGGCGATATGGATGGTTAGGATCGGGTTGCATTAATCATGTTGCTATGTATGATGTGTGTTAGCATGTTGATTCTTCGGGAGCGGGATTTACACACTGAGTCACTCGACTCACCCTCTCCTTTGACATTTCAGGTGACTCGTAGCTGCGGACGTGGAGCCGGGATGGACTCGGGGTGCACATGCCATGCTTTAATAAAGTTTTACTCAGACTCTACTAATTGGGTACTTTAGTTTATTTACTTTTAATTGGGTTTATTTGGTTTGTAAAAGGCCTTTAAAGTTATGTTTTAAGTTGTTTACGCTTTACGTTGATTTTTGACATGCCTTAACAAAGTAACTTGGAATAAATTTTACTAAAACTTGGAAAGATAACGATTTCAAAACTATAACGCAATGTGTTTTAAACTATACCATCAGGTATCACACTAAGTCTTTTTGACAAACAAATACAACTGGTTCCCAATCCAAACTTGTAGTTCTTCTGAGTTAAAAGTGTTTTATGTATCACTAAGAAACTAATGAGGTTTTAAATGGTTTAAACTCATTTTAACTACACATTCTGGCTAAGTTTTCAAAATCTCTGGGTTCCAAATACATCAACTGTTCTTCAAACGAGACTACTCAAATTTGTTTCAAACACACTGTGTTTTCACTCAGTTTTTAAACGGAAAATCTAACTTTTCAAAAACGATTTCCCCGTAGCATACCAGATTCGGACGTGGTGTCTTGTCCGGGTTTGGGGTGTTACATCGAGACATGGGATGGATAAGGTCCCGTGTAAGACCATGTCGAGGACATGGCCTCGACACCGAATTAAGATCTCGTATAAAACCATATCTGGGATATGTCTTCGGTATTGAATATGAGAATTGTATAAGACCATATCCGGAATATGGCATCGATACTTGATGTGTGATTCCATATAAGACCATATCCGGGATATGGCATCAGCAGTCAGAAGTGACCCCATGTAAGACCACATCTGGGGTGTGGCATTGGCTTCGTGTTTATGTAATGACGATGAATATGCATCTTTGAATATCCCTAGTGATTTAGTGGGATAAATAGATGAGCTTGGAGACAGAAATGAGATTTAGTACTAAAGCCATATGAGTGAGTGAATATAGGTACCCGTGAGTAATTCACGAGGAATGTTTACGATATGTGGCATGATATGTGTTAGATAAGAATAAGTACGAGTAAGTTATGGCAAAGTGCTTAAGACTTTGGATGGTTATCTAATGCCATGGATTGATGTCATTATGAGCTTATTGTTGTTATTTATTTTCATGCAAACTTACAAGCTCTATGCTTACCCCTCTCATTTCCCTTTTCCTTGTAGTATTGCCAAGATAATTCGAGGA
This sequence comes from Gossypium australe, assembly GCA_005393395.2. NCBI lineage: Eukaryota > Viridiplantae > Streptophyta > Magnoliopsida > Malvales > Malvaceae > Gossypium > Gossypium australe. Next base: position 77,266,268 of record CM016625.1, on the reverse strand, counting down.
TCGTGGAAAGTCAGAGTTCAGAAATCACACTATCGACATCTCATTGGTAAAACAAAGTTAGATTTATTTTGAGTGTGGCATGTATAGGACTTGGGTATTTTGTCATGTCATATTAGTTAGCCAAAGTGTTGGCTATTTATGTTATCGAATTCATTTTGTAAATGGTCGTTGAAATTGGGCCAATACTTGACAAGTTTATATATATTCATTGTTGATGAATCATGAAGTTTATGCTTGTGTGGATTCTTTGATTTGAGTTCTTGGAAGTACCTTAGAGTCATGAGTTATATTGTAACGAGATGATATAAGTATGGTTGCTATGTAAGGTGGCACTTGGCATGGAATATAGCCTTTTTAATGTCCACACGGGTAGGCACACAGGTGTGTGTCTAAGCCGTGTGTGACACACGGTCAGCCCCATGGGCGTGTTGATCGGTCGTGTGTTCCCTTGCAAGCTAGGTTTACAAGTCAGTATGTTCAGTAGTAACACATAGGCAAAAACACGACTGTGTGTCTCAACCGTGTGGGAGGCACGACCATGGACATGGGAGTGTGCCCAGGTCCTGTGAAGTCTGCATTTAAATTTGGAATTTAATTCGACACACGGCCTGAGGACACGGGCGTGTGCCTTGGCTTTGTGACCCTAATGAACTGATGACGTCATAAACAGAATTCCATGGTTTTGGCACACGGGCTAAGACACGGGCGTACCGAGGCCGTGTGAGGAGCACGGGCCAGGGACACGGGCGTGTGTCAGGCCGTGTGAAAACCCCTGTTCCTAGACAGTTTTCATACTAAACATTTTTCTGACTCGAATTTGTGGTCCCGAAACCACTGTTCCGACTAGGGTCTAAACTGGGCTGTTACAATTTCACAATAATTTCTCAATTTCAATTTCAGTATTAATATTCATTTCTTATTTAGTACCATTCAATGTCAATCATTTGATCAATTCATTCATATATCCCAATTAACACGACTCAGGCTTCGACGGATACGCGAATCCAACCCAAACACATTAGTACGACACTCAGTGCGTCATCGGCCATGCCAAAGTAAAACAATACGGTACTCAATACCTCATTGGATTTATCCGAAGCATTAACAATACGACACATAGTGCCTCATCGTAATTATTCGAAGTAATATTTCGACACATATAGTGCTTCATTGACTCAAGGTCGAAGTATCCCTGAACACTTCCAATCCTATGGCGTGCCAACTATATCCGACTCAGCCCGATACAATTAATAGGGTTTCAATTCATTTCAAAATTTACAATCAATATATATATATATATATATATATATATATATATATTTCAATATCAATTCCACAATATTCACATAATTCCAATTCAATCTCAATTTTCATACTAATCACATTGATGCCTCTGTCTCAAATAGGGTTTTACACGAAATCATATACGATGCCGATGTCCTAGACATGGTCTTACATGTTAATATCAAATCGATGCCAACGTCCCAAACGTGGTCTTACACGATAACTCATATCGAAATCCTATGTCATGACATATGTATCCTAACTATTCTTATGGCTCGTACGGGGCTTTTTGGACGTCATCACATAATCGAAAATTTCTCGGATTTCACATATTCAACTCCAATAGCCATTCGTCACATTTCATTAACATATAAGCAATAATAATTCAATTCAAACATATTTATTTGTATATAGACTTACCTCGTACGGGAAAGAACGAAAACGAACGGCTATTCAACTACTTTCGATTTCCCCCGATCTAATTTCGTTTTCTTTGGTTCTTAATCTATACACATTCAAATTTAACTCTTTTATTCACCAAATCATTCAATTCAATCTGTTTATACATATTTAGGATATTTTACAAATTAGGCCTCATATTTTCACATTTTAACACTTTAGTCCTCATTTTACAAAATCACAAAATACACATAATTTCCTTATACAAAGGCTTAGCCGAATATTCCCTTAGCTCATATAAGCCCATATATTACATTCATTTCACATTTTAGCCCCTCAATTTCTCATTTTCACAATTTAGCCCAACATACTCAAATTCATCAAAAATCTAAATACAAAACATATTAATCTCACACCAAGCTTTCATAATTCATCAATTAACATCATTAAACTCACAAAATCATCAATGGCATAACTCAAAATTATCATAAAAATTTAAAATTGAGGCATGGGCTTGATAGAATGCTAAGCAACAATAAAAAAAATAAAAATAATCAAAAACAGATCAAAATACATACCTTGATTAGTCAAAATAAGTGTCGAACCCTAAGGACTCTTTTTCTTTCCTTTTTCTTTGTAATTTCAGCAAAGATGAACATAATATGACCATTTTCATGCATTGGTTTTATTAATTCATCATTTAATTTGCCATTTACCATTTTGTTCATTAAAATTAAACATATAAAACATGTCCACAAAGGCCATTAATGTCCACTCATAATTCTTATGGCATAATTGCCATTTAAGGCCATCATATTCAAAAGCCAAAGCAATCCAACACATTAAACATATAGAATGCCACTTTTATCTTTTATGCTATTTAGTCCTTTCAAGAAATCGGGCACTCAAATGATTAAATTGAATCACGAAAATTTCATACATGTCAATTCACATACTTTAAGCATGAAAAATAATATTAAAACATTTTTTGACTCGAATTTGTGGTCTCAAAACCACTGTTCGGACTAGGGTCTAAACAGGGATGTTACAATTTCACAATAAATTTCTCAATTTCAATTTCAGTATTAATATTCATTTCTTATTCAGTACCATTCAATGTCAATCATTTGTTCAATTCATTCATATATCCCAATTAACACAACTCGGACTCCGACGGATACGCGGATCCAACCCAAACACACCAGTACGGCACTCAATGCCTCATCGGCCATGCCAAAGAAAAATAATACGGTACTCAATACCTCATTGGATTTATCCGAAGCATTAACAATACGACACATAGTGCTTCATCGGAATTATTCGAAGTAATATTTTGACACATATAGTGCTTCATTGACTCAAGGTCGAAGTATCCCTAAACACTTCCAATCCTATGGTGTGCCAACTATCCGACTCAGCCCGATACAATTAATAGGGTTTCAATTCATTTCAAAATTTATAATCAATATATATATATATATACATACATATATATATATTTCAATATCAATTCCACAATATTCACATAATTCCAATTCAATCTCAATTTTCATACTAATCATATTTTTCATATATACTCACAATTTCAGTTCAATTCATTGCCACAATGCCAAACTCACCTCAATTCCACTTACCATACATAATAATAATAAATACAACTAATAGTTTTAATTTTCAGATTATAAAAATACAAACCGTATTTTTTCGAGTCACTCGTCGTTGACTTTCTCTTTCCCCTTTTTAGCCGATGTCTCCGGCTCAACGTTAGCTACGAAAATTAAAACAAAAAAAAATCAATACACATACAATTTCACCTTGAATATTTTAATTTATTTTCAATTTTTGTATAAATTCTAATTAAATTCCTAACCAAAACTAATTTAATTTCTTTACAATTTATTCTTTATTTTTCATTCAATTTCCACCCAAAACTAAACTTAATTCTCTAATTTTCACTACAATTTCCTAATTTCAAAATTCTTTCAATTTAGTCCCTACTACATAAAAACTTATGATTTATTTTACAATTCAATCATTTTCTCAATTCTAACTTGAAATTCTATCAATTTAAACCCTAATTCTTCAATTAAATCAACATGAACTACGTCCAAAAATCAACTAACTTTCAAAATTTCCACATAAATCAAGTAGTATTTTGTTCTAAGATTCCAAAAACATCAAAATCGCAAGAAAACGGACTAAATTGACTGACCAAATTAAGCTTATGCTTCAAAGCCCTAATTTCTCCCTTTCTTTTTCTTTCTTTTTCTTTCCCCTGCTTCGTTTTTTGCTATTTTGTTTCTTTAGTCTCTTTTTCTTTTCTTTTATTCTTTTTACTATATTATTAAACTATTATAATATAATGTAATATACTTTATTTATTTATTTATTTATTCTCAAATACTAAGTAAATGTATATGTATACTACAAATGTATGTATGTAGTTATTACACTTGTACATTTTTATTACCATACAATTGTATTAATTTGATTTATTTATTTTATATTTATAATAATAATGTAATATAATATATTTACTTACATTATAAGTAAATAATAATTACTAATATATGTAATTAATTAATCCATATGTCACCACCATCACCATACACTTGTCATGTTTTGGTTTAATTAATAGTTTAGTCCTTTGACTTTTATCTATTCTTTAATTCAACTTTTACCCTATATTCAATCTAGTCCTCACACTTAATTTAATCTTAATTTAAACTAATTCACCTAACCAAAACCTAATTGACCATGCAACTAACTTCGTAAATATTTTTAATAAATATTTACGAATCCGTTTTATGTAAACGATGACCCGAAATGCACTTTTCTGATTACCCAACTATCGGGTCATTACAATATTTCTCACCCAATCTACCTTCCACCTACAACAACATTTAAACACATTCACCAACCAATTCAAGGCATTTAATTCAAGCCAAATACAAGTATTATGCATGACATATCATCACATATGTTCATGTATTGAAACTTACCTAATTGTGTAATCTTGTAAATTTACTAAAATTCCATTCAACCATACTAAATACTCATATATCAATCATAATATAGCCTCAAAAATATAAATACCGAACACATCATCACTAGCCATTTCATTGGCTATTTACAACCAAAACATTTCATCATTTGGTTTGACATAGCCTATACATGCCATTATACCAAAAGTAGTATTACTAATTATACCAAAGTGAGCTGAAGGATAGTATGATGTTGCTCCGACCCACGTTCAAACTTTACGAGCTTCCGAGTACTATAAAACAGAGGAAAGAAAATCGAGTAAGCATTTAATACTTTGTAAGTTCGCATAACAAGAATTTAACTTACCACTCAAGTTCATTTAAAGTTAACATACAAATAACATGCATCCAAAGCAAATTGACCAATTGCCTACACACATATATTCATCAAGCAAGTTAGTCATGAATTCCAAGTACTTTTCAAGTAATAAAGATGAGCTCATCGTATAGACATTTCCATATATTTTTCAGGTAGATACAATTATTGATTTATTCAGATCTTGTCTTAACTTATATCGGAACTTTTCCCATTGAACGTTGTGAAATATCAATGGATATCGGGTAGTACACATGAAGTGTACGAATTTATAATCCATAAATTCATATTCAGGAGTGTTCATGAGAACACTTAAACGAGAAGCACTCTCTTGAGCATATAACAGAAAGCTCATGTAAGCCATATAACAGGAAGCTTATCCGAAATATATAACAGAAAGCTTATAAGAGCCATAATCGGGAAGCTCATGCGAGCCAATAACAGGTAGCTCTGAAGAGCCATTTATTAAGGAGCTCTAGATAGCCATATATCGGGAAGTTCAAGTGAGCCATATCGAGAAGCTCACAAAGAGCCATATACGGGATGCTCATAAGAGCTAAGGTGTGTCCACAACACATGTAGGACCACAACCTATCGGGATGCTCCGAAGAGCTTTAACGGGAAGCTCGCAAGAACGATTTAACAGGAAGCTCGAGAAGGCTAATAATAAGATGCTCATAAGAGCTTATAATGGGATGCTCTTTCGACCCGTGGTGTGTCTGCGACATATGCTAGATCACAACCAATCGAGAAACTTATATCCATCAAATTTCATTATTCAAATTTCTCAGGCATATCTGATATAAAATTATTTTCATATACATAAAAAATCCATAATTCACATATATAAGATTTACTTCATGCATATAAATGTACACAATTTAGTTACACGAACTTACCTCAACACTTGCTCATGTATGAATGTAACACCCCTAACCCATATCTGTCACTAGAATAGGGTTAAAAAGTATTACTGGAGTTTACAGAACAGTTACAGATAATTCATGTTATTTACTATTCATTTTTTGAGATTAATCATAATGTCCCTTAAATGAGATTTCGAGGCCCAAAATAAAAATTAGAATCGAGTCGGGACTAAATCAGAAACTCAGAGAATTTTTCGAGAAAAATATACAGGGGTCACACGCCCGTGTGGGTAGGCCGTGTGGCTCACATGGCCAAATGACATACCCATGTCCTAGGCTGTGTAGTATATGAAATAGGTCACACGGCCGTGTCCCCAGCCTGAGTAACTCTCTGACTTGTAGAACATTAAGGTGCAGTTTTCACACGGCCAAGGCACACACCCGTGTCCTAGGCCTGTAGCACACACGGCTGAGACACACGCCCATGTCTATGCCCGTGTGCTCAATTCTAAGCATTCTATTTCTCAATTTTAAATTGCATGAGCCACACAACCAAATTACACGTCCATGTGTATGGCCGTATGTCACACACGGTTGAGACACACACCCGTGTCTCTATCCGTGTGGACGAAAATAGGCCATTTTAAGGCCTTTTTCTCGCCCTTTTTACTATCAACCAGCACACAATACTGTCATATACCAATATATCCCAACCAAGCAATCAATACAAGTCAAAAATCATGATTTACACAAGATATATCATCACAAAATTCATTTACCTAAACTAACCAAAATAACCTCATTCATTGTTATACTAATATCAATTACTAAGTAGATGCCTACAAATATACATATATGTATATATGTCATTCACAACCATATTACTAGATTAATTCTTTTCAGTTAAACCCTATACATGTCATATAGACCTTAAAATACATAACAAAATCTACCGGAGTAATCTGGATAGTGTGGACCGATATGTTGATCCGATCATCTGAATTAACGTTAATCTACAAGGAACATTAAACACACAAGAGTAAGATTATAGAAGCTTAGTAAGTTCATAGGTTTTAAATGTAAATCTTACCGAACATACTATAATAAATCATTAAACAAGCATTTCATTAATATTCCATGCCATTCACAATTTCAAATGATGAATTCACTTGATTGAGCTCAATATCAATGACTGTTTAAATTCTATCACTTTAATCCATATAACACTTACTAATCTTTGTCAAATTAGAGAACGCGTTACAGATTTGAGTTCATCGTTTTCTTGATACCATAGTCCAACCATGGTCTTACACATATGTTGCCATGGTCTTACATTCGAAGTGCCATAACCCAATATGGTCTTATCATCAGGATGCCATAGCCCAGCTATGGTCTTACACTTGTACATATACTGCCATGGTCCAACCATGGTCTTATGTACACGATGCCATAACCCAGTTATGGTCTTTTTACTGAAATGCCATAGCCCAGCTATGGTCTTACATTTAACACTTTGCAATGGTCCAACCAAGGTCTTATCCGTCAATTCATCTTGTAACACGAAACGATCGTACTCAATCCTGCGTTCTACTTAATTTGAACTTTCAATTCGATTTTCATATTATTACGATAATCATAATTCAATAACAATGGTATGAAATAATACATTAAATCATTCCTAATTAACAATTAATCATGAAAGTTCAACCATATGAACGTACCTGAGGTAAATTATAGAAGTTGTAGAAATTCAAGAACTAATCTGTTAATTTCTCTTTTCCACGTTTATCTTCGGTTTCTTGATCTATAACATAAAATTATTCATTCATCAACACCTAATTCAATTCTAATTCACTTCACAATTTATACCCTTCAATTTTCAAAATTATACTTTTACCCTAAAATTTATAGTTTTTACAATTTAGTCCTTGATCAATTAACCCATCTATTGAGCTTATTTTTCTCAATTAACACTTTGTCTAATCATTTTAGGCTACTATACAACCTTTGATATTCAGAACTTCAGCACCAAACCCTAATTCTTAACTTTTTCACAATTAGGTCTTAAAAAATCAATTTCTATTGAAACCACTTAATAAAATCATCACATAACATAATTAGATCTTTAAATCCATGTTTATTCATCATAAACTTCCAGAACTCATCCATGGTAACTTTCAAAAGCACTCATAGAATAAAAAACTAATGAATTCAATAGTTGGACCTAGTTGTAAAAGTATCAAAATCACAAAAATTACAAGAAATAAACAAGAATTGAACTTATTTGTAGCAAGAATATGAAAAACTAGCTTAGAGACACTCTTTAATTGTAACACACCAAACCCAGCCCAGAAGTTAGGCCCGAATCTGGCGTGTCACATTGAAGTGTTTTTCGAAAACCATGTTTTTATTGAAAACCCTCATTAATATTTAACAACTAAAGTCTCAGTTTATAATTGTTTAATTTCAAAACGTGGTTCATTGAAAAGTTAATCACTTTTAAAAAATGTTATTAACTTCGTTGAAAATCTCTTTTAGTTGCGGAAGCTAATTTAAGGTAAAGAAGTTTAAAACGTATGTTTTTAAAAACAGTAGTTGAGTTGAAAACTCGTCTACGTCTAACAGATATAAAACGTAACCAAATCCCAAATTCAGAATTAAATCTAAAGAGGCCTTATTACAGAAATTAAAACCCAAAACAGAATTTAAAACTTATATAAAATCCAAAGCATAACAGCCGCAGTCGTGTGGTCACCTCCGAGTCCCTCGCAACACCGATCCTCCTAACGCTGGGGATTACCTGCACAGTTAAAAATGGGGTGAGTTTATGAAAACTCAGTTTGTAATCCCCTTACTAGAGTAACAGTCAGTATACAGAAACAGAAACAGAAACAGTCTGGGCCAAAGCCCTTTAACAGTAACAGTACAGTCCAGTTCAGAGCATACGTGGGCCAAAACCCACTACAATACCATTTGGGTCACAGCCCATAACATAATCAATTGGGCCCAGCCCAAACCAATATAGAACAAGTGGCCCTAAGCCCCGTACAATGACAAATCTCATAAACAGATATGCAACAGTATGAGGATGCATCCCACCCCGATCCAGCCAACACACCACCCGTACCAGCCCTACACTCCTGTGGGGATAAAATCGACCCACCCGGCCAACACACCAAGCTTAGCACCGGTTGCGGCACTAAGTCAACGGAACGGCTTAGTGCCGTGAACAGAACGGCTAAAAGCCATATTCAAAATGGTTATAAACCATAATTAGGATGGCACGAGCCTTAATCAGGATGGCACAAAGCTATCGGTAACTATAATAAATTTGGCACATAGCCATCAGTGACGGTAATATAATCGGCACACAGCCACGGGAAATTATGATCAACACAGAGTCATCAATATATATGTTAGGCACAAAGCTACGGTAAATATGATTGGCACAAAGCCATAATCAAGATGGCACAGAGCCATATTTAGGTTGGCACAGTGCCATAATCAGATTACGCGGCTTTCAGCCGTCCGTCGGTCCACAGTCGTCTCATGCGACCCGTGCGACCCTATAAGAACTTCCTCCGTGTCAATGTCCCAACCCCATGCAATATGTCATGTATGTCATGTTTAATCATTACACGTGTATGCAAAATGGCCATACTCAGTAATAGTCATTTAGACATATATTAAAACCATATCAGTCATACGACCACCATCAAGTCAGTTAAAACACAATCATACAGTCCTAGTCAAATCATAGCACAAGTTAGTCATTTACCCACAAGGGCAAAATAGTCATTTTACCCTATAAGGGTATTTCGGTAATCCTACCCTACAGGTGTATTTAGGTAATTTTGCAAATTGGGTTATTTCGGTAATTTCACAAATTGAGGGTATTTCGAGAATTTCACAAATTGAGGGTATTTCGATAATTTCACAATTCGAGGGTATTTCGGTAATTTTACAAATCACAGGTATTTCAATAAATTAACAAATGGGAGGTATTTCAGTAATTTCACAATCTGAGGGTATTTAGGTAATTTTACAAATCGGGGGTATTTTGGTAATTTTACAATCTGAGGGTATTTCGGTAATTTTATAAATCGGGGTCTCAACGACCCAACAAAAGGTCCACCGTCGCCTCGAGCGACTTAAGTAACCTAAACAGTCACCACGGTGTAAATGGGCCTAAGGCCCATTACTCAGCCCAAGTGGGCCCACACACTCGTGCGACCCATTTAGCCCAAAACAACCACAATTATGCAAACGTCACATTCCAAACAACACTTACCACATCACATACATTTTATCCGTGTGGGCCCACAAGCCCATTGGGCCATACGAGCCATTTCGACCCAACGAGGCCTAGAACAGCCCAAGACCACGAGAGCGCTCGTGGTGGCCTCTACAGACTAACGCCCATGTTCGTGGGCTCGGTCCACCACACGTGTGATCGCACACTCATGTGGCATCATTCGCCGATATTTCGGCTTTTCGGCATTTTATCGATCTACGATCAGAAGGAGTGTGGTGACACACACTCTATCAGCTTTCTCGCCAACTATCGGATACAGGGTACTGTTACACACCCTCAGCTTATCAGCCGACTATCAGGTACAGGGTAAAATACACACCTGATTGCGAACGTGCGCGACTAACCCACAAGAACACCAACCTAACACAATCAGAAACTTCAGTTAGTCGCTTATCAATCAATTGAAGAGAACCTTAACCCAAAACTCCTATTGGGAGGCTTACTTATCACCCGCCTTAATCAATCTCACTTAGGCGGTCGCAGGAGATCACTTCACTTCAAGTCCTTAAAAAAAAACTACCTGCATCCCATTCGCGACTCAATAACTAATATCATATACGCAAATAATTGAACCAGGAGTATCGCAACTTACCCAAACTCTGGAATTAAGACTGAGAGACAGAAGCATTCGACCACCACCATAACACACCCATAAACCGAGGCACGAGAAGAAACAATCGCACTCCCCTGAGACCAAGTATTCGACTAGCACAGAAGTTCGAGGTTATTCGGCTCTAGCAAAAGATGAGGGAAATAAGAAAAGCCAAAAGAAAGAAGAGAGGAGATAACAATGTGTTTGGCCAAAAATACATCAACCAATTGAGACAGAAAATAAATATTTGACAAAAGTGTGAAGAGGTAGAGGAGAGAAAAAGAATCGGTTTGACAGGAGGTTTACAGAGGAATACAAAGTGGAGAATAGAAGAACCCGAAAGGTATCCGACATGACCAAAAACAAAAAGGTACTGCTCACACTTTTAGCACAAATCGGCCTCCAAGAAAGAAAAATAACCAAAATGTTTCAAGCCACCGAATTAGAGAGTAAAAGACTACTCAAAGCCGATTTCTGATAAGCCAAAATTCTCATTCGGCACACACCCCTCTTTCCTTTCAAAATCCTATATTTTCCTCCCTAAATCACTCAAACCATCCACCACCTTTGTAACACCCCAAACCCAGCCTAGAAGTTAGACCCGAATCTGGCGTGTCACATTGGGGTGCTTTTTGAGAAGCCATGGTTCCAATTGAAAACCTTTCTTGACATTAAAAACTAAAGTCCCAGTTTGCGTTTATTTATTATTAATCGACATTTATTAAAAAGTTATTACCTTTTAAAAAATAAACTTTGTTTGTTGCGGAAGCTTAATTAAAATGACTGACTTATGAAAACGTGATGTTTACGACCTATTTGCGAAAGCGTAAGTATTTTGAAAGCAGATATTATTTTGGAAAATCGTGATTCAAATTTTAGCAGATTTAAAACATAATAAACTAAAAATCTAAAACTAAAACCAGAATTTAAGAGAGGCTTTATTACAAAATATTAACCCAAGTTAAAAATAAGTAAAATACTAGAGTCCAAAACTGCTCGTAGTGTGGCCACCTCCGAGTCCTCCAGCACGTCGAACCGCCTACTGAGGATTTCCTGAGAAAAATATTAAAAAGAGGGGGGTGAGTTTACGAAAACTCAGTGTGCACAACCCTCATCAGTAAGAACATGAATCACAACAGTTTGGGTCGGAGCCCATTTCAGTAACGGTGGCAATTGGGCCTTAGCCCATAAAAGCCTCAGCTGAGCCTTAACCCATAAATGTCACAAATCATATTTATCTGGGCCTAAGCCCATCTCAATGTTAAAAACCACATGTGCAATGCATTAATGCCCATACCAACCCTGCACTCCGTCTCTTGTCCAACCCTGCACTCCTGTGGGGATTTAATCGACCCGCCCATCCCTACATTCTTTATGTAGCATCGGTTGTGGCACTAACTTACCGGTGCAGCATGGCTGCTCGGTGGCTAAAAAGCCTTCGGTGGATCCACAGTCGTCAAGCGACCATGCGATCCTATTAGCACTTCCTCTGTATTAATAATCCTATCCCCATGCAACATAATAACACATGAATGCAACATAAAATAATAATCATACGATAACAATCATAAATCACATACAAGAATAATCATATAACATGTAGGGGCGTTTTCGTCATTTTACCCTTCAGGGGCATATCGGTTATTTTACCCATCGAGGGTATTTCAGTAATTCCGCAACTGCGATAGCCTTTCCAAAGGCCTAATGTCGCCTCGAGCGACTCAACTACCATTTCCAGTCGTACCGGACTATTCGGCCTAAAACCCGATTTCGGCCCATTTGGGCCCACACGTTCGTGGGGCCCACCTAACACAAATCTAGCCACGTATATGAGATTCACCTAGTCTAGTTCACTATATACTACACCATCATACATTTTATTCAATTGGGCCCATGAGCCCATTGGGTCCACTTCGGCCCATCATGGCCCAAGTAGCCTCAACCCACAAGAATACTACTGATGGCCTCAACTATCGCGTCGAAGCCCCACACGTGTGCTCGCACGCTCGTGTGGCTACTATTGCCGTGACCGGCACTTCGGCATTTGCCGCTCTACAACTAGAGTATAAAGAGTTGCACACCTGATAGTAATCTGGGGCTAATCCGCGCTTCGACCACTCCTGTGCCCAAACGCCCTCCAAGGTATCCTTCCTCCTATCATAGAATGCTCTATATATAGCTAGCTTCTCACTTTCCTTCTTTGTATCTTTACGATGTGGGATCCCTTCGTCAGTAGAGTTTAAATTCAACTCAAACTCTTCCCGTCCAATCCGCAAAATAAATACTCCATTGCTTGTCATGAGATTCAAACCTAGGCTCCCTTGCAACATAATCCACGCTGCTAACCACTTGGCCACAAGCTCCTCTTGTGTCTTAAACCATGCGCAACTAAATTTAAATCTATAGGCAAATTCTAAAGTCCATTTAAAAAGAAAAATAAAATGCAAAAGCCAAGACTTGAACCTTGGATCTCCTTCCTTCCTTGTGGCGTCACCCCCTTGTCTCTTATGTGGCGTCACTTTGCCACTACACCACACACTCCACTTGTGTCATTTTTCTCCATATTTTATTCTTACAGCCTACCTACTAACTCCCAGGGTTTTATTCACCTAAAACCAAAATTTTTCCTAAGCCCAAGTTTGATCCCGAGACTTCATAGAAGCCCCCCTAATCTTCCAAAATCACTCACCTAATAGGTCCAACTTGCCTTAGTGCCATTCTCTTATTCTCAAAAATTTTAAACGCTACCACGCCTAAGGCCCAATGGGCCCAATTCTACTAGGCCCAAATTTGGGTCGTTACAACCCTTAAACCGCTCCTAAAATCCCTCCTCTAACCTCTCCACCATCCATTTCAAATTCCCCTTTTTCCTCCTACATTTTCTCCATGACCAATTCAAACTTCACCCTTTTACCAAGTCCACAACAACCTTCCAGAGTTTCAATCCAATTCAACCACTTACCATCCCCATGTAGCAAAATAATTGTATTTTGCTTGCAAGGGGATTCGAACCCAAGCCCCCCTCAATAGCTTAACAAGCCACTTGCCTCCTTGCCACAAGCTCTTTTGTGTCACAAAATATCCTCAATTGATAAAAAGGTCTATAGGCCAAAGTCCAAGTTCCTTTAAAAAAAAAAACAAAAATAAATTGCAAGAGCCAAGACGTGAACCCAGGCTCCCTTACAACCTTAATGACGCCACAACCACTAGACCACATGCTTCATTGTGTCATTTTTTTCCCCAACAATATTCTTAAAGCCTACTTACTTACATCCAGGATTTTATTCACCTAAAACCAAAATTTTTACTAAAGCCCAGGTTTGAACCCAGGACTTCTCCAACACTTTTCAGGGCCCTTAACCACTGAAGCAGACATTTAATTGTGTCATTTCCTTGCACAATTAAATACTTATGTACAGCCTCCTTACTGATCCATACACAAGGCCCAATATTTCTATGCCCAAAATTCGGGGCATTACAACTCTACCCCCTTAAAGAAATTTCATCCTCGAAATTTCCAACTATCAAAATAGTCGCACATCCTAGCCTACCACAATACGCTTTCGCTGTGCACTCTGATCCTAATAATACAAGCACACACCACACCATCTATCTTTCGGAGCAGATGGATATCACACGCATTTCATTTCCATAATACACACAGAATAAATACAAACTCTAACTTTAAGTGTAGCAATACAGTCTAATATCTAAGAAATCACAGTATCTCTATCTACTGCTTTTCAACGAAAATAAACAACAGTTTCAGAAACTTACGGATTCAGCGTCGGAGACTCGGTGTACCACACTTTTCAGAAAAATACCTCAAAACACTTCACATATTTGAAACCAACCTCTTGTAATACAAAATTTTGAAAACCCATCCAACTGCCGAGTTTTGCAACTTGATTACTGTTTTTAAAAACATATGTTTTAAACTTCTTTACCTTAAATTAGCTTCCGCAACTAAAAGAGATTTTCAACGAAGTTAATAACGTTTTTTAAAAGTGATTAACTTTTTAATGAACCACGTTTTGAAATTGAACAATCATAAACTGAGTAAAATTAAGAAGGGTTTTTGTAACACCCCAAACCCGACCCATTCGATACGACCGAATTTGAAATGCCACTGCGAAAATCGTTTAAAAATATCCTGACTTGTGGTGGAACTTGAAAATTTTGTTCTTATTCAAAAACCATGTCCATTTACAAATTCTAGATAATATAAGCTTGATAAAAATATCCGAATTAAAACTTTATTATATATATATATAGATTTAAGAAAATGAAACCATTTGCGAAAGATATCTCAATTGTCAATCCATAATAGAACATAATAATAAAGATACTTAATAAAAATACTTAAATACTTTATTGGGCCTTATTACAATAAACACTTAAACAAAATACTGAAAATATAAATACTTAATTAATTAAATAAAATGTCTTCTGCATGGGCCACCTCGTATCCACTCCAAACCCGGTCCAAGCATCACCTGCGATGTTGATAAAAATTGGGTGAGTCATACAGACTCAGTGTGTAATTAAACCACTGTATTCCACCCACATGTTAACCCCATATTAACCCACATATCAGATAACAAATATCATATTCACATATTACCACATTCTGGGCTTGGCCCACATTCATATCACATTCATATAATAGTGTAAGTAACCACATGTTTCCACATATCATATACTGGGCTTGGCCCATTTCTCATTCCAATCCATGTTCACATTTTGGGCTTGGCCCATTTCCACATTTATTCATATCACATGTTGGGCTTGGCCCAATTTCACATATATTCACATACAAAATTATGCAATTATGAAGCCCAACCCAGCCTAAGGTCCATCCTCTACACACCCCCCTTATCCAGCCTACCACACACCAGGGGATTATTAAATCACCCTCTCCTTTTTACTCCAATAAGGCAACAAATGCCGTCCACGCGAACTTAATCCCAAATAATCCACAACGCGACCTAAGTCAGCGTCAATCCACGATGTAGCCGTAGCTATCATCAAAACCACAATGAGCACACAGCCATCAATAACCACGATATGGCACATAGCCGATATCAATCACGATGAGGCACAGAGCCATTCATCAAACCACGTACTCGAAGTACACCCTGTCCTTCTTTCATATCATATCCCACCCATGCACATGCAACATAAAATAATGCCATGATAATGCATGTACATGTTATTTAGCATATTGTCACATATTTACATCAATAATCACATTTTATCAGATTCAGTACTTATCGGATTATCGACATACCCCATGAGGGTATCCATATCATAATTTCCACTGCACTAGATAGCACACACATAACACATATAAAATATCACATACATACATAAACAGTCACATGCAAATATAACTTATATCCCGGAAAACGGTAGGCTAACTACACACCTGATCACTTGAAGTTCTAAACTCTCGATCCCGACGCTATCGCTAAGCGAGACTATGGCTATCTGCCTATAGCTTTCTCCTGCTGCTGGCCCACACCCCGGTGGCCAATCCCGAACTGCCGAGACAGATCTTTTCTTAAACTTCGGGATAGGGACTTTCCCTTTACCTTCTTGACCGGCATCCATATCCATTAACGATATCTTAATCAGAACCAAGCGGTTAACTGATAACATCATAATCTAAATATACCAAATCTAAACTATACTTACTAAATATTCTTACCAACGAATCGAATCCCAAAAGACTCCCTCAATGCACCTTGACGTTAGCTGCATATAAGAGAACATATCACTTATTGCCTTAAGAAAACATTCGGCCAACCCATAGCCAGAGTTTAATCACTTGATTCGGCACCCTTAAGAAAAATATCCAAAATCGATTACTAAAGGAATACTTACCACTATCGTTGCTTACCCTTAATGGTCAATCTTCCCAAATCACCTCCCTAGGTTCGGCCACATCTAGGGAATAGAGTCAGATCTCCAACTTTCAGCTTTGAAGAGAACAAAAGAAGAAAAGAAGTGATAAGGGGTTTCAAATAAAGATTCGGCTATGGCTCATCAAATGGAGATGCAATATTCGGCTTTTGAGAATCAAGGTAGTGATGGTGTTTCTTTAGAGTTTCAAACAAAGAGAAGCTACTAGGTTCGGCTATGGAACTAATGGCAAATGGGGTATTCGGCCATATAAGAAAAGATGGAGAATTAAAGTTGGAAGGAAGGAAAAGACTAGGAAGGGAAGGTGAGAAGAAATTCGGCACTAAGAAAGAATGAGAGGAACAGATTTTTGGCACAAGAAAATAGAATGAACAAAAGAATGGCCAAAAGATGATCACCCCTATTTATACTACACAATTTCGGCACTCCTACCTCCTCTCAAATTCCACTTCCTTCTCCTATAATAACTCTTGAACACACACATTCAAAATATATTAAATAAATCTATAATTATCTTCTATCTATCAACTTAAAATAAATCCACCTTTATCACCTTAATAAAATAAAAATTATCCATCATTAATCCCTTATCAAACTCCCAAATCATCTCTTATCTACCTATAAAAGAATAATAAAAATAAATTAACAATTATCTACTACTTATCTAGCCGAAATTCAAAAATAAAATCCAGCTTAATCCTTACCTAATTAGAAGTCTAATTGCCATCCATTACTTCCTTCTCTCTTGGCGCCAAAAGCCAAAAAATAAAACACCCAACTGCTGCTCACACGCCTTGAACCCGAGACCTGCTGGAACCCTTAACTGCAGGTAACGCCCCAGGCCACTTTGCCAAGGCGCCTCTTTGTGACATAATTCACCCTGAATTTCTTTTAAGACCTACTTAGCCCAAGCGCCTTCTTGCTGCACAAAAATAAAATGCCCTTTCTTGCTTCCTTCGCAACTCGAACCTGGGCCCTTATTGCCGCAAGCCATATATAGCGCCCCAAGCCACTCTGCCATGGCGTTTTCTTATGACATAAACTCGCCACAATTTATTTTAAAGCCTCCTTCCCTAGCTCCCTCTTGTCTTAACGCCAAAACAAAATAAAAACATGCCCATGCCGCCAACGGGATTCGAACCAAGGCCCTTGCCCAGGTTTCATTCCAGGCCCTTAAGTGGCGCATGGAAGCCACTTTACCAAGGCCTGCTTTATGCCAAACATGCCTAAGATTTTTCCCTTAAGGTCTCCCTGGCCTTGCTCCCCTTCCAGACGCAAAAAGAAAAGCCCATTGCTTCCCACGCTGCTCGAACCCTGTCCACCTAGCTCCTTGAGGCGTCACTCCCCTAAGCACTAAGTGGCGCCTCCTAGCCAATTTACCACTTGGATTTCTTGTGTCCTAAACTCCAGAAAATTTCCTTTAAGGCCTCCTTGCCTAGTTTCCCCTTTTTACTTAAAATTCCAATATTTTTCAAAGTTTTTCCCCTTCCATCCTGGAGTTTCCAAAAACTCCTAAAATATATCCAAACACACTCCAAGCCTACTATCACTTGAATTATGCATTAAATGCATAACCCCTAATCTAGGATGTTACAGTTTTCAATGAAAACATGGTTTTTGAAAAACACTTCAATGTGACACGCCAGATTCAGGCCTAACTTTTGGGCTGGATTTGGGGTGTTACATTTAGTAGTATTAGAAATCCCGAGTTTTCCTCCCCAAATCACTCAAACCATCCACCACCCTTGAACTGCTCCTAAAATCCCTCGTCCAACCTCTCCACCATCCATTTCAAATTCCCCTTTTTCCTCCTACATTTTCTCCATGACCAATTCAAACTTCACCCTTTTACCAAGTCCATAACAACCTTCCAGAGTTTCAATCCAATTCAACCACTTACCATCCCCATGTAGCAAAATAATTGTACTTTGCTTGCAAGGGGATTCGAACCCAAGCCCCCCTCAATAACTCAACACACCACTTGCCTCCTTGCCACAAGCTCTTTTGTGTCACAAAATATCCTCAATTAATAAAAAGGTCTATAGGCCAAAGTCCAGGTTCCTTTAAAAGAAAAACCAAAATAAATTGCAAGAGCCAAGACTTGAACCCAGGCTCCCTTACAACCTTAATAACGCCACAACCACTAGACCACATGCTTCCTTGTGTCATTTTTTTCCCCAACAATATTCTTAAAGCCTACTTACTTACATCCAGGGTTTTATTCACCTAAAACCAAAATTTTTGCTAAAGCCCAAGTTTGAACCTACGACTTCTCCAACACTTTTCAAGGTCTTTAACCACTGAAGCAGACATTTAATTGTGTCATTTCCTTGCACAATTAAATACTTATGTACAACCTCCTTACTAATCCATACAGAAGGCCCAATACTTCTAGGCCCAAAATTCACAGCGTTACATTAATGGTGTTTTTTGGCTGAAGAAAAATGAAGAAATGTCTAGATTTCTATTAAGTCCCTTTTTACCTATTTAAATTTTTCTTTATTTCCCATTTTGCCCCTTAATCATCCAATTTCTTTGCTTTTTTTCTGCCTTAATCGTTTCAGCCATTCATTTTAGGCTAATTTTCCCTTTAAGTCCTTCTCTATTTATTACTTGAGCTATTTAATCATTATTTCCTTAATTTACAAATTTTGCACCTTTTTCAATTTAATCCTTTTTAATTAATTAACAATCAAAACGTTAAAATTTTCTAATGAAGCTTTAATACTAACTCAATGACACTGCTTAAATATTTATAAAAATACTTATGGCTCGGTTTATGAAATTGAGGTCTCATTTCCTCGTTTTCGACCCAATTTACCTAATAAATTACTTTAAATAAAAAAATTCACTAACTCAAAAATATTTCTAAAATCACACTTGACTCATAAATATTAATTTATTAAATTTTCAAACTTACGCATCAGATTTAGTGATCTTGAATTACTATTTCCAACACCACTAAAAATTAGGCTGTTACAATGAAAATATACTAATTCGACACTTTTTTCTTTTCCTCGATCTAACTCCTTATTTGGTCTTTCCGAATCTATATAAATGAATTTAATCATCAATTTCTTACATTTCACAACCCATTTCACATCTTAGGCAAAAGTACCATTTTGCCCCTACACTGTTGATTAATTCCAATTTCATCCCTAAGCTCGGAAAATGAAATTCATGCAATTTAGTCCTTATTCCAAGCCTAGCCAATTTTAACATATAACATTTACAGCTCATGTATTTCACAAAAATTAGAAATTTTCCATGAATTTTACATCTTTACAGTTTAGTCCCTAAATCAAAATTTCATCAAAACTCACTTTACAAAAGTTGTTTATCTATCAACAACCTTTCGTTTTCTACCATAAATTTCAAAATTTTAGCATACTCATTCATGGAAAAATTTTAAAACTTTGATAACTTTGCAAATTGATCCCCAAAATAGATAGATTAAGGTTATTACGATCTCGAAAATGTAAAAATTACTTACCCAATTAAGCTTGCTTGAATTTCTCTCTCTTAGCTAGGGTTTCCATAGAAAATTTGGGGAAGATGATATAAAATTTTGATATTTTCTATTTAATTAAAATATCATCTTTTATTATTTCCTCTTTCCAATTTAGTCATTTTCTTTTCTTAAATTTCCATGGATGAATCTTCATAAATATCTACTAACTACATTTAGTGGTCTAATTGCCATATAAGGACCTCAAATTTTGAATTCCATAGCTATTTGATCCTTCTAGCTATTAGAATTCAACTTTTGCATTTCATACAATTCGATCCTTTCTATAATTAAATATGAAATCGGTAAAATTTTCTTATCAAAATTTTCATACGTTGTTCCTATCATAATGCTAACCATGCAACAATATTAAAATAAATTTTCTTTCTGACTCGGATTTGTGGTCCCGAAACCACTATTTCGATTTCACTGAAAACGGGTTGTTACAGTGCACACTCGCTAAAATCGAATGACCTAGAGGATAAGGTATCCGGGTAGCTGATGACTGTCCGGACACTTAGGCAAGAACATGCCAAGTGTTATAGGTCGAGAGGTAAGCAGAGGGCTATTCATGGGAGCATTTCAGGTGTCTCCTTATGGTGCCATGTGTCCCTTTTGGGTAGGGGGTATAACAATTGTACCTCTATTCAAAAGTGTTGGAAAAAATCTGGTTCAAAAATGATTTTTTGCATAGTGAAAAAATAAAATTTTGAAAACCAAGTTGGCTTATGATATTTATAACAATACAAAACTAAGAATATTTCCTTTACTTTCAGTAGGAAAGTAAATCTCTCTTTTATAGAAATCGAGAGAGTAATTATTCTCGAAAAATAAAATTTATAATTAGATATAAACTCTCTCTATTTTTTGGCAGAATAACAATATCTTAAATTTCCATATAACTTCTTGTATATTTAGCCTTACCGGTGCCATCTATTTATATGGAAAGGAAGTGAAACCCTAGCTAATTTAGTATAATGTATTTCATGCCTATTTAATAAAAAAATAATCCCCTAGTTGAACTAGGAGAGAAAGGGGTTTTGGACCTCTTATATATCGGGTCCAATAAGTGCTTCCTAGACATTCAACCCAACACTTTATAATTTAATTCAACCCAATTCTAATTTATTAATTTAATTTAAATAGGCATTATTTATTAATTTAAATAAATTAAATTTTCCATTAAGTAATTTAATCAACCTAATTCTAATTTCATTAAAATCATTGTAACCTTACCGTAAAAGAATCTATGAGAAAATGTATTTAATTTCTACCTTCAACGGATTCATAATGACCAATTAATTTAATTCCATTTTCAAACTTCAATTAACTAAATAATAATACAAAAAACTTAAATTAATTTTTAAATCATTTCTATACTAAGTGAGAAAACACTTTCATTTCCGAATATAACCCATTTTTCTAACTTTATCATTTCTATCTATTTCTATTCATTTGATTTATCATGCAATTCATTTATGATTTCGACAAGCTAGTGGAGGGATCAATTGGACATATAGGGCTTAAATGATTTATAATTAAGTTCCAACTTTTCACTTATCAATTATAAACTCATTTAGTCACGAAGTCATTTCACTATAGTATCGTGACTAACCTCTCTCCAATTAAATATCATTACAAAAGCTACTCGATCAGTGCTCGTCTATATCCTTATCTCTTTTGGATAAATCATTCTCTCAAGATGATCCTATTTTATCTCATGGTAACCATTACTATTCTTTTATGAAAAGTTAATTTCTATCATATAAATTAAGTCATTCATCCCAAAGATAAACGACTTGTGGCCACATTTACTTTACATCTATCATGTAATGCCAATGAGAGGATGTCATTTACGCATTTATTGATCTATGAATTCCACTATTGTGAATAATTCTACATACTGCAAAAGTCGTATACCTAATGCACTAACTTTCGGTTCCTTATCTATTCGAACTCAGGCTTTTACTTATGTCAAACTATACGAGTCACGAATACATAGTCCATCATCCACTCAAGATTAAGGTATGCCACACTATGAGTGTCACAAGTGAATAAATCTATAAACAAATTTAGGATCTATTCTACTTGGGTCTTGTCTGATGTATTGTCAGTCTAGTCAGTCACATCTATATCTCTATCTTGTGGGAGTCATTTGCTCTAATTCTTAAGACAAAGCATCTCTCCAATTGGACTTAGTAGACAACATATTAGTCTTTGAATTGGTTTGCTCATTTTTTATTAGACTAATGAAATGTTTAGGTTCATCTACTAATATAAGTTGTCTTCCCGTATTACGATCTGCCCACATAATACTGCTTAGTATTAGTTAAACATTAGATAACCACGAGCTAATATTTCCTTCCATTTTGCTTTGCATGCAAAAACTATTGAGGACAATATACAAAAGCTATTAATTTAAGTCATGAATAATTTTACTAAACCAATCTGTTCGAAAAAATGCGAATGTACATAGATGAAAATACTACACTTAGGGCACTAAATCCAATAGTCTCCCACTTGCCCTAGTGAAGTAGATAAGTCATATTCCACATTCTCATTCTCTCTATATGTTTCCCCAAAACTCTCTAGCTAGTAGAGTCTTGGTAAACAAATCCATAGGGTTTGTTCTTAGATGTGATATTTGACTACATCCACTATTTCGTTAATCACTATTGTTTCCCTTATGATACTTTTTATTAATATGTTTTGTCCTCATATGGTTTCTTTGGGGTTTAGCTATACCCGCAGTATTATAGTGTCATAAATTTTTCCATACCACGTATTCGGCTCTCCATAGTAAAGTTAGTATTGTAATGCTACTTGACACTTATTCACACTATGGACCCATCGCCTAGGACAAAGACACACCCCGTTGTAGATTTCTTCGAATCCCAACATGTTTGGAAGTCAAAATCAGTATATTCGATAAGAGTAAGATCTCCTCTAGAATACACAAGCATATGATCCCTTGTTCTTTATAAATACTTGAGTATAT
Source organism: Gossypium australe (assembly GCA_005393395.2). Taxonomy (NCBI): domain Eukaryota; kingdom Viridiplantae; phylum Streptophyta; class Magnoliopsida; order Malvales; family Malvaceae; genus Gossypium; species Gossypium australe. The sequence goes on along the minus strand of CM016625.1, from coordinate 77,243,021 downwards.
GCTTAACTGCTTGCCAGTGTAATGGATTAAGATTTGCTTGATATCAACTAATCTACCCACTGCGAAATAAATATTCAGACGTATGCATAACATAGAATACATGAGACTTCCTACTATAGAAGCACAAGGAACCTTTCTCATGTTTTGTCTTTCTTCTATCGCCTTAAGAAAGTCCTCCAAAGAAAGATGAAATCTCAATATAGAAGGTTGAGTTTCCTTATTAGAATCAACCATTGCATATCTTATTTATGTGTGAAGGTTGTGATAATGCTATCACTTTTTTTCTTTTGATCTCTTAGGATTCGAATACCTAGAATAAAATTAGCTTCTTCCAAGTCCTTCATGCTAAACTATTGAGTTTAATTGATGACAAGGTCCTTACATCGTTTCCAATGAGTAGAATGTCATCGACATATATAACGAGAAAAAAACATTTCCATGCCCAATACATTAATAAACACAAGGTTCATTTGCCTTTTTCTCAAATCCAAAAATTTTGATCGTTTGATCAAATCTTTAATTCCATGAATTAATTTTTTTCCTAAGTCCATATATGGATCTAAGCAGTTTGTGTAACACTCCAATTCTGCCAGATCTAAATTTTTAGGCGTATAACAGTAAATAGTTTGTTTCGCGTAGAGTTATCCGCCCAAAAGATTGTTTTGGCACATACCTGTGGGTGTATACTAAATGCCACTTGAGTTATTAAGAATTAGATTTCATGATATTCTGCTATTTTAGGAAGACGTCCGTGTTAAGGGATAAAAGTGAAATATGGGATGAGTATTCGCCAAAGGTATAGTACGCCTGGTTTGCATGGAATACTATGCTAGTTAGACTTTAAATAATCTGGTTAGAAACCAACTATATAATTTAGCTTGATAAGTTGGTGAAGGGAACTTATTTATATTTTTCTCGAAAATTGTAGGCCAATAAGAAGACAAGTTCTGATATGTATGACACTTGTTAAATTCCACTAAGCAAAATGGGTCATATTTATATGTGAGAGTATGTTCTAAAAGGGGGTTATTCATTCTTCTTTCTTTTCCTTAAGTGGAATATACTGAAACCTTTCTTAAATCTAAATGTATCCTACCTCGATGATCTATAGGCTAAGATTATTCTATGATAGTAGTTACTTCGCATCAGGGTAAGTATTTTAGCTTTGTATGTTGTAATTGAACAGCGAGACTATAAGTATAAGGTTTCTACATGGGACTGTCAACGATTGAAATGAAAAGTAATTTGTATGTACAAAAATTTTAATGGTGAAATTATGTTTCTAAATAGTGGTTGCTGCTGGTTTGTTATAGATACCATGATTTAGAGCTTTGAATTGCAAAAGGTGACATTTATGTGAGTTCTATACTAACTCATGCATGTATACTGTTCATATTATGAGTCATCTATAAAAAATTTATTGAACTATGGATACGAAGTCAGGAAGAGTATAGTATGTGATGATTGGTGTACGACTATTGAAAGATTGAAGTATGGCTGAGTATGTGTATGTGTCTGAACTGTATGCTATGAGATGTGTTCTAATTAGGTCTATGTTAGTGAAGTAAAGATGTTGAATTTTTATTGTGTCAATGTATGAAGAGTCAGTGTCTGTTTATCACGATGGTATCTAATGGAGCCCATTGGGACTAAAAACACGAACTCTGATATGAACTTTGAAGGAAAGTCCATGGCCATGGAATCCTCTAAATAAGAACTAAGGAATGTTGATTACCCAATGGGTTCTCTGCATGTCCCAAGACAATGATGGGTAAACCTCACGTAATGTGAGTTTAGGCAAATTCATATCATAAACATGACAACTAAGAATAGCCTTTGTGGCGAACTCTGAAAAGAATAACCTTTGTGGCTTTAAAAAGGATGCTTTTGTGGAAAATTCTGAATGGGTCGCCTTAGTGGCATGCTCTATCTGATTTTCTGTATGTTGTATTCTGCTAAGTCTATGTGGAATGAACTGTCAAGAATGTCTGTCTCTATAGTAAGGTAAGTTCTAGTAGTTTTGTAAACTAAGATAATGTATTGATATGCTCTGAAATAAGAGTTGAATGAAAAAGAGATGTCTATATGTATGCCAAGAAGGGTATCTGTTATGATGATTTGTATGTATGTAAAGTAAAAGGTATCACATCTTCTTCTAAATTTATTTTGAATCTGAGTCAATGATATTTTAAAATATGATATTCTATTATAGCATGATATGAAGTTCATCTGGATGTTATATGTAGTGAATTATCAATAAGGATGTGTGAACATAACTGGATCAGGATATGTCTGAGTGTAAACCAATAATATGAAAGTCTATGTAAATATCCTCCATATGTATGTATCCGCCCAAGACAATGTCAGTAAGCAATTGATAGAGAAAAGAGCATGGGTTAAGTTATGGATTGTTAGAAGTGGTTTCTAAAGGTATATTCTATTAAGAAAGTATTATGAGATAAGAGAATTATGAAACGATTAGAAGGATTCTCCAGTTAATTAAATATGAGGGGATGTCTGGTTGGTTGTAATACTAAGCCATTACAGCTGAATTCAGTGGGCCCATCATTAAGCCATTGTTTGGTGGCTGTAATGGGCTATTACAGCCCTAATCCATATGGGGTTATATAAGGCAAAAGTGTCATTTACAATTTGGCACTCTCCCCACAGAATAAGGATTCAGCGAATGGGTGGGTGAAAAATTAGGTCAGACTTTCAACTTTACCCTTCATTTCTTTCTCACGTTTGAAGCATTTTCTTCTTTTTTTCATTCTTCTTCCCATTTCCTTCCAACCTTCTTCCTCTTTTTTCACCAACCCTTTGACAAACCCTAACAACCCTCAACAAGGCCTTCAATTATGAATCGTATAAGGTGGAAACTTGAGAAGAGAAATAATCAGATAGTGGTTCGATATGAGCAGTCGTCCCTCAGGTAACTCTTCTCCCATTTTGATTTCCTTTTTTTCTAATTTTTTTTGTTAAATTAGTAGAAATAATAGGTTTCTTTTCAGTTTTGAATATTGATATTGGTTTTATATTGCTGAACTTTAATGTCCCTTTCATGGTGTTTCTTCTTTTCACTTGTCAGTGTTAATTATTCTTGCCCTTCCCCCAACCCAAAACCAAACACCACTCCCTTCCCAACTCCTGCCGTGAAAGGAAAATGCCCCATAAATACCCTTGAACTAGGTGTATGTGCTGAGGTGCTTGGTTTAATCAATGTAACTATTGGGTCACCCCCAGTTAAACCTTGTTGCACCCTTATCAAAGGCCTTGCTAATCTTGAAGTTACTGTTTGCCTTTGCACATCAATCAAAGGCAACATTTTGGGTATCAATCTTAATATCCCAGTTTCCCTCAGCTTGCTTCTAAATGTCTACTACAAAAAAGTTCCATCCGGCTTCCAATGTCCCTGATCACTCTTCCAAATTCTTTCTTTTCTCAGTGTTTTTCATGTTTAGTTCGCAACAGTAACTGTCTGTTTCCTTGTTGTAATGTTTGTTTGGTTGCGAATTGATACTAAATAAGTGTAGTGCTTGTATTTATTCAAGTGTTTATTTTTGGGTTTATGTATTTTATGGAAAAGTGAAAGTGTAGTATTATTGGTATGTTGAGTTTATTTTTATTAAATGAAAATGAACACATAATTGGGGCAATTGCAGCAACTTACTTTGTATTGGTTCCCATTTACATGTGGCTCAAAGATCAAATTGTTCCAAAGGGTTAGCCTATATGAAATGAGTCAACCGCAGAACAATGAATTACTAGTTATATGTTTCTGCTCCTCTTTAGAAGGTTTTGTAACTAGCCATGTTTTAGCTCCTCTTTAATGCCATAAGTGTGTCTAATTAATGTTTATGTAAATTCTGTTATGTTAATAGTTTGTATTATATACATTTTGATATATATATATATATACACACACATATATGTATGTGAGATTGTACTATGTCCTTTCGGGGATTATCTAGAGGTATTGGAAATGAGCAAAAAATTGGATTAGGTTCATTGTTTGAGTTTAGCATTCTTATCCCTAGAATTATTTTACTGTCAGCTGTAGTTTTTGTGGAAGAGTTTTTCTAAAGTGCCATACTGTATTGAGATATTTCTGATTTATACCATATTTTTAAAAAAAACTTGAATATATAAATTATATTATTTTAAAATATTTTATTTATCAAAACAATTATTTAAAATTTGAATTACTTAGGGTTTGAACCTATTTTTTTTTGTTTTACAGCAGCCCTCTTCTTCTTTTTTTCCTTAATGGTTTTGGCTTGTTCTCCTTTTTGTTGCACAGCTTCTTCCTCAATTTCTTGCTTCCATTTTTGCTTTAACTTTTTTTTTTGGCCATTTTATTAGTAGTTTTTATATTCTGAACCTTTCATACACCACTCCTTGGAAATTAAGGTTCACACTTTAAGAAGACCTTTCGAATACCACTCCTCAAAAATTAGAGTTCACACCTTGAGAAGATCTCTTGGGAATTGCTCCTTAGGATTCTGAACAAGTAATGCTCCTCGCAGAGGCTCCTCAACTAAACTCCTCGAGCAAACTCCTCCCATTGAGCCTCCTAATATCTAAGTTACACAAGAGTCCGACCTATTAACCATTTATGATACCAATTGTTGAATATTAGTCCCCAATACAAAGTGAAAGTGTTTGTTTGGCCCTATTGTAGTGTTCATTTTGCCTTTGGTTTTTTTGTTAAGTTTATTTTTATTTGGATTTTTTAGTTGGAACCATTATGTGTTAAATGTGTATCCTCTTGAAATAATAGAATGGTTTGTGTGTTTTAGCTAAATGAGTGGTTGATGGTAGCAACAAGAAGGGGAAAAATATCACCCAAGGGCGTGCTAAGGTAACAATACCCTCCCAATGTCTTTGTTATAAGTTGGTTTTGTGTTGAACTTTGGAAAGATGAAATTTGTTAATGGAAAAGGAGGATGCCAAGGTAAAGAGCATTACACCTTCGTAGGCTGCCAAATGCCAAGAGTAAACAACAACAAATATCTCCATTGGAATGAATATACCATTACTCTTTTCTAGTAATACGGGAAAGACAATATATACATGTTAAACTACATTTACAATTCGGATTTAATCTTATTACTTTAAACAAGAACATTTTGGTTGTATTTAATTTTCGATATGTTTCATTTAAAACTATTTTAATCTTTGAATATATTTTTAAACTATTTTTATTTTTGATATATTTAATTTATGTTATATTTAATTTTGGTCTTTAAACAATGTTTTATATTGCTTATATTGTTTGATTAAAAATTATAATTAACACTACAAACATTTTTTATTTCCAAAAAAAACTTTATCTACAATTGTTAATATAGTGTATTTAATTTAGTATATTTTTAAACTAAAATTTTAAAATTAATAATAATAATACCAAAATTGCATGTGAACTCATTACTCTTAATAGAAGAGTTGAACTTCTTTTATTCAAATATAGAAATTATCTCAACAAAAAAAAAAAAAAAAGAAGTAAAATCCTACAAACAAATCATGTTATGGTAAGAATGTAATGTATATTTTATTTAGATTTTATTTAGATAAAAATAATAATCGAATATTATAAAATACATAATTTTTAAGATATTTAACACACTATATACCTATAATCGAATTGAGTTAATACAAAATACAAGAAATTAAGACCTTATTTTCTTTTCTCATAAAAATTATTAAATTCATATTATTATTTTGTTTTTACTAATTTTAACTATTCAAACAAAATAATATATATTTTTCTATTCACAATTATTAATTCAAATAGAACATTAGTTTAATTACAATGTGAGGATGAATATAAACTTTTTAAAAGGTAAATTAAGGATCGAATATTTTAAAAAATTTCATATAATATATGTATATTTCTGTAGAACTGGAAACTATGTTATTTGGATGTGGATGTATTAAATGGGTATTCTTTTTAAAAATAATTATTAAACGTCAGTCATCAATTAATCAAATCCACAAAAACACATTGTTTTCTTTTCTTTCTTTTTTTTTTCTTTTTTGGGTGATTGATAAAGAAATGAATTTCAAGTTTTTTACTTGCAAAGATAGTTGTAATTTCTATTATGTGCTTTGTAAATATTCTTAATATGTATTGTTCATTTTTCTTTGATAGCGTGTTGTTGCTTCCTCTTCTTCGTTAGCTTGTTTGATTGCTTCCTCCACCCATAGTTGAGCGCCTTGTATTCACTGAATCACTGTAAGTTCTTTGCAATTAAATTCTTTGATTTTGTTTTACTTTTATTGAAATTAGTATTGGAGATATGTGACCCTTTTACTACGATTTGAAGATATGTTACACTTTAATGTCTTGCAGTAATGGCTCGTCTTCCTTTAATAGTACAAAGTGTGAGGCGTAAAAGAATTTGTAACACCCCAAACCCGGACAAGACACCACGTCCGAATCTGGTATGCTACGGGGAAAATTGTTTCTAATAGGTTCAGATTTTTCGTTTAGAAGTTGGATGAAAACATGGAGTACTTGAAACAAATTTGGGTAGTCTTATTTGAAAAACAGTTGATGTATACGAAACCCGGAGATTTTGAAAACTTAGCCAGAGTGTATAGTTAAACGAGTTTAAACCATTTTAAACCTCAGTAGTTTCTTAGTGATACATAAAACACTTTTAAACTTAGGTGAATTACAAGTTAGAATTGGAAACCAGTTGAATTTGTTTATTAAAAAGACTTAGTGTGATACCCGATGGTATAGTTAAAAACACATTGCGTTATAGTTTGAAAACATTATCTTTCCAAATTTTAGTAAAATTTGTTCCGAGTTATTTTGTTAAGGCATATCAAAATCAACTTAAAACATAGACAGCATAAAACATAACTTAAAAGGCCTTTTACAATCCGAAATAAAACCCAATTTAAAGTAATAAGCTAAAGTACCAAAAGTTATAGAGTCTGAGTAAAAACTTTATTCGGCATGGCATGTGCTCCCCGAGTCCATCTCGGCTCCAAGTCCGCGTCTACGAGTCACCTGAAATGTCAAAGGAGAGGGTGAGTCGAGTGACTCAGTGTGTAAATCCCGCTCCCAAGAAAACAACATGCTAACACACATCATACATAGCAACATAATTAATGCAACCCGATCCTAACCATCCGTATCTCCTTTTCTACCCCGTGTGGTACCAAACCACTGGTGGTGCCAAACCACTGGTGACATATAGTCACAAGGTGCTCCCAAAGCACTGGTGTCCCAAAGACACAATATCCGTCAATGTGCTACCAAAGCACTGGTGTCCCAAAGACACAATTGTGCTACCAAAGCACTGGTGACCGAAGTCACAAATCAAATGATGATGGGGCCAACCCATCGTGTGATACCAAATCACTAGCAGACGATCCCATATCTCAAGTGGGGCCAACCCACGGTGGTCAAACCACAGGGACAAGTCGCAATGAGGTGCCAAACCTCTGGTGTCCCAAAGACACAGTGTGCTACCAAAGCACTGGTGACCGTAGTCACAAATCTGGTGATGGGGCCAACCCATCGTGTGTTACCAAAACACTGGCGTCAATCCCGTATAATCATCTGTGGGGCCAACCCACTGTGGTACTGAGCCACTGGGACGAGACGCTGAGGTACCAAACCTCTGGAGGTGCCAAACCTCTGGTGACCCAAAGTCACAAAGTTGTGCTACCAAAGCACTGGTGCTCGTCAGCACAATATATCACTGCTCCCTCCTCTCGTATCACCCACACATATCATACTCATGGAATTATGCATCTCATACTAACCATGCATATCATGCCAACATACCAAGCATTACATCTCATAACATGCATAACATAAATCATGATATCATGCTTCATCAATAGTACTCATAATAGAACAGACTTACCCGAATCGTACACATACCCCATTTGGGTACTCATTTGTCCATCATACTGTTTATAATCTTATTAAGCAATCAGGTTTATCAAGAACATTACTAAGTAGAGGGTGTGTTAGTTACACACCTGGTAATACGAGTCTAGAAATCCCAACCAAAGCGATCTAGGTCCCTTCGATGACTAGCTCCTACAATCGGCCAACATAGAATTAGGCACTATGACATTCGGCCAACAACCACATAGACCAAAAGGGTTAATGCTTGAACCCTTACCTTGCGAATGTTTGGTTTCCTACCAAACCCGAACCAACTAATAGCCCCTTTGATAATCGGTCACCCCAATCGGTTAATCCAAGAACGAAAGCTCCACCTGATTGAATCCAAAAATCCAGATGACCAACACCCAAAATTCGGCCAAACCAGGACTTCTAGGAGAGGAGATAGATTCGGCTACCAAGTTTTACCCACCCCCAAATTCGGTTTTTGAAAAGTAGAAGAGAAAGAATAGGAATGAGAGGAAAATAGGGGTTACGGTAACCAAGTGCTCTTGGAAGAAAGTTTCGGCAACAGGCAATTGAGGAGAAGAAAGAAATACAGAGAGAATAGAGGGAGGGTACCTTCGGCTTTGGAAAGACAAGAAATAGATGAAGAAATGTCTTGGGTAAGATTCGGCTACAAAGGTTCCAAGCAAAGAGGAAGAAGACAATTAAAAGCAAAGAAGAAGTAGCTTCGGCTTGCAAGATTGAAAGGAAAAAAGAAAGATGGAAAGGGGTATTCGGCTACAATGTACTCTAGGAACCAATGATGCAAACTTTCGGCAGCTTGCTGAGGTTTGGTCTTTAAGTTTCAAAAGATGTAAAACCGAACAAAGAAAATGAAGAACACCCTTAGAACATTCGGCTACAAATGACCCCAAGAAGAGACTTTTTTGCTTGATATTCCAAAGACCGAAATTGCACCCCAATATGCCAAAAATGCAAAATGAAATTCGGCTAGCACCTCTTCCCACTATGCCGTCCACTTCCCCCCATTCCAAGCCCCAAATTTTCGGCCATATCCCCCCAAAAGCTCCCATACACTCATTTGAATTGAGTGGACCAAGTCACACTCCTATCTTCACTCCACACCTTCCATTTGAAAGTGGAGACCAAGTCATAGGAGGAATTCAAGTTGCTCCCAACCTCTTCCTCCATGCCGTCCAAAAAGAGTGCCAAAAATGGCCACTCCGCAGCTCGAACACAAGGCCTCCACCTTGCTTTAGGCGTTACCCACTCCAAGCCTTAGTGGCGCCTACATTGCCACTCCACCAACTTGTTTCTTGTGCTAACAAACTCCCAAAATAAATTTAAAAGCCCCAGCTTCCTCAGCTCCTAATACCTTAGCTCAAAAACTAAAATTTCCTAATTTACTCAGGCATACACCTAGGCTATAATTAAGCCCCTAAGACATAAAAATAGCAACACAGCACACTACCAGCATGCAATATCCTGCAACACCAAAATAGCCCCCCTAACCCGGGATATTACAGTTCTACCCCCCTTAAAGAATAATTTCGGCCTCGAAATTACCTGGTCAAAAGAGTTGCGGGTATTGCTGTCTCATCGTATCCTCGGGTTCCCACGTCGCTTCTTCTACGCCATGATTCCGCCAAAGTACCTTAACCAAAGGCACAGATTTCCTACGCAGAACCTTCACATCCCGATCAAGAATCTGCACAAGTTCCTCCTCCATAGTCAAGTCTGGATTTACCTCGATCTCTTCCACTGTTACCACATGCGACGGATCCGAACGATACCTCCGAAGCATCGAAACATGAAAAACGTCGTGAATCTGACTAAGCTCTGCTGGCAACTCAAGCTGATACGCCACTGGTCCAACTCGCCTCAACACCTTATACGGCCCAATGAACCTTGGACTAAGCTTGCCTTTCCTTCCGAACCTCAAGACCTTTTTCCACGGCGAGACCTTCAGAAAAACTCGATCCCCAACAGCAAACTCTATATCTCTTCGCTTAAGATCGGCATAAGACTTCTGCCGGTCCGAAGCTTCCTTTAAACGAGCCTGAATCAACTTAACCTTGTCCTCAGTCTCAGCTACCAACTCGGGTCCCAACAACTGACGTTCACCTAACTCTGTCCAACACGTAGGTGAGCGACACTTCCTGCCATACAACGCCTCGTACGGAGCCATCTTGATGCTCGCTTGGTAACTGTTGTTGTAGGCAAACTCGGCTAACGGTAGAAACTCCTCCCAACTACCCCTGAAATCCAAGACACAACCTCTCAGCATGTCTTCTAAGATCTGAATAACCCTTTCTGATTGCCCGTCAGACTGCGGGTGAAAAGCCGTGCTGAAATCCAAACGAGTACCTAGAGCCTGATGCAATGCCTTCCAGAACCTTGAAGTAAACCTGGGATCCCTATCCGAGATTATCGAAACTGGCACACCGTGCAACCTCACTATCTCTGAAACATACAGCTTCGCTAGCTTCTGAAGCGAGTAGTCAACCCTCACCGGAATAAAGTGAGTTGATTTAGTCAGACGATCCACCACTACCCAAACTGAATCCTTCTTGCTTGGCGTAAGCGGTAACCCACTGACAAAATCCATGGTTATCCTTTCCCACTTCCACTGCGGAATCTTCACAGGCTGAAGCAAACCCGATGGCAACTGGTGTTCAGCCTTGACCTGCTGACAAGTCAGACACTTCCCAACAAACTCTGTCACCTCTTTCTTCAGACCAGGCCACCAAAACTGCTCTCTAAGATCCTTATACATCTTGCTACCTCCAGGATGCATAGCATGAGGACTGCTATGTGCGTCCTGAAGAATCTTCTGCCTCAGCTCAACATCTTTAGGCATACAAGCCTTACCCTGAAAACACAAAACCTCATCACTCGACAAGCTGTAACCATCCACACCACCATCCTGCACTTGCAACCTTCGCGCACTCAGAACCTCATCCCCTAACTGTTTCTCTCTGATCTGCTCAATCCAAGTAGGCTTAACCTGCAGCTCTGCCAAAATACTCCCGTCATCATACAAGCTCAAACGGGCAAACAATGCTCTTAAGTCCGAAACAACCTTACGGCTCAACGCGTCTGCTACCACGTTAGCCTTGCCCGGATGATACTCAATAGAACAGTCATAATCCTTCAGCAACTAACCCATCTACGCTGCCTCAAATTCAAATCCTTCTGAGTCAGTAGATACTTCAGACTCTTATGATCCGTGTAGACTATCGATCTCTCTCCGTATAAGTAGTGCCTCCAAATCTTTAAGGCAAAAACTACAGCCGCTAGCTCCAAATCGTGCGTCGGATAGTTGACCTCATGTGGCCTCAGCTGCCTAGAAGCGTAAGCCACAACCTTACCTTCTTGCATCAGCACACAACCCAGACCCGTATGTGATGCATCGCAGTAGACTGTGTATTCCTTACCAGCCTCAGGTTGAATTAGAACCGGAGCCTCAGTCAAGATCTTTTTTAACTTATCGAAGCTCTCCTGCTGTTTCTCAGTCCATACAAACGGAACCTCTTTCCTTAACAACTTAGTCATCGGCGCTGCTATCAACGAGAAACCCTCAACAAACCGTCGGTAATATCCGGCCAAACCCAGAAAACTACGAATCTCAGCCACTGACCTAGGTGGCTTCCAGTCCAAAACAGCCTCAATCTTACGAGGATCTACTCGAATACCCTCAGCTGACACTACATGACCCAAGAATGTCACTTCCCTAAGCCAGAACTCACACTTGCTGAACTTAGCATAAAGTTGCTTTTCCCTCAGAATCTGCAGCACCACCCTCAAATGCGCATCATGCTCTTCCTCTGTCCTTGAGTACACTAAGATGTCGTCTATGAAAACCACGACGAACTGATCCAGATACTGCTGAAACACCCTGTTCATCATATCCATAAACGCTGCCGGTGCGTTAGTCAACCCGAATGGCATTACCAGAAATTCGTAGTGCCCATACCGAGTCCGAAACGCTGTTTTATGGATATCAGCCTCTTTAACCTTTAACTGATGGTACCCAGACCTCAGATCAATCTTAGAGAATACCGCTGCACCCTTCAGCTGATCAAACAAATCATCTATCCGTAGCAACGGATACTTGTTTTTAATCGTCAGCTTGTTCAACTGGCGGTAGTCTATGCACATCCGCATTGTACCATCTTTCTTCTTAACGAAGAGTACCGGCGCACCCCACGGCGAGACACTTGGCCTGATAAAACCTCGATCCAACAACTCCTGGATCTGAGCCTTAAGCTCCACCAATTCCTTTGGTGCCATCCTATACGGAGCAATAGACACTGGCGCAGTCCCGGGTAACAGATCAATCCCGAACTCTACCTCTCGATCTGGCGGCAAACCCGGAAGTTCCTCAGGAAACACATCAGCAAATTCCTTAACAGTACGAACCTTCTCAACAGCAGACTCTTTAGCCTCCAAGGCATACACATGAACCACATACGCATCACAGCCCTTCCTGACCATCTTCTCCGCTTTCAGAGCAGATATCACATTTGATAAGTAATCTCTCCTATTACCTATCATAGCGACCTCAACATCATCAGCCGTCTTGAGAACCATGCGCTTAGCCGCGCAATCCAACCTCGCCTGGTACTTAACCAGCCAATCCATCCCGAGAATCAGATCGAACTCCCCAAACGGCAGTTCCATCAGATCAGCAGCAAATACTACCCCTTGGAGTTCTAGAGGTACATCTCTAAACAGTTTATCTACTACTACAGAGTGACCTAGAGGACTAATCACAGTCATCTGCCTAGAAGTTATCTCAGAGTCTAAGTCCATTGTCTCTACTATACTACTGGCAACATAAGAGTGCGTAGAACCCACATCAATTAAAGCAGTATAAGGAGTACCAAAAATCAAGAACGTACCGGTTATGACGTCCGGTGCGTCGCCCTCCTCTCGGCGCCTCGCAGCATATACCAATCCAGGCTGCCTAGCCTCAGAACTACCTGCACCTCTGCCCGGTGCTCCACGGCCCCGACCAGAACCATTACCACCTCTGCCATTACCACGGCCCCTCTGCGGTGGCGGTCCATTACCTCTGAACTGATTACGGCCCTGACTCTCAGACTGAATCCTGGCCATCCTACGCGGACAATCTCTAATGCGATGCTCCAGTGAACCACACTCGAAGCACCCTTTACCTCCAGTCCAGCAGCCACCCCAATGAGATTTCCCACACTGATTACACTGCGGTGGTCCCTGCCTAGCAGCAACAAACCTAGCAGACTGATTCTGCCCACTCGGTCTAGCCCTCTTCTGCGGGTTACCCGACGAACCAGAAGACCCAAAGTTCCTTTTAAGCCTACTCCTGTCCATGCTCTGCCTCACTGACTCCTTAACACCCTCGGCTACCTTAGCCTTCTCAACTAAGACAGCAAACTCGCGCTCCTGCTGAGGAGCAATCAGCAGCCTCAACTCGTCTCGCAGACCATCCTCGAAACGAACACACCTCTCATGCTCAGTGGCTACAATGCCCCTGGCATACCTACTCAACTTCAGGAACTCAGCCTCGTACTCCGCAACAGATTTACTCCCCTGAACAAGCCTCAGAAATGCCTTTCTCTGGGAGTCGATGTAACTAGCCCCGATATATTTCTTTTGATAAGCAGCCCTGAAATAGTCCCATGTCAAATCCTCAGCTGCCACACTGTCTCGCACCGTGAGCCACCATTGATAGGACTCATCCCGGAGAAGCGAGACAATACCCTTCAGCTTCTCTTCAGCCGTCAAGTCCAGATCGTCCATGATCCGTTCAGTTGCCTCCAGCCAATATTCAGCAGTGCTAGGAGCAACACCCGATACACCTCGGAAGAATTCGGCCCCGTTAGCCCGGAGTCGCTCAGGAACTGATTTCCTAACTCCTGCACCACCACCTGCCCCAGCTACCCTTTCCAACACTCGCAGCATCGCCTGTGACACTGCGTCATCCCCAGTCTGATCCTGGAACTCACCACCTCCAGCTGGTGGCGGAACCGGTATCTCATTTTCTGAACCCTGCCCAGATCCTACGGGCTCAGAAACCGTCATCCTACCCCTACCTCTACCACGAGTATTACGACCACGTCCGCCTCGAGTGCTCATGTCAAATCTTTCTACGTATCTGATTAAGAATTTTATGCATCAGTGTTTATTCCACTTGTTTAAAGGCAAGTCTTATGAACATTAAAGAAGATTTGTTTTCGCAAGTTCACAGAATCCTATCAGTTTCAATCTCTAAGGTAGCATACTATAGCTATTCATCACATCATATCATGTCCAATCAATTCACAAAAAATAGTCCGGGGTACTTACCTGGGCGAACTGGTGCCGGAGACTCGGTGCCATGCCTTTCAAAACCATACTTTCAAACAAACATTTAAACAGACTTTTGAAAACCATTTTGGGCCTCAGACCCACAGCCGAGCCTTTGAACTTGGCTCTGATACCACAAATGTAACACCCCAAACCCGGACAAGACACCACGTCCGAATCTGGTATGCTACGGGGAAAATTGTTTCTAATAGGTTCAGATTTTTCGTTTAGAAGTTGGATGAAAACATGGAGTACTTGAAACAAATTTGGGTAGTCTTATTTGAAAAACAGTTGATGTATACGAAACCCGGAGATTTTGAAAACTTAGCCAGAGTGTATAGTTAAACGAGTTTAAACCATTTTAAACCTCAGTAGTTTCTTAGTGATACATAAAACACTTTTAAACTTAGGTGAATTACAAGTTAGAATTGGAAACCAGTTGAATTTGTTTATTAAAAAGACTTAGTGTGATACCCGATGGTATAGTTAAAAACACATTGCGTTATAGTTTGAAAACATTATCTTTCCAAATTTTAGTAAAATTTGTTCCGAGTTATTTTGTTAAGGCATATCAAAATCAACTTAAAACATAGACAGCATAAAACATAACTTAAAAGGCCTTTTACAATCCGAAATAAAACCCAATTTAAAGTAATAAGCTAAAGTACCAAAAGTTATAGAGTCTGAGTAAAAACTTTATTCGGCATGGCATGTGCTCCCCGAGTCCATCCCGGCTCCAAGTCCGCGTCTACGAGTCACCTGAAATGTCAAAGGAGAGGGTGAGTCGAGTGACTCAGTGTGTAAATCCCGCTCCCAAGAAAACAACATGCTAACACACATCATACATAGCAACATAATTAATGCAACCCGATCCTAACCATCCGTATCTCCTTTTCTACCCCGTGTGGTACCAAACCACTGGTGGTGCCAAACCACTGGTGACATATAGTCACAAGGTGCTCCCAAAGCACTGGTGTCCCAAAGACACAATATCCGTCAATGTGCTACCAAAGCACTGGTGTCCCAAAGACACAATTGTGCTACCAAAGCACTGGTGACCGAAGTCACAAATCAAATGATGATGGGGCCAACCCATCGTGTGATACCAAATCACTAGCAGACGATCCCATATCTCAAGTGGGGCCAACCCACGGTGGTCAAACCACAGGGACAAGTCGCAATGAGGTGCCAAACCTCTGGTGTCCCAAAGACACAGTGTGCTACCAAAGCACTGGTGACCGTAGTCACAAATCTGGTGATGGGGCCAACCCATCGTGTGTTACCAAAACACTGGCGTCAATCCCGTATAATCATCTGTGGGGCCAACCCACTGTGGTACTGAGCCACTGGGACGAGACGCTGAGGTACCAAACCTCTGGAGGTGCCAAACCTCTGGTGACCCAAAGTCACAAAGTTGTGCTACCAAAGCACTGGTGCTCGTCAGCACAATATATCACTGCTCCCTCCTCTCGTATCACCCACACATATCATACTCATGGAATTATGCATCTCATACTAACCATGCATATCATGCCAACATACCAAGCATTACATCTCATAACATGCATAACATAAATCATGATATCATGCTTCATCAATAGTACTCATAATAGAACAGACTTACCCGAATCGTACACATACCCCATTTGGGTACTCATTTGTCCATCATACTGTTTATAATCTTATTAAGCAATCAGGTTTATCAAGAACATTACTAAGTAGAGGGTGTGTTAGTTACACACCTGGTAATACGAGTCTAGAAATCCCAACCAAAGCGATCTAGGTCCCTTCGATGACTAGCTCCTACAATCGGCCAACATAGAATTAGGCACTATGACATTCGGCCAACAACCACATAGACCAAAAGGGTTAATGCTTGAACCCTTACCTTGCGAATGTTCGGTTTCCTACCAAACCCGAACCAACTAGCCCCTTTGATAATCGGTCACCCCAATCGGTTAATCCAAGAACGAAAGCTCCACCTGATTGAATCCAAAAATCCAGATGACCAACACCCAAAATTCGGCCAAACCAGGACTTCTAGGAGAGGAGATAGATTCAGCTACCAAGTTTTACCCACCCCCAAATTCGGTTTTTGAAAAGTAGAAGAGAAAGAATAGGAATGAGAGGAAAATAGGGGTTACGGTAACCAAGTGCTCTTGGAAGAAAGTTTCGGCAACAGGCAATTGAGGAGAAGAAAGAAATACAGAGAGAATAGAGGGAGGGTACCTTCGGCTTTGGAAAGACAAGAAATAGATGAAGAAATGTCTTGGGTAAGATTCGGCTACAAAGGTTCCAAGCAAAGAGGAAGAAGACAATTAAAAGCAAAGAAGAAGTAGCTTCAGCTTGCAAGATTGAAAGGAAAAAAAGAAAGATGGAAAGGGGTATTCGGCTACAATGTACTCTAGGAACCAATGATGCAAACTTTCGGCAGCTTGCTGAGGTTTGGTCTTTAAGTTTCAAAAGATGTAAAACCGAACAAAGAAAATGAAGAACACCCTTAGAACATTCGGCTACAAATGACCCCAAGAAGAGACTTTTTTGCTTGATATTCCAAAGACCGAAATTGCACCCCAATATGCCAAAAATGCAAAATGAAATTCGGCTAGCACCTCTTCCCACTATGCCGTCCACTTCCCCCCATTCCAAGCCCCAAATTTTCGGCCATATCCCCCAAAAGCTCCCATACACTCATTTGAATTGAGTGGACCAAGTCACACTCCTATCTTCACTCCACACCTTCCATTTGAAAGTGGAGACCAAGTCATAGGAGGAATTCAAGTTGCTCCCAACCTCTTCCTCCATGCCGTCCAAAAAGTGCCAAAAATGGCCACTCCGCAGCTCGAACACAAGGCCTCCACCTTGCTTTAGGCGTTACCCACTCCAAGCCTTAGTGGCGCCTACATTGCCACTCCACCAACTTGTTTCTTGTGCTAACAAACTCCCAAAATAAATTTAAAAGCCCCAGCTTCCTCAGCTCCTAATACCTTAGCTCAAAAACTAAAATTTCCTAATTTACTCAGGCATACACCTAGGCTATAATTAAGCCCCTAAGACATAAAAATAGCAACACAGCACACTACCAGCATGCAATATCCTGCAACACCAAAATAGCCCCCCTAACCCGGGATATTACAGAATTGGTCTTGGATTGACAATATGGTTGCAAATGTGTATAGTTGCAAGTTGGTTCTTAGTTACGTTGGGTGCTATCCATAGCCAACATACCTATAGACCAAGGATTAGATCCTATATTTTAGATTTTTATGCAAGATGAGATTATGTGAAAAGACTTGAATATGCTAGTGACGAGACCTGTATTGATCAAGTTAGGATGAATAGAATTACCTTTTTTAAACTAGGTGAGATGTTAAAAACTTTAGGGGGATTGAAGTCGTCAAGGAACATGCTTGTTGATGAGCAAGTGGCAATGTTTTTACATATCATTTCTCATCACCTTAAAAATCGAGTTATCAAGCATCCCTTCATAGGTCCGGGGAAACCGTTAGCAGATCATTTCACAATGTTTTAAATGTTGTCATACGCTTACAAGATGTGTTATTTAAAAAGGTAGAGCCAACTACAACTAATTCTACAAACCCAAGGTGGAAATGGTTCAAGGTATTGGAGTGAGTCCTATATATAGCTCGTACATAATTTAGTTGACTTAGATTTAAATATAGTATCCTAACTCGAGGTTTTATAAATGTGTAGAATTACTTAGGTGCTTTAGATGGAACCCACATCAAGATTAGGGTTCTAACAGTTGATAAACCTAGATATCGAACCCAAAAGGTGACATAGCAACAAATATGTTAGGTGTTTGTACACCTGATATGCATTTTGTTTATGTTCTTCTTGGTTGGGAAGGTTCTGTTGCTGATGGACGGGTTCTTCGAGATGCCATTAGTAGGAGACATGGACTAAAAGTTCCTCATGGTAAAGTGCAAAATTAGAAGACTGTGAATTAATCTTTAAGATGATACTTTTTTTGGGAAATTAACCATGACAAATAGTTTTTTTATAGGTTGTTATTATCTAATTGATGTTGGATACACAAGCTGTGAGGGATTTCTTGCACCTTTTAGAGGACAAAGATATCATTTGAATGAGTGGCGTTAGGGTTACCAGCCAAATACTCAAGAAGAATTTTTCAATATGAAACATGCTTCAGCACATAATGTTATTGAAATATGCTCTGGGTTATTAAAACTTAGATGGGGAATACTTAGGAGTCCATCATTCTATCCTGTGAGGGTGCACAATAGAATCATTATTACATGTTGTTTGCTCCATAATTTTATTCGAACCTATATAAGTCTTGATCCTATTGAAGCAGAGTTGGGAAAAGGATTACCTAGTAATGTGATAGATGACGATGAACCGAATATCGTAAATATTCATCCATCGGATGCATGGGCTACTTGGAGGATGGAACTAGCCAACCAAATGTTCGATGAACCTTTTTTACAATTTAATCCTTTTACCCTAATTGAGTGATAAATCATCAAAATTACCAGATCAAACTTCAAAATATTTACCGCCTTAAATTACGGAAACGAGGTCCTAATACCTCGTTTTCAATTATCACTTGACTTTTGAACTGAACCACTTATACTAACTTTTAATTCAGTTAGTTAAAATTCCTCAAATCAGAATTCAATATAAAAAAATATTATTGACTCATATAATTTAAATACTAATTATATGAACTCACTCGTTGAATTTTTTTTATTTCAAAACCATTGTTTCTGACACTACTAAAAAATGAGCTGTTATAGGGTGATCGTCAAACAATGGATTTTCTCAGGAAATCAATTACCAGGGCTGGATTGTTTCTTCTTTCATGGTGGTTACGCCTTAGAAGTTACTCTGGATCAGGGTACAACTCGACTAGGATGTTTCCTGCTTCGAGTCATACACTAATACTTAAAAGGAAAAAATAAATGACAAAAATTAGAAAGTAAAAGAAAACAAATCGTATCTATAAATATTAACTTCCTATTTATCTTATTAATTCCTGAAAATAAAATTTTTTATTTAATGTCGAAACCTTCCTGGCAATGACGCTGAAAACTTGACCGCCTCTAACGTGTTATTGTTTAGAAATAGAAATGTCACACCAAAAATATCTTAGATTAAAATGGCAGTGTCCGCAAGTGTACGGGTCAAATTATAATATAGTTGTGTTACAATGAAATACTGGTAAGTATTCTGAGGATCGTACCCAATGAAGGATGAACTAAACCAAATATATATTTCTACAATCATAAGTCTAAATAGGAATGATTAAAATACATATTACGATGAACAATTAAATAGAGAATCAATGATAAGTATATTAACTAAATTAAATAAACAAAAAATAATCGAACAACGAAATCAAAATAACAAGCAAAAGATTAACTAGTTTCAGTGGTCATAATTAACATCAGAATCAAGTTTTAGGTGGAATTAACTATTAACTAACCAATATTACCTTTCGGCCTTTACTAATTAATTAACCATCAGGTACTTGCTTATCTATTGACTTCACTTTCCCCACCAAGATAAACTATGGTTTACTCAGTAAACTTATCAATCGACCTTGTTTATCCTAGATTACTTCCTAGGGTTGTCACTCCTAGGGTTTAAGCACACATTATTTATTACAAGTTAATTCCTCTCGAGAAACCTAATACATTTGTTAACTACTCCTACATCCACTCGTTAATCTTCTGAAAGATTTAGCATCTCATTGATCTATATGTCATAATTCTTTGATTTAATTTAAACACGCAAAAGAACACGAATAAATTAAATAAGAGCAGCGTAAGAAATCACTCAATCGATGGAATCGGATGTGCATGGAATTGCGTAGTCTCGTAATTGTTAACTTGATCTCGATGTTTGAATAAGAACAATGAATGAAAATTCAATACTTCAATAGAATAGACTTAGGTTCAAACTAAACCTAGTAAAAAAGAATAAAGAGGTGTTGGAAATGAAATAAAAACGGAATAAAAACTAAATCTACTAACTACAACTTCTAATTGGCCTCCTCAACTTAGGAATAGCCTTCCTATTTATAGAGACATTTTAAAATCCTAAATAGGTCAATTGGAAGCCCCAATCTCATAATACATCGATTGTATGGATGATTTTAGCCTTTTCGGTACTTGCTCTCCACGTTTAGCCATGTATCACGACAACCATGCATGTGTCGTGACACGACATCGATATGTGGCAATTGGTCTTCTAGCTTCACGTATTTCATCTCGGGAACTCGTACTCCACTCGAGTGTCATCCATGAGGCTCTTGGGCTATTAAATAATAATCTTGCACACTCTATTAAGCACATTAGAACTACCTAAGTCCCGAATTGGCCCAATAGGTCAATAAACATAAATTTTTGTGTAAAAATGCTTTATTTTGTACTGAATTACTACTGCTAAAAATAACATAATTCATCCTAAAATGTCTAGAAAACAAGCCCTTTAAGTGCCTAAATGTGCCAAAACTACCACTTCATTTGGTGGTAGGTCAGATTTTCGAACCTTGATCCTTTATATTAAAAGATCGCTTAGTCATCTTACCTTCCAAACAAGATTCACATTGTGGAATATGACCAAGTCTCAAATTCCGAAAGGTACGCCTCATTAGAGTGAGAACTTTTAAGTCTTTTATTTGATTTCAGTCTCAAGCAGTGTGTACGTCTTTAGTTTGATAAATAGTGATTATTTGGCATTCATCCATTACAGATAAGATTGCAATTTCTATATATTGCAATTCCATTGTTAAAAGTCACGGTCAAGCCACCTTTATATAAAATGCAACAAAAATTAAGTTTCTTTTGAAACTTGGTACATAAAACGTCTCTTAAAATAATCTTCCTAAAATTATCAAAATAAAGATGTACATCTCCCACCGCTTTAACTGCCAAACTTGTCTTGTTCCCGGTCCACAATGAAAAGCTCTTATCTCCAAAACTTTTTGTCTCCTTGAACTCCTGTAGAAAAATACAAACATGATTAGTGACTCCCAAATTAATGACCTAGTGGTCTATGGAATCCTCCACTAAACAAGCTTATATCATAAAGAGTTTCACAATTTTACCTTCGGTGGCTAGGTACTCCTTCTATTCTCTGCAGTTTGTCTTGAAGTGCCCTTTTTTTAACTGTAGAAGAAGTATTTAGACTTAGATATGTATTTAGGCTTTCTAGTTCTTTTCCTTTCCACTTTTGGTGGCCTAGAGACCTTAGCCTTGCCTTTCTTTGTGTGTTTTTCCTTCCCTTTTGAGGAAAAATCAATAGCTATGTTTGCTTCTGCTCTTCAGATCAACTAACTGCCATTCAACATCAACTCATAGGATGTAACTCCTTCATGAGTTGTGTAAGCGTCAAGTTTTTGTTGCCAAGGTTATATACGGCCCGAAAG